>CM076989.1:58524799-59774799 GCA_039090855.1 Macrothele yani | reverse complement strand
TGTCTTTCGTTGTTACATGATTTTATTATTTTGATGTCTTCAAATTTCGGGTATCTTTGGTTATCTAAGCAATACTGTATCAGTGCTGTTTTTGCTTCTTTTTTTTTTTTGCCAATGTTTAGCACGTCTTTTGTAAAAAAAGATCGTGCTTCTGTTATCGGTTTGTCCGTCCGTCCCCACGATATCTCTGCAACTATTTGTCCGATTTGAAAAATTCTTTTTGCATTGGAAAGCTTGAAATATGCAAATGATAATCCTTCATTTTTTTTTTTCTACGATTTACAATTTTGCCTGTAGAGGGCGTAAATGCAGATGATGTTGAATTCAAAAATACGTTTTATTCCACATATTTGCTTCTAAACATCCGATTGAAAAATAATTTTATCTTTCGATTCCATTTATATCGAAGAGTATTTTAGATATAGTTACTTTTTCAAATTACGCATAGATTTTCCGCTAGGGGTCGTAAAAGTAAATTACCTTTTCCTCGATAACTGTTCTTCTAAAACTCCGATTTGAAAATTTCTTTCTTCAGCGGATACATCTCCTGATGGAAAATCTTTTGCATATAATTTCAAATTTTTGGTAAAGAATACTTTGGCCACCAGGGGGCGTAAGTGTTGATTTTTGCTTCTGATGTATTTGCCATAAAATCTAAGCTTCTAAAATATCGATTGAAAAAATTCTTTCGTGGACTGATGCCACTCACATCGATAAACTTTTTCGGAATAGTTTTTTCTTAAAATATTACACAGTTTCACCGCCAGGGGGCGTAGATGTACATCTTATTTTTGTCAATATCTCTACTTCTAGGAGTTAGATTTGAAAAATTCCTTCTTTGTTGGATAGTGTTTTCCGTGTAACATGTTTTTCATGTAATTTCAAAATTTTCAAGTAATTCATAGACTTCCCGCTAGGGGCGTAGCAGTAAATTGTGTTTCCTCCTATATCTCTGCTTCTAAATGTCCGATTTGAAAAATTATTTCTGCACCGGATACAGCTCCTGATGGGAAATCGTTTGCACATAATTTCGAATTTTTGTAAAAAATGGTTTGGCCACCAGATGGTGTAAGTCTTAATTTCCGCTTCTGTTGTATTTGCAGCAAAATATGAGCTTCTAAAATCTCGATTGAAAAAAGTCGTTTGTTGACCAATACTACTAATCATGTCGACAAACCTCTTAGGAAAATTTTCTTCCTGAAAAAATGCGTGGTTTCTACGCCAGGGGGCGTAGATGTATATCTTATTTTTGTCAATATCTCTACTTCTAAGAGTATGATTTAAAAAATTCCTTCTTTGTTGGATAGTGTTTCCGATGCAAAATGTTTTTCCTATAAATTCAAAATTTTGAAGTAAATCATAGACTTTCTGCTAGGGGGCACAAAGGTAAATCGCGTTTTCTCCGTTATTTCTGCTCGTAAAGATCTGATTTCAAAAATTCTTCCTGTATCGCATCCAAGACCTGATGGAAAATATTTTTCACATAATTTCTAATGTTTGGTAAAGAATGGTTTAGCCACCAGGGGTAATAAGTGTTAATTTCTGCTTCTGAATTATTTGTTGGAAAATCTGGGCTCCTGAAAACTTGACTAATTTTTTTTTCTTCGACCGATACCGCTTATATGGATACACCTTTTGAGAATACTTTCTTCCTAAAATAATGCATGGTTTTCTCAGCAGGGGACATAAAGTCACATCTTATTTTTGTCGATATCTCTGTTTCTAGGAGTTCGTAAGCTCGCGATTCTGTTTACAGCAATATCTGAGTGATTAAAAACCCGACTGAAAATCTTCTTTCTTTCGTCAGATCTATTGTTTTCCATACCGGTTCCATTGACTTTGAATAGCTTTGATAAATTTAATTTGCGTCAGAACGGATTCAAAAGACGTGCTTATTTCACCCGAAAATTTGGTGTCATCTTTCTTGTTTATGTGTTGTTGCCGGCGATGTTTTAATTGGTTTTTGGTACTCCCTGTGTACGATATTGGTGGGATGCCTGTTATAGGTATTTCATAAACGCCTGCTTTTTCCTGTAGTATTAATCATCATATCTTTGATTGTCAGTACTTTGTTTCCTATCTGAATTCCATATTTATGGCATTATTTATTTTTTTTCTGTTGATACTCCTGGAAGGTAAGGTAAAGCACCAACATATTGTAATTCTTTTTTTCTTTTAGAATTTGAGGTATCATGTATCTTAACTTGTACTTCATATATCCATTTATTTATTTTTTGTGGTGGATATCCATAATTAAATTAAATTTCTTTAATGCAGTTGATTTCATCATTCAGGAATTCATCTTTAGAGGAGTGTGTAATTGCTCTTTTAATCAATGTTTTAATGCTATTGCATTTTTGTGTATAAGGGTGTGTTGAGGAATATGGTATCAGAACAGGAACATATGTTTGTTTTCTATATACTTTATATTGCAGATGGTCATTTTATTTGATAACCTTAACATCCAAGTAAGGCAAGGTATTCTCTTCTTCATGTTCAATTGTTAATTGTATTGATGGATAAATATTGCTAAATTGTTGTGTTAATGCTTCCAGCTCATCTGTATCTATTATGGTGAAGATGTCATCTACATATCTACAGTAGATCAGAGGGGGATCTTGAATTATGCTAATTATTTGTTCTTCTATGTTATTCATTATTACTTCAGCAAACAGATTTGATAGGGGAGCCTATTGGGCCACCATAATTTTGTTTGTATATTTTCTCATTATATTTGAAGATATAATTTTTGTATATATACAATAAAGTTGTTTTTAACTCATGTAGTTGTATGTCATTCAGACATTGGTCCTGTTTCAATTTATCAATAATGATATCAACCGCCTCAAGTACAGGTGTACTTGGAAACAACGACTTGACATCCATACTCGCCATTCTGTAACCTCTTATATCTTGGTTTACATTTTTCAAGATTTCAATAAATTCGTACGTGTTCTTTACAGTGTATTGTGCTTTCATAAATTTTGGTGATAAGAACCTGTAAATATGCTTCTCAAGTTCAATCAATGGAGATTTCTTTTTGGACACTATGAGTCTCATGGGTTTACCTTCTTTGTGTGTTTTAATTTTAGCAAACAATTGTGGGACTTTTGTACCTATTGGTGGTTTTGCATTTTTAATCTCATTAGGTAGGGTGCTATGGTTTCTGATGTTTGTCAAGTATCTTACTTGGCTATCTGTTGGATCTTTTTTCAACTCAGAACACTGTAATTCTTCTATTGCTAATTCCACTTTTTGGTTATATTCCACTGTATTCGGAATCACTATTTGTTTGACCTGTCTTATCAGCTTCACAAAATTTGATGTTCCTATCTTCTTTTAATTTCAACAACTGATTTTTTTCATATTTTAGTTTCTTTAAATAATAATTTCTATTATTTTTTTCATTATATTCTTTTAATATTATTCTGAATAGTTTACCACTGAACTCTTCCTTGTCTTTATTATGGATGTTTCTTATGATATCTTCAAAATTTGGTATTAATTCTTCTGTTTTTGTTATCTTCTGTGGGAAAGCATATTTTTTTCCTCTCTGCAGTACTGCCCTCTGTGAATAATTTAGTTTGTGCATTGATATATTCTGAAAAACTTCATAGTTATTTTCTTTCTGCTCATGACCAGTATGTTGCTCCAATAGTTTATGCAATTTTGAAGTAACTTTGTTTTTAGCAGACTTTCTTTCATTTTCAACAATCTCGGAAAACTCTCTCAAAGTAGTGTCCAAAATTTCCTTTTTCCATGATCCACAGAAATTTCTGTATGTGGTATTACTGATATCTTTCCATAATCTTAAACAGGTGGATTTAAGACCGAAGATTATCCTTCTTTTAATCACAATTTCTGCACTTAATCTTTTCTTTTGGCACGTTTTTAATATTATCTCGTCTTTCTTATTCATTGGGGAGTTCGTTATTCTTATATATCTCGGGGTTAAATCAAAGTCTCTACATGCAATCTAAAATTCTACTTGTGTTTCAATAACAATTCATGTTTCTGAAAGAGCTCATGGTAGCACATTTTCCCCACCACGCTTAGAGACCGGGCCGTCTTAGCCACGCCTTCCTCACTTTGAAATTTGCATGTATTCCTATGTAATTCATTGTTTGAAAAGTCACAGTATTACTATAACCATTCAAAAGCGTGGTGGGGAAAATGCGCTACTGTGAGCTCTTTCAGAAACATGAATTGAATAGACTGAAAGAATAATAAAAACAGAAACAGTAGAATTTTTGATTGCATGTAGAGACTTTGATCTAACCCTGAAATATATAAGAATAACGAACTCCCCAATGAATAAGAAAGACGAGATAATATTAAAAACATGCCAAAAGAAATGATTAAGTGCAGAAATTGTGAATAAAAGAAGGATAATCTTCGGTCTTCAATCCACCTGTTTAAGATTATGGAAAGATATCAGTAATACCACGTACAGAAATTTCTGTGGATCATGGAAAAATGAAATTTTGGACACTAGGTACTTTGAGAGAGTTTTCCGAGATTGTTGAAAATGAAAGAAAGTCTGCTAAAAACAACGTTACTTCAAAATTGCATAAACTATTGGAGCAACATACTGGTCATGAGCAGAAAGAAAATAACTATGAAGTTTTTCAGAATATATCAATGCACGAACTAAATTATTCACAGAGGGCAGTACTGCAGAGAGGAAAAACATATGCTTTCCCACAGAAGATAACAAAAACAGAAGAATTAATACCAAATTTTGAAGATATCATCAGAAACATACCTAATGAAGACAAGGAAGAGTTCAGTAGTAAACTATTCAGAATAATATTAAAATAATATAATGAAAAAAATAATAGAAATTATTATTTAAAGAAACTAAAATATAAAAAAAATCAGTTGTTGAAATTACAAGAAGATAAGAACATCAAATTCTGTGAAGCTGATAAGACAGGTCAAATAGCGATTCTGAATACAGTGGAATATGTGTCCTGAGTTGAAAAAAGACCCAACAGATAGCCAAGTAAGGTACTTGGCAAACATCAGGAACCATAGCACCCTACCTAATGAGATTAAAAATGCAAAACCACCAATAGGCCCAAAAGTCCCACAATTGTTTGCTAAAATTAAAACACACAAAAAAGGTAAACCCATGAGACTCATAATGTCCAAAAAGAAATTTCCATTGATTGAACTTGAGAAGAATATTTACAGGTTCTTTTCACCAAAATTTATGAAAACACAATACACTGTAAAGAACGTGTGTGAATTTATTGAAATCTTGAAAAATGTAAACCAAGATATAAGAGGTTACAGAATGGCGAGTATGGATGTCAAGTTGTTGTTTCCAAGTACACCTGTACTTGAGGCGGTTGATATCATCATTGATAAATTGAAACAGGGCCAATCTCTGAATGACATACAACTACATGAGTTAAAAACAACTTTATTGTATATATACAAAAATAATATCTTCAAATATAATGAGAAAATATACAAACAAAATTATGGTGGCCCAATGGGCTCCCCTATCAAATATGTTTGCTGAAGTAATCATGAATAACATAGAAGAACAAATAATTAGCAGAATTCAAGATCCCCCTCTGATCTACTGTAGATATGTAGATGATATCTTCATCTTGACCAGAATGAATACAGATGAGCTGGAAGCATTAACACAACTTAGCAATATTTATCCATCAATTCAATTAACAATTGAACATGAAGGAGAGAATACCCTTGGATGTTCAGGTTATCAAACAAAATGACCATCTCCAATATAAAGTATATAGAAAACAAACATATGTTCCTGTTCTGATACCATATTCCTCAACACACCCTTAGTATTAAAACATTAATTAAAAGAGCAATTACACACTCCTCTAAAGAAGAATTCCTGAATGATGAAATCAACTGCATTAAAGAAATTTCATTTAATTATGGATATCCACCACAACAAACAAAATGTATTGACATAACCAACCTTAAAAAACATCATAATACCTTCAAATTGGAACTGAAGAACAGATTCTCTGCTTTAGAAGGCCTAACATCGGAAGAAGTGGATATTTCTGAAGTTAACAGAAAAGTAACCAAAGCTCTTATGGAAACAGCAACAAAATTAGCTGGGTGTAAGAACAAGTTGCATGTGAACAAATTATCAGGATAAACCAAAATGTTGATGCAAAAAAGAAGAGATATGAGGACAACTAAAGAAGATGTGACTTCCAAAGTGGAATATATAGAGCTATGCAAGACAGTACGAAAAAGTATCACTGAAGACGTAAGGAAATTCAACTGTGAACTAGTAAGGAAATCAATTGAAAACAACCAAAGCCTAAAGATGGCAAAGGGATATCTCAGTAAGGGAAGAAAACAGATTATGGCACTGAGAAAAGAAGATGGTTCTGTAACAAGAAATAGAGGCGAAATTTTGACAAGAATGAAAGATTTCTACTCCAAATTATATGAAAGGGATGATACATGTACTCCAGACATCATGAAAGGTACCAGTACCAGAGTTCTTCCAGTCTTCCCAGCAGAAGTTGCACATGCAATCAAGAACAGGAAGCAGGGAAAAGCTCCAGGAGAAGATGGAATTACTGTAGACATCATACAAGAAGCAAGTGGAGAAATCGAAACAGTACTCGCCCAAATTTTCACTTGATGCCTTAATGAAGGGAAGATTCCTGAGGATTGGAACAATGCTACAATGATCCTGCTACATAAAAAAGGTGACATTGAGGATCTCAGGAACTACAGACCTATCAGCCTCCTATCAGTGGTTTATAAAATCTTCACTAAAGTTCTTTCACACCGCTTGAAGGTAACACTGGACATGGCTCAACCGAGAGAACAAGCTGGATTCAGAAGCCACTACAGCACAATAGATCATATCCACGTACTGAGAGAACTAATTTAAAATGCGAGGGAATATGAACTTCCATTGTGCATGGCTTTTATCGATTATGAAAAAGCCTTTGATTCGGTGAAACCATCAGCAGTTACAATGGCTCTGAAATCCTGCGGTATTGAAGATGCATACATTAATATTATTAATAACATTTATGAAAATGCAAGTGAAAAGATTCGGCTGTTTGAGAATACAGCATACATAAAAGTTGGAAAGGGAGTGAGACAAGGTGAAACCATATCTCCAAAGCTCTTTAATGCCACATTGGAGGGTGTCTTTCAGTCGCTGAGATGGGAAAATAAGGGGATAAAGATTATTGGAGATTATCTAACCGACCTTCGTTTTACTGATGACATAGTCATTTTTGCAACTACCCCATCAGAGCTGCAGGGTATGATCCAGGAACTTGCTGACAAGAGTAAAGAAGTGGGATTAAAAATGAACTTTCAGAAGACAAAAGTGATGTTCAATGCTTTTTCAAGAAATGAAGATTTATCGATTGATGGAGAAAAGCTGGAGATAAGAGACACATAACATTTATCTTGGACAGCAGATATCAAGTGAGGGTCACATTGATGAAGAAATTAATCGGCGTACAAAACTTGCCTGGAGAGCTTTTGGAAGAAACAGCATAATTTTCAAGAGCAATATGCCATTATGTCTTTAAAGAAAAGTGTTTGATCAATGCATCCTTCCAGTGGTTACGTATGGTGCAGAGACGTGGACCTTAACTAAAAGAGACATACAAAGGCTGCAGACAACTCACAGAAGCATGGAGAGGTACATGCTTGGTGTAACCATGAGAGATAAGAAGAGGAACTCGTGGATTATCTTATCTCTCATGGTTACACCAAGCATGTACCTCTCCATGCAGGAAAAGACCCAGAAGAAGACCACATGGGAGATGGGTGGATGAAATTCGAAAGTATGTAGGAGTGACATGGAGGAGACTGGCACAAGACAGACCGTTGTGGAAGGAACTTGGGGAGACCTTCGTCCAGCAGTGGATTGATAATGGTTGACAATGATGATGATGATCCTCCACAAAAAATAAATGAATGGATATATGAAGTACAAGTTAAGATGCATGATACCTCAAACTAAAAGAAAAAAAGAATTACAATATGTAGGTGCTTTACCTTACCTTCCAGGCAGTGGCGTGCCGTAAACTTTCTAGGCAGGTATGGGAAAAAAAAAAAAAAGACCTACCTCGTATGTAGCGAAATTCCATCCTGCGATCCTTTTTTATGAATTCTTCCGTTGCTTCTTCATAAAATGTAGGCTTTGACATCAAAGTCTTCAGGAGAACCTTTTCAATTGCTTTTAAAGACAGTTCAGATAATCTGTCTTGTCCCTGTGTACTGCGGGAAAATGATTTTATTCTTTTAAGAGCGGAAACAATCTCTCTGTGGAAGCCGTGGAATAAGGAATTGTCACAATTAAATGGCACAACTTATTTAGTTCCGTCAAGCATTTATCGAAACCAAGCTCGTGCAAAGATTTGAACAATTTGCAGACCGTTTTACTGCTTAATTCTGGGGAAGAGTAAAGAACACTTAATTCACTTTTTAACCTTGTGAAATCAAAGCGTGTGGTATACGTTTCTTTGAGTGAATTCAAGCTCTCTTCGGGAAACTTAAGCTGGAAGATCTTAGACTTTTCTGGATTAATGAGCTCCACGAACTTTATTTTATCGAATGATGAAAATCTGCTTTTTATCTGTTCGCTAATAGTGTCAATTATTTCTGCGAGTAAACATTTGCAGGGATCCGCAGATGTCTTTTTGAAAGAAGTTAATTTAATCTTTTTCAACGGAGGATGAGAGAAAGTGGGGCACAGGGATTCACATTCTTCTAGATATTTTTTATAGGAAGCCTGCTTTTTTGAGATATATTCCACTGTGCTCTTGATATGCTGCACACAGAATCCAATATCAAGATTTATTTACTGCAATATTTCGAACAAAATTTCCGTTAAGCTGAAATCATCATGAAATACACAAAGGATGAAGGTGAACTCTGGATCTTTTTGCTTGTGCAAGTACCCGTCAGCAGATAAATAAGTTTCCCCATCAAATTTTTCAGGGCTTTCAAGAATTGTTTCAAAATATTTCATGAGAGAATGATATTGCTGCCTTACTGTGAACACGATTCTTGCCTTCAAGCTCCACCTTACTGTAGATCCTGTGGGTAATCTGCGATTAACAATATTTCGCAAAACTTCGCTTCGAGTTGAAGATCTGGAAAAAAAGGATGATAGATCATCAAGTGTCAGGAAAAAAATGCGACATTCTTTTATATTTTGAGTGGAGAATAATAACATGAGGTTCATATTATGCGCATAGCAGTGAACGAACATTGCATCTGGAAACAGCTGCCGTACTCTGGTTTGCAATCCTGTTAATTTCCTTGCCATAACAGCTGCCCCATCGTAAGTTTGAGCTATTAATTTAGCGCCACATTTGTGAGTCTCTACAAAGAATTTCACGTGAAAGAACAGTTCTTCCGCAGTTTTTCCACTGCTTACATCGAAAAAGCTGAGAAATTGTTTGACCACTTCGGCATCTTCGGTTGTATATCTCAATACTGTAGATAACTGAGATTTCTTAGAAATGTCAAAAGTTTCATCCATCATGATAGCTGTAAAGTAAGAATTATCAATTTCTTTGTAGATGTGGGTTAGCATTCTTTGCTGAACAGCATCGATTAAGTCGTTTTGAATTCTGTTGGATTGGCCTGAAAATACCGTAGAGGAATCCAGGTGCTGCTTCAGTAAGGAATCAAATTCACTAATCAGATTCAAAGTTTCTACATAATTGCCTCGATTTAATGATGTTTCCGATTCGTCATGTCCACGAAAAGTCAGTTCTTGAATAGCTAAATGACACACGACACGAATATGCCTTTGCAAAACATTGCGATTTTATTGCCCCTTTTCATTATGTTTTGTGACAGACATATTCTTCTGTTGATCCAATAAGCAATCGATTCTCACAGAGCCAAGTGTCTTCAATTTTATGCAAGCCCGCAAGTGCTGCTCAGAACCTTCGTGGCGTTTCGTGGCATTATGCAAATTATTTAAGTCCGCATAACCAGTTTTGTTCCAAACGATTTTCTCATGGCAAAATAACAAACAAGGCCAACAGTATAGCTTTTGGTGTTTTGAACTACCACAAATCCATTCTGTTTCGTAAATGAAAGCGTTGAAATGTCGTTCGTATGTTTTATCTCCTTTCTTAAACGACGATGTTAAGCGACTCAATTTTGGTGTTGGCCTTCCGTTGCTAACACACTCCGATTTTTCCCCAAAACTCAGGGAATCGAAAGACCTGTTCATTAATTTTGCAACATTATCCTCCACTTCATTTGCCATTGCTTTCCCTTTGTTCACTTAAACCAACAAATATGGAAAAAACAGCCTGAAAATGTTACAAACATTACTACACGAAACACCTCTCGAAGCGATACACACAGTGAACAGCGAGTTACAGGCAAAAGAAATAATGCTTCTCATTGCTGGATGCAACAGCGGCATTCGCATTTTGACCAGTCGTATGACCAGTTTCCCACAACAGTTGACATTATGCCGAAGCCTCTACTGAAGTGGGAATTTGCAAGGTGACCAACGCGAAACCACATTGAAAGCCGGTTTCCTTAACGAAAGAGCTGGCTGTCATTCGCGGTGTGAGGTCACAGGCAGATGCAACTCCGATTTTGCATTTGACGGTACTGTTCCGAACTTCCGAATGAAAAAAAAAATTTACATTTTGTTTTTGAATTAAACTCTTTCAAAACCATTGGCATATAGTTTACATTTTGGCACACAATTTTTTTTTCGTATAATTATTAGGGCATGCAAGCATGCGTTGCATACAACGACCGCACGCCACTGCTTCCAGGAGTATCAACAGAGATAATCAAGTTATGCTGTAAATATGGAATTCAGATGGGAAACAAAGTACTGACAATCAAAGATATGATGATTAATAATACAGGAAAAAGCAGTATCTTGGAAAAAGCAGGCGTTTATGAAATACCTATAACAGACATCCCACCAATATCGTACATAGGGAGTACCAAAAACCAATTAAAACATCGCCTGCAACAACACATAAAAAATTGGCAAAAAAAAGAAGCAAAAACAGCACTGATACAGTATTGCTTAGATAATCAAAGATACCCGAAATTTGAAGACATTAAAATAATAAAACCATCTAACAACGAAAGACATTTGCGTATTAGAGAATCTGTGCTGATTGAAAAAAATAGGGATTGAGTATGTAATCATAATGACCCAAATATGCTTAACAAAAAATGGAAAGAACTAATAAAAATAGAACAGAAAAAAATACTGCAGAAGAAAATAAAATATTAACTACAGTTCCTAAGAGAAGGAGCCACGTTAGCAAAGTTTCAATATGACGTAGGAGATGGGCTGACGCTGATAATCGCTTCTCTGACTCACTCGCACTGTGATAGCAGGGCTGATACCACCTAGCCTCCTGAAGACAACCCTGGCCGGGTAGAAAGCTGCTAGAGGCAATCTACGTTGGGAACGGCAGAGGTGTGGTGCATGAATGAGAGAGTGAGATGAGTTTTGTGTAAATAGTGGGCAATGAGATGAGTTAGTGTAAATAATGGTATTTTAGTTTTAATTTTTTTTGTTAGATGTTTTTGATGTTTGTAAATAAGAAGTTAGTTTATGTTAGTGAATGTTCATGCAAGTAGGTTTACTGAATAGCAAGTTTTTATAAGTCAATTAAACTACCGGTTAGGATTATGTAAACATCAGCGAAATAATAGGTTTTTAAGTAAAATAGAGGTTTCTTAGACCAAGTATTATTGCCGCAGTACGGATTAAAGAATTACTCCTTCAGTCAAATAAAGAACAAGCTGAAAGAATTACTCATTCAGTCAAATAAAGAACAAGCTGAAGACAACATAAAACCGCCGCACCAGAAGCCCAAACCAACTGTAGAACTCAAAATGGGGAAAAAACGTGCAAAGAAATGTATCTGTTTCAAATGAGAACAGACTTTCTAGTAAAGGTGAGTTTCTTGTTACTCTCATTAAAGTAATTGTAGGCATGTAAACTTTTTAATGGTTATAGTAATACTGTTACTTTTCAAACAATGAATTCTTCTATTTAGTTCGTGATAATTTTAAAACTGACATATGACATGATATATTCTTTCTTTGTAGGCAAAATCTGAAATCGATCATCCAGACTACCATGGAAAGACACCACTGTACTGCAGTATTCAAGCTATGAATGTTCAATATATGAACAGCCTTTTTCCTGAACATTTGCCTTCAGTTAAGGTATGTGTTTATTTTTAATGAAAGTTGATTTTTCTTAATCTGATTATCACATTGATTTTTTTTTTTTTATGGTACAGAATAGAAATGTTTATGTAATTCACTTTTGCAGACGTGAATTTGTATTGTGATGATACAAAAATATTTGGTGTTGAACCCCAAACTCCTTTTTAATATCTATTAGCATACAAATGTGTTTCAAAGAAAAAATGAAATGAAATGAAATGGTGTGCTTATAGCATCACCTTTTCTATTGATCCCTCAGTCTACCTTTATTAGTGTAGGTATGCACCTGTAAGTCATATCTAAAGAATTATTTTGACACTTAATACTTTTCACCATGAGAATGGTAATCCTTGCATTTTCCCTTTTTTTGATGAACCCAAATTCTTGTATATGTAGGGGCATATAAATTATGCAAAATTGCGGAATTCTGCATAATCTGTAATTTTTCGCATAATTTTGTCACTGCTGCATAATTTTATTCCTCCAGTCCCCCTTCCCCCATGTTCCCCTCAACTTTAATCTGAAGGAGTTGGTTTTGCTTTTTTGGTAGTGATGGGTGAAATCGCTAAAACGAACTATCGACTGATGAGTCGCAAGTCGGTTATGACTATCGACTGAATTAGTTGCTAATTTTTAGTAAAAGCAATAGAGATGTCACCGCAACTGATTTAGTTGTTTAGCATCCCTACCAATTTAACCACTGATTCAGTAATCGAATGACAATTTGTATCAGCTAAATAGTTATACACCCCCCCCCCCCGCTCCCACACACACACAGTTTGGTTCTCCACCACAGACCGCCACCCTCATGGCAAGAAACACTTCCCATCCATCCTTACTGCCTTTTCTTTTTTCTGTGCAAGGGAGTGGCAGCCAATCAGATCAATTTATTTTATAAGTTAGTGGTTAGCGGAAATAATGACTAAGAGGAGAACAAATAAATAAATGACTAATTCAACTTATTTGACTACTTTTGCAATTAATCGATTTATTCAATGATTTAGGACTATCAACTAAGTTACTAACTTTCAGTTGAAATCACCCATCACTACGTTTAGGTTAGACTTCAAAGAATTTCAATGAATGTTCTTGAATGTTCCAATCTGCTAACCCCCCTCCACCCCTTCCCATACACACACACACACACACACACACACACACACACACACACACACACACACACACACACACACACACACACACACACTCCTTTTATTTTTTTTGTTATCGGACTAAGCCAGAAGTTGCTTCAAGGTCATTTTTTGCGTCAATTGTTGGTTTTCATTCATACCACCTGCTCTTCCATGTCACTGTGCACTCTCATTTGTGGAAAGTCATACAAACAACATATTTTCCAATTGAATTATAATCAGTTTTGAAGCTTGTAAACAGACAGTGACAAAATGTCTGTATCAATACCCAAGAAGAATGAAATAAATATTTCTGCCCAAGTGCAAGGAATATCCACTTACTTTTCACTTTTGCAATGGCATAATGTTCTGTACCACCTGCAATGTTTCCATTGATCACACAAGAAAGTCTGTAATCAATCAATATGTGAAAAGTACTCGTCATGAAGAAAAAGCCAAGCACAAAGAGGACTCTGACAAGCAGAAAAATTGTCAGCCATGTATCACTGATGTTCAGAAGACAAACAGAATTTGTCAAAATGTGCAATCTCCTGCACTTTGAAATTGTTGGCATGTTTGCAAGTGCCAATATTCCCATAGAAAAACTAGATCATCCTGAAGTGAGAGAAGGAAATAAATACATCTGTACCTTATTAAGAAGGCCACATGTGCAGGTGCCCTACCTTGTGCTAATTCTCTATGCCAGAACTATCTACTCAAAGTTTTTGAGGCCAAGAAGAAAAAAATAAAATAAATTCTCAAGTCAGCAGACTCGCTCTGCCATGGTTTTGAAGAAAGCAGCAAAAACAAAGACAACCATGTTTTACATGTTCTCACTGTTCCACAATTTACAGATTTGGTAATGATGTGTCCTTACCTGCTGAACAGTGTTCATCTTGAAACTTTCCAATTGACAACAGTTTCTCAGGCTTTCATGCAATGCCTTACAAATATGGAGATTGATTTCAATAAAGTGTAAGCAATCTTAACCGAAAATGTGGCCTACAGGACTCAAGCTTACACAGAAGTGCTACATACTCTACTGCCTGATTCTGTTCACATGACTTGATGCTCATATTGTAAACCTAGCCTCTGGTGTGTGCATTTTGGTAAAGTGGACAAAATTAACAGAAAGAAACAAACAAGGTAAACTATGCCCAGTTCCCCTGATAACTCACTGGAATTCCTTGTTCAGAACAGTGCAGTACCATGCTATGTACTGCAACATTTATATGGATTTCTTCGACAGTAAAATGGAACTTACTCCTGACACTGCCAGTCTCAATGTGTCTAAGTTCCTGGTGGAAAATAAATACATCTGTAAAGACTTAAAGTTCATTGGGAAACATGCCCAGATCCTGATGGACACACTGCTCATTTTCTTCAAGACATGTGGGGTGTGTATTCACAAGGCATGCAACTAGGTGCTCAATCTGTGATCTGAATTGTAGCTAAAATCGAAAGCAACTTATTCTAAAAAAACTGCATATAGTTCGTTTCTGCAAGAAGCGTTTCACTAAACCACAGCAAAGTTGGACATTTACTACTACCCAGAAGTGGCAGTCTCCAAAAAAGTGAAGACCCAAGTTTTTCTAACCTGGTTTGAACTTCATGAAGGCTGATCAAGTGTTTGACTCAGATCAAATGGCCAACTTAGATACTAATGACAACGTAGTGTTCAAAAGTATTCCAGGAATTGATGATTCATCGGTAAGACTTAAGTTTGCTAATGTAAGGAGTATGTAAAAAAATGCAAGGTTCCTGATGTAATCAAATTCTGAATTCAGAGTTAGTTTCAGAGAGATTTCCAGGACTAACATGAAAAGCAAAGCAAGTACTCTCAGTGTTACTTAATTCTGTAGACTGCAAAGACCAGTGCCATGTTATGTCCAAATATTTACAAAACAAAGACAGAGCCTACTGGAATTTTTGGCTGTTGGACTAATATCTGTTTATTTTAATGAACTGTAATCATCATTGTGTAATGATTACTATGATTACAAAAATATTCTATTACCAAAATAGTCTATTTGTTTTGGTAACCACAACAAAAAGCAAATAAAAAGTTTGTCAAATGGATATTCCATTCGGAGTGGATTGTTTTAGTAGGTATGTGTACTAGTACAGTACTTTCTGTAGTCCGCATATTGTCTGCATAATTTCAATAAGTTACCACATAATCTTGAAAATATTGCTGCATAATTTATAGGGCCTTATGCATATGCTATGATATATCCACTTCTAGAAGTCAGTTTGGAGGAATTTCTTTTGTATTGGTAGCTGGAACCATGACTAAAACCTTCCATTCATTTTTACTGCTTTGCATAGTTTAGTTTTTTTCCCACAAGTTTGCATATATATATATATGTATATTTTACAATACAATACAACATTTTGACATAGGTAATCCAATGGCCCAAACTGCCCACATGCTTTCCAGCTCTTCTGATGCTGATTTTTCTTGCAGAGTGTGAAATCAAGATTTCTATTTCTTATGATACATCAAGTTCTGGAGATTGAATTCAATTGTTTAACAGCTAAGAAATGGAACAATGATCAATATTGCCCAGGTAATTTCTGATTTTCAAGATGCTCAGTTTTGCAGTTAGGTGGCATAACAGGATGTTTTGCATATGGCAAGATGTCTTCCTTCTGAAAGTTTCAATTTAAAAATCTGTTTTGCAGTAGATAGAAAATTTGAGTGTTTGTCATGGCCAAGTTGTCATGTTATCTGGCTGTTCTTCTTGTAAAAATTACCCAGGAATTAACATTAATGCGCATTTGAGTCAGACACAATATCTCAACTTCTGAAATACACCTCCAGTTTTGCTACTAGAGATACAAGTGCACATTTCTGTTAACCATTTATTTGCAGCCATATCTATGCCTCTAAAAATCCAAATCAAAAATTATTTTCTGGTCAGATACTGCTCACTAAGGAAAGCATTTTGTGTATATTTTCTGCTCAAAGTATTTTCTGTACTGTTTTCATGCAAGGAGCATAAAAATATGTTTTACTTTTCTCAGTATCTGTTTTCCTAAAAGTGCTATCTGAAAAATTCTATATAGGCCTACATTAAATGTTATTCTCTTTGGGATGTTTCAAATTTTTGTAATGCAAAAATTACAAAAATTACAAATTTTTTGGTATAAATGTTTCTGTTTGCAGCTATATTTAAAATTCTCCTTGTATTGCTTGTCATTTGCTGTACTATAGATTGCAAGCATTGTGTACTCTAAGTAATGCACAATTTTCCTGCTAGGGGCATATATGTATGAAATGTTTCCTTGTTATGTTTGCTTCTAGAAGCGATATTTGAAACATTTATTTTTCATTGTACAGCTTCCTGTACAAAGAATATTTTGCATATATTTCTTTTTTTTTTTTTTTTCATAATGTGCAGTTTTACTGGTAGGAGCATTAATGTGAAAACCTATCTTCTCTAGCTATTTGAAAAAATCCTTTCTTTGATGGATACCATTGCCCGTTAGAAACATGTGCATCTATTTTCTTCTTCTTCAAAAATAAAAAAAGTGCACAGTTTTCCTGCTAGGAAATGTAAAGTTATATTATGTTTTTTTCTCTGTCTGTTCCAATTGGTCGATTCAAAAAACTTATTTGATTCTGACATCTTACTCTGTGAGAATCATTTTGCGTACATTTTTTTTTCACAAAGCATATTTCTCCTGCTTAGTGAGCTTAAGTAGTTATTTCTGCTTGCAAATGTTTTACCAATTCCATAAATCTGGGAAAAAATTATTTTCGTAACTAAGTCCATTCACTATGAAGGATGCTGCACACATTGTGTTTTAAATAATGTGCCAAATAACTGGAATAAAAAAATGCACATCAAAATGTTTTATTGTATATAGCAAGTTTAACTCTTTTGCTATTTCTTAGTGGAAATATTTTTGTTGAGCTGATAAGAGACTTCACCGATTCTGTTTTTTAGTTTGTTATCAAGCTTTCCAGTCTCATCAATTATTGCACTCAGACAATTAAAGTCTGTTACTTGTTCTATCTTCTTCTCTTATCTTACATAATTGACAATTTTAAGAACTTCAACATGGAACTACTTAAACTTCCATGAATTTTTCTTCATCCCAAATTTTTCATACATCATACTGAACTGGTCAAGATTATGTGTGTAATTTTATTACAATATTAAAAATTAGCATTAAGTTATCATTAACTAATGATATCCATACCATATATACCACCTGCTTCAATGTGTGCTCATGAGCACTGACCAGTGTTGCCTTCTGCTGATTTATAAGTAAATCAGTAGATCTACTGATTTTGACTAATGGCTACTGATAGATTTCTGTAAACTACTGATTTTTCTCTGTTTTGAGACCACCTACCCACTCAGGAACATGACATCTAAGAATGTCTGTATTCTTTTAGTACTCACCATCTGCTGATCCAATTGATAAGACAATAAGACATAGACATAGTAGTTATAAGACATAGTTTTTCAATCCAAGAACTGGTCTGAAGAGAAAAAGCTGAGGAAGAATAAAATTATTCAACACCTGCTACCTGTTTGTTTGTTTTTTCAAAATTCATACTGGTTGTCATAAAGTATTTTTTTTTTTTTTTGTTCTAGATAACTAATTAGTCTATTATACAAAGATTTTCCCTAGTTTTGTTAAAATGCAGAATATTAGGAAAGTGTCGGTAATGCGACATTTGTGTTAATGATACTTTTTTTAGTATTACACTTCACGTATTTTGGGAACACCTGTTTATCGTTTTGTAAAAAGTGTAAGTATATAGCTCTTTGTTTTTAGGAAGACAACAAGCAGAGCTAATACAACTGTGACTACATTGCCATGATTATTTACACCAACATTAGTTTTAATGATGAGTATTATTTTATAAAGCTGATCATCAGTAATATCTTATTAAAAGCAACTCTGGATTGTATTGGTTTGAATTTTCATTCTGGAGTTTAATAGTAGTTTGTGGAGTACTGGCAATATTTAACATTCCAGTAGATTTAAGTGTTCCTTCATATTGAGATTATATCCAATACTACATTGCATTTGTAAAGTGGTGCATATTTCAAGCAAAAAAATCTGATATACTGATTTGTACTGGGTTTTTGAGCTGTAGTCCACTGATTTTAGGTAAATGTCTCTGGCAACACTGGTGCTGACTTCCCAAAATTCCAGCAGGTGACTGAGCTTTGTGCATGAAGTCCAGTTGGTGCTTGAATTCTGGAAGTGAAGTCCAATGGCCACTCCAGCTTTTTTACATATGCAGACATACATAAATTAATCTACTGTGGAATGTTGATTTATAGTACTGTAAGTTCGGGTAAATAAGTCGCACGGGCGTATATGCAGCAGTGATAAAGCAAGAGGCGGAATGAAAAAAAAATCGTCAAAAACGCTGCACCTTCGCAATAAGGTGGGGTAGTACCACGGCAGAATCTTGAAAACATTACGTAGATAAAAATATAGTACCTGATCTTTCAAATAATAAATAAAAATATCAATTAAACAAAATTCAATCTTAAGGATAACACTTACCCTACTACCTATTTTATAAAATTTACTCAAAGAATTCATAAGGTGCTTAAACCAATTATATAAAGCATTTATACCTCAAGAATTTAAAAAATACACACACAACATTCTGAAAATATATGGTACGCATAGTTTTTCAATCAACCCCATCAAAATCGGAAACTTCACTGTCTAAATTAAAAAAATTTAAAAGCTCATCTTCTAAAAAAAAACTTCAGGGTCGTCCGCATCACTTTTGCCGTCTTCTGGCATTTCACTGCAGTTTTTAGATATAATGTTTGCTTCAGTGAAGCCTGAAATAATCGTCGAAGTTTTGATGTTTTTACAGGATTCGGAAAAACATATTTATTTACCATTAGCTTAAAACTAGAAGTATAACTTCTGCATTTTGTCATTTTACTTTCCATGATAATGTAGACCTACACGTACTCAAGAAAATGCGATTTGGTGAACTGAATGCAATGAATGCACACGTCACTGACGAAATTTGCACGTGCTGTCCTTGAGTCATTGACCAATAACAATCGATCTTGGATGGTGGTCGAATACCCCGTTTCAAGAGGGGAGAAAGAGTGAAGCTGATGACGTCATGAGTTCAAAGAGAGTTAGTTGCTCAGAGCATGAAGCAAATAACAAGGGCAATCCTTGCTAACAAGATTGATTCCTGCGAAGTTCTCCTCCCCCCCCCCCAGATTTTTTCTGAGTTTTTTCGGAGTTACCTCTCTCTCTTACCTATCCCACCTCAATCTTATAACCTATCAATGTCATGTCTTGTTTTAAGAGGGGTTGGTGGAATTTATTGCACGTGGCTGTAACATTGTTATTCTATTCCCTCTCTATTGAGATATCTTCCTGCGGGGAAAAAGAATTGAACAAGCCAAAACATTTTTTGTTACATAATTTCGCTCCGCAAAAAAAAAAAAAAAAATAAGCTGTATACGCCGCCATGCTGTATAAGCCACACGAGCCAAAAATTTAATTTTGAACTCGTATACGCCACGGCTTATCTACCCAAAATTACAGTAAGTCATATGGTTTAATCACTGATAGGTATGTAAAACTCTTGGATTGATAAATAATTAAGCACTCTCTTAATCTTTTATGGGCATTTTACGGTCATGCATGTTTTAATTCTGGTTCCTTGAAAAACATATAATCAATGTGCCCCTGTGTTCTTTTTCAGTGCAGGACTACGTCTAACTCCGTGGATAGTATGGGGTGACTTACAGCCAACCGCCTGTGACAAAAATAGGTCCCAATTGAAATCATTATGGTATTAAAAATGCGTAATGCACACTAATCGTGTTAGCATATTCATAAACACCATGGAGTCCAATTCGCATACTGCTCAATACTTTGTGCGTGCGACACTCCCCCTTGCCTCCTGTGCATGAGGGAGATGATGCAATATTTCTCGGTGTGCCTCCGCATTTGACTCAGTTTAATTACGCTCGGTAACCATGAGCGCAACACAAATGTGTGTGGTATCATTTTAAAGCTCTCAATGAGATCTACTCAAATATTCGAAGAACGTTTCACAGTCGTTTGAATTGAACATTTTAAAAAATGTTTTCTTGTAAACCGGTGAACACTTTTGACAATATCTCGGTTTATCTGGACAACCGTGACTGCAAAACGGCTGTGCGTGGTATCGTTTTAAAGCTCTCAACAAGATCTATTCAAATATATAAGGAACAAATTGCAGTGGTGTTTAAACTATTTTTTTTAATTGTTTTCATGTGAGCGGGTTAACATTTTCGACAATGCCACTGAATTTGTAGAATAAATGCAAGCAAAAGTGGAGAAAATCAAAACGAGAGGCAAGTGATGAGGAATGTAAGAAGCCCAAGAAGACAGAGTGCCACGTTGGGTAATTTTTGTATTGATCTGCTTTGTGTTTGCCATGTATCCAGCATTATTTGTAAAAAATATGTTGGCTACTTTTTATATCATAGACCTGTGTTGGCCATAACAAATTAAGTAAACGCTTTGAAACCATACTTGACTAGCTCATTTCAACTCTCCGATCTG
This sequence comes from Macrothele yani, assembly GCA_039090855.1. NCBI lineage: Eukaryota > Metazoa > Arthropoda > Arachnida > Araneae > Macrothelidae > Macrothele > Macrothele yani. The sequence goes on along the minus strand of CM076989.1, from coordinate 59,753,884 downwards.
CAACTCCTAGTCCTACGTTCCAAACTGACAGCTCAATCAGAACTGAGCCTACCTGTATTTTTTTCATGTGTATATCAATGCGTATGCACAGCATGTTGGAATAGCAGGTTTTTTTTATAAAGTTGTTTCCATCTCTTCCTTCACTCTTAGTGCATGATTCTAAAACTGGATTTTGGAAGTGTTTAAAGAGCATGAGTATTTGATGTTCTTTTCACAGTAGTTTATATTCTCATAACAGCATGAACCACATAATCTTTACCTCCTTCAAACAGTATCTAGAGACTTAAATAAGCTTTGTTCACAACATCGTGCATTAGAGTTGTAATAAATTGTGCTAAATATCAAACTACTGGAGAGAAGGAAATTAAAATGTCATCTTTCTAAAAGTTGAAAAAACAGGCAATTTAAGATGGCTCTTTTTCAGGGATGGAGACTTGTATTTTCATCACTAACTTAATGAGTGCTTCACACTTACTCAAGGATTTCAATGGGTGCCCATACCCCACAACACCCATGTATTTGATGCCTGTGTGTGTGCTACTTTACTTATGTCATTTATCCATACAAATAACAAGCTAAAATGGGGAAAATCTACCTCCCAGTCTTACACCAAAGTTAAATTCAAACCAGTACTTTCTTCTATCCTGACAGTTGTGAGGTTCTGATGTACAGGCTTCTTGTGGCTGATTTTAAAAGTCTGCTCTTCAGTCCGTAACTTTTCAATACACTGAACAATTTGTTCATATGTGCCTGGCCAAATGCATTTTTAAAATCAATACACACCACATATCAGATATATACTGGCTAATTCATTCGCTATCTTATTCATAGAAAAGTTTTGCTTACTTGTTCATTTAGGAATTGGTGTCTTAAGTATTTGTGATTGAGTTAGAGTGTAATGATTTTGTAAATTTCACTTATTACATTTTCAATTTCTCTTTCATAGGTTCTTATCAGCTCTGGATGCGATACCTTAAACTTGGCTTCTTGGCTTCATGAAAATAAAGTTATTGGAGGGAAGCATCTTATTGATGAAGAATTTTATAATTGGTACAAATCATCTCAGCCAGAGAGTTTGAAACAACTTTGTCGACAATCTATTCAGAGAATCATGGGTACAAACAAAAATAACGCTGAACGATTGCAATCATTGCCATTACCCAAAATTCTTATTGAATATCTGAATCGAAAACTCTTCTGATAATTTACTTAAAAATTTTCATCTTATGCTAGTCCAATGGAATATTTTAGACTTCTGTGTTCCATGTACTTAAGTACTAATTGTTCATCATTCATTTCATCATTTTGTAGTCATTAATGTGGTTGTCCATAAGCTATAAATTTTGTACCATAATGAAATACTTCCATGAAGTAGTTTGCAGCATTTCCTATTTTGTTATGGAAAATTTAATGTTAATGTTTTAAAAGAATTCCTACTGTTTCATGAGAAATACATTTAATGCACTTTGTTGTTTATGAACTGTGATATTAGGGTTGGGTTGTTAAAAAATATATGCCAAAATGTGAATAACTCATAAGTGTACATATGTTTTCACCTGCTGTATTTTTTGTTCACAGTGTTTGCTTCATGGAATCTTTATATGACTTCTAAAATGTGTTTGTTTTGTACATATAAGTTTTGACTTTCTTCTGTATGATTCCTTGAGTAAGAAGTATTCTGAAAGAAATTGTTAGGTAGCTTTTTTTTTTTTTTTTTTTTAATTTTGAAAATCATGAAATCAAAGTTGTTAATTACTCTTTGAAATTTTAAAAATAAAAAGTTTAAAATTGGAAATGTTTGGAAATTTAATTTTTGTATTGTGTTTTTATTTTAAATATGTTTGTTTGATGTTATTCCTGTTATTTCCTTCAGTTTCACTTATTCCTTCATTCCAGTTTTCAAGGATTGCTGTTAAGGGGTGTTCTCTAGTAAACCCTGTGGATTTTTTTTTTCATTTTCTTCTGTAGATAAGTTTGTATTTATAACATATGGCCATGTGTTTCAGTATTTTTCTTTTTTTTAAGTTCTTTTGTCACTCACATATAAAACTTTCCAGAAATTCAACTAAATAGCTGCTGCATAAATAAAAATTTTTGTTGCTACGTGTTATAACATTTTGAGTTTATTTAAAAAAAACTATATGAATTTATGTTTCATTCAAGCTCTACTGCTGCAAATGTAGTATAGCAATTAAGCATTAGTTTCTCTGTTGAAATAAACATTTTCATGTCCTACCCTAAAATGTTCACATTCTACTGTTTGAGAAGAAACACTATTGTAAGCCCTTTCACTCTAAAAAGTAAACAAGAAAGATGACACCAAATTTTCGGGTGTAATAAGCACGTCTTTTGAATCCATTCTGAAGCAAATTAAATTTATAAAAGCTATTGAAAGTCAATGGAACTGGAATGGAAAACAATAGTATCAGACGGAAGAAGTTTTTCAATTGGGTTTTTAATCCCTCGGATATTGCTGTAAGCGTAATCGTGAGCTTACGCCCTCTGGTTGCACACTTGTGGGTTAAAAAAAACATGAATTTGTATGAGAAACATTTCGAACCGGAAACGCTCTCCAACACAGACATATTTTTTTCAAATCGGACCCTTAGAAACAGATATCGACAAAAATAAGATGTGACTTTACGTCCCCGGGTGGGAAAACCATGCATTATTTTAGGAAGAAACTATTCTCAAAAGGTTTATCCATATGAGTGGTATCGGTCCAAGAAAAAGAAATTTAGTCAAGTTTTCAAGAGCCCAGATTTTGCTACAAATACATCAGAAGCAGAAATTAACACTTATGACCCCTGGTAGCCAAACCATTCTTTACCAAACATTAGAAAATATGTTAAAAATATTTTCCATCAGGTCTTGATTGCGATACAGGAAGAATTTTTCAAATCTGAGTTTTAGGAGCAGAAATAAGGCAAAAAACACAATTTACCTTTGTGCCCCCTAGCGGAAAGTCTATGATTTACTTGAAAATTTTGAATTTATAGGAAAAACATTTCGCATTGGAAACACTATCCAACAAAGAAGGATTTTTTCAAATCGGACTCTTAGAAGTAGATATATTGACAAAAATAAAATATACATCTACGCCTCCTGGCGTAGAAACCATGCATTATTTCAAGAAGAAAATTTTCCTAAAAGGTTTGTCGACACGAGTAGTATCGATCAACAAACTACTTTTTCTTCAATCGAGATTTTAGAAGCTCATATTTTGCTGCAAATACATCAGAAGCGGAAATTAAGACTTACACCACCTGGTGGCCAAACCATTTTTTACAAAAATTAGAAATTGTGTGCAAAGCATTTTTCGTCAGAGCTGTATCCGGTGCAGAAACAATTTTTCAAATCGGAGATTTAGAAGCAGAGATATAGGGGGAAACACAATTTTCCCCTACGACTCTAGCGGAAAGTCTATTAATTACTTGAAAATTTTGAAATTATGTGAAAATCATGTCACACTGGAAACACTATCCAACAAAGGAATTTTTCAAATCGGACTCCTAGAAGTAGAGATATTGACAAAAATAAGATATACATCTACGCCCCCTGGCGTAGAAACCATGCATTATTTTAAGAAGAAAATGTTTCTAAAAGGTTTGTTGACATGAGTAGTATAGGTCTACAAACGACGTTTTTTTCAATCGAGAATTTAGAAGCTCATATTTTGCTGCAAATACATCAGAAGCGGAAATTAAGATTTATGCTCCCTGGTGGACAAACTATTTTTTTACAAAAATTAGAAATTATGTGCAAACGATTTCCCATCAGGAGCTGTATCCTGTGCAAAAAGAATTTTTCAAATCGGAGATTTAGAAGCAGAGATATTGGGGGAAACGCAATTTACCCCTATGCCCCCTAGCGGAAAGTCTATTAATTAATTGAAAAATTTGAAATTATATGAAAAACATGTCACACGGACAACACTATCCAACAAAGAAGGAATTTTTCAAATCGGACTCCTAGAAGTAGAGATATTGACAAAAATAAGATATACATCTACACCACCTGGCGGAGAAACTGTGGAATATTTTAAGAAGAAAATATTCCGAAAAGGTTTTTCGATGTGAGTGGCATCATTCTACGAAATAATTTTTTCAACTGATATTTTAGAAGCTCAGATTTTATGGCAAACACATCAGAAGCAAAAATTAACGCTTACGCCCTCTGGTGGCTAAAGTATTCTTTACCAAAAATTTGAAATTACATGCAAAAGATTTTCCATCATTAGGTGTATCTGCTGAAGATTTTTTTTTCAAATCGAGTTTTAGAAGAAGAGTTATCGGGAAAATGTTAATTTACTTTTACGCCCCTAGCGGAAAATGTATGCGTAATTTGAAAAAGTAACTATAGCTAAATTATTCTTCGCCGTAAATGGAATCGAAAGATAAAATACTTTTTTCAATCGGATGATTAGAAGCAAATATGTGGAATAAAACGTATTTTTGAATTCGACATCATCTGCATTTACGCCCTCTAGCGGCGAAATTGTACATCTTAAGAAAAAACGATATAAAGGATCATCATTTGCACATTTCAAGCTTCCCAATGCAAAAAGAATTTCCCCGCACGGGGATAACTGGTTTTCCAGTTATTTGGGGAGCGGCGCCCCCACGGCCCGAGCTGACCTTGTGACGGATCAATATTTTATTTCGTCTTGAACGATTATATAACCGAAGGGACAGCTGTTCATCCAGCTGATGGGGGATGGCGTCCCCACGGCCCGAGCCAACATGTACTATATGTGATGAATTTCACATTTTTTATGTTTTTTCACTTTACATGAACCCGCCTCAGTTGTAGGTTGCTGAGGTTGTGATTATGCGCCAGCTCAGGATTTTAGTTTCTCGTTTTCTTTCCTGTCTTCTCCATTTCATGTTTCTTTCTTTGTTTTTCCGAGCTGGTTAGCTAGACCTACCTGCACGTTTGCCGTGTGTGGTGACCCGTAAGGTGGAAAAGGGGATGCTGGAGGCTGAGGTTTCTGGAGGCCTGGGTGTTGTTGTCGCCAGTTGCCAACACTCCTCTTTGCCCTCTGCTTCACCCTAAACGGGCGGCTGGGAACTAACCCACTCCTAGTCAATGAGGTCTGTGGCCGAGTGGAGCCCAGACCTCTAACGGCTTGTCGTCTCGTACGACAGGGTGAGTCTGGGGATAGGGTGGGCATGCCAAAGAGGTGTTCCCCAGGCATGGGAAAGTCTGGGTGCATGCCGAGCGCATGTCTGCCCTATCAACTTGCTATATCCGCTTGCTATCCCTAGAGCCGTGTCCTGCGTCCACTTGGGCTTGCGGACCTCCGGCTCTCCCTCGTTGGGCTCGATTGTGTGTGGGGAAGTCGGCGGACGAATTATTAAAACTTTTATGGATGAAAACAAAATTTCCCAAGAACCAAAAAGCAAAAGAGGTATAGAGGAAGGCTCATCCCCTTCTGCAAAAAAACATGTCCCTGATTGTTCAAATGCTCGTTTCTTTTTTGTGCACTCATTGGACCCTTCAAAGCCTTTGAGTGCCAAAAGTCCATTTTGGATAAATAAAGCTCTTCAATCCATCGCAAGCTCTCCTAAGAGCGTAAAGAAGCTCCAATCTGGAAATCTTCTTGTAGAGATGTCCACTGTGGCCTACAGTACCACACTTATAAACACTACCACGCTGCTTGAGACTCCGGTTAAAATAGCACCTCATGGGTACCTAAATTTATCTCGAGGTGTTGTCTCCTCTCGGGATCTTATTGATTGCACTGAGGATGAACTTCTCGAAGAACTGAGGAGCCAACATGTTACGGGTGTGCGACGCATTTCTTTCAGGAGGAATGGGCAGTTTGTCCCATCCTGGAATATTATCTTGACTTTCAACTGCCCTTCCCTGCCTACATCCATCATGGCAGGGTATCTCCACCTCGAGGTACGCCCGTACATCCCTAACCCTTTGAGATGTTTTAGGTGCCAGTCTTATGGCCATTCTCAGCAGTCGTGCATGAGCAATCCTAGGTGTGCACGCTGTGGGGCCACAGAACATCTTTTGCAGGAATGTGTGGCCTAGGCCGAGTTTTGTGTGAACTGTAAGGGTTCACACGCGGCATCAGCCAAAGAATGTCCCAAGTGGAAGGAGGAGAAGGAAATCCAAAGGATCAAAACGGTGGAAAATATTTCCTATCCTGAGGCCAGAAGAAAAGTGGTTCCTGTTACATCTGATCGGCGATCATACGCTTCAGTGGTGGTTGCCAAATCTACGGTTGCCACTCAGACCGACATTCAGATCCCCCTTAAATGTCCATTCAATGTTAACGACATCATCGCAGCCGGACTGGAGGCACTCCAGTCTCGAGCTAGTGTCTGAAAGCGCCACCCACCACTTCGCCGAAGCAGACTCATCCCACCACCAACAAGGGAACTCAGGCCACTTCTTCTAACAAAAAGACCAAAGCCCAGGATAAGAAAAGCATTTCTTTTCCTACAAAATCTCAGGAAACGACTCAACGTCGTGCGCCTCCCGGTAAGACACTTGGGACAAAACATGCTCCCATCTTAGCCCCTGGTCACACGCCTCCAGATCTGGGGGAACCCCCAGCAGAGGCGATGGAGCCGGACTTCGTTTGATCATTTTCATTTTCATTTCACTTATAACCATGGCTTCAATCATTCAGTGGAACTGTCGAGGTTTTCGGACGAACTTTGATGAAGTGAAACATCTGCTTTCATTTTACTCTCCGGTGTGCCTTTGTCTACAGGAGACGAAGCTTAAACCATCGGACCTGCTTTCAGTTCGAGGCTACAGTGCATTTCGGACAGATAACTCGTCTGGAAATATAGCCTGTGGGGGAGTCGCTATTCTCGTCCCTCACAGGGTTCCGGTATCTTCCGTCGCGGTTTCCACCAACTGTGCAGGCCGTGGCGGTTCGTAATTCTATGCCTGTACCTCTTACTGTCTGCAGTGTCTATCTGCCGCCGGACGAGAACGTGAGCGTCTCGGTACTGGAGAGATTGGTTGATCAGCTGCCTTCACCCTTTCTAATACTAGGTGACTTCAATGCCCATCATCATTTGTGGGGTAGTGTCAGCATCAGCACGAGAGGTCGTCGCATAGAGTCCCTTCTGTCCTCGGCCTCTTTGTGCCTTTTTAACACCGGTGCCGACACGTACTTCCATGAACCGACACGATCCTTCAGTGCGATCGATTTGACCTTGGGATCACCATCAATTATTTGCTGACTGGTCGTGGGCGGTGTGTAACGACCTCCACGGGAGTGACCACTTTCCAATTGTCCTCTCGCATCATGCGAACATGCCATCTTCTGCCTCCCGCCCTCCTCGTTGGAGGATGGAGCGTGCGAGATGGGAGGTCTTCACACCGTCAGCTTTGATATTTTCTGCAATGGTGACCCAAGAGTCAATCGACACAGCGGTTCTTGAAGTCACAAATTGTATTCTTCAGGCAGCTGATCTTTCTATACCAAAAACATCTACGACACTCTCCAGAAGTCCGAAACCTTGGTGGACCCCTGAATGCGCAGCGGCTAGGAGAGCTCAACATAAGGCCTGGTCTACGTTTCGGCGTTATCCAACCGATGCTAATCTCGTTACATTCAAACGAGCAAAATCCTATGCTCGGTTGGTGCGTCGACGTAGCAAGAGGGAGTCTTGGATCCAGTATGTTTCATCTCTCACTTCACGTGCCAGTTCGAAAAGTGTGTGGGACAAGATTCGTAAGATCCGGGGTAACTACAGCTCTCACCAGATCTCCATTCTCTAGAGTAACGGCTGCACATATGCTGGAGTCGGGGAGATTGCTGATTGTTTGGGGGAGGCGTTTGCCTCCGTGTCGAGTGACCTGGCGTATCCTTCCTCCTTTCTGAGGATTAAATCCACTGCGGAACGCCAGAGAATCTCCTTTGCGCCTTTTCTCGACACCGGATATAACTCCCCCTTCAGCATGGTTGAACTCAGGGTGGCTCTGCATCGGCCCGGCGCTACATCGGTCGGTCCCGATGGCATCCATTATGACATGCTCCGTCATCTCTCGCAGTCGTCTCTCGAGAATCTCTTAATCCTTTACAATCGTATTTGGTCGGAGCACAGTTTCCCGGAGTCTTGGCGAAAAGCAGTTGTTCTGCCTTTTCCCAAACCTGGCAAGGATCCCAAGTCTCCCTCTAGTTATCGTCCAATTGCTCTCACTAGCTGTCTGTGTAAAGTTCTTGAACGCATAGTTAATTCCCGGTTAGTTCATTTTTTAGAATTTCATCAAGTACTTTCACCATCACAAAGCGGCTTTCGCCGTCATCGTTCACCTCACGATCATCTCCTGCACCTTGAGACATCTGTGCGCGAGGCGTTCGTGCGTAGGCAGCACCTGGTTTCTGTATTCTTTGACATCGAGAAAGCCTATGATCGTGCGTGCGGCATGGTATTATCCGTGACCTCCACGCATGCGGATTGCGAGGAAATCTTCCGACATTTATTTTAAATTTTCTTCGCAATCGGGTGTTCCAGGTGCGCCTGGGTACGACGCTATCGGCAACATTCCATCAAGAACAAGGTGTTCCTCAAGGTTGCATTTTATCTGTCACATTGTTCATCCTTCGCATTAATTGTCTCCTCACAAATCTTCCTCCTGCGGTTTCGGCTACTGTCTATGTTGATGACGTGCACATTTTCTGCTCGTCGTCAAGCATGCATTTTATTGAAAGGCAGTTGCAGTCTGCAATTAATCAGATCTTTAAAACGGCGAATAGCAATGGTTTCGTTCTTTCTCCCGACAAGACAGCGTGTGTCCATTTCTGCCGGAGGCGTGGCCACCATCCTGACCCAGAGCTGTTTTTAGACCGTGCAGCCATGCCAGTTTTGCCGGAGGCCAAGTTCCTTGGTCTGACCGTCGACCGTGCGCTTACGTTCCGTGCACACGTTCGGCGGCTCAAGATTTCCTGTCTGCGGGCTCTATATATTCTTAAGATCCTTTCGAGAGTTTCGTGGGGCGCAGACAGGATGTCTTTGATTCGTATTTACCATTCCTTAATCCGGTCGAAACTGGATTATGGTTGTATCGTGTATGGCTCTGCTCGTCGTTCCGTTCTCCGGCCTTTGGACACTATTCACCATCAAGCACTGCGTCCTTGTTTGGGAGCATTTCGAACATCTCCGATTCCCAGCCTGTACGCTGACGCGAACGAACCATCGCTTGAATTACGCCGTCTGCAGCTGTCTATTCAATTCTACCTGAAACTTAGATCTCTTCCAGGACATCCTTTATACGATGCAGTTTTTCATCCCCAGCATGCTCGTTTATGCGGGAACCGGCCCTCGTGCATTTCAACCTTCGGTCTTCGTATGGCGGCCGTAGCCCGTGATGTAGGGCTTGACTTGTCACTTGTTGGAGAGACCAGGGGCTTTGGGGATCCGCCATGGCACCCACTTGGTGTCATGGTTGATACCACCTTTACATCTTTCGATAAATCCTCAACCCCTGCGTCAGTGTACCAGCAGCTCTTCGCTGAGCACCGTGACCTAAATTCTGATTACACTCCTATTTTTACTGATGGCTCCAAGATGCATGGAGTCGTTGGATCCGCGGCTGTCTGTGTAGATGACGTTTCAGTAGCGCGGATCCCAGCTGAGGCCACGGTGTTTTCAGCGGAGATGCATGCTGTGTATCTCGCTCTTCTCCATGTTCAGTCGAGTTCTCATCATCGTGCTATGGTCTATACGGATTCCTTGAGTGTCTTGCAATCACTGTTATCGTTGGACTGCTGTGACCACCCCTTTCTTCTTTCCGTACGAAGGCTTCTTCGTTCCTTGCTCGAGGCCGGTGTCCAGATACAATTTTGTTGGATTCCCGGGCATGTTGGAATCTCGGGTAACGAGTGTGCTGATGCGGCTGCTAGATCTGCTTCCTCTTTGGTCGTCACACCCTTGCCACTGTTTCACCGGGATTTCCGCTTTCTGGTACGCAACCATATTAAGCGAACGTGGCAAGGTCTGTGGGACCAACAGGTGGAAAATAAACTGCATCGTATTAAACCAAATCTTGAAGTCTGGAAATCCTCATATCGTCGGAACCGTAGGGAGGAAGTGGTGCTTGCGCGTCTCCGCATTGGGCATTGTCGTTTCACTCACCGCTTTTTGCTGTGTGGCGACACTGCGCCGCTGTGTGAGGCGTGTAACGTATACTCTATATTCACTTTCCTTTTGATTTTACTATCTCTGGTTATTTTATTTTACTATGTAAATTATCTTCCTACTGAACGGAATATTTTTTCACCCGCTGAATGAGATCTGGCAATGAGTGTAAGTCATGACGTGGTGGTAGCTCGTATATAGGCGCGTTCATCGAGACTGAGTTGTGTTGTTGCGTTGTGTAGTTGTTGCGTTGGAGTTGAGGGTTGTGTTGGTTGCGTTGTAGTTGTGTTGTTGCGTTGGAGTTGTGTTGTTATGTAGTAGTGATATATGAGTGCCTTAGTTGACCAGGAGTCTTCATAATAAACAAGTTGTTCTGTAAGTTCAGTCTTTCTCAATTCTTAGTTTTGTCAGACCTCTGTCTGGCTGTTAGGTTTATGACTTTGATTACTTAATATAAATAACCAGCGTTGAGACTTTGTTTAAGTTCATAATTAACGAGTAACAACACCCTTTTGGGAATTCATTCATAATAATTAGCTTAGCAAAAAGATAAACAAAGCTAATTCATTATAGGCATGCAACTGCCGACTCACTGTCACTCATCTTCTGTGTACCTGTGTTCGTTTTCGTGATGTACGTTTTCATTTCTTTCATTCTCATTTGTTGACCGAGGACGCCGCTACACTGCAGCGGCTCCTCAATGACCACTGTGACTCTGTTGCCGTGTTTTCATTTTTTAAAGAAATTGACTATTTTAAACGTATCTAGATTTTAGCCTTATCATCATCCTCATTTTTCAGTTTTACTGAATCAGCTAGATTTTAATCATTGTATCATGTTTTTAATACTGTTTGTTCCATTATCTTTTTTAGCCCTTCCATGGTTCTCATTTTTCAGTTTTACATGATCAGTCATATTTTAAGCTTTTTACCACATTTTTAATACTATTTGTTTGTCTTGTTTCTGGCGCTCTTTGGCCAACCATGGCCCTTGCGCCATAAAAATCAGCCAACCAACCAACCAACCAAAAAGAATTTTTCAAATCGGACTTATAGTGGCAGAGATATCGTGGGTACAGACGGACGGACGGACGGACGGACAAACCGATAGCATAAGCACGATCTTTTTTTACAAAAGACGTGCTAAAAATTGCTAGGATTTTTTGAGAAATTGTAAGAACCCATAACTTTTTAGTAGTAACTAACAAATGTGTGAAATAATAAAAATTATTCCTAGAACAATACTTTAAGCTTAACGAAGGAACAAATTTTTAATTCAACTACGATTTAATTTTAGCGACACCCCGCACAAAATATTACTTTCGCAATAATAGTAATAATAATAAATTGTGGAATAGCTTTTTTTACGGGTCTTATAGAGGTTATTTTTCATCAAAGTTGGTTGTCAAATTTTCGAACTAAAGCCTAGTTCGTCATCAGGACTATGTCACTGGAGTAGTTGCTGCCACTCAATTGGAAGAGTCCATCCGCAATTATCGTTAATTGTGGTACTTCTTCTTCTTGCTATTTCGATCACTTCTTCTAGTTTCCTTTTTACTAAGTTTGACTGGTGGGCGATTATTTTCACTGAGTCCCAATTTATGGAGTGTCCACTTGCTTGTATATGTCTGTCTAGCCCTGTTTTGTTCCCAATGTTCCTAATAGCTGCTTGGTGTTCTTTCATTCGGACCTTAATACTTCTCCCTGTTTCTCCTATATAGCTGAGTCCGCAGTTACAGTCGATGCAGTAAATTACTCCCTCCTGCAATTGGATGTCCAATTCTTTCTGCTTTAAAGCTGGCAGGAATTTCTTTATTTTGTTATTAAGATCTGGAGCTAGCATGATATTATATTTTGTTCCGATCCTTTTCAGGTTCTCGAAAAGTCCCTTGTGGTACGTAATTTTGCTGGTGAATTTGAAGTTGGTTTTTTCCTGCTTCTTTTTTGGCACTTGTTTAAATATTTTCTCAACATATGGGGAGGGGTAATTCTTTTCTGCCAATATTTCCTTTAATTCTTCTTTGTGAAGATCTTTCTGAGTAGCTGAAGAGACCAGGATTTCAATCTTTTCCAAAAATTGTCTCGCCGTATTCGATTTAATATAATCACCCCTGATTATATTAAATCGAATACGGCGAGACAATTTTTGGAAAAGATTGAAATCCTGGTCTCTTCAGCTACTCAGAAAGATCTTCACAAAGAAGAATTAAAGGAAATATTGGCAGAAAACAATTACCCCTCCCCATATGTTGAGAAAATATTTAAACAAGTGCCAAAAAAGAAGCAGGAGAAAACCAACTTCAAATTCACCAGCAAAATTACGTACCACAAGGGACTTTTCGAGAACCTGAAAAGGATCGGAACAAAATATAATATCAGGCTAGCTCCAGATCTTAATAACAAAATAAAGAAATTCCTGCCAGCTTTAAAGCAGAAAGAATTGGACATCCAATTGCAGGAGGGAGTAATTTACTGCATCGACTGTAACTGCGGACTCAGCTATATAGGAGAAACAGGGAGAAGTATTAAGGTCCGAATGAAAGAACACCAAGCAGCTATTAGGAACATTGGGAACAAAACAGGGCTAGACAGACATATACAAGCAAGTGGACACTCCATAAATTGGGACTCAGTGAAAATAATCGCCCACCAGTCAAACTTAGTAAAGAGGAAACTAGAAGAAGTGATCGAAATAGCAAGAAGAAGAAGTACCACAATTAACGATAATTGCGGATGGACTCTTCCAATTGAGTGGCAGCAACTACTCCAGTGACATAGTCCTGATGACGAACTAGGCTTTAGTTCGAAAATTTGACAACCAACTTTGATGAAAAATAACCTCTATAAGACCCGTAAAAAAAGCTATTCCACAATCACTATGAATAGAGGTGCCATAAATGCATTTACAACTAGGATAATAATAAATTCAACAATGCTTAGGTCATTTCTAGAAGCAATTTTAAAAAAGATGACCCATTAAAATGGATAGATCAGGAAATAATTACCACCCTGCTGACCTGGACGGTAATTATTTCATGATTTACAGGCACAAAGTTTTAATAATCTTTGCTTTTTTTTCTTTTTGAGATTTAAGGGTCCTCGTGAGCATCAAGCCCCCTTTCATTAGTGGCCCTAATAAGGTCGCACTTAATTTAGGCCGACTAGTAAAGGAAAGAGACCAAACCAGCACCGTAGGACATAGGCTACATCCCATATCCAAAACTCGAATCCATATTTAATTTGGATGATTAGGCATAAACATGTGCCTGTGGCCACTCAGCAACTGAAACTGCTTTCACTTCTCCAGGATAGTAATTTCTTCAGGGAGAAAGGAAAGGCAGGAAAAGATGCAAAAAATGGCCTGAAAAGTTTATGAAGATTCCGGGCTCTAAATGGGGACAGAAGAAATTACCGAAAACGGTGTTTGAATTTGCTGCTGATGTTGATGATGACAGCAAGGGAAAATGGAAGCATAAAAGAAGCCTATGAGATTATCAACAACAAGGGACTGTGCATAATTCTTTTGCACTTATGTAACAGAAATGTTGAGGTTTCATATGGAACAAGACATAAACTGTGAGAACTGGACATTGAAAATGAAAATTGGTAACAAAAGGAAAATTTATGCTGATTACCTAATAATGAAAAGAAATATGTGTTATAGACAAAGCTTCTCCTTCTTATGTCAAAAAGTACTGTTATAAGGAAAGAAAGGACCGCAAAGGATGCAGGTTGTGTTTATTGCATTGCTAGGATAATAACAGGATGGAAATGTTCTTTATTTGATGCAGTTAGATGTAAGTAACCTGAGATATTTGCTCATGAGCCTTGTTAATTTAACAGGACGAATCATAGGTTAATGGGGAACTTGTATATTTTAAATTGGACTGACGTCTCACCTGGCATTAATGGAGTTTTTTATATCATTGTGTCCTCACACTCCTCATACCAGTAAAGAATTTTTATTGGTTGAATTTTTCCAACGGGGTCATTAACTCGCAAAACAAACAAGCAGACAAAGCATTTTTTCATCATTGCACAGTATCAAGTTGTGTAACTATATTTTCTGTACATAAGTACATAACTGCGGTTCAACCTTTAAATCCAGATTTTAAGGATACGTTACTGTACCATTGGGAAGGGTAAAGTTTCAATCATATGAATAATTATGGCGTATTGCTGAACAATAGCATAAATCCATTTTTATGTCTTAATTATTCTGTTTGCAGCTCTGACAGCATAATTAATAGCTTACAAAAATATTTTTAAAAACGAAAAATTTGTCTTACTAACACCACCCGCCGCCCCGGTGGCGCAGTGGTCTACGGCGTTGGCCACTGATCATTCGTCCGTAAGGGGTCCGGGTTCGAATCCCGGTCAGGCATGGATGTTGTGTTTGTCTTACGGCACTGGCTCTCTCCCTTCCCTGGAACCAGTGACCCTAAATTAGGGACGGGCGACTGCTTATAGCCCATTGAGTTGCTCACGGTGGTCGTAAAACCTCCAATCAAAAAAAAAAAAAAAAAAAAAAAAATAACACCACCCTTTTGGGTGGAAACAACTGTAACTTTTTTTGTTTGTTTGTTTATTCTATGCTTTGAGATGTAACAGTGCTCATAAGCTTTAAACGCTATTAACAATAGCCTGGCTCTAATTCAGAGCTACTGGTTCCAGGAAAGGGGTAGAATGAGCTCATTAAAACAAATGCAGCAGCCAAATCTTATTTTGGAATCGAGCCTGGACCCACTTTGATGGTTAGCTCAAAACCCACGCCCCCGATGAATCATTCACCGGAACGGCTTAGCATATTCACGTAGCCTTTTATGATATTCATGCTTTTGTATTATTTTTTGAATCACTTTACTGTTTAATTGTTTTGTCACGTATCACGACAAAAGGGCAAACGTCAAAAGGGCGAATGACAAAAGAGCGACACGACAAAAGGCCGAATCCACGGGCTTGATATTTTTCTACTTAAACTGCAAGATTTTTTTTTTGATTGGAGGTTTAACGACCACCGTGAGCAACTCAATGGGCTATAAGCAGTCGCCCGTCCCTAATTTAGGGTCACTGGTTCCAGGGAAGGGAGAGAGCCAGCGCCGTAAGACAAACACAACATCCATGCCTCACCGGGATACGAACCCGGACCCCTTTCGGACAAATGATCAGAGGCCATCGCCTTAGACCACTACGCCACTGGGGCAGCCAACTGCAAGATTTCTAAAAGATATTATTTCCAAAATCGGCACCCGGAGCCCTTTGAGAAAACTACATATTTCTTTCTGTATTCAAATCCCAAATGAAATCAAACGTCTCATCCTATATAGAAGGCTTTCTAAATGATGTTATTCCCCAAAAGGCCCCGTGGCCCTTTCAGTAAATTCAGTATTTCTTTGCGTATGCAAATAATCCCAACTGAAATCAGACGTGTCATCTTTTGTGCTCTAAGTGAAATCTATATAGAAGGCTTTCTAAACTGTGTTTTTTCCAAAAAGGCCCGGCGCTCTTTCAGCAAATTCAGTATTTCTTTGTGTATTCAACTAATCCAAACTGAAATCAGACGTGTCATCTTTTGTACTCTGAAATCTATATAGAAGGCTTTCTAAAAGGTGTTTTTTTTTCAAAAAGGATATGGAGCCCTTTTCTGAAATTGCCTTCAAAGTGAAATACATTCAAATCAAAATTTTACGCATGCATGAAATTTTTTGTGCTTCAACTGCAAGCTCCAGAAATGGCTGAAGAGTTATTTCCAAAAGGGCCCCGGAAACTTTATTTTGTTTCAGTTCATGTTTTTAAGAAAAAGATTTTTTTCAGAGCAAGAAATTCTTAGTAGTTCAACCCTTCCCATGGCACGTTTTGAGCTACTTAGGATTGTGGAAAGAAAAAATGAAATAAAAATAAAAATTATTACACCAGGCACCGACTATTAGACTGTTTGCCTTGTTAGAACACCATTTTGACCTAATGTTAGTTACTTAACCGTAACCTGAATTCTAGAGGAAATTTCGTAATTGTTTAATTCTTTTTACCTATACTGTTCACATTGTTTGATTTTTTTACTTAGCTGTCCGGTGAGAAGGGTCGGAATAGACCATCTGTGAGAGTCGCTGATGTCCTGCGAGCAAAAGAAATTTCCTGCTTTCTCCTTCCGACCCCAGAGAGAATGAGGAGTGCATTTAATATATTCTTAGGTCGTAGTATTTAAGATAGACAGCATAGATGTCAGGTTGTTTATAACTGATCGTCATTTTTTTCTATAATACAACAATTCCTTCCAGCCAGGACTTTCATCCTACCTCCCCTTCTGTGGTCGGTATGGGATATCATCAGGGAATTTTCTTTGTCAGGAAGGGGATAGTGGTCTTTTCAAGGTTTCACACAATGAGAGCTTGATGATCAGGAGACCCTCCGCCCCTGTCTAGTAAGACTGTCTTCTGCTGTTTTCGTCTTGAATTACGAAAAAAGGGCAACCATCATTGGCGTACTGATGGCTCCCGCAGTGTGGAGGTGCCTCACGTCTAAGACGGCCTCAGCAGATGGATTTTTGAAAAATTGTGGAAATTTCATATGAAACTGGTTAAAGAAACTGCTAGGAATTTTTAACAGCAGCTTTGAATGAAATATTAAAAAGAAAAGCAATTTTTGGTTGTTGTTTTTTTTCTTTCAGTAAATAAGTAAAATCTTGAATAAATCATTTTCACTTTAGTTTATAAAAACTGGATGACGTGAATGCATCAGCAATTCCAGAGAACTTGAGGCCCCTTTTCACAGCCATAGCAATATTTCCTATACATGTCTATTAGTAAGAAAATGTGAATGAAATATCAGTTGAATAAATGACATTTTTACATCAGTTAGGATAAGGCGTTATATACACTGGCGGAAAGTGAAAAAATAACACCAAGAAGGAGACGTCTGATACCAACGAAATTTATACAGCATAATAACGGAATACAGAGGATAACGTGATCAAAACATTATGGCAAAATACAGCTGTATTTGCTTGTAAACTGAAAAATAACATTTCCGTGTAACATGGTTAGTACGAGGTTGAACCGCCATGAACTGCGTCACACTGTGCAATTCTGGCATGGAGTCTGTCGTACATATGTTGGATGTAAGTTTGGAGTATCGAGTTCCAAGCATCCTGAACCTGGACGCGTAAATCGCGTATGGTCGTGGCTGGCCGTGGAGACCGGATAAGTCGTTGTCCCATAAAATCCCACACGTGCTCAATGGGGGACAAATCCGGTGAACGTGCAGGCCATGGAAGTTGTCTCACAGCCTGAAGTGCATGTTGCGTTGCACGTGCCGTGTGTGGGCGTGCGTTATCTTGCTGGAAAACACCACCATGGACTGACTTTACAAATGGCACAACAACGGGCTGAATGATGTTGTTGACGTAGGAGGGGCTGTTTAACGTACCCGGTACAAACACTAGTTGTGTACGGGAGTGATAGCTGATCGTTCCCCACACCAGGAGACCAGGTGTAGGCCCTGTGTGTCGCTGGCGGATGCAAGAAGGGTGGAGACGCTCCCCTGTGCGTCTGCGAACACGCATACGGCCATTGGAGGCTCCCAAGCAGAATCTGCTTTCATCGCTGAACACGACAGATCGCCATTGCGTTCTCCAGTGCAGTCGTTGGCGACACCACTGCAGCCGTTCCTGACGGTGGGCTGGAGTCAGTGGTACACATGCCCGAGGCACACGTGCACGTAGTCCTACATCCAGTAGACGGTTGCGGATTGTTCGCACAGTCACCTCAGGTGCAACGGCAGCTCGTATTTGCGTAGCAGTGGCTGTTCTGCTTGACAACGCCGCTCTTCTTATGCATCGATCGGTCCGCTGATCAATCCGTCTGTGACTCCCGGTTCCACGTCTTCTCGTGTGAGAATGTTCCTCGGACCATCTACGCCACCATCGTACCACCACGGATACTTCCCGTCCAATTCGCTCCGCAATACGACGATGCGACCACCCGGCCTCGCGGAGTCCGACTAGACGACCTCGCTCAAAGTCCGATAACTGCTGAAATCGTACACGTCTTCCATGTTCAGGCATTGCAATTCTTCAGGGTCTTCGCACGTGCCCGTACGCCGACGGCTGATTACATTCACTTCGCCGTACTCTTTAAATACCACCGACGATAATTTGCATATTATGCCGTGCTGTGGCGTAAGCGCTCACCGGTTGGTCCCGACATTAATATCACACCTACGTAAACTCGACTCCATTAACATATGTAAATTTCATGATCGTCCGCCAATTCCTTCTTTGTGTTCTTTTTTCACTTTCCGCCAGTGTATTACACTTGTTTGGACACAACTACGCATCCTTTAGAATACAATAAGCCAAAAAAATTCTTCGCAGGAACGATAAAACAGAGACCTGTGTCATTTTTTTTTTCATAACAGTCAAAAGAAAAGGCTTTTACTATGTGCAAAACATTGTGACATTTTGCTTAAGTGTGTTTTGTATATTCAAGAATCAAGAGTAAACAATTTAAGTAATCTTACTCTTTTTCT
Organism: Macrothele yani; assembly: GCA_039090855.1. NCBI lineage: Eukaryota > Metazoa > Arthropoda > Arachnida > Araneae > Macrothelidae > Macrothele > Macrothele yani. Next base: position 59,735,244 of record CM076989.1, on the reverse strand, counting down.
GCCACAATTCTTAATTGTTACTTTTTATTTGCTTACTTATGTTCTGTATATTCGTAAAAATCGGAAAAGATCATTAAACACCACTAAAAGGACGTTACGTGTTTTGCGTTGGGTCCGGACTAAAGCCTACCGGACGCTTGCCAACCCGGACATTTACCCACCAGACACTTAATACACATTTTTTGAGCTTCAACTATAAACTTTTCTATAGGATCTTAGGATGCATTTGGAGTACAAAAAATGTCATGTCTGATTTCAATTAAGATTTGAGTATAAAAAAAAATAAGCCATTTACTCAAAGGGCCCTCATGGCCTTTTTTAAAATAACATAATTTAGAAAGCTTTTGCATATTTTGCATTTCAGTACAAACAATGTCACATCTGCGCTCAATTGGGATTAGCATTCCCAAAGAAATAAATAATTTCCTTGAAGTCCTCACGGGCCATTTTGAAAACAATATATTTTTGAAAGCACTCCTTATAGGTTACTGAAGTACAGAAAAATTAACATTTGCTTTCAGTTGGGATTTGAATATACAATGAAATAAGCAATTTGGAAATTTATATCTTCTTAACGTTTCTTGCAAATTGGTTAAATAGTTCTCCTAATTTAGTGAACCGTTAGTCTGGTAGTCGTGCGCCCTTCTGTCGCAGCGTGCTTTTGCCGTATCGCCCTTTTGTCACATCGCTCTTTTGTCGGATCGTCCTCTTGTCGTGCGCTCTTTCGTCGCGTCGCCGTTTTGTCGGATCGCCCTTTTGTCGTGCTCCCTTTTGCCGTGTAACCATTTTGTCTTACTAAAAGTATTTCACAAGTCTTCCACAAAAGTAACAGAATAATTCGACTCTGCTGGTAGTTTTTGTATCCCGTAATTAAGTAACTAATATTAAAAATAGCCAACATCAATAACATGTTGCAATAAATTTTGTAGCACGGAGGACTAAATACTTTCCAGGTTTTTATTTCCTAACGCGTTTTTATTTGTGGAGTCTGTGAAACATTTGTCCTAAAAGAAAAAAAAACAATGTTGCATGAAGAAATTATTGGGAAAACGTTCTCCACAATAACGGAAGACCGTTATTGCGAAATTGAAGCCACTTTAGTGAAAAGAATGCTTCTAAGCGTTTCAGCTCTTTCGATTAGAGATACTGTTTAATCTATAACACAAATAATTTTCTTTATTTCGATTCCTAGGACTTTAAACCAGAGAAAAATGTGAAGCTGTCAAGTAAGAATAATGATTTCAATGTGATTGACACTACCAGTAATGGTTTTAATAAGTGAGAAGCCCTAGGTGAGCGGGAAAAGGCAAGCTCCCATTTGTAAGATGTTATATGTTGCAGGTCAATGTTTAAAACATAACAAAGGTTTTATGAATCGCTAAAATAGAATAGTAGGAAACTTAATTATTTGGGGAATTTTTTCCATTAAGGCAAATGAATGCGTTCGCTCGGTGGTCATGTATTTTTCGATATCCAGGAGCCCTAATGAGCTCTCGAGATGAGTGCGAGAGCCTAATGAGCTCTCGCACGACGTTCCTTCCCCCATACACAAACTTTGTTGCAACGCAACATCTTCTCACTGTTTACCACGCCGCAGGTAAACACCTGGACATGGTTCACTGATGTTTACACACACTCCCACCACGGCCCAACAGGCAACACCAGGCAAACCCCCGAGTGATTCAGATCTTCCGAAGAACTTTTTCGAAAGGACCCGCACACAAATTGGCGGCGAGGTCACCTAGAACGGCGGGTGAGACCGGAAGGTACATGTCTGTCCACGAGTCCTTCCCTACCCTAAAGAAAAAGCTCGAGGCTCTGACTAGGCATGTGCAACGCACGGCACGCGAGGACTTTTCTAAATTTCACTAAATCCAGCCCACCGACCAACTACAGACTGTTAAATTTTTCTATAATCAAAGAGAGGGTGCACTTTAAATGTCGGCTTGTGGGAGAATCTAGCCGATAGATGGCAGCACATCGATAGGAGCATCTTCCTTTGATTGACGAGAGGAGAAACAGGGGGAGGGGGGACGCCTGCATCGCAGAATGAATGGCAGAGCCTATCGTCAGCTGCAATTCTGTTTGATTCTCGGGAGAAAGAGAAAGTTGCAGGCGAAAGGACTGTGCAGCGAAACCGACTGAAAGGAACTGGCGGGAAATCGCTATTATGCCGTTGTGGTGCGTGGTGCACGCAAGCAGCACCGTCGTCCACAACTGTCAGTAGCGAATTGAGCGTCTGATGAAGTTGTAATATGCTAGTTTATTATATTTAACTATATTGATATCTTGTGGCACCTGACGATTTTTAATATTAGCTTTATTTTGTTAAAATTGTGTCTGCGTTCTAAATTATTAAGACAACATCATTGAAGAAGAGTAAAGTGGAGAGTGAGTATCGCGTATTTTAAGAGAAGTGGACTGATTATTACTTTTTTTGTCATTCAGAAGGAAAACTCTGTTTGTTTGATTTGTTTTGAAACTGTTTCCAGTGTGAAAGAATACAACCTAAAAAGGCATTGTAATATCAAGCACGCCCGCTGTTTACAGCAATTTCAAAGGTCAGCTGAAAAAAGATAAGATAAAAAATTTGATAAACAATATATGTGTTTAACAGATACTTTTCCACAAACGGAATAAGGAAGCGGACAAAAATTTTCGGGCTTTATTGTCAGTGAAAAAATTGCAAAGCACTCAAAGACATATTCCAAAAAAAGACTGTCGAATAATGTCTCAGTGCTGCCATTCAGTCCTGATAAAAGCAAGGGCATTGAACAAATAAATCTTTCTCGTTGGACTGTGACGAGACGTATTGACGGAATAGCAGATGACACAAAATTAATCATCAAAGAACTCGCATCACAATTTGAATTGTTTTCAGTTGCTCTAGACGATAGTACAGACGTCGCCGGCACTGCTCAGTTGGCTATATTTGACTGCGGAGTCTATGCTAAATTCAGTTGTACGGAAGAATTCCTTTCTCTTCTGCAAATGAAAGATATTGCAAGGGGAGAGGACATTTTCCAAGAAGTTAAAAATGTTTTCTAACAAATTAAACTTTAAGTGGGAGAAGTTAAACGGGACATCAATTATGAGGCTCTAGCAATGATTTAGGCGTTGTTGTTAATATCAGGTCAGAGTTATCTGACACGAACATCAGTACGCCGTCCCGGTGGGGCAGTGGTTTAAGCGCTGGCTTGTGACCATTCGTCCGAGAAGGGTCCCGGTTCGAGTCCCAGGAGGCATGGATGTTGTATTTGTCTTAAGGCCCATTGAGTTGCTCATGGTCGTTAAACTTTCAATTAAAAAAAATATGTACAGAAGATTTGTGTGTGCTTCACTCAAGGAGGTTAGAATAAGATATCTGAAGATGCCCTTGCTGATGGAGTAGTACCACTTTGTGTGAAGATTATAACCGCGAGCGACAGCCGTCAAAGTGTGGGAAAGCTGATAGATTTCAATGCTATTGCAATGCATTTTGTGTTGGCCGAATCGCCCTGTTCGTCGCAAATGTTTCCAATTTCGCATCGTAAATTGCTGCCGATGTGAGAAGAAAATGCAGAATTTATAAAATTATTAATTATTTTGAGACTCCTTCCTAATTTTATTTTAAATTGAAGTACACGAATGTTACTGCGAATTCTAAACAAAACATAACGTTAAAATTAAAAACTTCACTCGTATAAGAAGTATAATTCATTTCGGTTTGATGTTAACACTGTTTCTGTAACCAAAAGCCAAGCTATTCCAAAATACACACAGTTGAAATTACATAAGTATCATGTAAACAACGACAAATTCCCACAGTTGGCGGCTTCACGGTTAAGAGACTCGGGACATCTCCAGAAGTACTATTCTAACCTCCTTGGATTCATTGTATTTTACACCAACAAAACTTGTATGCAAAATCAATTTCAAATTCGCCCATTTTATGACCTTGGTAGTTTCCTGGATAAATTTCATGAAGTCTCCTGCATAATTTCATTCCAGAAATTCTTCAAACTGGCAAAATCACTAAACCACTGCAAGTTTCAAAAATTTCTGGAAGGCATTCAGTTCCAGCATCAAGCTTTCGCACATCAACCAGATGACTTTTTCAAGGAAGTTAGACAGAAAATTTCTGTCTAACTTCCTTGAAAAAGCCATCTGGTTGATAGTGAAAGCTTGGAAGCGTTTATGTATGTATTCCTACTCCAATAAATCGGATCACTAGTGTAGTGTTACTATATTTTACATAATTGGTGTACTATTCCTCGTTATCACAACAATGATTTTGATTGCGATTCATTTGAGGACGAGTTGAAGAATGAAGAATTCAACACGAAGTCCCGTGATTTTCGAGTACAAGAAGCAAATCTAAAATATATCTATTTAATGTTGATGTAGAACCAGCTCCACGTTTGCAAATGGAACTAATGAACTGCGAGAGAACTCAGACCTGAAGACAAAAATCAAGGATGTTTCACTAACATGGGCATACCTTAAGGTGACCGGATATTGGAACACTGATTTGAGGACAAAAGGGCGTGGCGTCTCCAAATCGGCAGTTCATTTGGGGACACATACGTATTCAATATAAATATGCAAATCTTTTTGTCACAAAACTGCATTGCTTCAATAAGTGTGATTTGCATATGAAAATTTGTGTCTTAAAAGGATATATCTCGTAGAATGTTGGTAATTTTTATTGAGAAAGTAGAACTATGATGACGAGAACATATTATCAAAAGTAAAATGCTTTCCCTTAAGTATATGTGCCGAATTAAAATCAAGCTGCACACCAATTGCATGGCAAATTTTTCATTTTGCCGAAGTTCTTCGAAGAACTCAAAACAAGTGCAGTAGAAATTTTACCGTGCCAATGGTGCAGTCTTAATGCTGGTCACTGACGATGATTCGTACAAGTTGGCACGGGTTCGAGTCCCGAATGAGGCATGTGTTGTGTGTTTGTCTTACAGCACTTTCTCTCTCCCTTCCCTAGAACGAATGTCTCTAAATTAGAGACCGGTGGCTGCTTACAGTCCTCTGGGTTGCTTGCGGTGGTCGTTAAACTCAGAAAGAAGAAAAACAATAATAGGCAAAATTTGTTTTCAAAAGAAGCATGTAGGAAAACCAGTACAACAGGAACTACTTTTAAGAACATTTTTCATTAGAAATCTAACGAGCTAATAAGGAAGTGTAAATTCGAGGACACTTGAGGACAAACGCAAAATTTGAGGACAATTTGCATCCCCAAAGGCTTCAGGCGTATTTGGGGATAGTAAACTAAATTTTAGGACTGTCCTGAAGATTTGGAGACTTCTGGTCAGCTTAGCGTACCTGAAAAACTCCCCTCCCCCTCCCCCGCAAAACAATCTAGGCCCTTTTATTAAAATCTATTTGTTTTCAATTTCAGGAATTTTTAAATTCCATATTATAAACTAGGTTGTACGGGCGTTTAATAATTCAAGTCCTTTGGAACCTATAGGTATTTTTCATAAAACCAAAATTGTTGCGCTTTATTGCGTGTAACACTAATGTACACGTTGTAATTAAAATGATTGCCCTAGTTTTATATCAATACAAAGTACAGTGAAGCCTCCATTAACGGACACCTCCGACCAACGATAACTTCCGAGCAACCGAAAGTTTTGATTAGTACAGAACAGCTGCCATAGAATTAACCAACGAGATAGAAACAGGTGGAGTGCTTGAGAAGATGCCATGTTGAACGAAATTGAACGAGCAGCGGCCATCAGTATGACGGGCGGAAACGGAGAACCGAAAGTCTGAATAAGATCTGTGCCAATGTGAAACTTAATGTAAACATTAAACATTTGTATTAGTTTAACCAAAAATAAATGCCTAAATCATGCGACGGTGATGATTTTTAGCATCGTCTTTAAAAGGAAACAAAACCAGACGTGCCTATGTTATCAGTATGTCTGTCCGTCTGTGGACACTATATCTGTACACCAGGGCGCCTCCTAGATACTGATATGGTTGTTAAACCTTCAAAGGGAGCTGTGACCAGTGCCAGATTTATAATTCGGCACGATAGGCAGTTGCCTAAGGGCAGCCGTAATTCCATTTTACATTAAAAAAAATTGATTATTGGTAAGTTTGGGGAGCTGTTTGATTTCTTGCTGTTCGCTTTTCCTTTTGGCAAAAGATGTTTCCGGTAAAAAAAAGCGTGAAAAAAAGTAATTATGATTTGGGGGAAACGCCGGAAATCCAGTTCCTTACAGTAAGTAGTTGGGTGGGGCCGAGGGCTGAAGCTAATAGCATTGCTCCGAGAACACTCTCGGAGGAACAATTTGTGGGCAGCTGGGTGAGCAGCTGCTAGCTGAGCACTTGTTATTTTATTATTTTATAAAGGCAAATGAGGAGGGCCTCGGGGAGGGGGCTTGAGGTGAAGCAAGACGAGGGAGATCACGAAGGTTATAGATAAGGGAATTTCTAAATGCGTCCCAGGACGGCAGTAGCGGTTCGTCATTAGGGGCCGAGCCCCACCTAAAAATTTCTATTTCTAGAATTTTTTTCCCTGATTCTTATTCTCTTTCTTAACTACATGGTGATAAACCTTTCCCTTCAAAAACCATTACTTAGTAAGGGAAAAGTTTCCTTCGAAAACGAAAAACTATTCACTGAGGAAAGAGATCACGTTCAGAGTGGGAGGTTATTGGTGCCAGCTCCAACAGGCCCCAGTAACATCCCTACGCAAGCTAAGAGGAGACGATTTCCTCCCCGTCTCATTCAGTTTGATGACCTACATACAACACTGCCTTAACCGCGTGTGCAAAAAAGCTGTGGGGCCAGATAGATCTGGCCCCGCGCTAATTTGATTGGCCGGGAGAGTATCCATTTCCTTAACGCCATCGGTTGACAGAGAAGCTTACCCCGACCAAGCTCAAGGGTGGCGGGAGGGTTTCAAATGTCGTAGCAAAGTTCAGTTAGTTGTTTTTTCTGTGTGTGTCTCTCTCGGTGATGTGTTGTTCCTTCGTGGCGTGACTTTTTTGCTTGTCGAGTACAATGAATATTTTGTTAAAACCTCCGTTCTTTGCTTTAAATTTGGAAGAAAAGCTTCACTTAAAAAAACTCAGTGCTTATCACCCCAAGAATTTTTAGTTTGAGCTTCACTTAAAAAAACACACTGCTCATCAGCCCAATAAATAATTTGAGTCGAAAAGCTTCACTTAAAAAAACTCGGTGCTTATCAGCCCAAGAATTTGAGTTTCCAAGAGTATGAAATTTACAAACCGCTTTGCAGAACTAATTTCAGTTTTAACTAAGATGATGTTCTATGTTAAAAATAAATAAATAAATCAGAAAACCTGTAAGTATAATTTGCACATGAGTACATATATGTTTTTACGTTTCACAAGTTCTTTTAAAAAAAAGGTTAAATCTTTCAAATAATGCAAATGGTAGTATGGTACTCATTCTATATGGGACGAAATTCATGAAACATTCTGAAACATTCCCTTCCTTCATATATTTGGAATTATTATTTTTTCACTACATTTTTTTATCCTGTGATTATTCTTCAGTTGAAAAATCTGAAGAAACACAAAGCACAACTAACATAAATTAATGTTCATATGTTTTGTTTTAAGGTAAAAATTGTATTTAAGGAGTTGTAACATTATTCTGTTAACAGTTATGCATTCTATTCTGAGGAAATTTTTTTCGTGTGCAATACAATAGTTGACACATTCCTGCCTGATTTGGGCATTATTGTGAGTCAAGGGGGTAAACAGAGGCAGAGTAAAGGAATCCTGGGGTGGGGGGTGGGGGGTGTCTGAATAGTTGGCCTAATAATGAGTTTTTTTTTCTTTCATTGTTTGACTTCGGCTACTGGCCCCACCTGTTTCAATTGCCACGAGCCGCCACTGTAGGATGATAAGTTTTCACAAGGAGCAAAATCTCTTCGGAAGCAAGCGGAAGATAGGAAAGCAAACAATCAAATGAAAGAAAATTCCATGCCTCACCCACCTCATCATAAACAAAAGGCTAGGGTCGCCCTCAGGAGTGTCTTTAGTGTTTAGTCAGTTCTCAGTTGGTGTCTTAGAGGCCAGGGGTCAGTTGTCAATAGGCGGTTTAAGATGAGTGACAATCGAAGTAGTAGAAAAAAAGAGAGAAAGCGGTTGTATAGTTACAGGGAAAATAAAACAGATAATCGACATGCAGAATGGCTAAAAAAATTCCTGATATCACATATTTTTTGGAGTACTTTCCAGCTACGACCAGCCTGTGGATGATCAGCTTACGATTGAATAAAAAGTAAGGGACAGTTATGCAGTGAATGAGGAAGATAGCTGCATAACTGAAGTAAAAATCATGTGCGCAGGTGCTGACAACCTCGATAGAGTGTGCAATGATGATGAACTCGCAATCAGGAATGAAAGCGAAAACCCTTTTATCCGTGTTATTTACGAAAATCCAGCAGAATGGATACTTAACGAAGAAACGAGCGACTATGTTGCCCCTCGACAAAATGTGTTTCAAAATTTTCATGTTGACTTTCTTACCTGAAAACGGCAATATCGAAATCATGTCCGATGTGCGTCAAAAGATATTTTTTTGTAGAAAAATGAAAAATGGCAAATTGAAACCCAGATCATGGTTGGTTTATTCCCATAGTAAAGGATATGTCGTTTGTGCTCCTTGTCTTTTCGGAGAAAACCTTCCCGCATTTACGAAAGGCTTTAAGGTGGTTCCACCTAAAATCGCTGCCTTATGTTTCCAATGGTAACATTTCTTTACACATTTTCTTCGCAATTAATGTATTCCCAAGAAAGATAATTTGCACATTGATGAAACTAACTTTAAGTTATAGCATGAGATACTTAACGCTTGCTAAAACATAACCATATTTATATTAAAAATCAATCATTTTTCATTATGTTCAGACCTGTTAATAGATAGCGCGACCTGTACATTGATGACATCATGAGACAAACAAATGTTGGATTGCTTAGTTATGGTTACGTTTCAGCAAGTATTAAGTATCCCATGCTATAATTTAAAGTTAGTTTTATGGATGTGCAAATTTTCATTCTTGGGAATGCATTAGTTGCGAAGTAAATATGTAAAGAAGTTTTACCATTGGAAACATAAGGCAGATATTTTAGGTGGAACCACCTTAATAACTGAAAAAACACAACTGCCCAATTAGAGCTACATGAAAATTCACCAGATCATAAGTCATCTGTCATCGCATTTAAAATAAGAGGTGCCGCTACAGGCCGTATAGGTTCAGACCTTGTGGAACAGCTGCAAGATGAGACACAATATTAGAGAAATGCAGTCACGGAAAAATTAATAGCAACTCTGGAAATTCCTGACGTTTTTGGGATTTCTGTGTTGCTTCAAAAGTAAATATTCAGATAATTCTCACAATATATGCATCATTTTAAAACACATTGTATGCAGAAGCGAAATCACTTTACAGAATGGGAATAACTTTAACAGAATTCAAGTTTTGAACAGAAAAGTGCTGCGAAACAGAAATCATGGTAAAGTAACATGTTCAAATTTAAATACAATTACGTACCTAATACACTCACGAACAAAGAAATTTGCGCACCAAGATGGAAGCATCGGATTGAACTGAAATTTTATGGACGTAATGATACAGATGAATGATACACATGATGGCAAAAGCAGAGCTGCAAGATAATTACAGATGGATCTGTGGCACGTAGTCTGGTCATCTTCAATAGCGTGTGGCAACGCCTCGTTCGGCGATACATGCTGCAATACGGTCCGGTATGGAGGCGAACAGATGCCTGATGTTGTCCTGCGGTAGACTGGCTCACACGTATTGGACGGTGTGCTTCAAATCCCGGATAGTGCAGCACGGCGGCACCAGCGTTTCACCTGTCCCACACATGCTCGATACGGGGCATGTCCGGGGAACGGGCAGGCCATGGAAGTGTCTGGACATGACGTAGGCATTGCTGGGCAACCCGAGCGGTGTGCGGGCGGGCATTGTCCTGCTGGTATAGCTCACCTGAAATCCCGGCCAGGAATGGGAGTACATGGGGCCGTAGGATCTCATCCACATACCGCTGGCCAGTCAATGATCCACGTACCACTACTAGAGCTGATCGGCTATCGCAGGCAATGGCTCCCCAGACCATAATACCTGCAGTGGGGGAGGTGTGGTGCTCGACAGCGAGGTTGGGATTGTGCCGTTGACCCGGGGACCTCCACACCGGGACACGAGTATCTTCTGTCCCAAAAACTTAGCGGCACTCATCGCTAAACACCACGCGTCGCCAGTCTGTGGTGTTCCACGTCGCTCTGGCCTGGCACCACTGCACACGGAGCCGGCGATGTTCCGACGTTAATGGCAGCACACGTAAGAGGCGCTGGGACCGCAGATTCGTTTCTGCAAGGCGTCGGGAAATGGTTCATGGGCACACAGGTGCCGCTACGTCTGCCTGCATAATGGATCAGGTCCCCTTGGAATCCATTCGTGCCTGGTGTACGATCCGTCGATCCTTTCTATCAGTGGTTCTCCTGGTCCGTCCGGAGCCGCTCCGCCGTGTGGCAGTGCCGTCACGTGTCCACTGTTCCTAACACAGTCTGACGGTATGGTCAGAACGATCCAGGTGGCGGGCTATACGGTGCGCAGATCATCCTTCGGTTTTCAGCATGATGATCAGGCCTCTTTCAAAGTCCGTAAGTTGCGTAAATCGACGTCTCTGGCGTCTACCCGGCATTCTTATCACTCTGTACTCTTGCTTGCGTCGGCCGGTACTTTTCGCTTTCATGGGGCATCGACCACACGCCGGTTTACAGCGCACAACAGGGTGTGCGGTCATGTGCACTCGCACAAAACGTGGATCATTTGCATACCAGCATGCACTCTAGCTGTTTGAAAAGTTTCGCGGTTGTAGCATGTTTTTTTCTAGTTGCGCAAATTTTATTGTCCGTGAGTGTATTTCGTTGGATGAACTTTTGTTTTTCTTTTTTTGATCGGAGGTTTAACGACTACCGTGAGCAACTGAGTGGGCCACTGCTCCCAACATAGTCTGACGGTATGGTCAGAACGATCCAGTTGGCAGGCTATACGGCGCGCAGATCATCCTTCGGTTTTCATCAGGCCTCTCTCAAAGTCCGTAAGTTGGGTAAATTGACGTCTCTGGCGTCTACCCGGCATTCGTATCACTCTGTACTCTTGCTTGCGTCGGCCGGTACTTTTCGCTTTCATGTGGCATCGACCACACGCCGGTTTACAGCGCACCACAGGGTGTGCGGTCTTGCGCACTCGCACCAAACGTGGATCATTTGTATACCAGCATGCACTCCAGCCGTTTGAAAAGTTTCGCGGTTGTAGCATGTCTTCTTTTAGGTGCGCAAATTTTATTGTCCGTGAGTTCATTTCGTTGGGTGACCTTTTGTTTTTGTTTTTTTTGATCGGAGGTTTAAAGACTACCGTGACAACTCAATGGGCTTTAAGCAGTCGCCCGTCCCTAATTTAGGGACACTGGTTCCAGGGAAGGGACAGAGCCAGTGCCGTAATACAAACTCAAAATCCATGCCTCACCGGGATTCGAACCTGGACCCCTTTCGGACGAATGATCGGAGGCCATCGCTTAGACCACTGCGCCACCGGGGCGGCACTTTTGATTTAATAACGGCTGCACACCTGTGGGCATGGAGTCAACCAACTTACGCAACATATCGGATGAAATACAGTTGTGCCAAACGTCAGTAATTGCGTTAATGAGTTCCGCTTTATTTGTTGTGTGACGTTCGTGCGCTTTTCTTTTCAGAATGCGCCACAAATTCTCAATCGAGTTCAAGTCTGGCGAATTACCAAGCCAAGGAAGCAGCACAACATGCCTGAAGACGTCACATAAGCTTTAATGATTTTTGCACGGTGGCATGGGGCCGTAACGTTCTGGAAGATGTATGGCCGACCCTGGAACAATTCGCGTCCTGAAGACACCATATTGTCCTGGAGGATACTTTTTAGTACACCTGTGAATTAACAGTGCTCTCACACACATGGTCTCCCCACTCCAGCAGCTGCAAAACATCCCCAAATCACAACACTGCATGGATCTTTCTTGTCTTAAGTGTGCAAGAGGGATGCAACGCCTCGTTATTTCGTAGAAACACTCGGCACCCCACGTTGTTACCATCGATGTTCAATTTTATCTGATCACTAAATAACACCTACCTATTAGTGTTCCACTCTATATGTTCCTTTGCCCATTCTAAACGTTTCTTGCATTGTACATTGGTTAGCAATGGATTCTTTACCGCCTTATGAGACGTCAGACCCATAGAACGTAACCTGTTCCTCGCTGTTCGAGGACAAACAGTACAGTACCACAGCTTTCCCGCAATTCTTTGGCAAGGATTATTAACGAGACGAACCAGGTTTCACAGACATAACCGTTTCAACACGTTGTTACTTCTAGAAGTTGTTTTCATTTTTCAGCCACATTTACACAGCCTGTCATTCTTGATTCCACCCACATCACGGATCTTCTCCAGCTGTCGTCTAACTGTATTCTTGTGCACCACAATTATCCGGACAATTTCTGCATTGCTTTTGCCGAATTCCCTTGAAGTCCCCATTTGCGCAGCTTTTCGTGGTGAAATATCACCTAATCTTCGCATAACTGTAACACAGTTTGCACAGAATAAACGAAATGCACTCTAAACTTCAGATTTGCACTGCAGTCCACAGGAATAACGTTTACACACTCATAAACGAACTGCCTACGCGCACTGCGAAAACGTCTGGAGTTTGGAATAACCCCACGCACATCGCCTTCCCTTTATATTGCCTGTACGCGGACGTGCAAGCAAACTCCGTCGGCTTGTAGCAACGATGATGACATTTCACATAACAAAGTATGCTTCCTTCGCAGCACATTTCTGGTCATAACTGGAAGAACTCACATTAAAGATATTCCCATTCTGTAAACTGAGTTGGCTTCTGCATGAAATGTGCTTTTAAAATGATATATATTTATATATATTGTGACTATTATCTGCATATTTACTTTTGTAGCAAGTAGCAACACTGAAAACCCAAAAACATCAGAAGTTTCCAGAGTTGCTATTAATTTTTCCGTAACTGTATTTTGAGAAGAGATAGTAGCAGTCATCAAGTTTTTAGCTATTCGAGGATTACCGTTTCGTGGTTCAGATGGGCGTGTAGGTTAGGGTGGAGCGAAAAACACTTTTTTTTTTTGTTTAAAACTCACCATGTGCAATAGTTGCGATTTTATTACTGAAATGACCTCCGAAATATCGATGACATTATTTGATATCTTAGGCTGCTCCAAGAAACTCGAAGTTTGAAAGTTATAAGGGAAAATGGTTTAAAAACACCCGCTATCTCCATTTTGTAAATATAAAAAAACTGTGTCACCATGTTATTTAATATCACCTTTGAGTGTATAAACACGGGTAAAAGTTCAGCAGACATGAGTTAATTTCTTAGGTTCCCCAGATCCCTTAAAGTATGTAATTTTTGCCAAAAATGGCATAAGTTGCGTAAGCATTAAGTTCGACAGCAGCCTTATTGTTATCAATTTGGGCTTAACATTAACACCCCCCTCTCTCATACTTTCTGGAAACCTCTTGTTGATTTTCAGAAACATAGCTTGCTGTTTTGCGCTCTGCTTTGTTTTTGTTACCTTTTTCATCTCAGCCCACCCCCTCTCTCACAGCGAAGCTCTGCTTGCGAACTCGCTGAGTCATCTCATCACAGTCGCACAGGTGCGTTTGGGAGAGAGTGTTGGCGGGTTTGCGTCATAATGATGCAACAGTTTCTTTCACTCCTAGTGACGTTGATTGGATCGTTCCGGCATTTTCGTTTTGTCGTCCAACTACTTAAGATGGCTGAAACAAGAAATAAAGTTGATTGCCATATCCTCGGGAGTTATAAGGAGATGCATGAAAATGTGTTACCTACGTACGAAGATGTAATGCGCCATTACTACCTTGTGAGGAATACTCTTAGGCAGGAAAGTGCAAATTATGAGACTGCTGCAACAGAAATAGCAAGCATTGTCGCGGACAAAGTGCTAAGTATATGGAAGAAAGCATCTCTTCCGACATCTCTCCACAAATCTGTTGCAAAGCGTACAACACTGAAATCCGAAAGCTGAAAAAACACGCTGCAAGAATGGATGAAATCTACCGAAAGAAGATTGAACAATTTCGTACAGATTCGCTACGTATATTTGACATATGCTCATGCAAGTGTAAATGTTTTAGAACCTGCAAATGCAGCTCTGCAAAAATGGTACCCGTGAAAGAGCGAGACTTTCTGATGGACCAGAGAACAAACAGAAGAATGGTAGTAGGTGGGCTTGACGCAAAAACCACCAGTGTACTGAAGAAGAGATCAGTTCGAAAGAGTGATGGGGAAGAGCATGTCCGTAGGAAATTACAGAAAACTGCACCACTGAAATCGGCCCTGCGAGTCGAGGATAATCCTTCAGAAGAGGTTACAAATACTAATTCTGCAGGAAAACCAGACGAGCCCGGTCTTAGTGATTTGTTGGCCTCGGAGAAAGATTACGATTTCACTCCACGTCGTTTTTCGAAACCTAGGCGTCAGATGACACTGTCTGCATTTTCTAGAAAGTGCGATACGCGAGGCATCAGCGACCGAGCGGCAGCTGATCTTGCGTCGGCGTTGCTTCATGATGTAAGTGAACCGGTTCATTCGAAAGAATGTAATGTATCTGTTATTGACCGGCATAAAGTACGACGAGGAAGGAAAAAGACCCGTCAAACAATTCAAGATGAGGTAAACTTGACTGGTCGCAAGATTGTAGCTTTATTTTTGGACGGAAGAAGGGATGAAACTCTTACGAATACACAGACAGATGATGGCAAGTGGCACAAGTAAAAAGAATGGGAGGAGCATATTACACTTGTTGAAGAACCGGGTTCAGTCTATTTGGGACATTTTGCACCGAAGAGCAGGAGTGCAAGGGACATTTCCGATGGTATCTTCAGCTTATTGAACCAGAAGGCATTTGACTTGTCGGAGTTAGTCTTTATTGGAAGTGACTAATACCGGCACAAATGCAGGTGTAATTAGACGCCTTGAAGAGAAGCTCAATTCTCCCGTACACTGGATTATATATCAACTTCATTTTAATGAACTGCCTTTACGCCACCTCACTGAAGCACTTGATGGGAAAACATCAGGTCCAAGAGGATTTAGTGGATTGATTGGAAAGCGCCTGAAGACGTGCGCAAACCTTCCTATCGTTAATTTCCAGAAAATTGAATTTTCGCTTCAGTCCGACATTAACTATGGAGATTTTAGCTCGGATCAACTTTATTTGTGGGAAATTTGTAAGGCAGTCTCTGAAGGTGATTGCCCACAAGATCTGGCAAATCGGGATACTGGAGCACTTGCACATTCCCGTTGGCTGACCCTCGCAAATCGCATTCTGCGTTTGTATGTTGGAACTAGTGATCCAACACCACAACTTATCTCATCATGAAAGTATATGCACCATAATGTCTCATCATGAAAGTATATGCACCATAATGTCTCATCATGAAAGTATATGCACCATAATGTCTCATCATGAAAGTATATGCACCATAATGTCTCATCATGAAAGTATATGCACTTCATAATGAAAGTATATGCCCCATCGTGGTTCACAATCAAATGTAACGGTACCTGTAAAGATGGTCCAAGAAATTTGCAGCTTTTTATATCTAGGTTTCAGTATCTTCCAGATAATTTAAAGGATATTGTAAAAAGAGTCGTCCAAGACAACGCGTATTCTCTCCATGCAGAAAACTTCCTCGTTGCAATGTTGTTTGACGACAGAAGGTATGTCCGCGAGCTTGCTGTTCGACGTATCATGAAGGCCAGGAAATCTTCCGAACAAACAACTACCACTAGAAAGTTTCGGATTCCTAAGCTGAATTTCCAGAGCAATGATTACATCGACCTAATCGACTGGCAAGGGTGTAATGTGACTGAGCCTCCCATCACACGAAAATGGAAAGACGATGAGCTTCTGGAATTACTATAGTCGGATAATATATTAGGAATAATAAATATTATAAATAGTTTTTTCCCCTGATACATGTTTTAGTGATTGATTTTCAATGCAAAATGGAGTAAATGACAAATTAGTGACTTTTTAAACTTTTATACGCGCTCATATGTGATTTAGAAAAAAATCTGGTAATGTTTTTAAAATCACTGAATAAATGGCCTCCATATGTAGCCCGAAACCAACTTTGATATTGCTCTTTTTTTTTTTTTTTTCTTTTCTTTGTATCTGGTTTGTACGCAAATTGTTGAATATATAAAAGTAAGGGCCACAAAATGATGAAATTAAATTTGAGATTTAATGAATTCTGAAAACATTAAGGTCGTTACAATAATCACTTGAAATCTGCAGATCTCCGTATTTGTACGGCGAAGGGCCATAACCTTCTCGAAAACCGGGGGATTGGAAACAAACAAATAAAAACTTAAAAAAAACCATCTCTTTAAGAGCCTCGCACCCGAAAAATGACACACAAAAAATAATTGTAAAAAATTCTAACTCTTTTTTTTTTCTTAAACTGCGGGACCCCCTTAAAGGGGGCGGCCGCCCCGGGCGCCTATATGGTCCAACCGGCCCTGCTCTTTAAACTTAATAGGGTGTTACGCTGCCTGCTGTTGCATGAATGCAGGTATATTTTTGATGTACTGCATAGATTGTTTATTTTTTTCTCCAAATCCACACGACGTTGGAAAATTCTTTGCTAGAAAATAACTTCTATCTCATTGACTCCAAAAAGTCTCTCGAACACACGTTGGTCTAGAAGATAAGATGCATGCAAAGCTGTATGACAGAACTGGAAAGAAATAATCCAAGCTTTGACTGATATTTCTAGTGATTCTCAGGAATGGCCTGACACACGAAGTGAAGCTATGGGACTGTTAAACCATGTCACTCGTTTTGAGTTTATTTTATTGTAAACTATCTAGGGCACTATTCTAGGACGCTTCAATGCTGTTAGCATAATACTACAAAAAGCCGATACTCATCTTGGTAAAGTTGTAGAATTATATAACTCTTTAACAGAGTTCATCAAAAAAATGAGAGTTGGATTTTATTACTATGAAGGAATTGCTAAGTCACAATTCTCCAAATATGGATATACAGCTGAATATCAGCATAACAAAAAGAGGCTAAAAAACGCAAAAGGCCTGTGGAAAATCCAGGAATTGAAGACGAACTCGATCACTCAAAAGCAGAAAAAGGCATTTTTGGATAACCATATTTAATGATGTGATTGATCAACTTATTTCAGAATTGAAACGCCGAAGTGAAGTTTACATGTTATTGTATAATCGTTTCAACTTTATGGAAAACTTTAAATCAATCGATATATCTAACATCTCAAAGTTTGCAGAAATTTTTGTTGTTGAGTTTTCCGATGACTTAGAAAATTCCTTTGTCAGCGAATGCATTCATCTAAAGAGTTATTTAAAGCATTTGACGAAAGAGGAGAGAATATCACTTTCAAAACTGTGGGCCGTTTTGCGCAATCAAGGCTTACATGATATTTATCTAAACGTTGACATTGCTCTGCGCATTTTTTTATCAGTGCCGTCTACCAAATGCTCAAGAGAAGGTTCTTTCTCCAATCTGAAGAGGGTAAAAAATTATTTGCGAAACTCCATTGGACAAGATCGGTTAAATGCTTTGTCGCTGCAGGCTATCGAAGGCGAACTGTTCCAAAACATGAACTGTGAGGACATAATTGGTGAGTTTTCAGCACTAAAAGCAAGGGAAAAATTGGCATACATATGTAAGTTAGTATTTTTAAACTGTGCTTTAATAACACTGTATTATCATTAGACTATTGTAAATCTAATATATAGTGATGAACTCATTTTTTTATTATTAAATAAAAATTAATGATGAATTCGTTTTGAAAATGTTTCAACGACAGAGAAAGTCCTTTCCTTATTTTTAAGATTCATAAGAAAAGAATATATTTATTATTACTGTTTTGTTGTTAATTGTTTAGTAAGGAAATGTATTTAAAAAATCATTTAAACTTTTTTAGCATACTGCTACTGTGGAGATGACTTTTTACAACCAATTTTAGGTTGGTGATAAAACATAATTTTATACAAGACTGAAAATTTTCTACCGGAGGAACCCAAGACTGTTGTTAAAGCCCTACGGTGGATTTTAAAACGACCCTCAAGAGAGCGCTGCGAGCGTTCATTTTGTACTTGTGTCGTGTGTCAGTGCTACAGTGCCTAGAAGAATTAGTGTGTCGTGCTCCCTAAGATGTCCCTCACGGTTTTGTGACCAATCGTCATGAAATGACAGAGGGCGCTGGCATCGGAAGTTACGTTAGGATGCTTCATCGGCTTCATGTTATTCAATGGTGGGAAGTTTGTTTACCAAGGATATGCTGCCTTACAAAACTTCAAATTTTCACAAAACAAAGGTTAGTGGAGGGAAATCTTTTTGGCAGTATCTTTGCTAACTCGTTGTAGCTCGATCATAACAGTAATACACTAGGTAATTCAACAGTTGATCACTGAAACGCAATAGGCTTATTCCGGTGTTAGTTTTATTCAACTGTGAACTGTGGATTGTTTATAACGAAATTTATTTCCGAAATTAGTAACTTTTTATTCGTGAAGATGTAGAAGTTGATCAAGTATTGGCTGTCACGCGTTAAACCTACTGTGTGGTTAAACTTAAGTGCAGTACTAAAATCGACTGCAACAGTTAGTTATAAGATCATAAGGAAATAATGTCAGCTGTGAAAGGACTGGTAAATTCTGCATTAGCAAATAATAAAAAACATAGAAAACGGAAAAGGCAAAGCAGCTGTTTTGTGCCAGGATGTAATACTGGCTATAAATCCTGCAAAAATAAAATATCACTCTTTGCTGTCCCCAAAATACCTGATATGTTGAGCAAATGGGATAAGGCAGTTCCCAGAGCTGATAAGAAACTTGATGAAAGTTGTGTTGTATGTGCCTTGCACTTTGAATCTAAATTTATGGAGATGCATTATCGTTCCACTATTCAAGGTAAGGAAGTTCTAACATGCCGAGACAAACCATTACTCAAGCCTGACGCCATACCTACTATTTTCCCAAATTTACCGAAATATTTAAGTAAACCTTTACCAAACAAACGTTCTACAAGGATTACATCTTCTGTACCAGAAAAAAAGAGAAAATTGGAGGACAATCCGCGTTTAATAGATACCAACACAAAAATGAATGAAGACCTTATTTCATTTGAAGAAATATGCAACGTTACTTTGCCAACAAAATTTTGGGTAACTGTTACATATGAAGAATCTCCAAATGTTGTGTGCTTTATGAAATGGAAAACATACTCGAAAGAACATACCAATCCTGATACCACAATTGTTGTTGAAAAATGTTCAGAATCTGAAATTTCATGTATTGTGTACCATTAAGGTATAGAAATTGTTAAAGAGAAAGTAAATTAATGTAAAAGTTTGGAAACCATACTGGAAAAGGCCAATTCCTATCACAGCTGTCGTGGTGTTGGAACTCTTGAAGAATTTCCAGAAATACCTAAGCACAAAACAGGTGAGCAACTCCTTGCTCGAAATCGGAAGTTTTGGCAAAACAGGAAATGTGTTGGTCATGTTAGTGAAAATGGAGCAATATGTTCAGCATGTCAGTACCAGCGCAAGCTTTTATTAAATCACAGATCTGTGTTAAAAAGACGAAGAAATGGTAGACCTGTTCTGATATGTGGAATAAAGTTAAAAATGGCACATCAAACTTCAAAGCGATTAAAACAACATACAGTCTTTTTGAGAAATAAAATTAAAAACTTAAAAGTTAGAAACAAAAAATATACATCTAATAACTTGACTAACAAGTTGAAATTTTTATCTCATAAGCAACAATTATCCATAGGTGAATGCATTAAAGCTTCAGAGCGGAAGAGTGTAAAAGGTATGAGGTATGACAGCAGTTGGTTGTCAGAATGCATTATAATGAGAATGAAAAGTCCCCGGCTCTATGAGCACATGAGGTTAAACAAATTACTTATTTTGCCTAGTCGAACCTGTTTGAAAAAATATGTAAAATCATATCAAGCTGGTTATGAATTTAATAAGAAAATGTTTGAAACTTTGAAAGGTAGAACTGCTGAATTAAATTCTTTCGAAAGGCATGGTTGCATAGTTTTTGATGAGATGAAACTTTCTGAGCACCTGCAACTAAAGTCAAGTGGGACTATTCAGGGATATGTTGATTATGGATTGTTTACACCTGCGGAGAAAAAACATGAGTTATGTGACCATGGTTTGGTATTTCTATTTCAGCCGTTTACTGGGGATTGGACCCAAATTTTAGCAGTATTTGCTACAAAAAGTAATATGAAAGGGGATATGCTCAGTAAATTTTTAACTGAAGCAATAATATTATCCGAAAAAGCTGGATTATTTGTGGATGGCATAGTAGGTGATGGAGCATCATGGAACAGATCCATGTGGCGTAAATTTGGCTTTGGCGTGACTAGCGCAGGAGACATTAAATGCAAGGTGCCTCATCCTGTTGATGGACACAGATATCTGCACTTCTTTTCAGATTTTCCCCATTTAATCAAATGTGTACGTACTGCATTTTTAAAAAATGGATTCAGTCTTTTAGAAGGTCGAGTACATTCAGAATTTATAAAAGCTGCATGGAAGTTGGATCGAAACGCTCTTAGTTTAAGAGCAATGCCAAAAATAACTCAAGCTCATCTTACTCCAAACAATTTTGAAAAAATGAAAGTTAACTTGGCATTTCAGATATTCAGTTTAGAAGTTCTTAAAGGCCTGTTTATTTATAAAGACCAAATAAGTTTTCAATACGGGGATCCAGAGCCAACTATTATGTTCATAACAAAAATGAATGCACTCATTGACATAATGACATCAAGAACTCCTTATAATTCTTTATACCTGAATAGCTCAAAATATGAGTTTCTTAAAGAGTTCTTGCAGTTCTTAGATATTTGGGAGATGCATGCCGAAGGTAATGGTTTCATCTCTGAAAGTACTGCTACAGGTTTAAAGGTATCGATTAGCAGCGCTTTATCCCTTGTTGAATACTTGACGCATAGTGCTCATTATTCTTACCTTTTAACATCTAGACTAAGTCAGGATAAAATTGAAAACCTTTTCAGCATTATTCGCCAATGCAAAGGATGTAATGATCACCCCAATAGCACTGAATTTCTGACAATTGTAGAAATGCTAAGTTTTTATAACCTTGCTAAACCTCCAAGAGGTGGTAATGCTCCACCTTGTGTAGTAAATTCACTAATCAGTGTCCCACCAAAGGAACCAGAAGAATCAGCTCTTTCGGTTATTGATTCATTTTTTGAAACTGGAAGTCCTAATGAAAATTCTTCTGACCTTACGCGCAAAGAAAGCAGTTTGGAGCATAATATTCTGGTCCAGCAAAAGAGTGATGTTCGTCTCATATATTATATTTCAGGATTTGTGGCTCGTGTTTTTAATAGAAAAATTGTGTGTGAAACTTGTAAAAGCCTTCTTCAACAGGATAAGGTGTCTATCAATAATGTTAATGCAGAATACACAAAACATTTTGATCAGGGAGGGCTGACATATTCGTCAAACAAACTTTTTGCCTTGATCTATGAAATTGAAGAAAAATTTACTAAGTGCTTCAGTTTTCTTGAATTGCACCGAGATAGCATTTTGGACATCATACAGGCTTTACGTGGTTCCACCTTGAAAACAGTTGGTTGCAAAAATCATGAAATAGAGACCACTAGTAAAGTTATTCAGTATTACATTATGACAAGACTTAATTTCTATTTAAAACAACAAAATAAGAATCGTTCATCCAAAAGGGAACGGCAAAAACACTTAAAAATGCGGAGGTGCAATTGATCCTGCAATTAACAGTTTACTAAATTCAGTTTCATATGCAAATTGTCAAAAAAACTTTTTGAGTCAGTTCATTAAATTTATACTGGAAATAGTAACAGAGAGAAGACATTCAAATACAGTAATAATATAATTGTGATACTTCGGTTGTAATTGTGATTATACATATGGATTCCAAATACTGCATGATTAGTTTTATATCCCACCTACTTTTATATCTGTGCTGATATACACAGTCATAGGTATTCTGCATATAATACTAAACTTGCAACATGTTTCTAATTACTGAAAGAAACCGAACAAAATTATTGTGTTAACATGTACTGCATATCGGATACTCCTGAAGAAATGAAGCCTGTGCTGATACACATAACTAGGCATTCTTCGAACCAAGTTTGAAACAAACTGTTCAAGTGTAATTTTTTTATTCATTCATAACAAACTAATAGATTTAGATCTTGCATAATCTTACAGCTTTGTTTATTTAACTGCAACAGATTATGGTAAGCTTAACTATCCTAAAGATTCAGTAGTGTTAACTGCCATTGCCTGCTATTGTATTTTCTTGTGGCTGTTAAAGGAAGAACATGAGCACAAATTTATTTCTCTCACATCAAAAGGAGATTATCAGTTAACTCTGCATCAGCCACAAGACTGTGTGAAAGTGCAATTAAAAGCAGGACCACAATTCATTATTACTTATTGCAGGGCTGGGAGTGAAATATGTGATCAAAAAGCAGAACATCTATTCAATGTTACATATTGAAAGGGGGAAATGTGCAGGTTGAATGGAAACAATCTTAGCTATGTACATTTTTTCTGGTCGTGTAGAAAATAGATCTGTGAAGGCAGTACAAGAAGAGGTAAGCATGAAACAAATTCATAATAATATTTTTTATCACAAATGTTTAAAACCAGCATTCTGTGTCCCACTATTACATGGAAGTTGGCCATGTATTCTAATAAAACATCACTGCCTTGAACTTTAGCTTTGAGTCACCCTGAAATTTCTGTGCTTAATCTTTTCAGTAACAATTCATTAAGAATTTAATTTTCTCCTGACATGTATGCACATAGGCGTAGTGTGACCAATTTTTTTCTGGGGGGAGGGGGGGCACGGATAAGTGTAAACTGGTGTTTTCTTGGGTTGGGAGAGCATTTTTGAAAATATTTTTCCTGAAAAGGCACCTGTTCAGTTGCCATTGGTGCCAAACCTGTAAGGTGTGCCAGGATTTGTTGATTCACCTTAATGAATACAAAAAAGCAACTCCTTTCGAAGCACCTCATGCATGGCCATCTTAGGGGGTGGGCCAACGGGGCTGGTGCCCAGGGCCCCTAACGTCCCAAGAGTCTTATGGGTTTACAAAAAGTTAAAATCTTTTACCACTCACCAGCAGGTTTTTTTATTTAAAGAAAAGAAGAAACACCAATCCAGAAAGTTGGAAGTTTTTTTGCCTTTTTTTTTAAACCTTGCTCATAGCTTCGATTTCCCGAGGAGGCAGGAAGAAAGTTCGGGTGGATCTTTTGTGACAAAATAAAAAACAAAGCCGGCATCCCTCCCGATCTTAAATGCGGGTGAGGCCTGAGGGCCACGCACAAATTGCATTTTTTTCGGAATCATTTTTTAACTTTTAAGCCGTCATTTGTGTTATATATATGAAGAAGCGCACGTATGTTTATCACTAGGGTTTGCCCACCTGGGCTACTTTTATATTTTTTTACATCGTCGCTGTTTACACAAATAACTGATGGGGGCTGCATATCCGCATTTTCGTCCGGTGCGTCATGTCTGAAAAGGGCGCTGGTTGGTATCTTTCTTCAGTTTCAATTTAATTTTCGTTTAATAATTTGTAAGATAGGGAAGAAATATTATATCTTCCAGCACCCATTTTCTTGTAATTTGCTGAACAAATTGCATTCACATTTTGTTGCATTCACAACAAAATGTGAATGCAATTTGGTACACTTCATGAAGTTCTACAATTTTTGTCATGTACCATTTTTCCAGTGATCGAAGTGGCACAGAGCTACTGCCGATATGGTCGACACCAAGATTTTAAATCGAAAGCCATTCTGCTTCAGTATGTTAAGTGCTCTGCTGCTACACTAAAACTGTAGTGTAACAGCAGAGCACTTAACGTCTTTTCAGTCCCAGCTGCTAATCATTTTTCAATTTTAACCATTAAAAATATCATTTGCTGATTTTTGCGTTAAAATTTGTGCTTTCAACCTAATTTCTTTACGTAGTTTGTGACGGGTTTATAATTTATTACATACCAGGATGGGTAAACAATGTTTTTTTAACTGCCGGTATGCTCACTTCCATTTTTGTTAACTACCAGTATGCCATACCTGCCCACTTCGAACACGGCATTTTTCGTTCAAGTGGTATTTAAAAAGTTACTGGATATTGAATATTGCTTCTCATAGGGGTAACATGGTAATGGTGGTGTATATAATAATTCTGATACATTGCATATATATATCCATATGTTGTATATGTTCTGTATATACATAATCGGGGGCCTCGAAAAATATGACGGCCCAGGACCCCCAAAAGCGTTAAGACAGCACTGACCTCATGCTGTCATCTGATGATGAAACCCATCGTAAAGATGACTGCATGCTATTGCGCATGAATTTCTGCTGGAAAGCAGTCATAACAATGATGGCTATTACGTAGTGTTCCCTTCGCTGTATATCACACTTTATGGCATTTAAAATGAGAACGACTAATTAGTTTTTCCAATTTTTAAGTGGGGAGAGGGGGGCACATGCCCTACTGTGCCTTCCCCATGCTACGCCTGTGTATATGCTACATTAATAATTTCCTTTTTTTTAAGGGTAAAAATAGTTTACAAGGACTGCATAGAATTATGCCATTTAGACAGACTCCATGAACACCCACTTCTTAATTTTTACCTTATTAAACTTTTTACTTAAGGTGCAAAACAATTTTCCTCTCTTCACTGCAAACCCATTTGAATAGCAAATTTAATCACATAATTATTATAAGGTGAAGAAAAGTAAAGAAAAATGTTATAATTATTTTTCTTTAAAAGAATGTCATCATATACATTCAGGTTTTGTATATTTACTTCTGTTCAGTATGATTCATTTTGTTTATCGTATCACAGGCAAAGTTTTTTTTAGGAATGATTTTTATAAATGGATTACAGTTGGTATATTATTAGAAAATAGACCAATTTTAAAAATAGTAATCGCATTTGTTGTATTCTATTTTTAACTCATTAAAAGACTTCTTTTCAAAGCCACACTCTGCAACTAAATGGAAAGCATTAAGTTTCAATATTTATTTTGATCCCATGTTCTTACCAAGAAATTTAGTAACTCATTGCTCAAAAATGAAGTACATTATTAAATAATTTTAAGTTTTTAGGTTACTGAATTTCAAGACCTATTTGGATTATTGGAATGCAAATTATAAAGCCCATGTCTCATTGAGAAAATATTTCCCCCTTTTTTTTCCGGTAAGGTTTTGAGGGGCAAAATATTTTCTTTTTTTTAATTTTAACTTTATACTGTAAGTTGATGTTTCAGTGATTGTAAACTGCATATTGGTCTCCAGTGTTTTTACATAATGTAACCCATGTATGACTCTAAAACTTCCGAAATATCTAACATTAATGTTGACATTAGCACAATGCAAAGCTTAACTTAAACTACCATACCCTTATTAATGAATCTTGAGCACCCCGTTCGTTCTTTTTTTTTTTTTTTTTTTTTGGGTGAGGGGGTGGTGAAAGAGGTGTGTCGATTATTTCGTAAATACTTAAGTTATCTGCTTATAAAATATCGTTCAAGGAGTACACATAATGCTGACGAGCTGGGTGTGGGTCATAGAAAGATTTGCATTTTCGTCGTCCTTCCTCCCGAAAAGCGACGTGACATCCGATCGCAGCGCCATCTACCGCTTTCATGATTGCGGGCAGCAAGTTTTTCTGCGAGCACGACACACTAATTCTTCTAGGCACTGTATCAGTGCTGTGCTTATGTGTGTGAGTTGAGATATCAAGATAAGTGAGTGTGTTGTGTGTATCTCATAGTGCCCAGAGTGTTTATCCTCATGGAGACTAGAGTGTTCATGGCGACCAGAGTGTTCGTCCATCATCAATGTGTTTTTAACAAATTTCTACAGTCCTTTTAAGTGCAAGTGTTAACATAAGTGCCTAACTGTTCCTTTGCGTCATTCTACATTTTGGTCCTAGCGACCCGGAAAATCGTGCCAGCGACCTAGAGATTCGTTCTGTGATCAAGAGAGGAGACAGTGTAATTGTTTCGGTTTCGAACATAAGAATGGCGTCGTTCTCTGTGAATAACTTGAGCCCTTTAATGGATACATCGTTTGTGGAATACATACGTCCCGAAAACTGGTGAGTTGTTTCAGTTTGTGAATTTTTTTCTACAAGTAAGGATGGATAGGTTATTGACCAAGAAAAAGGTACTTAAAAGTACCATCACTGAACTGTCGAGCAAGATCGGGAAAAAGATCACGATGTTATTCGATTAGAGCTTTTTAAGAAAAGGTGTCAGAAGGTCGGTGACGAACTTAACCTAAATTTATTCAAAACCAAATTAAAATAATATTTGCTGAGATAATTAAAAAATATAACTTAAAACAAAAATTGTTAATAATATAGCTAACATTTAACATTACTGCTGTGTTTTATTGAACCTGAGTTTATTTGCCTAATATCTTGGAAAATCAGGGCTTGTCAGGACTCTCTGAGGCCTTTTACCCGATTTTCCCTGCTGTTCTTATGAAATATAAATTATTTATGTATATTTACAAAGCCTACAATGCAACAGCAAAAATAAAGAATTATTATTAGTATTGCATTAAAAGAAACGATTTTCGTAATTATGAAACTGGATTTGAACCCTTACTAATAAGTATAAAGATAATGCGTTTGTGAATGCAAAGGTGAGGGGCGGCAGCTTCTGCCTAAGGACGGCCGTGTCCCTAAACCCGGCACTGCTCTACACCCGTCAGATTTGAAAAATTATAAAAATTATATCTGCATTAGGGAAGCTTGAAATGTGACAATTGTGATCCTTGTCGTTGGTCTTTTTCCGATGCATAATTTCGCCTCTATGGGAGTAAATGGAGATGCAATCGAATTCGAAATATATTTTATTCCGCATCATTGCTTCTAACAACCATAATGTCCCCCAGTTGGCCGAGCGGTCTGAGGTCGTTGGCTTTGGATTACTCGTCCGAGTTGGGCCCCGATTCGAAACCCGAGTAGAGGTATTTGACTGCAAAGAAATATTTTCAATTTGGTTTTCAGACGCGCAGTGCAGATATTACTGCAAATATGATTTAAATAGAAATATGAACTTAAGCCCTCTAGTCGCAAATCATACGTTACGAAAAATGCAAAAATTATAGGTAAAACATTCTGGCTGGACTTCCTATTCAGAACGCTTTCAAATAGTTCCCGATTTTGAGTGCATCATTCCGCTTTGTTTACATAAAACCTGATCACACCCAACAAGAAAAAAGTAGTTCACGACAAATTTTATGCAGATTTTCTTTCCAGAATTTGGTTATAATAGATGCCTTAATGACTATTTTTAATTATAAATATATTTTATGAAGGAAATATATCAGCTAAATGAAGCAGTCTCCGTTGATGGACGATTAGTAACTTGTCACAGTCCAAAATTGGCACAAGAAAAAACTTTAATTGTTAAAATTACACAAAACGTAAAGTTAAAAACATAAGATCTTTCAATCCTGCACCAGGTTCGTCCTCTGATGAAGTATCAAAATGCATAACTTTAAAGGGAGGTTTTTATAAAACAAATAAATCTATATAAAACTATGTTTATTGGTGTGAAGATATATTTAAAGATGAAATACAAGGAAAAAATTATATCTCCCGAGCTTTTGCTCTCCAACCGTGGAGTTTTCTAAAAGACTGCAAACGTTACTAACAAGTCTGACGAGTATAAACAAAAAAACTCGAAACACTTGTGCTCGAGGATGCCGTATTTTGAATCTTGATGCTCGAGGCACCCGGCACTCGGGTTTCTTACGTGTGGAGAATCATCTCAGCATGTTCCTCCACGCGGACGGAATATCAACAGATTCGGCATCGTTACATGCGTAGGGAAGCATGGAGATCTCAATACTTTCTCTGATCAGTGTGCCCTTATAGCCAGTATACGGCGCGATTATCTTCATGTAATCCCATAACGAGACTGTGTTTCTTTGTGCTACTTCTTTAGACAAGGCTTTTAAGTCTCCCCCAATCTGATGTCTTTCATATGCTCCTTAGCTCTCAATGCGATTGACCTTTTCGTCATTCCGATATAAATTTTCGACGAACTGTTCGGGTACATCAGAGGTATCTTGTATACTCGTGCTCCTGATTTCCTGTCCCGGTTTCCGCGCGTGTTCGTCACTGCTTTGTGTATACTGTTCTGTGATCTGATGCCGATGCGAAGACCATGACGTCGCATTAGGCTTCTGAAGGAGTAAGATAATTTTTTGATATATGGTACAGATCCGACGTAACGCAAATGATCCCCCTTCACCTTGAGAGTTGTGTGACCCATTGATTGCACTTTTTGTAGGACTCTTCTTACATCACCCTCGGGGAAACTAGCTGCAATGTCTTAATTGATGATATCTGATATCTCTCTGTTCCTTACTTCTATGCTGGAACAGACGTTGAAAGCTCTTTCAAAATACGTCCTAAGTGCTGCCATTTTATATGAACTCGGAGATACAGATTTAGGTGCGATAAAGTTGGGTACTGTTATTGGTTTGTAGTGTACCGCTGTGTCCAATCAAGGGATCGTACAAAAAAAATTCCAATCAAGGGATCGTACAACTCTCAAGGTGAAAGGAGATCATTTGGGTTTCGCCGGATCTGAACCATATATCCCAAAATTCTCTTACTCCTTCAGAAGCCTAATGTGACGACATGGTCTTCGCATCGGCATCAGATCACCAAACAGCATACACAAAGCAGTGACGAACACGCGCAGAAACCGGGATAGGAAATCAGAAACAGGAGTATACAAAATACCTCTGATGTACCCGAACGGTTCGTCGAAAATTTACATCGGAATGACGAAAAGGTCAATTGCATTAAGAGCTAAGGAGCATATGAGAGACATCAGATTGAAAGATAGCTTTAGATTTCACTTTCTGTGTTGAAATCCCCTGTTTTGTAAAGAAAACACAGCAGGGCAGTTAGTAGTGACACCTCAGTGAATTCCTATCCACCTTCCTCGTTAGCCCGTTGGCCATAAAAACATGAAAAAGAGACTTTAACTGGGGCTACGCTTTAACTAAGGAATTGGAAGGGAGGAGAACAATTGAATTTTCATGGCCCTTCGGATGCTATTTTGATAACTTTTCTACGGAGACGCAAGCAACGCACTTCGGAGTGAGATATACGTAGGGCTACATGAAATAAAACACAAGACTTATTACTTGGCAAATTATAGATTATATTTTAAAGTTAAATATATAAAAAATGGCACATTTTGAACTGGGTGGGCAAGACAAATTTCAGGGTGTGCTGGAGCCCACCCTCGCACCCCCATGGCTACGTCCCTGCCTCACACCCCCTTGGCGACGTCCCTGCCTCGCACCCCCTCGGCGACGTACCTGCCCCGCACCCCCTTGGCGACGTACCTGCCTCGCACCCTTAGCGACGTCCCTGGACCACGGTTACTTAAGACATTATGTCAACTGCATTCTTCAAAAAGTAAGAAGGTCAACATGCACGACTTTACATGCCGTGAGGCAAGTGGCAAGTACATAAGTTTGTCGGTAGCATGACCTATATACCAAATATTGCTTCAATTCTAAAAATTACTTGTCGGAAAAATAAACTGGATTTTGGAGTAAAAACCCATAATATACTATCACTGGTTAAAAGGGACAGAGATCTCACTCCTGCACAATAAACATGGTGTGTATTGTGTTCCCATGAAGACTGTAGATCCTAACGGCATCGATCTATTATACACTGGCGGAAAGTGAAAAAAGAACACCAAGAAGGAATTGGCAGAAGATCATGAAATTTACATATGCTAATGGGGTCGAGTTTACGTAGGTGTGATGTTAATTTTGGGACCAACCGGTGAGCGCGTACGCCACAGCACGGCATAATATGCAAATTATCGTCGGTGGTATTTAAGGAGTACGGCGAAGAGAATGCAATCAGTCGTCGACGTACGGACACGTGCGAAGACCCCGAAGAAGCTGCAATGCCTGGACATGGAAGACGTGTACGATTTCAGCAGTTATCGGGACTTTGAGCAAGGTCGTCTAGTCGGACTCCGCAAGGCCGGGTGGTCGTATCGTCGTATTGCGGAGCGAATTGGACGGGAAGTATCGGTGGTGGTACGATGGTGGCGTAGATGGTCCGAGGAACATTCCCACACGAGAAGACGTGGAACCGGGAGTCACAGACGGACTGATGAGCTGACCGATCACGCATAAGAGCGGCGTTGTCAAGCAGAACATCCACTGCGACGCAAAATCCGAGCTGCCGTTGTACCTGAGGTGACTGTGCGAACAATCCGCAACCGTCTACTGGATGCAGGACTACGTGCACGTGTGCCTCTGACATGAGTACCTCTAACTCCAGCCCACCGTGAGGAACGACTGCAGTGGTGTCGTCAACGTCTGCACTGGAGAACGCAATGGCGATCTGTCGTGTTCAGCGATGAAAGCAGATTCTGCTTGGGAGCCTCCGATGGCCGTATGCGTGTTCGCAGCCGCACAGGGGAGCGTCTCCACCCTTCTTGCATCCTCCAGCGACACACAAGGCCTACACCTGGTCTCCTGGTGTGGGGAGCGATCAGCTATCACTCCCGTACATAACTAGTGTTTGTACCGGGTACGTTAAACAGCACCTACTACATCAACAACATCACTCAGCCCGTTGTTGTGCCATTTGTAAGGGCGGTCCATGGTGGTGTTTTCCAGCAAAATAACGCACGCCCACACACGGCACGTGCAACGCAACATGCACTTCAGGGTGTGAGACAACTTCCATGGCCTGCATGTTCACCGGACTTGTCCCCCATTGAGCACGTGTGGGATTTTATGCGACAACGACTTATCCGGTCTCCACGGCCAGCCACGACCATCCCCGATTTACGCGTCCAGGTTGAGGATGCTTGGAACTCAATACCCCAAACTTACATCCGACATCTGTACGACAGAGTACATACCAGAATTGCACAGTGTGACGCAGTTCATGGCGGTTCAACCTCGTACTAACCATGTTACATGGAAATGTTATTTTTCAGTTTACCAGCAAATACAGCTGTATTTTGCCATAATGTTTTGATCACGTTATCTTCTGTATTCCGTTATTATGCTGTATAAATTTCGTTGGTATCAGACGTCTCCTTCTTGGTGTTCTTTTTTCACTTTCCGCCAGTGTACATAGGTTTCACTTCAAGAACATTAAGAACCCGAATCATGGAACAGAAATATGATGTAAAAATTGGCTCAGTGTTGACGGGTAGGAAGAGGGGGTACACTCTCCCCAATATGGAACGATGTAACTTTGCTCTCTTCCCCACAAACTAAGTTCACCTGCTTACTTTCTGAGAGTTTGCCCATCCTAAACTTTGCAGAGAGATGCTGTAACGACGAAATACTATCCCCTATAGCAAACCAATGGAAACATCTAATATCTAAAAATGGATGTGTATACGAAACATATAATAACTCTGTGATACCGATTGGTTGATCCCCCCCCCCGGGAGTTCTTCGATACTACTTGAACTGAGCACGCACAGTGTGTTTTTGGACCACGTCAGTAGTGATACATGACTAGACGTATAAAAACCCTTATTGAACGGGATTCACACCTAAATACAAATATATATATATATATATATAAAACTCCGTTCATTGGTATGAAGATATATTTGAAGATGAAATACAAGAGGAAAATTGTATCGCCTGAGCTTTAGTTCTCCAACCGGGAGGCTTTCTCAAGGACTACAAACGTTACTAACTAGTCTGACGAGTATGAACAAAAAATTTCGAAACACTTGTGCTCGAGGACGCCGTATTTTGAATCTTGATGCTCGAGGCACTCGGCACTCGGGTTTCTTTCGTGTGGAGAATCATCTCAGCATGTTCCACCACCATGGGCGGAGTTACGGGGGGCATGGGAGGGCATTGTAACCCTCCCTCCAACGTTGGAGGAGAAATTAATAAATTTTTCTACAACAAAGATAGTATATACCAATAACCAAGACAATTATTGAATGAGAACCGGTCTCTGAAAGAAATATAAACAACCAACAGTTGTCGCCCTCACACATTCCACAACAATGATGCTAATGACAAATAGAGCTGTCTCGGAAAGTCAAAATGCGCTCCTATATACAGCGGAACGTCAACTTTTCTATTCAATTCGGTGTAATCCAGTCGCTATGATATCTGGCTCATAGCAACCGCCAATCCTGCCACTGCCAATCAACGTCGGACTCAGGCAGATGATCTGCCCGGCATTGATTGGACAAGCGCCTGCGCCTCTCAGTCTCGAGCGAGCCGTTTTCGATCCCTCTTCCCTTCACAAAGTTCCGCCGGTGTGTTATTCTTATCACATTATTTGACTGCTTGTGTGCGTGGTCTCAGTCTTACGCAGTTGTTTTTGCGTGTGGTAAAATATTATTGTGCTATGTGCTTGTATTTAGTATCTACATTTTAAGAAATTAATCATGAGTAAGTGTTCTAGAGAAATACGTTTCTTCTTTTCAAAGTCAAATGACTCGCAAAAACCATATATGCGTAGTTCACAAACTTCAACATGTGAAAGTGAAGTGCTACGAGAACGAGATCTTCCTAAACCGGAACCATGTAGTTCTGTTGAGTTCATGGACTATCTGGGTGATTTGAAGAGCGGTCCACCTCGCCCAGTCTTACTACAGTATCCGCTTTCAGACTTCTCGGGCACTAAACGTGGCTTTACAGCTTCGTATTTAAAAAAGTTTGAATGACTAGAATATAGTGTGAAAAAAGATGTTGCGTTTGCTATACATGTAGGCAATTTCCTTCAAGTAACAAAGGTGATTATACACAGAAAAAGGAATGAATAATTGGAAAAAAGCTGGTGAGAAGTTGAAAAAGCATGCAGTTAGTGCCGCGCACTCATTTTCAATGTCGAAATGGGTTAATTTTAAGAAACCGACAGAGACAGTAGCTACGAAAATATATGCGTCTCATAAAGAACTTGTGAGTGAAAACCGTGAATATTTAAAAAAGGTGTTGGATATTCTTCTGCATCTGGTAAAGCAGGGCTTGGCACTTTGCAATCATGAGGAGTCCAGTGAATCCCACAACAAGGGCAATTATTTAGAGTTGTGTGAACTTTTTTGTAAATATGAAGAAAAATTTTAAAGACAAGAATGAACGTTGCCATAATTTTAAGAGCCCTTGTGTACAGAATGAATTGTTACAAATTGTCAAAGAAGTCTTGAAAACAATTGTGAACGAGGTAAATGAAGCTGGGTTCTTTTCACTCATGGTCGATGAGACCAAATCCCATAGGGTTCAGCAGCTATGTATTTGTATACGATACCTTTACGGACAAGAGTTAAAAGAAAGAATACTGACAATGAAGGATGCATCGCTGTCACGAACTGCAGATTCGTTAGCAAATATTATTCTGACCTTTCTTAATGGCACTGGAGTTAATGCCCTGATGGTTGGCCAGTCACACGATTGGGCTGGTGTCATGTCTGGAGTGAAAAACGGACTGAAGAAAATAATTCTAGAAAATCAATCTTTTGCGATATATGTGCATTGCTTGGCACATAAGGTCAACCTGGTTCTGGTGGCTGCTTGCAAAGATAATGACTTGAGCTGTAATTTTTTCACCGTTATGCAGTCATTGTATGAGTATTTCTCATATCCGGACACTCATGCCATGTTCCGAGCTGTGCAAAAAGAAATAAAGATAAAAACTCCAGGGCCTCACGAAATAAATAAATTGAGAGACACACGCTGGTCTTGTAGGGCCACAACTGTGTTGTCTGTCAAGCGAAATTACATGGCGATTGTGGCTGTATTAAAAGATACAGCGGCAGACATGAGACACTCTAAATTGGCAGAAGCAAGAGGACTCCTAGTGTCTATCAAATCACTTTATTTCACTGTTTACATGGTTGTTTTTGCTGAATACCTGTCTCTTATCAATATCCTGAGTAAAGCATTGCAGAGAGTGGACACTTGAATCGCACAATGTGCTAAAACATCCAGTGGAATGATTAAAGAACTTGATTCGAGAAGAAATGAGGTAGCTTGGGATCAAAAATGGGAAGAAGTGAAAGTTTTCGGAAAAAACTGTGAGCTCGACATAATACCTGTTACAAGCGAAATGGAAGAAGAAGATTGGGCTGTTCAAAAACGGCCCCGGATGATTTCGAAAAAGCTAGATCATTACGCTGTGTTGTCATTTGTCGGTCAAAGAATGAAGAACAAAGGAGTAAGTGCAAAAGTTGAAGAAATCGAAAATGTTGAATCTCAATTGAAACGAAATTACAGATGCAATTTCTTCTACCCTGTTTTGGACATTTTGCTGGAAAAATGAGGAGAAGATTTACTGCTGATGCTCTTCAAGTCGCAGAGTCCCAGTGAGGGGTTCCTTCGTTTAAACGAGGAAAGTTCCAAGTCTTTTATTGACACCTATTTTATGTCAAGAAAAGATCACGCAACGTAGAAAGCAGAAATCTCTGTATTGAGAAACATGATGGAAAGCTCGGGTGTCTCTATGGTTTAAAGGACGGGCCCCTTAAAAGTGTTCTTAAAGATATGAAAGAAAATGTTTTGAACAAGGACATGGACAGTTATCCGAATATACTGAAACTCCCCAAGATCTGTTTAACTTTTCCATCTAACAGTGCTGCCTGTGAACGGTCGTTTTCTGCAATGCGTCATATTGGCAACTGGTTAAGATGCACTATCAACCAGGAACGATTATCTAACTTGGTGATTTTATTTTCAGAATCACATATAGTTAAAGATTTGGAAGCAGATGTCTTGATTGACAAATATAACTCGAAATGTGAGAAACGAAAAATTGTTTTGCAATAGTAGTTTGTGTACTGACCACTGATTTAGAACCTGACTCATTCTGAAAGTGATTTTTATTGGTATTATAGTCTGACTTGTGTTAATATAATTTTATTATGGATTGAATAATTTAAAACAAATATAAATAAATAATTCATTGTTTTTATTTAAATCATCTATCTCCTAAGTTACAATGTTACATGTAATTTTCACCGTTTATAAAATAGCCGCCATTCCAAACTTTTAATGCTAAATATAAAAAAATGTTTCACGATGGTTCTTATCGATACGATGTCACAACTCATCGTCAATCGTATCGTTTTTGTACTATTGACAATTACAGGTATTGGCATGACTTTTATCTTCTTGGATCAAGGATCACATACATTGACACGGGACTGGGGAAATCTCGGCCAATCAGAGGGCGGTATTCAGCTTCAGTGACGACACATATGGGCGAGGCTTATCTTCATGTGTCACGTGGGGATTACTTCTAAGATACGACCTGAGCGGATTTAGTTGGCCCACAGACTAGGTTCACGCTCCTTCTGTGATTGGTCCGAACGGTTGTAAGGGAGTGGTCTTCTTTTTTTTGTTTTTTTTTTCTTTTGATTGGAGGTTTAACGACCACCGTGAGCATCTCAATGGGCTATAAGCAGTCGCCCGTCCCTAATTTAGGGTCACTGGTTCCAGGGAAGGGAGAGAGCCAGTGCCGTAAGACAAACACAACATCCATGCCTCACCGGGATTCGAACCCGGACCCCGTTCGGACGAATGATCAGAGGCCATCGCTTAGACCACTGCGCCACCGGGGCTGCATGGTCTTCTTTGGGTAGGGATTTGATGATTGATGTCTTCCTGTTCATCTGTACGGAATATTCTGTTGCACTTTGAATTATTGTCATTACATGGCGTCGTGTTCTGTTCTGTAGGTTTTTTGAGATTTGCTATGTTGTGAATTGTGATAAATGTTTACATAGGCGAAGCGGTAAGTATGTTTGAGTAAGTGCCAATGAAGAATTTTTTAAATTTGTATAGGAGACAGCATGTATTTCCGCCATACCGTGCGCGTCTTTTGGGGCAGTTTAGAAACATAAATGAGTGTTTTACTGATTAAAAAGGTTTAAAATGTATGCAAATTTGCGGAGGTAAGCTGTGCGAAGAAATTACAGTCACTTAACTCTCGGCCCCATCAGTCCAATCTCATATGTGGGGAGGAAGACTTCGTATTCATGTCTTGCATATTGTATATTTATACGTCAGCCTCGGCTCTACTCGACTCTACTGTTGTGACGTCATGGCTTCTACTCCTATGCTCGGCTCTTCTGTAACCGCACCACTTGCTGACTGCGTCAATGTTGACATCCGATCGGCTACAGGTGCTGTGGATCAGGCGTCTCCCTCCTTTGCTGGATTATATCGTCCTGCTCTGGATTCTATGTTTCATCGTGCAGGTACCAATTTTACCATTACTGTTCCTCCAGCCTTGGTTCTAGGTAGGTCAGTGCTTTCTGTTTTACATCTTGGTATTGTTTTTGATGCCCTACCTGACACTTAACTCTCAGCATATTCATCAGCGCTGTATTCCTTTTTGCCATCCGATTCTATTACACATATTTCTCGCAAACCCCGTTCCGTCATTATTTATTTAGCTGGCTCGAAATATGTAGCGCAGGTTTTATCCACTCTCATTCAGATTGGTGATCAGTGTATTTATGCTGAACTTCTCTCCCAGCGTCCAGTTTTGATCTCGTTCTTTCCGGTTCCAGCTGAAATTCCAGCTTCTCTTTTGCAGCACTTTCTTTCGTATAGCGGTTGCACAGTTGGGTCGGCGCGTACCCTTCCTTCAAACGTTACTGATCCGTCTGGTAGTCCTATCTCAGAGTGTCGCCGGCAGACGCTCCTGATTTCCCCCTCAGATTCTTCAATTTCTTCCTTTTGCACCAAATTACTGATTAAACTTGGTCACCATTCCTACTCTATAAATATTGTTACACCTTTCCATTGTTACGCCTGTCCTGGTTTTGGCCACCATCAAGCAAAATGCCCGTCAGTTTTTGCGCCTCCGGTCACCGTTCCTTCTATTGCAACGACATCGGAAGTGCCTGTGTCCTCTTCAGAGCCTATACTGTCCCATGCTCCGACTCCGCCAGGAACTCCTGTGCCCACTTCTCATGATCCTGTTTGTTTAACTCCTGTCTCCTCTGCTGTTGAAGTGTTGTTTGCGCCTCTGCCTGCTGGACTTCCTGCTGAATTGCCTCCAGCAGTATCGATACCTATTCCTCTACTTTCTCCACCGTGTACACCACCGCCTGTGTCTACTGGCTTGTTCACACCAGTTATTTTTCATCTCCATGACTCCCTGGATTTTTCACGTTTGAAGCCTTTTGATATCCCAAAACTTGCGTCTTTTTCTTCTAGTGATGCTGCCACACCATCGATTCAGCATATTGACCCTTCTGTGTCTTCTGTTGGAGAGGCAAATGCTACTTTGCCTGCTACTGCTCCAGTGCTCGATTCGTCGAGTTCCAGTGCCTTTTCAAGTGTTACTGTTTCGCCTAAGTCCTTGCCATTGGCTCCAGGTTTAGTGCCAAGCTTTCCCTGCCCTAGATGGGTCCCTGGTTCCTGCTGATGCTTCGGCTGCACCTTTTTCTACAACACCATCTTTGGTTCCAACTGGAGTCGACGATTCGATGTTATCTGAGCAGGACTTTAAAGGTGCTGTTCTCAAGAAGCGACGACGCCATCCTCGTAAGAAAAATCGAAAGAAAGTCTTAGCTTCCTGTAAAATATCCGACTCGGCTGCTCTGGATTTTCCGGGTCACTTTGTGATTAATCCTGATTATAAACTTGATCTTAAACGTGCTGCTCTGCTTCCTCTTCCAGATGTTTCCCACATTTATATGCTCGCAAATGCTGATCCTCGTTATCGTGCTTTTGTGACCCCCTACATGGGCTATGATTTGTTTTTGCACGTAATCCGAAAGCGGTCTTTGCCCGCTTTTGCTCATTTTATGATCCTATTGACTATGAGACTGTTTATGCTTCTTTACGAGCTCTTTAAAGTACTTTTAGCACTGCAGTGTCTTCGTATCCAGCTCTCGAACCGTGGCTTGTGTTTATAGACTATTATTGCACCCAATTTGAAAAGTTCTTCTCCATCATGGTGAATTGTTTCTTGATACGTGAATTTTTTCCTAACGTTTTCTACGCTAATGTAAAATGTTAATTGCTTTACTCCGGCGATTGTGCTCTTGACGTTTGTGTACTTCATTCCCAGCCGTATATTTCATGTTATTCTCTCTGTTACTCTATGTTACTGCAATGTATTTCTCTGTACCTTTCAAGTTTAAAAAAGCGATTTTGAACTACAGCCAATTTCGAGCTCTCGTAATTTGACCTAGTGAGTGAGTGTTTTCGTGTTTTGAGTGGTTCCTTTTGTCCCAGCTTTCAGTTAAAGGTCAGGGGCTTCGATTTGGTTTACTTCCCGAGCTGGTGAGTGCTTATTTTGTGTTGTTTCTTCGTTTGTTTACGTTTTGACCGGGCCGGTTGGCCCAGTCTGGGCCAACCGGCACCGAAGTAAGGTAGGAACACTCGTCCGCACCTCATGAAGTCGCCATTAAAGATGGCGACTTCACGAGGTGCGGACGAGTGTTCCGACCTTACTTCGGTGGTGCTAGTTTTTCTTCTTCCATGCCTGACTTCACTACGCCGTCTTCCCCTTCTGGCGGAGTTCAGCCGCCTTCCGATGATGCTTCTTCTTGCTACCCTCCTGCTGTGATGTCACCGATCAGCTCGACTTCGTCAGCGCTCCTCAAGAATCCTGTTAATATGGACACTATTCCTGCTGCATCCCCTGGGACTATAGCGTTGTGCCAAGCGGCTCCACCTTCATATTCAGCTGCGACCACAAAATCTCGTCCTGCTGTTGCTGAGATGTACACTGATGCACCTAGTTTGAAATCTCACCTTCACCGTGTTGGGAACTCATTCCATTTAGACATTCAAGTAGCTTCACCAGAAGAACAAAGCTTCCCTATACAATCCTGGATCGAGGAGTTTGTTTTGTCGTCTTGCCGAATACACCTCTCTATGTGTGAAGACGCCCTAAAAGATATGTTTCCATCTGATTGTAATCAATTTATGGCGCGTCGTCCTACTATTGTAATTGTTTATTTTAAGAATGCTGAATATGCTCACGAAGTTATTTTGAAGGGTCTCGCTATTCGAGATCAGCATTTTTACCCTGATCCCGTTGCACATCGTCTTGTGAGTGTATCCATTTATCCAGTGCCACCAGAAGTGTCAGATTCCATGTTATATGTTGTTGCTTCTAGTTTGGGTCGTGTTGTCGGCCCGATACACACCCGCTAAGCTGAATGGCAGAGCGGTCACCCGTTCTATCCAAGGAGCTCGACGAGTTGCACGGATTGTATTCCCTACACAAGATTCCATTGAAGCCTGTCCCACTCAGTACAATGTTAAATGTGGTGATCATATGAGACGTATTGACGTGCTTACTCAATTTCACTGTGGGAAATGCAAGGAATTGCATAATCAGACAGAGTGTAGATATGTCTCCTCTCGACCGCTTACTACACTGGATCGTTTGCCTTCTCGGAACGCAGAGCCAGCTGTCGCTGCACGTCCTTCCTCAGCATCTT
Organism: Macrothele yani; assembly: GCA_039090855.1. Lineage (NCBI taxonomy): Eukaryota > Metazoa > Arthropoda > Arachnida > Araneae > Macrothelidae > Macrothele > Macrothele yani. The sequence goes on along the minus strand of CM076989.1, from coordinate 59,695,584 downwards.
CCACAACGTTGGATGCTGAGTCGGCAGTACCCCAATCACCACCTGTAACTGTTGCTCACTACCCTGATCTTCCATCGACTGCACCTTTCCGCACCCCTGATGTTCCTGGACATTCAGATGGTGGCAGCGGTGTTTCGGATGCTGAGGCTTCAATCGCAGATTCAGAGGATACCTTTTGCAGTACTGGTGAACCTGCTCCAAGTGATGGATCTGTGGCAGACTCAAGATCTCGAAATGAGAAGCGACTGGCTTCCCGCGGTGGCAGCGCGAAGGCTAAACGCGGAAAGCATCCTGTTCACTCTCCTCGTGCTTCAAGTAGGAAGCGTACTTCTCCAGCGGCGTTCAAAAATTATGAAATGTCGATGGACACTGAGGTGTCCTCGGGTGTTCCTCCCTTTGATGATTTTGCACAACACCTGAGGCATTACAAAATATTAGAGCAACCTTTATCTCACCAGCAACTTTATAATTTGCTTTGCTCTGATGTGAAAAGGCCTGCAATAAAAGCTGATTAAACTTGGTCACCATGATTAAACTTGGTCGGAACCATTGGTCGGAACTGATTAAACTTGGTCGGAACCAGCTGAGGAGAGCTCACCATGTGCTCTCCTCAGCTGGTCCCGTACTGCTCCTGGTCAGTGGATAGGGATCTCTACGGTAGCACCCATCATCCTGTCATTATAACATTGGCGGCAGGGATGTTTGGCTCCCCTCCCCCGCCTTCACTGGGTCTGCAGCCAGTTGCTTGGTCAGTGGCTTCGCCTTCCATCCAGAAGATTATCCGAGATGACCTTCCTTCCACTCCTGACGGTGCCGCTCTGATCCTGGACCGGATTTTCCAGATTCTCCATGCTTCTCGTCGGCCCTGCGGTCAGCGTCGATGTTAGTCTCCCTGGTGGGACTTTGATTGTGCTCAGCAGCTTTGCAAGAAACGCCGCCTCCTTTGCTATGCCAAGTCGTCCGGCTGCCTCTTCGCTTGGACGTTATATCGGCAGGAAGAACGGAATCTTCTCCACCTCCTCACACTTAAGAGACGTGCCTACTGGAAGGCACAATGCAACGACACCTCGAGGCCTGGCTTCGTTTTCTCCCTCTTGCGCCGTCTGAAATCTCATGTTGGTTCGAGCCCGGATCACCTGCTTCTTCGGATTGACGATTCCCTTGTTGCTGATCCGGTGGAGCAGGCTTCGGCGTTTGGTGATCTCTTTTCCACAGCCTCTGGCTGTTTGGTGCACTCCTTTTCTATTGACCATGATGGCTCTTCCCTTGAGATGGATGCGTTACTTACAGCCGATGAAGTTGCTAGGGCTATTAATGGTTCGCCCATGACGCTGTGCTCCCGGTCCTGATGGATGTACTTACGAACTGGTGAGACGTATATGGAGGAGGAATTCGTCATGGCTGGTTGATCTCCTTAACCTCCTTTGGTCTTCCAGCGTTCACCCTTCAAGTTGGAAGGAGTCCTGGGTGATACCAATAAAGAAGCCTAACAAACCTGCTCTCGACTTATCATCGTACCGAATGATCACTCTCACATCGGTTTTTCGAAGATCTTGGAGAAAGTCCTGGTCTCTCGCCTTACAGACTTCATTCTCTCTCATCAACGGATCAGCAAGCTGCAGTTCGCATTTTTGCCAGGACGTTCCACATCGGCGTGTCTTCTGTCGATCCAACGTCATCTTCTGATGGCTTGAGCTAGACATAATTATGTTTTTCTAGTGTCTTTGGACCTTCAGGCGGCTTATGATTCGGTCTGTCATCCTGCTCTCCTGGGTAAATTGGCGTCTCTGGGTGTTCGTGGACGTCTTCTCCGTTGGCTGGCTGTACTTACGACTACCTTGCTTGGCGCAGATTTCGCGTTCGTTGGCGGGGAACGGTGTCATCCTCATTTCCGCAGTGTCGAGGTGTTCCTCAGGGTAGCTCCATTTCGCCTATCCATTTTAACTTATACATTGATGATGTGGTTGATTGCTGTCATCCGAATGCGCATATGTTCTTATTTGCAGACGACATTTTTATTGTTTTCTATAGTCCCAACCGGGCGGCGGCACTTAGCTATATGCAATCCCCTTTGGATTCCATTGTTCAGTGGGCATCTTCCTGGGATTTACGTCTCTCTCCTTCTAAAAGCTTCGTGGTTGACTTCTCTCGTAAGCGCCGGTCGCCGGCCCCTCCTTTCCTGCTAGGCTCCGACTCAGTGACCTGGCAGTCCTCCATCAAGATTTTAGGAGTTTGGTTTAACTCCTCCCTGACCTGGTCTTCCCACTTCACGTACGCCAAGAAGTCAGTCTTCCGAGCCTTGTCTGCTGTTAAAGTTGTTTGTCATCGCCGGTGGGGTCTTTGCTTGCCCAACGCTCTCGCCTTTGTCGTTGCTGTGATTAGGCCCATTCTGGAATATGCGACTCCGGTCCTATTCGCCTCCCCCACCTCTCTCTACGACGCTCTAGAAGTCCTGCTCAACCATGCACTCCGTGCAGCCATTCACCTCCTCGTTCGACGCCTGTGGCGGTCTTGCGTGCTTAATGTGGAATCGCTAGCGTTCGTTCTCAAATCACGCTCCTGACAGTCCGATTTTTGTACTGCCACTTGTCGATGGGTCAGCGTTCACCTATCTCCCATCTTCTTCTGGAAGAGGACGCCTTGCCATTCTACGCTTGGAGATCCCATGGCTTTCCCCTTGGAATCGTGCTCAGTCGCTTCCGACTGAAGCCGTTTTTCGTCAACAGCGATCTTCTTCAGGCTCTGCCAGCCCCTCCTGTTTCGTCTGCACCATGCTACTCGATTATCTGCTCGGGTCTCCATTTTCAGCAACGATATCTGTATCCGATGCTTCTCAGACATTGCTTTGGGGTGTTCTTGGCCCAGTACTCAGCATCGCAGCACATCATTTCAACTGACACTTCGAAGATTAACTCCTCGGTGGCGATCGGGCATTTTTTTCCACGGAACAATTCCAGCCGTTCGTTCTCCTTCTCGACTATTTCCTCAGTATTCTCAGCTGAAGCGTGGGCCCTAATAACAGCGCTTGAATATGCTTCCGGCCCGTGCGGTGGCCTCTTGCTGCTTACGGATAGTCGTTCTGTTCTACAGGCTTTGTTGGCATTAAATCGCAAATCTCAAGACATTATCGTTCTTCTGCATGATTCTCTTCAACGCCTCCGGTCTTTCTACGAGGATATTATGCTCGTTTGGTGCCCTGTTCATGTTGGTCTTCCAGCGAATGAGGCCGCTGACGCCGCCCCCCACGGGGCCATGCTGAGGGCCTGGCCATGTCCTCCCCAGTTACAGCCTCCGACGCTGCTCGGCACAGTGGTAACATGCTCATCTCAGCTTTTGATTCAGCCTGGCTTTCTTTTTTTTTCTTTTTTTTTATTGAAGGTTTAACGACCACCGTGAGCAACTCAATGGGCTATAAGCAGTTCCCGTCCCTAATTTAGGGTCACAGGTTCCGGGGAAGGGAGAGAGTCAGTGCCGTAAGACAAACACAACATCCATGCCTCACCGGGATTCGAACCCGGACCCCTTTCGGACGAATGATCAGAGGCCATCGCTTAGACCACTGCGCCACCGGGCGGCTGCCTGGCTTTCGTCCGGGTGGGCAGAGCGATATCCATTCAACAGTTTCCTTCACAGATGGCCTAGCGAACATTGTTATCGAAGTTCTTCAGCGATTATAATTCAGAAATTACGCACGGACATTGCACCTTTAAACTGCTACCTCTTTCTGATTCGAAAACGTTGTTCCCCGATGTGCTTCTGTGGCTCCGGGCCTGAGACTGTTCCTCACTTCCTCCTCTCCTGCCCTGCATATAGTGCATATCGGAGGGTTTGTTTTGGAGTGACAACCCCTCTTTTCTCAACTTCCGTCTCTGCTTGAACGTATTCCATGGTGAACTTTCGGGACGCTTCCGTGGCAAAACGTAAAGCTTGGGCCTTGGAGAAATTTTAAATATCTCTCAAGACGTTTTTCCTTGAGGACGCTCCATTTCTAACCTTCCTTCTCATGAGCGCGTCCTAAGATGGACTTTTGTGCTGCTGCCGTGGCTTCAAGTGCTGGTCGCAAGGTGGTTCTCCTCCTTGGCTGGTCGAGCATCTTCGAGATTCTGAGTGATCAGGAGACATTTTTGCTACTACCGCATGGCCAACTAGTTCCTGTGAGGCATAACCTTAGCCTATAGGCCTCATCGTCTTATTTAAAAAAAAAAAAAAATGTTGACATTCTGCACAGCAGAAGAAGAAGAACATGTCGAAGAGTTAATAAGATGAAGCAAGTTTTTAAAGATCCGCACTACCTGGGATGTGACGTGTTGTTAGTACATGGTTAAGCTCTGCCCTGGTTGCCCAACAATAGCTTGCGTTTGCGAGTGGTCATACAATCAATAATATGGCAAATCGTGAAAAACCGGAGAGGAAAACTACGGGAACGTCTCTTTTATGGGAACCTCCGAAGGCAAGTGACACGTTGGGAAGTGTTCTGCTTATGCCTGTCATATCGGCTCAAAGTCCATCCACTGGTATGTCCCATAATATTAGTTTTCACCAGATAAATATTGTTTTCGTGCTGAGCAGATTACAGATTAAAAACATGAAAGTTGTCAATTGGCCTATATTGAGATTAGATTTATGGTACCAGGAAGTAGAGAAACCGATAAAGGTGCAAAAGGAAATGGAAAGACGAAACCGCGTTCTGCTGTTAAAATTTAGTGTGGTCCATATGAGGTGCTTTTGCTCGGTCATGTTTAGGAATACTCCGCACCATTGTCACATTATATTGATCACTGTTATGCTGTTGACATCCCGAAAAATAAAAAGTATAGGCAGTTCAGAAATACTTGTAACAGAATAAATATACAAATTGGAAGTGAGGTGCAGAGTATAGTTACAAAATACAAACATTTTAACAGACCCTTCAGGTGAAACAGACTTTAGTTTTGTAAAATCATCTTTTTTAATTTCTGCATTTTCGTATTCCCAGTATTTTAATTTTTGCGATGGGTTTTAATGTATGTGGAAGGTGAGTTATGTTTTTGAGACAGAAAACATCAAAATGATTCTGGTGAAATGTAAAAGTGGTTGTATTATTGTAAAGGTATGAAAACGTTTTTGTGTTTTTAGGACTTCTTTTTTAATTCTGCGTTTATCATGTGAATTATATTTAACAAAGAATGTTGTAGCCCGAGTTGTCGTAAGCCAGATTTTCTGACAAATTACGTGAGTTAGACTTATCTAAGTCTTGGATGAAGCATGAGTGGGGTGTTTGTCATATGTAGCACTAGTCCTCCCTCCCCTTCCTTGAACTAGTGGCTCTAAATTTAGGAGGTGACTCCCTCATAGACTTCAAGGCTGATGGAGGCTATGGCCATTGGGAGCTGAGTAAACAGCTGACAAAGTTTCTGGTGATGACGTCACACTAGACAAGCGGTCAGTCAGACCACTTTTCGCTCCAGCAGCATCTGTGTACTTGGTGCGGTAGGGGTTGTGAGGAAAAGTACGAGGTAATTAGTGTCAGGAATTTCACTCCTTGTGTTGCACGTGTCCTGTTCATTAGTCATCAAACTTTCTGCTGCAATTTACAGAACAAGAATGAATTTTAAGCAGTTTACGGATTTCGCTGAAACCCTTGGTATACAAGCACTCAGTAACTACTTTTTACAAAGTGGTGAAATTTTTAATTAGACCAATAATCAAATTTACATGGCACAGTATGAAAAATAAAATTACTGATGATTTAAAATTATGCGATTCCGAAATTTGGATATGGACAGTTTGATTCGCCAGGTTTTTGCGCCAAATACTGTACGTATTCCATTATGGATATTCGCAAGGAAAATATTGTAGATCTTTATTGTCTTCCAAAAAGGGTTTTTTGACAGGGTCTTAGAAAATAATGCGTGCGATTTATTACTCTCAGGACTCTATGAAGAAATAAAGATATCAGTTTTTTTTATCAGATAGACATAGAAGCATTCGTGCCCTCATGAAAAAAAAATATCCCAAATTGATCATCACATGGCCAAAAGTTTGACTAAAAATCTAAAAGCTGCTGAAAAGAAAGCTCCTTTACTAGAAGCATAGCCGTCCAGTATGACCAACCATTTATGGTGGTCAGCTCAAACGTGTAATGAAGATGCTGGACTGCTGGTAGAAATTTTTTTATCTCTGACTAACCTGCCATACAGTAATAACAGTAGAAATAACAGATAAACTGTCTTTTTCTATTTAACTGTTATTTCTAGTTTATATTTTTCTTCTTGTTTTCCATATCATGTTCAACTGTTGCAGTATTTTTATTTTCGTGGAGCGGTGGTCATTAATGACTTTGTACTTGGGCTACAAGAAATACTTCATAAAGTTGTTTCTCTCATGACAATAGGAGAAACTTAAAAAAATATATATATGCACTTAGTTCAATGAAAAATACCTTTTATACAGTATACTTGTATATAGACAGTAGCTGACAAATCTTTAGTGACGGTGGGAGTTAATCGAAATAGTCTGTCATTTCCAGAGCAACAAACAAAACCCAAATACTGTTGTTCATTAGATTCAGGAAAACATTCTAACAACACAAGAAGGGATTACTTTTCTGATTTTTCGCCCTACAGGTATCCAGGCATTCACCCAATATACTAATTGTTTGTACGCAACGTGTCTCCATAGTTTGCTACATACAAGTTCATATTTTTTTTCTCGTTTTTTTCAGCCCGAAGAATCGTCTGATAACGACTTGCCTGTAAGGTGTGGATGTTTAAAACAACACTGTCAAATGATTCATGGTTTATTATACATTGGGCACTACCTTTTATTTTCAGCATCTGATCACTCTCGTTTCAACACACTCAGTGTCTATTGACATTCTCTTGCAGTTATAATATTGGCATCAGTCAAGATTACCTTTTCTACCCTCAAATTTGTTTTCTTATTTCTTGTTAAACGTTGTACTGTACTGGAAGAATATCGTGGTTCAAATGAATAAAGATTTACACTAGCTATTTTACAGATTAATGGGATCAACTGCGCTGCACAGAACGGTGAAGAGCACCGACTGGAGCTCTACACACGCTGAGCATCCGGTATCTTGTCTAGTGTGACGTCACTGCTGATTAAAAAAAACGCTCTAGCGGGAGAACTACTTACGATAAAGCATTTCTGATTGCGTCATTTTTCATGTCTCTTTCGACAGTACATTTTTGCGCGCAGAAAAAAAAAAAAATGCCCGAAATGAGTTTACTGTTCCTTTAATGAATTTTAAAAACTGAAGAATTTCTTCTTGAAACTAGTCTATATATCAATGACTTCTATGTATGTCTTCCTCAGTTTTAAAGCAGATACCCGCACTTTGTCATCTGAATTTTGGAAGAAACAGCAAACATGCCTAGTAAGTCTTCAGAGATTTCTCCTGTATAGTGAATGTCAGAGGTTAATGTGTCACACATAATGTAAGTGGTTTCTCTGATAAAATCTTCTCTGCCTTGCAGAATTTCATTTTTTGTAGTCTCATCAAAAAACGTTTTCCTTTTCTTTTCTCTACGTTCTTCATCTTTAAATTTATGGTTGTCGGTCAAAATTTTGGTGTTGCCTTCTATGGATTGAAAATTACTTCTCAAATTTAGGATAACTGCTTTTACTGATTTTGGCGAATTCACAGCATTCAAAAGATTCATTTTAGGATCCTGCAAATATTTGCTCATTACCTTTAATCTTTGCAACACTGTATTCCAAAATAAAAAATAAAAAAGTGGTTGATAACCTTAAAAAACACCATAATACCTTCAAGTTGGAACTGAAGAACAGATTCGCTGCTTTAGAAGGCCTAACATCGGAAGAAGTGGATATTTCTGAAGTTAACAGAAAAGTAACCAAAGCTCTTATGGGAACAGCAACAACATTAGCTGGGTCTTAAGAACAAGTTGCATGTGAACAAATTATCAGGAAAAACCAAAATGTTGATGCAAAAAAGAAGAGATGAGGGCAACTAAAGAAGACGTGACTTCCAAAGTGGAATACATAGAGCTATGCAAGACTGTACAAAAAGTATCACTGAAGATGTAAGGAAATTCAACTGTGAACTAGTAAATCAATTGAAAACAACCAAAGCCTAAAGATAGCAAAGGGACATCTCAGTAAGGGAAGAAAACAGATTATGGCACTGAGAAAAGATGATGCTTCTGTAACAAGAAATAGAGGCGAAATTTTGTCAAGAGTGAAAGATTTCTACTCCAAGTTATATGAAAGAGATGATGCATGTACTCCAGACATCATGGAAGGTACCAGAGTTCTTCCAGTCCTCCCAGCAGAAGTTGCACATGCAATCAAGAACATGAAGCGGGGAAAAGCTCCAGGAGAAGATGGAATTACTGTAGACATCATACAAGAAGCAAGTGGAGAAATCGAAACAGTACTCGCCCAAATTTTCACTCAATGCCTTAATGAAGGGAAGATTCCTGAGGATTGGAACAATGCTATAATGATCCTGCCACATAAAAAAGGTGACATTGAGGATCTCAGGAACTACAGACCTATCAGCCTCCTATTAGTGGTTTATAAAATCTTCACTAAAGTTCTTTCACACTGTTTGAAGGCAACACTGGACATGGCTCAACCGAGAGAACAAGCTGGATTCAGGAGTGGCTACAGCACAATAGATCATATCCACGTACTGAGAGAACTAATTGAAAGAGCGAGGGAATATTATTTTCCATTATGCATGGCTTTTATCGATTATGAAATAGCCTTTGATTCGGTGAAACTATCAGCAGTTACAATGGCTCTGAAATCCTGCAGTATTGAAGATGCATACATTAATATTATTAATAACATCTATGAAAATGCAAGTGCAAAGATTCGGCTGTTTGAAAATACAATACACATAAAAATTGGAAAGGGAGTGAGACAAGGTGACAGCATATCTCCGAAGCTCTTTAACGCCACATTGGAAAATGTTTTTCAATCACTGAACTGGGAAAACAAAGGGATAAAGATTAATGGAGATTATCTAACCCACCTTCGTTTTGCTGATGACGTAGTCATTTTTGCAACTACCTCATCAGAGCTGCAGAGTATGATCCAAGAAATTGCTGACAACTGTAAAGAAGTGGGATTAAAATTGAACTTTCAGAAGACAAAAGTGATGTTCAATGCTTTTACACGAAATGAAGATTTATCGATTGATGGAGAAAAGCTGGAGATAACAGACACATACGTTTATCTTGGACAGCAGATATCAAGTGTGGGTCACATTGATGAAGAAATTAATCGGCGTACAAACCTTGCCTGGAGAGCTTTTGGAAGAAACAGCATAATTTTCAAGAGCAATGTGCCATTATGTCTTTAAAGAAAAGTGTTTGATCAATGCATCCTTCCAGTGCTTACGTATGGTGCAGAGATGTGGACCTTAACTAAAAGAGACATACAAAGGCTGCAGACAACTCAAAGCAGCATGGAGAGGTGCATGCTTGGTGTAACCAGGAGAGATAAGAAGTGGATCCGAAAAATGACAAGAGTGGAAGACATCATGATCAGAGTTAAATCCCTGAAATGGCAATGGGCTGGGCATACTGCCAGAAGGACAGACCATCGATGGACAGCCGAAATTTTAGATTGGATTCCAAGGGACAGGAAAAGACCCAGAAGAAGACCACATGGGAGATGGGTGGATGAAATTCGAAAGTATGCGGGAGGGACATGGAGGAGACTGGCACAAGACAAGCCGGTGTGGAGGAAACTTGGGGAGACCTTCGTCCAGCAGTGGATTGATAATGGTTGACGATGATGATGATGATTTGTATTTTGGAACACCAATTTGCATTGTTGTGGACTGCTTCTTTCTGTTCTTGATGTGGATGTATAGATTGTCACAAAAATGATTCAATAGAATTTGTGTGGGCTTGATGAGCTTTTACTTTTAATTGTTTGTTTTGACGAATCAGATTAAAATGTTCTTTTCATCATTTTGGTTACAAAATATCAACGCCACCAAGCAAAGACACAACACAAACTACATATGCAACGAACACAACTGATGATAGTTGAGTCGATTAAAGACGGCTTTGACGGCATGAGAAAGAAAGGCAGTTGGCCGTATGATGTGGTAGCCAGTCAAAATGGCAGATCTTCTCCCATACTACGGGCCGCGTTGTGTAGAATGCTGTAATCTGGAAGTAATCTTTCCTTCGCGAGCCGGGAGCCCACTGCTGACATTCTGAGAAGGGGAATCGCGAAGCACACATTTGAACTTCAGCTTGAGGCCTCCAGCTAACGCTTATGTTCCTAATGGGAAATCCAGCCCTGAACAACAGGTTAAATTGCCTTAGTGCTGTTGGTTTGTGGACTTCTAAATCTTAATGCTTGTAAGTAGTTCCAGGTATCACTCCTCTTTGTTTACATAAGCCGGTGCAGAGCCATTATAAAGAAAAAGATAGTTGATCTGTCACTAAAAAAACCACAACAAAAACTTAAAACAAAAAAAATTATGATTTGGAGCATTTTTTTTTTCATGTAGAATATGTGTAAAACATAAAGTGGAGAAAAAATTAATGCGTGTTGTGCAAAACAGAAATTCTTGGCTTAAATTGATGCATGTTGTGCAGAACAGAAATTCTTGGCTTTACAAAAGATGAACTCAAGTAATTTAATGTACAGGTGGTTTATTATTTATTCTTGAATGGCTCATTTATACTTTTCGTGAATAATTTCTTACTTTCTTTTGACAAAATTACTTTTATTAATTCCTGAAAGGTGTCTGAACTTTGCATTTAGCACCTATGTTGAAAAAAATTCTAAGAACCTGTCAGCCAAATGTACTGACATAGAAGTATGGCTTCTTCAAAGATAATTAAAGTAGCTAAAGCTTTATCAGACAAAAATGACGTTGCCAAAATTGTTGGATTATATATTTTAAAGGAAAGAATCTGTTTTCATTTGGTTTCTGTTTGATCTATTACTACATATATATACAAAGTGCACAATTCCTCCTAATTACTTCTCACTGAAAACTGTGCAAGATTCTCATAGTAGAAGCAAAAACAGCCAATCTAGTATTCTATATTTCCTTCATGTAAAACATCTGCATTTTTTCGTATAAGAAAATCTGTGTTATTAAACACCTAAATTGTTGACATGCCTCAGAAAACTTGAAAATTACATCGTCCTGGAATGGGAATCAAACCCACATCTCCCGATTTACATTCGAGTATGTTACCATTACACCACCTAGAAAAGGAACTTCCAAGCAACTAAGGATGTGCTTTTTGGGACTCTGATGAAATGTTCCACAGTGTGCAAATCCAAGAGTACCATCTTAGCAGCATGGAGGTTCCTTGTTCTAGGTGGTATAACAGTAACACAATCAAGTGTAAATCAGGAGATACAGGTTCGACTTCCGTTCCAGGATGATGTAATTTTCAAGTTTTCTGAGGCATGTCTACTTGCATGACTAATTTGGTAGTGTTCTGTCTGTAACATCTATTTCAGTTTTATATATGTTTCTGAAGAGTTATTTCTTCAGGGGATTCGCCTTCTGCTTGCATGCTGCTAAAATGAAGGATTCTTCGATTTGTGCACAGTGGAGCATTTCATCTGAGTCCCAAAAAACACATCCTCAGTTGCTCACAGGTTCCTTGTTTTGCGTGATGTAACTGTAACATGCTGGGACATAAATCAAGGGCTGCCCCGGTGGCGCAGTAGTCTTAGCGATGGCTTCTGATCATTCGTCTGAAATGGGTCTGGGTTCGAATCCCGGTGAGGCATAGATGTTGTGTTTGTCTTACAGTGCTGGCTCTTTCCCTTCCCTGGAACCAGTGGCCCTAAATTAAGGACGGGTGACTGCTTATAGCCCATTGAGTTGCTCACAGTGTTTGTTAAACCCCCAATGAAAAAAACAACTTAGGAGATGCTGATTTGATTCCCATTTCAGAACCAGGACCATGTATTGGGTTGTCGGAAAAGTCATAATGTATTTTAGCCATGTTTTGCAAAGGTCATTTATTGATAGAAAGAACAAAGATAAATCAATGATATAATGCCTGTTTTGTTTGATAACCTTTTGCCATCTTTCAGTAAGCTGCAGAAGCCTTGTTCATAGAAGGACCTGTCTTTCGTGGTGAAAAACTGTACAAGGTGCTGATTTACAGCCTCATCTGAATTGAACGTTATACCAAGCAAGGACTGTTGAAGAGAGCGAAACAAGTGGAAGTGTGACGGCACAAGGTTAGGCGAGTATGCTGGGCGTGGCAAAACATCCCATCCAAGCTCCAATAATTTTTGGCCGGTGATCAAACTTGTGTGTTGTCTCGCGTTGTCTAACAACACCTTTAGGGTGAACGAGCTCTGGACATTTCTAGATGATGGATTCGTTCAAACTGTCCAGTTGCTGACAGTACACATTCAAATTGATTGTTTGGTTCCGTGGTAAGAGCTCGAAAAACACGACACCTTTAAAATCCCACCACACCGAGACCAGAACCTTCTGCTGATGAATGTCTGCTTTGGATGTCATTTGAGGCAAAGCAGCACGTCGGGACCAAGACCGTTTGCGCAGCACATTGTTGTACAGAATCCACTTTTCGTCACCAGTTATCAGTCACTTCAAAAAGAGGATTGTTTTCCTCACGGTTAAGGAGCATAACGCAGATGTTTATATGCACCGTCAATTGAGTTTCTTTGAGTTCATGAGGAACCCCCAAATCGAGCTTGCTTATGTATCCCAGCTTCTTCAGGTGGTCGTAAATGCTTGAATGATGGATGTGCAATGTGTCTGCAATCTCTCGTGTCGTGTAACGAGGGTTTGACTCGATCGATGCCTTGATTTGGTTGTCATCAACCTCTGTGGGCCTCCCTGACCGAGGAGCATCATTGAGGTCAAAATCACCAGCACGGAATTTCCCGAACCACTGCTGGAACTGACGTTCTTGTAGAGCATTATCACCATGCACTTTATGCAACTTTTCACAAGCTTCACGCGCATTTTTCCCTTTATGGAAGTAAAACAGTAAAATATGGTGAAAATGCACAGTTTGGTCTTCCATCTTCAACTTGATGTCAAATCTCCACAAATCAACCAAATTGCTCACTATTCCTTTTAGACTTCAGCTAGAACTGGCACCTGTTGAATGCCATAGCGATAACAGAGCTGTGCATGCCTATAGTACTTCAGAAACCACCCAACCGCCATAGGGGTGCCAAAATACGTCGTGACTTTTCCAACAATTCAATAATTTCCAAGTTTTCTGAGGCTTTGTCTACTTAAATGACTGATTAGGTGGTATTCTGCCAGTAACATCTATTTCAGTATTAAAAACTCCACAAAAATATATGCTGAGTTAGTTCCTTTACCAGATAATGTGTGTGTGTGTTCAGGCTTATGTAAACGAAGTGAAGTAATGCATGGGACTACTTGAAGGTGCTCAGATTTAGAAGTCTACCTGGAGTTTGAAATGTCCATTGAAGGCTACTTCAGTTTAATTTTTGAGGTTCTCTAAAGTATTCCCAATTAGTATTAGCTTCTTATGCAACTGTTTATTCCCTTCCCTTTGTGGAAAAGCAATTGCATGTTGTTTTATTAGATTATAAATGGTTCATGCCTAATTCATATTTGAAGATTTTCCCATAAGTTCTGTGGTTAATGCATACAAATAACTGCAAAGTATTTGCCATTAATAACAAATTTAATTGAAGGTTATATACGTGAGTAAATTGTGTGACGCTTTCTAAGCCAGTGACAGTGGAATGAATTCTTGTGAATACCTGCACATTGGGAATTCCTTCAGTGAGCTGCCACATCACTGACTGCCAACTACCTATACAGTAAGAGCACCAAATGTTTTCAAAGTACATTAAACCACCATTTGTGCAGGAAACAAGTAAAGAAGCTTATTGCATGTGCCTTTCATTAGCTGTCCGAAGAAGTTAATTGCCAAATTTCAAAAGTCAAAATCCTAGTAAAATCAAAATTTTTAATTTGTGAGTAGGTACAAGAGGGAAAAAAACAAAAAAAAAAAACAAAAAAAAAACATTCTTTCAAACCAGAAATTCATTGCAAATAATTTTTAATTTTGTTTGAGAAACCTATTAGCAGGCATGGATAGTATATCCTAAATGGGAAAAGCAAGTGGATGGGCTTGAATATCATTACATTCAGTAAAGAAAATAAAAAATGGCAAATATGATAAGCTGGGGCAAGCCTTAGTATTACTTATGGTTAAAACAATGCCAGACATGGTGTCAGTACCTACGAAATTAAGTATTCGGGAAAAGACTGCATTTTGGAGTACAGCTGGAAACATATCTTTCATATATTGCTTTATATAAAGTTTCTCACTAGTAAATGAAATTTTAAATCATTTCCAATCGCCATCGGCAGTGATACTTATCAGGACGGAGTTATGCATCCTTGTTAGCAGGTCTTTTGTAAAAAAGATCGCCCTTGCTTATGTTAAAGGTTTGTTTGTCTGTCTGTGGACACCATATCCATATCTCTGCAACTGTTAGTCTGATTTGAAAAATTCTTTTTGCATTGGGAAGCTTGAAATAACTAATGACTTCATGGCTTCCTCTAATTACTTCAGTATTATAAATATTGAACGGGAATTATAGAGGATAAATTTTTTAAGGTACTTTACCTCTCATATTTTTGATCTAGACACTAGATCATCTTCAGGAGTTTTAGCGTCTCACTACTTCCACAGGTCTGGTGACCGAGCCCGATGGATTATCCATCCAGCATGGTCGTTGATGCTGCCACCTTGTGCCTTGTAAATTTCCAGGGATTCCTCTAATTTCCGGATAATCAAGCATCAATCCCACACAATTATCTGGAAATTAGAGAAAGTTGTATACGTAGAGTAAATTGGAAATTTACAAGACACAAGGTGGCAACATCAACAGCCATGCTGGATAGAAAATCCATCAGGTTTGGTTGCCAGACCTGTGGAAGTAGTGAGACGCAAAAACTCCTGAAGATGATCTAGTGTCTAGATCGAAAATATGAGAGGTAAAGTACCTTAAAAAATTTATCCTCTATAATTCCCATTCAATATTTAAATGCTGAAGCTTGAAATGTTGAATGATGATCCTTTGTTTCGTTTTTTTTTTTATGATGCACAATTTTGCCACTAAAGGGCATGAATGCTGATATATCAAATTCAAAATACATTTTATTCCATATATTTGCTTCTGAACATCTGACTGAAAAGTTTTTTTTTACTTTTCGATTCCATTATGCTGAAGACTATTTTAGGTGGTCACATTTTCAAGTTACACCTAGACTTTCTGCTAGGGGGCATTAAGGTAAACCGCATTTTCCCCAATATCTCTGCTTCTAAAACTCAGTTTTGAAAAATTCTTCCTATATTGCATATAGCTCCTGATGGGAAATGTTTTGCATATAATTTCTAATATTTGGTTAAGAATGGTTTGCCACCAGGGGCGTGAGTGTTGATTTCTGCTTCTGATGTATTTGCAGGAAAATCTGAGCTCCTGAAAACTCGATTGAAAAAATTATTTCATGCACTGATACCACTCGCATCGATAAACCTTTTGAGAATACTTTGCAGTTTTTCTGCCAGGGGCGTAGATGCATATTTTATTTTTGGCAATATCTCCACTTCTGAGATTCAGATTTGAAAAATTCTTTCTTTGTTGGAGAACGTTTCTGCTGCAAAACATTTCTCATATAATTTCAAATTTTTCCTAACTCACAAGTCTGCCACCAGAAGGCGTAAGTAAGTTCATGTTTCT
This sequence comes from Macrothele yani, assembly GCA_039090855.1. NCBI lineage: Eukaryota > Metazoa > Arthropoda > Arachnida > Araneae > Macrothelidae > Macrothele > Macrothele yani. The sequence goes on along the minus strand of CM076989.1, from coordinate 59,679,849 downwards.
GTTTAAAGCAATATCTGTGGGACTAAAAACCCAATCGAAAAACTTCTTTCTTCGGTCAGATACTACAACTATGCGAACTCCATGTGTGCATTTTCTTCTCAAAATAATGTAAAATTTCGCTGCTATGGGTGCGAATGGGGTGTTTTTCTCAATATCCCTGCTTCTACTTGTGCAATTTAAAAATTCTTTCAACACTGGATGCCATTTATCTTGTAGATCACTAGTGTATGAGGAATTTTGTTTTTCACAGTTCTGTCTGTAAGAGATGTTTGAGTACTTCAGTTTGCATCTGTATTGCTGCTTCTAAAGACACTATTGAGAATTTTTTCTTCTGTACTGTATGCCATTCGCTACAATAGAGATGTGGAGAATTATCCTCTTTGAATGATGCCAAGATTTCCCCGCCAGGTGCATAAAGGTTGAAACGTTTTTTTTTTTTTTACTATCTTCGTTTCCGGGAGACATATTTGAAAAGTTTTGTCCTTAACATAACTTTTTCTTAGTTGTAAATGCATTTATGGCACCTCTATTCATAGTGATTGTGGAATAACTTTTTTACGGGTCTTATAGAGGTTATTTTTCATGAAAGTTGGTTGTCAAATTTTCGAACTAAAGCCTAGTTCGTCATCAGGACTATGTCACTGGAGTAGTTGCTGCCACTCAATTGGAAGAGTCCATCCGCAATTATCGTTAATTGTGGTACTTCTTCTTCTTGCTATTTCGACCCCTTCTTCTAGTTTCCTCTTTATTAAGTTTGACTGGTGGGCGATTATTTTCACCGAGTCCCAATTTATGGAGTGTCCACTTGCTTGTATATGTCTGTCTAGCCCTGTTTTGTTCCCAATGTTCCTAATAGCTGCTTGGTGTTATTTCATTCGGGCCTTAATACTTCTCCCTGTTTCCCCAATATAGCTGAGTCCGCAGTTACAGTCGATGCAGTAAATTACTCCTTCCTGCAATTGGATGTCCAATTCTCTCTGCTTTAAAGCTGGCAGGAATTTCTTTATTTTGTTATTAAGATCTGGAGCTAGCCTGATATTATATTTTGCTCCGATCCTTTTCAGTTTCTCGAAAAGTTCCTTGTGGTACGTAATTTTGCTGGTGAATTTGAAATTTGTTTTTTCCTGCTTCTTTTTTGGCACTTGTTTAAATATTTTCTCAACATATGGGGAGGGGTAATTGTTTTCTGCCAATATTTCCTTTAATTCTTCTTTGTGAAGATCTTTTTGAGTAGCTGAAGAGACCAGGATTTCAATTTTTTCCAAAAATTGTCTCGCCGTATTCGATTTAATATAATCAGGGTGGAATGAGCAGAAGTCTAACATCTTCCCTGTGTTAGTGGGTTTTCTAAAAAGCTGAGTGAATATTTTCCTCTCTTTTGAGGTCAAGGTTAAATCTAGGTAATTGATGATATGGTCTTTTTCCTGTTCCAGGGTGTATTGCAAGGTATTCTCTAGTAAGTTAAATTCTGCCAGAATCTGAGAGGGTAGAGATTGGTCCACAGTATCTACTATAATTAGGACATCATCCATGTACCTTACATAGAGAGCATACAAGGAGGGTTGTATAAGGATTTTTGCCTCTAGTTTACTTATATAATAATTTGCTAGCAGAGGTGCTAGTGGAGAACCCATTGCAAGTCCTGAAGTTTGCCTGTAATATTTCTTTCCAAACTGGAAGAAATTATTCTTGAAGGAAAATAGGAGCAGTTCATATATGCCAAGTAGTATTTCTCTATTGTGATTATGGAATACTATTTTTTCCGCAAGATCATCTGCAATGAATTCCAGTAGGAGGTCCAGGTTAACGTTGGTATACATAGAGACTGTATCAAGGCTTGCCATTACTGGATGAATTAATTCTGGCAAGTTGTCCAGTTTTCCTTTTAGCTGCATGGAATTTTTTAGTAGGTAGGGAGGAGAAGGGAAAATATCTCTGAGGTGACAAAGTAATTTTTCATGAATATTTTTTGTCTGTTTTCAACTTTTTCCATTATGCAAAATTAGCAGATGTTGATTTATATCATGTATCCTTCTATATTTCTTCAAACTGTTTGATTTGAGAATCTTCGTCTCTGATACCTTCCTTGTGCTATGAGAAACTTTTTGTGGGCCATTTGTTAATTTTCATAGTATGCTTTGTAGTTGCTTGTGGAAGTAAGTAGGTGTTTCTGAATGTTTTATCGGTTGTAGAAACCGGTTGATTATTTTCCAAACCGGTTCCATTGACTTTGAATAGCTTTGATAAATTGAATTTGCATCAGAATGAATTCAAAAGATGTGCTTATTATAACCAAAAATTTGGTGTCATCTTTCTTGTTAAAATGTTGTTCAGAATATTCCTTTTTCTCCAAATTTTTGTTAAAAGAGAAAAAAAAAACTTTTTTGAAAACACATTTAATTATAGGAAAAATATTTTTTTAATTCACCCAATTTAAAGATAAATGTTTGTTGATCATATGAGTTGGACAAGTTAAGAAACAAGTTAACACCCATTATATTTGAAGAATCACTGCCTTGTCATTCACCTTCTTTATACTTCCAGAAAAACTTATAATAAAAATGTTAGCAGTTTGTATTCTTTATCATTTTTACCATATATGTACTGAGGGATAATTCCTTTTTATTTTAATCAAAATAGCTGCTCAGTGACTCGGTGTAATGGCCAACATGCTTTTGATTTTTGAGTGTTCATACAATTATATACATACAGTGAAACCTCAGTTATATGTTTTTCTAAGAGATGGCCTTAAAAATGTATAAATGGAATTTCAAATTGTTAAATACTATTGTAAAATTTATGCTTTAAACAAGTGTAAGATGTTCATTAATAACGATTTATTAAAGGTCAAATTAGAGGCAAAAGAAAGTGTTACAAATTATATTTCATTGCATTGCAAAAATCATAAAGTTTATGAAAATCCAACTCTCTTTTGACGACTGTATAAAAATCCTGATTCTAGATTAAGTGAAATCCTCACAACTAAGAATCTGAGACTAGTTCTTCAGTATGGAACTCATGAATTAACAGCTATTTATTTCAGCAGATCCTGAGTGCATCCATTTGAAACCGGAATGTTCCATATTAACAATACGTTTAGCATTCTACCATGTCACAAAATAGTGGACCCACAAAGTTATGTCCCAGAGATGTATCAATTTTTAAGTAGCACACATGTGCAAGTTGTGACTACCAAACAAATTTCTCATCCAAACTGAAAGTAAACAACATACCCTTCTCTTATGGAATCAAGGTTCAACTTTGGCTACACCAAGAAGGAACACAACACTGTCTCAATTCTCTTGAAATTGTCATATACTAGGTGATGTATAAATAAAAAAAGCATGTATTTTTAATAATCTGAAATTCAAATTTAACGTATAACAGCAAAATGTATAAATGAATTATGTTTAACAGTTAAAAAAAGTGATGGAAACTACAGGAAAATATTGAGACTAAAACAGAATTATTCACAAAAGTGAAAAACTTAAAATTAAGAAACTTATAACTGAGGTTCCACTGTAGAGAGAGAGAGAGAGAGAGAGAGAGAATATAGTTCTGAAAGCAGTAATAAATTTTCTTAATGAATTGCATTAGTTGCCATGATATAAAAAAAAGTAACCAATAAGATTATAGATCATATTTATAGAGTGTAGTATCACTGGGTGTTTTTAATTAAAGTTCACATTTTCAAGGGCACTATAGGTGAAGGTCCTACCAAGTCTCTTCCACAACTTTGTCTTCAGCCAGTCTCATCCATGTCACTCTGACATGCTTTTGAATTTCATCCAATCATCTTCCACATGGTCATTTACTGGGTCTTTTCTTATCTCTTGGAAGCCAGTCTAATATTTCAGCTGTCCAACAGTGATCAGTTCTTGTTGCAGTATGTCCAGCTAATTGACATTTCAGGAATTTTACCATGATTATGATGCCATCAACTCTGGTCATTTCTCTGATCCATGAGTTTCTCTTTGTATCATTCCTGGTTATACCAAGCACACACCTCTAAATACTTCTTTTTAGTAATTTGCAGTCTCTGAATGTCTTTTTCTTTTTTAGTTAAGATCTATGTATCTGATCCATAAGTAAGAACTAGAAACATGCATTGATTAAACACTTTTAAGACATAATAGTAAATTGCTCTTGAAAATTGTACTGTTTCTTCCAAATGCTCACTAACCAAGTTTTATATGCCGATTAATTTCTTCTTTAGTGTGGCCCTTTCTTTTGATGTCAGTTTGTTATCCAAGGTAAATGTTGGCATTGGTTACTTCTAGAATTGCTCCATCAATCGCTAAATTTTCAGTTCTTGTAAATTTGGATACTTACAAAAATGATAGTTATCAGCAAAATAAAGGTGGGTTAAATAATCTCTATACATTTTTGTCCCCTTTTCCCAATGATTCAAAAACATTCTGAAGCAATATGGCACTGAAGAGCTTGGGATACATGTCACCTTGTCTCACTCTCTTTTCAAGTTTTATTAGTGCTGTGTTCTGGAACAGTCGAACCTTTGCGCTTGCATTTTTATAGATGCTATTGATAGTAACTTGTGCATCTTCAATACTGCAAGATTTCAAAGACATAATTTCTGATGGTTTCATAGAATCAAAATCCTTTATGGTTTAAAACTCAGGCTTCACGTGACAATAACACATAAACATATAAAACAAGCGAAACACACTGTCACATATGGTAAAAGGTTCGTTTAGCGGTAGCTTTCGATCATCCTACGACCTTGATCACCCGCGATCAACTGGATGGGCTGGTTGCCAGAACTACAATTTGAAGTTGGGGTGTTGGAAAAGTTACCAGATTTTAGAAGAGAGATCCAAATAAATGGGATTTGGTGAGGGTCTTTGAATTTTGTTCACCAAAAACTGCAATTCAGAGACCTCTCACCAAATCCCATTTATTTGGATCTCTCTTCTAAAATCTGGTAACATTTCCAACACCCCAACTTCAAATTGTAGTTCTGGCAACCAGCCCATCCAGTTGATCGCGGGTTATCAAGGTCGTAGAATGACCGAAAGCTACCGCTAAATGAACCTTTTACCATACATGACTCTGTGTGTTTCGCTCATTTTATGTTTATACAAAATCCTTTAATCAATAACAGCCATAAGTAATGGAAATTCATACTGATTTGCTCTTTTACTTAGTTTTCTCAGTATGTGGAGATAATATGTAGTTCTGTAACCACTCCTGAATCCAGGTTGTTCTCTTGGTTGAATATAAAGTGTTTCCTTCAAGTGATGTAATAATACTTTAGTGGAGATTTTATAAACAACTGATAGAAGGCTGATGGGTCTGTAATTCCTGAGATTCCTAATGTCCCCAATTTTATGTTGCAGGAACATTGTAGCATTGTTCCAATCATCAGGAATCTTCCCCTCATTAAGACATTTAGTGAAAACTAACCTGTTCAACATCCTTCATGATAGGAGCTTGTATGTGTTCCCCTTGAATCAGGAATTCCCAGTAAGTATGAGTCACAAGCTTGTGTTAATCATGTCCCTGCTCTTTGTACACACTGCTTATCATTATTACTGATTGAATAATTTAGTGAGGTCTTCGGACTGATGCTCAGAGTGGCTGCATGGTTGCTCCTGCATGCCGGGCTGGGAAGATCACCAGACTGATTGTTTAGAGGAAGTAAATGTTGTAGCAAGAGTTGTCCATCAAAATTACAGAATGTTTCCTACAAACCAATTATGAATTGTATAGAACTATGTTTGTATGTCATGTAATTTAAAATTTATTGTGAATTTCAAATCTGCAAAGATTTACGCCTGTCTTTAGATCAAAAGTTCATAAATGTCACTTCAACTGTTGAAAATATTAATTTTCCCAGTAGCCAAATGGTCAGAGAGATGGGCATTTGATTAATCATCTGGTCCCTTGTTTGAATTCCATATGTGTCACTTGTGATGTTTGTCATGTGCGTTGGTTTTCTCTGTTCCCTATAACCAGTGATCCTAACAAAGTTAGCCGATGTACTCCGTATAACCTTAGATGGTCATTGGTGGAGGGTCATTTACCTTCCAAATCCTAAACTGATGGGTACATGATAATCAACCAGTGTAATTAGTTTTGAACAGGCAATCTTTGCACTGCATACATGGCAAGCATGTTAAGTCAACAGTTAAACTAAAAAGTTACTATTATTAATTATAGTAGGAGACTAATAAGTGTGACCTGGGCAATTTAAACATGTAAGAAAGTAATAAAAATACAACTTTTTGGAAAACTATTGTAGTGGCAGGCAGCCCCCCCCCACCCAAGTTCTGTATATGAATAAACTAATGATTTCCAAGGTAGGGCATGAAAAAAGATGGCCAGCAAAACTTCTCTATCATATTATGAATTATGAAAAAATATGCATAAGAGGAAGCAAATACATCCCCATTTGTTGATATAGTAGTGGTCTAACAGTTGTGGGCTGCCCCAGTGGCACAGTGGTCTAAGCAATGGCTAATGACTATTCATCAGAGACTGGTCTGGGTTCAAATCCCATTGAGGTATGGATGTTGTGTTTGTCTTATGGCACTAGCTCTCTCCCTTCCTTTTCCTTCCCTGGAACCAGTGCAGTGACCCTCTAAATTTGGGACAGGTGACTGCTTATAGCCCATTGAGTTGCTCACAGTGGTTGTTAAACCCCCAATCAGACCCCCCCCCCAAAAAAAAAACCCATAATAGTTGTGGTCAAACTTGCTGTGTATTGTTAAATAAGTGTGTTGATGCCCACTGAATTGTATACATAGAGGTACAGAGCTCAAAGAATAGTTCTGCCATCTACCTTTAATCCAGAGAAGGAAGTTACCTACTATTGCCACTAAATTACTACTGAAAGAAGGAAAGTGCTATTTTGGGATGAATCAGTTTCTAATCAGTACCTACTTGTAGGACTGTATCTGTCAGATGATATTCTGGTGAAGAATGCAAATTTGAATGAACAACCATGTACTGTCAAACAGCCACCTGAAATAATTTAGTCATGCATGTCTTCTGTGGTTTTTTGCATGTTGTTCATATGGGGTGTAAATGAAGTGAAATATTTCCAGATTTCTAAAAATTAATAGGTACTGGAATCTGGAAATGTTTCCAGATGATGATTTCTCCTTTCTAGATGGTAATGCATCTTTTTATTTTTTTTAATTTTATTTTGGGGTTAACACATACCATGAGCAACTTGTAGGGATATAAACAGTCACCTATCCTCAATTTAAGGCCACTGGTTCCAGGAAAGGGGGAGGGTCAGTGCTGGCAAGACAATCATGCACTCTATTCTTTATCTGGGACTCAAACCAGGGCCCATCTTGGGCAGATGATGGTTTGTTTGGCCACTGGGGTGGTGTAATGCATCATTTGGCTTATACAGAAGTGGCTTTACCATTTTGGACTGACCAAAAGTTACATGAATCAAGGGAAAAATTTGTGATGTAACTGTTTACCTGTCAAAAAAAGCCCCCATTGAGTAAAAGCAAACTGATTCATGCTTGTTTCATGCTTTTAGTATTGGCCATTGTAAAAATGGTTATTTGATATTAGTTATTTTATTTCATTAAGAATGCCCACTGTTTATTAAAATGCGTTTTATACTTTATAGTGTATATGCACTGATGATAGTGTTTAGATAAAACTATAAAAAATTGTCTGTGTTAGAATTTAATATTGTTTCCATGTTACTTTTGTAACTTAAATATGCGTATCCATTTATGTCATGAAGGAAAAAGGAGTAATAGTTATCCTATTTGAAAAAGATGACTCAGTAAAGCAGTTACTAATTTCTATTGTAATTGCGCTGCAGTGTGTGGACATCAAAATTAGAAAAAAAAAGAAACATTACTTTTTGTTTTAATTTTTTTTTATAGAGATTTGAAAAAATTCAGATTTGTTCACATACCTTGTTTCACATGATTTCTTCTTTTCACGAGAATGCTTCATGACAGTGACATTAGTGATAGGTCCTTGGAAGTAGCGGTGACTTTAAGCCATGACAAAAACACCATTTACAACATGGGTGACGGATCTATAAACAAGGCAGTACTGTTAGTCAGTCCTTGTAACTGTGATGAAATCACTATTTGCGATGAATATGATATGAAGGAGAAACAGAAAACCATTGTGACAGAAGTTGAGCACTAAACAAAAGAAAAATAAATAAATAAAAAGGTATTGTTCCCATATTTGGCAAAACTAGACTAGTGCTTTTCATGTCCCCACTATTACTGTGACATGAATGGGGTGATAAGTCTTGCTCAGCTCAGCACATCTTGAGTGGTTTAACAGTCCTAATGGTAAAACTTCCCAACAAAGGGGAGATTTATCATAGAACATGATAAAGTCACCAAGGCCAAAACTGTTGCATACTAACAGTGAATTAGGAACTGTTACTTTTAGTCACTTGTCATAGCGGTGATGTGGTTTCCGAACCATCAGTAGTTGGAAAGCTTTTCGCATGAGTTGTACCATGTTTATTTCGTTTTACACGATAATGAATTATTTGGAATATTAAGCATTTTGTTTTACTCTATTTTTATAGGCAGTTTCGAAGGCGCAAGTACTTTTGTTGGTCAAAAGGCGGGTGAGAATTTGACGTCAAAGCTGTCTGAAGCAAGCACTTTTCACTCGTCTTTTACAACTGCGACCACTGCTGAACCCCCGGCTGCTTTGTCTGGCCCTAAAAGTCAATTAAACCAACCATTAAGAGTTAGACAGTCATCTCCTTCACCACTGCAATCTTCAGTTGCTACATGTTCACCTAGTGAGGGCTTTCAGCTGCCTGGAAGAATGTCTACTGGAAATTCCTCCATGCCTACACCTTTTACGTCAGTGTGTACATCAGGTCCAGCAGCAGCACAGCAGACTGTGCCTCCTGTATCGTCACCAGCGGCTTCATCTTTTGTGACGAATGAGTCTTGTTCAATTACTAGTAAGTTCTTATTCTGAAGTATGGAAGTGGTTCTTTGATGTGCCAGTTTTTTCAAGACTTATTTATGATTTTTCTAAAGTGTTATGACTTCTGTTGCTCTTGACACAGTTCCATTTTTAATTTTGAGGGTTCAAGGCAGAAACCTGAGTGGAGTTCAAGAGAGATGCAAATTTTGAAATGCAGCTCTCTTTTCCAGTATTATGTGGTAACTTATTTGTGAAACAACTTTGAGCAGAACCAGAAGCAGATTGGCCCATTGAGATATTTCCCAGTGGTCTACTTGAGAAATATCTCACTTTGTGTTCTTTTTGTCTGGATTTTTTGGAATGAATGGATATTTCTTTTGGTACTTATGAATAATAGTTCATTTCATGTGCATTTTATTTCTGTCTGAAAAGTTATTTACATAAACTCTGAAGTGATGTTCAAAAAATTCGTTGTGGAATATCTTATGGTATACCAATAGTAAAAATATGCTGAAACATAAGTATTGTTTGCATTAACGGAAATAAAAGCTTTAAAAACTCTATGCACATTGAAAGGCAGGAGCACTTAAGACTCAATATGAGTTTGGAGATAGTCGCATGTCATATCCAAAGTAAAAGCACAAGTCATGAAAGAACTAGTTTTAAAAAAGTACTCACTTGAAACCATATGCGGTGTGTGTGTAACAAGTGAACTATTCACTGAGGCACATAGTAAAAAAAGTGGCTAGCTGAAATTTGCTTGTATGCCAAAACTATCGTATGGTGGGAGTGCAAGAAGTCTCGATGATTTACAATTTCCATGAGACCTAACGCCACTTCTCATTATGGTGATGTGGCTTCAGTGGTTTAAGGCTTGACTTCCCTCAATTTATAGCAAACCACACTGCATGAGGTTCAGAGTGAAATGTTCAAAGTTGGGTTAAAAACAGTTAGTGAAAATTATGTGAGGATTAAAAATATATTAAAATATTGAAGAATGTAGACATTCCCAGCTGTATATACAAAGTTGGCTACTATAGTGCAGGTAACAAAGTGACGTTAGCAACTCACTAAAAGAAACTCCAAATGAAAGTTAAAAATTCAGCTCAGGTCTCGTAGCTGTTATGCATTTCAGTGCCATCTTGCACCATCATCAGGCTTAAAGCACCACTGACACCGTTGTTCTATATGAACAGTGGCAAAGTGTTATGAGGATTAGGGGTTCTATCATGTGCATTTCTCATCACTTTATGTCAGTATGTCCTATGAAATTCTTGGTTCATGTATGTTGTAAAGTATCTACGTGATTGGTATCTTTTTTTCTTTGTAGTCTTCTGTTATCTTTAATTTGTTTTGTTCATTTATTACTAATTTCCAGGGTAGGGGTAGGTCTATATTGTTATTTTTATTACAATTTGAACTACTAGTTTTTTCAATAATCACAGCCTCAGCATATCATAAGTTTTTCTCTGTCTGATGCCTGCATAAATGTTAATATTTTCAAAATCTTGTTCTGCTTGATTGTTATTACAAAAGTCTATTAGTGATGTCTTGTTTTCATTCTTATACCAATTGTTAATGTGCTGGCATAGTCTATATCTTAATTTATTTTTTGTACTACCAACATAAAATTTTTTTGGTTATCAGGATTTAAATCCTGATTAAATGGTGTAGTAAAATTCTCTGTACTCATGTGAGAAAAGTGTACCAGAACAAGCATGTTGCTGTTAATTAATTACAGCTAAATGCAACTTGTTGAACTGGTATTACCAGGATCATTGGTATGGCCTACATTCCTTTTGCAATCTTGGAGACACTAGTACTCACTGTCTTGGTCCATCATCCCAAAGAATATCTAACTGAGAAGTTAAGACTCGGCGAGACGTAACAAATGCGAACATATCCTGGGATACAAGATGCGTTGCACAGAAACCAACATACAGGCTGATGCCAGAGCAGACTGTGCATGCGTGTTTGTGTTGTTTTGTTGACTTCAATTCTGATGAAGAACAGTCAGCCGGGCTACTCATAACACGTGATTGTTACCTTCTCGGTAGCATAATAACTTCGAAATTCGGATATGTTAGTTTTGTTGCACCAATTGCTTTAGTTAAGGCTTTTGTTTGCTCTTCAGTTTTTCAGAAACATTTTCAGAAATGCCAAATACTATGGATTGTCTGCATTTTGTACGAATTCTCAGGCCTAACTATAATATCTCCTAAAATTTAATTTAAATAGTAATATTAGTTATTTCATATTAGTTTCACCAAAATAAGGGACAGGTGGAATATCAGAAAACAACAGAAAAAAAAAAAAAAAAAAAACTGCTCTGAGCAGATAATCATCAGGTCGAAGGAAACAATTGTGGATGAAAGAAAAGCTCCACTGTCATTTTCCCCTAACGCCTTTGCTCCTGAATGTTTGCTTTCCGGCAGAGCACATAAGCTCCCAACTTGTGGGGAGGCTGTTGTTGCCTGTTTTACATTATCTCAAAGAAAGTTGACGTTCTTCATGTGAAGCTTTGTTTTTTGATCATCCTTCTCCGTATCGACTGATTGATGCGGAGCACAAAGCAATTTTCCCCCAGAGGTATTCCAAAATCTGTGTCTGACCCAAAAGAAACAAGAATTTACCAGTACTGGTTCATTGGTCAAAATAATGGGTAGACTTAAAAAAAGGTGTCTACTTATGGAGGATATACCAATATCATTGTGCAGTAGGCGATCAGTGATCAAAATAATTGCATAGGAAAATTGCTTTGTGGCTTGTGCACATTTTAACTTTCAGAATGATTTTTGATCTTCATGCTGGTTTAGTTCGAAATAGTCTTTTTTTTTTTCTTTTTTTCTTTAATCAAAAACTAAACTTTTTAAAGGAAAATAGTTCTCCATTTTCAGTTTTCTTTCATCCAGGATCTGACAATATTTTTCATGAGGGAATTTATAAGGTATTCCCCTGAAGATATTTGTGTTTTTATAATAAACCACAAGACTAAAATTTCAGCCTGGTTTGGTGATCCCAATCCACTCACATGAGCAGAACATTTTTGCCCAATAGTTCTGGAGGCTGTAACTTAAAAACAGGAGTCCCTTTCAATAACAGTTATTTAAACAGGGCAGTGTTCAACTTTTCAGATGTGCTTATTAGAATTGTTACTGAAAATAAGAATAAGCATGATGCAGTGCTGTAAGATAATATCATTCACAATATTCAGTAGGCCATTTAACTCATTCTAAGGAACAAAACAATTCAATAGACCATATGTAATATGAGGTGTTTAGAATAACAGTGATGATTATGCCATGATTGCCATATGTTTTGTATTGCATTATCTGGAACCTGAATGTTGGCTGTATGTGTCAGTATAGAAAGCTTATAAACAGTTCATCACTTTCCTTTGAAAAAAAAAAAAAATGGTGTATTCGTCATTGTTCAAATATCATATTTTTTTTACTGTAAACTTGATCTTCTCAAAACATCACTGTGGTGCGTTTGTCACTATTGTTCTAAGCACGTCATATAAAGAACTTTAAAAACTCATTTAATTTGCATCTTCGGAAATTAATCTGCATGTCAAATTATGTAGAAATTCGTAATAAAATGAAATTCACTTCCATATTGATCGATCATGAAAAACATGAGTTGCCCTATTCCTAATTTGTTTTACATTTTAATGAATTATTTGGTATTTACCTGTGGAATAAAGTAATTTACTTCTAAAAAATCTGTAAAACCAATTAGTCACTACAAAAAGTAAAAAAAAAGTTGAAAAGTTTTCTTAAGGACATGTACAAAAGATCAAGTACACCTTGCTTCACTTTTGTTTTTTACTCTTGTAATTTTTTGACAGAGTGCATTTTCTTATCAAAACATAAATAGAAAAACTAAATTAATATTTTATAAAAACACATCCTCTATGAAGAAATATTTCTTCATGGAGAATGTGTTTTCCCATAGATTTTATGATTTTTGAAAATATTTAAATAGACCTTTTTGTGTTAAGGCAAGTTTCCTGTAATAATTGCTTTATTATTCATTTGCCAAATAACTTATACTATTGAACATAATTGTAAAAAGTATATATGCATCTCTTCCTTTTGACACCTTCAAAAAATGCTGAATTTCTTGAGGAAAACTTTTTTATGAAAATGGGAAAGATATACTACATCAAAAGAATTCTTGAAATCGTCATCACACTCATAAGTTACGTTGAAAATTATAAGTGGGACGTTTCGGTAGCGACTTCTACCTTCATCAGCCATGGAATGAGACACGTGGTAACAGCGTCACTTGTTGCCAGATTTCAAAATCGCTTTCCAAATAATAGGGATGTATTTTAAAAGGTGCGTCAGTATTGCAGGTGTTAGGGGTAATGTAGATTTCAATGCTTTTGTGGTACATGAAGGCGTGCCGATTGCTGAACAGGGCGATCCGCTTAAAATTGTGCCAATCGAGAACCGCAGAGGTATTGCTGATGGTTAAAATTGAAAGGGAGATGGAAGGGCTGCCTTTCTTAACATCAGTGATATGCTCCATCAATCGCCGGTTTATGCTGCGGTAAGTACTACCAATATAGTGGGTAACGCCTGTGGAAGTCTTGATAGGGATAGAGTAGACACCTTGTAACTCTAGGGGTTTATTGAGATCTCTGTCATTAAGGATGAGTTTGAGAAGATGTGGAGGTGGTTTGACTGCAATCCTGTAGCCAAAAGATTTGAAAATAGAGCAAACTTTATGAGTGAAGGACAGGCTAAAGGGCAAAGTGCCAACAAACTGATGGGTGGTGGAAGGTTCAGGCAGTAAACTAGATCTATTCTGTGATTTAAACCTCTTGATTAGTCTATGTACTAAGAGGGGCGGAAAGCCTTCAATTTGCCAATGTTGATGATGTTCTGATATTCTTGTTGAAGAGCTGTCTGAGCAGAATGGCTATTGCAAATAAGGTTGGCACGGTGAATGTATGACTTTAGAGCAGACAGTTTGTATTTTCCAAAGGTACGAGAATGATAAAGGAAGATATTATGGGTGGCAGAAGGTTTCCTCTAAGCAGAGAGGCCAAGTGAGAAGTCTGGGTTGATGTTGACATTCAGAAAACTATAATGTTATTATCGATCTGTTCTTGAGAAGAAAATTTTATAAGCAGGAATTTTGAAGTTATGGAGGACATGAGTTCAAACAGCGTTTCTAGTGTGGCCAAATAATGAAGATGTTGTCGACATACCTTAACCAAATGGTGGGTTTAAGGAGGGATGGGGCAACAATTAATGTTTCAATATTCTGCAAATCAATTTCAGCATGTAATGGGAAAAAAAGGAGAGCCCATAGGTATGTCTTGTTTTTGTTGGTAATAGATACCATTGTATACAAAACAGGAATACTTTTCCAATGAATCAAAACAATCATAAAGATCTTTGATCAGTTCTCCAGAAAGTTCTTGGTGCTCCATTAGTTTTATGACTATGAGAATGTAGGCATCAAAGAAAGGAACAGAAGGAAATAATGAATCCACGTCTAAAGGTGTACAGGAAATCTTGAGGATTTATAGAAGGGAGTTTCTGGATAAAGTGCTTGGTCGATACAACAGAATAAGGATGATTTCTTTTCAGAACATTTGTGACCAATTGCCTTTCAAGATTGACTGCAGAAGAAAAGGTGTTTTCAATTAATGGCCTAATGGGATGTCCAACTTTATGTAACTTGATCTGTAAGAACAACCTGCAAGTACGAAAATAAGCTGGAAAGCTGTTAGTAAGCTTTGTAAAAAATCTTCTCTGAAATCTTTCTTAGGAGACACCCCCCCCCCTTTTTCTTGTACTTGCAGGTTGTTCTTGCAGATCAAGCTACATAAAGTTGGACATCCCATTAGGCCATTAATTGAAAACACCTTTTCTCCTACAGTCAATCTTGAAAGGCAATTGGTCACAAATGTTCTGAAAAGAAATCATCCTTATTCTGTTGTATCGACCAAGCACTTTATCCAGAAACTCCCTTCTTCCATCAATCCTCAAGATTTCCTGTACACCTTTAGATGTGGATTCATTATTTCCTTCTGTTCCTTTCTTTGATGCCTACATGCTCATGGTCATAAAACTAATGGAGCACAAAGAACTTCCTGGAGAACTGATCAAAGATCTTTATGATTGTTTTGATTCTTTGGAAAAGTATTCCTGTTTTGTATACAATGGTATCTATTACCAACAAAAACAAGACGTACCTATGGGCTCTCCTCTTTTTCCCATTACATGCTGAAATTGATTTGCAGAATATTGAAACATTAATTGTTGCCCCATCCCTCCTAAAACCCACCATTTGGTTAAGGTATGTCGACAACATCTTCATTATTTGGCCACACTAGAAACACTCTGTTTGAACTCATGTCCTCCATAACTTCAAAATTCCTGCATATAAAATTTTCTTCTCAAGAACAGATCGATAATAACATTAGTTTTCTGGATGTCAACATCAACCCAGACTTTTCACTTGGCCTCTCTGCTTACAGGAAACCTTCTGCCACCCATAATATCTTCCTTTATCATTCTCGTACCTTTGGAAAATACAAACTGTCTGCTCTAAAGTCATACATTCACCGTGCCAACCTTATTTGCAACAGCCATTCTGCTCTTCAACAAGAATATCAGAACATCATCAACATTGGCAAATTGCATGGTTTTCCACCCCTCTTAGTACATTGACTAATCAAGAGGTTTGAATCACAGAATAGATCTAGTTTACTGCCTGAACCTTCCACCACCCATCAGTTTGTTGGCACTTTGCCCTTTAGCCTGTCCTTCACTCATAAAGTTTGCTCTATTTTTCCAAGTCCTTTGGCTACAGGATTGTAGTCAAAACCACCTCCACATCTTCTCAACCTCATCCTTAATGACAGAGATCTCAATAAACCGTTAGCGTTACAAGGTGTCTACTCTATCCCTATCAAGACTTCCACAGGCGTTACCCACTATATTGGTAGTACTTACCGCAGCATAACCCGGCGATTGATGGAGCATATTGCTGATGTTAAGAAAGGCAGCTCTTCCACCTCCCTTTCAATTTTAACCATCAGCGATACGTCCGCGATTCAAGATTGTCACAATGTTAAGTGGATCGCCCCGTTCAGCAATCTGTATGCCCTCAGGTACTGCGGAAGCATTGAAATCTACATTACCCCTAACACCTGCAATACTGACAACCTTTTAATATCCCTATTATTTGGAAAGCGATTTTGAAATCTGGTAACAACTGACGCTTTTACCACGTGCCTCATTCCATGGCTGATGAAGGTAGAAGTCACTACCGAAATGTCCTGCTTATAATTTTCAGTGTAACTTATGCATGTGATGACGATTTCAAGAAATCTTTTAATGTTTTGTGTGTTAAGTGTTTTCCTGCCAATTATTCTCACTATGATATACTGCATCTGTAGACTAAAGGTGTATTAACTTTTTCAAGAATATGTAATACTGCTTTCTAGCTGGAAGCTTCTGTTCTGAGGAGATCTGGGAAAGTTTAGTTATTCCTGCCTCCATCCTCCAGCCCATTGGCTATACCTACTTAGTTCTTCTGTCCAATACAATGGGAGAATAAAAGTTCCAGTTCATCTTCAAACAAAAGTATTAAGGGAAATGTATTGTAGCTATACATTGATTCTTGTACCATTAACATCTGGTCATAGCAATGTCAGTAGTTAATCACATCCAGGTCCCCAGAGCATATGTACTGTTTTGACTTTGGAGGTGGGGGGAGACTTTGAAACAAGATTTGGTGGCCCAAATGGGCCACATTTGGGTCATTCCATGTGAAATCAGCAAATTTCAGAATAAATGGTTGCTTGACCAATTTATATATTTTTTATATTCCCATCGTAGTACTATTAGTGAGTAGACCAAAACAATTTTTAGTTTTTTTTTATCTGCCGCCATTTTGGATCTACACCTATTTTTACCTGCCGAGAAGGGCAAAAATTAGGGTTTTCAAGGGTTCTCGGAAATGGCTGTTACACAATAACTACTTGAGATAACTAAATAAACCTTTTACCCCCTGAAAGTAGACATTTTGAGGTTTCATAAAAGAAGATACTTACTTCAAATGTAGCTTTTAATCTAACCAGATGAAAATGGACTTATATTCAGCACATGCGATTCACAAAATTGCCATTTTTAGGAAGCTGTAACTCAGGAAGGGCTTAAAACCACAAACTAAAACTTTTTCCTTACCTACTATGGATAGCTAGGTTTTAGTTTATTAAGAAAAAAATTCATGTTTTAAACCCCTTGCTAATTTTTTGTAACCCTAAAGTTGCCAAATATGCAGATTTCAAGGTCAAATATCTTAAAAGGGGAATCTGCAAAAAATCTGAAATTTTTTGTGTGAACTCACCTATAGGTACCCTATCAATGATATGAATATTATTTTGTGGTTCAGCTGGGTTTCTGAATTATGAGGACTCAAAATGTTGTAAAACAAACCTCTCTCAAAACAATAACATGCATTTATGTCATGTTTCTGAGCAAATATTATATACATATCATTAAAAATACACTTAAACACAATTATTAGATTTATTATTTTAAGTTTTGCTAAAATTTCTAGCTTACGTTATATCATTAAAAATGCAACTAAGCACAATTATTAAATTTACTATTTTAAAATTTTTGCTAAAATTGTGTGCTTACCTTGAGCAGTCTGGTGGACCCAACAAGTTTTCAAATTTCGTGTTACGATCATAAGCACAAAGTAAATGTAATTACTTAAGATATATGTAATTGTATTTACAAAAATCTTCGGTATGCTTGTATTGTACGTATAAAAACATTTACAAGTCCTTTTTTTTTTTTTTTGGAAATAGAAGTTTGTTTCCCCCTCCAAGTTACTAGCTACCACATGACACATCAAAAGGGTAAAGTTTTGCAATTTTGATTTTTAGTGGTTTTTGTTTTTCAACATGACTTTTTTGAGTAAGACATTAACTTAAAAGAGAGTTCAGTCTTCTTTTCTTGGGTAATGTTGTGCGTCTGCCCGGTTGATGTTGTAAATTCTAGAAGTGATAACTTGGCCAGTACATTTTGCATCGGAATCCAAACCTTTTCCGCATTTTCTTTCATACTGAAAGTTGTAGAAGGTCCACTTGGATTGTACAACTTAGCCCCGATGTTATAATTAAATTTTTTTCGACAGTTCTTCAACCCGAGCTACAAACCATTTTCCCCCGTAAGCACATACAATGTTATCTCTCTTCTTGTTGTTTTTTATATCAACTTCATCATCATTAAGTATCTTGAACATGAAGTTATGCTTATCTGGGAAAGATGAGGTTCTGCTGATAACCAAAGCAGTGCCATCCTTTGGAACAAAACTATGGTTTCCTCGTGTATTAGGCACTGGTCGAGCTTCAAAAAACTGCTTTGTGAGCTTTCCATCTTCTTTTCTAATCACTTCTTGGTCAATTAAAAAAACTTAATTCCAGTTATTTTCTTTTCACAAAAGTCATACATGTCTTTAACTGTTAAAATTTGATCTTTTGTTGTTCTTTGAAGGCTCGCTTTTGCTACAAGTCTTTTTACAGTCCCACCGATACCATCCCAGTGGCCTTCACCATGACTTGTGGCAAAGAAGTGCCCCTCCACATCTAAATCAAAGTCTCCCTTGTGTTTGCACAAGTTAGCAACATTTTTCCTGTTTTTATATTGGGCTGCGGACCCATCTGAAAAATAAAGAACTTTTTTCATGCTTCAATTTAGAGATTGTACAAGAGGTATCAGCTTCTTTTGAAAAGTATAAACAGCAGCCATATTGTGAATTAGACAGTCACTTAAGAAGCACACACTTCTACAAAACAGTTCCCCATTTTCAGCTCTGTAGTAGATGCAAAAAGGATGAACTGTTGCTTGGGAATTCAGCCAGTGGAAACTCTGAATTTCATCCTGTACAATGAAAGTGTAATTTTCAGAAAAATCCCCAATGACTATGCATTTTTCAAGTTTTCCTTTTTCATTTTTAAAAAATTCGACTGACTTTTTGCAATAAAATGGTGGCTTTTCAAATCTTGAAGTTTGGTAAGGAAATTTTCTTTAAAATCATCATACGGTTCAACAAGTGTTACAAGTTTGCAATGGTCAGTTGTGACCCATTGCTTGTATGTTATCAGCTCATCTTCATACTCAGGGTTGAACTCTTTCCTGAGAACTTCAACTCCTGGACACTTTGTGTATAATCCAAATATGCAGTCTTCATTTGCAATATCACAAACTGCTTTAGAAATAAGATCTCTAAAATCACGTAACTGTATAGCACTTGCCATCAACTTGACATTTTGGTGAGTGGAGCAGACGCAAACTGAATGTGTGCCAATTAGGTCCAGCAAGAACACACCATTTTGGGCGTTGCATACAGAATTTAGAAAATCCTATCGTAACGGTTGGATGTTTAAATTTGAATTTCTCATATGCTTCTTTTAAATTACACAGTATCAGCCATTTCTGTTTTACCTGCTTGGTTCCATCTTCTAAACAAACTGATTTGGTGTCTTTCATTCCAGGGCACATCCTGCTGATTTCATCACTTTGATAAAAATTTACAACTAAGTCCACAATTTCTTTCAATAGTTGTTTACCACGCTTGTGAATATTTACCTCTGGAATGATACCATGTGTTTCAATTAGGCCCCGTGCTTTTCTTACTAAATACGTACTTTCACCTAACTTTTGTATAGTTTTCTTTATGGACCAGCTATGAGGAACAACACTGATAACTTTAATTTTTTCAGAATTTCTGTTACAACTTTTAAGCCTGTGTTTAATGCTTTGAACTAAATACTCAATGTCTGCGAGTGGTGTTTCATTATCTTTACTGACTTTTTTCCACTTCATCACTGACCCTCTTGCATCTGAAACAAGTCTGACTGTTTATTCTGGACAGCTGTTGAAAATTTTTTCAATGTTCGTTTAACCTCTAAATGTTTCTTTTTGTCACTCAATTTCCGAATTTTAACTGGGGATAAACCTAGAGCAGTTCCAGCTTCATTAATTTCTTCTAAAACAACTTCTGGTGTAGTGAAAGGCACTGCATCTTCAATGTGAATTTCATCTTCAATCATTTCACTTGAAAGTTTTTTATAGCAAGTACAGCATACAGATTTCCCTGGAATAAGAGACAATGAAGACCACTTCACTTAGTTCCACAGTTATTTCTCTCAATTGCTTCTTGACATATGGCAAAGGATCACAGCATACTCTCCCAAATAAGTGTCTGTACCCGCAAACATACTTTTGGAAGTGATATGTACAAAGAGTGGAAATGTCATCACAATGAACCCTTATTTTTAAAAGGTTGACATCACAGTCTTGGAATTCATTAATTGGTTGAATTTTTGAAATTCCATAACATTGATTTCCACAATTTTCATCTAAAAATATACTCAGAGAACACTGCATTTTTGCAGTCTTAAAAGCTTACCTGCATATGCAATCCTAGGAAAGTGGCTCCATTAATATAACTCACTAATATCCAGAATCACCATGTATAACTAATTTTAAGTCACTGACAAAAGAGCACTTACTGGCTAAATGAATAGATACACATTTATGATAAGTATTCCCAATTGTGGTTTCAGTTTAAGTTTGCTTCGTTTTCAGATCTGCTTAGTTTTAGTTTTGGTTTGCTTTGTTTTGTTTTAGTTTTAGTTTAGGTTTGTGCTTCGTTTTCGTTTCAGTTTTGCTTCATTTACGTGCTTAGAGACTGAAGTACATTAGACTTATTGACTAGTCAGAAGACAAAAGTGATGTTCAATGCTTTTACAAGAAATGAAGATTTATCGATTGATGGAGAAAAACTGGAGATAACAGATACGTATGTTTATCTTGGACAGCAGATATCAAGTGAGGGTCACATTGATGAAGAAATTAATCGGCATACAAAACTTGCCTGGAGAGCTTTTGGAAGAAACAGCATAAATTTCAAGAGCAATATGCCATTATGTCTTAAAAGAAAAGTGTTTGATTAATGCATCCTTCCAGTGCTTACGTATGGTGCAGAGACGTGGACCTTAACTAAAAGAGACATACAAAGGCTGCAGACAACTCAAAGAGGCATGGAGAGGTGCATGCTTGGTGTAACCAGGAGAGATAAGAAGAGGAACTCGTGGATCCGAAAAATGACGAGAGTGGAAGACATCATGATCAGAGTTAAATCCCTGAAATGGCAATGGGCTGGACATACTGCCAGAAGGACAGACCATAGATGGACAGCCGAAATTTTAGATTGGATTCCAAGGGACAGGAAAAGACCCAGAAAAAGACCACATGGGAGATGGGTGGATGAAATTCGTAAATATGCGGGATTTACGAATTTCATCCACCCATCTCCCAAAAATTCGTAAAATAAAATTCGTAAATATGCAGGAGACTGGCACAAGACAGATCGTTGTGGAGGAAACTTGGGGAGACCTTCGTCCAGCAGTGGATTGATAATGGTTGACAATGATGATGATGATGAATGTAAGGTTAAATTATAAAACTAAAAAACATACATTTTAAGGTAAATAAATTTGGGGGGGGTGTACAACATATTCAAATGTCATACTGATGCAATTCAATCGTGTCCTGGGAATCATCTCACAGGAAGGCAGAAGAAAAAAAAAATTTTAAATAAATCCCCCCTCCTTTTTTGCAGTTCAAAATCTTCTTGGTGCAGCCTGACTGACCACTAGTTTCAGCTCAAAATATCATATTTTAAAGTATAATAAATCTATATGCATATAATATTTGCTCAGAATAAGTATCAAAATGTATGTTATTGCTTTCGTGAGAGAAGTTTTTTTTACATTTTGAGTCCTTATAATTCAGAAACCCAGCTGAACCACAAAATGAAATTCATATCATTGATAGGGTACCAATAGGTGAGTTCACACAAAAAATTTCAGATTTTTTGCAGATTGCCCCTTTTAAGATATTTGACCTTGAAATCTGCATTTTTTGCAAATTTGGCAACTTTAGGGTTAAAAAATTTTAGCAAGGAGTTTAAAACATGAATTTTTTTCTTAATAAGCTAAAAGCTATTTATCCATAGTTGGTAAGAAAAAGTTTTAGTTTGTGGTTTTAAGCCCTACCTGAGTTGCAACTTCCTAAAAATGGCGATTTTGTGAATCGCATGTGCTGAATATAAGTCCATTTTCATCTGGTTAGTTTAAAGGCTACATTTGACGTAAGTACCTTTTATGAAACCTCAAAATGTCTACTTTCAGGGGTAAAAGGCTTATTTAGTTATATCAAGTAGTTATCGAGTAACAGCCATTTCAGAGAACCCTTGAAAACCCCTATTTTTAGCCCTTCTCAGCAGGTAAAAATAGGTGTAGATCCAAAATGGCGGCAGATAAAAAAAAAAAACTAAAAATTGTTTTGGTCTACTCACTAATGGTACTAACTACGATGGGAATATAAAAAAAATATAAATTGGTCAAGCAACCCACCCTTGCTGATTTCACATGGAATGACCCATTTGTAGAAAACTACACTCTGAGACATAACCAAATGAACTGCAAAACACAACCAAATCAATCTCTATTCAGCATTTGTATTGTCTGTTAACTCAAAACAGAGGTACACTATACATGGGCAAAAAAATGTGACATTCTCTTATTCACCCGAACACATCCTCAAATTGTGTGTTACGGTGTCAGGACCACATAAAATTTAGTTATTTTTTAATCGGTTGAGATTTCAGGGTGCATCAAGAAAAATAGTGAGCGGAACTGCGTTTTCTATCTCACGTTTAAGGTATACAGCGTTTTTGCTGATAACTTGGGTATTTTTAAAGATAGGATGATAATTTTGGTGTCTTTGTCTAGGTTTTTGGGGTTTACCAATACACAGGAGCACTCAAATTGAGCATAAATCAAACTTGTATACAATAATATGACAATAGAGCATATTTGCAAAGGTTTTTATTGTATAATAATTAATATAAGCCCATGTCCATTCTTTTCCATTGGGACATTACTTGTTTTTACTGTTTTAAAAGGCTTCAAACAAACTATTAATGATATGGCAGTTTTCTAGAATGAAAGATGTGTTTCTGCCAAACTCCCATGACCCAATAACATTGCTTGGTAAAGAATTGTTCTGGAACAACTTTGCAGATTTAAGATTTTTTGGGATAAACTGGATATCTTATCTCTAACGTAGGTGAAGATCCTCACCAGGCTTTCCCCAATTTTCTAAATGCTCTATTTGATATGTGCCATCTTCACATTTTTCCACACACATTCCAAGATACCATTCTTTTTTTATCATTTTGATCCCAAATAGCCACACACATTTCATTTATCAGAATGTCACCATCATCAGGTATTGAAGGAACTTCAACAGTTTCTCCTGTTGTGGTTGCATTTTCACTGGTATTTGAACTTAACTCTCAAGACGTCATCATCATTTGGCATATCAAGAATCAGAGATAAATTGATAAAATCTTCATTGGTTATTAGTATTGTCAGATTAATCTTTAACTCCTCTATGGACATTGGATTTACTCTATATAAACTTGGCCTAGAATAAACATCCCATGGTGAGGTGTGCTTCCGAAAGCAAACTTCAGTTCGAAGAATATGCTTCAGATGTTTCTCATCATCACTTTGTTCTATACAATTCTCTAATTCTTCAATTGTTGTGAAAGGTACACCCCAGCTTTTGCATTTGTGAAGGACATTTCCACTCTCCACTGCTTTCTGACCACTTTCGGTAAACTTTTGTAGCTTTTCTGTTGTTAAAATATCTTGTTTAGCCACCCATTCCTTTTCTCTCCTACCTAACACTCGCATAGTTTTCTGTGTGGTTTTCATTATGGACGTAACTTCTGACTTGTATAATGTCATATCATCCCTAATACCTTTATCAGTGAACTTTCTGTTGGAGCATGAAGCAGATGATCTTGCTAATTTATCGAACTTGGCTAAATCCCAATCACAGTTCAGGTTATTTGTTGGTAGGCCAACGAGCTGATCCAGGGTTAGAGCACACATAAAGTTCTGTGGCTCTGGCAGTTGATGGTGTACTAGTAGATGGTAGAGTAAATCCGTATTCACGACCTCTCTTTAGTGCTAAATCTGCACTTGCTTGTTTACATAACTGATCTAGCAACACAAACTCTGCTTGTGTCTCGTGTCTCTGGTACTTGTGGTTTAAATGAATACTCAACTTCAAAATTGTCAAGAGTGTTGAGGGAAGGATTTTTCAAATCTTCATATAGTCGTGGAAGAATTTCTAGTAAGTCAGTTTGTGACGAAAGCTCAACCATATTTAAGAAAGGCATTGTTACTTTGTATGTGAAATGTCCAAGAACTTTCAGTCCCATTATGATATAATCACAGTCAATGTATATGACATGCTTTCACTAATTAATTGTTACATTTGGTATTATGTAAGAAGTTGCGGTAATCGTCAAGGTGATATATGATGCATGCAGCAGTATACCCCAAAAGTCCAAAACGCTTTTCTTTGTATGAGAGATAATGTACTACTGGAAGCAGTCTTCATGTCTGTAGAATTAAGATTAATCTGAAAGTAAAACAAAATGTACTGAGTGTAAGGTAGGCTGTTTTCTATTTTAAAACAATAATGTACAGGATATATTTAAAGTAATAAAATCCTAGTTTATGGGACAAAAATATAGTTCAAGATGAGGTAACAGATATATAAACAATTGTGGCATCCAAAACAATCTTCCGTATCTTTTAGTATATGCTTAATCTGAGTGCTCCTGTGTATTGGTAGACCCCAAAAACCTAGGCAAAGACACCAAAACCATCATCCTATCTTTAAAAATACCCAAGTCATCAGCAAAAACGCTATGTTCCTTAAACGCGAGACGGAAAACGTAGTTCCGCTCACTATTTTTCTTAACGCACCCTGAAATCTCAACCGATTAAAAAATAACTAAATTTCAAAATAAAGGTTGATATAACACATCAAAATATTCTATTACTCACTTCAAATGTTATGGTCGTGAGCTCAGTGATACACAGCTATGTAATGATATATACAATGCAATAACTCTACTGCAAGGTGAAAGATTGTTACTTACTTAGCACTCGTTCCATTGCTCATTGCTGTAAGTCAACAAAATGGTGCCGAGAACTTTGTATAATCTTCTTTGTTATCTGCACAGTCCCAGTGTAGAATGGCTTCATTTCATGGCTTTGTGTAATCTTTTTTGTCTGTTGTGGGCCAAATTCAGAACGGCCTCATTCCACGGGTTTGTGAACATATGCTGATCACAATGCAGAAATGCTTAATTTTGAACTCAAATTTACAATGGATGTTAAAATCATAGTGATATGTTAAAAACCAGAATTTAAAATTGAAAGATTGAATACCATGATGAAATCTAAAAACCATTGGAATCAAAACGTTGAACGAGATAAAATATGTTGAACACAACTTTACTAAATTTATGTGGTAACTAAATTTTATGTGGTCCTGACACCGTAACGCACAATTTGAGGGGGTGTTCAGGGGAATCAGAGAATGTCACATTTTATAGTGTACCTCTAATGAAAATACTGCAGTTTGCTAATTGACTCACTTTAAAGCATAGTTTCTTGTACTTGCCCCCTCTCCCCCATCAACGTTGCCACAATTTTTAACACATTCACATGATCTGGAGTTTTTCTTTCAGATGTAACTAGTGTGCAAGTCCATTGTCTTTCTTGGCTTAGTGTGAACCTTAAATAACTTTTAACAAGTTCATTTTCTTATGTTGAAAACTCAAAAATAAAATTATTTTCTGTGTCCAAACAGGGATGTGAATTCTAGGAAAGAGAGCGAATTAAGTGTTTTGAGGGTGCAGGCAGAGCACTATGTATGTTTTGAGGGTCCAGGCATATTCGATGTAATCAATCTTAGTTCACATAAACTAGATATTTAAAAGTTTGATTTTAAGGGATTTTATATTTTGAGAAATTTTAATAACTAAAATTAAAAAAAAAAAATTGTGTAATGATGATTTTGCTGTCTGGACCCCCTTAAATGGCCCAGGCTCCCACAGTTACAGTGATTATGGTAGTCTTAAAATTCCCTGCTGACTAGTGCCATGGTGTGTGCAGACATTAGTGTAATTGAGAACAGACATTGCTTTGATCAACATATTTAAGACTTCTGGTGTGGAACAGCATTAGGTTATGGGATAAGCAGTGGTACATTTTAATGGCACTGCAGATTGTCAGGTTGATATGATCGACTGATGTAAGTGAACTAGTGTTAAAACCATCACAAAATAGCTTGGGAAAATAATCAAAGCTGACACAGACAGAATGTGAAAAACAAAAAGGCCTGCAAATAATGCCAGTTGAAACAGCCATTACCCACACATGCCCTCAGAGAAGTAAGTGAACAAATTTCAGCTCCACTACAGCAGTCAAGATGCTGCATGTTGTACATAATGCACTCATGATGTGAGTGATACAAATCATGCTGCTGTTCACAGGCCACTAAACCATTCTGCCTAGTGGCATACATCATCCAGGGTAGTAGTATTGTTCTTAAAGGTAGACCAATTGTTCTTGAAATGTAGACCAATTCATAGCTCTGCTTTTGATTATGATATGTGGTTTCACCTGTCTTACATGTGTACCAGGATATGGTAAATACCTAAAGGTTGCTGCTGCCTGTTGGATTTTATTGTTCTAACAGTAAAATTTGGTGGAGGCATCATGGTATGAATAAGAAGTACGCAATACACATTTAACAAATAAATGAAGGTAGTTGAAGAGAAGAAACAGTGAAACACACACACAAGAATTGCTAATGGCATTTTAAGATGCATGGAATTTTTTTTTAAATCAAAATATAATTTTTAAAATGCCATCTCAAAATAAAAATTTTGTCTTCCATTCAGAAGAATGGAAGATAAAAAACTGGTGCTATGGTTTCAACCACTTGGGCTTTTGCCAGCCATCAGAGTGCATGTTTTGCTTGTGAGTTGTCCATGAAGCTCTCATCACAGGGTATGTCTTGTGCTGCCATCTTTCAGTCTGATTTTACTGAAATTTCAGAAGATAGCTTGGAAATTAGCTGAACTATCTTGATGGGTTTTTATTTTTAAATTAATGGGTTTACAACTGTTTGGAATGAGGCAAAAGTCAAAGGTGGGAGGGACCTGTCAAATTTCACATATATTTGAGTGATTTTTGGCAGAAAGTGAAAAAAGAGTGCAGAACAGAAAAATTCTGATTTGTAAACCTTATTGATGTGATGGATTTAAAACAAGCAAAAAGGTATGATGATGAAATATTTATTTAATTTTTAAAGTACTTCAAAATCTTATGTGCTTAAATCAGATAAGAATCAGAACTGATTTTAATTTGATAACTTCTGTACAAATTGTCTGACAACTGAACATATGTGATCTTTATCATATCAGATTTTTATCTTTTAATTTCAGGTTCCTCTCCTTTTCAGTCTGTTATGAGTTCTAGCAATCAGTTGCCTGGTGTTGGGTATGCTGCTCATGGTACTGTGCCATTTGTGTCACAAACTGATCCTCCCACACAAGGTGCAACATTGCCCCCATATAGTGAGAATTACTATTCATCAACAAGCCTTAATCAGTCTACCCATCAGAACCTTTTAAATTCTTCAAACATAGTTTATGGAAATAAACAGCCTAACACTGCATATTCTGTGCCTACTGTTGCTACTGAAGCTGCTGTGTATGTACCTGTAGAGGCCCATTGGTTTTATCGAAAAGTAATTGAGCGTCGGGATGTCTGGTTTCCCTTTAGCACAATAGATTCCCTGAATCTAGAAGATGCATTTAAGAAAAGTAAGAGATATATGTTATATATAAAAACATTTACAGTATTATTTGCAAGTGCTGTTCAATATACTTTTTTTTTCTTTGTCTGGGGGTGTGATGTCAAGAGGGAAATCATAAAAAGCAAAAAGGAAACTACAGTGTGAAGCTAATTTTTGAAACAGATGTAAAAATTCCAGGTAGCTAAACAGAGTAACAAAATTAACTCAAATAACTCAAATGATATTGATATATACACTGGTCTGGTGCACAAAATTAAAGGATTATTTATAAATTTGTACATGAAGTATTTATAAGGAAAGTCAATGAAATTTGGTAAAGAGGTTTATTATTACATATATATTTCAAGCACAGAACAGCATAATCTTGTAATTTGTATGTGAGGAAGTAACTAAGTTGTTCCGAAAGATGTGCAGGTCAGTATGCCCCTTTGTCACGATTCCTGCACATGCTATCACATCATTGCCACCAAAATACTAGTCCCTTTCTGTCTGTGATTTTCTTAGAGGGACTGCTGCAGGTATCTGGTTCTCTCCAGGTGAGAATACAGCTAATCAGTACTTCAAGCCAAACTGTAGTTCATCTGTAAAAAGAACATTTTCCCAACAATCGGAACTCCAAATGTGATGTTGATAACTCCCCATTAAATGAGCCACCAGGCAGAGGAAGTTAGCAAGACAGAAATAACTAGTCTCCTTGCATAAGGCAGAAGAAGTTAGCAAGACTAATAAAAGCATTGCTCATGAAGTATACAAACAGTATACCTTGAAACCCTCATTCCTGTACCTACCGCAAGCTACAAAGAGTTGCTTAGAGGACATTTCCAATGTTCCATCTGGCAGTTAAATTTGTATAGTTATTGTCTGCAGTTGTTGTGGCTCTGGAATAGCCTTGTCCTGGTTGACAATGAATATCTCCTGTGTGTTGAAACTGTCTCCAGAGTCTTGACAGGACATTTTTGAAACATTAATGTTCTGGGAACCTGCATTTAGGACTGATCTGCTTCCATCCTACCAATTGCTCTCCACTGCTGAAAGTCATCCATACAATGTCTGTGTGTCATAATCAGCTTGATGTACCACTGAAATGAAAGCAAGATTTGCCTTGAACACTACTTAGATAAGATGTGAGTACACTGATGCACCTTTTTATTGTAGTCCTAATTTGTATATTCCAGCTTACGTGAGGTGAAAGTAAATGTGAAATGGGGGATAGTCATCCACATGGTGAATTTGCATTTTCACCAATTTTCAGGGTATTATTTTACATAGATCAGCAACTATATATATGTTTTTGTAGATTTTCCTTTAATTTTGACCATCAGTATAAATCTAATGGAGCAGAATTTTTTTTTTTTTAATTCTACAGACATGAAATATCTGCAGAAAATTTAGATTGCCCTATGTCAGGGCTTTTCAAACTGTGCATCGTGGCTCCTTGGGGCGTCACGGGTTTTGGTCAAGGAAGTCACTGTCACACCATTGGAATTCGCTGAAAAGGCCGAAAATGAGGGGATAATGGCAGCCACACATCCCCCCTCCCTTTAAATAGAAAATATTCCTGGAAATGCGTTCCTGTGTCCCCCGTGTGTTGCGCGTCCTCTTCCAAAGATCAAAACAACGTGGGCAAAAGTGATTTGATTAGTTTCTGATGATTCAGTTAGCTTTGCAGAGAAGGCACCCTTTTGTTGCAGAGTTGCGTAAAAACCGGACTCATTCTTGTGCTTACTGTTTATGATAATGGTTTGTGAAAATTTCGTATTTATGTCCTTTACGTTCTAAGAACAGGCAAGATGGATAAGTTTTTAATGCTAGTAAAAAATGTGGTGTTTCAGAAATAACTGTTTAAAAGACAAGAAGCGAAAATACCAGAAATATGACAAAAACTACCTAGATTTCGGGTTCTCATGTACTGTTGTGGGAAATGAACTTCCACAGTATGTTATCTGTTTTAAAGTACTAGCCACTGAAAGTATGCTCTCCAATAAAATGAAACTTCATTTGGAAACAGTTCATGGAAGTTTGGTAACAAGCCACGTGATTATTTTTCTTCTAAGTTGAAAGGAATGGCTGAGCAAAAGGCAACTGTCACTAAACAAGCTACAATCCCGACAAAGGCTCTTCTTTCATCTTACAAAGTTGCTTATCAAGTAGCAAAGAGCAAGAAACCACACACTATTGCTGAAAGCCTCATTTTACCAGCTGTTATGGACATGGTTTCCATTATGGAGAAGAATTCACTGCCAAGCAACTGCTAAGTGTGCCATTATTAGATAATACCATTAGTCATTGAATTCTCGATATGGCTGATGATATTAATGACCTGTTAATTGAAAAACTAAAGGGCAAGGATTTTTCCATTCAATTGGATGAAGCCACTGATAGCCATAACGGTGCACATTTGATTTGTTATGTGAGATTTATAGATGATAATAAATTTCATGAAGATCTTTTCTGCAGAAGTATAACATCTCATACAAAAGCAGTAGACTTGTTTCAGATAATAGATTCTTTTATGGCAGAAAATAGTATAAACTGGGAAAATTGTGTAGGCATGTGCACAGACGGAGCCCACTCTATGGCAGGTAGTTGTGAGACTAAAGGTACTCATTAAGAAAAAAAAACAAGTTAGTAAAATCATGCAATGCATTGATTATAATACGCTTTCCAACATACCAGAAATCATTACTCAAGTTATCACTCAAGTTATGAGAATAATGGCTGTGGAATAAATATCGGTCCTGTGCCCTGACCTTTGATCCCATTTCAGTGATATTCACCAGAATCAGTTTGGCATACCTTTGAAATAACAAGATAAAGTTTTGTCGCAATCGAAGCATTTTTACGTAAGTCATGATGCATAAGGGCTATGGAATAGATCCCGCTCCTGTGTCCTAACCTTTAACCCCATTTCGCCCATTTTCAATAGAATTCGTCCCCTGCAAGACCCTACAACATACTAACATTTCATCCAAATCGATGCATTTTTACGTAAGTTATGATGCATAATGGCGATGCGAGTGATTTCGCTTCTATGTCCTGACCTTTGACCCCATTTCGCCCATTTTTAATAGGGTTTGTCGCCAGGTGGTCCCCTACCACATACTAAAATTTCATCGAAATCGAACCTTTTTTACGTTAGTTATGACGCATAAAAGCAGTGGAATGGATCCCACTCCTATGTACTGACCTTTGAACCCATTTCGTTCACTTTAAATAGGGTTCCTTCCCAGGTGATCCCCTACCAGATACTAAAATTTCATCGAAATTGAACGATTGTTACGCGAGTTATCGTGCGGACGGACATACGCACACAACGCGTGACGTAATGAGGCAGATGGGAATCGCGACCATCTGCTCGCCGCAAGAGTGTGACATCATAAAACTTTAATAGGATTCACACACAACGCGTGGCGTAATGAGACAGATGGCGTGACCGCGCGCCAACGTTCTCAGACGTGAGATTGTGACGTCATAAGATTTCTAAGCATTGGTAACATTAATGGAACAACGCCATCACTAAAAACGTTATAATTCGGGGTGGTTATTTAACCCCTAAACAAATTCTCCTAAAGTTGAGATCAAGCTAAATCCATTTCTAGTACCAGAAAACGGTAGGTTAACGACTTTCATCAAAATTCTTAGAGCCGTTTTCAAAATAAAATGTACATACATACATACAAGAATTGCTACTTTATGGTGGACGTCAAGTAATTTTGCTTCTTATACTTCCAATGGAAAAACTTCTGTACACATTTTCTTCACAATTAATGCGTTCCCAAGGATGAAAATTTGAACATCGATTAAAATAGCTTCATTTCATAACTTGGAATACTTAATATTTTCTAAACCATAACCGTAATTATGCAATCCAACATTTTTTTGTCCACTGACGTCATCAAAGTACAGGTCGCGCCATCTTTTCTCTGGTTACAACACCACCAAAGGAAAAGTTATTGATTTTTAATATAATTATGGTTATGTTTTAGAAAATATTAAGTTTTCCAAGTTATAATATGAAGTAATTTTAATCGATGGTCAAATTTTCATACTTGGGAACACATTAATTGTGAAGGAAATGTGTACAAAAGTTTTTCCATTGGAAGTATAGGAAGCAAAATTACTTGACGTCAACCTTAATAACATGGGATAAGGGCAATGAAATGGATCGCAATCCTATGTCCTGACCTTTGACCACATTTCGTCCATTTTCAATAGGGTTCATCCCCAGGTGGTCCCCTACTACATACTGAAATTTCATCGAAATCGAACCATTTTTACGCACGTTATGACGCATAAGGGCAATGGAATGCATCCCGATCTTATGCTCTGACCTCTGACCCCACTTCACCTATTTTGAATAGGTTTCGTCCCCAGGCGGTCTCCTACCACATAGTAAACTTTCATTGAAATTGAACCATATTTACGTAAGTTATGACGCATAAGGGCAATGGAATGATTCCGCTCCTACGTCGTGACCTTTGACCCCATTTGTCCCATTTTCAATAGGGTTCGTCCCCAGGTGGTCCCCTACTACATACTAAAATTTCATCGAAATCTAACCATTTTTACGCCAGTTATCGTGCGGACGGACGGACAAAGCTGGAGCATATACGCTTCAACAACTTACGGTTGGAAAGCGTAAAAAAAGCTCTTTATGCCATGTGGACACATTGCATCATCCACAGGGAGGTTCTTGCTTCTAAGAACATCAGTCTTGTTCTACACGGAGTTCTACAGTCAGTAATTGAAGTAGTAAATTTCATTAAAACTCGACCACTTAAGTCCAGAAGTTTTGAAGAAATGTGTGCAGATATGGGGGCTGAGCACAGTTCTCTACTACTGTAAATCTTGGTGGCTTTCATGTGGAAATGTCTTATGAAGAATATTTGAACTTAGGAGGGAACTTCATATCTTCTTGACTATAAATATTCCAAGAATTTGAAGACAGTGTCTTTCTTTCAAAGCTGTCATATCTGTGTGATATATTTGAAAAGGTAAATTCATTAAATGTATCCCTGCAAGATAATGAGATCCACATTTTGCTGATAATGGAATGAAATTTCTGCCTTCAAAAGAAAATTAGCACTGTAGAAGAAAAAAATGGAAGAGGGAGTTCTAAATGACTGCTTTCCTGCATTGCACTAATTTTAAAATGAGAATGATTCAAAGTTGAATGAAGCCGAGAAGTTAGCGTTTCTGGATCATTTGTCGCAACTCATTGATCATTTTAAGAAGTACTTTCCAGAAGATGTTCCACAACACAATTGGATCAAAGATCCCTTCAGTGCTGATCCTTCCTTAACCCATTTATGCCTAAAGTGGTAATATTGAATATTTTTTGTAGAAATCATCATGGATTACACTTATTGTACCTTCTGGAAGGTAACAAAAAATTGATATTTATTTTTTCATAATATTGAACAACACTAGGGGTGTCTTATATGTAGGACGCCAGTTATTAATAACATGTTTTCTACTACATTTATGAGGTGTGATAATCTTTGAAACATTTCACATGTAGCCCTGTGTCTCACTTTTCGCATCTAGTTGTGGCTTTCTGATGACAATGGGTACATCTGGTTTGCTTCTCTTGGGGAATGACCATATATGGTTATACTTGGCACCATCTATTTTTGATGTCTGGTGTTTAAATTGGCGAGCATTTTGAAAACGTCCAGCGTATAAGATGCCAGGCATAAATGGGTTAACGTTCTCAACTGCAGAACAAGAACAATTTATTGATATCTCATCAAACTCCGCATTGAAACACAAGTTTATGTCATCTTCCCTACCAGAATTTTGGTCATCGATGAAGCAAGAGTACCCTGAAGTAGCCAAACAAGGCTTTAAGAATTTTGATTCCCTTTGCGTCATCGTATTTATGTGAAACAGGATTTTCTGCAGTGGCTGTCGTCAAAACCAAGTACAGGTCCACAGTGAATGTCGAGAAGGAGATAAGAATTGCAGTTTCCAAACTTGCCCCAAGATTTGAGCATGTAATGAAGAAAAAAAAAGCTCATCTTTCCCATTGACACTACTTGATTTTATACAGAAATGTAAGTTGATCAAGTTGAAGATGTTTTTTTTTGTAGAAAATATTGTTTTCATTTAAAAATTTTATGACTACCTTCCTATTTCATTTAATAATAAGTAATAATATTTAAGTTAATATTTAATTTTAAAAAAATTATATTTAAAGGTAAGCTTTTCACACATTTTTGATCAACAAACGTAAAATTATCTATGGAAACATGCACATATGAATTTATAACATGGTTTGTATATTTTTGTATATGTGGGAGCCATCACAGATTTATATAGAGTGAGGGGAGCCGTAGGACAAAAAAGTTTGACAATTCCTGCCCTTAGTCATTTTTGTTTAAATCCAACTGAACCACAGTTTGATCCTTGAGCATTTCAGTAGCTTTCTGTTAAGTATTTTTTTAGTGTTATAGATTGCTTGACATGTTAGTGTGGAGGAGCTTTTATATGGTTGTATGTGTATCTTCATCTACTCTAGTTAACATAGTTTTTCAATGTTCTGTAATGTGCCATCACCACACTGATCATGTCTGTGAAGGAATGGTACTTGGGCAACACAAGTTCCTCTTATCCAAAACTTCTGTGTTCAAGTATAAAATTATGGTTGCCAGTACTTACAGGGCTGCCAGACCTGCGCCAATGCGCCAGCCCGCGCCAAAACGTTGTTCTTGGGCCATTCTGCTAAAAAAATCACCATTTTGACGAAATCTGCATGAATTTTGCGTCAAAAGTTAAAATTTGCCGGTCATTGATATTTTAGCATTATCTTACGACATTCGAAATCGATTCAGCGGTTAATTCATACGTCAGATTCTTCCGCGGATTCCCCTCCGTTTTTTTGTTTTGTCATTTTCGAGATCGATGCAAAAGTGAAGAAATTTGCAGGATAATTTTTCTCACGCGATGTTGCTTCTGTTCAGTATTGTTAAATATAATTTCAGCTTTAAATTGTAGGCAACGATTTCCGAAAACTGAAGTTAGGCCGCCCAAAAATTTCCCCGTAGTCTTCGGCGACGAGATTCTCGCGCTGATTCGAGGAATTCTGTCTTTTTTTGTTATCATTTCGACCATGCACGAAATCGATGCATAACTGAACTGAAATTTTGGGAGGATTGGTGGCGGCTGGGGGGGGGGGGGGTCATTTTCTCCGTTGGTGGACGGAATTTCGTCCTTCGAAAACGGAAAGTAGACGAAGGTAAGATTTCTCTGGTAATCGTAATTTTTTTTCTCGCGATGTTTTCTCTACCCAGTATTGTTAGATATCATTTTATTCCATAAATATTTGTATTTCAGCTTGAAAATGTTGGATAAATTTCCGAAAACTGAAGTCAGACGGAGCGAAGATTTCTTCTGTAATTGTATCCCCCCTTTCCCCGCGATGTTTCCACTCCTATGTAGTTGTTAAATGTCATCACCCTCATAAATGTGTGTGCATTTTAGCTTGATAAGGGTGGGGAAAATTTCCCAAAACAGAAGTGACGAAGTTTGGAAATTTGTAAGAATTGATACATGGTGTTAAAAAAATATATTCATTCTCTGAAAATTACGCCATTTACCTAAAATAGTGAAAGCTCTGATATCAGAATTCATGGTTCTCAAATATTTTCATAAATAAATTACAGTAAACGATTCAGTTTTGTTCATGCTTTGTAATATTCACACTTTCTCACCGTGCAGTCTGATTTTTCACCAATTAAAAAGTACAGTTTTGTTTTTTTCTTCGTCAGTCTCATGTGTGTTAATTAAAATCGCTCATGATCGCTATGGATAAATGAAAGAATTGTTTATATCGCATAACTTGTAATCAATTATCAGGAATACTGATCTTTTGGTTCTTACTTAAAGTCTGAATTTTGACCCGTACGTTTCAGGGAGCAGAATTTTTAAGAGGTTTTCTTTTTCTCATTTTGATCTACCTTGGGGAACATCTTCACCCTCACTCTTTTCTTTTCTAGATGGAAGGTGCGTTGAACCACTTACTAACTTGCAAACGTCTGCTTAATGTCCATGTCCATACATGCAAGAGCAGTGGCTCTTTCAGACAGCCACAACAAAAAAGTCATACACTGATTCTTCTACTGAAGAAGAGGGGTTGGGGGGGGGATCTCGTGCCAAAACGTCACTGTGCAAGCGTTAAGCGATAGAAGCAGCTTTTATCTAACCAATTGCACTAAATCTCACTATCATCTTATAGTTTTGGTTCCAGTTGTAATTGTTCACAGCAATAACGAAAGTTTGACATTGATAATTACTAGATAAATATTGTATGAAGAGTATCGTGGTGCAACTGCTGAAAGATGATGTATAAAGTTTTCACTGTTATATTACAGTTTTGGTTCCAATTTGATTATTAATACAAATATTTGATTATTATTTCATGATTGATTATTAATGTTACATTAGTTTTCCTTTTATATCGAAGGTACGCTTTCCTTCCGAAAACCTTAGGAGTTTGTGATGAACACGCAAACCACATATGCGTGACTTGCCAGTTGGTTGGTTTCAGAAATAATGTATTTTAATCTGAATGCCATGAATCTCGAAAAATATGCTGCTAAAAACCAACCAAACAACAAACAGTAATTACATATTATTTATTCTTCCTAAGTGTATATTCGCAAGCGTTCAGTATCAATAGCAACGGTTCTTGGACGCTGCAGCATCCTATTTGCGTTACAGCAAAATAAATTCATTCAGAAGAAAATCCCTGATATTAACGTGTTACGCTTAAAATATTGCAGGTCATGTAGTTTTCAATAAATCGTGGGTAGTATAATTGTTTTCCTATTTATCTCACTGTAGGAACGACAGAAATGCTAATTAACAGTCGTAAGAGAAGCAGTAAAATGTCAACAAACCTGAAATATAACATTTTTTCATAGTTCATAAAATAATGGTAATTCAGTATATAAACATAACTTAAAGCACAGCATGGACTTAAAACAATTAAAAATACTATCATTAGGTGCTCCAAAACCTGAGCTCTTCTCCAAAACGCAAATTTTCTCGCTCCAAAACCCAACTTTTCTGCTCCAAATTGCATATATCCCCGCTCCAAGAATTGCTCCAAAACATGGTAGGGGCACTAACACCCCTGTACTTACCTACCCAGGATGCTTTTCATCCTGCATTTACAACCTGCCAAGGGGGGGGCTAGATTATGTATTGAATCATCCATATCTATTATAGAATTCAGGTTAATTTTTTCGGAATAACTTAGTTATTTCTTAAACAGTATAACTATACTAGTGATCCGAAATTTCTTGGCGTAGAATACAAATAAAAGTTTCCAAGCTTTCCCACATCAACCAGATGGCTTTCTCAAGGAAGGTAGACAGCTAACGGCAAACTGGACAATAGAATGGTTCAACAATTTGAACGTGGTGACATGACAATAACGAATAGATGTGAACGTAATCAGGTATTCAAAGACATGAGGCGTTATGCTCATTTTGGCATGCGGAATCATGGAAGGAAAACCAAGAGGCAGTCACTATTTGAAGAACTGGTTCCCAAACTCGTGGCAACTCCAGTGAGACGCTATCATTGAATGACTCGCTGTTGGTTATGATTTCCAAAGTTTCGCAAATGGCAATAGATTTTGGGGTGGAGTAGGAAGCTAATTTCTTCACGTCATCCCATATAGGAGCAGCGGACTTGAACTTGACTTCTCTGGATAGGGCTGTGGTTACTTTACCGTTCTTTATGTCCCTTTTATGTTAGTTAACTCTAATTCTAAATGAACGTTTAGTCATCCCAATGTAGTATCTCACTGATCCATCCGGATATAGTAGAGGAATGGCATAAACACCTGCTTCATTGGAAGGTGGGGACTTCTCAGTGTTTCCCTTAAGCATGGTATATAAAGATGTCTGAGATCTGATGCCAACACTGAGGTTCATCTTCTTGAGCAGATAGGAAACATTTGGTATATAAGGAATTGATCCCAGGTAGCGTATCTGCGGCATAGAAACAGATTAGAACGACTGGTTCGGGTTTTCTCGATGTAGCGATGTGCCAGGTTCAGGGTGTATCCTGCCTCAGTGGCCAGCTCGATAACGTTTCTCAATTTGCGTTGTCTAGAAGGAACATCTGAGGAGACTGCAAAGGCTCTTCGGATTCAAGAACGGAATAAAGCTGTCTTCTAGTCAGCAGGGCAGAATGAGTTTCGGAGCATCAGGTTAGGTATGGATGTGGGTTTATAATAGACTTGTGTGCAAAGGCAATTTTCAGGTAATTTACTCAGTGAAACATCCACATGAGGCAAGGCGCCATT
Source organism: Macrothele yani (assembly GCA_039090855.1). NCBI lineage: Eukaryota > Metazoa > Arthropoda > Arachnida > Araneae > Macrothelidae > Macrothele > Macrothele yani. The sequence goes on along the minus strand of CM076989.1, from coordinate 59,641,824 downwards.
CCGTTCAAGCTCCATAGTGAAATTGATAGTAAGGTGAATATAATTGATTTTATCTAGAAAAACCGGGACGGTATCCTTTCCGTGAGGCCATGTGAAGAATATATCGTCCGCATATGTAAGCCAGGTGGTAGGTCTTGGGGTGATGTTGGTGAATATATATTGCTCATTTGGTCAAAGTATTACTTCCGCAAGGACGGCTGAAAGAGATTATCCCATCGGAGCACCATTTATCTGTTTGTAAATTTGTCCTTGGAAACTGAAGTAGTTGGAATTTGAGACCAAATCCATCAATTTGAAGATGCTGCGGCAGGACTGCTGGAAATAAAGTGACAAAATAGTTATGGCTTCTTTTAATGTTCCAATGGCTTCCGACACAGGCACCGTAGGGTAAAGAGAAAAGATGTCAAAACTGCCGATAATGTCGCTTTGTTGTACAGAAATTTGCTTAACTTTCATGATAAATTCTACTGTGGAAGATATTATAAAGTCAGATTCCAGGAGATGATTAGCCAGAAATTTGGATAGTGCATTCTCTAAACAGTACATCAGTGCAGACCTTCATGACACGATGGGTCTCAATGGATTATCGGGCTTGTGATGTTTAAGTCTTCCGAAGAGCTTCTGTATCTGAGGGCCTGGAGGTAATTTGATGGTTTTCTTGAGATCGTCCAGGATAGCAGGCAGCCTGGCAGCTCTTTGCACTTGAGCAATCAAACAATTTAGAGGGTTCTTATGCAGTACTGTGGATCCAGAATCGGAGATGAAGTCTTGGAGTTTCTGATTGTAATCTATAGCATCCATAATTGCTATCTGGTCGGATTTGTCCGTTAGTGTTAATATTATGGAGCGATCATTTCTGAGGATCGAAATTGGTGTTGGAATTTTAAATTTACTATGTGTTCATTTCGAATTGTACCACGATCGTAACCGAGAACAACAGAGCTGGCATAGTTCATCTTTGGCATCCTCTGGAACTCGTGACATTACGCTCTCAAAATCTGAAACGACGCTTTTAGGATTTGGCCTTGTTTGGAAGCAGAATTTTGGTCCATGTTTCAAAGCTTCATTTTCTTCTACTGTGAGCGTCTGGCTATATATATTGACAAATGGAATGATGAAATCTTTAGATTTTGGGTTCTGGTATGATCTCAAGAAATCTAGCTTCTTTTTGTGTCTGGAACAGAAGGTAGATTGGACTCTTTCAACTAACATATCTACTCGGAGTGTTAGGTTGTTAAAAGTGATAGATTCACAAAGACTGTGTAGCTTCATATATAAAGAGAAGCACTTGTTTTTCAAGGACATGACATCTTTTCTTTTCAGATTTGCTATCCTTGATAAGGTCTGGCAGAGAAATTTGTCAGAAGCTAAATTTCTTGAGAACATCCCAGAACTCAAAATCTAAAGATTTCATCATTCCATTCGTCAATATATCTAGCCGGATGCTCACAGTAGAAGAAAATGAAGTTTTGAAACATGGACCAAAATTCTGCTTCCAAACAAGGCCGAATCCTAAAAGCGTCGTTTCAGATTTTGAGAGCGTAATATCACGAGTTCCGGAGGACGCCAAAGATGAACTACACCAGCTCTGTTATTCTCAGTTACGATCGTGGTACAATTCCAAACGAACACATGGTAAATTTAAAATTCCAAGACCAATTTCGATCCTCAGAAATGATCGCTCCATAATATTAACACTAACAAACTAATCCGGCCAGATAGCAATTATGGATGCTATAGATTACAATTAGGAACTCCAAAACTTCATCTCCGATTCTGGATCCACAGTACTGCACAAGAACCCTCTAAATTGTTGGATTGCTCAAGTGCAAAGCGCTGCGAGGCTGCCTGCTATCCTGGACGATCTCAAGAAAGCCATCAGATTACTTTCAGGCCCTCAGATACTGAGGCTCTTCGGAAGACTTAAACATCACAAGTTCGATAATCCATTGAGACCCGTCGTGTCACGGAGGTCTGCACTGACGTACTGTTTAGAGAAGGCACTATCTAAATTTCTGGCTAATCGTCTCCCCGAATCGGACTTTATAATACATTCCACAGTAGACTTTATCATGAAAGTTAAGCAAATTTCTGTACAACAAAACGACATTATCGGCAGTTTTGACATCTTTTCTCTTTACCTTACGGTGCCTGTGTCGGAAGCCATTGGAACATTAAAAGAAGCCATAACTATTTTGTCACTTTATTTCCAGCAGTCCTGCCGCAGCATCTTCAAATTGATGGACTTTGTCTCAAATTCCAACTACTTCAGTTTCCAAGGACAAATTTACAAACAAATAAATGGCACTCCGATGGGATCATCTCTTTCAGCCATCCTTGTGGAAGCAATACTTTGACAAATTGAGCAAAATATATATTCACCAACACCACCCCAAGACTTACCACCTGGCTTAGATATGCGGATGATATATTCTTCATATGGCTTCACGGAAATGATACTGTCTCGGTTTTTCTAGATAAAATCAGTGATATTCACCCTACTATCAATTTCACTATGGAGCTTGAACGCAATGGCGCCTAGCCTTATGTGGATGTTTCACTGAGTAAATTACCTGAAAATTGCCTTTGCACACAAGTCTATTATAAACCCACATCCATACCTAACCTGATGCTCCGAAACTCATTCTGCCCTGCTGACTAGAAGACAGCTTTATTCTGTTCTCAAATCCGAAGAGCCTTTGCAGTCTCCTCAGATGTTCCTTCTAGACAATGCAAATTGAGAAACGTTATCGAGCTGGCCGCTGGGGCAGGATACACCCCGAACCGGGTACATCGCTACATCAAGAATACCCGAACTAGTTGTTCAAATCTTTCTATGCCTCAGATACACTACCTGGGATCAATTCCTTATATACCAAATGTTTCCTATCTGCTCAAGAAGATGAACCTTAGTGTTGGCATCAGATCTCAGACATCTTTATATACCATGCTTAAGGGAAACACTGAAAAGTCCCCACCTTCCAATGAAGCAGGTGTTTATGCCATTCCTCTACTATATCCGGATGGATCAGTGAGATACTACATTGGGATGACTAAACGTTCATTTAGAATTAGAGTTAACTAACATAAAAGGGACATAAAGAACGGTAAAGTAACCACGGCCCTGTCCAGAGAAGTCAAGTTCAAGTCCGCTGCTCCTATGTGGGATGACGTGAAGAAATTAGCTTCCTACTCCACCCCAAAATCTATTGCCATTTGCGAAACTTTGGAGATCATAACCAACAGCGAGTCATGTAATGATAGCGTCTCACTGGAGTTGCCTTGAGTTTGGAACCAGTTCTTCAAATAGTGACTGCCTCTTGGTTTTCCTTCCATGATTCTGCATGCCAAAATGAGCATAACGCCTCGTGTCTTTGAATACCTGATTACGTTCACATCTATTCGTTATTGTCATGTCACCACGTTCAAATTGTTGAACCATTCTATTGTCCAGTTTGCCGTTAGCTGTCTACCTTCCTTGAGAAAGCCATCTAGTTGATGTGCGAAAGCTTGGAAACTTCTATTTCTATTCTACGCCAAGGCATTTGGGATCACTAGTATAGGTATACTATTTAAGTACAATTAGTGTATTGTTCCTTATTATTAATTAGTAGTTATTTCTGTTGAAATGATTCTACAGATGATGTGAAATCATCAGTAGCAAAATTAAGTAATAAGGAACCTAGACTTCACACCAATTTCAAGCAGGTTTGACTTGCATCTTGCTACAGTCTGGATTCCATATGATTCCATTTCCTGTGTGAAGGAAATAATTAGAAGTGACTGTTAGAGAGGTGTCTTATGAAACTGTAGTCTTAATTATGCCATATTGTGAGTTTGACATGGGATTTTGCGATCAGAAGAGTGACTGCAAAGTTTGTGCCTTGGCTTTTTACACATGATCAAAAAGTGCAATGGGTCTACACTTTATAAAAAATAGCATAGGTAACAAATCTTAGATCTGTGGCTGTGACCCTGAAACAAAATCACAATTTTCTGAATGGAAGACTCCTCAGTCCAAAAAAGTTTGGCAAGTGAAATCAAATGTGAAGGTGATGCTAAAGGTATGGTACATTTTGAATGTGCTCCATCTGGGCAGACTGTGAATTAGACTTGCTGCAGAGGTGTTTTGAAGTGGCAGAATTGCAGGGATGTGTCAGAGGTGTTTTGAAGTGGCAGAATTACAGGGATGATTTCTGGAATGAGCTAAAAGGTGTTTTGAGCCAGTTTGAGGCTAAAGAAAAAGTTATAATAGTAGGGGATTTCAATGCTAGAGTAGGTGTGTAAATGCAATTTCTAACAATGTTCTGGGTAAGTTTAACAATCCTTGTGTGAATGTTAATGGTGAAAGATTAATTGAATTCTGCATTGAGAATGGTTTGTGGGTATCTAATAAATTTTTCAACCACAAGTATATCCACACATATACTTGGGAAAATCCTACTCTTGGTCAAAAGAGTGTGATAAATTTTGTTGTCTACGATCAGCGTCTGAAACACTTAGTTGTTGACACCCGTGTGATGGGAGGTGTAGATGTTGGTTCTGATCATTACTTGGTAGTGTCACGAGTGAAACTTAATGTTGGTTGAAGGAATAGGAAGAGACCCAGGATAGAAAGAATACAAGTTGAAAGGCTCCTTGAAGATCATCAGCAGTATTCTGACTTACTCGGAGAACGACTGAAGGAGCTGAAGTCTGGTGAGAGGGATGTAGAAAAGAAGTGGGAATGTTTTAAGAACTGTGTTGTCACTGCTGCTAAAGAGGTCTGTGGCACCACAATAGTGGGTAACAATAGAGGTGATGCTTGGTGGAATAGTGAGATTGAAGAGGCATTAAAGAGAAAAGAGGAAGCCTATTTGGGGATGTTGCAAGGTAGAGTTTCTATGGATGAATATCGTTGTAAGAAGCGTGAAGCTGCTAAGCTGGTTTGCCAGAGTAAGGCAAAAGACAGGAAGGAGAAGGCGGAAAAGCATAAATTGGCTTTTTTGGAAAGATAGGAAGTTTTTTTGGAAGTACACGCGACTCAGGAAAAAAGGGGAAACAAAGTTGTAAGTTGTGTGAAGAATAAGATCCGGGGAATGATATGGGAGCCCAATGTGTTGTTAAGTGAAAGATGGGGTGAATACTTGTGAGTTATTAAATCAGGAAAGCAAAGATGATTCTGAGACAGACTCAAATTATGTCACAAGGAGGGATGGAAGCACAGGAGTGATCTCAAGAGAAGAAGTGTGTAAAGCTCTAAAATCTCTTCAGAATGGTAAGGCTTCGAGAGTTGATGACATAACTGTCGAGATGTTGAAATATGGTGTGGTGACTCTGTAATTGACTAGTTAACTGAAATTTGCCAGTTGTGCTGGGAGTTGGGAATGGTCCCTCGGGATATTGGAAGGATGCTATTATTGTTTCCCTTGTATTAGGGAAACGGTGACCAGACTGACTGCAAGAACTATCGTGGTATTAGCCTCCTACTAAGTGTGCCAGGGAAAGTGTTTGGTAAGGTTGTTATTGAAAAAGTACGGGTCTTACATCAGAGAAAGTGTGGGATGCTCAGATTGGTGTTATGCCTGGTAAAGGCTGCACTAACCAAATTTTTGCATTACGCATGATGATTGAAAAGTATCTGGATATTCGTAAGAAAGTTTTTGCTGCCTTCATAGATTTAGAGAAAACTTATGACCGAGTAAATAGGATACTTTTGTGGAAGGTATTGAATGAATATGGTGTTACTGGGAATCTACTTAATAGCGTAGAAGTCATGTATGCTGGTAGTAGAGCTTGTGTATGAGTGAATGGTGTTTTATCAAAATAGTTTTCTATTGGTGCAGGAGTCAGGCAAGGTTGTGTAATGTCACCCTGGCTGTTTAATATATTTATGGATGCGTGCATGCATGATGCCAAAATAGATAATAGTGGTTTATGTCTTGGTGATATCCATGTGTGCAGATTGCTGTATGCTGATGACACTGTTCTGTTGGCAGAGAGCATAAGTGATTTGCAGAGTATGTTGTCCCGGATGTACGAAGTTTGCATGAAATTTAAACTGAGTATAAATAAGGGAAAAACCAAAGTTATGGTCTTTGAGAGAGGAACTGGTAGCACTGAATGTTATGTAAGTATAAATGGCACTGTGATTGACCATGTGAGTGTGTTTGTGTATTTAGGAAGCATGTTTGACAGAGATAACAAATTGGCTGGTGAAATTAGTAGGCGAGTGAATTCTTCATTGAAAGTCATAACTGCCCTGGGAGGTTTTCACAGGAATGATGGGTTCTCTAGAGAGTCCTGCATGGCTGTGCATGAAAGTGTAATTGTTCCTACTCTGATGTATGGTAGTGAAACCTGGGTACTGCAGAAGAAACACAGAAGTCGTTTGTGTGCTGAAGAAATGCATTACTTTTGGGGGGGGGGGTGGCAAAACACGGTCTGATTGTGTGAGGAATGAAGATGTGTTGCAGTTGTGTGATGTGAAGCAAAATGTTGTTAGCAAGGTGGAGACTAATATGCTTTGGTGGTTTGGCAATGTTGAGAGAATGAGTGATAAGATGCTTATACTAAGAAAATCTTTTTTAGCCCAAGTGGCAGGAAGGACAGGCAGAGGAAGACATGAGTGGATCAGATTCAGGAGTGTCTGCAAGAGAAAAAAGATTGTGTATGAAGTATGAAAGACTTTGTGTATGGCATGTAATAGATATCAGCGAAGCCCGAGTTGTATGTCAAGATCGCTGTAAATAGAAATGGAGAAGTTTGATACAACAACAGTAAGTAAAAATATCTGGTAGTTTGTATTTCTTTTTGGAGGTAACTTCTGAATCTCAGAGAACAGCTTAGAGATATCTATGCATGCATACACACACACACACACACACACACACACACACACACACACACACACACACACACACACTGAGAGCAATTGAATTAGAAACAGCTGGAGTTATGCAAGGGCGGCCTTGTAAACGGAAACGACATGACTTATGCAGCGATCTGACAATATAAGGAGTGATGCGACTGGAACCAGTAAGTCAGACGCAGTATGGGTAAGACGAAGGATCTAAGCGCATTTGATCGTGGGCAAATTGTCGGGGCCTGACGAATGGGTCACTCCATCTCGGAAGTCGGGCAGGCACTGGGATTTTCACAAGCCACTGTGTCACGGGTGCACCGTGAGTACATCTAACCTGGTAAACCCATCCCTGCAAGGGCCAACTGCCGTGAACAAGAGCGTGTGGATGAACGGGGTCATCGTCAGCTAGCTCACATTGTAACAGCAGATAGACGGGCCACAGTGCAAGAAATCACTCGGCAATTTAACGCTGGTGTACAAAAAACGTGTAAGCAGCCACACCATCCAGAACCATCTCCTCGTTATGGGGTACAGAAGCCATCATCCCACGAGGGTACCGCTGCTGACCGCACATCGCAGGGTGCAAAGATTAGCATGGGCGCGGGAACATCGCCACTGGACCCTAGACATGTGGAAAAATGTTGCCTGGACTGATGAGTTAAGATTCACGTTGGTACATGCGGTGCAAACCACATAAAGCGATGGATCCTTCTTGCCAGCAGGGTACTCTTTAAGCAGGTGGAGGGTGGCATTCTCGTCTGTGAACTGTTTACATGGACTGAAATGGGACCCCTGGTACATGTGACATTGTCCCTCACAGGTCAACGTTACCGGGATATCCTGGACGACCATTTGCTCCCATTTGTGCGTCTTCAACATCCCACTGAGGACCTCATCCTGCAACAATCCAATGCACCGTGCCATTACTCCTGAATTTTATCCGAATGGTTGGATGAACACTCCACCGGCGTGACCTCGCTTCCTTGGCCAGCTACGTCACCTGACATCCCATCGAGCACATCTGGGATGCCATCGTGAGAGATGTTCGAGGCACTGACCCCCTCCATCAAATCTTCGTGAACTGTGGGAGCTTGTTCTGGGGTCGTGGATCCGTATGGCTTCCCAACGTTTCCGGTGTCTTGTAGAGTCCATGCCGAGACGAATCTCCGCCATCATCAGGGCGAAAGGTGGTGCTACTCGTTACTAGACAGGTATCTCTAATTCAATTGCTCTTCAATGTATGTATATATGAGCTCAAAAGGAGAAAGTTTTGACATTTATGTTGTATTGCCATTTACTGTTTCATACGTAAATTGTAGTTTTAGCTACTCGGGAGCATTATTCTTTGCATTTTGAGAACTACATATAATTATTGAAATGTATCTATAAATTGAATAAAGCTTTTGTTATTCTTACCTTTCTTTGGCCTTGGTCGTAGTTCTTGCTTTCTATTGTTCAGTTAGTGGTTGTTGCCCTCAAGGTTCATTCGAAATATCACAGTGGAAAATTGTCGTTTTCATTTCAGTTGATTAAAATGTAATAAAATCATTTGAATTAAGACTATGAATGTTGAAAAGAACTTTTAAAAGAATTTGGATGATATAGTAAAAGAAAAAGTCAAGACTTTGAATGAGTCAATGACTCCACTGGATGCTATAGACATTCAGTCTATCAACTAATAAAAGGTTAAAAGAGGTAACATCTGGGCCAAAAACATAATAAAAGAAGATCTCAAATAAATAAAAACTCTCCCGTGCAGCCGTACCCAAACAAGTTTCAACTGCTGTATTGCAGTCATCTTCCGTGGGACTCGCTACTTCTGTTGTTTGCAACGTCTGATATTGAACTGTTTGTCAGAGATGCATATCCCACTCGTTCTCCCCGCCATGCCACGTCAGTCAGTTTTGCGATGTAGTGCGCAACTTTTATTGCGCATCCTTGTAGACGTCTGGTTATCTTGTGTTTTCACGTGTCCTTCCTCTTCACTGTGGAGCTCTGCTGGTTCGTGACATTATCTACGTTTTTGTTTTAAATTTTTTTTGGTTTATATTTTTGTTCCTCATTTCTTTGTTCCTGTTGAATCAGATGTTTCCATGCGTATGGCAGTTCTATAGGGCTGTTAGTGTTACAGTTATAATTCCTTGCTTTCATTATTATTACTGCTTCAAATGTTAATATCTGCGCATGCGTCTTATGTGATGTTATTAGCTTGGCATATTAACCCAGTCAGGGGTGGATTTACCATCCATACAATGTTTAATTGACGATGTTTTCTCTTTCTTGTTCCAATTATTAATATGTTCTTTCAGTCTTGATCGAAATCTTCTCTTGGTGCTACCTATATATATTCCTTTTTGCTCATTATTTTGATCATTTCAATCGTTTTTGTCATAGCTTATAGGGATACTATATACTTAGGCTTTATTCAGTATGGTAGTTAGAATTGCACCATTATCGGCAATTCTTTCAACTTATTGCATATTGTGTTTATTGCACTCTTTTTTCAGAATTTTGCTTAGAGGGAAGATGTATGGAAAGCTTCCACAAAATTCTTTTCTTTCATTTTTATATTTGTGCTTTTCATTGATTCTGAGTCATCATCATCATAATTGTCAACCATTATCAATCCACTGCTGGACGAAGGTCTCCCCAAGTTTCTTCCACAACGGTCTGTCTTGTGCCAGTCTCCTCCATGTTACTCCTGCATACTTTTGAATTTCATCCACCTATCTCCCATGTGGTCTTCTTCTAGGTCTTTTCCTGTCCCTTGAAATCCAATCTAAAATTTCGGCTGTCCATCGATGGTCTGTCCTTTTGGCAGTATGTCCAGCCCATTGCCATTTCAGGGATTTAACTCTGATCATAATGTCTTCCACTCTTGTCATTTTTCTGATCCACGAGTTTCTCTTCTTATCTCTCCTGGTTACACCAAGCATGCACCTCTCCATGCTGCTTTGAGTTGTCTGCAGCCTTTGTATGTCTCTTTTAGTTAAGGTCCACGTCTCTGCACCATACGTAAGCACTGGAAGGATGCATCGATCAAACATTTTTCTTTTAAGACATAATGGCATATTGCTCTTGAAAATTATGCTGTTTCTTCCAACAGCTCTCCAGGCAAGTTTTATATGACGATTAATTTCTTCATCAATGTGACCCTCACTTGATATCTGCTGTCCAAGATAAACGTATGTATCTGTTATCTCCAGCTTTTCTCCATCAATCGATAAATCTTCATTTCTTGTAAAAGCATTGTACATCACTTTTGTCTTCTGAAAGTTCATTTTTAATCCCACTTCTTTACTCTTGTCAGCAAATTCATGGATCATACTCTGCAGCTCTGATGGGGTAGTTGCAAAAATGACTACATCATCAGCAAAACGAAGGTGATAGCTATATATGTGCTTTTCATTGATTCAGAGTATATAGTATCCCTATAAGCTATGACTAAAATGATCGAAATATAATGAGCAAAAAGGAATATATATAGGTATGCACCAAGAGAAGATTTCGATCAAGACTGAAAGAACATATTAATAATTAGAACAAGAAAGAAGAGAAAGCATCTTTAATTAAACATTGTATGGATGGCAAATCCACCCCTGACTGGGCTAATGCCAAGCTAAAAACATCGCATAAAACACATGCGCAGGTATTAACATCCGAAGTCGTAATAATTGAGAAAACAAGGAATTATGATTGTAACACTAACAGCCCTGCAGAACTGCCATACGCATGGAAACATCTTATTCAACAGGTACAAAGAAATGAGGAACAAAAAAATAAACCAAGAAAAATTTAAAACAAAAACGTAGATAACGTCACGAACCAGCAGAGCTTCACAGTGAAGAAGAATGACACGTGAAAACACGAGATAACCGGACATCTACAAGGATGCGCAATAAAAGTTGCGCACTACATCGCAAAACTGACTGACGTGGCATGGCGGGGAGAACGAGTGGGAAATGCATCTCTGACAAACAGTTCAACATCGGACGTCGTAAGCGACGGAAGTAGTGAGTCCCACGGAAGGTGACTGCAATACAGCAGTTGAAACTAGTTTGGGTACGGCTAAACGGGAGAGTTTTTATTTATTTGAGATCTTCTTTTATTATGTTTTTGGCCCAGATGTTACCTCTTTTAACCTTTTATTAGTTGATAGACTGAATGTCTATAGCATCCAGTGGAGTCATTGACTCATTCAAAGTCTTGACTTTTTCTTTTACTATATCATCCAAATTCTTTTAAAAGTTCTTTTCAACATTCATAGTCTTAATTCAAATGATTTTATTACATTTTAATCAACTGAAATGAAAACGACAATTTTCCACTGTGATATTTCGAATGAACCTTGAGGGCAACAACCACTAACTGAACAATAGAAAGCAAGAACTACGACCAAGGCCAAAGAAAGGTAAGAATAACAAAAGCTTTATTCAATTTATAGATACATTTCAATAATTACATGTAGTTCTCAAAATGCAAAGAATAATGCTCCCGAGTAGCTAAATCTACCAATTAACGTGTGAAACAGTTAATGGCAATACAACATAATTGTTGTAAAAACTTTAACAATCTTTTGAGCCACGTAATACAGTTCAAGGTTTTGAACATTGAATAGATTCCATTGGCATGTCTGTTAAGTGTTGAGTATCATATTTTGAATTATTTAACCCTGGTACTTTTTGAACACATTTTATGTGTGCCAGATGAATTTCAACAACTCATTTGGTATTTAGCTTATTTGGTTTGAGAGTGTTTGTCGGCAATGTTTTTTGCATTTTTTTTGTTTGTTTTGGGGTTTAATGTCCACCACGAGCAACTGATACGACTCTAACTAGTTGCTCATCTTTAACATAGCTCCACTGGTTCCAGGGAAGGGAGTGAGCTAATGCTGTAAGACAAACACATCACCTCTGCCTCATCTGGGAATTGAACCTGGACCCAAATTGGACAATTAGCCAGAAACCAAGAGTTTTATTTACACTTAGCCACTGTGGTGTTTTTTTTTTTACATTACGAGATGCAAATATGAAAGTAGTGTGAGATGTGACTTTGGACAATAACAAAGTTGTAGATATACTGGAAATTTTCATAGGTTTCCTAGGTTTTGCATGTGACATAATGTATTCAAACAATAAGTTGAAACCTCACTGTTTTTAAGTAAGGGAAGGACCCTTAATTGAATATTGTGATGACATTTATAAGCTTAATGCTGTCTGCTAATGACAGAGTTCATTCCGTGTCATGAGTTTCTTCATAATTTTTTTTACGTAATGAAAAGCAGAGAAGAACACAGTATATAAATGCGTGGAGCATATGTATCTGTAGCTCAATATAAGTTGTATGTGGAAATCCAATCTTTCTGTGGTAAATATGGTTTTTCATTGTTTAAAGTGTTAAGTAGCTGGCTGGTTCTAGATAACTTGTGAGTGTTTTTGTTTATTGATATCAGTTTTCACACACTTTTGTGTAATGTTTGACTTTTTATAACATGTTCAATGAAACTGTTAGATGGAATACTCAAGTGAAGATTTGTGAAAGTATGCTGGTGTTCAAAATTAAAGAGGGTAACTGCAAAAATGTATATAGCTGCCAATGTATCTAAAATAAAATAATATCAAGCAATGCCTTTATGCAAGGAAACCAGTTATTTTTGTCTATCTAACTTGCAACTCCTGACAAGCTTGTTTAATGTGGAGTCTTTAAGCAAGCTTGTCAGGTGGTGGAACACCAGTGAGCAAATTTTCTTTTCACAAATGAGTCACAGTTCAGCTTAAAGTACTGATTAGCAATATATTTTTTTATCTGAAGAGAACCAGAGACCTGCATCAGTCCCTCTAACATCACAGAAAGGGACTACTCTGGTGGCAATGATGTGATGGTCTGTGCAGGAATCATGACAAACAGGTGCACAGAGCTGCACATCTTTCAGAGCCACTCAGTTACTGCCCTGAGGTCAAGACCTCATCCATACCTTCATAAACAGTATGAGGAGTCATTGCTTGAGCTGCATAGCTGCCAGAGGTGATCATACTTCATATTAAAACGCCACATGTCTTTAAGCAAAAAGATTCAAAATGTTATTTCATGGGCTACTGTTTCATGTAAATTACAAGATTGTGATATTAACACATGCATACTTTGAGTTATGTATGCATTTATATAATCATCCTTTAATTTTGGGCTCCAGTGTAATTGTGTGCATAATATTAAACTGTTATGTTTGGAATCGGCTACTCTCTTTTGAAAGATAATGGTTGATGTCAGAATACTCTAATTACCATTTCTATGCAAGTATCAAAAGGATTTAAATTTTAAGCTATTTTCATTTTAAAATACATGTCATATGCATGTATCACAATGCTTTTCTTGATTCAGAATAGTTCCCATTCAACGAATGCAGCAATGATTTTGCAGTAGATCACTTAACTTTTAGCACTTAACCTTTCTGTCCATTAAGCATCTATAAACTGCTATTTCATAACTGGAATTTGTTTATCCAGCTTCCATTTTAGCACAGTGGCTGCACAGTGCTAACAAAATTAATAGTAGTGTGGAACTTTTACGTGTCAGGTGTTGAGTTGAGTAACCCTTCACTAAAGCTGGATTTAGGCAACCTGAATTTGCAGACTATGTTGTAGTTTGTCCATCATTAGCTAGTTACATGGTACATTTATTTAGAGCATTGACACTTCACCTGTCAGTTTCAATAGCACCAGAGCTATTGCATCAGTATCCTATCCTGATCATTGGCATTGACATGCGTATTAACATGAAAACTTGATGTATGCAGCTTGAACAGAAACTGGGAATATCTCTTATCTTAAAGAAAATAATAGAACCACCAGGGTAGTAAGATGATGAAGTGGCATCTCTCTAATGCCTTTTGTGGATGAGGTTTGTGCAGTAAAATATGGGGGACCACTACTTTATATTATCTGTTGAACCTTGCCAAAAATTGAAAAATCATGAATAAGAACATTAAAAAAGTGGCATATTCAAAGTTGTGACGTGTGGTACAGAATATGACATAGGACATAGTTTTTGTATGTGGATTGTAGCAACACTGGACCAATGTGTCCTTCAACTTCACTAGCAGCTGAGGCTATTTTGTGAAAAGTAGCACCTCCCTGAGTTAAGTTATTATGCCATTTTATTTTGCATAGAATTATTCATTAAATTTTTTAATTGTAAAAGCTGTCAACTTTCTTTATGTAAGTTATTTAATCTGTAATAGGTTTCACCTGCTAACAAGGTAAAATATTACTTTCAAGGAAGTCTCCAGTATTACTAAGCATTCATGCTAAGGACTAATTTTATCTAAAACATGTTTAAAAATTTTCATGAAGGTATAAAAGTAAAATGGTAAAATAGGAATGTTTCTAGTTACTGAACTGATTATATTTGCAATTACCAGAATTTTGATAAACTACCATAAAATAGACCTTATTCAGGAATTAACCACATAATGATTTGGAAGTTTAGTATTATGTCTGGTTTGTAGATCAAGTGATCCCTTTTTATAAACAAGGAGACACACTTTGTTGAATAACTGAGTACATGGTGAGTCAAAGCAATTCCATTGTTGATTCTATTTTTTGCTGAGAATTATAGCCTCTGATCCAATGTTGATGAATTCCCCCATTGCCCATGTTTTAACACTTTTCTAGTACTGTGTCTTTAGTTGTAACATGTGAAAAATACTTTAGTCTTAAAAAATGGGGTGGCAAAGGGAAAAAATTGCACTTTTACATTGTGTTCTTTTGTGTCATTGTATAGTTTCAGTGGAATAGGTTGTCAGTGTTATGGATCATCAAATAGTTTGTTACATGAAGAACTATATCATGTGTAGTTACGCATTTTAAAATGTGCATTGAAAATTTTTTGCACTGTACAAAATAATGGCCATAAAGTTCAAAATCTTGATGCAGTTACACCATTACCAGAAGCAAGGACTTAAAGCTGATGAAGCATTCTAAAAAATGATAGTGAATCTTGTTGCTTGGACAAAAGAAATGTGGTTCAAGAAATTTGCAGCTGATGTGAGCTTAGAAAGGAAGAGAAGTTTGGGAAGGCTTTGTGGGGCTGCCATGGTGGCACAGTAGTCTAAAGCACTGGCTTCTGACCATTATGAGATGTGGATGTTGTGTTTTCTTACAGCACTGGTTCTCTTTCTTCCCTGGAACCAGTGGCCCTAAATTAGGGATGGGCGACTGCTTGTAACCAATTGAGTTGCTCACAGTTGTCATTAAATCGGACCCAAACAAACAGTTCTGTGTAGGTTAATTCAGTAGTTCTGTAGCCGTTGAAGGAAACCCAACAACCAGCACCCACAAATTGTCAGACAGACTGGGAGTTTACAACCCCACAAATTGTCAGACAGACTGTACAAGCTTGGAAAGGTCTACAGATGATGGCATGATGTGCTACATGAATTGATCCCATCTCAGGCTCAACAATACACGAGGTCTGTTCTCAAGAATCCACATGGCATTCAGTTCATCAAGCAAACAGATTTTGGGAATGAGAAGTGGAACTACTTATGTGATCCAGACAGAGCTCCAATCAGTGGTTGGACCTAAATAAATCAGCTTTACCTGTTGCAGATTCAGCCGTTTTGAGAGAGAAGTGAATGCTTGGTGGAATTATGAGGGTATGATGATCCACTGTGAGCTTATTCTGGATAGCTGAGCTGTAACTTTTAACTCTGTTCTGAGCAGCTGGATTGTTGTATGATAAACTGAAGCAATGGTACCTGCTTCAATCAAAAGTGGGTGTTACTTAAGCCAGTGCTGTAACTAGCTTTTCATGTGCCCTGTGCAAGGCTTTATTTTTGGGCCCCTTAATTTTTTTTTGGGTGGGAACAATTATAAAACAAATACGATATAACAATTGTTTATAAATAATTTTTGTGTACACAAGAAATACGAGATCATTCACATGTATTTATAAATGAAAATAATAATTTTAATTGCACTTTTCTATCTTTCATTTCAGCAAATTCATTGATTACACCATCATAATTAATATCTTTAATGATATTCTATTCTATTGAAATTATGAAAAGATTGGATAATTGTTCTTGTCTGATAGTTGATCTTAAATATTTCTTAATTTTAACTTGCTAAAACTTCTCTCACATAAAGCAGAAGAAATTGGGATAGTGAAAAATATTTGCAGAGCAACATTGATATTCAAATATGACTCAACCCAAAGTCATGAAGAGCTGTAGAATATCAAGCGAAGTTGCAGTTTTGATGTTTTGTATTAGTGTTGAGGCTTCAAACTTAAAGCTTTGAATTTCACATGTAAGCTTGTACATATTTAAATCTTTGCTGTACTGAATAGTGAGGTCTGCAGCCAATTTTTGTAAATCAGCACCTGCCATCCATTCTAAAGATGAGTCATAGAGAAAGCAAAAATTGTCAGAGTTCTCAGTTGCTCATGATGCCAATCTGTTGAGACAATAGTGTAAAAAATGCTATAAATTTGCATTTTAAATAATTCTTTGGGTGTCATGCTACTTCCTTCATCAAGTGCTACATCTATTACCAATTTCCTAACTCTTCTTTTCCCTTTATTAGGAAATCCAATCTTTATATCCATTGTTTCAACCAAAGTTTTTGCTTCCAGGAAATTTTGTTGTTTCTTATTAGTCCTTGTAAAGTGCTATATAGTCCATCAATGTCGATATATCTTTATGTTGTAATGCCTGATTTGTTCATTCAATGCATTATAGAATTTTATTCTACACAGGAGGAGTACAGATAAATCTATATAATAAATTTGTAACAGCAAACTTTTTGCATTTGATACAGCTTCCTGATTTGATAAATTATTTGCAATTGTTCCCAATCATTTCTTTACTTTAGATAATTTTAACATAGCAACTTTATTGCATTGGCCTTTGATGACTACTTTGTATCAGAAAAACTTTTAAGTGATAATTTTAAAGACTTCATTAAAATTTCTTATGTTGTTGAGGACAAGAAAAAAATTATCTCTGCACTTCACCAAAAAAAAAAAAAAAAAAAAAGTGATCATTTCTGCCATTTGTAGATGCAGTGTGGACACCAGCTAAATTCAGATTATGAGCTGTGCAAGGTACAAATAGAGCCTAATTATTAATTTCCAAAACATGTGCTCTTACACTCTTGTACTTTCCAGCCATATTGGCACTGTTGTCATATCCTTGTCCTCTGGCATCATGAATGTCCAATTTATCTGCTTCTAGTTTATTTAAAATTTCGGTCATTAAATCTTTTCATGTAATTGAATGAAGTCGACGAAGCTTTCATCGATCATTACCTTATTATTGGAGTCAACGTAGATGTATCTTATCATTTGACTCATTCATTCTTTCCTTGAGACATCAGGAGTGTAGTCGAATAAAATTGTGTAGTACTTTGCTTTCTTAATTCTGCATATGATTTCATTTCTAGTTTTATCACAATCAATTTTATTTCATTTTGAATAATGGGTGAAAAATATGAAACAATCCTTTTTGTTTTTCAATATTCTTTTAAAGTAGCGTTATAATGGATAGCAAATTTAATTCAATTCAATTAAAAAGAACATTTCATGATTTGGATCTCCAATTATTTCATTTGAACTTCTAACAGCAGTATCATTTTTTCTTTTGGTGCAGAATAATATAGCATGTATTATTTTCAGTATTTCACACCGTATAATTTTTTCCTTGTTAATTAAATTAACTAAATCATCGAGTGAGTTATCTGATCTTATATCTTTTCACATCTATTTTTCATTTCACATAACTGTTGGGGAATAACAGGATGAAGATGTCTTCAATCATGGAATCCTTTTTGTGGATCGGAAAGATTATGCGAGTTGTGTCTAAAAAGCACAGAATGAAAACAGAATATTGCATTTTGATTAATAGAATATAACATCCATTTTCTTTTAACTGTTTTTCCTATAATTTAAGCATAAAACCAGTCCTTTGTAAACTTTCGCCCTGAATTGTCTGATACCAAGGTATAAAAGTTTGTCATCACTTTGATCTGGACCATGTTTGACAAGGGGATATATTAATTTGTTTATGATAGCAGGCCAAAAATGGGGATCCTTGTAATTTAGCAGTATTTCTTTTGGAATATCATCATTGTTTGGAACAGTAGAGCACAAATTTAGTATGATATTGTCAATATGTGAAGCAGTACTTTGTGCAGGCTTCTCCTCTGACGTATCATTGTCCCTTAAAATATTAGGGTACAATTGTAATATGGTATCTTGTGAAGCAGTATATTTCTCCTCTTGTGCAGGCCCTTTATTTTCCCATATGTTATTATCTGTTGAAAAGGTAGATATCAATTGTGGTATGGTATAATCATCTTGTGAAGCAGCAGAAGTTTTGTCCTCTTGAGCAAGCTCCTTGTCTTTCAGAGTATCATTGTCCTTTGAAATAGTAGAGAGCAATTGCAGTTTGGTATCTTGTGAAGCGGTACCAGATTTGGCCTCTTGTGCAGGCTCTTCACCTTCTGGTGGCTTCTGTTCTCAGCCATTTAGCAAATTATGTGACATTAATGTGCATTATTCTAATTGTTGCTTGTTTGTTTTTCTCTTTTGTGCACCTGACAGTTGCTTAGACATTTTTGTACTAGAAAAAAACAAAATACGTATCTATGCATTAGAATTTATTGATGAATATCTGGTATTCTGTTTCCTAAAGGCTCCAAATCTCAGACAGAGTTTGCTGGTACAACCAGAACATTAACGACTTTAGTATAAACAACTTTTACTCTGTGGCAAACTGCTCGACAATCGAGCATGCAAGACTAGTTCATCGACGTAATCCTCATGCATCCCCTGTTCAGTGCCATCACAAATACAGATGCTGAACCATACAACCACATAAAACAGTCGACAAAGTGAAGAGGTGCATGCACGCTCTGAAGATCATTTCTTTACTAACCTTGACAGGATCTCTGGTCATGTGAGGAAATGAAAAGCTTGATCTTTGGATGAGCCCTCCCTTCCTCATGTGGCTGAATGTTCATCTTTAAAAAGAAGCTTTAAGCATCATTTTAAAAAGATTCTCTTCTAATCATGACTGACAGTCTGGTCATGTGAGGAAAAAAAAATAAAAAAAATAAATAAATAGCAAACACTTTTAACTGGATGCAATGAAAAAAAAACATTTTATTTCATCTACTGCTGATGACATTTTATTTATCCTATCCCTTACCCATTTTCACAAGACAATTGCTTTGTCAGTTCCATTTCAGGGCCCCCTTTATCCTGAGCCCTGTGCCTGTGTACCTGTTTCAATTGCTTAGTTACAGCACTGCCTTCAGAAGTCAATTCCAAGCCTCAGACACTGGTAAGGCTTTACAAACTGGAGTGAATCAAGCTCCTGCCATGACCAACATACCATCTGTGACCTTGCTGCCTCCTCATGATCACCTCTTTTGGGTGATGGCACATTTTCTATGTGATAACCACTTCACTGATTTGGACAACACCAAACGTGGATGTCAAGAGTTCTCTACCTCTAAGCCAAATGCATGGTACCATGCTGGGATTAAACACTGGGCAGAAAGATAATTAAATGTTCATGAATGTTTACCAGATGTTAAGTATGGTATTTTCCTTTGTATAGTACACTGTGCATAATATGTTAAGTACAGTATTTTTCTTCGTATAATACCTCTCTTGACAATCACCACACAGATTTTTTAAAAATCAAAGTGCTTTTTTCTTTTAAATTGGGGTTTTATCCACAGACTAAATTTAACTTTTTTAACAGATTGTCTGCTGATGATATGCTAGAAATTATGGTAACTCATAACAGCAGCATTGTCATATGTTGCATTTCATTTTGAAAAGTGAACTTTGTCTGAAAAAAAAAAAAAAAAAGGTATTCACAGAGACATTAGTGTTTTGATATGTTCTTACTGTTGTAATCACTGCTGGTATCAGCTGAAAGTCCTAACTAAAAACATTTAATGTTTATTTATTCAAAGTTTTGGTCATCTTTTGCTGTTATGTGAAAGACTTTCTTCTGTTATGTCTTTGTTATATTATAGTATATAGTGAAAAGTTTTATAACAATTTTGCATGTAATAAATATCCTGAGTTTTACTATTTATTCTAATGGAATAAAGCAGTCAGTTAAGATATATAAAGTTCAAATGATGAACTCTTGTGGAAGTGCATCTTCCTGATCATTTTTTTTTTAACTTTCCAGATTTAGAAAATGCCATTGTTGCAACTGATGGTGGCAGGTATGATGTCATTGTGAGAGAAAGGATAAAAAAGCTGTTTATTGGAATGAAGACCCATTGAGTGTTAGACGTTGTACCTGGTTTTACAAATCAGATGGTCCTCAGAGATATTTTCCCTATGAAGAAGATCTTTCTGCAAAACTTGAAGTGAGTGATTTATGGAAAGCATAATATCAGTTAATGTTAATAGTTATTCTGTTTTATGTATACTATAGAATGACTGTTAAAGTCATTACAAGTAGATTATGCATTTAGGTATGGAGAGTACTGTTCTCTTAATGTGTGAAGAAAAAAAAAATCATCATTTTAGTAAAAAGCAAAGTGCTGTAACTAGGATTTTGAGTGCTTATACCCATAAAAAGAAACTCCTTAAATCGAAAAAAATAATAATTTAATACTCAATTATCATATAAAAAAAAAGTTTAACTATGAAAAATAATACTTATAGAAAAAATTATAATCACAGTTTTCTCTTGTATGCAAAATAGGTATATATATTCTTTGGTAATGAAAATACTTTATAACTGTTTTCAGTGTACATTACAAAAACAAATAACTATCTACAAATTAAGTTAACTTGACTTTTCATTCCTTTAATTTTACTGTAATATCACAAAAATCTGTTTCTATATGCTGAGTATCTTGAGGACCATCTAAAACTCTTTTTGGTTCTGTTTATGCATAATTCATGCCCTCTCCACCAATCGTTTAGGTTTACCTCCTACTCAGTGCTTGATTTCAACCACAAGCCCCCCCCCCACCTATTGAAGAATGCAAAATATGTGCTCACTCTGCAGTTATGACCCAGCTCTACATTGGCTTCCTTCCACAGTCAGAACAAGTTTAACATTTTTTTATTGCTTTCTGACCAAAAGACTAGTCAAGTTCTGGCAAACTAACATCCATTCTTGTGGCAGCTAAAATGTTAAATTCAAACATACAAAAATAATGAAAGTATTTAAGTACTACATAGCAAGTTCATGCTCTTGGTGCTATTTTAAACCTTAGTAGATGTTTAATTCACATTAGTGGGCAATTTTGACAGAAATTTCGATTTCAGCATTTTATAAATAAAGTTTTACAGAATATTAACTTTTTTAATATAAGAATTTAATCATCATCATTGTCAACCATTATCAGTCCACTGCTGGATGACGGTCTCCCCAAGTTTCTTCCACAACGATCTGTCTTGTGCCAGTCTCCTCCATGTTACTCCCGCATACTTTCGAATTTCATCCACTCATTTCACGTGTGGTCTTTTCTGGGTCTTTTCCTGTCCCTTGGAATCCAGTCTAAAATTTTGGCTGTCCATCGATGGTCTGTCCTTCTGGCAATATGTCCAGCCCATTTCCATTTCAGGGAATTTACTCTGATCATGATGTCTTCCACTCTTGTCATTTTCCTGATCCACGAGTTCCTCTTCTTATCTCTCCTGGCTACACCAAGCATGAATCTCTCCATGCTTCTTTGAGTTGTCTGTAGTCTTTGTATTTCTCTTTTAGTTAAGCTCCATGTCTCTGCACCATACATAAGCACTGGAAGGATGCATTGATCAAACACCTTTCTTTTAAGACATAATGGCATATTGCTCTTGAAAATTATACTGTTTCTTCCAAAAGCTCTCCAGGCAAGTTTTATACACTGATTAATTTCTTCATCAATGTCACCCTCTCTTGATATCTGCTGTCCAAGATAAATGTAGGTATTGGTTATCTCCAGCTTTTACCCATCAATTGATAAATCTTCATTTCTTGTAAAAGCAATGTACATCACTTTTGCCTTCTGAAAGTTCATTTTTATTCCCACTTCTTTACTCTTGTCTGCAAGTTCCTGGGCCATAATCTGCAGCTCTGATGGGGTAGTTGCAAAAATGACTACATCATCAGCAAAACAAAGGTGAGTTAGATAATCCCCATTAATCTTTATGCCTTTGTTTTCCCAGTTCAGTGATTGAAAGACATTTTCCAATGTGGCATTAAAGAGTTTGGGAGATATAGTGTCATCTTGTCTCACTCCCTTTCCAATTTTTATGGGTGCCATATTCTCAAATAGCCGAATCTTTGCATCTTCAATACCGTAGGACTTCATGGTTTCACCGAATCAAAGGCCTTTTCATAATCGATAAAAGTCGTGCATAATGGAAGTTCATATTCCCTCGCTCTTTCAATTAGTTCTCTCAGTACGTGGATATGATCTATAGTGCTGTAGCCACTCCTGAATCCAGCTTGTTCTCTCGGTTGGGCCATGTCCAGTGTCACCTTCAAGTGGTGTGAAAGAACTTTAGTGAAGATTTTATAAACTGCTGATAGGTCTGTAGTTCCTGATATCCTCAATGTCACCTTTTTTATGTAGCAGGATCATTGTAGCGTTGTTCCAATCCTCAGGAATCTTCCCTTCATTAAGGCATCGAGTGAAAACTTGGGCGAGTACTGTTTCAATTTCTCCACTTGCTTCTTGTATGATGTCTACAGTAATTCCATCTTCTCCTGGAGCTTTTCCCCATTTCATGTTTTTGATTGTATGTGCAACTTCTGCTGTGAGGACTGGAAGAACTCTGGTACTGGTACCTTTCATAATGTCAGGACTACGTGCATCATCCCTTTCATATAGTTTTGAGTAGAAATCTTTCACTCTTGTCAAAATTTCACCTTTATTTCTTGTTACAGAACCATCTCCTTTTCTGAGAGCCATAATCTGTTTTCTTCCCTTACTCAGATGTCCCTTTGCTCTCTTCAAACTTTGGCTGTTTTCAATTGCTTTCTTCACTAGTTCACAGTTGAATTTCCTTACATCTTCAGTGATACTTTTACGTACCATCTTGCATAGCTCTATATATTTCACTTTGGAAGTCACATCTCCTTTAGTTGTCCTCATCTCTCTTCTTTTTTGCATAATAATTTTGGTTTTTCCTGATAATTTTTTCGTATGCAACTTGCTCTTAGTACCAGCTATTTTTGTTGCTGTTTCCATAAGAGCATTGGTTAGTTTTCTGTTAACTTCAGAGATGTCCACTTCTTCCGACGTTAGACCTTCTAGAGCAGAGAAACTGTTACTCAGTTCCAATTTGAAGGTATGTTTTTTGAGGTTGGTCATGTCAATACACTTTGTTTTATGAGCTTGCCACGCTCGAGTTTAGCGTTGAGGTGCATCTTGCATCGTACCATTCTATGGTCACTAACTGTGTTGAACTTGTTTAACACACTGCAGTCTTCTATGACAAATTTCTTGTTACACATAATAAAATCAATTTCACTTGTCAATCCATTGGGATGCCTCCATGTCCATTTCCTTTGCGGCTTTTTTTGAAAAAGGAGTTCATGATGAAAAACCCTTCTGCTAACTCGACGAGAGTATTTCCACACTGGTTTCTGTTGCTGTGATCGAATTTACCTACTGAAATTTCGTACTGTTGTCGTTGCCCTATTTTTGCATTGAAATCTCCCATAATGATCAAGTGCTGCTTGCCTTTATTATTTAGATGACAAATTTCCTCATAAAATTCTTCAATTTCTTCTTCAGGATGACTTGTAGTGGGTGCATAAGCTTGAATAATCTGAGCCTGGTATCTTCTCAAGAGTTGGATAACAAGTCTTGCAGCTCTGTCAGAGGAACTTTCAACTTCTACAACTTTATCCTTCAGTTTCTTGTTTATTATAAATCCAACACCACTAGTTCTGCCAGTATCTGTCCCACGATAGTAGAAGAGATGTCCACTTTGCAGTTCAATGAGATCTTCTCCTTTTCTCCTTACCTCACTTAGCCTGACGACGTCCCACTTGATCCTTTGTAGTTCTTCCAGTTCAAGGAGCCTTGAATCAGAAGATAGGGAGCGTCCATTATACGTAGCCAAGGTCAGCATCAGATGGCAGCCTAGTCCGGTCCTCCGGGGATTCTTAGCACCCTCTGCCTTCATGCCGCACTGGGCGCTGCCTTGGCCAGGTACATTCCAGCTGCCAGAGACTGAGGGCCAAGATTTAAGTTGTGGATTCATTTTTGGAGGGGTTTGGCCATAACTCACCATGCTGGCCAAGCGGGTTGATGAGTGTGGGATAGCATTTCCTCTAATCCCGATGGTATAGTTATACCGATATGAGCACATAAATTGTGTAATTGCAGTTTGTATCATAGGCTTAAAGAACAATGTTCAAGAAATTTTCTTTTATTAGGTCAACACCAGCTGCTCTTTTCCCTTTTCGCAACTTATGTTTAAGAATTGGAGTTTCTTTCTCTCCAGGAATTTAAAAAAAAAAAAAAAAGTAGTGCTGATTACTATTTATTTAAGTATCTTAAACCCTTTATGAGGCTTTCATATAATTGGTGTCTGTGGAAGATTCCCCTAGTCACAGCCCTGGGGTAAAATGTATCATTATGATAGGATTTGTAAGGGAAAAAACAGCATAGTCATTGCCTTGCTTGCTGTTCAATATGTAACTTAAAGTAAAAAAAAACCCTGAAAATTACCTACGCCCTGTAGTGGGAATTGAACCCGCATCTCTGGATTTCTGCTCAAGCATGCTATACATTACCCTACCCAAGACAATGAATGATGCTTAGAACTTCATTGTCCAGGTTAGTACAATGGATAGCATGCTTGAATAGAAATCAGGAGATCATGGTTTGTACGCGTCCTGGAAACCCTGGAAAAGTCTTGGAATTTCATATTGTCCTGGAAATATCCTAAAATTTCATTACATGTCCTGTAATTTTATCCATTCCTGCCTTTTTGTCCCTGCATGATGTTTTTGTAGTTAAGAATTTTTCTACTGATACAACTTATGTCTGACAACTTTTCCCTTCCCCAACCCCTGCAAGATGTGGGGGCTGTTGGTTTTCTTGTTTAAAGCGGAGTTATTAGCTCATTTTTGTAAATTAAAAAAAAAAATCCTGCGTGTGTTATCACTTTGTCTGACCAGCCAGGGACCATATCTTTGCAACTATTAGTTCGATTTGTAAAATTCTTTTTGTATTGGTAAGCTTGAAATGTGCGAATAACAATCGTTTAATTCTGTTTTTTTCCCCCTAATGAACAACTTCGCCTCTAGGGGGCGTGAAAGCAGATCCTATTGAATTCAAAATACATTTTATTTCATATTTGCTTCTAAATATCTGATTGAGAAAATTCTTTTTCCTTTCGATGCCATTTATATCAGACTATTTTAGTTACAGTCTGATTTTCAAGTAATGCATAAATTTTCCGCTAGAGAGCGTAAAGGTAAATCATGGTTTTCCTGATATCTCCACTTCTGAAAGTTCGATTTGAAAAATTCATACAGCTCCTGATGGGAAATGTTTTGCATATAATTTCTATTTTTTTTTTTTTGTAAAGAATGGTTTGGCCACCAGGGGGCATAAGTGTTTATTTTGGCTTCTGATGTATTTGCAACAAAATCTAAGCTTCTGAAAACTCGATTGAAAAAACTCTTTTGTGAACCAATACTGCTCACCTCATATAACTTTTTGAGAATACCTCCTGCTCAAAATAGCGCATTTTTTTCCACTAGGGGGTGTAGATGCATATCTTATTTTTGTTGATATCTCTGTTTTTATAAGTCCAATTTGAAAAATTATTTCTTTGTTGGAGAGCATTTTCGGCGCAAAATGGTTGCTCGTATGATTCAAAATTTTTTCTTAATGCACAACTGTGCCACTAGGGGCGTAAGTTCACGCTTCCATTTACAGCAATATCTGTGGGACTAAAATCCTGATTGAAAAAAAATTGTTTTTGATCAGATACTACTAACTATGAAAACTACTTGTGTGTATTTTCTTCCCAAAATCATGTACAATTTTGCCGGTAGGGGGCACAAATATTTAATCTATTTTTCTCAATATCTGTACTTTTAAATGTCTGATTTAATTTTTTTTTAACATCAAATAACTTTTACCATATGGAACACTTTAGGTTTGTGTTTTAGGAGGTTTGTAGTTCACAGTTCTGCTGCTAGGTGGTTGTGTACTTCTGTTTGCAGCTGTATCTCCGCTTCTAAAAACCCTATTGAGAAATTTCTTCTTTTACTGAATGCCATTCGCTACAATAAAGATAGGGAGCAAATAAGATTTTTGCTACAATAAGAATCCTCTTTAAATAGTGCACAACTTGATTTTGACCTTTATTTCCCCCCATGGCGTGTAAACGTCAAAACCTTTTTCATGCTATCTGCGTTTCCGGGAGACGTATTTCAAAAGTTCCTTTCGTTAGATGAAGAACAAAGAATACTTTTTTGCCTATTTTCAACTTTTCCATTATGCAAAATTCTTCATTTAGAAGGCATAGTTATATCATGTTTCCTTCTATATCTCTTATTTTACCTGTTCAATTTGAAAATCTCTGTCTCTGATACCTTCCTTCCGCTATGAGAAAACTTTTTGTGTGCCATTTGTTAATATTGGTAACATACTTTTTAACCACAGGTGGAAGTAAGTAGCTGATTTTTTTTTACTTTTTTGTGGTTCATTTTGACCTTTGCTGAAATTTGCTAAGAAATATTTTTTTGTAAAATTTTGCCATAAAATGAGATTGCTTTTGAATATCAGAAACTTAAATCTAGTCATTGCGTAATATTTTTTGAATTAACTGATAACTTTCCTTCTGCTATAATTAGTATTTTAATCATGTCCAGTAAAATTGCCTTGATCACTGATGAATGCAGCTGTACTGTACACATAGCCCTTGGATTTAAGGGTTTCCCATTATTCTTTCATTTCATTTTGGAAATTTTTGTGCATACTTTGTTTGCTGGTGAGTATAAATTTAAAATATAGCTAGGGCATCAATATTATGTTGAAAATTCTTTCCCTAAATAAAATGTAACTCCCACTAGCATTTGTTTAAGAAATAATAATTCCTTTGTTTTCCCCCCTTTGAAAAAGTTCAAAATATTTCACCTTTCCTTATCCTTAAATTTTCAATGTGAGCATTTTTTCAAAATAATTAAACAGTGTTTTTTTTATTGATTGTGAGGTATATGAAATCATTTCAAGAGTAATGCCACATTTATGTTCTAACTATAGATTTTATATCTATATATTTTTGAGTTTTATTTTGAATTTTATTCTGTATTTTGCTTCAAATAATTGAACTGAAGCCAAAGTAGAAAACTATTTTTTCTCAAAACCAGTATAGTAAAATGTATGCAAAAGGTTTTTAGAAATTAAACCTGGTTTACATTTTCAGTGAAATTTTTGGGATTTCAGTATTTATCTGTAATGTAATTCTGAGTTTCTTATTAGCTACAGCAGACATTATTTTCAGCATTCTGTATTAAGTTTGTTCAAGCATGTAGGGAGTTGTTTGTTGTAGGTTATAGGTTGAGCAGACCGATGGTTTTACCATATTTTTAAGTAGAAGTGTTTGGATTGTATGTCCTGGAAAAAAGTCCTGGAAAAGTCCTGGAATTCTGTGATTGAAAAAGTGTATGAACCATGGGAGATGTGGGTTTGAATACTGCACCAGTGCATTGTAATTTTCAGGTTTTTATTGCTTTAACTTGCATGTTGAATAGTTGAGCAAGGCGATGGCTTTTCTGTTTGCCACCTTAAAAATAGTGTAGTTGTTCCATGTATTTGAAGAATATTTTTTCCATGATCTACACATATCATTAACTTTAAATCTGACAATAAAATTTCCTTATTCCTGGCATAAGTTTTGAACTGTGACAAAAGGGTAATATTTAATAATGTTTCAAGTACTTCTAATATTGGATTTCTTTAGTAAAAGTCCACTATTGAAGGTTACTTTTTTTTTTTTATGTGCGTTAATGCAATTGCATTCTTGGACTTGCCATTAAATTGGTGAAGTTCTAAGTTGATTCCGTTATGTAGATGCGGCATGGGGGTTTTTTCATTCAGTTGCTGGTCCACTTCAGTTTTTTCCCCCGTTGGTTTTTAATTGGCCTTGTTACTAAATGATTTTTTTTTCCTTTCCTGCTTTCACATATACTTCTATACATTTTTTTTACCAGAGTACTTTCGGTAACACTCCATTACCGTCATCTAGGGGATGTTTGCTCCGACCAGCACGGATCGTGTCAGTAGAGCTTTTGGGTGGTTCTCGCGGGCTGATGGCGCCGCAACGCCCAAGAGGAAGCGATAGCCGTTAACAGATGCAGCCCGCGAGAACCACCCAAAAGCTCTACTGACACGGTCCATGCTGGTCGAAGCAAACGTCCCCTAGATGACGGTAACGGAATGTTACCGAAAGTACTCGGGTAAAAAACGTATAGAAGTATATGTGGAAGCAGCAAAGGAAAAAATTGATTTAGTAACAAGGCCAATAAAACCAGGGGGGGACTGAAGTGGACCAGCAACTGAATGAAACCCCCCCCCATGCCGCATCTACATAATGGAATACGGGGAAAAAAACCAAGATCCACGTGCTGTGGAAGTGTTCAACTTGGAACTTCACCAATTTAACGGTAAGTCCAAAAATGCAATTTAATAATGTGCTATTTTTGTCATTTAAATCTGCAATAAGTTTTTCAGTGTTTTTAAATATAAATTTAGGATTTCACAAGCATTATCTTTTTTTTTTTTAGGAACATTTTCACATGTGCTGTACAACTGGAAAATGGGGTCAAAGAATGGAATTTTCAGGGACAGAAATAGTTGTGATGCAGTCACCCCAAGTTATAATGCATTATATTCCATCTAACCAGGTGGATGATTGGACCACAGTTGTTGTAAGTCTATTACATGTACTGAAATATGCTTTCTTATGATGTAGCATAATTTAGTTTTTTAAATTACTTTCCATATGAAATATTTCAATATCCATGTATACGGCTGCTTAATACTGGGTCATTCCACGTCACTTCATCCAGGTCATGTAACCCACCATCTCAGATTTTGATGAAATTTGGCATGGAGGCATACTTCACCAAGATATAGAAAATGGCCAAATTTTAACTTCCTACACCTCATAGTTTGAGATACAATGCTCCTAAGTTTCACTGAACACCAATTGCACACGTAGAGCGAAAGAGTACCACTTTTCACAAAATGCTGCATAACTGTAGTGCTATTTAGTTTAGAAGAAATAAATTTTGTACCCTTATGCAAAAGAGCTTCCAGAATAAGAAGTCATTTTAAATTTCATTGAAAACACCAAATAAATAAATTAAATACAGTGGTAAAGTGAAAATTTAAGAAAAAACTTGCTGTTCTATATTAGTCTCTACAGCAAATAGCAGAGATATGAGGGAGCTCTTTTTTAATGTATATTGGTCTGTGACATATACTGTCACGCAACAAGAAAAAAAAAATAGTGGCTTTCAGCTTGCTTTTGAAGACATGTGTAAATATCTGAAATGCGTGTGGAGTTCCACTTCGTCAATTCAACCACTTTTTTTTTTTATTATGATAACTCATCTCTGACGTTCAAGAAATTTCACAAGGAGATAAAATTAACAAGGACACAAAAATATAAAAAAAATGTTTTCTTACACCATATAGTTTCAGAAATACCATATTAACAAGTTTGACAAAATGGCTAGTTCAGCTGTACTCGACAACAAGTTAGGTGAGCATATGCAACAAACTGCTTAGTCATACTCACCTACAGTACATAGATCTATTTTTTCATAATTAGTTTTGACTTGGAAAAAAAGGAAAAACACAAGCAAGTAATTTGTTTTGCACTGTTTCACAAATATTTACATTGATGTTCTTAATATGCCATGATCAACTCCTGAGGATGGAGTCCTTATAATTCATCCAACTTGGAAAACACATATGTTCTTCCAGAACTTGTTGTCATGGGAGCATCAATTAAACATAAAATGTGTCCAAGTGGAATATTGCACTCATCTTTAAATGAAGACGAGTAAAATGAAACTGCAGGGCCATTTGGGTGCATAAATTTTGCAGATGCATCACCTTCTTCATAATTGATTTTCTCTATTATTCCTAGAAACCAGTTAGAAACATATACACATGCTACATAACATTGTGTATATAACTACCTTTGTATTCCTAGATTTGCGCAGCCAAAATCAAAGAGTAATTTTCATCCAAGCTGTGGAAACTCTGTGTACCAGGTATTGTTTGAGCATGAGAAAATCTTACTTGACACTCATTGCGCACAGCATTCATATCACTTTTCGAAATGAAATGGAACTCTTCTGTTCATGATATTCTTATGACAGAAGCCAAACATCTCTGGAGTGGTTATTTGCTCCTTCAGTAGACATTGGAGACTTGTTTTTGTAGTGATTTGCTTGACATTCCCACCTATGCCATCACAAGGAGACTTCCCATTGCTGGTGGCAAAGAAAGACAATGAAGCTGTCACTGCAAAATCATTAATGTGATGACATAGATTTATGAAGTTTTTATAGTTTTTGTACTGAGCAGCACAACCATCAGTAAAATAATGTACTTCTTTTACGTGTTGGTAGTTCTTTTTTAAGAAAGTTATTATTTCACTCTGAATCTTGTACACCATTGCAACATCATGATCAAAATCATCAGAAATGAAACAGTGACTTGATGCAGAGTTCAAAGATTCAGAATTTCTTTTACTGTAAATAACAACAGGGTGAACTGTGCATGCATGGCGGGTCCAATGATACCCTTGTGCTCCTTCCTGAACTAGAAATCCATAATTTTCACTGAAGTCCATCAGTATAATGGCAGACTCTGGACCAATTGTTCCTTTCAACTTACTGAAAACTAAAGACTGTGCTTTGGTAATGTATGAATGCGGAATGAGCTTCTCAATTTTTGACAAAAATAATTCAATGAATTTCTCAACTGAAGAAGATAACTTTTGAAGCTCCATTCTGTCTGTAGACACCCACTAGTGATATTCGATTTCATCGGGGATCGCAATCTTTCAATTTATGCAACTATAACTGATTCAGATTTGTACTTTTTGGACACTGAACAACACCAAAGCATGTACTTCGATTTCTTACTGCTGCAGACAAAACTATTGATAAAGTCCTGATGTGATTCTTCAAAGTGTGCTGCACTAATCAAAAGTTAGTTATTTTGATGTATAGTGCACACACATACAGAATGGATTACAGAGAAGCCCGCAAGATTGCACCATTTCGGGCGAAGAGCACAAAATTTAGAAAATCCTACTTTCATTAGTATATCTTTGCTTAAATTGTTGATATAACTCTTTCAAATCATACAGAATAAGTCTTTTCTGAGCATGAACGCTTCTAGAGACACTTACTTTGTCCGTCATTCATGGCATTTGCCTAGAATAGTTATCTTCATAAAATCCTATAATCTGTTTTATGGTATCTTGTGAAAGTTTCTTACCATGTCTGGGAACTGATATAATGCCTTTATTTTTTGCTAATTTTCTTGCCTGATGTACTGTGTATTCTGAAACTGCAGTGCTACTTTTTTTCTGGCCCATGATGGGAGAGCCAGTGTTAATTTGATTTTTTTTTTTTTTGACAACTGACAGTAGGTATCTTTTCTTTCATTAAAGCAACAAGTTTTTCCAAATCATGAGCTTTTAAAAGTTTTAATTCATCTATGGAGTGTTCATCATCACTGTCCCTAGTAGAAGACTGAGCTGTAAAGCCATTCTCTAGAACACAAGATATTTTACTCTGCATAGCTAACTTTGCTTGAAGAAGTTTTCTTTTCCCATATGCTGGTTTACTATGGGATGGCAAGGAATGTAATTTTAACAGGGACAATCCTAAATCAGATAAACTTTCAAAACTTTTTTAGCAGCACATTCTTTAATAATAAAATAATCAGGGGCCATTTCACTATCATCAGGCTCACTTAAAACTTCATTTTCTACAGGTTGTCCTAATTTTGATGCTTTTCCACAACACAGGGCGTAATTTTTGACCTGGGCATACACTGATATTTTTAGATTGCAGCTGTTGGGCTATTTGTATACTGACTTGATGCATGGACCTCTTAACAGGTTTTTTCACATCATGGTCACCAAAAGGGTTGCAACAAGTTACTTGGTAGCTTTCATATTTCTTCAGATAATAACATTTGTGATGTAAACATACTGAGATTATATCATTATGTGGAATATTAGGTCTTAAAGAAATAAGTTCCTTGTTAGCAACAGAAAGTTCTTCACTACTGAGAAACCCTTTTGTCTTCACATAACTTGATTTATTGCATTCTGTATTGGCAAGTGATCCAACACTACACTGGTCCATTATTTTTTTCCATGATTGAGGTTGACAAACTTGTCCCATAGTCAGATTAACACAGAGCAGCCAATGCACAAAAGAAAATATTGGAAGCAATATATTTCACAGCAAAGTTTAAGAGACTTATGGATAGCCTGTCCAAAGTGAAATCAGCATGAGCATCTGAAAACTTAACTGGGAATGAGGGACTGAAACCTTACTTCTCTTTAGCTGGAGGACATCCCTAGGAGGGTGAGGTGAGAAAAGAGAAATATTTTTGACCTCCACCCTCATCTCAGCACTTGGGGAGTTTTACAATGTCATAAAACTTACCCCATTTGAACTTGTGGTCAGTTAAGCACAGGATCTGGGATGAAGTCAAAACAAATGCTCATGACCTTAGGAATCATGCTGTATCCTTTTGCCCCATCATCTTTTAAAAAAATGCTCTCTGATATGTTGCAATTGTTTCCTAGTTGCCCATCCATTGCAATCTTACTTTAGTGTATTAACTAGTCATTCACATATAAACCCTGCTTATATCTTTTGTGGAAATGTTTACATTGGGGGGGGGTAAATTTTCCAAAGTTCTGTTTCAGGGAGATTTGTCAGAGTAATTTTTTTTTCAGGAATTTTTGCAATCTGCAATAAGAGAATAACATATTTTGAAATGACTGAAAAACTTTAAAACCTCACCATACTTGTGCGGTTCAGCTGAACTAGCCATATCGTCAAACTTGTTAATATGGTATCTCTGAAACTATGTGGTATAAGAAAACATAATTTTTTATATTTTTTTGTTCTTAGTTTTATATCCTTGTGAAATTTCTTGAATTTCAGATATGAATTATAATTAATAAAAAAAAAAAGTGGTTGAATTGACGAAGTGGAACTCCACACGCATTTCAGATATTTGCACATATCTTCAAAATCAAACTGCTGAAAGCCACTATTTTTTTTTCTTGTTGCGTGACAGTATAAGTCAAAGACCAATATACATTAAAAAAGAGCTCCCTCATACCTCTGCTATTTGCTGTAGAGCCTAACATAGAATAGCAAGTTTTTTTTCTTAAATTTTCACTTTACCACTATATTTAATTTATTTATTCAGTGTTTTCAATGGAATTTAAAATGATTTCTTATTCTGGAAGCTCTTTTGCATAAGGGTACAAGATTTCTTTCTTCTAAACTAAATAACACTACAGTTATGCAGCATTTTGTGAAAAGTGGTACTCCGTCACTCTACATGTGCGATTGGTGTTCAGTGAAACTTTGGAGCACTGTATCTCAGAAACTATGAGGTGTAGGAAGTTAAAACCTGGTCATTTTCTATATCTTGGTGAAGTATACCTCCATGCCAAATTCCATCAAAATCTGAGATGGTGGGTTACATTTCCCCCAAAAATTGGATGAATTGATGTGGAAACCATACTGTGGAATAATGAAATGACAAAGCCATCCACCTAATCTTTCATTGTTTTGCTCATGCATGAATTAAATGTTATCCAGGCATGTTTAATTCTTTTTGATCGTGTATCACAAACCTAGAACAATTCAGATCAAAGGTATTTTTTTAAATACATTTTTATTACTAATTGAAAATAAATACTTATCCAAATTTCTAGGGCAAATATTATTTCTCATCTGAGGTCAGTCAGTGATAATATGGGATGGGGATACTCTATCAAAAATTAAACCAAACTTCTTAATCATAACCATTACTGAAAAGTCAAGATTTATCCCAAAAGTTTATCAAACAGGATTTGAATAAATTACACAAATAATCTCATAAAAATATGAGCACCTTCTTCTTGATCTATTCCTTTTCCCACATTTTTAGCACTTTACTTCTTCCAAATGTCTGTTTGTTTTTATGTCATCAGGGAGGGACAGGCTTTCATACATTATGTAGTAAATATATAGTTGATCAATTTAGATTATATTTGTTTTATTTGTATGTTTTTATTAATTTTGTTATCAATTTTTTTACCAAAAGACTAATTGTTAACCTTTTTTTCGTTATAACCCTTTTTTAGCAAACTTATTTTAATCAATACCCATAATTGGCGTGGATTAGGAACATCCACGGCAATTGAAGTATTATATATAAAATAATAACATCAAACAGAAGTATTATATAAAAATAATAAAAACATGAACGTGGAAAGAGCGATGGCTTCTGTTTTATTTTAATCAGTTTTTTGTAACTACTTACTTGTTAACTTTATTACTACATTATTGTATTAGTATTATATAATAACTATTAATAGATGAAAACCATAAATACATTGTCCCTTTTTCTTCTGGTAACACAAAGATCAAAGACAGTCAGCTTACATTTGGCTGGTGCCTTTCGCCACGCTATGTGGCGTTCTCAAAACCACATTACTTTCTGATATTTTTTTATCCTTGACCCACTGAAAATGTTCAATGGGTGGAGCAGTGTCTTGCCTTTTAGTTTTCTGGTGTAGTAAGTAGTTATGAAAAATTGATTAAAATAAGAATTGCTAAAAAGGGTTATTTAAAAAAAGGCTAACAATTAGTCCTTTGGTAAAAAATTAATTATAAAATTAATAAAAACATAAAAATAAACAAGAAAGATGACACAGAATTTTCGGGTGTAATAAGCACATCTTTTGAATCCATTCTGACTCAAATTAAATTTATCAAAGCTATTCAAAGTCAGTGGAACCGGTATGGAAAACAATAGTATCTGACTGAAGAAAGAAGTTTTTCAATTGGGTTTTTAATCCCTCAGATATTGCTGTAAACATAATCGTGAGCATACGCCCTCTGGTTGCAGACTTGTGCGTTAAAAAAACATGAATTTATATGACAAACATTTTGCACCGGAAACGCTCTGCAACACACAAAGAATTTTTCAAATCGGACTCTTAGAAACAGAGATATCGACAAAAATAAGATGTGACTTTACCTCTCGTGGTGGGAAAACCATGCATTATTTTAGGAAGAAAGTATTCTCAAAAGGTTTTTCCATATGAGCAGTATCGGTCCAAGAAAAAAAAAAAATTGAGTTTTCAGGAGCCCAGATTTTGCTACAAATACATCAGAAGCAGAAATTAACACGTATGCCCCCTGGTGGCCAAACCATTTTTTACCAAACATTAGAAATTATGTGCAAAATATTTTTCATCAGGTCTTGTATGTGATACAGGAAGAATTTTTCAAATCAGAGTTTTAGGAGCAAAAGGAACCCTCAGAAAACACAATTTACCTTTGTGCCCCCTAGCGGAAAGCCTATGATTTACTTGAAAATTTTGAATTTATAGGAAACAAATTTCGCATCAGAAACACTATCCAACAAAGAAGGAATTTTTCAAATCGAAATCTTAGAAGTAAAGATATTTACAAAGATAAGATATACATCTATGCCCCCAGCCATAGCAACCATGCGTTATTTCAAGAAGAAAATGTTCCTAAAAGGTTTGTCGATGTGAGTAGTATCGTTCAACAAACTACTTTTTTTTCAATCGAGATTTTAGAAGCTCATATTTTGCTGCAAATACATCAGAAGCGGAAATTAAGGTTTATGCCCCCTGGTGGCCAAACCATTTTTTTACAAAAATTAGAAATTATGTGCAAACGATTTCCCATCAGGAGCTGTATCCGGTGCAGAAAGAATTTTTCAAATCGGAGATTTAGAAGTGGAGGGGGAAACACAATTTACCTCTACGCCCCTAGCGGAAGGTCTATGAATTACTTGAAAATTTTGATATTATATGAAAAAGATGTCACACTGAAAACACTATCCAACAAAGAAGGGATTTTTCAAATCGGACTCCTAGAAGTAGAGATATTGACAAAAATAAGATATACATCTACGCTTCTTGGCGGAGAAACTGTGGAATATTTTAAGAAGAAAATATTCCAAAATTTTTTATCGATGCTAGTGGCATCAGTCCATGAAAGAATTTTTTCAATCGATATTTTAGGAGCTCAGATTTTATGGCAAATACATCAGAAGCAAAAATTAACACTTACGCTCCCTGGTGGCCAAAATATTCTTTACCAAAAATTTGAAATTGTATGCAAAAGATTTTCCATAAAAAGCGTATCCGCTGAAGAATTTTTTTTTTCAAATCGGAGTTTTAGAAGAAGAGTTATCGGGGAAAAATGTAGTTTGCTTTTACGCCCCCTAGCCGAAAATCTATGCGTAATTTGAAAAAAGTAGCTATATCTAAAATACTCTTCGACATAAATGGAATCGAGAGATAAAAGAATTTTTTCAATCTGATGTTTAGAAGCAAATATGTGGAATAAAACATATTTTTGAATTCGACATCTGCATTTACGCCCTCTAGCGGCAAAATTGTACATTGTAAAAAAAAAAATCACAATGAAGAATCATCATTCGCATATTTCAAGCTTCCCAATGCAAAATGAATTTCCCCGCACGGGGATAACTGGTTTTCCAGTTATTTGGGAGCGGCGCCCCCACAGCCCGAGCTCACCTTGTGACGGAGTACTTTTCGTTTGCTCTTGAACGATAACATCACTGAAGGGACAGCTGTTCATCCAGCTGATGGGGGATGGCGTCCCCACGGCCCGAGCCGATTTTCTCTTATTGTTTTGCTTTTTTGTCTTCAGTTCATATCTTGACGTGTACCCGCCTCAGTTGTAGGCTGCTGAGGTTGTGATGAGGCGCCAGCTCCGGGTTTTTGTTCCTTGTTCACTTCCCTGTCTTTTCTCTTTTATGTTACATTTTCTGTTTTTCCGGAGCTGGTTAGCTTAGACCTACCTGCATGTTTGCCGTGTGCGGTGACCCGTACAGGTGGAAATGAGGATGCTGGAGGCTGAGGTATTTGGGGGCCGGGTTGTAGTGTCTCCAGATGCCAACACTCCTCTTTGCCCTCTGCTTCACCCTCAACGGGAGGCTGGGAGCTAACCCACTCCTGGTCAGGAAGTCTGTGGCCGAGTTGCGTCCAGACTTCTAGCGGCTTGTCGTTCTGTTCGGCTGGGTGAGTTGGGGGGTAGGGTGGGCATACCAAAGGGGTGTTCTCCGGGCACGGGAAAGTCTGGGTGCACACTGAGCGTGTGTCTGCCCTACCAACTTGCTATATCCGCTGACTATCCCTAGAGCCGTGTCCTGCGTCCTCTTGGGCTTGCGGACCTCCGGCTCTCCCTCGTTGGGCTCGGTAGTGGGTGGGGAGGTCGGTGGACGAATCTTTTCTCTTCTTAATGGCAAACAAAAGTGTTTCCCATGCTGTTCCTTTGAAGCGCCGTGTGGAGGATGGGTCGCCCTCCTCCACTAAGAAACTACTCAGTTCCAACTGCAACGCTCTGTTTCTTCTTATACATTCTGTTGATCCAGCACAATCCCTCGGTTCGAAGAGTCCTTTCTGGATTAATAAGGCTCTTCAGGCCGTTGCGGGCTCACCAAAGAGTGTCAAGAAGCTCCCGTCAGGGGATCTTCTTGTGGAGACTTCCAATCCTCGTCACAGTGCCACCTTGCTGGAGACGACCGTTCTGCTGGACGTTCCAGTCCAAATATCTCCCCATGGTTACCTCAATTCCTCTCGCGGTGTTATCAACTCCCGCGACCTGCTGGAATGCAGCGATGAGGAATTGCTGGAAGAACTTGGGGAACAACATGTCACTGGGGTTCGCCGCATTCTTTTCCGGCGGGATGGGAAGTCTATTCCCTCCCGGAACATCGTGCTCACATTTGACTCCCCTACCCTGCCGACTTCCATCAAGGCGGGGTACTTGCGGCTCGATGTTCGACCATACATTCCGAACCCCTTGAGATGTTTCAAGTGCCAGCATTACGGTCACTCCCAGCAGTCTTGCCGTAATGTAGCGAAGTGTGGACGCTGTGGGTCGCCAGAACACTCTTTGGCGGACTGCTCCGCTGAGGCGGATCGTTGTGTCAATTGCGAGGGTTCTCACCCGGCTTCTTCTAAGCAGTGCCCAAAGTGGATCGAGGAGCAGGCTATCCAACGCCTGAAGACGACAGAACATCTGTCTTATCCTGAAGCCAGACGGCGGATAGCTCCTCTACCAACAGGCCGGCGCTCCTATGCATCGGTTGTGGTCCAGAAGGCTACTGTTGCGGTGCAGACTGATGTGTCCTTCCCAGCGCGGTGTCCTTATGATTTTGAGGACGTCGTTGCTGCCGGATTGGAGGCACTGAAGTCTCGCCGCATTGAATCCAAGGCGCCATCAACATCGACGCCTAAATCATCCTCTGTGCAGACAACATCCTCTGCCAGCACTGGGACCCAGTCCCAGGGCGCATCTAAGAAGAAGCCGGCAAAGGTAAAACCAGGATCGACCCCCTCGAAACAGAGCGGGGTAAAACCACAAAGACCCCCGGTAGCGCAGCCCTGTGTGAGTAAGCACAGCCCTGTGTTGCCTCCGGACATTGCGGATGGTCAGGAGCTGATGGACGACTCGGAGATATTCTAGTCGTCTGTCATTTTCGTTTTTCATCCTTTCCTTTTATTTTTCATTATGGCTACGCTCGTTCAGTGGAATTGCCGAGGTCTGCGACCAAGCATTGATGATCTGAAAGGCTTACTGTCTTCGCACACACCTGTGTGCGTTTGCCTCCAGGAGACAAAGCTTCGAACAACGGACACTTTTCCGCTGCGCAGACATTCCATTTTCCGCAAAGATCATGAGGAAGGTGTCATCGCCTGCGGAGGAGTGGCCGTTGTTGTTCCTCATGGTATTCCTGTCACTGCAGTTGTCCTTCGGACATCTTTGCAGGCAGTGGCAGTGAGACTGTCTGTGAACACACTGTTCACAGTGTGTTCCATTTACATGCCACCAAATGCAGCAGTGAGCCTTTCGGTTCTGGAAGATTTAGTCGACCAGCTGCCGCCTCCTTTCTTCATCTTAGGAGATTTCAATGCACACAATCCGTTGTGGGGTTCTACCACTCGTGACTCCAGGGGCCGTGTTGTTGAGTCCCTTCTCTCCAACACGTCCCTCTGTCTCCACAACACCGGGGCAGTCACTTATTTTCATGAACCCACCCGCTCGTACTCTGCCATTGATCTGTCCTTGAGTTCGCCATCATTATATCCTGACTGGTCCTGGAGCGTGTCTGATGATCCCCTTGGCAGTGATCATTTTCCCATCTTTCTCCGTCTAGCAGGTGACGGGTACCGTCATCCTACTCGCCCTGCTAGATGGGTTATCGATCGAGCCAAGTGGGACTCATTCACGGCTTCAGCGATCATTACTCCAGTCATGGTGACCTCGGGTACGATCGATGCAGCTGTTGCGGCGGTAAAGGATTGTATTGTGCACGCGGCAGACTTTACCATCCCTCAGTCTTCGACTAAACTTCCACGTTGTCCGCGACCTTGGTGGAATTCCACTTGCAAAGCAGCTCGTCAGGCCCAACATCGGGCTTGGGGTAGGTTTCGTCGGTACCCCACCGACGCGAACCTACTTGCTTTCAAGAGGGCCAAATCTTACGCGCGTTTGGTACGTCGTCGTAGCCAACGGGAATCTTGGATACGATACGTATCCGGGATTAACACCACTACCAGCTCTAAAATCGTTTGGGACAGGATCCGCAAGATTCAGGGTAAGTACCCTTCTGGGGAAATCTCCATTCTTGAGAGTGGTGGAGGAACGGTTGCTGACGCTCAGGGTATTGCTGACTGTCTGGGCGCCGCATTTTCTTCGGTGTCCAGCAGCCGCAATTACGCTGCTTCGTTCCGGCAGGTACAGCCGCGGCTTGAACGGTCCAAGGTTTCCTTTGGTCCGTTTTCCGCTGCCGATTATAACAGCCCGCTGACTGCCGTCGAACTGAAGATTGCCCTGAATCGGTCTGGCCGAACATCTGTCGGACCGGATAACATCCATTATGAAATGCTGAAACACCTTTCTCCGTCCTCTCTTGAATGTCTGCTGGTCCTGTTTAACAGGATCTGGCACGAGCGTGACTTTCCCGAATCTTGGCGCACGGCCATTGTCGTTCCTGTTCTCAAACCTGGTAAAGATCCCGCTAACTCGTTGAACTACCGACCAATTGCTATGACGAGCTGCCTTTGCAAAGTACTAGAGCGCATCATCAATTTTCGTTTGGTTTTTTATTTGGAATCACGTCACCTTCTTTCACCTCATCAGAGTGGATTTCGGAAATTCCGATCCACCTCAGATCATCATCTACGCCTTGAGACATCTGTCAGAGAGGCGTTTGTCCGGCGTCAGCACATGGTCTCAGTGTTCTTCGATATGGAGAAAGCTTACGACCGCACCTGGAGATACGGCATTCTCCGTGATCTGCACGAGTGCGGATTGCGGGGAAACCTACCATCTTT
Source organism: Macrothele yani (assembly GCA_039090855.1). NCBI lineage: Eukaryota > Metazoa > Arthropoda > Arachnida > Araneae > Macrothelidae > Macrothele > Macrothele yani. The sequence goes on along the minus strand of CM076989.1, from coordinate 59,601,311 downwards.
CATCGCCGGATTTCTCCAGGACCGGAGTTTCCGTGTGCGCGTTGGGTCGACCCTCTCTGCGTTATACCCACAAGAGCAGGGTGTCCCTCAAGGCTCCATTCTTTCTGTGACATTGTTCATCCTTCGTGTAAATCATATTTTCACTCTACTTCCTCCGTCGGTTCGTGGCTCCATGTACGTGGATGATCTGCAGATCTCTTGCGCATCTGTCAACATGCGCACCATTGAGCGGCAGCTGCAGTCGGCCATTAATAAGATCTCTACCTGGGCCTCCCACAATGGATTTGGCTTCTCGACCCAGAAGACCGTTTGCGTGCATTTTTGCCGCAAACGGGGTCTTCACCCGGACCCTAACCTCCGTCTGGGGTGTTCTACCATCCCTGTGGTGTCAGAAGTCTTGTTCCTTGGGCTAACATTTGACCGCGCACTCACCTTCCGACCTCACATCCAGTCTTTAAAGGTGAAGTGCACGAAGTCCTTGAGTATCCTGAAGGTCCTCTCTCGAACATCTTGGGGGCTGACAGGTGCTCAATGCTTCGCATTTACCATTCTCTGCTTCGGTCAAAGTTAGACTTCGGTTGCATAACGTACGGTTCGGCACGTCCTTCCGTGTTGCGGCCTCTGGATCCTGTCCATCACCAGGCTCTGCGGCTATGCACTGGTGCTTTCCGTACCTCTCCCGTGCATAGCCTGTATGTCGAGGCCCATGAACCGCCGTTGTGCATCCGACGTAAGCAGCTGTCTCTTCAATTCTTCACCAAGTTGACGTCTCTTCCTGATCATCCACTGCATGGCTCCATTTTCCAACCACAATGTGTCCGCCTATTCTCACACCGGCCTTCCTGTGTTCCGATGTTTGGGATTCGGTTGTCGACCTTGGTGCGCGATGCTGGTCTAGACTTGTCAAGGATTGGTTTGACCCGGTTCTACAATGAACCGCCTTGGCGGCCGGTTCAAGCAACGGCTGACCTTTCCCTTTGTGTGTGGCCAAAGTCTTCCACTCCTGCTCTGGTGTACCAGCAGCTCTTTGCCGAGAAACAGTCTCTCTTCCTGGATTTCGTGCCTGTCTTTACTGACGGGTCGAAATCCGGTGAGGTTGTTGGTTCCGCTTTCGTGTGTGGCGATGCCTCCCATGCTGAGAGGCTTCCGCCTGAATCTACTGTCTTTTCGGCAGAGATGCGTGCGGTACACCTCGCTTTGTGTCACATACGGTCTAGATCTCATCGTCGCGCTTTGATTTGCTCCGATTCCCAGTCCGTCATCCAAGTTTTATCTTCTCCAGAGGACACGGACTCACCTGTCATCCGTGATGTCCGTCGTCTTCTTGGAACTTTGGAGGGTGATGGCTTCCTGGTCCGATTCTGTTGGGTTCCTGGCCATGTCGGGATCCGGGGTAACGAGCTGGCAGATCTCTCTGCCAGGTCTGTTTCCTCCATGTCGCCAGCTCGGCTGCCACTGTCTTTCAGAGATTATCGGCCGTTGATCCGGAAATTTGTTATGGATGAGTGGCAGTCCCTGTGGTCTCAGCAGGGCAGCAATAAACTCTATGCCATCAAACCACAGATCGGTCTATGGAAGTCTAGTTTGCGGACGAACCGTCGTGAGGAAGTTGTTCTTGCACGTCTCCGCATTGGGCACTGTCGTTTTACTCACCGCTTTTTGCTGTGTGGCGAGAGTGTCCCGGTGTGTGAGGCGTGCGCCTGTCGTCTCACTGTCCTTCATGTTTTGTGTACTTGTGTTCGGTTTTGTGATCATCGTTTTCGTCATTTTCACTCTCATCTGTTGGACGAAGGCGCAGCTACGCTGCAAACCATTATTGGCGAAGCCTGCGACATGAAAGCAGTGTTTTCGTTTTTACATGATATTGACTTTTTTAAACTTATCTAGCTTTTAACTTGTTCACTATCATATTTCATTTTTACCACATCAGCCTGTTTTTAACCTTGTGTACGTTTTTTATTGATTTTGTTTTGTTTTGATGTCTTTTGTTTGGCGCTCTTTGGCCAACCATGGCCCTTGCGCCATTAACATCAATTAACCAACCAACCAACCAACCAAAATGCATTTTTCAAATCTGACTAATAGTTGCAGAGATATCGTGGGTAGAGACGGGCGGACGGACAAACCGGTAACATAAGCACGATCATTTTTGTACAAAAGATGTACTAAAAATATCATGATCTAAATTAATCTAACATATACACTGCTAGCCACCCAAAATGCAAAACCAAGAAGGAAGCATCCGATTGGCCTGAAATTCGCAGCATGCGTTGCCCGCGAGAGGACATGCAAACGATTAGTATTGCAGGGCATATGCAAATCATGTGCGCCCGGCACGCCACCGAGAAACACTATAAGACGGGTGCACAGAAGGCGGGGTGTAAGTAATGGAAGTGTGTTGTGCTACCAGACCTGTGCTTGGGAAGCTTCCTGATGCCTCGTCGCAGAATACGGCAGTCATTCCAGCACGTTTCAGAGTTCGACAGAGGACAAATAGTGGCTTATCGCGACAGCGGTTTATCGTACCGAGACATCGGCGCCCGTGTGGGACGAGATCTAGCCACAGTGAGGCGAGTATGGTTTCGATGGGTGCGGGAAAGACGGACGGACCGACGTGAGTAATTGCCGCAGCTGTGGCACACCACCGAACGAGAGGACCAGCATGTTGTGCGGTGGGCACTGACGGCTCGCATCACCACATCACGAATGTTAGCACAGTGTTGCGCAACAACCTGTGTCAGCACGTACCGTTCGACATCATCTGCAGGAGCGGGGACTTGTCGCACGGCGGCCATTGCTCCGATTACCATTGACGTTACACCACCGGCGAGTGTGGCGGCAGTGGGCCGTTAAACACCACACCTGGACTACAGAATGGCACGATATTGTCTTCTCCGACAAATCCCGCTTCTGCCTGCAACACCACGATGGTCGGATCCGTGGCGAGAGACTGTATGATGCCTGCGTTATGCATCGCCATACTGGTCCATCACCTGCATTATGCATCGCCACACTGGTCCATCGCCTGCATTATGCATCGCCAGACTGGTCCATCGCCTGCATTATGCATCGCCATACCGGTCCATCGCCTGGCGTTATATTTTGGGGCGCAATTGGTTCTGACACCCGCACCCCTCTGGTATGCATCGCTGGTACACTCAACAGCCACCGCTACATCTCCGACGTTTGGAGCCTGTTGTCCTCCCTTACCTGCAGGACCTGCCAGCGGCCATGTTTCAACAGGACAATGCGCACCTGCAAGTGGCACGCATCGTGCAACAATTCTTCACTGCCCACCAGGGGTCACTGCTGCCGTGGCCCGCCTGTTCTCCCGATATGTCGCCCATCGAACACGTCTGGTCACTGATCGGCAACCGAGTGGCCGGGCAAGCAGCACCCGCGGCTACGCCTGATGAACTGTGGCAACGTGTGGAAGCAACCTGGACCGACATACCCCAAGCCCACATCGAAGGCCTCTTTCGTTCGATGCCGCGGCGTGTAGCGGCCGTTATTGCCAGCCATGGGGGCCACACAAACTATTGATGTCTGCGTGTTCTGCAAGTCGCACGGACCTGTAAGCTCAATCGTTTCATCTTTGTATCTGTTATGTGTCTAGTAAATCTGGCTTTGCTATCTCGTGTCCTTCTTGGTGTTGCATTTTGGGTGGCCAGCAGTGTATTTACTACACAGTGTGTGAAAGCCTGTCCCTCCCCAGTGATATAAAAACGAATGGACAGTTAGAGGAAGTAACATGCTAAAAATGTGGGAAAATGAATAGATCAAGAAGGTGAATTATGCTCATATTTTTTGAGATTATTTATGAAATTAATTTCTATTTGAAACGTTTTTATTTAAAAACCTATTGGTTTTGTCATCCTTATAGGTAATTATGATTTAGAATTCTAATTAATTTCTAAAAGACAGGCACTTAAAAAAAAAAAAAATATTGATCAGTTGAGAGAGGTTTCATGGCCTTCCATCCCCATCTGGGCAACATGAGTTTAATTACTATTAGTTTTTGTCTAAACAAATCTTTTGAGTAGTATATTATACATACATGCACTTTAAATGTGTGTAAAAATGACTGATCATCACATATTTTTATTTCTTAGGATCATAAATTTAAGCAAAAAGTTGTGAAACGTGGGCTGGATGAAATGATGCTTATAGAAGATGGTGAATCACTGAAAGTTGATCACTTAGTTTTTGTTGTTCAAGGCATTGGTTCTGTATGTGATCTCCGTTTCCGTACTGTGGCAGAATGTGGTAAGTTTTTCTGTTTTCTTTTCAAAATCATTGTTAGCAAGGTTAGATGACAAAGTTATTCTAAACCTGCACTTCTGGTGATTGCTTTGTGACATCACTGTCCAAATCGCTATCGTAAGACTACCTAATCACCACATTTCTTTGTATCTGCACCATAGCAGCTTGTCAGAATTATTATTTGTAAACCAGCTGGAATAACCTTCATAAATTCTACCAGTTTAATGCACAATATTTTTAATTTTTAATTTAAAAAAAATTGGGGAATGTTTCCCAGATGCTTTTCCTATTCCTCATAAAGAATTTTTTTTATTATATAACAATAATATGTCCTGCTGTGTATTTTCCCTTCTGAATTTATATAAAAACAGCAAAAATTTCCCTTATAACGAAATTAACATTTAAAAGTATAACTGTTTTCCCGCCCTTTATGTAACAAAAATGTGCGGGAGGTATTTTTGAAATCTCCATTACTAAACGATTCACACGACTGTGAATTTCATTTAATGTAAATGTGTGTTTGCATAAGCTTTGTTCTGTGTTTGAGTTATAAAAATTGATGACATCTTCCTCCATAGCTACACTTCAGGCGATTCACGTGTTAGGATGGTGATGTCACTCAGTGACATCATGATTATTCATCTGCGAGGGAGGTGGTATGAGCAAATCTTACTATCTATTGACCTCGACTGTTATACTATCAAATATCTAATCATACACTTCAGAATTGCATATTCATGATTCTTTGCTCTTGTATTATTAAACGTTTTAGAATGGTTTATAACATTTAATTTCTTTGATGTATTGATTGTGCTTTTTTATCTTATGGTTATTATGAAATTAAAAATTTTTGAAGGAAAAAAAAATTTTTTAGCAAAATTTTCACCAGCTTTTATGATATAAGGTAGTTGGCAAAAATTTCCAGTTTGTGTTGTTTCTGTGTCACATCACCAACTTTCTGTATACAAGGCACATAGAAATTGTCTTTGTGAAGTTTTTGTAGTCTACATATTAGGTTTGCATACAACAATGCCACATGCATATAGTATCACGCCCAAGGTCAGCGTGACTCTAGTGCTCAACAGTGTGCATACACAACCAACCAAAATCTCTGCAGAAATATTCATTTCCTCCCCAATTACCTTCAGCACATTTTAAATTTAATAGAAAAGCTTCATGCCCAAAAATTCTGCTATGCCAGAGTTTTCTCGGGATAATATTTATTTGCAACATGTAACTACATGAGTTAATTTAAGATAGTCAGGGAAGTGGTTAATAATCAATATATTACCTAACTACCTCTCTTTGTTATTAACTTGCAGCATATAATGCATCATATGCAGCAGGGAAATTTTTTACTTCGATCAACAAACATGACTTGAACATGACTTGTGACCATCATTCATGTTTTAGTCAGTATGAACTGGTTGTTATCAATTTATTATACCATTCCTAGAAACACCAAAACTGTAGGATAAACCTAGCGGTTTAACAGGGCTTGAAGAATACAATTGTTGGCCTGGGCAAGTAAAAAAAAACCAACCTAGTTGCCTGGTCCGGACAATTAAATTTAAAATAAAGTTTGGAATAGAATTTCATACTACATAAAAAAGACGTCACACATCGTATTTCATTTCACTGCTAATCACTGGAAGTTTTATAGTTAGGGAGTGCTAAGGACAGAAGAATATCACTTTTATTTGGAACTATATGTAATTTTGCTCCAAATGTTATTTATGGTCAGTGATAGTATGCATGCCTCTGATGGAACTAGCCTCCTGTGTTTAGTGACAATGGGCAAAAACTCCAATGAAAAGAACATGGCAGAATCACTAAATTTTTAAAATACCAGTTTCTCTATCATCATATATCATTTCATACCAATTTCAGCATCATCTTAAAACTTGAGATACACACTTTTGTGTATTGAACATTTTGAATACAAACCCTTAAAACGGAAATGCAAAACATGTAACAAAATAAGAATAGATAGCTTCCCTTTTGTTATAAGGCCAACTCCTCAGCTCCTTTGACAAACATTTCATAGCACATTAGGTTTTTTTGGAGTCTTTTGTTGTTCCAGCTCACGGTGCAGTGGTCCCATTCAGTCTTCATCTCATTCAATGCCAGACGAGTGAATTAACCACTGAAGTGTTTTGCAGCAATGACATTTAACTTCAAAAGCAATTAATATTTCCGTTAAATCTTTTCTTACTAACATATAAATCAAACTAAGTAAACCTGATGACTTTCAAAACCAAAATTCATTAACCCAACTACTAACATACATCGACAAACTCACATTAAAAACCAACGACATATTTACATACACACACATATTCTAAACAATTCTCTAAAAACATATATACACTATTTGTACTTAACCAGTCCTATTGCCGTCTGTCATTCTGTCCCTTTTGTTCCCTACATTTCACCCTGATGTTTATATCATGCGGTACCTCATCTCTGCCTTTCCCATGCAGACTGCCTCAAGCGCTTTCTAACCCCCCCCGGGGTCATCATCAGGAGGCATTCCAGATATTATCCCTTCTGCCACCGCAGAGTGAGTGAGCTAAACGATCTACCTCCTCGCCCCAGTCCCGACGTCATTTACAAACTCTACCGTGGCTCAATCTATTGTAAACACCAGTAATACCTTAATTTTCTTCTTCGATGATTTTGACGTTTTGTTCAATTTTAATTCATTCTTTCCATTTTTCACTTAGGATACTTGGGTCATTATTATTACAAATTCTATCTATTTTGCTCAATCAAAACTGATTCGGCAATGCTTAGGTGTCTTTCGTTTCCACATGCTTCTATTATTTTAATCTCGTAAAATCTAAGCAAAATTTTATTAGTGTTGTTCTTCCTTTTTTTTTTTTTTTTTTGCCAATTTTTAATATGCTGTTGAAGACTGTTTTAGTTTGTTTTTGGTACTCCCAATATACGACATTGGTGGTATTCCAGTTATTGGTATTTCGTATACACATGCTTTTTCTAAGATGCTACAATTTTCAGTATTATTAATCATCATATTACTTTATTTCCCATCTGGATTCCATATTTATGACAATTTATTTATTTCTGTAGAAATGCCTGGAAGGTAAGGTAAAGCTCCAACATATTGCAATTGCTTTTATCTTTTTGAGGTAGAAGTATCATGCATCTTACCTTGTACTTCATATATCCAGTTTTAAATTTTTTGTGGTGGGTATCCATAATTACATGTTGTTTCTTTAATGAAATTAATTTCTTCGGTAAATAATTCATCCTTTGAGGAGTGTATAATTGCTCTTTTGATTAGCGTTTTAATACTATTATTGCATTTCTTTGTGTAAGGATGTGTTGAGCTATATGGTATCAGAATTGGAACAAACGACTGTTTTCTATGTACTCTGTATTGCAGTTGGTCACTTTGCTTGATAACTTTAACATCAAGGTAGGGTAAAGTATTCTCCTCTTCAGGTTCGATTGTCAGCTTAATAGTTGGGTAGATATTACTAAATTGTTGAGTTAATGCTTCAAGCTCATCAATATTCATTCAAAACAAAATAAAAATATTGTCCACATATCTACAGTAAACCAAAGGAGCATCATCCATTGTACAGATTATTTTTTCTTCAATGTTGCTCATGATCACTTCTGGAAAAAAAAAAGACTCCAAGAAAACCTAACATGCTGTAAAATGTTTGTCAAAGGAGCTGGCCTTATAACAAAAGGTAAGCTATCTATTCTTATGAAATGTATGCATGTAAATTATGGATAGTTATGGCATAAACATTAATATTCTATCACTGAAGTACATGTAACAAAATTTAATCATATTTTTTAACATAAAAAAAAAAGAAAAGAAAGAAAAAGAGAATTCTGATTTATCTTAAAAGAAATTTTCCATTCCATCCAACTTTTACTACATGGGCAGGTAAATAATTTCTGCATATGCCCAGCTGAGCATGTAACTCTTCAGATATTTTTCAAGTCCTGTTTAATAATGTTCACAAAAATTGTGTTAATTGGTTTATGTATAAGAATTACTGTAGCAAGTCAAGTTTCCATACATCATAGAATGACTGGAATGACTCTTGAGGTTGCTCCAAGGAAGTAGCATAGATAAAGTAATGTATTATACTACTGCAACAGGGGCACACCTGTGAAAGAATCCAAAATCTTAACAAAACCACATGTCTACAGTGAAAGCACTGTTACCAGTTGGCCCACAAGCTAAGGAAGCTTTTTAGAAGTTTAATTGAATGAAAATATTCTTCACTTCAAAAGAACAAGTCTTTACTTCAGCTGGTATTTTATTTGTGTTCATCATTGGGGAACAATACAGTTAAAGCCCAGGAACCTGAATTCTCCACGAGCTAAGGTCTAAGGAACCTTCAAGGCAATGCTCTAAAACAAACTCAATGAATGATCCCTATAACATAGCACCAGTACAGTGCACAGGACACTGCACGACATGAGTCACCATGGTTGAGCAGCCATCTTCAAGCCATAAATTGTTTCAACTAATGCCACATGCTGACCAGTCTTTGACTGTAGGCCAATAGAAAACTGTGCTTTAGACTGATGAGCCATGGTACACAGTCTACCAGCTTAGATGGTCATTCCTTGGTGTGGCAAATGCCAAGATGCATTCTGGACTGGACTGTATTGTTCTGCCAATGAAGTGCAGTGTTGGTAACACAATGGTATGAAGCTGTTTTTCATGATTCAGCTTGTGCACCATTAGTCATTTTGAATAAAACAATGAATGCTGAGCTATACTTAGACATCCTGGACGATTTTGCACTACCAACACTATGGCTGTATTTTGGGGAAGGTTATACCTCTGTCAGCAGGACAGAACACCATGTTATACTACTCTCATTGTTTACAGATTGTTTTAAGGACATGAGTGTTCAAAAAGCTGGACTGTTTAGTTCAGGGTCCTGACCTGAATTCTATATAGAATACCTGGGACGAATTGGATTGTCAGGTGTATTGAAGAGATCATCCAATAAACAAAGCTGAACTGGTCATTGATTTGACAGTTGAATGATGGAACATATTGGTGAACATTTACAAAAAAGCTGATGGAGAAAATTCCATGAAGACTATAGACTGCCATAAGGGCCACAAAGGTTTGAGCAAATTATTAAATTTTTTATGAATAAAGATTATTTGTAGACATGCAAGTGTCAAGATATTATTGTATATATTTGCATATATGAGCCAAAAGTTTCTTGATGAAATCCTGCTTTCAAAAGGGGGGGTCACCTATACATAGGTCAGTAAAAATATAGCTGGCCTTCTGAAATGCTATGCGAATTCTCCCACAGAATTTACTGGTGGGTTTGTTTACATTTTAGACCGTGGCTTTCTGTGTGCCATTGTGCTGTAGTTTTCTGATTTTCTGTCAGTTGTATCCTCAGTTGTGATACCTACTTTGAGGGGGCACAAATAATAACTGATAGATATGGCTATTCTGTTCTCAAGACATTGTGGAGAAATGACACTGCTTCGATCTGCCATGGCATACACGTGATGCAAAAGGAGACATTGATTTCTCTATCGAAGTAAGAAAAAATAAAATTGCAGAGATTTTTCATATTCTATTCTACATATTTTACTTTTATTCCCTGGAATATATATGTGTGTATTCGTAAAACAATCCAACCCTATTTTGCATTTCACTATTTATACCATGTAGCGGTACACAGAAAAAGGCACGGTCTCAAAATAAACAAATTGCAGACAACTGGGGGCAGCGTGATGATTCACATAACTCTTTTCTGAAAGTACTCCAAAAAATTATAAAAAAATATGAAATATTTTTCCTTCCAGAGTAGGATTTCTACAGAAATAGGTGCCGCTATTGACAAGTGAAAAACTTAATACCATTTCAAATTGAGACCGTGAAATTTCTTGTTTCCAAATGTGGAACACCTCATTATTTCACATGTGAAATAATGATGCCATAAGGATGTCATCTTTTGAACTGGACATACGCGAGTCTGACACTATGTAAATCACATAGCTATTGAGCAAATCAAGCATATCTCCTCTCCTGAGTTTTCACAGCAAGCTTCGGTGTGCATGTCTTCTGTGCTACGCTGGCGAAAGCCATCAGCGCAATGGAAGAGCAAAGACTCGATGTTTTATGAAAGGTGGTAACTTGAAAAAGGCAGACATGGCCTTGGCACTTCATGGGTGAAAGACTTATGGGATGCATTTTTGCCAGAAATGGTTATATAAAGTCTTTCAAAAATGCTGCATAAGTAATACAATGGATGGTACTGGATTTATTTGGAAACTCCAGTAGTGAATCCTACTTTGAAAGTATGATTCACTATTGGAGTTAATCTCAAATTTGCATAATTCATTTCAATAAATATATTTTCCCAAATCTTGAAATTTAAGGTTAGCTTGTGTGCAGGTCAGTTTTCCACAAATTTTTAGCTCTTGAAGGGGGGGGGGGCTTATATGTGAGTATATACAGTAATTGTAGGACAGCATACACATACCAGTACATCAACAATGTTGAGTTATAAAGAGTGATATATGATTTTTGCAAGTTTCTGATTATTTTTTTCATTATTCTGGAATGATTAATTATTAACAAAAAGGCAATTGTTTTGGTGGAATTTGACACTACGTGTGTGTGCATTTTACTGTATACAAAAATTTGTAAGAGCTTTCAGTTTGAAATAGTTGTCTGTATTTTGTGTTTTAAACACATTCTGTGTGTGATTGTAGAGTTTCTGAATTCTCACACTGTTTTTTAAATTTCTAAGTTAACGCATGTGGAATGGAGACTTTGTGACCCAGATGCTCCTCATAGTGTCACTGCTATTTATAACGTAGGAATGTACAAGATATTGTTGTCATAAATATTCTCATGTGCGATTCTTCTTTTTTATGTGTTTCTTAACCAGTGTCTCCCTTTTTCTTTTGCAGTTGATGGTTTCCGTGAAATTGGTAATAATCTTGTGAAAATTCATTTTAAAAATGCTTTTGACACTGGCCTCATTGGGAGAGTAGAATTTTTACCTGTTTCTTGGCATAGTGCACTACATACTGATGACACAGGTGTTGACAGGTATTGTTTCAAATCTTGTGTGAGTGTTTGGCAAAGTGTATTTGCTTTGATTCAAGAAGCTTGCATTTGAGTGTCATTTCAGTTTAGTACAGAGTGTCGTTTTGTTTTAGTACCCATTTTCATTTACCATCTCATGGTAATAAGTGAAATATGTTGTAATTAAAAGCAGGTTTCAATTGTAGAAACTGTCAGAGTACCTTGAGATGAAATGCAGAAACATATTACTTCCTCCATAATGTCAACCATAGAAAAATGAATCAAATGCTTTGAATTTTTTGAGCTTGTTTTGCTATCAGTGCTGGTTTATTTCTTGTGCTTTTGTCAGTCATTGCCAGATTTATTTGATATGCTTGTTTCACTGGCATTGTCAGCTTTATTTCAAGTGAAATTTTATGCATTTTTGAGGTTGGGAATTGTAGATTAGATTAATGGGCAAAATTTTTATATATATCCCCTTCTATGGTTCTAAGAATGGTGCTTCTGATTGGGTTTTTAATGACTATACAATTTATCAGATTGGTTTTTAAGATATAATATAAAAATTTGGTGCCACTGGTGATGCAAAAAAACCCAACACTTTTTCTGTAATAAGTTGAATGGAATGAAAGCGACATGAATATGAAAAATTGTATGACTGTTGTGAAAAAAATGCCCTTAAAAAGTCAGTGCTCCAGTGTTTTATTATTATTGCATGCATGCATACGTGTGTGTGTGAGTGAGAGAGAGAGAGTGTGTTTAAGTGAGTTCTATAAATGAAATTTTGTATTAGTTGTTCATCACAAAAAATAACATTCCCTGCAGCTAAAAGGAAAACTGGACAACTTGCCAGAATTAATTCATCCAGTAATGGCAAGCCTGGATATAGTCTCTATGTATACCAACATTAACCTGGACCTCCTACTGGAATTCATTGCAGATGACCTTGCAGAAAAAATAGTATTCCATAATCACAATAGAGAAATACTACTTGGCATATATGAACTGCTCCTATTTTCCTTCAAGAATAATTTCTTCCAGTTTGGAAAGAAATATTACAGGCAAACTTCAGGACTTGCAATGGGTTCTCCACTAGCACCTCTGCTAGCAAATTATTATATAAGTAAACTAGAGGCAAAAATCCTTATACAACCCTTCTTGTTTGCTCTCTATGTAAGATACATGGATGATGTCCTAATTATAGTAGATACTGTGGACCAATCTCTACCCTCTCAGATTCTGGCAGAATTTAACTTACTAGAGAATACCTTGCAGTACACCCTGGAACAGGAAAAAGACCATAGCATCAATTACCTAGATTTAACCTTGACCTCAAGAGAGGGGAAAATTTTCACTCAGCTTTTTAGAAAACCCACCAACACAGGGAAGATGTTAGACTTCTGCTCATTCCACCCTGATTGTATTAAATCGAATACGGCGAGACAATTTTTGGAAAAAATTGAAATCCCTGGTCTCTTCAGCTACTCAAAAAGATCTTCACAAAGAAGAATTAAAGGAAATATTGGCAGAAAACAATTACCCCTCCCCATATGTTGAGAAAATATTTAAACAAGTGCCAAAAAAGAAGCGGGAAAAAAACAACTTCAAATTCACCAGCAAAATTACGTACCACAAGGGACTTTTCGAGAAACTGAAAAGGATCGGAGCAAAATATAATATCAGGCTAGCTCCAGATCTTAATAACAAAATAAAGAAATTCCTGCCAGCTTTAAAGCAGAAAGAATTGGACATCCAATTGCAGGAAGGAGTAATTTACTGCATCGACTGTAACTGCGGACTCGGCTATATTGGAGAAACAGGGAGAAGTATTAAGGTCCGAATGAAAGAACACCAAGCAGCTATTAGGAACATTGGGAACAAAACAGGGCTAGACAGACATATACAAGCAAGTGGACACTCCACAAATTGGGACTCAGTGAAAATAATCGCCCACCAGTCAAACTTAGTAAAGAGGAAACTAGAAGAAGGGATCGAAATAGCAAGAAGAAGTAGTACCACAATTAACGATAATTGTGGATGGACTCTTCCAATTGAGTGGCAGCAACTACTCCAGTGACATAGTCCTGATGACGAACTAGGCTTTAGTTCAAAAATTTGACAACCAACTTTCATGAAAAATAACCTCTATAAGACCCGTAAAAAAGTTATTCCATGATCACTATGAATAGAGGTGCCATAAATGCATTTACAACTAAAAATAACATGTCTTAATAGTATGGTCTGGATGCAGTTCATTTTATATGCCTATGGTAAAACAAAGACAAATAATTGAAGTATATGCTTTATCATTAATCCGATCAGTTTTACTCATTTTAAAAGATTTGGTTCTCTGGTTCAAGTTTTGTTTCTTTTCTTCTACCTTTTTTTTTTATTTATGTACCAAAATACACACACCAGGTCAATACTAGGTTGGACCCCTCTTAGCCTAAATTAGAGCTCTTATGCAGTTTGGCATAGATTCCACAAGCTGTTGAAGTGTGTCTATGTCTTCAGCATACCAGACATTCACCAGACAGTCCTGTAACTAGCCCAGATTTGACGGGAGAGGACTTCATTTTTGGATCCATTTTTCTAACTTATCCCATACATTTTTAATAGGGTTCAGATCCATGCCAGGGAAGTTGGTGGAAGTTGCTGTCAAGCTTGCTGAACACATATTGCATGGCAGACAGCATTAACGTCAATGAAACAGCCCCCATCTGCTGGATAAAAAAAAAAATCAACATTTCAGGATGGACTTGATGGCAACAATTTTCAAGTAATCTTTGGAGGACACCTGACTTTCCAGCAATGTTAGGAGACCTATTCCATACCAAAAGAAAGTACCCCTACTCCATGACACCACCTCCAGATCCTTGAGTTGCATTTACAAGGCAAGTTGGGTCTGTAACTTCATGGCACTCCCACCAAACTCCCGGCCTTCCATCAGTACAGAACAAGGTGTACTGTGGCTATGCAGACTACATGACCTTTTTCTAGTTTTCCAGTGTTCCTGACACCAGTGTTAAATGAACTTTCGGTCTCTTCGCAGAAATTGGTGGTTTCCCTATAAGCATATAAGTGACTACCAATACTGATCCTCTTCAATTCCCTATGCATAGTTTGCTGAGATATGAGTCGGAATGGCCTTCATTGAATGCTTTGGTCAATTGCTGCCCACAGGAAGTCCTGTTTCTCTGTACAACCTTCTCAGACGATGGTGATCTTGTTCCTTACAGATTGTCATAACGCTACAATTACACCTCTTAGACAAGCAATGTAGGTTATTTTTCAACTGATTAAAGACCTGAGGTGTATCACTTTTTGTGAAACCAGTCAGCTCTGCTGTTTTCACAATAATCCCTTCAGCCAGATGAGCACCTACAATGAGCCTTTGTTAGAACTCCAAAAGATCCTTTGTTTTCCCCTTTGTGATCAATGCAACTGATGATTACTAATGAGCAGCAGTCTTAAATAGCTGCCCTGATCTCATGGTCATGTACATGACCACACAGTTTACATATATGGTGCATAACTGCATAAAAGTTCCTAATTCAGTGACTGGTGTGTGTCCTTATATGAATCTTAGTGGAGACTGTCAGTCAGCATACATACATACATATCACTAAGCTGCTCTCTGAGATTCAGAGGTTAGCTCCACAAAGAAAAGACAAACTACTAGATAATTTTTATCTGATTATTTACTTACTGTTGCCATATCAAACTTCTCCACTTACAGCGATCTTGGCACACAATTCGAGCTTCACTGTCATCCATTACACGACACACACAAGATTTTCTATACTTCATACTCATGATCTTTTTCTCATGCACAGACTCCTGAATCTGATCCTCCCATGACTTCCTTGGCCTTCTTCTTCTACTTTTCCTTCCTGCCACTTGGGCTGACATTTTTTTCTTAGTAAGCATCTCATCACTCATTCTTTCAACATGCCCAAACCACCAAAGCATATCAGTCTCCACCTTGCTAACAACATTTTGCTTCACGGTACACAACTGCAACACATCTTCATTCCTCACACGATCAGAACGTGTCTTGCCACCACCCCCCGTAAGTAACGCATTTCTCCAGCACACAAACGAGTCCTATGTTTCTTCTGTAGTACCCAGGTTTCACTGCCATAGATCAGAGTAGGAACAATTACACTTTCATACACAGCCATGCGGGACTCCCTTGAGAGCCCATCATTCTTGTGAAAACCTCCCAAGGCAGCTATGACTTTCAATGAAGAATTCACTCTCCTACTAATTTCACCATCCAATTTGTTCTCTCTGTCAAACATGTTTCCTAAATACACAAACTCATTCACCTGGTCAATCACGGTGCCATTTAGACTTATGCTACCTTCAGTACTACCATTTCCCCGCTCAAGAACCATAACTTTGGTTTTTCCCTTATTAATACTCAGTTTGAATTTCATGCTAATTTCGTACATCCGGGACAACATACTCTGCAACTCATTTTTGCTCTCTGCCAAAAGGACAGTGTCATCAGCATACAGTAATCTGCACACACACGCACATATCACCAAGACATAAATCACTATTATCTATTTTGACATCACACATGCATGCATCCATAAATATATTAAATAGCCAAGGTGACATTACACAACCTTGCCCGACTCCTGCACCAATAGAAAACCATTTTGATAAAACACCATTCACTCGTACACAAGCTCTACTACCAGCATACATGGCTTTTACACTATTAAGTAGACTTCCAGTAACACCATATTCATTCAATACCTTCCACAGAAGTGTCCTATTGACTCGGTCGTAAGCGGTCTCTAAATCTATGAAGGCAACAAAAACTTTCTTACCAACAGCCAGATACTTTTCAATCATCATGTGCAATGCAAAAATTAGGATAGTGCAGCCTTTACCAGGCATGAAACCACTCTGAACATCCCATACTTTCACTAATGTAAGACTTCGTTCTTTTTTAATAATGACCTTACCAAACACTTTCCCTGGCACACTCAGTAGGCTAATACCACGATAGTTCTTGCAGTCAGTCTGATCACCTTTTCTCTTATACAAGGGAACAATGATAGCATCCTTCCAATCTCGAGGGACCATTCTTAGCTCCCAGCACAACTGGCAAATTTCAGTTAACCAGTCAATTATAGAGTCACCACCATATTTCAACATCTCGGCAGTTATGCCATCAACTCCCGGAGCCTTACCATTCTGAAGAGATTTTAGAGCTTTACACACTTCTTCTCTTGAGATCCCTCCTGTGCTTCTCTCCTTCACTGTGACATCATCTGCTTTCGCCTCAGAATCACCTTTGCTTTCTTGATCTAACTCACAGAAGTATTCACCCCATCTTGCACTTAACTCACTGGGCTCCCATATCATTTCCCAACCCTATTCTTCACACAACTTACAACTTTGTTTCCCCTATTTTTCCTGAGTCTCACAAACTTCCAGAAAGTTTTTCTATCTTTCCAAAAAGCCAGTTCATGCTTTTCCACCTTCTCCTTCCTATCTTTTGCCTTACTCTGGCGAACCAGCTTAGTTGCTTAACGCTTTTTACAGCGGTATTCATCCACAGAAATTCTACCTTGCAACATCTGCAAATAGGCATCCTTCTTTCTCTTTACTGCCTCTTTAATCTCACTATTCCACCAACCATCACCTCTGTTGTTACCCACTATTGTGGTACCACAGACCTCCTCAGCAGCAGTAACAACACAGTTCTTAAAACATTCCCACTTCTTTTCTACATCCCTCTCACAAGACTTCAGCTCCTTCAGTCGTTCTTTGAGTAAGTCAGAATAACGCTGATGATCTTGAAGCAGCCTTTCAACCTTTATTCTCTATCATAGGCCTATTCCTTTTCCTCCAACCAACATTCAGTTTTACTCATGACACTACCAAGAATGATCAGAGCCAACATCTGCACCTCTCATCACACTCTTGTGAACAACTAAGTGTTTCAGATGCTGATCATAAACAACAAAATCTATAACACTCTTTTGACCAAGAGTACAATTTCCTCGAGTATATGTATGGATAAACTTGTGGGTGAAAAACGTATTAGATAGACACAAACCATTCTCAATGCAAAGTTCAATTAACCTTTCACCATTATCATTTACACAAGGATCATTAAACTTACCCAGAACATTGTCAGAAATTGCATTCTTCACACCTACTCGAGCATTGAAATCCCCGCTATTATAACTTTCTCTTTAGCACCAAACTGGCTCAAAACAACTTTTAGCTCATTCCAGAAGTCCTCTTTCCTATCAGAAGGTTCTGAGTC
This sequence comes from Macrothele yani, assembly GCA_039090855.1. Lineage (NCBI taxonomy): Eukaryota > Metazoa > Arthropoda > Arachnida > Araneae > Macrothelidae > Macrothele > Macrothele yani. The sequence continues at coordinate 59,583,690 of CM076989.1, read as the reverse complement.
ACAAGGAGCATACACTACAACAATTGCTATTCTCTGAAGTTTCACTTTCAGACTTATCCAAAGAATTGTCTCGCTAATGCAGCTGTAATGAATCAAGTTGTTCTTCATCTTTTCACTTAAAATCACACCTACACCAGTTGTCCCCTAACATTATCCAATACTCCAGATCACACACTCACTGTGCCATTTACTTCTTTTTAGTTTCACTTACACACAGCACAATCCAATTTATACTTATTAATTTTTTTCATCTTGCCATTTATACCTCTAGTATTCCATACACCAATCTAACACTCACTCAACCATAATCTCTTTCTCATGTGCCTTTTAGAATTTCCAGTTCTATTCCGAGGTGGACCGTCTTTCGTCAAGTTATATACATACCTAAAATTGCTGTTGAAAAATATGAGCTGGAAAACATCTCCAAGTAAAATATACTATGGGGGGGGGGGGGGCTGTTTTCAGGGTTGATAACTGATTTGCTCCACCCTCTTTTTTTATTATTTGCTTAAACCTCTTGAAAAGTGCTTAATTTTAACAATCCCTTGCATAGAGTTTTGCAAATGTGTTGTGGTGTAGATTGAAAATTTACTGTGCAACATTGACAAGTGTTGTCTTTGTCAGTATTCCTTTAAATTTGATATGAGAGGTGAACTTGCATTTCAGACTTTCATCAGGTAGTTTTAGGGTTAAACAGAATACATACAGTGCCACCAAATTTGAGACTTGAATTGAATTAGAACAATGTTTTTCAACCTTTTTCTTCGTGATGTACCACTTCTCATTTCTAATAATCTGTATTATTCTGTTATGTTCTAATTATCTATTATTAAGTACCACCAATACCAAAATTCCAAAGGCTATCAGGAGGGAAAATAATGTTTTAAAGACTGAATCCTTTTGTGAAAAATAATATATTCATGCTCAATGACTAAGTAAGTTATGCATTTTGTTTTTTTAAATTGTGAATAGAATGGAAGTGCAAAAAGATGTTTTTCAGTCCAGTATCACATGAAAGTTCAATGAACTGTTCTTTTTCTCCATTTGGCAACACTGCTGGCAAAAGCATCTTGATCACAAAATGAATCCCTGATCCAGTTGTTAGAATTAAGATTTTCTGAGAATTAAGTAGTGAAGTCTTGAATCAAGTTTTGGCAGTGGTTTCTTATGTCACCCAGCACACCAGGATCAAGTTGGAGCTCACAAGAAAGGCATGTCACCTTTTTCAGCTTCTCTATCTGCAAACTGAAGCTTGCATGTGATGGCATTCACTTAGTCGTGAACAAGAAAGGGAGTGATGTTGTTTCCTTGCAGACTTTTGTTGAGTTTTCAGTAAGCTGAAAATATCCGCTAAGTATGTGATTCTACACAGCCATAACTAATCACAAAATCTGTCCCAAAGTCCACACTTATCTTTGAAATCAGCAAGAAAAATCTGCACTTCGTGCTACAGTTAAAAAAAAAAAAAATCCTGAACATGTTTCCCCTCGAAAGCCACCATACTTCCGTATGGAAGAGTACCTTTTATAGTCACTCCCCATTTCATCATTTAACACTGAAAATGATCTTGTCCTGAGATCTTGGGATTTTATAAAATTCACCATTTTAACCACCTCATTGAGAACAGTTTTCAGGTTGATGACTGGATTTTGATCAGACAGATGTTCTCTGTGTATGCTGCAGTGTATGAAGTGGGCTTGAGAAGCAACTTCCTTTATTTTTGTTACCACGCCACTGTGTTTTCTTGTCATGTTTTCTTGTCCGTCAGTGCAAACTCCCACTCATTTACCCTAATCCAGCTCATTAGTATTTATGAAACCATCAATTATCAAGATGTCTGCAGAAGTTGAATGAGCAGTCAGTGGTTTACAGAATAAAAATTCATGAAGTCTCTCCATCTTCAAACCTAACAAAACACATAAGCTGGGCAAAGTTAGCTACATCCATCAACTTGTCAAACTGGAGAGCAAAGTACGTTACTGCGTTTTAGTTCTTTCAGTCACTGGATCCTTAACATTGTCTGTTATGGAACTTATTCTTTGTGACACAGTATATCAGACAGGGATATTGCATCAAACCGTTTAACAGCTGATTCTTCCAGGACTGAGGAAACAATGTCCTTTGCAGCTGGCAAAACTAATTTTTCCCCAGTGGTGTGCGATTTTCTTGCCTATGTTATTTTTAGACTAGCTTTGAATGATTTTTCTACTGCTTTCTCATTAACAACAAGAAAGACAACATTTTCCCAGCATTAATTCATGTTCCTTTCACTGAAAAAATTCCGCACTCTTATTTTTTTTTTGTAAGTAAGCTGTTATGCTTTGTTTTGAAGTGACGCTGGAGGTTTCCCCAGTGGTGTGCGATTTTCTTGCCTATGTTATTTTTAGACTAGCTTTGAATGATTTTTCTACTGCTTTCTCATTAACAACAAGAAAGACAACATTTTCCCAGCATTAATTCATGTTCCTTTCACTGAAAAATTCCGCACTCTTATTTTTTTTTTTTTGTAAGTAAGCTGTTATGCTTTGTTTTGAAGTGACGCTGGAGGTGAGAGTTTTCATGCAGCCATTGAGCAATGTTTCCAAAGAAATTACTCATTGGGGGATAGGATCATTTTCATCACCTGTATAAAAAAATCGAAATGATTAATATGCGGGGTCATACTTCCACTTGACAACTTTACTCTGTTTACTTGGCCTTGGGGTAGGTGTATGTGTTGGTGTGCAGCAGCTAAGCCATGCCTCATCTGCACTGGCCATTGCTTGCATGGAATGACATCTTGATGTTTTACTAGCATTTGTTCTTGGCCTTTTAGTAGGAGCACATAACCATTTATCCATTGCACAGCACACTTCAGTACTTTGCACTGAGGAATAACAGAAAACTGACTGACAAAGAGAAGAGCTTGTTTAAATGCTACAAGAGAAGGATCAATGAACAGTCAAATGTTTCAGAATTTCTGACATTAATTCATGCAGCTTCTATAAGTTGACAGGTGTATGCACAATTTGGTGGCAAATGACATGAAGCTTCACCCATCAGCTAGTGTAGGGTTGAAAGTGGAAGCAAAAGTGATGCTCGTAGTATTTTCAAAGCAAGTTAAGAAGGCATACTAGAATATGACATTAGGATGATAGTCTTTGTACATACTTTGTGAAACAGTTATTTATCTTAATAAAACCCATTTCCAATATAATTTTAGAACTCTATTCATGCTTTAAAATTTTACCCTACCTCCCCTTGCACTCATTCATACCACTGGACAACACGTCACGTACCATGAGTTGAAAAATGCTGGATTAGTAGAATGTGGAAGGAAGCTTAGATATTTGGAACTATGCATTAAAGAAAGATTTCTTTGAATGTGGTGTTTAACTTAATAATTTCTAAAATAAAACTTTTAACACTGATAAAATTAAGATAATTATTATTCTGTAATTATATGAAGTAGTAAATTATTAAATAACCAAAAGTTCAGTGGTAGTCTAATGTTGATTTTTATTAAGCTATGCAACTTCCAATCATACATATAATTCCCCTCCCCCACTGAAGTTCTTATTACCAAGTATTTCCCCCTAAATATATGCACTGATGTTCCTAAGTATAGCTGATAGTGTATACTGGTAATTATGTTTTTAATAATTTAATATTCAGGGATCGCATTCCTCCTAAAATTCCTAATATTTTGTGACCCTCCTTAAATTCCTAAAATTAGACCTAAAATTTGCTATTCATCCTAAAATTTTCGTAAGCTTATTTTTATTAAAAACACAACCGTTATTAACGCCAATAAATTTACCATTACGGTAAGGTAAAAAGACCTGTTATTGTAGAAACACAGCCTATATGCTGTGCTGCTGAAATGAGGGAAAATGACGCCATCGAGATGCACTTGCTTCGGGGCGGGCGTTCCATTTTTTTGCCTTCGAACAGTTTTCGAGAGTAACAAGAGATCTAAGGGAAAAGGGGAGGGGTCATTTTCACCCCTGGTTTGCGCTTTGCAGACGAACTCCGTGGCACACAGAAGATCGTACTTTATTTTTGTACATGCCTTGTGGAACCTCCTCTTTCTGCTGATGTTTTGTTATTGTAAACCGCAGGTGGGTGGAAGCAAAGAGGAAACATGTGGTCTCCTTCCGTAACCTCCGGTAATGACGATGGGATGGTAGCTGAGTATTATCTTGGCAGGCAGTAGAGCACGTGATCATTGACCTTCGATCATGCGTCGGCGACAGCGACCTTCGATGCGCAATATATCTCGGCTCCGACTCGCTTTGACTGAACTTGCGTGAGATGCGTATGATAGTTTCTGGTTTTACGTCTTTTATGGTGTTCTCTGTGCTGTGTGCAGGTTCAGTTCTCTAGTGGTGACCTGCTTTTTTTTTTTTTTTTTTTTCATATCTTCTGACATCCTCGCAGCCAAATTTCGGGAAGTTGTCTGGTTTTGCAATATTGGAACGTGTTTTTGTACTTCCCTTTCATTTTCTGGTTAGTAATACAAGTGTTTAAGATGCCTAAATCCAAAACGAAATTTCAAGATGCGTGGCTCGCCAAAGAATTGGACGGAGGAAGTTGAAAGAATGGTGTTCTGCAACTGAAACAATATTTTCTGCTAAGTGTATATTGTGTTCAGAAATTTTCAACATTTCTAATAGTGGCTTTTCACAAGTAAAAGCGCATCATAAAGGAAAAAAAACATTTGCAGAAATTTCAAGTAAATTTCAAAATAAGTCCATCCTGAAAGCCTTTGGAGGACGGGATCTTCAGCCCAAAACAAATATTAGTGAAGTACTGAGTCATGATTTACAGTTGGCTAAAGCCGAAGCATTATGGGCCATGAAAGTTGCTAAGGACAATATGTCTTTTGTTTCATGCACTGAAACAGTTGAACTTTTCAAAGAAATGTTTCCTGATTCTGCTATTGCAGCCAAAATGCAACTTAAAGAAAAAAAGTTGCTTATGTGATATCACATGGATTGTCAAAATATTTTGAAGAGGATTTGAAAAAAGACATTGCATCTAGTAGCCCAGGAAAGGTTACTATAGCATTTGATGAAACTACAAATACACAAGTGAAACGGCAGTTGGATGTGTATCTCAGGTACTGGTCTTCAGAAATAAATTCAGTTTCTTGCCGATACCTAACAAGCGTTTTCTGGGTCATGCAATAGCAGATATTTTGCTAAAAGAAATTCTTGATGTGTTATCATCCTTCAATATTTCGTTGAACAGAATTATTTGTGTATCCATGGACAGCCCAAATGTAAATAAGTGCTTTTACGCAAATTCAATGAAGTTGTAAAACAAGAAACAGGCCAGAAATCTTTGGAACTAGGTTTTTGCAACCTGCATGTTGTTAGTAATGCATTTAAAATTTTTTTGACAAGCTTAAATATAGATTTTGACGAATTTGCTACTGATATGCATTACTTTTTAAAGAGTAGTGCTGCAAGACGAGAGGATTATAAATCTGTCGAGGATATAACATTGGTCACTGCCAAATTTCTTTTGCGTCATGTCAGCAACAGATGGTTAACCGTTGGTTCTGTAGCCCAGAGGCTCTTGGATCAATGGCTAAATATTACAGAATATTTTTTAAACTTCTTGCCATCTCAAAAAATATTTGAAAAACAACTGCGCAATTCGGCAAGGTATAAAAGAATTCACTGTTTCCTGAAAAATGAGCTTACTCCTTGCTATTTAGCATTAATTTCATTTTCACACCAAAATTTTGAAAAGTTTTCATTATGTTATCAGAGTGAAGAACCAAAAATACACCAGTTATATTCTGATTTAAATACTTTAATGAGGAATGTTATGGCTCAGTTTATCCAAGATGATGTTATAGCAGGGAAATTTGGAGAAGACCTAAAGAATGTAGATTTTGAAAACAAAAATTCATGGAAAAAACTAGGGGAGTTAGAAGTTGGTATGAAGACAAAAAATCTCCTCAGGAATGTTCAGGAGACCAGGCAGAAATTATTTCTCTTAGATGTAAGATCATCACTAATTGCAACCACAAAATATTTAAAGTCAAATTTGCCATTCTGCAATCAAAAGCTAAGAGACATAGAAGTTTTAAAGGTAAAAGAACCAAAGAAAGAGTCAACTCAACTTTCAGTCACTGAAGGACTTTCGGAAATAACCAGAATTTCAAGTGTTTTGCATCTTTCTGAGGAACAAATTGATAGAGTAAGAGAAGAGTAGAAACTTTTAAATTGCGATAAGCCAACTCTAGATGAACTAGTGAAATTTTCAGAGGAAGGGCATATTCCAGTGCGGATTGATCATTACTGGCGTAATATATTTAGTATTAAAGACTCTAGCGGAAAAGAAAAATACTCAAATCTTGCTAAACTCATAAAGTCAATTTTAGTTTTACCTCATGGTAATGCTGATGCAGAAAGGGGATTTTCGGTTAACACTGCTCTGTTAAGGAAGGACAAGGCTAACTTAAAAGACTCAACTATAACATCATTAAGAATAGTTAAAGGGGCCATTAAACACTATGGATGTGTAAGTAAAGTTCCCATAACAAGAAATTTGTTAAATAGTGTTTGTGATTCACATAAATTTTATAAAGAGTATGTTGATAAGCTGAAGGAAGAAGAATCAAAAAAGGTAAAAGAAAGGAAGCAGAAAGAGAGGGAAAATAAGGAAAAGCAGCTAGAGAAAAAAGAAAAGCTGAGTTTGATGACAAAATAAAAGAAAATGATGCAGAAATAAATAGACTTAAAAACGATAAAGAAGCCTCCCTAGCAATAATTCAAGAGGGAACAGAAAGAATGAGAACAGCTGTAGAAAAACAAAATACTGTTGAAATAGCAGTTGCCTCTAACTTGATCATACAAGGTCCAGCTGAAATAAAGAAAACTGAAAGTAAATTAGTTGTGGTAGAAGCAGAAAAAGATAGGCTAATCAGGAAAAGGTTAAAACAATAATATGAAAAAAGTAATTCAGTGAACAATTGTACATAGTTCTTGGTTTTCAATTACCTTTTTAGGATATTATAATTTAATGTGAAACCTGAAAACTTTACTGTGAAAATCGTGAATTGCTTCTGGTTCAACAGCATATTAATGTTCAAAGTGAAACTTGAATGTGGTAAATATACTTGAATATGATAACACGTGAAAAGATAAGAACTGAACATTAGAAGTAAATCATACTTAAACTTTAGACATTAGACGTTATGCAAAAAATTTGGGTGTTAACTTCGACCATATATACTAATGGACTGCACATTGGCAATAGCTGCATCAAAGCCGCCATGGCTCAAACATTGGGCACGTCATCATCAGACTCCAAATTTCGTGTAAAAATGCTGTTATGATTACTAATTTACGCTGCAGAACTTCAGTGTTTTCGGTGTATTATGTGAATGCGCCTCATATATAATGAAAACTCTTCAGGTAAGTTTACTTATGAGCTATATACATGCATGATCGGGTTGTTTACATTTTGTGATTTATAATGTGATGAACATTTGCGAAGAACTTGGAACATGCATTCCATTTTTTTTTCTTAAGTTACTATATTTTTATATCAATAGCTGCAAGTTTCTGGTTAAGTAATTGAACTTTATTGACTTAGGTATTTAATTCGTTTCTTACCCATGAAAAATCATAGAACTTTCTTTACTATATCGCTCAGAGCAACCATAAGCACAGCAGGTGTAACCCATCTTTTTGACTGTTGTCATGTGATTTTATGTTGGAGCCAGAAATTTTGATGTCATGCGCAGTCTATCAGTATATATGGTTGAAGGGTGTGAAGCAAACTCTTTACAATGTATACAAAGTTGTTTTACTAGATGTATACAAATATACATCTAGTTTTTATTGAAATACACTCCTAAAATTTTCCTAAAATTTTTCTAAAAATTCCTAAAATTCCTAAAATTCCTACCTAAAATTTTCCAGAAGTATGCTATGATCCCTGAATATTACACCTAAAATATGTATGATCAGTCTTTGAAAAAAATTTGTAACCCTTGAAGTTGTATGAATTTTATTTTCTGGACAAGACCTCTCAATGAATTCACATGAAATTCATCTTTTTTGAGGTGTTTAGGTAGAAGTGCTCTGGAATTGGCTTTTACTGTATGTACTTTATCTCAGTGAGCAGAAAGAAAAAGTGTTTATTCATATGAGTTGATACTTTGTTTCTAGAATGCCTTGTTAAAAAAATCAGTTGGATAAAAAAAAAATTAAGGCTAAATCTTCAATCTACTAGAAAAATGAAACAATTTTCGTCAGTAAATAATTAGTTAAAACATTTATGGAACTTGCCTTGCAGTATATTGTAACCAGAGCGGTAAAAGCCAATTCTAAATATGTTCTAAATGTTTCTCAAAGCAGCTTTGATGTTCAGTTTTCATTTTAATAATTTGTAATGTAGATATATTGTTTAATAACACAGTTTCTGATTTCATTTCATTTTTGATTGAAAGTTATTCTATAAATTCCTTTCTCTTATGTATAATTTATGTATATACTTTGTATATTGAATACATGTTGGGAAATAAACAAATGTATTTAACAAAACACTGAACTTAAAATATGAAGCTCCCTGATGTAGAATATATACTGCTTGACATTTTAATTTCTGCAGTACTCTCCCAATGCAACATATATATGTGTTACAAAAACAGCAAATTTCAGATTTTTTGTGCAAATTTGTTCCATGTCAGTAAATTATATATATAACTGAAATTTTTGTAGTTGGAGAATATGTAGATCAAATATATTTTAATTTTTCAGACGCATGAAGTGCATTACATTGCCAAGCATACCGAAACTTCGTCATTTTACAAATGACACACTACTGGACATTTTGTACTATAGTAGCCCTGTTTATTGTCAGACAATCTTGGATTCTGTTGGGGACCAGCTGAATGACCTATATCAACTTTTTGTATCAAGAAATCCACATTTTACTGGAAAAGTTTCTGTTGCTGGGCATAGTTTAGGTAAGTATGCTTTGAAATTTTAGAAACCTTTTTTGTAACACTGAAAAGTAAACTCATTATGCTGGGAGCTTGGTAGCAGTTCTGCCACATGATTTCTGAGTGTTATATTCAATATGCATTTCTGATTCCTGTGGTTTTCCAAAGTTGGTAATGTTAAATTCAGAATACATTATTTCTATAATCAGATGCTTATATGTGAGTAATTAATGCAATCCCATAAAAATGCAATAAGGAAAAATCCTTTTTCAGGTTATCTGTACTTGTTGCAAAGATTGAGAATATATGGTTTAGTGTGTGAGTTATTTGTATGCTAAAAATTGACAGATCTTGTTTTATGACTAAAAGTATGTAGTTTTTTTCTCATGCATGATTATGTGCAACTATATTGCTGAAGCTTGATCTTATGCTGCTTACAGTATATGACCACATATTTTCTGAAATGTTACAAAAGGGGAGATTGCGTAGTAGCCTTATGGTTAGGTATTTGTTCTTGGTATATATATTGCCTCAAAATTGGAAAAACCAAGAGAAAAGTCAAATATTTTGAAAAGGCAAGCCAGGAAAGTGGTGTGCTCCAGCCCTAGAAAAAACTAGGAGAGCCAATAGGAACTCTGAGCTAATAAAAAGATAGATTGGACTACTGGCCCACATCGAGCCTATTCAGAATTCCCCTTTCCCAGATATTTCAGCAAGCTTCATATAAGAGTCTTGAAAGTGAGAAACCCATATGCGCCAGAGTGTGGGCTTGGTTAGAAAAACGTAGTTTCTGTATGTAATTGCAGCGATTACAGGTCTTGATGGAAAATCTTTTGCATATAATTTCTAATTTTTGGTTAAAAAATGATTTGGCCACCAGGAGGCATAAGTGTTAATTTCTGCTTCTGTTGCATTTGCAGCAAAATCTGAGCTTCTAAAATTTTGATTGAAAAAATTCTTCCGTGGATCAAAATTCTTTCTTTGTTGGAGAGTGTTTCTGCTGTGAAGTGTTTCTCATATAATTTCAAAGTTTTCTTAAAGCACAAGTCTGCCACCAGAGGGCGTAAGCTCACATTTCAGTTTGCAGCAATATCTGCAGGACTAAAAACCTGATTGAAAAACTTCAAACTTCCTTCTTCGGTCAGATACTACTAACTATGCAAACTCCGTGTGTGTATTTTCTTTCCGAAATAATGCACAATTTTGCTGCTAGTTGGAGCAAATGCTTAATTTGTTTTTCTCAATGTGTGCTATTTAAAAAACTCTTTCAACACCAGATGCCATTTACCTTGTAGAACACTTTTAGGCTAGTATATGAGGAATTTTATAGTTCACAGTTCTGTCGGTAGGTGATGCTTGTGTACTTCAGTTTGCAGCTATATCACTGTTCCGAAAAACACTATGAAGAAATTTCTTTACTGTATACCATTCGCTACACTGAGATATGGAGCATTATCCTCTTTAAGTAATGTACAGACGTATTTAAAAAGTTATTTTTCCTTAGCATAGCTTTTTCCATGCAAAATATTTTTAGCACGTCTTTTGTAAAAAAAAAAAAAAGATTGTGCTTATTTTATCGGTTTGTCTGTCCGTCCCTCTGTACCCATGATATCTCTGCAACTATTAGTCCGATTTGAAAAATTCTTTTTGCATTTGGAAGCTTGAAATATGAGAATGATGATCCTTTATTTTGTTTGTTTTTTTATGATGTACAATTTCACCGCTAGAGGGCGTAAATGCAGATGTCGAATTCAAAAATATGCGTTAAGCCACATATTTGCTTCTAAACATCTGACTGAAAAAAATATTTTATATTTAGATTTCATTTATGTTGAGTATTTTAGATATAGTTACTTTTTCAAATTACGCATAGATTTTCCGCTAGGGGGTGTAAAAGGAAATTACATTTTTCCTGATAACTCTTCTTCTAAAACTCCGATTTGAAAAATGTTTTCTTCAGCGGGTACACCTCCTGATGTAAAATCTTTTGCATATAATTTCAAATTTTTGGTAAAGAATACTTTGGCCACCAGGGGGCATAAGTGTTAATTTTTGCTTCTGATATATTTACCATAAAATCTGAGCTTCTAAAATATCGAAAAAATTCTTTTGTGGACTGATGCCACTCACATCAATAAACCTTTTTGGAATATTTTTTTCTTAAAATATTCCACAGTTTCTCCGCCAGGGGGCGTACATGTATATCTTATTTTCGTCAATATCTCTACTTCTAGAAGTCCGATTTAAAAAATTTCTTCTTTGTTGGATAGTGTTTTCAGTGTGACATGTTTTTCATATAATTTCAAAATTTTCAAGTAATTCATAGGCTTTCTGCTAGGGGGCGTAGAGGTAAATTGCATCTCTGCTTCTAAATCTCCGATTTAAAAAAAAAATCTTTCTGTACTGGACACAGCTCCTGATGGGATATCGTTTCCACATAATTTCTAGTTTTTGTGAAAAAATGGTGTGGCCACCAGGAAGCGTAAAACTTAATTTCCGCTTCTGATGTATTTGCAGCAAAATATGAGCTTCTAAAATCTCGATTAAAAAAAACGTTGTTTGTAGACTGATAGTACTCATGTCGACAAACGGTTTAGAAACATTTTCTTCTTAAAATAATGCATGGTGTTTCTACGCAAGGGGCGTAGATGTATATCTTATTTTTGTCAATATCTCTACTTCTAGTAGTCAGATTTGAAAATTTCCTTCTTTGTTGGATAGTGTTCCTAGTGTGACATGTTTTTCATATAATTTGAAAAAATTCAAGTAATTCATAGACTTTCCTTTAAGGGGGTGTAAAGGTAAATTGCTTTCCCAATATCTCTGCTCCTACATGTGCTTCTAAATCTCCAATTTGAAAACTTCTTTCTGCACCAGATACAGCTCCTGATGGGAAATCCTTTGCACATAATTTCAATTTTTTGTAAAAAATGGTTTGGCCACTAGGTGGCGTAAGTCTTAATTTCCGCTTCTGATGTATTTGCAGCTAAATATGAGCTTCTAAAATCTTGATTGAAAAAAAAAAAAGTCGTTTGTTGCCTGATACTACTCATGTCGGCAAACCTTTTAGGAACACTTTTCTCTTGAAATAATGCATGGTTTTTTACACCAGGGGCGTAGATGTATATCTTATTTTTGTCAATATCTCTACTTCTAGGATTCCGATTTGGAAAATTCCTTCTTTGTTGGATGGTGTATCCGATGTGAAATGTTTTTCCTAAAAATTCAAAATTTTCAAGTAAATAATAGACTTTCCGCTAGGGGGCACAAAGGCAAATTGCGTTTTATGCGTTATTTCTGCTTCTAAAACTCCGATTTGAAAAATTCTTCCTGTATCGCATACAAGACCTGATGGAAAATATTTTTCCCATAATTTCTAATGTTTGGTAAAGAATGGTTTGGCCACCAGGGCGTAAGTGGTAATTTCTGCTTCTGATGTATTTGTAGCGAAATCTGGGCTTCTGAAAAATCGACTAAATTTTTTTTTCTTGGACCGATACTGCTCATATGGAAAATCCTTTTGAGAATACTTTCTTCCTAAAATAATGCATGGTTTTCCCACCAGGAGACTTAAAGTCACATCTTATTTTTGTCAATATCTCTGTTTCTAAAAATCCGATTTGAAAAATTCTTTCTGTGTTGGAGAGCGTTTCCTGTGCGAAATGTTTCTCATATAAATTCATGTTTTTCTTAACACACAAGTCTGCAACTAGAGGGCGTAAGCTCATGATTGCGTTTACAGCAATATCTGAGGGAATAAAAACCCAATTGAAAAACTTCTTTCTTCCGTCAGATACTATTGTTTTCCATACCGGCTCCATTGATTTTGAATAGCTTTCATAAATTTAATTTTCATCAGAACGAATTCAAGAGACACCTGAAAATTTGGTTGAGCTCCAAAAATGTGTTGCCTTCCATGTTGAAATGCAGCAACTGTTACAGAGCGACTGCCTGCACAAGACGGGGACAGCACTCTACTGCACAGAAGTGTGTATGAGTAGATCGAGAAGTTTAAAAATGGCCGGACAAGTGTGAAGCATGAAGAGGGTGCAGGAAGCTCATCAACCCCCACCACTGACGGGAAGATTCAACAAGCTTGAGAGATGATTCTGGCTAACCGACTAGTGACCATCAATGAGGTTTTCTGTTCTCTGCAAATCAGTTGTGGTTCTGCATACGAAATCATCCACGAGAAACTTGGTTTCCATAAAAGTGTCTGCAAGATGGGTGCCAAGACTTTAACGAAGTGAAGGAAGTGGTGCATAAATGGCTGTGTGACCAGCCACAAAACTTCTTCTCCAATGGAATACGCAAGCTTGTGGACCGCGGGAACAAGTGCATCGAAAAGCAAGGAGGCTATGTAGAAAAACGATGTACTTTTTCACCCCTCTGCTGTTGTTGTGATATATTATAGAAACAAGAGTGCAGATAATTTTTGATTTACCCCGTATTTCCTTAGCTGGAAGTATTTCTTTCCCTCAGTGATGGTCTATATTTGGTCTTCAAATGAAACTATGCAAAGTAATAAGTAAATGTGCATTTTGTCAAGCCTGTTTTGATGTTAGCTAAATTGAGAAAACTGTCCTCCACACTTGTTGTTCTCAATAAACTTGATGCTTCGAGTTCTTTTACTGTTAAAAAAATATAACAACCATTGTTATTTATGATCGGAGCATGACATTTTCTTTGTTCTTATCTTTGTACAAGGGGTTCGCTTTGTTAACTCATAATTGTAGAGAATTCACTTTGCATGCATGTCAGCGAAATTAATTTCTTTAATTCTGATATGAAGTTTAAACTTTGGTGCATTCAGGATTCCTGAAAACTTTATTTATATTGATATTTGAGTTGTTACTGATCAGTGATTGGGTAATAGCACAGATTTTTAGTGAGACCACTTTTTGTTATTGATTTATTTTTCCCCATTTATAGGCTCTCTAATTCTGTTTGACATTCTTGCCAATCATACCTCCTCCTTAGAGAAAGCAGAAACACAGAGTACTGAGTCTCTGTCAAAGGGGAATTTAGAGTGTGACCATCCAGAGGATGCAGTCAATGCCATAATTTCTGAACAGTCAGTAGCAGCATCAGATTCTAATGGAACTCCTACCATAACATCATTGCTAGAAAGCTTGAATTTGCTCGAATACACGGAAAAATTCATTGAAGAAAAAATTGATTTGGATGTTTTGGTAAGGCATTTTAATTTGTTAGAATTTTTCTCTGCAATAACCATTTTAGTGTATATCTTTTAGCTTAAAAAGGCAAGGTTGATACTTAATTAGTGTATCTGTAAACATTATCTGAGTGGTGCACAAACTAATGAAATTTCCATAAACACTTAAGATGTAATTAATACCAAGGAAATTAATTCTTTTGTTCCATTTAAAGACTGCCTTTGACTCCCTTGTTTCTATGAATGTGATAAACGTGCGATTTCAAGAATTCATGTTGACCTGCCTCTAGGAAAATGGAAATTATTAGTGTGTATACAATGAAACTAACAAATAGGATTTGTATCATATATTAAAAATTGATAAATATACATTGAAGACTTACATTCTATATGATTTTTAGCATTATCATCTGGTATTGACATTTTCCTATGCACTTCGTTGTTGTTTTGGACTGCTTTTTCAAAATCATGTTGCATGAAAAATAGGAAAAAAGCACAGCCCAAAACAGCAACAAAGGAAACCCCACATGCATGGGAAAATATCAATACCAGATGATAACATAAAACAACATATGGAATTGTAAGTCTTTATGTATATTTATCCATTTGTAATATATGAAAAATATTTTGCACATCAAAAGTTTACATATAAGGAACCCAAATTTTTCAAGCTTCTTCAGTTAACTTAAAGAATTCAACTTGATAAAATTTGAACATAAGCACATAACTGTTAATAATAAGTATTAAAACTGGAAAAGTATTAAGGATGCTTTTAACTGATAACTTCAGTCTTGTCTTCTTCAGCCTTGTGACAAATGGATGATGGTAGTGGTTTCCAGATCTGTAAAGTAAAATCATAATTTAGATCTGTAATCAGATCTAACATTCTTTCTTTTTAAAATTGACTTCCGTATTAATGGTACGATAAAAGGGGAATCAATTTTTCTTAGCTCCAAGAATTAAAATTCTGATTTCTCTTATCGTACCATTGATGAAGTTAATTTTAAAAAGGAAATAATGTATATGACTTTACAGATCTGGCAACCACTACCAATCGTCATCGTTTATCTGCCACAAGGCTGATGAAGACTGAAGTTATCTGTCGAAGCTCACTTAAATTAAACTTTTGAACTAACGGGTGTTTTAATAAAATTCTTATATAAAATTCTTAAAGGAATTAATAAATAGGAACTTTACACCAATTGTACTCAAAATAGTATAATTATACTAATGATCTGAATTTCTTGGCATAGAATAAAAATCAAAGCTTGGAAACTTTGATTTTTTTATTCTATGCCAAGAAATTCAGATCATTAGTATAGTTATACTATTATTTTGAGTTCTTAAAGCATTTGTAGCATTCGTCTCTTTTTGTAAGTACCCCCCCCCCTAACTACAGATTGTTTGTCAGTAATTTGGGTAGGAGTGGCACCTCATCTCATTTTCACTCCTTTTTAGGTGTTTTATTAGTACTCATTTGATGACTGTCATTTTTAAAAAAATTATGCTTGACTTTTGTCTTATAAAATTACATTAAGGCTACATACCTTTTTTGTAAAAGTAAAATGTCTCACTTATTGATAACAAACTATAACAGGTTCATATTCATCTTCAAATTGTGTGCAGCCTAGTGTTAGGCATATCATGTAAGCAAGAAACTGTTGAAGGAGTGTTGGAAAAATTGACACCAGAAAATGAACTGAAATTTTTATGCTGAGAAGTATGTATAACAATAGCATAAAACCTGATAGAACTCAAAGAAGAAATAAGTATTTGAGAAAAACTCAGCTGAAAAAAAGTATTAGAAAGGATAGCAGTTTTCTAATTGGCGTTTTGGGTTATTTCAGCAAAAGTAGGAAGATAATTGCTATAACATTAAAAATTATCCTACTGGTTTGTACAAAGGAAAAAAAAAACATCATTGAACAAGGGCAGTGTGTTTCTTATGGATTCTTGTGCTGTTTAAAGAAATTCTGCAATTATTGTTTTATTTTTTTAAAGTTGATGACTCAACTACTGAGATCTGATGATTTATAGTTCAGGCTGATTATTTGACTTCTTGTGTCCTGTTAGCAGCTGTAGCCTTAATGGAGCTTTATTTCCATATTTTCTGATTTTTTGTTTCATGTTTTTACATTTGAATGACATTATATTCTAACTGTAAGCTTTGTAAGGGCACTGTGAAGTGTTAAATGAAGAACCTGATCTTTTATTTATTCAGGATGGGATGAGTTAGATTTGACTTCACAATGGTCATTAATGAAGACTTGTGAAGATAAAGAGGGAGTCTTGCAAGCTTAAAGTTATAGTAGCTGAATGACAACTGCTGCTAATAACCATGTGCCACCTGGTTTAAATTAACCTATGTATGCAGTGTGTGTGTGTGTGTGTGTGTGTGTGTGTGTGTGTGTGTGTGTGTGTGTGTGTGTGTGTGTGTGTGTGTGTGCAACTATAATAAGTTTTAAGTCCAGGAGCATTCAAGTCTTGCCTGTTTTCTAACTGTTTATTGCCCAGTGGCTGGGGGAATTGTGAAATTAGGTTAAAAGTGTAGCTGAGAAAGTATTTGGAAGCTTGTATGCCTGCTGAGTCTGTTTGACCTAAGAATCAGAATACTAGTTTGTGTGATTGTGTGTACAGTATGTATTTTCTTCTAAGGATCCATATCAACTAGGGGTTTCTGACCTCCAGTCCTTATTAACTTTTGGAATTTTAGAGTGAGCTAGTTGTAAGGCAACAGGTAAGGCATTTTTCTCCCATAAAATTGCCTTTGCCAGCATTAGGATTTAACTCTCCTTAATCACCTGACAAAGAAGTATGTCTTTATGCCACAGAATTTTTTTTATTACTAATCACTGTTGGTTTGGTATTTCATTTCTAAGAGTGATCAATTTGATATCTATTAATTTCTCTACCTATTTATTGGCAAGGCATTTTAACAGTCTGTTGGAGATAGTGCAGTTTGTAACAGATGTTGAAGTTTTCTGATTTGCTGGTTACTTAATTTCACTATTAATATTGTTGTATAAATTCTGTAGCATAACTGCTACTTAAATTCAGGATATCTCAACATTACAAGCTTTTTCTCCTACACATGAATTGTAGTTCAACGAAAGGTTGCCATTTGTGTGAAAGATCACCATCAGTGTTTCATAGAGGAGAATCAGTGTTTAAGCTTCTTAACTGTTAAAGTGCCCAATTTTAACTCTTCCCATATTATGAGAGAATTTTACTATTATTCTACTGCTCCTGACATTTGTTTCAAAATTTCCAACATTTTCAAAATGTTTAATTTTGAAATGATTTTAAACCAGTAAATAGTTTCTCTGGACTTGCAAGGCTCACTAGAAAATGTAAAATTCAAAGGAATTTACCAAATCCTATATGCATTTAGTATTTTGTATGTAAGTTGAACCTGAAGCTTTGCTGCTCTGATTGAAAGAATGCAAAGCATATGTCAGGAACTGTGAGCTAAAAATGTTATCTATAGCTCAGCACTAAAAAAATAAAATAAAATATAAAATTCTGTTTGAATAATATAAACTCTTTGACATGTCCAAATCTGCTTTGTGCAAGACACTTTAAAGTTTTTTTTTTTTTATTATTTGGATCATTCAATAGATACCTATCCAGTCAAATAACATTTTATTTTATTGAACTTTTAAACATAATCGTTGCTTGCATTGGGACTTGCATCTCATTAAGTTACTAACTGATGATCTCCTTGCTTTTGAACAATTGTAAAAGCTGCTGGTGAAAACCAGTTTCATGCACTGTTACTTGTCATTCAGTATATGAATGGAACCTGTGATGCTTTTGAGAGCTCTCTTCAGTGGTCCGAAGATGTGATAGTCTCAGGAAGTGGGGATCTAGACTGTATGAAGGATGCTCCGATATCTCCCAATGCATGCACTGAAGCTTTGTTTTTGATGTTTGCTGCATGGGGATGTGAATTGTCATGAGAAGGGTGAGTTAGCTTTCATGAGTGTTTGCTCTTAATCATTGTACACAGGTGATCCAGAGTTTCTCTGTATCGTTGGACATTAATGGGTACTGGTGGCTTATTAAATTCCATGAGCAGAGGGCCTTTGTGATTAACAAAGGTCTGCATGCTCTTCCCAGCAGACAATTAGCTTTTGAATTTTTTGTGCTGTAGTGATTCTGGATGTTTCAAATGTAAGCTGGATCATTTGGATTCAGGTTCATGGTGGTGGCACCAGGTTTAATTTCTACCTACATTCCTGTGCAGGATCATAATTTTGCAAATGCTAGTAGCTTCATGTGCATTGCGTCTTGATCTGCACTGAGTAATTGGGGTACCCACTGACATAAACATTGTTGGATCTGAGCTTGTGAGTTATGATGAAATGCACTGTTCATAAATACTGATGTTTACTTTTTCTTTTATAGCTTTAATGGACATGCAGTGGTCCTCTTGTATCGCTTCTTTTACAGCTGCAACAACTGCACTAATCTTTGTGACCTGTGTGCAAGCCAAGGTGATGGCAAATGTGCCATTAATTCTCTACCATTACAAAACTGTCTACACCAGTCTTTTACCACCATTTTTAGTATACAGGCATTACTGTACATGGACTGCATTTGCTGATAAAATTCAGCTTTCCCTGTCCCTCTGCACTCAGGAATTGAATTGCCTCTCACTTATCAGTCTTTGATGGGTTAGGAATGATGTAGACCATGCTTTCAGTGCTACCATTACTCTGTTCAACAACCTACTAACTCTAGTTCAGTACCTATTCGGAACTCATATCTACACTTTGCAGGTATTCCAGGGATTACATGATGCAATAATACTAACAAACACACACACACACACACACACACACACACACACACACACACACATGCACTCATTCCTGGAACTTGCTGATAAGAGTAAAGGAGTGGGGTTAAAAATTAACTTTTAGAAAACAAAATTGATGCACAATGTTTTTATGAGAAATGAACATCTAGTGATTGAGAGATGAGGAAAATGTAGAGGTTACTGATACCTACATTTATCTTGGGCAACAGATATCAAGTGAGGGCCACATTGATGAAAAAATTCAGTGGTGTATAAAACTTGGTTGGAGAGCATTAGGAAGAAACAGTATACTATTCAAGAGCAATATACACTGAAGAGCAATTGAATTAGAGATATCTGTCTAGTAACGTGTAGCACTACCTTTCGCCCTGATGACGGCGGCGATTCGTCTCGGCATGGACTCGACAAGACACCGGAAGCGTTGAGAAGCCATACGGATCCACGACCCCTGAACAAGCTCCCACAGTTCATGAAGATTTGATGGAGGGGGTCAGAGCCTCTAACATCTCTCTTGTTGACATCCCAGATGTGCTCGAAGGGTTTGAGGTCAGGTAACCTAGCTGGCTAAGGAAGCGAGGTCACGTCGGTGGAGTGTTCATCCAATCATTCGGATACAATTCGGGAGCGATGACACGGTGCATTGTCTTGTTGCAGGATGAGTTCAGCAGTGGCATGTTGAAGACGCACAAACAGGAGCAAATGGTTGTCCGGAGGGACGACCATTTGTGAGGGACGACGTCACATACCAGGGGTCCCATTTCAGTCCACGTAAACAGTCCCCAGGCGAGAATGCCCCCCACCAGCTTGAAGAGTACCCTGCTGGCAAGAAGGATCCATCGCTTCATGTGGTTTGTGTCGTGCTCGTATCTTGCCATCCGCATGTACCAACGTGAATCTCGACTCATCAGTCCAGGCAACATTTTCCCACATGTCTAGGGTCCAGTGGCGATGTTCCCGCGCCCTTGCTAATCTTTGCACCCTGTGATGTGCGGTCAGCAGCAGTACCCTCGTGGGACGATGGCTTCTGTACCCTATAGCGAGGAGATGGTTCTGGATGGTGTGGCTGCTTACACGTTTTTGTGCACCAGCGTTAAATTGCCGAGTGATTTCTTGCACTGTAGCCAACTATTCGCTGTTACAATGTGAGCTAGCCGATGATGACCTCGCTCATCCACACGCTGTTGTCCACGGCATTTGGCACTTGCAGGGATGGTTTTACCAGATCCGATGTACTCACGGTGCACCTGTGACACAGTGGCTCGTGAAAATCCCAGTGCCTGCACGACTTCTGAGATGGAGTGACCCATTCGTCGGGCCCTGACAATTTGCCCACGATCAAACATGCTTAGATCCTTTGTCTTACCCATACTGCATCCGACTCTTACTGATTCCCGTTGCATCACTCCTTATATTGTCGGATCGCTGCTTACGTCATGTCGTTTCCGTTTACAGGGCCGCCCACAGCGCCACATTTGCATAACGCCAGCTGTCTCTAATTCAATTCCTCTTCAGTGTATCATTATGTCTTGAAAGAAAACTGTTTAATCAGTGTGTCCTTCCAGTTATTACATTTGGATCAATGGGTAACTTGAAACGTGGAACTTAACTAAAAAACAAATGTAACCAATGATCCTACTTACATATGCAACTTAGCTCATTGCTCCGCTTCTTACATTTCCGAAATGTAGAGTTTGCACAATTATCATCTTGCCGGACGAGAGGATTGATGCTTCATCTTATCCTTATTCAGTATTAACACTTGAAACACCATTAACTACACTGAGCACATTTTTGGCAAAATATTTTCATGGGCTTTCAAGCTTTAGCTGTACATTGCATATTGCAAATGTTAACTAAAAAAGACATACAGAGGCTGCTGACAACAGAAAGAAGTGTGGAGAGATGCATGCTTGATGTAACCGGGAGAGGTAAAAAGGCGAACTCGAGGATCAGGAAAATGATGAGTAAAAGACATTGTGATCTAAGTAAAATCCTGAAAATGGCAGTGGGCTGAGCATATTGTTAGAAGAACGGACCACCGATGGGTAACTTGAAATATTAGATTGGATACCAAGGGAGAGAAGGACAGAAAACGGCACAGAAGACCATGTGGGATATGGGTGAATGAAATTTGAAAGCATGCCAAAGTCCAGAGTGACATGGAGGAGACTGGCTCAAGACAGACTGTTGTGGAAGAAACTTGGGGAGATCTTCAACCAGCAGTGGATTGATAATGGTTGACAATGACGAAGAATGATGACATATTTAAGTATGTGCTCATGATTTACGTGCACCAGATGGGTTTCTACTGAATTTGATCTGTATTATTTCAAAATTATGTACAGCTCACTAACAGTTTGACTTCCACTACAGCTTACTAACAGTATGACTTTCTCAAGTGCAGGGAAACTACTCACAAAAAACTTGTGACAGTCAGAGTCACTGATGTTATTGTAGCAAATAAATTACAAGTGCACCTATTCACTTAATGAAACTAAGGCTTATGCCTTGCAAAACTGCAGTTAATTTTAAATATAGTTTATTGTGCTTAAAAACATAGAAAACGAATAAATGTTTGTGTACCTAAAATGTTGAAATGCATACTATGATTTAAATTGCATCATGTTGTAGTAAACCAGTTCTAGTTTTACCACATATTTTATCTAAGATAACTAGTTATGATACTAGTTATAATCAAGTTATCTTAGATAAAATACGTGGTAAAACTAGAGAAATGAACAGACTAGTAACAGATGCATTTTTAGATATTCTACGGTTTGAGATTTTCAGGGGATACCGATATTGTGGCATGCATTCTTAATGGTGGAAAGACAGTTTTTCCTCCATTCAAAGTAACTCCATATTAAACACACAAATTCAAAATGAAAAGTGTTTAGGAGGAAAGTTTTCAAGGGAATGCATTTTTTTTTTTTTTTTTAAGCTGTCCTGTTTTGTCCAAACATGAGAACGGGAGGGATGGTAATGGACAAATCCAGATCCCAGATGTTTCGATTGTAAAAGTACATGCAAGTTAATAACAAAACAATGAAAAGTTCAGATAACATTTGCCTGTTGGGAATTAAACTATGAGCATGGGATAAAGAACTAGCTCAACAAAAATACTGAATTCTCTTACTTTTTTTTTTTTTATAACTATCTTGCAGTTCCAAAATTAAAAAAAAAAAAAAAAAGTATGTGAAACTCTTAACTTGCTTATGACGATATTGTGCAAGTGTGTTGTAAGTAATGGATCTGAAGGTAAAGTTAAAAATGCATTTGTTACAAGTTGGTGTTATTGCAAATTCCAGAATGTATCAAAAGAAAATAGGGACAAAGAAATACTGTTTGAATGCAATTTATAATATCAAAGTTTTGACATTAGAATAGTTTTTGATGTGGACATATCATGCATAAGTTATGTAAGAAATTACAAGTGGTGCGACATTTCGGTAGTGACTTTTACCTTCATCAGCCATGGAATGAAATGCGTGGTATAAGCATCAGTTGTTGCCAGATTTCAAAATAGCTTTCCAAATGATAGGTATGTTAAAACGTACGCCTTTATTGCAGGTGTTAGGAGTAAGGAAGATTTTAATGCTTTCGCAGTACTTGAGGGCTTTCCAATTGCTGAACGGAGTGATACATTTAACATTTTGCCAATCGAGCATTGCGGACGTATTGCTGATGGTTAAAATTGAAAGGGAGGTGGAAGGGTTGCCTTTCTTAACAACAGCGATATGTTCCACCAATCGCCGGTTGATGCTTTGGTAAGTACTACCAATATAGTGGGTAACGCATGTGGAAGTGTTGACAGCGATAGAGTAGATACCTTGTAACTCTAGGGGTTTATTGGGATCTCCGTCTTTAAGGATAAGGCTAAGAAGATGTAGAGGTGGTTTAACAGCAATCATGTAGCCAAAAGGCTTGAAAATGGAGCAAACTTTGTGAGTGAAGGCCAGTCTAAAGGGCAAAGTGCCAACAAACTGATGAGTGGTGAAAAGTTTAGGCTGTAAACTAGTAGATCTATTCTGCGATTCAAATTTGTTAATTAGCCTGTATACTAAGAGGGGTGGAAAAAGCCATGCAATTTGCCAATGTTGATGGTCTTCTGATATTCGTTTTGAAGAGCTGTTGCAAATAAGGTTAGCTTTGTGGATGTATACCTTTAAAGCAGCCAATTTGTATTTACCAAAGGTGTAGGAATAAAAAGAGATGATATTATGGATGGCAGAAGGTTTCCTGTAAACAGAGAGACCAAGTGAGAAGTCTAAGTTGATGTTGATATCCAGGAAACTAATATTGTTGTCGACCTGTTCTCGAGACGAGGTTTCTGGTCTGGTCACCTAGTACACAGATGAAGACGTCATCAACGCATCATAACCAAATGGAGGGCTTTAAGAGGGTTGGGGCAACGATTAATTTTTCAATATTCTGCAAATAAATTTCAGCAAGTAAGGGGAAAAGGGAAGATCCCATTGGTACGCCTTGTTTTTGTTGGTAGTCTTCTATAACTTCCAAATTCCCTCATATAGGATTCTCATCTCAAGAGCAGGTCGACAACAATATTAGTTTTCTGGATATCAACATCAACCCAGAGTTCTCACTTGGTCTCTCTGTTTACAGGAAACCTTCTGCCACCCATAACATAATCTCTTTCTATTCCTGCACCTTTGGTAAATACAAATTGGCTGCTTTAAAGGCATACATCCACAGAGCTAACCTTATTTGCAACAGCTCTTCAAAACGAATATCAGAAGATCCATCAACATTGGCAAATTGCATGGCTTTCCACCCCTCTTAGTACACAGGCTAATTAAAAAAATTTGAATCGCAGAATAGATCTACTAGTTTACTGCCTGAACTTTCCACCACTCATCAATTTGTTGGCACTTTGCCCTTTAGCCTGGCCTTCACTCACAAAGTTTTCTCCATTTTCTAGTCTTTTGGCTACAGGATTGCTGTTAAACCACCTCCACATCTTCTTAACCTTGTTCTTAAAGACAGATCCCAATGAACTCCTAGAGTTACAAGGTGTGTACTCTATCCCTGTCAACACTTCCACATGCATTACCCACTATATTGGTAGTACTTACCGAAGCATCAACCGGCGATTGGTGGAACATATCGCTGTTGTTAAGAAAAGCAACCCTTCTACCTCCCTTTCAATTTTAACCATCAGCAATACGTCCGCAATGCTCGATTGGCAAAATGTTAAATGTATCACTCCGTTCAGCAATTGGAAAGCCCTCAAGTACTGCGAAAGCATTAAAATCTTCCTTACTCCTAACACCTGCAATAAAGGTGTACCTTTTAACATACCTATCATTTGGAAAGCTATTTTGAAATCTGGCAACAACTGATGCTTATACCACGCGTTTCATTCCATGGCTGATGAAGGTAAAAGTTACTACCGAAACGTCCCACCTTTTGTAATTTTTACGTAACTTATGCGTGATATGTCAACATCAAGAATTATTCTAATGCTTTGTGTGTTACTTGTTTCACTGCCAATTATTCTTACTATCAAAGTTTTGAGATGCCACCCAAAAAACACTTGTCTAGTGGTTCCATCATGCAGCATTTCTGAAGATGATTTAAAGCAAAACCGAATCTGATTATATTGATGAACCTTGCCAGATATGTCTGAAAGAATTAATATAAAAGTTTTGCAGTGGCAAAGGACAATTTGTGTATACAGGTGGTGAAAGAATTTGCATCCTTATCTTTTGAGGTTTAACAGGACTGAGTGTTGTGATATATAGTGTGGAAGAAATACTACTCTCATAGCACATGGAAAATATGTCTTGATAATTAACACATCAATCAGACATCTCTAATTGACTATATTTTTACTGTTCTCACATAATATCAATTGCTCAAAAAACTTGAAATTTTCATTGCCCTGGAGCAAGAATCGAACTCGCATCTCCCGATTACCATTCGAGCATGCTAACTGTTACATCACCCAGGACGAAGAAGTCCCAAGTATCTGAGCATTAAGAGCATGGGAATATTCTCAGATCGCATTCTTAATCGAAGCAAACTGTGCTGTCATCTAGCGTTGTTAAGCATATCATCTTTCATTCAGGTATATAATGTAGAAGAAATACTCCTCATAGCATGTGGAAAATACACCATGATAATTAGCACAGCAATCTGACATCTCTGAATTGACTGCATTTGTACTGTTCTCACGTAATATCAATTGCTCAGAAAGCTTTAGAATTTCATCATCCTGGAGCAGGAATCGAACCCCATCTCCTGATTACTGTTTGAGCATGCTAACCGTTACACCACCCAGAGTTCAATTCCCGCTCCAGAACGATGAAATTTTCAAGTTTTCTGAGCAATTGATATTACGTGAGAATAGTAAAAATACAGTCAATTTGAGATGTCTGATTGCTGTGTTAATTATCATGATTAATGTTGTGAGTGATGTTACACATAGATCTAGTGAAAATGTTGATGAAGGGTGAAAAATGGAAATAATATGACAAAGTTCTGTCTTCAGCATCAGTGATCTTACAAAAACTGAATCAAGGTTTTACTGGAGTGCTAATAAAATAATACTTCATAATATGATTAAATTGGGTGATAGTGATTAAATATATTAACTAGAATGGAAGGAAATGAATAAAAGGGAAATTAAAAAAAATGCTGGTTTATTCAATTGAAATGGGGTCAAAATTTTGCATTTCTTATTGACTAAATTTACAATTAGTAATGTTAATAAAGTTAATTATTTAAAGGTACATACTCAGTCTGTGGTAAGTGTAGTATTGAGGATAAATGATTCATCATAATGAAATAACTGTAATTCAATAACAACAAGTAGTAGAGCATATTTAGTATGTGCATGTTTAAAAAAATCTGGCATTTGGCAAAGCTACACTTTCATTTACAGGGTTCCCACGCCACCTGGAAAACCGGGAAAACCGGGAATTCTCAGGGAATTTGAAAATTGTTCCAAAAATCAGGGAAAACTCAGGGAAAATCGTGTTTTTTCTGTAAAAATCAGGGAATTTCTTATCAGGGAACTGAAAAGTCAGGGAATTTTTTATTTTGCCAAAAAAATATTTTCTTTCAGACTTTTGTAGAATATATATATTTCTGTATTGCTAAGTTTTAAAATAATTCCGAGTTGTTTTATCCTTCGAGGCAACCACCCACCGATTAAAGTGCAGCTGTGCTGGTGAGTGCGTATCTTCGCGGTTTCCCCATCTCCAGATGCTCTAAACTACAACCGAACAAACGGACACGTCAAAGCGTGAGAGAAAGCCATTAATTACACCCCCACTTCGCAGGCTCTTATCTGCTGCGTTCGCGCAGAGGCAGTCACTTGTTCCTAAGTAGGTGCCCTGGTTCTCTGTGTAGACTGGGAAAAAAATTATGAAAAAGCTATTTCCTCAATTTTTTAAATAACCGACTGAAATTTTTACAGTGGGCAAGATATATGAAAATAACGTTCCATTTTAAATTTCGCCGAAATTCATCGGAAATTTTAGAAGTTGCGCTTTTTTTTTTTTTTCCCTTTCTTTTTGCATGTTTCACTTGTCTTTTATCAAACCGCACAAAAACATTTTATTTTGCCGGATGTTGGTTATCCTAATAAATTCGTCCCCCCTTCAAGAGCAGTGTGGATGAATGTTACAAATTGAGGGCACAATTTATTTTGAAAAAAAGTTCGTATCACTTACGAACTAAAGCTTCACTTTCGTAATTCTGTAGCAGAGTTGGTATAGTTGGAAAAGTATGTACCTTCAAATGTTTGAACAGGGAAGATATGAAATAGGAAGATTCTTCAAAGAGGGGGAAAGATTAATTTTTTCATAGTACTTACGAGTATTTTGTATGAAAAATACCATGCAATGAAGCCGGTACTATTGCATACCTACCAAATTTCCCAGATTTCACGGCCGTTTTCTAGATTCGTTGTTTTACGGCCGGAAAGAGATTTTCTTGATTCTGTCTTATTTCTATTTCATAATGCATGAAGAAATTAATTTATAGCTATTTTGGCGATATTCCGATTACTGCAAGAGCTGGCTGGTTGCGAAAAATAGAGTAGTCCGACGCCCGGAACTATAGATTTTCACATCTGGGTCATTCCACGCAAAATCGTCAGATATTGAAATAATTTTCCACCAACACATCTCCGATTCTTACGGGTAGCTGCCTCCAAGTTATAAAAAAAAACCTAAAAGTTTCAACTTTTTTTGTTTCTGATAGATTAGAAGATATTATTTTTTGAATTTCTGTGCATAGTGAAACCGTTTTCCGTAAAAACGCAAATATCTCCGTTATTTTGAATAAGAAATATAAAATTTATCATTCTCTCGTAATTTTTCCTAAGGTTTCAGCTTATACATAGGGAAAAAAAATTTGCGAGAACAAAAGTTAGACGGATTAGACATTTTCTTGTAATCGTAAATTATTTTTCATGCGTTGCTGCACCTCACAAGAGTTGCATAAATTTTTCATTTCACATCTTTACCCTCACATTGCCGAAAAAAATATAAAAAATCTACCTAGTTACTACTGATTTAAATCTTTGCCGTGCGTGCTCTATTGGTTTCAGGTTTGTCAGTGCAGGCGCTAAAGCTTCGTCTCCGTTTTGGATGACGTTATTTGTGGGGAGTTACTGCAAATGACCTGAGTGGGCTCCAGACCTTTCTCGCACTTTGCCTGATCAACATCGCACAAAAATGTATTGCCCTTCGTAAAGATATTGTTAAGTATAAACATGCCACTCGCCACAGGATGAAAAATTATGTTGAAAAAAAAAGTGTTAGGAAGATTTTATGAGCACACATGCACACAAAACTTCCTTTAATTGTTTCCCGTACAAGTTATTTCACGTAGCGTGGAAATGAACTGTGACCTGCGAGAAAAGTTCAGTACTAATGTTTGCGTCACAAACGTAGCCAATCAATTTTAAGACTTCCGGATTTTGGAAGTACTAATATGAATTGTAGCCTCTCAGGCAAAATGGTATTCCGTATTAACTGTTAGTTTTCCCCACTTGTTGCTTCCATTATTTTTCTTTATCCAGGGTTTAATTTTTTTTTTTTTTTTTTTTTTTTTTTTTTTTTTTTTTTTGCCGTTATGGCATTAGGATCTCTGTGTGCCAGCTTATTGGTTATGAAATTTAACTGCACAATGTTTAAATATCCTATGCTGCGTTATTTAGAAGCAAATAGCAGAGGTGCCAACTATTACGAATTGTCCGTAATTATTACGGTTTCGACTGTCAGATTACGGAATTAGGGGCAGGTTGGAAGAATTACGGATTTCAGTGTGTTTTGGAGAATCTCAATTTTGTATCCTTTTCGTTAAACCCTTTTAGTGCGACGCTGCCGATTTGTCGGCCTTCGATTTTGATCCGCATATTTTCCGAATCAGACTGCAGATTTCGGTGTCTCAATGATCATATCGTTTTGAAATGGAATGTCCCGCAGTGGTTTAAGCGATGGCCTTTGATCATTCGTCTGTAAGGGTCCGGGTTCGAATCCCGTTGAGACATGGATGTTGTGTTTGTCTTAAGGCACTGGCTCTCTCCCTTCCCTGGAACCAGTGACCCTAAATTAGGGACGGGCGACTGCTTATAGCCCATTGAGTTGCTCACGGTGGTCGTTAAACCTCCAATCAAAAAAAAAAAAATGGAATGTCCATGAATTATATCGTCGAACAGCGATATTATCGGAAGAATGGTACCGTAATTTTCTTCGTATAATCCGCGGATTATCTGTTAAAAACGTTAAAATTATAGGTTTTGCGGATTATACACCGATGCGGTTAATACGCCGATTAAAAAAAAAAATTACAACCTTCCGATTTTTAAAAAATCTGCTGCGTGATTGTGCAGGGAAGGGTGTAATAATTGGAAAAGGAACTCCCTCGGAAGAATTTTCCTCAGTTCAGGAGTTTGTACGGAGGCGGGGAGGAGAGGGAGGAATGTCGTAACGAAAGATCGGGAAAGTTGTGGGGAGGGATGACAGGGGTCATTTTGATATCGTTGAGGAGAGCTCTGACTGTCGTGCCGGCTCTGTTTTTTGGCAAAAAGCCAAAGAAGTACGCACAGCACTTGCTGCACGGACCTATGCGTTTCTCCTTACGGATTTCATGTGCGCGACCTTGTGTCTAGTTTGCTTTCGTTGTTTTGGCGAACGTCGTTGCTGCTGTTTTCCTTCATTGCTAATCATGTCTCTGAAAAGGAAACGTTTCAGTTACACTGCCGAATTTAAACTTGAAGTGGTGGACAGAATTGAGGATATGATCGTGTCACTGCGCGATAGTTTTGAGGTCAGAACACAATCGTGCAGCAACATACGGAAAGCCTCTGTGTCGCGATCTAAAACGTAAACAAATCCGACGGTTTATTCCGCGGGAGAATTCACGGGTTTTTTATTGGCCCACGTATAAGACGATCTCTCAACTCTGAAAGCAGGAATTCCTCCAAAAACTTTCGACTTATACGCGAGTACATACGGTATTTCTACGACTTGTTCTGTATCAGCCTTTCGTCATTCGCAAGGTGTAATGCAATACTCTGGAGCTGCATCAGCGTGATCTATGGATGCCACACCCTTTATCTGCCCGGAGATAAAAAATATAAAACAGTTACCTTTAAAAATGAATTTCTTCATTTAATAAAATCGTTTTTTTTTTCTCTTACTTCTTCGGACTCATTATGTGTTTCTGGAACGTGGAAAGAGCGATGTATTTATTTATTTTCTGACGCCACGTATTTGGAGGATTTTCACTTTGGATCTCGCCCTTTGGATTTAACTGCTATAATATATATAGCCAGTGCCGTTAATACCCACATGATGGAGACGTCTCAGTAGCTGAGCCCATCTTACGGATTTATGATGTCAGAAGCTGACTTAAAAATACACATAGCACCGTGGATTGTTGGCCACCATGGTGTAAAGCTAACGCAACGCTAGGCGCAGAGATCCGTGGATTCAATTCCCCGGCGGCGGCTGAAAACAATTTTCGGTTGCTATGTGTTTCTGGAACGTGGAAAGAGCGATGTATTTATTTATTTATGTGACGGACTTTTCTGTCGGAAATTCCGCTTCTGGTTCAACATCTATGATGTGCGGATTATACGGCGATTTTTATTTCCTGAGTGTCACAGTCTGCGGATTATACGAAGGATTTTTTTTTTTTTAATATGAATTTTGCGGTCT
This sequence comes from Macrothele yani, assembly GCA_039090855.1. NCBI lineage: Eukaryota > Metazoa > Arthropoda > Arachnida > Araneae > Macrothelidae > Macrothele > Macrothele yani. The sequence continues at coordinate 59,553,550 of CM076989.1, read as the reverse complement.
GCGGATAATACGACGAAAATTACGTGTAATATGCCGTAAGTGTCATCGTAAAAGAGTTTGCGCTTTCTATCGGTTCCTCACGCAATTTCTCCGTGTGACAGGAGAAAGGTTACTTTAGCCAAAACGTTTCCTACTGCAGTTGAGGCAGGGCTGTTCACTTGGAATTGTTGGTGTATTATAAGACTTCGTACTGTCGGAAATCACTTTTTCGAGCCCCGTTCGAAGTGCAATAACGATCAACTCTGCCGCAACGCGTGGTCCCGCGATGACGGATGTTTATATTTCTTGCGGACTTTCGCCGCGCGGAGAGAACGAAGTGCGGTGTTTTATTACTAGAAGCTCTTCACAGTATTCATTTCTTTTTCCTAAACAAACAGACACAATCGCAAAACTCCGTGAAATACGAATCCCCCTCTTTTTCCAAACTCGTGTTAGCAGAGGATGACTTTATTGACAGCTTGTTCCTCAGACTAGGAGACGTGCTTTTTCCCACTGCGTGAAATTGTTTTCTAAGGTTATTTGAAGTGGCTTGTGTGAGAGTGAAAGTTTGCCAAGTGATGGTGATGATTTTGAATCATCTGAGAGTGATATTGGCCTAGCAACATCAAGCCAGAAAACTAGCCACCGTGCCACGCACACCATATCTTCTTCAGAAGGTGAAGATCTTCATAGTGAATCTTCAGATCATGAAAGTTCTGAAAGTGAATGGGAGGATGTTAATAGAGAGAAGTGATGGACAACCTCAGCATCTGTTTTTATTAACATGAAATGCAGGGGCCCAAACATGCTCCGGCAACTGATGTGGCACCTATTGCATATTTTTTACTTGTTTTTTACCAATTTCATCCTTGGAATTATCGTTTCTGAAACAAATAAATATGCAAAGAGGTTTCTCCAGGAACATCTAAATCTTTCTCCCAAATCTTGAGCAAGGAAATGGAAAATGTTACAAATGCTGAAATAAAGGTTTCCTTGCGTGCCTTCTAATATGAGAGTAATCAGTAGCCCATGTAGGACGACATGATTGCCGAAGGCATATCCAGTCAAAACAAACACCAGGATTGTGTAAATTTAAAGACTCGATCAAAGCCTTTGGATAATTTTTTTGCAAAAAGAATGAAAATAGCGTGATAAACGCTGAATTGCTGTTAACTACAATCGTTGTGGAGCATAACCTACCTATAGCAAGCTGTGATCATGCTGGTCGCTTCTTTCATGCTATGTTCCCAGACTGATATTGATGAAGCTGGATATCCTTGAGCATATGTGGCATGGGATGAAATATCTAAGACAAAGGATTCATCTGGCCTTCCCAAGTATTCCACATTGCCTAAACTAATGTTGGTAATATTGACTATCCCTCACAGCAATTCCTCTACGTATAGAATATTTAGTATAGTAAGGAAATACCTCACATACAATGAGCACCAAAACATTTAGTGCCCTTCTTGTACAAAAAGTAAAGCATTTTCCTCAGGTGAGCTGTGTTATAAAACATTTTCTGAAAAAGAATATACCACTGCAAAACAAGCAACAAGGGAGTTTTTATGTCAGCAATGACATGAGGTAAGTACAATATTGATAATTTAATTTCATATTTTTTTTTGTGAGGATAGTGTAAACATGCAAAGTTATTACATATTTCATGCATTAATTTCTCATGAAATACCCATTCCACGCGTTAACGACCTATGGTGATTACCGATAGGCACCTCATACAAGTATTACAAGTTACAAAGTAATACTACAATATTGTCCTTAACTTTTAAAAAAAATGGTGTGTTACATTACTGAAAGTTTGTGTTACATTATTAAAACATTACTGAAAATTCCCCTATTGATTACTGATATGTTCTGCTAGAGGTTGGCACATCTGAAATAGCATAGATTCGATGTTCTCATTGCCAAGTGCAAGAACTAACTTTAGCTAAAATAATTACAATTTTGATTTTTAAATGTCAGCAGTATTTTCCCTGATTGCTAGAATTGTTGGGATGGTACTGGCACACGTTTTTCCTCAGACACAGAAATGCTGTCATGATTTCCGTTCTCTCTCTGTTCTTTTTTTTATTTTTTAATAGCTGTTTTAGTTTGCTTTGTCTTTAAAGATTCTAAATGAATACCAATAGAAAATACAAATTGTTAGATCGATTTGATAGAACCGCTCTAACAAAATGTTAAGAGACTCTGTCAGACACTCTCCATTTTATCATTCCCATTAGACTTCAATTTCAGCAAAAGTTTCTGTGTTCTTTAATATTTATGTAAAATAAGCACTTAAAGGATTTAAAGCTTCAGCATTGTATCATTTAACGGCAATTTATTCTCTTCAGTCACATTCTCCCAGCTTGCATTTTTAAACCTAACTGGAACTCTAAATGTTGTGAGTCGTTTAAAATGTTATTTATATACTTGTGTGCACTTAAAATACAGATAAATCAGCTATATAATTTCACCTAATCGATTGAAATATTTCATTATATGTAGAATTTAAATTAAGTCTTTGTTCAAATATTCTTTAAAACATGTAAATACATGGTTTGCCACCTCGGTGGTGCAGTGGTTTAAGCTCTGGCTTCTGACTATTCGTCCAAGTGAGCCTGGATTCAAGTCCCAGATGAGGTATGGGTGGTGTGTTTATCTTATGGCACTGGCTCTCCTTCGTGAAGCCAATGGTCCTAAATTAGGGATGGACGGATATAGCCCAACAAGTTGCTTATGGTGGTCGTTAAACCTGAAACAAAAAAATAAGACATGATTTTGTTAAATATTATGTAAAATTTATGTTAAATACACTAATTTTTGTAACTATAAAGTAATTAGGGAAAATGAAAGTTATTTATCCTTTATATTCCATATTTTCTGTTTATCTTTATGGACTGTATAATCGGGACGTTCATTATGTGGCGTCTTTTTAATTCTCCCTCATATGTGAGATGAACATAACATTATCAGTATTAATTTCAGGTAAGCAATTATTTGCAATTACAGCCTGTCTAGAATTTGATAAATCTTGCTTTCAATACATTACATTATTCCTTAGTTCTCTAAAAATTATCAAAACTGAATTTAAAAAATTGCCTGCAGACATTACGGTTTTATTCGATTTCTGCAGATAGTTTGCTTCATATTTTGTAACATGGAACAATTAGGCACAGTGGCCTGGTACACTCTTGCTTGGAGAAACACATCACAAGAGAACCACTTAAACAATGGATCAAAGCCTTTTGTTGGTTGATTCTCTTCCGACATTTCTCTGAGCAGGAGTCCATTCGGTCATTAAGCTTATCTACACTGTGCTATAGAAGAAAGGAAAACAAACTATTCAACATACAGATTTTTTCTTACATATGAACTGTTTCTACGGGAATGTATTAACAAATTGTACATGGGCAGTATACCACTTAGGTTCAGAAAAGATCATGGAATTATAATACCAAAAATAATATACCTCATGCATTTAATTGTTATTCATAAAAAGCAGGTAATTGTATAAAGAACAGTTATTTAAAGAATTAACAAATGTATGCTTTCGTAAGGAACGCAAGAATGTAAGGAAATGCAACAATTTGTCGCAATGTTATTTGATTTGCCGCTCTGGAAAAACTCTCAGAACCACCTGGAAAACCTGGAAAAGTCAGGGAATTTTTTTCTACTTTTGAGTGGGAACCCTGATTTAGTGACATAAATTTCATGGGCCATTTCATGTCACTGTAACTGAGTTTGGCTGTGCAAGGTAGCTCATAAGAACTTTTTGTTATTTGTTTACTTATTGTATAGTAATACCTTTAACAACTGGCCTTTAAAAAAAAAAAACTCAGATATGAAATTTTTTCTTGAAAGATGAATGTCCATGTCTTAAAAATAGTTTATGTATTACCTAGTTTTTGGCAAGTTAAATATTTAAATTCCACGCCTTTCAAAGTATATGAATAAATTGTTATTGTAGACATGGCTCATAGTTATTTTTGAAAAATGTGAAATATTTATTTTAGAATGATTTATTGTACCCAAACAAACATATGTTGAGATACACTGCTGCTCAAAATTAATGGCTAATCTACATAAACATATGTAGCTGCCAGTGTTCATAAAATAATGCTCTGAAAATTGGCAAACATGCAAATTTCACTATGTGGAAGACTATTCCTCATTTACATTTGCCATTGATAAGCCAGATTATGCAAATTAGGATTGCATTAAAAAGACAGGTGAATCTTCTATGCAACTTGTTTTCTTTCTCTTGGTGGTACATTGAGTTGATTATTATGAATATGTTGTATGGATGATTTTCAGTGGTGGAGGGCAGTTGATAGGATGAAAGCAGATAGTCCCAGACTGAAGTTTCCATCACATTGAATGTTTTGCAAAATGCCTTGTCAAGTCTCTGAAGACATTTTCAACAGAAATGTTCATCATTGACTAGGACAAGGCTGTCTCAGAGCTATTAGAAGTGTTGAAAATGGTCATTATATTAGTCTAATTACCAATACTGAACATAAATGCCCACTAAGCAACCCTTTGGACCATCCAGTAGCTACAGGAATAAGGGTTTCAAGGCATGCTGTTTGTAGAAGACTTTTTGAGCAATTCCTTTATGCAAGGAGACCAGTTATTTCTGTCCCTCTAACTTCTGCTGCCAAGTGATATCGTTTAACTGAGAGTTGTCGACATCGCACTTAAGGGTCCAGACCAGTGGGTGAATGTTCTTTTCACAGATGACTCACAATTTAGGTTAGTGTCCCTGGTTCTGGAGAGAACCAGTGACACTAACCTATGTGATATCAGGGACACTAACCTATTGTGGATGTCTGGTTCTCTCTAGAACCAGGGACCCACAGTAGTCTGTCTAATGTCAGAGACTACTTTGGTGACAGTGGCATGATGGTCTGGGCAGGATTCATGACAAATGGGTACATTGACCTACACATCTTGCAGAGTTGCTCTGTTACTGCACTGAGGTACAGAGAAAAGATCCTGAATCCATATGGTAGGCCATTCAGGGAAGCCATTGGTGCAGGTTTTATTCTTATGGACGATAATGCCTCAGCTAGCATATTTGGTCAATGATTTTCTCAAAAAGGAAAATATTCATTAAATGGAGTGGCCACCCAGATCCCCTGGCACTAGTCCCTTTGAGCGTGCATGGAATGTTCTAGGGAGATACATTGTGGTTTTCAACCCCCTTCCAGAACATTTCATGAACTCAGAACTACTCTGGTTGAGAACTGGTAATTAATACCCCAAGACCTCATTGATACCTTCATAAATAGTCATCGCTTGAGCTGCATGGTTTTCAGAAGTGATCCTACTCCTTGTTAAAGTGCCATATGTCTTCAGCAAAAGACCTTACATATTGTTTTATGGATTGCTCTTTCATCTAAATTACAAAATATTAACACATGCAAATTATACCATTATGATTTTCTTCTGCTTGAGTTGCATAAGTAATGCAATGATAAACCTCTTTACCAAATTTCATTGAATTTCCTCAGAAATACTTCAAGTTATGTATGAATTTCTAATTCATCCATTACTTTAGAGCACAAGTGTATTACAAAACCAAAATATAATAATTTTAGATATCTTTTGGTATTTGTGTGGCATGGTAATACATATTTTATATTTATAATTTTAATGATTTAAAAAAATGTGCCAAAGATATGCTTTTGTAAGACTTTCTTTGCATTATGCTTTGTACCATGAGTGAATTTTCACTAAGTTAACTGAATTTTTAATATACTTACTATAACTGAATTTTTAATATACTTACTAATGTTTAGTTTTGTGCATGAAAATACTTACCTTGCATGGAGTCTAAAAATGGTTAAAGTTATTGATTTCCAAACCATGGGGCATGCTCTCCTTTGGAGTGGGAAAAATTTCCAAGATGTGCACAAATGAGACTGAGATTTTTGTAGGGAAAAAATGCTTTTATCCTTCCCAGTCATAACAAATCTTTCATTTGAAATTTTATACCACAAAATATGTCTAAAAATGTATAGGCATAACACTTCAGTCAGTGGATAAGCCAAGGAATGGTCTAGATCTTGAAGGCATTTAGTGCTACTGTCAATTCATTACCAGAAGTACTGCAAGAACAAGCAATCAAAATGAAATATGATTCAAGTGCAAGAGAGTAGTTTTAAAAACTCAAACTTGGAGGAATTTCAAATAAGATACTTTCCAGTTTCTCTGAAAGTTGGAGCAAAAGCCCTAGGTATTCATTTTTTTTTATATACCTCTGTGAAAAAAGCTTTTAAGTTTAGTCATAGTTAAAAGGAAACTCAGGAATCTAGTGGATGTCGAGAAATATTTGCATTGCATACTTTAATCTTTCAAGCCCAGGATTTCCCAACTCTTGAGGAAAATGCAGCACCCTTCACATTAAATAGATTTTGTTTGTGATATTTCTTATGGTAAATAACATGATTTAATTAACGTTTTAAAATAAGAACTTTATTTGTTTACTTTTAAGCTTTAATTACTTTGAATTGAAATTTTTGTTAAAAGGAGGTTGGATCATGTTAAAGGAAAAATGGGAAGCATGAGAGTTCCACGAAAATCAATCGAAGGGATGCTCAAAAATTTGGAAACCAACGACTTAAATGCTCATAATCATGATGTTGAAGTGTATACCCCCCCCCCCCACCACACACACACACACACACACACACACACACACACACACTTAAATGCTCATAATCATGATGTTGAAGTGCTGGCATCAAGATATAGAGTGTGTAATATTTAGAGAGCACTTGGTAGCAGCATTGGTATTTAAATTTTAATGTTTTTTCACTAACATGGCATAGTTGGCAAATTGCTAGCCTTGTATGTGTGGTATATGCTTTTGTGGCTTTAATCTCTCATTGTTGCACTTCCAGGCTGGGTTTTTTTCCTGAGATTTTCCCCAGCTGTAACAGGAATGTATGGATTGGTCCCCCAAAGCGGTCCTGATTGCCTGATTTACTTTAGAGGAGTTGTTCTTGTGAATTTTCAGACCATGCAGCATGCAGCAAAAGAGTGGCCATCTGGCTGTATTATGTATGCTTTCAACTATTGATGATTATATCACACAAATTCATGTCCAAGAGAGGCTTGACTCTTCTTTTGACATATGAGTGAAGTGAGAGAGATTGTTTTCTTGTTTAAGAGTGTACTTTATGTACCCTTCAAGAATTAAAAAAAACAACTGATTATTTGTTTATAGAATTACTATGGAAATTTAGCATAGTGAGGTTGCTATTGTCTAATTGCGTTTATTGGAGTTCTGAATAATTATATACAAAAATGATATAAAATGTTTAATGGGAAACAGCTGTGGTCTGTGCTTATGCTTAGAAAGCCCTTCATTGTATGCTTGACTGACATGTGATGTAAGTTTGAATGCTACCTTTTTGTATAAATACTGGGACCATAATGTTTTTAATGTTTTTTTTTAAATGTAGGTGGAATTTAATTTTTATTTTTATGATGGATAATATTTTTTTGCAAAACAGATTTAAATAACATTTTATGGGAAGAAATATTCATTTGTTTGGTTTATTCTTTGTGTGTTTTTAACTTTTCAGAAAACACTTGATGAAGAAGATATAAAGAACCTTGGACTTCCGATGGGCCCCGAAAAAAACTTTTAACCCACATTAAACACCTTAACACTAACAGTAAGGTACAAAGAACTATAATATATCTTTTTGTTCCTATTTTTTGATTATTAGTCAGAACATTCTTACAGTGATAAATGTTTTGCTCCATACATGAAATAAAAATTAATTCTTCCTAATAGTTTTATTAGCTGTAGCACTGTTCACACATAGTTGGAACCAGAACATACAAATTATTGCAAAAATTCAGTTTGAACATTTTTTCCTGTGTTGAAAAAAAATGCTAGTTCTGTCGAGTCCCTTGTGTGTGGGAAAGTAGTATTGTTTCATGGCAGTTGTAAGTTTAGAAAAGTTATGATCTGTAAGTTGGAATGTGTAATTGTTATTGTATAAGTATAAAAATGCACCAAGTTTTACTTTTCCTGATTTTATGTAAATGAAATTTATGGGCTGTTTACTAAGTTTGGTACTTTAAAATCACCATACTTTATTGACACTGTTGCACCAAGTTTTACTTTTCCTGATTTTATGTAAATGAAATTTATGGGCTGTTTACTAAGTTTGGTACTTTAAAATCACCATACTTTATTGACACTGTTGGTACAGTCGAGTCCCATTAGAGCGAGATCCAATAGAACGAAAAACCCGCTATAACGAATTTTTTAGCATTCCCCAGCAAAATTCCTATTAACAAAATGTATTTCTAATTCCGTTTGAACGAAATTCATTAAAACAAAAGTTTGTTACAACGAAGAAATATTCTGAATTTTAAAAGAAAATGTTTCCATTATTTCAAAATTTTCAGCCCTGAAAACAAGCAGCACATTCCTTTCAAAGTGCTTTTCTCCACATTTAAAAATGAAAAGGCAACTTCTTTATCTGACTTTTTTTCACTTGGATGACTCTCTCATTATTTTCGCACACCCATTGTGACTGACCTATGACCAGATGCCAGTGTTTCCATAACAACCTACTTGCCACGTGCTGTGCAAGTCCCTCCCCCTTTTCTTCCGCAACTGGAACACATTTTATTTTACCTTGAAAAGAGAGGTAAGACGTAGTTAAGTGCTGGATTTTGTTGCAAAAGAAGGTGGTTTTATTTCTTTCGGTTGTTTTTAAAATTTCGCTCGTCTGCTTACGTTCCAGTTTGGTGTATTCTTCAAGGCAAGTCGATTAGCTTTTGCTACAGGTTTTAACAATGAATTCAGCTAAATGAAAGCAGTTTTCTTTGGAAAAGAAAACATAACTGTTGATGAAGAGAGCGCAGGAAAAAAAGAGATGTGGCAAAAAAATATGAGATCACTTTGTTGACCTTATCAACGTTTTTGAAGAACAAAAAAAAAAAACCACAGAGCAGCTTCAAAAACCAGCTATTGGATCTCAAAGAAAAATATTACGGAAAGCTCAATTCCAAGATGTAGACTCAGCCGCTTTCACCTGGTTCCAAGACGTACAATCAAGAAATGTACCCATTAGTGGACCATTGGTTCGATAAAAGGTTGCACAGTTTGCCAAAACTTTAAGAGTTATGGATTTTGGTGCAAGCAGGGGATGGTTGAATCGGTTCAAAGAGTGGCACGGAATCGTCGCAAAAACAATTTGCGGAAAAGCGAATGCTGCTCCGATAGAAAATGTGAATGAGTGGAGAGCAGGAGAAGTGGCAAAACTCATCCAAACTTATAGCCCAGATGATGTCTTCAATGCAGACGAGTCTTGAATTTTCTTCCAGTTAGAGTCCGAGAAAACTTTGGTAATGGAGAATGAAAAGTGTGTTGGCAGTGAAAGATCGAAACAACGACTGACCGCTCTCTTCTGCTGTAATCAATCAGGAACTGAGAAGAGGAAAGTGCTTGTGATTAGACGATCCCCAAAACCTCTGTGTTTGAAAAGTGTGCAGTCGCTACCTTGTGATTACAAAGCCAATAGAAAGGCTTGGATGACGCAAACTATCTTCAATGAATGGCTATTGTAGTTCGACTCTGAGGTGAAGAGGAAAAACAGAAAAATTCTTCTGGTTGATAATTGTATGGCTCATAACGAATCTCCTCAGTTTGAAAACATTCATGTGGAGTACTTTCCACCAAACTGCACAGCAGTTATCCAACCCTTGGACCAGGGGATAATAAAATCTATAAAAGACCATTGCAAGTGCATGCTGATCAAACTGATTCTTCTTGGAATTAAGAAAGATGATTCTATAAAAGGGAATGTCAAAGATGCATTGCATATGATTTCTGGAGCATGGGGCAAAGTGTCCGAGACAACAATAATGAAACAGTTGGCGCTATGCAAAGTTAATTGAACGCTCTCCAGACATCTGCTTCAATTCCCACCGATGTTTTGCTAGAGGATTTTTTACATGCGGACAACAATATTCTGACCACTTACGAACTGACTGATGCAAATATAATTGAATGTATTTCGGACAACAGAAATGAGGAAAGTGTGAAAAGCAGCGAGGATGATGAAATTCATTCAACTCCTCCATTGCGTGTGAGAGCGTGTGAAGCACTTAGCTGTTTAGAAAAGATTTGCCATTTCGTATAAGGATAAACGAACGTCCCAGATGAAACTTTCACCCATTTACATTCTTTGCAAGAATTTTAGTTTCGGAAGCAACAAAGTCCCATTGTTCAAACAAAAATAACAGATTTCTTTAAAATGCACATACTACGTACATACAGTAATGCTATATATATTGTATAAGTAGAGAAAACCTCTAGCGTACAAAAGTGTAAACTTTATGAAACCAGATAGTTTTGATGTACTTACCTGATTAAAAAGACAAAAAGAAATATTAAGAATGACTCAAGTGTGGGATATGGTGGACCTACCACACTTGAGAAGGACGGTCCACCACGGAATCGACCTGGATTTTCTAAACGGCGTATGAGAAAGAGATCTCGGTTGCGTGAATGTAAGATTGGTGTATGGAATACTAGAGGTATAAATGGCAAGATGAGTGAGGTGATTGAGGAGATGAATAAGTATAGACTGGATGTGCTGTGTGTAAGTGAAACCAAAAAGGAGATTGGGGTAGAAGACGTGAATGGCACGGTGAGTGTGTGGTCTGGAGTATTGGATAATATGAGAGGACAGGCTGGTGTAGGTGTGATTTTAAGTGGAAAGATGAAGAACAACTTGATTCACTATAGTTGCATAAGTGAGAGAATTCTCTCGATTCGTTTGAAAGTGAAACTTCAGAGAATTGTAATTGTTGTAGTGTATGCTCCTTGTGACTCAGAACCTTCTGATAAGAAGGAAGATTTCTGGAATGAGCTAAAAGTTGTTTTGAGCCAGTTTGGTGCTAAAGAAAAAGATATAATAGCAGGGGATTTCAATGCTAGAGTAGGTGTGCAGAATGCAATTTCTGACAATGTTCTGGGTAAGTTTAATGATCCTTGTGTGAATTATAATGGTGAAAGATTAATTGAACTCTGCACTGAGAATGGTTTGTGTGTATCTAATACATTTTTCAACCACAAGTATATCCACACATATACTTGGGAAAATCGTACTCTTGGTCAAAAGAGTGTGATAGATTTTGTTGTCTACGATCAGCGTTTGAAACACTTAGTTGTTGACACCCGTGTGATGAGAGGTGCAGATGTTGGTTCCGATCATTACTTGGTAGTGTCACGAGTGAAACTTAATGTTGGTTGGAGGAAAAGGAATAGGAAGAGACCCAGGATAAAAAGAATAAAGGTTGATAGGCTCCTTGAAGATCATCAGCGGTATTCTGACTTACTCAGAAAACGACTGAAGGATCTGAAGTCTGATGAGAGGGATGTAGAAAAGAAGTGGGAATGTTTTAAGAACTGTGTTGTCACTGCTGCTAAAGAGGTCTGTGGCACCACAATAGTGGGTAACAGTAGAGGTGATGCTTGGTGGAATAGTGAGATTGAAGAGGCAGTACAGAGAAAGAAGGAAGCCTATTTGGGGATGTTGCAAGGTAGAGTCTCTGTGGATGAATATCGCTGTAAGAAGCGTGAAGCTGCTAAGCTGGTTCGCCACAGTAAGGCAAAAGATAGGAAGGAGAAAGTGGAAAGGCATGAACTGGCTTTTTGGAAAGATAGGAAGTCCTTCTGGAAGTACATGAGACTCAGGAAAAATAGGGGAAACAAAGTTGTAAGTTGTGTGAAGAATGAGATTGGGGAAATGATATAGGAGCCCAATGAGTTAAGTGACAGATGGGGTGAATACTTCTGTGAGTTATTAGATCAGGAAAGCAAAGATGATTCTGAGACAGATGCAGATGATGTCACAATGAGGGATGAAAGCACAGGAGGGATCTCAAGAGAAGAAGTGTGTAAAGCTCTAAAATCTCTTCAGAATGGTAAGGCTCCAGGAGTTGATGGCATAACTGCAGAGATGTTGAAATATGGTGGTGACTATAATTGACTGGTTAACTGAAATTTGCCAGTTGTGCTGGGAGTTAGGAATGGTCCCTCGGGATTGGAAGGATGCTATCATTGTTCCATTGTATAAGGGAAAAGGTGATCAGACTGAATGCAAGAACTATTGTGGTATTAGCCTACTGAGTGTGTCAGGGAAAGTGTTTGGTAAGGTTGTTATTGAAAAAGTACATGGTCTTACATCATTGAAAGTGTGGGATGTTCAGAGTGGTTTTATGCCTGGTAAAACCGCACTAACCAGATTTTTGCATTACGCACGATGATTGAAAAGTATCTGGCTGTTGGGAAGAAAGTTTTTACTGCCTTCATAGATTTAGAGAAAGCTTACGACCGAGTGAATAGGACACTTTTGTGGAAGGTATTGAATGAATATGGTGTTACTGGGAATCTACTTAATAGTGTAAAAGCCATGTATACTGGTAGTAGAGCTTGTGTACGAGTGAATGGTGTTTTATCAAAATGGTTTTCCATTGGTGCAGAAGTTAGACAAGGTTGTGTAATGTCACCATGGCTGTTTAATATATTTATGGATGCATGCATGCGTGATGCCAAAATAGATAATCGTGGTTTATGTCTTGGTGGTATCCGTGTGTGCAGATTGCTGTATGCTGATGACACAGTCCTGTTGGCAGAGAGCAAAAGTGAGTTGCAGAGTATGTTGACTCGGATGCACGAAGTTTGCATGAAATTCAAACTGAGTATAAATAAGGGGAAAACCAAAGTTATGGTGTTTGAGAGAGGAATGGGTAGCACTGAATGTAATGTAAGTATAAATGGCACTGTGATTGACCAGGTGAGTGAGTTTGTGTATTTAGGAAGCATGTTTGACAGAGAGAACAAGTTGGATGGTGAAATCAGTAGGCGAGTGAATTCTTCTTTGAAAGTCATAGCTGCTCTGGGAGGTTTTCACAGGAATGATGGGTTCTCTAGAGAGTCCCGCATGGCTGTGTATGAAACTGTAATTGTTCTTACTCTGATGTATGGCAGTGAAACCTGGGTACTGCAGAAGAAACATAGGAGTCGTTTGTGTGCTGGAGAAATGCGTTACTTACGTGGGGTTTGTGGCAAGACACGATATGATTGTGTGAGAAATGAAGATGTATTGCAGTTGTGTGATGTGAAGCAAAATGTTGTTAGCAAGGTGGAGACCAATCTGCTTCGGTGGTTTGACCATGTTGAAAGAATGAGTGATGAAATGCTTACTAAGAAAAAATTTTCAGCCCAAGTGGCAGGAAGGAAAAGCAGGGGAAGGCCAAGGAAGACATGGGTGGATCAGATTCAGGAGTGTCTGCATGAGGAAAAGATTATGTGTATGAAGTATAAAAGATCTTGTGTACGGCGTGTAATGGATATCAGTGAAGCACGAGTTGTATGTCAAGATCGCTGTAAATGGAGAAGTTTGATACGACAACAATAAGTAAAAATATCTGGAAGTTTGTATTTCTTTTTGGAGCTAACCTCTGAATCTTAGAGAACAGCTTAGTGATATGTATGTATGTATGTATAAGCGCTTTGAATACATTCAATTCCCGTGAGTCATTTAAGAAAATAAGTGCAAAATTAAAAATTCCATTATAACGAAATTTTGATATAACTAACAGATTTTCGGTGGTCCCGTGAAGTTCGTTCTATCGGGACTTCACTGTATATTGTATTTTTCAAATCTGAGGAACCTGCAGCTGTACTTTCAATCGTCTCTTTAAGAAAATTCATCATTCTTACTATTTGAATCAAATGGAAGTATATGTCTGCAACTGTAATCATGTCACACCTCTGTACGAACATAATGTCCAGGCATGTGGCTGTAAAATGTAAAAGATTAAAAAAAATGGTAATTTTCTATTTTTATCATTGAAAAGATCTTATTTTTTAGATGTACTGCTTCTTTGGTTTGATCATGAGTAGCCATCATGCTCTTGGCCTACCTCCTTTAAAGATCTACAGTCTGGTATCAGAATAGGCTTCAGTCTATACACTGGAGACAGTCTTTCCAAGTGACACATGAGCTAATGGCTCCAGTATGCTCCCATCAACTTCTAGAGAAGTACAATGTCTGCATTGAATTATTGTATTTCCTCCAGTTATTCTTACCTGCCCACATTTAACCTCCCAAGGAACCTTTTACTTTTCACTGGACTGTAACCTTAATAAAAGTGTGGGATTGAATACTTCTTATATTGTACAGCCAGTTTTGATCTATGATCAGCTTCTTTTTATTAATGAATTTTTTCCCTTGTGCAACTGATAATTCAGTTCGCTTTATTGATTCAATTAACTAATTCCATATAAAATTTTCTGTGTTATTAATAACTATGCACAAATAAGTATAATCTGTTATCTGTTCTAACCCTTTTCCTTATAGGAGATATTAAATTTTAGTTTTTGATTTAAAATAATTGATTTAGGTTTCCAACATTTATCAGTATGCCAAATACTTTTCATAAGCCCTCCTCACTTGATTATGATTATACTGTAATTTGTTTATATTAGAAATTGCTACAAGTCTTCAGCAAAATGTTGATAGTGGAATCACCTACTACAATGTTTACTAACTTTTATTTACTTTAACAAGTTCATCTGTGTAAATCAAAAATAAAAGTGTGGTCAGTAAATATCACTAACATCTTACTCCATCGCAAAATCAAACCACTTGTGAGTAGAAATATTTACTTTAATTTTAACTGTGGTAGGATTTTTAGCGTGGAGGCTTGTTACTGACTTCAGCAACTTGCCTTTCACTCTAATTTTTTTGCTTGCTGAACAATGTTTTTAAGTACTTAGTGAATTTTTTTATCACTAAACACCATATATAAATCATGAATGATCCCATGAGACTTTTCAGAAAGCTATCTAAAAACAAGACATTCTGGCAACCCCCACTCCCCCTGGTTGGGTTACTGTCTTTGGTCACTCAAAATGCATGATTAAACTTTTCATGGGTCATTGAGGTCATGCCACAATAGTCAATATAGTCCTTTCTTTACCCTTGTAAATTGACACAGTGATTGATTTTCTGGTCCTGGCAAATCAACCTAGTTTCTTGTGTCATCTTACAGATTTCTTGTAACCAGCAGACATATCAATCATTTTACTGCACCAGTTCTGGAACAGTTTTATTGTTATTTGTAGTTTAAACAAATTTTCAGCAGTAAAAAATGGCTTATTTTCCTTCATGAATACTTACAAACTTCCAGCTTTTGGCATCATCGCTAACAGTAATGTGCACTAACATTTTGGTTCAAGTTTTTCAAAATATTTGCTTTGTTCAATATAACCTAACCTAATATCAGAAACTTGCATTATAAGTACAATGTGTACTGCATACTTTGCTCTTTCTTACACAATTCTCAAGACTACAAAAAAATATTTTGTGCCATTTTGAAAGTTCAGTTCAAAGTGATTATTAAAAATAAGATTTCTTCCTTTTTTGTATAAAGGCAAACCCTGAAATTCTGGATTTGCCTTGAGATGAGCCATTTTGTGCTTTTACTAGTGCAGCTGACAGTTTAGATGCTTTTAATAAGCATTTTTCTTTTCTTTTCTTTTTGAAGGTTGTATTTAATCATGCTGTCTTGTATTGGAATTTGACTTCAGTATCTCGATATGCTTGCCACACCACCACATACTTTTCTTGTAGCCTTGATATCTCATTTTCTACATGTTTTGAATTTAGTGCAGCCTTTGGCAGCAATTCACTTCTGAAAATACTGCCCCTCTTTAGCCTAATTCATTGCGTTCATGATCATCATGATGTTAGCTACTTGCAGTTGTTTTTAAACAGT
The DNA here is from genome assembly GCA_039090855.1 of Macrothele yani. Classification (NCBI taxonomy): domain Eukaryota; kingdom Metazoa; phylum Arthropoda; class Arachnida; order Araneae; family Macrothelidae; genus Macrothele; species Macrothele yani. The sequence goes on along the minus strand of CM076989.1, from coordinate 59,537,746 downwards.
GAATCCAACTTATTTCAGAACCTCACAAAACTGCAGTGTCCTTAATCTGTTTCTTAGTTGTTCCCTGTATAAAACATAGTCAGTTATAGTCAGCAGTGGGTGTCTTAGTGATGCTAAAGCACTTGGGGGGGGGTTGGCTGGTAGAAGCAGAGCAAAGGGATTTTTTTTTTTTTAAGGTGATCATGTCTGTAAAAATAAGAAATACTGTTCCTTATTGCAAGTATGCTCATATCTTAACCTAATGTCCATACTGCACAGGAGGCTACTCTGGTGGGGGAGTGGTCTGATGCACTATGCTCTGACCATTCATCCATGCTGGGTGGCCCTGGTTCAACCCTGGATCAGGCATGGGTGGTGTTTGTCTGATGGTGCAGGATTTGTTCTTTCCCTAGAGCCAGTGGCACCAAATTAAAAATGGGTGACTGCGTAATAGCTGTACAAGTTGCTCGGGGTGGCATAATTCCTCAGACTGAGGGCAATCATTCACCCCAGGTTTAAAAAAATCTTACAGATGTACTTGCCTGTAGCTTTGCATTCATTGGGTACCTCACCAACTCACAAGACAGAAAAGGAAGTCTGAGTGAAATGGTATTTGAAATAATCCAAAGCTTTGCAAGTGAGAACTCTCACCATGTCCTTGACTCAGCACAAAAGATGAAAGCCAGCTTACTGATATGACTCCAAGATGAAGCATAACTCAGGAGTCAAAAAGTTTTCCAAGTGACAATCCACCTCTGAAAATCAAGCTTCTGAGGAGTGTTTGCCTTAAGGTAGTGGCCACATTTCTTTCTGCTGCCCTGGTGGCCAACTTATTTCAGCTGGCTTGTGGTCCATGTTCGTCTGAGATGGGCGCAGATTCAAAGCTCGGTGAGGTATGAATGTTGTGTTTTTCTTACTGCACTGGCTCTCTCTCCTTCTCCTGGAATCAGTGGCTTTAAATTAGGGATGAGTGACTGATTATAGCCCATTCAGTTGGTCATGGTGGTTGTGAAACCCTTGAACAAACAACATATAAAAAAAAAAAAAATGTCGACATGTTGCAGTGATTACTGTAGAAGATCACAGGACAGTTACTGCAATATGGTATACTACTCTGTGTTGGCCCAAAACAGTACTCTATGGAATTTTGTTGCATCACACAATGTCTCTGCCCACTCTGATATAAAACTAAAGATTTTATGAAGGAATCTGGAGTCTGATGGGTAATTTCCACCCATATAGTTCCAACCTAGCTCTGTGGGACTTTTATCCTGTTCCCTAAAGGAAAAGTAAAGCTAAGTGATCATCATTTTGAGAGTCCAGAAGAGGCCTTGGCTGTCAATGAAGAACAAATTCAGACCATCCCAAAATGAGCACGATACCAATATTTTAATGACTGGTTTCATAGAGTGCACCTTTGCATAGAAGAGTAGTAAAGAGTTCTTTCTGGAACTGAATTGCATTTTGTGCTTTAAATTAAATAAGTTCTTGAATCCAGAAAATTTAAGTCATTTACATATGCCAGCCTCCAAGATTACATCCCACTGCCATATGTTCATTGGTCCTACTTTTATGTATTACATCTGAGGTCAGATTTTTGTTTTTTGTCTATTCTATGTTTTTTCCATTTATTCCTTTTATGCATCTGATTTCTTCTTGCTCAGCTGGTAATTTTGTAAAGTTATACCGTAATTTATGCAGCTTTAGTGTTTGTTCACATTTCATTCAGTCTTACGATTAATGGAAGTTTTTAACGCGTGTAGTGGTGGTGACATCAATTTTAGAAAGTGAGTGTCCCCTTTTGATCTTCAAATACAGTTGAACCATCTTTTGTATCATAAACTGGTGGTAGGTGAGGGTGGCAGTTTAAGACATTTATTTAAAAAAGGGGTAAAATTAATTGAGAATGACAGTATAAGGAAGAAATAAGACAAAAATATATTATGTGTTGGATCTCTAAAATGGGAGAGTAGAGATTGAAAACACAATGATTAAATAAAGTTCATGATGAAAATTCTTAAAGCATTATGATTTTTTACATTGTCCTGTAACATTAATCCTTTGATTATCAGTACCGTAATCATTTACACAGTGAACTGTTTGTTATGCTATCTCCTTCTTTCACCTTTTTGCAACCTTTCTTCTCATTTTTGTTTGATATTGATTCACTGGGTGTCATCCTGCAAAAAAGACCAGATTCATCCATGCTGCATTCATATCTTAATTCATGGTGAAATATGATTTGTAGCATTTTTTTCATCTCATCCACTGAACTTTCAGAAGTTTTGGCTGTTTCACCATGCCTTATTCCCAATGATAATCCATGCTGATATTTGAATCTTTGAAGAGAACTATTACTGTAGCCAGATTTTTAAATTTGGTATTCTTTCCTAAACTATTTTGCTTTTTCAAGAATAGAATGAGGTGATTGAAGAGATGAATAAATATAGAGTGGATGTGCTGTGTGTAAGTGAAACCAAAACGAAGGAATGAATGTCAGTGAAGCCCGAGTTGTATGTCAAGATCGCTGTAAATGGAGAAGTTTGATACGGCAACAGTAAGTAAAAACTATCTGGTAGATTAATTTCTTTGTGGAGCTAACGTCTGAATCTCAGAGAACAGCTTAGTGATATGTATGTATGTATGTATGTATGTATGTATGTATGTATGTATGTATGTATGTATGTATGTATGTATGTATGTATGTATGTATGTATGTATGTATGTATGTATGTATGTATGTATGTATGTATGTATGTATGTATGTATGTATGTATGTATGTATGTATGTATGTATGTATGTATGTATGTATGTATGTATGTATGTATGTATGTATGTATGTATGTATGTATGTATGTATGTATGTATGTATGTATGTATGTATGTATGTATGTATGTATGTATGTATGTATGTATGTATGTATGTATGTATGTATGTATGTATGTATGTATGTATGTATGTATGTATGTATGTATGTATGTATGTATGTATGTATGTATGTATGTATGTATGTATGTATGTATGTATGTATGTATGTATGTATGTATGTATGTATGTATGTATGTATGTATGTATGTATGTATGTATGTATGTATGTATGTATGTATGTATGTATGTATGTATGTATGTATGTATGTATGTATGTATGTATGTATGTATGTATGTATGTATGTATGTATGTATGTATGTATGTATGTATGTATGTATGTATGTATGTATGTATGTATGTATGTATGTATGTATGTATGTATGTATGTATGTATGTATGTATGTATGTATGTATGTATGTATGTATGTATGTATGTATGTATGTATGTATGTATGTATGTATGTATGTATGTATGTATGTATGTATGTATGTATGTATGTATGTATGTATGTATGTATGTATGTATGTATGTATGTATGTATGTATGTATGTATGTATGTATGTATGTTTGTTGCAAAAGTTAAGCTATTGGCACTTGGTCAAATCATAAAGTGAATATATGAGCGGGGTAAATTAGTCTCTACCTATCCATTTGGTAAACTTCGATATTTAACTGGACACACATGCCAGTTGTTACACTTCTGTGATGTTCAATAAATCAGAAGAGTCTGCCCTTGATTTTGAGCAGTAGACTACATTTTGTTAATAACATCATTCTTTTTTCATGGCAGTGGGTTTAATGGTGCCTGTGTCGGGTCACTCGTTCTGCAACACTTCTTTGAGGAAAACTTGAAATGCTTTCAGAGCACACTTAAGAAAAGATTTCTGATTTGGAATTGAAAATAAATAATTTGAGAGGCAGTTCAGCAGGGTTTCTTCCAATTAAAAACACCAAAATCTCTCTAGAATGTCCTAGTAGATGGCAGTCGGCAAGGTGGCATTTTGAAGGGGGAAATTTTCATTTAGTAGAATAGGATATGATTTGTGATCCTTGAGCAGTGGGTGGAAGGCAGGGGTGGTGGTTTATCAAGGTTCAAGTGTATATCTATTCTGCAAGACTAACATTTTAATTTTTTTCCATGAGAAATTCAGAACAATGATTTTGTAACAGTTTTTTTAATTATTTTAAATTATTGTGTTTTTCTCAGGTTTACATCATCATCATCATCATCATTGTCAACCATTATCAATCCACTGCTGGACGAAGGTCTCCCCAAGTTTCCTCCACAACGGTCTGTCTTGTGCCAGTCTCCTCCATGTCACTCCTGCATACTTTTGAATTTCATCCACCCATCTTCCATGTGGTCTTCTTCTGGGTCTTTTCCTGTCCCTTGGAATCCAATCTAAAATTTCGGCTGTCCATCGATGATCTGTCCTTCTGCCAGTATGTCCAGCACATTGCCATTTCAGGGATTTAACTCTGATCATGATGTCTTCCACTCTTGTCATTTTTCCGGATCCACGAGTTCCTCTTCTTATCTCTCCTGGTTACACCAAGCATACACCTCTCCATGCTACTTTGAGTTGTCTGCAGCCTTTGTATGTCACTTTTAGTTAAGGTCCACGTCTCTGCACCATACGTAAGCACTGGAAGGATGCATTGATCAAACACTTTTCTTTTAAGACATAATGGCATATTGCTCTTGAAAATTATGCTGTTTCTTCCAAAAGCTCTCCAGGCAAGTTTTGTACGCTGATTAATTTCTTCATCCAATGTGACCCTCACTTGATATCTGCTGTCCAAGATAAACGTACGTGTCTGTTATCTCCAGCTTTTCTCCATCAATCCATAAATCTTCATTTCTTGTAAAAGCATTGAACATCACTTTGGTCTTCTGAAAGTTCATTTTTAATCCCACTTCTTTACTCTTGTCAGCAAGTTCCTGGATCATACTCTGCAACTCTGATGGAGTAGTTGCAAAAATGACTACGTCATCAGCAAAACGAAGGTGGGTTAGATAATCTCCATTAATCTTTATCCCTTTGTTTTCCCAGTTCAGTGATTGAAAGACATTTTCCAATGTGGCATTAAAGAGCTTCGGAGATATGGTGTCACCTTGTCTCACTCCCTTTCCAATTTTTATGTGTGTTGTATTTTCAAATAGCAGAATCTTTGCACTTGCATTTTCATAGATGTTATTAATAATATTAATGTATGCATCTTCAATACCGCAGGATTTCAGAGCCATTGCAACTGCTGATGGTTTCACCTAATCAAAGGCTTTTTCATAATCGATAAAAGCCATGCACAATGGAAGTTCATATTCCCTCGCTCTTTCAATTAGTTCTCTCAGTACGTGGATATGATCTATTGTGCTGTAGCCACTCCTGAATCCAGCTTGTTCTCTCGGTTGAGCCATGTCCAGTGTTACCTTCAAGCGGTGTGAAGGAACTTTAGTGAAGATTTTATAAACCACTGATAGGAGGCTGATAGGTCTGTAGTTCCTGAGATCCTCAATGTCACCTTTCTTATGTAGCAGGATCATTGTAGCGTTGTTCCAATCCTCAGGAATCTTTCCTTCATAAAGGCATCGAGTGAAAATTTGGGCGAGTACTGTTTCGATTTCTCCACTTGCTTCTTGTATGATGTCTACAGTAATTCCATCTTCTCCTGGAGCTTTTACCCCTCTTCATGTTCTTGATTGCATGTGCAACTTCTGCTGGGAGGACTGGAGGAACTCTGGTACTGGTATCTTTCATGATGTCTGGAGTACATGTATCATCCCTTTCATATAATTTGGAGTAGAAATCTTTCACTCTTGTCAAAATTTCGCCTCTATTTCTTGTTACATAACCATCTTCTTTTCTCAGTGCCATAATTTGTTTTCTTCACTTACTGAGATGTCCCTTTGCTATCTTTAGGCTTTGGTTGTTTTCAATTGCTTTCCTTACAAGTTCACAGTTGAATTTCCTTACGTCTTCAGTGATACTTATTTCGTACTGTCTTGCATAGCTGTATATATTCCACTTTGGAAGTCACATCTTCTTTAGTTGTCCTCATCACTCTTCTTTTTTGCATCAACATTTTGGTTTTTCCTGATAATTTGTTCACATGCAATTTGTTCTTAGACCCAGCTAATTTTGTTGCTGTTTCCATAAGAGCTTTGGTTACTTTTCTGTTAACTTCAGAGATGTCCACTTCTTCCGATGTTAGGCCTTCTAAAGCAGAGAACCTGTTCTTCAGTTCTAGCTTGAAGGTATTATGGTGTTTTTTAAGGTTGGTTATGTCAATAGATTTTGTTTGTCTTATGAGCTTGCCACGTTCGAGTTTAGTGTTGAGGTGCATCTTACATCTCACCAATCTATGGTCACTACCTGTGTTGAACTTGTTTAGCACACTGCAGTCTTCTATGACGAATTTTTTGTTACACATAATAAAATCAATTTCACTTGTCGTCCCATTTGGATGTCTCCATGTCCATTTCCTGTGTGGCTTTTTCTTGAAAAAGGAGTTCAAGATGAAAAACCCTTCTGCCTCTGCAAACTCAGCGAGAGTATTTCCACGCTGGTTTCTGTTGCCGTGACCGAATTTACCTACTGAAGTTTCATTCTGTTGCCGTTGCCCTATTTTTGCATTGAAATCTCCCATAATTATCTTCAAGTGCTGCTTACCTTTATTATTTAGATCACGAATTTCCTCATAAAATTCTTCAATTTCTTCTTCAGCATGACTTGTGGTGGGTGCATAAGTTTGAATAATCTGAGCCTGGTATCTTCTCGAGAGTTGGATAACGAGTCGTGCAGCTCTGTCAGAGGAACTTTCAACTTCTACAACTTTATCCTTCAGTTTCTTGTTTATTATAAATCCAACACCACTAGTTCTGCCAGTATCTGTCCCACGATAGTAGAAGAGATGTCCACTTTTCAGTTGAATGAGATCTTCTCCTTTTCTCCTTACCTCACTTAGCCCGACGATGTCCCACTTGATCCTTTGTAGTTCCTCTTCCAATTGAAGAAGCCTTGAATCAGAAGATAGGGAGCGTCCGTTATACGTAGCCAAGGTCAGCATCAGATGGCAGCCTAGTCCGGTCCTCCGGGGATTCTTAGCACCCTCTGCCTTCATGTCGCACTGGCCGCTGCCTTGGCCAGGTACATTCCAGCTGCCGGAGACTGAGGGCCAAGATTTAAGTTGTGGAGTCATTTTGGAGGGGTTTGGCCATAACTCACCACGCTGGCCAAGCGGGTTGGTGAGTGTGGGATAGCATTTCCTCTAATCCCGATGGTATAGTTATACCGCTATTGGCGGTCGTCAGAGCCCCTTTAGTGGGAACAGGATGTACCACGAGAAGGCGGGGTTGACATTTGTCAAGGAGAGGCTGTGATGTTACGCATCACCTGACCTTACATCAGGTTTACATATTCCCTTTGAAATAGGAACTTTAAAATTTTAAAAAATTCAGCTTTTTTTCATTCGTGGATTTTAAATGCGTTATTTTAACACACCACACAGTAATATTTTTAAAAATATTTTGTACTAGAAAAGTGTTTTGAGTATCTTGTTGTTGACTTAGATCTTGGGTGCATATACACATTAGCAAATACTAGCATTTTTTATTGAAAAGTTTCAAAAAAAAAAAGACATTTTTACCAAAATAACTGATGTGATGCATGAACTTCAGAAAGAAAACATTCTAACTGTGGCCCTTGTAACTTCAATAGTGTAAAATCAATAAATTAAGCATATTTTATGTCACATATACATACATATAATTAAACTGTTCTCTGAGATTCAGAGGTTAGCTCTCCAAAAAAAGACCATGTGCCAAATAACATTTAACTGATAAAACTGGAATTTACTTACTATTGGTGTATCAAATGTCTCCATTTACAGCAATCTCTGCACGCTCAAGCTTAATTAACATCCATCACACGCTGCACTCAAGACCTTTTGTACTTCATACTCATAATCATTTTCTCAAGTACGCATTCCTGAATCTGATCCTCCCATGATTTCCTTGGCCTTCCTTTACCTTACTTTCCTGCCACTTGAGCTGAAAAAATTCTCTTAGTCAGCACCTCATCACTCATTCTTTCAACATGGCCAAACTGCATAAGAATATTAATTGTCTCCACCTTACTAACAACATTTTGCTTCACATTACACATCTGCATCACATCTTCATTCCTTACTTGTTCAGCTTGTGTCTTACCACAGATTCCCCGTAAGTAATGCATGTCCCCAGCACACAAACGACTCCTATGTCTTTTCTTCAGCACCCAGGTTTCACTGCCATATGTCAAGAGTAGGAACAATTACACTTTCATACACATCCATTCAGGACTTCCTTGACAACCCATCATTCCTGTAAAATCCTCCTAAATCATTATGAAGATATTTGTTCAATATAAACTATGAACATTAGTAATATGTGGCTAAAAATTATGATTTGCTATTAGTACTAAGTAAATTATATTAATTACATACTGTTCCACACGTTATACTTTTTATGTACCATCAAGGTCAACCCTTAACTGTTGTAGGCGTAAAAATGTCAACACTCATGATAAAAATCTACTGAAATAGCAACTTAAACCTAAAGCAGCTATGACTTTCAACGAAGAATTCACTCACCTACTAATTTTGCCATATCTACTTTGTAAACATGCTTCCTAAATGTGCAAACTCATTCACCTGGTCAATCTCTGTGCCATTTAGACTTGTCTTGCATTCAGTACAAATAGTTCCTTGCTCAGAAACCACAACTTTGGTTTTTCTCTTATTTATACTCAGTTTGAATTTCATACAAACTACGTACATCCGGAACAACATACTCTGCAACTCACTTTTGCTCTCTGCCAGCAGGACAGTGTCATCAGCATACAGCAATCTGCACACACACACATATTACCAAGACATAAACCAATATTATACATTTTGGCATCACACATGCATGCATCCATAAAATATATTAAGCAGCCATGGTGACGTCATACAACCCTGTCAGGCTCCTGCACCAATAGAAAACCATTTCGATAAAACACCATTCACTCGTAGACATCCTCTACTGCCCGCATACATGGCTTTCACACTATTAAATAGATTCCCAGTAATATCATATGTATTCAGTACCTTCCACATAAGAGTCCTATTTACATTGTCATAAGCTTTCTGTAAATCTATGAAGGCTGCAAACACTTTTTTCCAACAGACAGATACTTTTCAATCATTATGTGTAATGCAAAAATTTGATTAGTGCAGCCCGTTATCAGGCATAAAACTACTCTGTACATCCCACACTTTCTGTGATGTAAGACCTCATACCATATCAATAATGACCTTCCCAAACACTTCTTGTCACACCCAGCAAACTGATACTACAATAGTTCTTGCATTCAGTCTGATCACCTTTTTAATTGTACAAGGGAACAGTGATTGCATCCCTCCAGTCCTGAGGGACCATTCCTAGCTCCCAACATGACTGACTGGTAAATGTCAGTTAACCAGTCAATCACAGAGTCACCACCATATTTTAGCATTTCAGCAGATATGCCACCTACTCCTGAAGCCTTACCATTCTGAAGAGATTTTGGAGCTTCACACACCTCTTCTCTTGAGATCCCACCAGTGCTTCCATCTCTCACTATGACATCATCTGCCTCAGTTAGTCACCTTGCTTTCATGATCTAATAAATCACAGAAGTACTCACCCCATCTTTCACTTAGCTCATTGGGCTCCCATATCATTTCTCCGATCCTATTCTTTACACAACTTAGAATTTTATTTCCCCTATTTTTCTTATGTCTTGTGTACTTCCAGAATTTTTTCCTATCTTTCCAAAAAAAACAAATTGTGCCTTTCCTTCTTTTCCTTCCTATCTTTTGCCTTACTCTGGTAAACCAGCTTTGCTGGCTCAAGCTTCTTACAGCAATATTCATCCTCAGAAATTTTACCTTGCAATGTCCCCAAGTATTTTTCCTTCATACTTTCTCTTTACTGCTTCTTTAACCTCACTGTTCCACCAAGCATCACCTTTAAAGTTACCCACTATTGCAGTACCACAGACCTCTTCAGTGGCAGTTACAACACAGTTCTTAAAATATGTCCACTTCTTTTCTATATCCCTCTTGCATGCCTTCAACTCATTCAGACATTCACTGAGTAAATCAGAGTAACACTGATGTTCTTCAGATAGCCTTTCAACCTTTGTGCTTTTCACCACAGGCATCTTCCTGTACCTCCTCCTCCAGCCAACATTCAGTTTCACCCATGACCCTAACAGGCAATCAGAGCCAATGTCTGCACCTCTCATCACATGGGTATCAATAACTAAGTGGTTCAGATGCTGATCATTAACAACAAAATCTGTTGCACTCTTTAATCCCTGAGTACGATTTTTCCAAGTGTATGTGTGAATATTCTTGTGGTTGAAAAACATATTATATACCCACAATCCATTTTCAATGCAGAGCTCAATTAATCTTTCACCATTATCATTCACACCAGAATCATTAAACTTATCCAGAACGTTATCAGAAATCTCATTCTGAGTACCTACTCTAGTATTGAAATCCCCTTTTACAATAACTTCATCTTTAGCACCAAACTGGCTCAAAACAGCTTTTAGCTCATTCCCAAAATCTTCCTTCTTATCAGAGGGATCTGAATCACACCAAGCATACACTACAGTTACTATTCTCTGAAGTTTCACTTTCAAACGAATCCAGAGAATTATTTCACTTATATAGCTGTTATGAATGAAGTTGTTCTTCATCTTTTCATTAAAAATCACACCTACACCAACCTGTACTCTCACATTGTCCAACAGTCCAGACCACACACTTGCCATTCCATTAATTTCTTCTACCCCAACTTCTTTCTTTTTAGTTTCACTTACACATAGCACATCCAATCTATATATTCATTTCTTGAATCACCTTATTTATCTTTCCATTTATACCTCTAGTATTCCATACACCAATCTTACACTCACTCAGCCGAGATCTCATTTCTCATATGCCATTTAGAAGTTCCAGGCCGATTCCATGGTGGACCATCCTTTTCAAGTGTGGTGGTAGGTCCACCATATCCCACACTTGAGTCCTTTAAATTATCTCTTTGGGTCATAGAAGTCATTAAAGTACATCAGTGTGGGTGATCTGCTCACAGCTAACAGTTCGTTGGTCATTCCAACTAAGGATTCTGGAACATAACCCAGTAAGTAGGGGTCTTTTAGCCAATGTCACCCAGAACTAGCTGGTACCTCTCTAGGATTCACAGAGGCCCTGTTGCTGTTCTATGTCATTGTTGCCCATGGAGCACCCCAAGGAGGCAAACCGGCCTCTCACTAAGACTGCCCATACCATATGTCACACAGATGTTAAATTTGACATGATTCCTAAAATGAAAACCACTTGCCCTTGAACAGTGGCTGTTATCTAAAATACAGTATAAAAGGGAGAAAATCTGTTATATAAGTGTGCCCCTCAAAAAATGCTACAAAAGTAATGAAAAAAAAATGGTAACATGTTTTATCTGATCTCTGTATATCAAATCATGATGCTACATTACACTACTTAGCTTTTGCTATAGAACAGTTTTAGCAGTGGTGATTACATGCTTTTCTAGTCTTGCTCAGCTTATCCTGTGTTATAAATTTGGTTTTTAACTCCTAAAATCCTAAGAAAAGAAAATGGGGAAGGGGTGGTGTCATAGAATGCCAGTTGTAGCTTTGCTTGCAAATCAAATGTTGCAAAGAATAAATTAAAGGTGGCAAAAATCCAACACTTCTGTCTACACAGTATTGGTTTCATTGAATGAATGTGCTGATATATTGTGGAAATTACCAGGACAGTTTTTTTTTTTTTTGCAGTGTTAAGTTCCAGCCACTATCATATTCTGGGAACAGAACAGATTACATTGCCCCAAATGTATCATTTGTTTAATTCATCAATTACAAACTCACATGCACTTGCAGAATCATGTGCTCTTGAGCAGTGGCTGTCATCTATTATCACTGCCACTTTAATTGTCAAATTGGTTATAATTCTAAGCTTGCTTGTCAGTTATTTATCAGCACTGGCTGGTCTAAAGGACATCACAGAGAAGTACTGCAGTTCACACAATGGTAATGAATGCAGAGGCATAATGTTAACATCATGCTGTTCAGAATGCTGTTATACATTTCTTACCCACTGTGCCTCATTTTAACCTGCAGGTATAGTCTTCAGCATATTGCTAAAAATATATGCATAAATTAGGCCATGAGTTGTTCTTGCTGGATTATTGCGGTTCTAATTTTGATTGTTTTTAATTATTTCTAGTATGGTTTTGTTCCATTGTATCAAATCGTGTTAGTTTTTTTTTTAATGTCCATTAATAACATTGTTATTCTTCAGATGCTAACAGAAGCATATTGTTTCTGCAGGTGAAGAATGTACGCAGTGTACCAGAATGTTGTGTTTTTTTCTTTGTATGAAATACTAGCGGAGATACCCGGCATTGCCCGGGATAGACATAGTTTGTTTTCAAGTAACAATGTAAATCGCACTACAAAAAAAAAAAAATCCTACCATGATGAACAATGCTCAAGTCGGGCCTCACGTTGTTCCCAAGGTCTCTGCCCCCCGAGATACACTGGCTCTTTCCCGCTGATCCGTAAGTCTTTGATCACATCATTCGGTTGTCTCACTCTCTCGAAGTAATTTTACTTTCTTTGCTTTCGGCTGAATTTGTCCGATGGGTTTGCATTTTTGTGGAGGCATTTCACCACGCTTGATGGGAATTTTATTATAAAAATCACAATTTATAATGGCCGTTCTGAGCCCTAAAAACTCGAAATAGCAAACATGCACAATAATGCACTTCCTGCACTCCGCATTCAGCTTTGTTGAGTGTAGATGTACAACCTGATCACACCCAACGTGAAAGAAAGTAGTTCACAATAATATACGGAATTTTTTTTACTAATCTCGAAAACTAAACCCATTCAAATAATTCTTTCACTGTTGGGAAGCTTATTTCTTTCCGGTGGACATAGGCTATTTCTTTTATCTATGCTAATACTAATCTTGTATTTAAATTTTATTTATGAAGAAGTCAGTCTGTTTTAACTTCAACTTAAAACCTTGATGCTATTTGAGATGACCACGATTAGACGTGGTCATCTCAAGTAGCATCAAGATTTTAAGTTGAAGTGGGAATCTGTAGCTCCACCCATATTTGAGACTCCTGTGGCAATTGTTGGGAGTCTAATGAAACCTAATCCTTACAAAGAAAAATGCCATGGTAACATAAACAAAAAAATACTTATGACAATATGTTCCGCCGGTGCGTTGTGTTTTTAAAAATTGGACTCTTACCCGTATGCCTGAATCGCGGAAGCTTGTGAGGAGTGAGGTGTCACCTGACGACTGTTGCTCTAACACGTGGAATAATACCACAGCAGCCGACTTGCACCAGTCTATAAAGGGCCCCGTAAAAACACATTTGACCCCCTTAGGGATGGAATTTCTAAAAATCGTCCCACCTGTATTTTAATCTGGGTGATGAGTATATATGCCAATTTTGGTGCAAATCCATCAAACCGTTTAGGGACGTATGCGAATCAAACATACAAACTTTCACTTTTATATATATAGAGAGAGAGATTAATGTTTGTGAATTCATACATTGCAGTTTTTGCCAATGTTGCATTAAGAAGTAGCACATATTTGACTTACTTAACTAAGTATGTATGCTAATACATGTCTGTAGATTTTGTTGCTTGTGTAGTATAGACTGGGGATCTTTTAGTGCACAAAGACATGTTGTTGCTCCAATACTTCACATGCTGCTTTTATTCCTTCTGACCATTTGGTTCTTCCAGCCAACTGTTTCAATTTTGCCCCCCCCCCTATCTCTCCAAGTACTAGTGCTTTAAGATGACAGCATTATCACTTATGTACTTAATCTGTTATGCATCTGACTTCTCATTGCCATAATATGTGTTTAACCATGTTAACACAGAAATGCAGGCAGTTCTAATCGTATTTTTCAGAAAGATTTTTCTCGCTTATTTTGTAACACCACCGTCTTTGTGCCTAGGTTACTACATTCATTCCTCTTATACTGCTTTTTAAGACCTTATGTTGAAAAGAGTGGGTGGAGGGGGATAAATAACCAACAAAGAGGCTGAAGAGTGGGACACCAAACTTGTATTCAAGGCTTTGTACAATTCGATTTTTATTTCTAATTTATTATTCTGCAAAAACAAATGAACAAAACAAAAATACAAGAGTGACTAATGTACATACAAAAACAGTGTATTGTGTATCTGTTAAGGCATAATAGCCACAGTACTAAATATCAGAAAACAGATGCAAAATTATTCACTGCTTTACAACAAAAGGAGCAGTTAATTTCTTAAAAGTCCAGAAATGACTAGTATTAAAATTCACCTAGAGGGCACATAAAGTGCTGGTACAAAGTTGTACAAAGAAAAGTTCTCAGATGGAAACCATAATTGATCAGAGAGAGAGAGAGAGAGAGTGTCATTGCAGTGCTGTTTTTGCTTATTTCTGACATCTTGGGAAACTGTGATGGCTTGAGGAAATGTGAAACCTCTTTCCACATTTCAAAAATACTTTGTTCAAAATCAGTGGAAACAATTAAATACTCTCACTTAGAAGTAAATTAGAAAAGATAAATACAGAGCTAAGTCATTGTTGTTGCCAATAAATATTTTGCCAAAAATAATGTAGATGTACAATATGGATAATAAAACATTCCAAAAATGCACCCATGCAGACACATGAGATTATTCACGTAAAAAAAAAAAAAGTAAAAGGGATTATTAAGGCATGTGGTGTTAGTGTGAGGAAGGCAAAGAATATAATAAAACAAGATTCACTGTTCGCTAACTAAACATTATTACTGGCACAGAATGTGCTGAATTAGAAAACATGCCTATTGTGCTTTTCTATCAAATATATGAATGTGGAAATGGCTTTGTTCAGCAGCATAAGTGCAAAACAATGTAATGATGATAAAATTAACCCAGAACTGTTCTGTACCTCATTATGTTAAAAAATGCAATAAGCTTTTTGAGGTACATAATTTTCTTATTGCTTCTTGTTCCTTTGTAATTTGTTCATGTTTTGAGTTTTGAAAATATTTTGGAACATTGTGGCTGCATTTTTATCATTACTCTGCTATGTGAAAACATTAATATTGTGAGGGTCTGAATAAGTGCATTTTGCTGTTTTATATTTTTATGCATGGTACTTGAATGGACTCTAGTGGTGTGGATTTTTGGTTGTAATGCATGTTTGAAGACTTATTGATGGTCTTGCAATTATGTGTAGTGACTATAATGCTTTTAAGTTTTCAGTTCTTGTGCTTATGGGACATGCTTTGTGTTTTCAGGCGGTAACAAAAGGTACTGCTGAGACTAAAAATGAAAACATAGAGCTTAACCACATTCCTGATTTCATCCTGGATGACCCATCTTCTCTGGGTGATGGCAGAGACAACTCCATGTCTACTTCATTTTCTACCCATACAGTAACATCTCAGTATCCAATGAGCTTACAGAAAAATATATATTCCCCTATAAAGTATCCAAGGTAAATCCATTTAGATACATATATGGTAAAATACACATACTGTATATATGTATATATTTAACATTGCTGTGCATATGTTGATGTAAGATGTGAAATACAAAGGCAGATAATTTATACCCATAAAAAGTTATACTTTAAATATGGTGACGTGCACAAGAAGGGAATAATTTTGAATTGTATTTTCAAATAAATTTGATGGCTGAGTCATACTGCTATCAATAATATTGCTTGAACAAAGTTGTTTAACAACATAATTTGCATTGATGAACTAAGACAAAGAACTTGTTTTTTGGATCTCCAATACAATAATATTCTAATAATCCTGTTTAATGCAATTCAGTAAGAACTCTAAGTGTAACTAGGTCTGTGAATGCGGTGATTGATGCATACATACATATCACTAAGCTGTTCTCTGAGATTCAGAGGTTAGCTCCAAAAAGAAATACAAACTTCCAGATATTTTTACTTATTGTTGTCGTATCAAACTTTTCCATTTACAGCGATCTTGACAGACAACTCGTGCTTCACTGATATCCATTACACGCCGTACACAAGATCTTTTATACTTCATACTCATAAACTTTTTCTCATGCAGACACTCCTGAATCTGATCCACCCATGTCTTCCTTGGCCTTCCTCTGCCTTTCTTTCCTGCCACTTGGGCTGAAAAGATTTTCTTAGTAAGCATTTCATCACTCATTCTTTCAACATGGCCAAACCACCGAAGCATATTGATCTTCACCTTGCTAACAACATTTTGCTTCACATCACACAACTGCAATACATCTTCATTCCTCACACAATCAGATCGTGGATTGATCATGAAATTAATTTAGATTCCCTTAGCCCCTAAATTAATTTTCCTGTATGAGCAGTTAGTGAAAGAACATAATTGGTACTGACTTATTGGAGCTGTATTTATTTATACAAAAATGAACGTTTTGGAACTTATATATTCATACAGCATTGCAAATGTCAAATGTCACTTAGCTGCTTAATTATTAAAGTGCTATTCAGACATAATCTACATTTTTGAGGTTACTCACCTTTATTCCAAAAATCTTTTAGGAGGTTTTCGTCTCTACACATTTCCAACACACATTTTTTTACATCGTGGTTCAAGGCCCCCAAAAAACCCAAGTCTTTTTCAACTCACGCAAACTTTTTTTTGGGTTTTTTTTTTATTTTTTTTTCCCAATGACCAAATGCCTATTCAAAATAATCAACCACAAGTATACATAATTCAAGTGTTCAAGTATACATAATTTTAGTGTTTTAGGGAGATGAATTATGTATGCTTGTGGTTGAATGACTCAAGTGTGGGATATGGTGGACCTACCACACTTGAGAAGGATGGTCCACCACAGAATTGACATGGACTTTCTAAACTGCATAAGAGAAAGAGGTCTCGGCTGAGTGAATGTAAGATTGGTGTATGGAATACTAGAGGTATAAATGGCAAGATGAGTGAGGTGATTGAGGAGATGAATAAGTATAGACTGGATGTGCTGTGTGTAAGTGAAACCAAAAAGAAGGAAATTGGGGTAGAAGAAGTGAATGGCATGGTGAGTGTGTGGTCTGGAGTATTGGATAATATGAGAGGACAGGTTGGTGTAGGTGTGATTTTAAGTGAAAAGATGAAGAACAACTTGATTCACTATAGTTGCATAAGTGAGAGAATTCTCTGGATTCGTTTGAAAGTGAAACTTCAGAAAATTGTAATTGTTGTAGTGTATGCTTCTCGTGACTCAGAACCTTCTGATAAGAAGGAAGATTTCTGGAATGAGCTAAAACCTGTTTTGAGCCAGTTTGGTGCTAAAGAAAAAGTTATAATAGCAGGGGATTTCAATGCTAGAGTAGGTGTGCAGAATGTAATTTCTGACAATGTTCTGGGTAAGTTTAATGATCCTTGTGTGAATGATAATGGTGAAAGATTAATTGAACTCTGCATTGAGAATGGTTTGTGTGTATCTGTATCTAATAAAGTTTTCAACCACGAGTATATCCACACATATACTTGGGAAAATCGTACTCTTGGTCAAAAGAGTGTGATAGATTTTGTTGTCTACGATCAGCGTTTGAAACACTTAGTTGTTGACACCCGTGTGATGAGAGGTGCGGATGTTGGTTCTGATCATTACTTGGTAGTGTCACGAGTGAAACTTAATGTTGGTTGGAGGAAAAGGAATAGGAAGATACCCAGGATAAAAAGAATAAATGTTGATAGGCTCCTTGAAGATCATCAGCGGTATTCTGACTTACTCAGAGAACAACTGAAGGATCGGAAGTCTGGTGAGAGGGATGTAGAAAAGAAGCGGGAATGTTTTAAGAACTGTGTTGTCACTGCTGCTAAAGAGGTCTGTGGCACCACAATAGTGGGTTACAATAGAGGTGATGCTTGGTGGAATAGTGAGTTTGAAGAGGCAGTAAAGAGAAAGAAGGAAGCCTATTTGGGGATGTTGCAAGGTTGAGTCTCTGTGGATGAATATCGCTGTAAGAAGCGTGAAGCTGCTAACCTGGTTCGCCACAGTAAGGCAAAAGACAGGAAGGAAAAAGTGGAAAGGCATGAACTGGCTTTTTGGAAAGATAGGAAGTCCTTCTGGAAGTGCATGAGACTCAGGAAAAATAGGGGAAACAAAGTTGTAAGTTGTGTGAAGAATGAGATTGGGGAAATGATATGGGAGCCCAATGAGTTAAGTGACAGATGGGGTGAATACTTCTGTGAGTTATTAGATCAGGAAAGCAAAGATGATTCTGAGACAGATGCAGATGATGTCACAATGAGGCATGAAAGCACAGGAGGGATCTCAAGAGAAGTGTGTAAAGCTCTAAAATCTCTTCAGGATGGTAAGGCTCCGGGAGTTGATGGCATAACTGCCGAGATGTTGAAATATGGTGGTGACTCTATAATTGACAGGTTAACTGAAATTTGCCAGTTGTGCTGGGAGTTAGGAATGGTCCCTCGGGATTGGAAGGATGCTATCATTGTTCCCTTGTATAAGGGAAAAGGTGATCAGACTGAATGCAAGAACTATCATGGCATTAGCCTACTGAGTGTGCCAGGGAAAGTGTTTGGTAAGGTTGTTATTGAAAAAGTACGGGGTCTTACATCATTGAAAGTGTGGGATGTTCAGAGTGGTTTTATGCCTGGTAAAACCGCACTAACCAGATTTTTGCATTATGCACGATGATTGAAAAGTATCTGGCTGTTGGGAAGAAAGTTTTTACTGCCTTCATAGATTTAGAGAAAGCTTACGACCGAGTGAATAGGACACTTTTGTGGACAGTATTGAATGAATATGGTGTTACTGGGAATCTACTTAATAGTGTAAAAGCCATGTTTGCTGGTAGTAGAGCTTGTGTATGAGTGAATGGTGTTTTATCAAAATGGTTTTACATTGGTGCAGAAGTTAGACAAGGTTGTGTAATGTCACCATGGCTGTTTAATATATTTATGGATGCATGCATGCGTGATGCCAAAATAGATAATCGTGGTTTATGTCTTGGTGATATCCGTGTGTGCAGATTGCTGTATGCTGATGACACTGTCCTGTTGGCAGAGAGCAAAAGTGAGTTGCAGAGTATGTTGACTCTGATGCACCAAGTTTGCATGAAATTCAAACTGAGTATAAATAAGGAAAAAACCAAAGTTATGGTGTTTGAGAGAGGAACGGGTAGCACTGAATGTAATGTAAGTATAAATGGCACTGTGATTGACCAGGTGAGTGAGTTTGTGTATTTAGGAAGCATGTTTGACAGAGAGAACAAATTGGATGGTGAGATTAGTAGGAGAGCGAATTCTTCTTTGAAAGTCATAGCTGCTCTGGGAGGTTTTCACAGGAACGATGGGTTCTCTAGAGAGTCCCGCATGGCTGTGTATGAAACTGTAATTGTTCCTACTCTGATGTATGGCAGTGAAACCCGAGTACTGCAGAAGAAACATAGGAGTCGTTTGTGTGCTGGAGAAATGCGTTACTTACGTGGGGTTTGTGGCAAGACACGATATGATAGTGTGAGAAATGAAGATGTTGTTGCAGTTGTGTGATGTGAAGCAAAATGTTGTTAGCAAGGTGGAGACCAATATGCTTTGGTGGTTTGACCATGTTGAAAGAATGAGTGATGAAATGCTTACTAAGAAAATCTTTTCAGCCCAAGTGGCAGGAAGGAAAGGCAGAGGAAGGCAAGGAAGACATGGGTGGATCAGATTCAGGAGTGTGCATTAGAAAAAGATTATGAGTATGAAGTAAAAGATCTTGTGTACGGCGTGTAATGGATATTAGTAAAGCACGGGTTGTATGTCAAGATTGCTGTAAATGGAGAAGTTTGATACGACAACAATAAGTAAAAATATCTGGAAGTTTGTATTTCTTTTTGGAGCTAACCTCTGAATCTCAGAGAACAGCTTAGTGATATGTATGTATGTATGTATGTATGTATGGTATGTGGTTGATTATTTTGAATCAGCATTTGGTCATTGGGGGAGAAAAAAAATGAAGTTTGTGTGAGTTGAAAAAGACGCCAGTTTTTTGGTCCTTAAACCACGATGTAACTAAGAAAAATACGTGTTGGAAATGTGTAGAGACAAACCTCCTAAAAGATTTTTGGAATAAAGGTGAGTAACCTCAAAAATGTAGATTATGTTTTGGAACTTATTCAAAATCGTAATTCTCCTGTCTCTTATGTATTTGTTGATTGTAAAAGTAGAATATGCACAAAGGTGTTGCCACTACTTTGCCTTTTAGGAATTTCATTGTAAAACTTAATTTCTGCATAATTTGAAATGTTATGCATCCTATTTATTGATAAAGAGGTGCCTTCCTGTAATTATTTATATTACCATTTGGAGGTAGTTTTGATTTACTACTATTTAATAAAATATATAAAAGTCATGGTCAATTTTTACACATTACAGAATTGGTCAAAACAATTTACTGAGGGCTAATTAGTGTGAACTGAGTTATTTCACAAACAGTGATGAAAGATTCATATTTTTCAAAGCAGACTCTTTTAATTTGAATGCAGTTTCAGCCAGGAGTGAGTCCAGTGGATCTAGACTCTCAAGACATTTTCACCTAATTCAGTTTGAACAAAAATGTTATGGTAACAACAAGGAGATAATTTTGTTGATTAAACATGATGGCCTCCATTTTAAGATATGGGCAATGGCTTCTTGAGAGAGTGAGTGAGAGAGAGAGAGAGAAAAACAAAACAAAACAAAACAAAAACATTAAATTTTGACCTTTTCTCGACAATTGTTGCTTCTTGGAACCAAGACTGAATAATAAATGACATACTTTTTTTTCCATCCTCAGTACACTTTCTGAAAGTTTTATGTAATATGTATTAGGGAGTCTGGTCTAGCTGAAATCAGGATATGACCCTGATTTCAGCTAGACAGGAAGCCCCCAAAGCAGAAATCCTGGTTGTGCTACTGCTCATATGTACTTATAACATCATCAGTGCATTTCGTAACTCAGTTTTTGGATAGGAGACAATCTGTTGGTCATATTTTATTATACATATTGTTTACAATCATCATTGTCAACCATTATCAATCCACTGCTGGACGAAGGTCTCTCCAAGCCTGTTCCACAATGGTGTGTCTTGTGCCAGTCTCCTCCATGTTACTCCCGCATACTTTTGAATTTCATCCACCCATCTCCCACGTGGTCTTCTTCTGGGTCTTTTCCTGTCACTTGGAATCCAATCTAAAATTTCGGCTGTCCATCGATGGTCTGCCCTCCTGGCAGTATGTCCAGCCCATTGCCATTTCAGGGATTTAACTCTGATCATGATATCTTCCACTCTTGTCATTTTTCGGATCCACGAGTTCCTCTTCTTATCTCTCCTGGTTACACCAAGCATGCACCTCTCCATGCTGCTTTGAGTTGTCTGCAGCTTTTGTATGTCTCTTTTAGTTAAGGTCCACATCTCTGCAGCATACGTAAGCACTGGAAGGATGCATTGATCAAACACTTTTAAGACATAATGGCATATTGCTCTTGAAAATTATGCTGTTTCTTCCAAAAGCTCTCCAGGCAAGTTTTATACTCTGATTAATTTCTTCATCAATGTGACCCTCACTTGATATCTGCTGTCCAAGATAAACGTACGTATTATCAATCCACTGTTATCTCCAGCTTTTCTCCATCAATCGATAAATCTTCATTTCTTGTAAAAGCATTGTACATAATGCTTTACAAGGATACAATATGTATGTATATATCATCAAAATCAACCATTCTCAATCCACTGATGGATGAAGGTCTAAAGTGTTGCACACACACTCTCACAGAGGTTCTGTAGATCTGCAGATGCTTTGCAATCCTTACTCTTTTCTGTTGCACTTGTGTATGTACTTGAGCAATGGAGTCAGGTTTTTAATAAGCACCTATGTGGGAATCCAGGATGTGTGCATGTGCAGCAGTATATCTGGTTTTTATCGTGTAGGGAGGGAAAGAACAACACACAATCAGTGTAATACGAGTACTTGGGATTCATGCCTAGGCTTACAAGTCTGAATGGTTACTCTGCATCTTAGAACCCTCAACTACTGGTTGATGATTACTTATTACTTGTGATTGTTTTGAAAAAAAAATACAGATACAATTAATCCATGACTCATAGACAATTTTATTTCAGCATGAGCAATTAGGGACTGAATATAGTGGAGATGTGTGTTTTATTCAAATATTTAGTTCAGTTGAAAAAGACTGGTAGGAGCATTAAGAAGTTCTTGTATCTTTGTTTCATTTGGTTAAATGGGCATGTGGAATTCTTGTTGTTTCAACAGGCATATGCCTTTTTCACAGTGGTATAATTTAGAAATTAAGACATATTTCAGCGTTTCATCTGTAAAAGCTGTTTGCATCTAAAATTGCTTTGTGTTGGATACTTTCTGATTTTTTCACAGAATGTAATTTTGTATATGTTCTTTGATGCTCTTGAAAGATGTTAAGTTTGACCAAAGATGAAAACATTCTGAGTTTCAAATTTGTTGGAGGATCATCAGAGAAGTGAGCTATGTAAACACATCTAAACATTCAGGGCACCATGTCATCACTGTAGTTATACAATTCAGTTATGGTTGAGTTCATTCTTGGTACTCATAGCTTGTCTCTTGTGTTGTACCTGTAAAGTATCATTTTGTGTCTGCTTTGAAACATTCACAGCTGAATAAGTAAGTTCACCAAAGTTATGGCGAACTGTAACGGACAAAATTTATGAGATCTTTCACTCAGAGCTGCCCTGGTGGCGCAGTGGTCTAAGCGATGGCTTCTGACCATTCGTCCGATAATTAATTGGTCCGGGTTCAAATCCTGGTGAGGCATGGATGTTGTGTTTGCTTTACGACACTGGCTCTCTCCCTTCCCTGGAACCAGTGGCCATAAATTAGGGATGGGTGACTGCTTATAGCCCATTGAGTTGCTCACAGTGGTCGTTGAACCTACAATAAAAAGAAAAAAAAACTTTCACTCAGATGTTAGTTTTTTATTTTGTAATTCCAAAATACTCCTTTCTTTACTAGGCAACTAGAAATAGTGTTCTTTGAACTTCACTCACATAATTTTTTTATTGTAGAAGTAACCTTAATTATTTTAAAGAATTTTGAGCTTGTGTATTTATGTAATACTGTTTCAGATCTTAGTTGTTTTCTGATGTGTCACAGTTGCTCCAAGGTTATTCAAAAGTGTGGCCATAAAGACATACGTAAATACTTGCAGGGAGGAAATAAGTGCTTGAATTTTTCAAATCCTGTTATATAGCATATCAAAATTTTACTCCTGTGTATTAATGAAGCGATGAAGTGTAAAATTTTTTATCATGATGTACACAAGCAATTTTTGTATGTATCATGATAAATTAAGGGTTTATCATTGCTGTAATTAAAATTCATACTATTGGAAAATCCAAAAATATGCTTTATTTTATTTTCTTGAAAACTTGCAATTTTTTGTATGAAAGTTGGTGTAAAATGAGTGTTTTTTAATCCTTATTTGCCACATAAACATGTTATTAGTTAAATCATTTAAACTTCTGACATAGTGAAACTGCATTTTTTTTTTAAGGTTAGCTTTCCAACCTGCCTGCTTTTTTGCCTTGGGGTCACCTATCTCTATGTTCCTTACCATTCGTGGGTTTAACAGCATCAGTGAAGATTATAGGCTTCCAACATGTGCATCATTTTTTAACATCTTCCATCCTGTAAGTGTTTTTTTTTTTTTTATGATCTAATGTTTTTAGATATTGCCACATTTTTGAGTCTTCTGTCGTATTTAGTAAATGGCTTATCTCTTACCTGTGATTTGTATACTTAGCAAACATGGCTACTTATTTGCTAATGGGTGTAACCACTGTTAGCATGCAGAGCCATTCTATTTTCTCATGGAATGTGTCACATTACAGGTAATCTGATAGGAGCATAAAAGGGAATCTAAAGGCCTCAAGATGCTTCCTTGGAATTCTTCTTCTTTGGTCAATGTCCTGTCATGGGCATTTGCATAGTTCTGGAATGTGAGTACCTAGACTCTTTGTTCAGTGGGTATCTGCATAATTTGGAAATGCGTAGCTTTGAGCTCTTTGTTCTCGAGTGAGATAAAAGAACACACACGATGGATTCGTCTCGCACATGCTCTCCCCACCCCCTCTAGGAGAGGTTGTGCCCTACTGATTGTTACCATGAAGGCTGTTTGATGTCTTTAACTTTTCTTGTGGCGTTGGTTCAGGACACCTGTTGATGAGATGGCTGATCTGATGTGAGTCATTCAGCTGTAAACTTGGAGCTGAGGATGATGGAGTCGTTATGCTCCTGGTTGATTCTTCTGCCTGCGGATATGTGATGAGACAGTGCCGGGGTGTCTATGCTGAGTCTCTGCTAATGATGCTATGGACCTCCACGCATATTCCACTTCATTCGTGGACTTGGGCGAGTGTTGGCTGGATTTGTGCATCCAGGTGCCATAGCCTCCAATGGTAATTGGTGTATCTGTGCTCGACCATCTACGCGATGCACCAGGATTTGATTCATCAGACCAGCCCACTTTCTTCCAATAATCCACAGTCCAATCTCGATTACCTTGGGCCCCATTTCATGCGCTGTTGGCGATGACTTAAAGTGAGCATGGGGACCCGGCTGGGTCTTCGGCTACGCAGGCCCATGCGCAGAAGGCTGCGATGAACTGTGTGCTGTGACAGATTGCCCTGATCATCACTTTTGTAACTGCCAGTGATTTGTCACACTGTTTCCGTGCAGTTGCTGTGAACAATGTGCGACAGTCTCCGCTCCCGTTTGGTATCAATGAACTGTGAACGACACACGGCTGGACAATGGCTCATCACTTGGTCATCTGTGCACCACTTTTGATACATACTCACTACAACGGCACATGAACAACCCACAAGCCGCACCATTTCAGAGATCATAGTTCTGAGGCACCATGCCATCACAATTTGTCCTTCATCAAACTCCGATAAATCGACAGCTTTTCCCATTCTGACTCCAAACACTGTACTAACTAAAAGCCGGTTCTTGGGTTGTATATATACTGCTCTGTGAACTTCACCTGCACCACCGAGAGGTCTCCAGGTGCGCTCATTTCTCAAGGCTGGGGGTTGTCATAAATGTAATGGATCATTGGTGTATGCAAAGAATATAAACAAAAGTTATAACTAGCAAACAAGCAAATAGAAATCATCCGAAGCTCATACACATTGTGGTAAAATTCCATACTGTCCAAACATTACTGGAATCATAAAAAAATGCCAAAAAACCAACCTGAGAATTCAAGACACAGTGAAAGACATAGCAAGTTTCTTAACACACAACAATAATTCAATGTCAATCCTAGACCGAGCTGGTGATCTTTTGGTTTCTCATAGTTTCCTATTTAGCAATTCTGCATCATCTTAATAATTTGTGTTTTAGCTCCTGAAATAAGCTTTATTCAAAGTTATGTCTGTAGTTGACTCTGAAATGTTAAGCTTTGCATTCTTTGATCTCCTCAGTTTTGTGTGAGTGACAGTACTCAGGGAAAATTATAACTAGATTCTTTCTGCATTGTCATTTATAGCAGCGATTAAGCTTCTTGAAATGGAGAATTAGGCATGTTTTCTAATTCTCCATTTCAAGATGTGTATATCAGAAGTTAATGGTAATAAAGATAATGGGAAAGTAGTTCTTAATTCTTTGCACCATAGATTTATTTGAATATACAGTTTACACTCATTTTATGACTGAAGTATACACTATATTGTCAAAAGTCACCAGACACCTAAAAGAGAAACACAACATAGCATTTATTGACATACATTAGTATGGTGTCGTCCACCTTTGGCCTTAATGCTGGCACTGATCCTTTGAGACATGCTTTCGACAAGGTTTTGGAACACAGCAATAGGTATGCGCTTCCATTCAGTACATAATGCTGTAGCTAACTGTTGCTTAGTAGTAGGTCTTGGTTCCAAACTTCTTATGCAGTGTACCAATTCATCCCATAGGTGCTCTGTGGGATTAAGATCAGGGCTCTGTGCTGCCCAGTCTGCACACGATACGGAAGTATCGTCAAACCACGCCGTAACAGTCCTTGCTTTATGGCTCGGTGCATTATTCTGCTGGTACCAACAGGGCTCATTTCCGTACTATTGCCACAGAGTTGGTAGGGCATAATTGTCCAGAATATCGAGGTAGATGTGCTGGTTAACAGGTTTGTGCACGATAATCAATGGACCAGTACCATATCACGAAAAATACCCCCACACAAGTACACTCCCAGCTCCAAACTTGACCATAGGAACAGTACATTATGGTAAATAGCATTCCCCTGGCTGCCGCCATACCCCACACATGGCCATGATACTGATGGATCGTGTATCTGGATTCATCGGTTCATAGGACCCGTTTCCATTGATCTATGGTCCATGATAAATGTTCTTTAAACCATGCTAAATGACGAGTGACATTCAGAGTGGAGATGAAAGGCTTATGATTATGAGCGGCCGCACGACCACTGTAACCCAATGGAATGAAGTTCTCTGCAAATGGTACGTGTATGTACCGAGGTTCCAGAATTTTTACTCACCTGTACACCGAGATCTTATGTGGTACTCCGTCAATTAGCTGTAACGACTCTCCTGAGGCTTCAACGTCCTCTATCACTGATTTTCTTTGATCTGCTGGTACGCTTTGCTGCTTCAGGCACGCCATGTGTCTTCCACTTATTCAGCACATCCAAAACAGTTGACTTAGGTGCGTTTAAACGCCTCTTGGTTTCTTTTATGGACAACCCACTAATATAACACCCAACAATCTTTCCTTTCTCAAAGTTGGTTCTCTCCCTCCACGACATTTTCACTCAAAATCACATCGCGGTCAGCTGCAGGCTTGTTTTTATACCGTTTGCAGCTGTACCGCACATCTTAACAATGCAGCAAATCCATTCATTTGCTTTTGAAGGGGTGTCCAGTGACTTTTGTCAATATAGTTTATACTGTATATTATGTAGATACATGTTATGTGTTAGTTTATATTTCTATTTTACTGCTCTTGTTTCACTAAATATTGTCATAGCATTTTTAATATTTTATAACATACAAGCATTTTTTTCTTTGCATGTACCATAACATGGCAGTATGATCCTGTGGTAAGTATTAATTTTTTGAATATTTTTTCTTTATTATATTTGAAATTTCACTGATATTGTAGTAGTGTAAAACTATACCTAATTTCATTAACCAAAAATCCAGTGTTCAGATTATCAAAAGTAAAAAGAAAAAGTAAAAAAAAAAAGCCTTTGTTCTTACATAGTTGTGTAACAAGTAATCAAAGAATTAGCTAAACATGAAGTAAGCAGGCTTAAATGCATATAATGTTGATCATTAAAACTAGACAACTGTTATTTTTTAAGTATTAATTAATTTAATATCAAATAGAGTTTACAGGAGGGCTAAAAATCTGATGCTCACAAAGCAGATGTCAACTTAGTGACTACTACATAATGTTTAAAAATAATTTACTGTTTTTCTTTCACACCTAAAAGTAATCTGTAAACAAAACTCTGGTGTCTTAGTAGTCTGGTGGTTGCACTATTTTTATGTGCCATCATATCTGTGCATAAATTTTATTTAAAGAAGGGTTATTTATCTGTTGTAATTTGTGCTCTTTTCTGAAGCTAGTAACTCGAAACGTAGAGGTAAATTACTCAGCCTTTGAAGCATCATAAATGTTAAAAAGTAAAAAATTAATCAATATGGGTAAAATGAGATGCCAAACTCAAACACTAGACATTTGAGGATACCACCCATCATCAAATTGCGATGTTACACTTCATAATTTTTTATGAAGTGTAACATAACTTTTTTTATTGTTACACTTCATAATTTTTTTATCAGTTACTTTTAAACGTACCCTTTCTATGTAGTTATGTTCAGAAAACCAGCTGTTCAGTTGAGTGTAATCAATTATCTCTTAAAAGTGCTGTGGAATATTTTTTTTATTTTGTTTTCAAAAAGTGAGATTAGAATAATTTTCAGATGTATGACTAAATTTTCACTGAACAGTCATCTGTTATTAAGAGGTGCCTGTCAAAAGAACCAAATGATTTTATAAAATAATTTTGCCTGCTAAATCAGTCAATCTGTTCTCTAAAGCAAGTTTAACTGTTAAATGTATGAATGCAAAGGACAGTATTTATTTTAATGTCCACATAAAACTCGCACATGGCTTAAATTCTGTATAACAATTATGACATAATCTTAAAAAAGCATCTGAATGTGAACAAGGTAATGTGATAGTTTAAATATATTACCCAATTCAAGAATTTGCTGCTGAATGATGAAAAATTATGTAACAAATTCAGCTGTTAGTGTGGTGAATGTTGTAACCAGTTAGGAAACCTGTAATGAACATATTTTATGTAATCGGGTAAAGCTGTTTAAGAAAGTATTATAATTTTAGGTTAAGAGCCATGTCTCATGATAAATAAAGTGTGGATTACCTTCCCTGCAGCTCTTATGCTTATGTGTTGCTTATCTGAAATTTTTGTTTTGAACAACAATTCATCAGCATCAGAGTTATTTTTTTAATTTAATTTTTTTCAAACTAGCCTGTAACCCATCCTAGGACAGTTGTTTTTAAGCTTTTTAAATATTAATACATATGGAATGTTGCCCTTACTAGGATGGGGTGAAATTTTAATTGAAGCAGATTGAAAACAAATTAAATAGACCCTGGATTTCTGTAAGGAATCATAGTAAAAAAACTCATTCGTGCAAGAGCTGAAAATTATATGCTATTTATTTCCTTTTTTCAAAAGACCTCATGATATCTGTGTAAAATATTTGTTGTTGTTTGACAAGTTTCTTGTCCAGTTGTTTTCATGTTTCTTTGTAAATTTATTTTTGTAAATGTATTTAACTGCCTGTAGAGAAGTGCAAACTTTGACACTAATGTGTGCATCATATTTTAGCAGCAGATACACCTAATCGCCATTTTGAAATTGTGTAACACAGCTGACATGTGCACGTGTATCCTTAGGCTACACAGTGTTGTACATTACTGTCTACACTCACAGTTGTTGCACTTTGCAAAGGTATTATAGAATAAATGATATCCAAGGTGTAATTCGATTTTTTTCCCATTGTGTAACCTTACTTTTTGATCAATCCTTGTGTATCATGGACTTGCTGTTGCTCTTGAATTAATCCTCCCTGAGGCAACGTAAAGCAGATCTGAAGCCTTCCTCAACAGGCGGCTTTCCCCATGTGCAACAACACGCCCAGAGGCGCCAACTTGGTGACTAGAACAACACCCGTTTGGTCCCAGATAAAACCAGTTTTCTTTCCTGAAATTGTCAGCAGTTTTTACAGGCAGCTTTACGGTAATACACAAGCAATGCACTTCAGGTTTTAGTTTGCGCTGCCGAAGTGAAACTTATAGCACATGTAAAGTGTTTAAATAATTAAAAAAATAAAAAAAATAAAACAAAGTACATAGACATGTGGAAGCTGTTTAATAATCTTGAATTTTCACTGTTACAGATTACACAACTACTTGGGGCAGGGTGTTGTTTAGTGTTTCTTCTTACTTTTTAATTTTTACGCATCAATGTACCTGTGTGCAATGTTTGTTATTATTATTTCTGTATTTTTGATACTTCAAGTGCTTTTATTATCGGAAAATTATTATGAGCTAAAGAGAATTTTTTGTTATTAAATTTTGTCTTTCCTTTTTTTCATTCAGAACTTCAGTTTTAAATTTATTACTTTTAACAAACTTACAGAGTGCGGTTTTCAACTCAACATGTATATGTATACCTGAAGAGAAATAACTTAGGGAAAGTGCAAATCATCAAAACTTATCGAAGTGTTTTTTTTTTTTTCATTGATCAGTTTATTATCCTAATGTAAAATGATATACTGTAAGTATTAAGTGAAGTTTCCAACTTTGCCCAGCTAAGTAATGTTTTTTTCATTAGAAATCTAATAAAAAAATTTAACAATTCGTAGCAGAATAGTACTGAAATTACAGTGATAAAAAGTTTTGACCACGGGTATGCAAGAAATTTACAAGCACATCGAACTTCAAATTGAAATTGTAGTGCAACGGCCAGAGGTAGGCCCCAAATTTTTTATGCACATTGTAGAAATGGTATTCTACGGCTTAAGGCCAAAGATTTCCAAAAAAAAAAAAAAAAAATCCCCCCCCTCTCTCTCTCTCTCTCTCACACACACAAAGAGAGAGTTCCCATTTGGATCATTTTTAGTAGGGTTGGTGCAGCACTACATTTTCAGCAGTGACAAAACGTTGAGAGATAAATTTGTATTTGTTTTTCTTGATGAATGTTCAACAAGCTGTGTTTTTGCTTTATATATATAAGCAAGCACAAATTGAAGAATTCCAAAGGGGTTTTCCTTGTTAGAAATGTTGGCTTTTAAAAAATCTAGGATTTCTTATAAAGGGGTATCTGGGAGGAGGAGGCATGTAAGTTTACTTTGCACCACATTCTAGCATCACAAAGTCCATTGTTCTTTTCGAAATAATTTTTGGATTCATCACTACTGCTATCGCTGCTTGAATGGGAATATATAACTCTCCATTTCAACTGAATAGCTTGCTTACACGAATGTAGAGAAATTAGTTTCCCGTAAAATAGCAAAAGATCTGCACACTTTAAAATTCACTTTCCAAAAAAAGCTAGCAATACAAAATCATGTTACCAAGGAACATTAAGAAATCAAAGTATTACAATTGGAGGGAAAGGATTGTTTGTTTACTGCAGCTGGAAATGTGCTTATGTAAAGGAATGTTCAGATAACATTTAGCAGAAAAACAGGTGCAACTAAGGAGTTTAGAATTTCAATTGTTTGTTCAGTTAGAAATTAAGGCTATTCATAGCAGGGATAAATGAAGCTTAAAATTCCAACAAAAACAGTAAACTACAGAAAAATGTAACCTTCCATTTCTGTGCAATTGAAAAATCAGCTAGTCCAGGTGGAACATTGATAACAATCTCTTAAGGGGATATGCCCCTTGATAAAGAACAAGCTGAGCACATTTAAGCTGCTGGCAGAGTAATCCCACAGAACGACCCCACCTCGTTTAAGCTGCTGTAAAAGATAACGGGTGTCCCTGTGCTGACCGTGTTCAAACCGGTAGGGGAACAGATATCAGGGAATGACCTCTGCATGTCTAAGCCGCTATGGGACCAGATTACCATGAGTGAGCTGAATATGTTCAAGCCACTGGGAGGGTTAATGATTTGATGTCTGCCACTTGTGTTTTTTATGTATCATAAAGCATAATTTGTGGCACAGTGGTTTAAATCTTGAACTTTTTAAGTGTTGGTTTATGTTTTTAATTTGAGGTATGTAATTAATTTATATTAATTTTTTTGCTTACTCTAAACAGAAGCACATGAGATTTTACTTGTATCAATTTTGAAAATGCAGTAAGTTGTTGTATTGTAAATTTCATTATTTTATCATTTACCAGGCTTTCCGCATAGAGATGCTTATTGATCAGAATTTTACTGTCAAGCCTGTTGTGATTCCTCATCATAAAGGGAGAAAAAGATTGCACATTGGTAAGTATCTGAAACATTTTTGAGCCTTCCCTATATATTCTTCATAACAGTTCTTTGCTGTTGCCATCCTCTAATATTTACACTTTAAAACTTATTATTCAGCTATGCTGCTTTGGTGGTTATGATTC
The DNA here is from genome assembly GCA_039090855.1 of Macrothele yani. NCBI lineage: Eukaryota > Metazoa > Arthropoda > Arachnida > Araneae > Macrothelidae > Macrothele > Macrothele yani. Next base: position 59,506,085 of record CM076989.1, on the reverse strand, counting down.
TTTCTATTGGTGTGTAAGTTTTTTTCTTTTATTGATCACTTTATTAAATATACACTGAGTTGGCAGTTTATTAGCTACACCCACCTAGTAGTGTGTTCTGTAGCTTTTGGCCTGCAGAACAGTCTGAATTCACTTGGGCATGAAACATACCAGATGCTGCACCATGTGGCAATGATTGATTTACACATTTATTGCAAATTGGATGGTGGCACAATCACACAGTTCTACCTCATTCCAGAGATGCGTGTTCTACCTCATCCCAGAGATGCTCAATGGGGTGTAAAACCCGGGACTATGCAGGCCGCTGAAGCAAGAAAAACTTTTCAGGACATCCCTGGAATGAATCAGTGATGTGAGTAGGTGCATTATCTGTATCCATGTGCTTGAAGATAAACTATAGCCATGAAAGGATGAATTTGGTCGGCAGTACATACATACATATCGCTAAGCAGTTCTCTGAGATTCAGAGGGTTAGCTCCAAAAAGAAATACAAACTACCAGATATTTTTACTTACTGTTGTCGTATCAAACTTCTCCATTTACAGCGATCTTGACATACAACTCGGGCTTAACTGATATCCATTACACGCCGTAAACAAGATCTTTTGTACTTCATACTCATAATCTTTTTCTCATGCAGTCACTCCTGAATCTGATCCACCCATGTCTTCCTTGGCATTCCTCTGCCTTTCCTTCCTGCCACTTGGGCTAAAAAGATTTTCTTAGTAAGCATCTCATCAGTCATTCTTTCAACATGGCCAAACCACCAAAGCATATTGGTCTCCACCTTGCTAACAACATTTTGCTTCACATCACACAACTGCAACACATCTTTATTCCTCACACAATCAGACCGTGTCTTGCCACCCCCCACCCTACCCCATAAATAACGCATTTCTCCAGCACACAAACAACTCCTATGTTTCTTCTGCAGTACTCAGGTTTCACTGCCATACATCAGAGTAGGAACAATTACACTTTCATACACAGCCATGAGGGACTCTCTAGAGAACCCATCATTCCTGTGAAAACCTCCCAGAGCAGCTATGACTTTTAATAAAGAATTCACTCTCCTACTAATCTCACCATCCAATTTGTTCTCTCTGTTAAACATGCTTCCTAAATACACAAACTCACTCACCTGGTCAATCACTGTGCCATTTATACTTACATTACATCCAGTGCTACCTGTTCCTCTCTCAAACACCATAACTTTGGGTTTTCCCTTATTTATACTCAGTTTGAATTTCATGCAAACTTTGTACATCTGAGACAACATACTCTGCAACTCACTTTTGCTCTCTGCCAACAGGACAGTGTCATCAGCATATGGCAATCTGCACACATGGATATCACGAAGATATAAACCACTATAATCTATTTTGGCATCGTGCATGCACGCGCCCATAAATATATTAAACAGCCATGGTGACATTACACAACCTTGTCTAACTCCTGCACCAATGGAAAACCATTTTGATAAAACACCATTCACTCGTACACAAGCTCTACTACCAGCATACATGGCTTTTACACATTAAGTAGATTCCGAGTAACATCATATTCATTCAATACCTTCCACAAAAATGTCCTATTTACTCGGTCGTAAGCTTTCTCTAAATCTATGAAGGCAGCAAAAACTTTCTTAACAACAGCCAGATACTTTTCAATCATCGTGCGTAATGCAAAAATCTGGTTAGTGCAGCCTTTACCAGGCATAAAACCACTCTGAACATCCCACTCTTTCAATGATGTAAGACCCCGTACTTTTTCAATAACACCCTTACCAAACACTTTCCCTGGCACACTCAGTAGGCTAATGCCACGATAGTTCTTGCATTCAGTCTGATCACCTTTTCCCTTATACAAGGGAACAATGATAGCATCCTTCCAATCCCGAGGGACCATTCCTAACTCCCAGCACAACTGGCAAATTTCAGTTAACCAGTCAATTATAGTCACCACCATATTTCAACATCTCTGCAGTTATGAGATCAACTCCTGGAGCCTTACCATTCTGAAGAGATTTTAGAGCTGTACACACTTCTTCTCTTGAGATCCCTCCAGTACTTCCATCCCTCACTGTGACATCATCTGCATATGTCTCAGAATCATCTTTGCTTTGCTGATCTAATAACTCACAGAAATATTCACCCCATCTTTCACTTAACTCATTGGGCTCCTATATCATTTCCCTGATCTCATTCTTCACACAACTTATTACTATATTAACGTATAAACGTTTAACGTTTACTGTTCATCACATTATTGTTGGTGTAAATATAGCTCTCCAACATGACGTCCAACATATAATGTGCCGTAAAAGTTATTCATATCGACATACACTGAACATTGTTTGAACTGTAAAAGTTATTGATATCGACATACATCGAACTTTGTATGAACCGTAAAAGTTATTCATATCGACATACTAAGCAGCGCACTTCGAATTACACATAAATATAAAAAAGTGCTCTACCTCCGATGTCGATAAGTATGTCCCAAAAAAATATCCACTACCAATGCTCAATGTAGACCTAGTCAAATATTTCTCTTTCTTTTAACATCCAGGAACGCCGGTGGTGAAATCGTACGTGTGATAAAATATGCGGTTCCACTGGACGAAGTCAGAATTAAAACGAGACACTACAAATGACCACAAAACAAACAAAGACATAACAATATAAAATAGAACTAAGATTAAAATGAATTAAAAGCAGATGGACGGTCACAGTCGTCAAACTACATCACAACGACTGTGACCGTCCATCTGCTTTTAATTCATTTTAATCTTAGTTCTATTTTATATTGTTATGTCTTTGTTTGTTTTGTGGTTTGTGGTCGTTCCTGGATGTTAAAAGAAAGAGAAATATTTGACTAGGTCTACATTGAGCATTGGTAGTGGATGTTTTTCGGGACATACTCATTGACTCTGAAGGTAGAGCACTTTTATATATATATATATATATATATATATATATATATATGTAATTCAGAGTGAGCTGCTTGGTATGTCGATATGAATAACTTTTACGGTTCATACAATGTTCAGTGTATGTCGATATGAATAACTTTTATGGCACATTATATGTTGGACGTCACGTCGGAGAGCTATATTTACACCAACAATAACGTGATGAACAGTAAACATTAAACGTTTACACGTTAATGTAGTAATACTTTGGGCCACGTAAAAATATGCTCGATTCAGCATAGAGCTTTGTGCTAATTTAAGTAGATAATGTTGGTGTAAATAAAGCTCTCCGACGTGAAATATAACTTAAAACTTTGTTTCCCCAATTTTTCCTCTGTTTCATGTACTTCCAGAAAGACTTCCTATCTTTCTAAAAAGCCAGTTCATGCCTATCCACTTTCTCCTTCCTATCTTTTGCCTTACCCTAGCGAACCAGCTTAGCAGCTTCATGCTTTTTACAGCGATATTCATCCACAGAGACTACCTTGCGACATCCCCAAACAGGCTTCCTTCTTTCTCTTTACTGCCTCTTCAATCTCACTATTCCACCAAGCATCACCTCTATTGTTACCCACTATTTTGGTGCCACAGACCTCTCCAGCATCAGTGACAACACAGTTCTTCAAACATTCCCACTTCTTTTCTACATCCCTCTCACATGACTTCAGCTCTTCCAGTTTTCTGAGTAAGTTAATGTAACGCTGATGATCTTCAGGGAGCCTTTCAACCTTTATTCTTTCCATCCTGGGCCTCTTCCTATTCCGTTTCCTCCAACCAACATTAAGTTTCACTTGTGACACTACCAAGTAATTATCAGAACCAACATCCGCACCTCTCATCACACGGGTGTCAACAACTATGTGTTTCAGACGCTAATCGTAGACAACAAAATATATCACTCTTTTGACCAAGAGTATGATTTTCCCAAGTATATGTGTGGACATACTTGTGGTTGAAAAATGTATTAGATACCCACAAACCATTCTCAATGCAGAGTTCAATTAATCTTTCACCATTATCATTCACACAAGGATCATTAAGCTTACCCAGAACATTGTCAGAAATTGCATTCTGCACACCTACCCTAGCATTGAAATCCCCTGCTATTATAACTTTTTCTTTAGCACCAAACTGGCTCAAAACGGCTTTTAGCTCATTCCAGAAATCTTCCTTCTTATCAGAAGATTCAGAGTCACAAGGAGCTTACACTACAACAACTACGATTCTCTGAAGTTTCACTTTCAAACGAATCCAGAGAATTCTCTCAATTACGCAACTATAGTGAATCAAGTTGTTTTTCACCTTTTCTCTTAAAATCACACCTACACCAGCCTGTCCTATCACATTATCCAATACTCCAGACCACACACTCACTGTGCCATTTACTTCTTGTACCCCAATTTCCTTCTTTTTGGTTTCACTTACAACACAGCACATCCAGTCTATACTTATTCATCTCCTCAATCACCTCATTCATTTTGCCATTTATACCTCTAGTATTCCATACACCAATCTTACATTCACTCAGCCGAGATTTCTTTCTCATATGGCGTTTAGAAAGTCCAGTTCGATTCCATGGTGGACCGTCCTTCTCAAGTGTGGTAGGTCCACCATATCCCACACTTGAGTTCGGATATTGATTTCTGTTTGTGTTTTTAATCAGGTAAGTACATCAGTGTGGGGGATTAGCCCACAGCTGAGGGTTCTAGTTGGTCATTCAACCTAAGGATTCTGGAACAAAACCCAGTGAGTTGGGGTCTTTTTGCCAGTGTCACAGAACTAGCTGGCACTTCTGGTCGGCTGTGATGTTCAGATATGCCATGGCATTAAGATATCCTTTGAGGGATATCAGGGGATGTAATGCAAACAGAGGAAAACAGGATGCAGACCAGCACACTCCTGCCACCGATGTGTACTGTTAAAACCTAAGAGGATGACTCCATGGCTCCAAATTTCAATCCTACCATTCACATATTATAAAAGGAACCTTAGATTTGTCCTTCCAGGCAACCTTTACCCAGTCCTCAAAGTTTCAATGTAATTGTTCCCCACCAATTAGAGGGAAGCTTTCATGTTCTGCACTTACAAGATTGAGACTAAACATGGTTGTCTGCCGTTGTAGCCTATTTGTGATATAGACCAATACACTGTGCATTTGGAGATGATCCTCAGCACTCCAATGTTGAATTAATTGTGCAGTGACTTGTCAGGTTATGGTGCATCTGAAATTGTTTTCTGCATGTTGCACTATTCATGACAAATCTTTACTGTGTTTGGGAGATGCTTAAACTAGCATGCCTGGCATCAAGTATCATGCCACATTCAAAGTTGCTGGGATTACTAATTTTTTCCATTCCAATTCTCAGTTGAATGCTAATTAATGATCAATGAGCTGGTCTGCTTGATTTACACCTCAAACTGCACTTGTGTGCCATCTTACATGTTGGAGTGATCCCCCCATTTATGTTGCAAGGGCAGGTATACCTAATAAACTGGCAACTCAGTGTATATATCTGCCCAAAAAAATTCACTTTCATGAAAATGTTAAATATGTGACTGCACTGCAAATCAGTTTGTCTGTTTTAAAAATTCCGTGTTTCTTATAAAATGTTGAGTTTTGTTTGCATGCCCTAAAAATAATTACATGGCAATTTTAAAATTTGGAATTTCATGTGGTACAGGTACTTCATGGTATCCATATTTTGTGTTGCTTTCATTTGTGAACATTTCTATCTTCATTCATGATATTTTTCTAAAATATAATGTAAAAAGTTTGTGTCAAATGTGTCCTGTATTGCAATGATAGCTAGCTATTCAGTCATCTGAGTTTACACTTCTTGGCCAGAGTGAACCAAGTGACTGATGACTTAATTGCAGGAGCAGCTGTTCATCCAGTGGCTTAGGAGTGGTGCTGGTCATGTAACCAACCTTCTGAAGGCATTTTGTTACATGTGTGAACTACCATTCACATATATGTAATAAGTAATGAGCACTTACACCAAAATATACACCAAGTTAATGAATTTAGAACAATATCCGTTAGTTTTATTGGTGTAGAAAACAAATGGGCATAGCCGAGCTGCCACATGTTTGTGAGTGAAAGCTCGGCTATGCCAATTTGTTTTCTACACCAATAAAACTAATAGATATTTTATCTGAGTACCATTCACATCCTTGTACTATATTTCCATTTCAGCTGAAGCTGTATTTATGCTCTCGGTTCTAGTCCTTCATTTTTAGTGTTCTTTTCTTTTTCTGTTTGTTTTATTTTTGTCTGAGCTTTTTTTTATTTTATTTTTTTGTTAAAAAAAAAAAAGCGGGCGGTCCTAGTGAGCGATGGGTTTGCCTCCTTGGGGCGCTCCGTGGTAACAATGGCACACACAACAGCAACTAGGGCCTCTGTGAATCTTGGAGAGTTGCAAGCTAGTTCTGTGTGACATTGGCTAAAAGACCCCAACTCACTGGGTTTTGTTCCAGAATCCTTAGGTTGAATGACCAACTGGAATTGTCAGCTGTGGGCTAATCCCTCACACTGATGTACTTACCTGATTAAAAAGACGAAAAGAAATATTAAGAATGACTCAAGTGTGGGATATGGTGGACCTACCACGTTTGAGAAGGACGGTCCACCACGGAATCGACCTGGATTTTCTAAATGGCGTATGAGAAAGAGATCTCGGCTGAGTGAATGTAAGATTGGTATATGGAATACTAGAGGTATAAATGGCAAGATGAGTGAGGTGATTGAGGAGATGAATAAGTATAGACTGGATGTGCTGTGTGTAAGTGAAACCAAAAAGAAGGAAATTGGGGTGGAAGAAGTGAATGGCACAGTGAGTGTGTGGTCTGGAGTATTGGATAATATGAGAGGACAGGCTGGTGTAGGTGTGAAAGTCATAGCTGCTCTGGGAGGTTTTCACAGGAATGATGGGTTCTCTAGAGAGTCCCGCATGGCTGTGTATGAAACTGTAATTGTTCCTACTCTGATGTATGGCAGTGAAACCTGGGTACTGCAGAAGAAACATATTAGTCGTTTGTGTGCTGGAGAAATGCGTTACTTACGTGGGGTTTGTGGCAAGACACGATCTGATTGTGTGAGGAATGAAGATGTATTGCAGTTGTGTGATGTGAAGCAAAATGTTGTTAGCAAGGTGGAGACCAATATGCTTCGGTGGTTTGGCCATGTTGAAAGAATGAGTGATGAAATGCTTATTAAGAAAATCTTTTCAGCCCAAGTGGCAGGAAGGAAAGGCAGAGGAAGGCCAAGGAAGACATGGGTGGATCAGATTCAGGAGTGTCTGCATGAGAAACAAATTATGAGTATGAAGTAAAAAAGATCTTGTGTACGGCGTGTAATGTATATCAGTGAAGCACGAGTTGTATGTCAAGATCGCTGTAAATATAGAAGTTTGATACGACAACAATAAGTAAAAATATCTGGTAGTTTGTATCTCTTTTTGGAGCTAACCTGTGAATCTCAGAAAACAGCTTAGTGATATGTATGTATGTACGTATTTTTTTGTTTAAGTATGATAGCTAGCCAAACCTGCATGTTTGGGATCTTTAAAGCTTATGTATCTGTGGTAGTCAGGATTTGCTATCAGCAACCAATGTTTTTCTTCATCTTCACTGTAAACTAGGAGTTACGACTAACTGAATGCATTTAGTGAATTTTACGTCTAGTGCAGTCCATTTGTGTAATGACTTGCTTATCACATAAAATAATAAGTATATAAAAGACTGATGCCTGGAGGTGGCGCAACCATGCCCAAGCATTTGAGACAAGAGGAAAATCAGCATTCCAGTCTTTTCTTCAAATTTCATAAAAATGATTGATGTTTTTCATTATCCAGCTACAAATCTTTACTTGATATTAGGATGAAAAATATTTAATGAAAAGAAAATCATAATTTGGTAAAAATGTGTATGTAATAAAAATGAAACAATGCAAATATTTCAAATCAAGTAGAATATGAAGGCTATAATTTTTAAATAGTAAACTTTGAGTAATGTGCAGATTACATTTATGTTGTTTCCTATTAATCTGAACATTTCACTTGAATAAATGTCCTGTGGTAATGAATGCTATTGTATTATATTCTTCCTTCATTTCTCATAGTGAAGAAATACACTTTTTCAAACTCGTTACAATTTTCAGATTTAATGAGAATATCATCAAAGCAGCTTCTGATCTTGTTCTCTATCTTTATAATTTACTTCCTCTTTCATCTACAGTTCCCCCTGTTAAACAGGTGTTGCTATTTCATCTGTTATAAAGATATCCAACCTCCTCTTTCAATTAAATTCTTGCAAGGTACAAATTAATGTCATTTTTACCAGTGTGTTGTTGTGTAAAATAATTTTGGTACTTACTGTTCATTCTGTCAAAATCTGTAAGATCACTGAGCATTTTGAATATTTTTTCCCCAAGAAACTGTAATGTGCTTTTTATTGTTGCTGAGTTGTAAATGCAATTTTTTTCTGGTATAATTTTATATTACTGAATTACAGTCCAATAAAAATAACTTGACATAAAAATAGTTCAATGAAATTTTTGGCATAAGAATACAAACTATTCTTAGGTTTGGTTACATGAGGAGGATTACCTTTGTATGTTAGGATTGGACACTTCCTTCTCAAAGAAAAACAAGAACAAAAAGAAAAAAAGCTTTTTACTTCTTAAGCTTTTCTGTTTTTGATTTGTTCCTGAAGAAAAACTCAGCAAAAAAAGCAAAGCAACGATAAAAACAAACACTGAAATGTCACACTTTTAAAGAGTGCATTTGCGCACATTTCACTCATGTAATGCATCTCTCTAAATCTGTTTCTCAAAGATACTCTTTCATGTCTCAAGAAGGAATTTGGGTGAAAGGTTGCAGTTATTAATGTTCTAAAAGGTGCTACAGGTTTCAAGAAGCACAGAGAATTTCCCCATTCATTAGCAATAAAAATGTAGCATCAATTTTTCAAAAAGAGATTTAAAAAAAATTGCAGTTGCAAAATTAGTCATAGACATCTAACTGTGTACAGAAATGGTGTTTAATTCTGTGTGTGTCTTTTTAATGAAGAAAACCATCACTGGCAGGCAGCTTGAATGGTTGGTTCCACTGAACCTGTGTGCCAGGTTTCTCATGCACGAATTTATGTTCCTGTGTGTATTGAAACCAGCAATCTTTTAACAAATGTCACTGTTGGACACTGGCCACATTTAATGGTTCTCAGCAACTGACAACTTGTGCACTTTTCTCAGACACTTTCTTCAGAAATAATAGCTGTTGCTTACACCTTGAGTGCTGAAAGTTTTTGCTGTATATTTTACATCATTGAGGTTGTTTTGTTATAATTAAGTACCTTTTGTTTACATATCCAGGTATGCACAAGCAGGTTTGTAATGATGCTAAATTGCATTAGGATACAAAAACTTGTTACATAAATCAGCATTTAAAATTTTTTTTTGTAATTCTCCCAATGATTTTGGATTTTTGGAATATATTTCTAAGATTTATTGCATATTGACAGGTTTTCAGTCATTTGTGATATTCTGCTTATATATATATATATCATCATCATCATCATCGTCAACCATTATCAATCCACTGCTGGACGAAGGTCTCCCCAAGTTTCCTCCACAACGGTCTGTCTTGTGACAGTCTCCTCCATGTCACCCCTGCATACTTTCGAATTTCATCCACCCATCTCCTATGTGGTCTTCTTCTGGGTCTTTTCCTGTCCCTTGGAATCCAATCTAAAATTTCGGCTGTCCATCGATGATCTGTCCTTCTGGCAGTATGTCCAGCCCATTGCCATTTCAGGGATTTAACTCTGATCATGATGTCTTCCACTCTTGTCATTTTTCGGATCCACGAGTTCCTCTTCTTATCTCTCCTGGTTACACCAAGCATGCACCTCTCCATGCTTCTTTGAGTTGTCTGCAGCCTTTGTATGTCTCTTTTAGTTAAGGTCCACGTCTCTGCACCATACGTAAGCACTGGAAGGATGCATTGATCAAACACTTTTCTTTTAAGACATAATGGCATATTGCTCTTGAAAATTATGCTGTTTCTTCCAAAAGCTCTCCAGGCAAGTTTTGTACGCCGATTAATTTCTTCATCAATGTGACCCTCACTTGATATCTGCTGTCCAAGATAAACGTACGTGTCTGTTATCTCCAGCTTTTCTCCATCAATCGATAAATCTTCATTTCTTGTAAAAGCATTGAACATCACTTTTGTCTTCTGAAAGTTCATTTTTAATCCCACTTCTTTACTCTTGTCAGCAAGTTCCTGGATCATACTCTGCAGCTCTGATGGGGTAGTTGCAAAAATGACTACGTCATCAGCAAAACGAAGGTGGGTTAGATAATCTCCATTAATCTTTATCCCTTTGTTTTCCCAGCTCAGCGACTGAAAAACACCCTCCAATGTGGCATTAAATAGCTTCGGAGATATGGTGTCACCTTGTCTCACTCCCTTTCCAATTTTTACGTGTGTTGTATTTTCAAACAGCCTAATCTTTGCACTTGCATTTTCATAGATGTTATTAATAATATTAATGTATGCATCTTCAATACCGCAGGTTTTCAGAGCCATTGTAACTGCTGATGGTTTCACCGAATCAAAGGCTTTTTCATAATCGATAAAAGCCATGCACAATGGAAGTTCATATTCCCTCGCTCTTTCAATTAGTTCTCTCAGCACGTGGATATGATCTATTGTGCTGTAGCCACTCCTGAATCCAGCTTGTTCTCTCGGTTGAGCCATGTCTAGTGCTACCTTCAAGCGGTGTGAAAGAACTTTAGTGAAGATTTTATAAACTACTGATAGGAGGCTGATAGGTCTGTAGTTTCCGAGATCCTCAATGTCACCTTTCTTATGTAGCAGGATCATTGTAGCGGTGTTCCAATCCTCAGGAATCTTTCCTTCATTAAGGCATCGAGTGAAAATTTGGGCGAGTACTGTTTCGATTTCTCCACTTGCTTCTTGTATGATGTCTACAGTAATTCCATCTTCTCCTGGAGCTTTTCCTCGCTTCATGTTCTTGATTGCATGTGCAACTTCTGCTGGAAGGACTGGGGGAACTCTGGTACTGGTATCTTTCATGATGTCTGGAGTGCATATATCATCCCTTTCATATAATTTGGAGTAGAAATCTTTCACTCTTGTCAAAATTTCGCCTCTATTTCTTGTTACAGAACCATCTTCTTTTCTCAGTGCCATAATCTGTTTTCTTCCCTTACTGAGATGTCCCTTTGCTATCTTTAGGCTTTGGTTGTTTTCAATTGCTTTCCTCACTAGTTCACAGTTGAATTTCCTTACGTCTTCAGTGATACTTTTTCTTACTGTCTTGCATAGCTCTATATATTCCACTTTGGAAGTCACATCTTCTTTAGTTGTCCTCATCTCTCTTCTTTTTTGCATCAACATTTTGGTTTTTCCTGATAATTTGTTCACATGCAACTTGTTCTTAGACCCAGCTAATTTTGTTGCTGTTTCCATAAGAGCTTTGGTTACTTTTCTGTTAACTTCAGAGATGTCCACTTCTTCCGATGTTAGGCCTTCTAAAGCAGAGAACCTGTTCTTCAGTTCCAACTTGAAGGTATTATGGTGTTTTTTAAGGTTGGTTATGTCAATAGATTTTGTTTGTCTTATGAGCTTGCCACGTTCAAGTTTAGTGTTGAGGTGCATCTTACATCTCACCAATCTATGGTCACTACCTGTGTTGAACTTGTTTAGCACACTGCAGTCTTCTATGACGAATTTTTTGTTACACATAATAAAATCAATTTCACTTGTCGTCCCATTTGGATGTCTCCATGTCCATTTCCTGTGTGGCTTTTTCTTGAAGAAGGAGTTCAAGATGAAAAACCCTTCTGCCTCTGCAAACTCAACGAGAGTATTTCCACGCTGGTTTCTGTTGCCATGACCGAATTTACCTACTGAAGTTTCATTCTGTTGCCGTTGCCCTATTTTTGCATTGAAATCTCCCATAATTATTTTCAAGTGCTGCTTACCTTTATTATTTAGATGACAAATTTCCTCATAAAATTCTTCAATTTCTTCTTCAGGATATATATATATCATCATCATCATCATCATTGTCAACCATTATCAATCCACTGCTGGACGAAGGTCTCCCCAAGTTTCCTCCACAACGGTCTGTCTTGTGCCAGTCTCCTCCATGTCACCCCTGCATACTTTCGAATTTCATCCACCCATCTCCTATTTGGTCTTCTTCTGGGTCTTTTCCTGTCCCTTGGAATCCAATCTAAAATTTCGGCTGTCCATCGATGATCTGTCCTTCTGGCAGTATGTCCAGCCCATTGCCATTTCAGGGATTTAACTCTGATCATGATGTCTTCCACTCTTGTCATTTTTCGGATCCACGAGTTCCTCTTCTTATCTCTCCTGGTTACACCAAGCATGCACCTCTCCATGCTGCTTTGAGTTGTCTGCAGCCTTTGTATGTCTCTTTTAGTTAAGGTCCACGTCTCTGCACCATACGTAAGCACTGGAAGGATGCATTGATCAAACACTTTTCTTTTAAGACATAATGGCATATTGCTCTTGAAAATTATGCTGTTTCTTCCAAAAGCTCTCCAGGCAAGTTTTGTACGCCGATTAATTTCTTCATCAATGTGACCCTCACTTGATATCTGCTGTCCAAGATAAACGTACGTGTCTGTTAACTCCAGCTTTTCTCCATCAATCGATAAATCTTCATTTCTTGTAAAAGCATTGAACATCACTTTTGTCTTCTGAAAGTTCATTTTTAATCCCACTTCTTTACTCTTGTCAGCAAGTTCCTGGATCATACTCTGCAGCTCTGATGGGGTAGTTGCAAAAATGACTACGTCATCAGCAAAACGAAGGTGGGTTAGATAATCTCCATTAATCTTTATCCCCTTGTTTTCCCAGCTCAGCGACTGAAAAACACCCTCCAATGTGGCATTAAAGAGCTTCGGAGATATGGTGTCACCTTGTCTCACTCCCTTTCCAATTTTTACGTGTGTTGTATTTTCAAACAGCCTAATCTTTGCACTTGCATTTTCATAGATGTTATTAATAATATTAATGTATGCATCTTCAATACCGCAGGTTTTCAGAGCCATTGTAACTGCTGATGGTTTCACCGAATCAAAGGCTTTTTCATAATCGATAAAAGCCATGCACAATGGAAGTTCATATTCCCTCGCTCTTTCAATTAGTTCTCTCAGCACGTAGATATGATCTATTGTGCTGTAGCCACTCCTGAATCCAGCTTGTTCTCTCGGTTGAGCCATGTCTAGTGCTACCTTCAAGCGGTGTGAAAGAACTTTAGTGAAGATTTTATAAACTACTGATAGGAGGCTGATAGGTCTGTAGTTTCCGAGATCCTCAATGTCACCTTTCTTATGTAGCAGGATCATTGTAGCGGTGTTCCAATCCTCAGGAATCTTTCCTTCATTAAGGCATCGAGTGAAAATTTGGGCGAGTACTGTTTCGATTTCTCCACTTGCTTCTTGTATGATGTCTACAGTAATTCCATCTTCTCCTGGAGCTTTTCCTCGCTTCATGTTCTTGATTGCATGTGCAACTTCTGCTGGAAGGACTGGAGGAACTCTGGTACTGGTATCTTTCATGATGTCTGGAGTGCATATATCATCCCTTTCATATAATTTGGAGTAGAAATCTTTCACTCTTGTCAAAATTTCGCCTCTATTTCTTGTTACAGAACCATCTTCTTTTCTCAGTGCCATAATCTGTTTTCTTCCCTTACTGAGATGTCCCTTTGCTATCTTTAGGCTTTGGTTGTTTTCAATTGCTTTCCTCACTAGTTCACAGTTGAATTTCCTTACGTCTTCAGTGATACTTTTTCTTACTGTCTTGCATAGCTCTATATATTCCACTTTGGAAGTCACATCTTCTTTAGTTGTCCTCATCTCTCTTCTTTTTTGCATCAACATTTTGGTTTTTCCTGATAATTTGTTCACATGGAACTTGTTCTTAGACCCAGCTAATTTTATATATATATATATTGAATATGAAATAATGCAAATTACTGGGTAACAGAAATATGACATTTGCTGTTGTGTCACAAATGTTGTAGCAAATAACATACTTGTAGAATTTTGTGAAAAAGTTCTATGTGGTAAAGTTTTCAGTTTAGAGAATGTTTTTGCTTCAGGAAAATGTTTATCAGTTCATTTAAGTTAATTTAAAAGCTAAGCAGCTTTACAGAGTTTTTTTTTTTCCATTATTTATAGAGCTTAAAGAAAGTCTGTCAAGAATGGGGTTTGACCTTAAACAGAAACTAATGGAGTCTCTTAAATACACATGGAATTCAATAAGCGAATTTGCAAAAGCACATACTTTCCCGGTGGCCTCAGTAGAAGCAGAGGTGGATAAAATTGTTCAAGAGCAAATGGCCAATGAATATGAAACAGACAGCACAGGTAAGTGTATGTGAAGTGAATTAAATGTAGATTTGAGCATTAATATAGGATTGTGCATTAAAATCAACTTATTCTTAGGAATTTGTTTTCTTGTGCCTAATATTTCAGTGATGTCTTACACCAATAAGCCAATAAAATTATGACCACCTACCTAACAAGCTGTAGGGGACCCCCTTTAGCCTGCAAAACAGCAGTCCCTTGATGAGGCATTGATTCGATGAGATGGCGATAGGCATCCAGAGATGCCGTTTACTACGGATTCGCCGTAGTTTCTACAGTTAACAACCACATACTATGGACTACGCATTTATTTAGTTTTTCTACGGAGAATGTAGTATAATACAATTTCTTTTCATTACCGATTACTACGAACAGCAGCAATCAAAGTTTTGAGGCTGGGCTCAGAGCAGAGAAGCAGACACTCCAGTAAGGCTCAATTCGCCTGCAGCGTCGCGGTCCCTCGCTTACCCATTCAGATAACTGAGCCACCATCTGTGTGCACCGAAAGCACGCTGACCCACAAGACAGCATTACGTAACCATCAGATTTGCACCTCATGGAGCTCTCCACTTATTGCACCTGCGCGTAAGAATACGATAAACTTCAGATCAGGAAACAGGGAAAACGCGTTAGCGGTGAACGACACATGCGGTGCATAGTCTCATCTCGACTCAATTGTAATTTTTAGCACGTCTTTTGTAAAAATAGATTGTGCTTCTGTTATCGGTTTGTCCGTCCGTCTGTACCCACGCTATCTCTGCAACTATTAGTCCGATTTGAAAAATTCTTTTTGCATTGGGAAGCTTGAAATATGCAAATGATGATCCTTTATTTCATTTTTTACGATGTACAATTTCGCCAGTAGAGGGCGTAAATGCAGATGTCAAATTCAAAAATACGTTTTATTCCACATATTTGCTTCTAAACATCCGATTGAAAAAATATAATTTATCTTTCGATTCCATTTATGTCTAAGAGTATTTTAAATATAGTTACTTTTTCAAATTACGCATAGATTTTCCGCTAGGGGCGTAAAAGTAAATTACATTTTCCCTGATAACTCACTTCCTAAAACTCCGATTTGAAATTTTTTCTTCAGCGAATAAATCTCCTGATGGAAAATCTTTTGCATATAATTTCAAATTTTTGGTAAAGAATACTTTGGCCACCAGGGGGCGTAAGTGTTAATTTTTGCTTCTGATGTATTTGCCATAAAATCGGAGTTTCTAAAGTATCGATTAAAAAATTCTTCCGTGGACTGATGCCACTCACATCGATAAACCTTTTCGGAATATTTTCTTCTTAAAATATTCCACAGTTTCTCTGCCAGAGGGCGTAGATGTACATCATATTTTTGTCAATATCTCTACTTCTAGGATTCCGATTTGAAAAATTCCTTCTTTGTTAAATAGCGTTTTCCGTGTGACATGTTTTTCATATAATTTGAAAAATTTTAAGTAATTCATAGACTTTCCGCCAGGGGCGTAGCAGTAAATTGCGTTTCCCCCTATATCTTTGCCTGTAAATCTCCAATTTGAAAAATTCTTTCTGCACCGGATACAGCTCCTAGTGGGAAATTGTTTGCACATAATTTCTAATTTTTGTAAAAAAATAGTTTGGCCACCAGGGGGCGTAAATCCTAATTTCCGCTTCTGTTGTATTTGCAGCAAAATAGGAGCTTCTAAATTCCCGATTGAAAAAAAAAAAATCGTTTGTTGACCGATACTACTCATGTCGACAAACCTTTTAGAAACATTTTCTTCTTAAAATAGTGCATGGTTTCAACGCCAGGGGCGTAGATGTATATCTTATTTTTGTCAACATCTCTACTTCTAGGAGTCCGATTTGAAAAATTCCTTCTTTCTTGGACAGTGTCTCTAGTGTGACATGTGGTTCATATAATTTCAAAATTTTCAAGTAATTCATAGACTTTCTACTTGGGGGCGTAAATGTAAATTGCGTTTCCCCTTATATCTCTGCTTCTAAATCTCGGATTTTAAAAATTCTTTCTGCACCGCATACAGCTCCTGATGGGAAATCGTTTGCACATATTTTCTAATTTTTGTAAGAAATGGTTTGGCCACCAGGTGGCATAAGTCTTAATTTCCGCTTCTGTTGTATTTGCAGCAAAATATGAGCTTCTAAATTCTTGATTGAAAAAAGTAGTTTGTTGATCGATACTACTCGTGTCAACAAACCTTTTAGGAAAATTTTCTTCTTGAAAAAATGCATGGTTTCTACGCCAGGGGCGTAGATGTATATCTTATTTTTGTCAATATCTCTACTTCTGAGAGTACGATTTGAAAATTCCTTCTTTGTTGGATAGTGTTTCCGATGCGAAATGTTTTCCCTATAAATTCAAAATTTTCAGGTAAATCATACTTTCCACGTCATTTCTGCTCCTAAAGCTCTGATTTGAAAAATTCTTCCTGTATCGCATACAAGACCTGATGGAAAATATTTTTCACATAAGTTCTAATGTTTGGTAAAGAACGGTTTAGCCACCAGGAGTCATAAGTGTTAATTTCTGCTTCTGAAGTATTTGTTGCAAAATCTGGGCTCCCGAAAACTCGACTAATTTTTTTTTTTTCTACCGATACCGCATATATGGATAAACCTTTTGAGAATACTTTCTTCCTAAAATAAGGCATGGTTTTCCCACCAGGGGACGTAAAGTCACATCTTGTTTTTGTCGATATCTCTGTTTCGTAAGCTCACGATTCCGTTTGCAGCAATATCTGAGGGATTAAAATCCCGATTGAAAATCTTCTTTCTTTCATCGGATCTATTGTTTTCCATACCGGTTCCATTGACTTTGAATAGCTTTGATAATTTTTTTTGTGTCAGAACGGATTCAAAAGATGTGCTTATTACACCCGAAAATTCGGTGTCATCTTTCTTGTTTTGTATGGACGTGAACAGATATAATTACTAATTGTGGATAACTGTAATTTAGAGCCAGCAGCTAAAAAGATGAAGAATTGCCAAATATTCTTATTCAAACGAATTTCCATCCCTGAAGCAGTCGAAACTATCCCCTAATATGGCTTTCTGTAGCACGTGCTCGAAAGATTTCAATATCGCTCACGGAGGTCGCAATGACTGTCGTCGCCATGTTTTGTGTAAAAAGCATATGGAATATGTCAAGGCCATTGAACAGACTGAAAAATTATCTGTTTTCTTCAAATGTGAAGGTTCTTCCAGCAGTGTAAAGGCTGCAACTTTGTTCATAAGATTTGTGATAGAGCACAATCTCCCGATCTCGACTGCAAATCCCGCTAAATTTGATCAAAAAATTTTCAGATCACGCTTTGATAAAAAAATTTTCAAATGAAGTGCCATTGCATATAACGCTTATTTTATTTTATTTTTTACTGTACATTCAATAGTTATTAAATTTTTCTTTGCTGTTTCAATTATCAACTAGTAGATAACTAAATGTCTAGCAAGATGTGCTCATTTCAAGAAATTCTGGGATTATTTTGTCTACCTTTTTATGTAGATTATTTATTTTGTTAAATATCAACAAGTAAATAGGCAAGTTAAATGTTAATTTTGTCAAACATTATTTAGTTTACACTAAACACTTATTTTTTAAATAACTAAATCCAAATATTTTGATTTCTTTATTTGACTACTGAAAAATTGTCGAAACTACTGATTTTCACCTTGTGCACTACTGATAACTTCAGTTGTTAGGTGGCATCTCTTGGTATCTAGGGTATCTGGTACCATAATGTCAACAGCAAGTCCTCCAGTTCCCCGTACATTGGGGGGGGGGGGTGATTTAGCGCGAAACAGCTTTCCCAACTCGAACCACAAATGTTCTATTGGGTTCATGTCAGGTGAATTTTGAGGCCAGGGCATTAACAGAAAATCACCAGCATGTTCCTTGAACCACTCCTTGACGATTATGGCAGTGTGGCATGGTGCATTATCCTGTTGGTATTGGCCATCACCAAAAGGAAACAGTTGCCATGAATGGGTGAACTTGGTCCGCAACGATGTCCAGATACCTGACAGCTGTCGAGGATTGGGCTATTGGTATAAAGGGGCCTAAAGTGTCCAAAGAAAATATTGCCCACAGCATAACATTGTCACCGCCTGCTTGTTTCCACCGAACAGTGCATCCAGGTGCCATAGCCTCCATTGGTAATCGCCGTATCTGCGTTCGGCTGTCTATATGATGCACCAAGAATCTTGATTCGTCAGACCAGGTCACTTTCTTCCAATCATCCAGGGTCCAATCTCGATCTTAGACCCATTTTATGCGTTGTTGGTAATGACGTGTAATGAGCCTGGGGACCCGGCAGGGTCCTTGGCTACGCATGCCCATGCACTATTATTTATTATGGCTGCGATGAACTGCGTGCTGTGACACATTGCCCTGATTACCACCGTTGTAGCTGCAGGTGATTTGCCACACCATGGCCCTCCGGTCCCTGTGAATAATGTGCGACAGTCTCCGCTCCCCTCTGGCATCAATGAGCTGCAGATGACACATGGCTAGATGACGGTTCAATGTTTGGCCATCTGTGCACCACTTTTGATACATACTCACTACAGCAGCAGGTGAACAAGCCACGCCATTTCCGAGATTGTAGTTCCGAGGCGCCGTGCCATCACAATTTGTCCTTTATCGAACTCCGACAAATCGGCAGCTTTTCATATTCTGACTCCCAACACACTACTAACCAAAAGCCGGTCCTTGGGTTGTATGTATACTGCTCTATGAACTTCACCTGTGCCACCTTTCAGTCTCTAAACAGGCTCATTTCTCTAAGCTGGGGGGGGGGGGCGATCATTATGTAATGGCTCATTGGTGTGTATTTGACATAAGTAAAATTAATGGATTTGATGTATTACAATGCATTTATGTAAATGTGCTATTATGTGGAATCTGTTTTTCCTCGTACCATGTTTGAAAATCTGTTTTATTTTCATTGTATTACAATTGCTAGTGGTTTTTTGCTCGCTAGTGCCCATTGATGTTTTGGGCATATAAATAATGTACTGAGACAGCAGTTTTTTCTGGAATGTCAGTTGTGATTAATATATATTTATTTGAAGGAAAAAATATTTTCTGCTAGGAAAAGGACCTGGTATTGCATAGGTTTAGCTAAAAATACACCAGCCAGCTTCTCAGCAAGCATTTTCTTAGTTTTCCTGAAATTATGATTAAGATATATTGCATGGAAACATTTAATTGAAATATGTTCCAATGATGAAAAGAAAGAAATTTAAAAAAATAATAAAATCTATACTTGTGTCAGCACAGTTTTAGAAAGCCAACAATCATTTATTGATTGTGAAATAAGAAATTCAAATATTTGAAATTCTTATTTCACATTTTTCTGTTATGTTGTCATCAGTATTATGTACAGTTCTTTTGAAGCACAAGCAAGTTTATCTTTGAAGAGCCTCTGGATCAATAATGCTGAATGTTCTTCCATTTGGGGCCAAAGTAAAGAGGTTTTAAATTTTGCCTACTGTGCAGCAACCAACATTGAGCTGGCCATGGGAAAAAACATAAGTTTTGCAGGTTGAGGGCCACAACTTTTATCAACTGACCCTGTGCTTATTGATACTTATGGTGAAACTGAGATGAACAGGAAACTGGAGGTGCTTGAATTGAAATGTAAGCCTGGAATTTAAAAAATGGCACTGAGTTTCACACCACCAAGGTTTCTGCCAAATTTCAAGTCTCTGCATTCAATAGTTTCCTCTGTACATGGGTGACAGATACACAGTAATTTCCCTATGTTCCAAAGCTAATTTAGCCACCAGTATAGAAAAAATTCTTGTTGGTTAGTGTTAGAAAAATGTTGTAGTTTGGAATTAACCAACTACCTCTATCAATAGTTCATACTCAGTTTTCCCAAATGTTGAACTGAATAGTAAAAAGAAACACTTAATCAAACATCTAATATGGGGTTTTTTTTTCTAGGAAATATTTTAATTAAAAACACAAATTTTCAGAGAAAACTCTTCTTCAGGAAGTCTTTTGTAGTCACTCAAACTGCCATAGCAATAGAGAAAGAGTGACAACAAAAGACTGCCTGAAGAAGAAGAGTTATGAAGGTATATGTTCCATATAAAACCATGAACATTTGTATTACGTGGCTTAAATATTAACAATATGCTATTAGTAATATCTATTAGCTCATACTGTTTCACACATTGTACTTATTTATGTACCATCGGGTCAACCCTTAACTGTCGCTGGCCTAAAATCACTAACATTCATGATAAAAAACCACAGAAAATATCAACTTAAATGTAAAAACATGTGAAGATAAAAAGTTAAAACTTACATTACATCAAGTGCAGATTGTTGAAAAAGGCACAGCCAGGCATACAATGTCATTAAGTTGAGTTGTTGCTTCTTAGTCTGCCATTATGAGAGGGCAAAACAGTTTGCAAAACTTTAATCCATTTGTGAAAAAAAGTAATAATCAAGTTGCTCTTATAAAATATTGAAGACCAGAATACCCAAGTGAACAGTAAGACCATATTAATCCTCAATAGATATTTCAGTCAGCAGGATATATCTTGAACTTAGAAATAAAATGAAATGCAATGTTCAATGTCAAATGAACAACCAAAATTTAAACATACTAACAAGAATTAAAAGGTAATTAAATTAAACCAAAATAATTTTTAAGGTAATTAAATTAAACCAGGGTGAGGTGTCTAGTTAGGCTCTGAGGCCTGACTAGCCACCTCACCCTGGTTTTACCAGTCTCTGTTTATTGAAAATCTTCTTATGTTCCAACCATCATTCTGTGTACCTCCAATCACCCATGGAAATATAAAGTTTCAGCCTTTTATTTTTATACCCAAAGAGCTATTTGTCACTCATCTGCAAGTGGATCTGAAAAGGAGAAACTAAACTGGATAATAACCTTAGCTACATATTTTGGCTATAAAAAAACACTTATTACATCAATTTACAGAAAACTTAAAAATCAGAATGATAGTAGAAATAAAAGTAATATACCAAACGAAAATATGAAATACATAGGAAAATTTCCATTTATTCCACCTATTTTTGATATCCTTAAAAAGGAGTGCCAGAAGCATAACATGGTTCTTGCAGAAACTGTGACATATTTCAAAAGAAATGACAAAAGTTCATCAAATGAAGTCATATTCAATGCAGCTGGTGTCTATGCTATCCCAATGACTAAAAACAATCATCCCAATAAAATTTGTATCGGTAGTACCAAAAGACGATTGAGTACAAGACTTGATGAACACATCTCAAATTGAAACAAGCGTGAATAGAAGACAGCATTAATACAACGTTGTATGCGTAACCTAGCTTATCCAGACTTGGAGGATATTAAATTATTAACAACATTTAAGACCCACCAGCAAATGCTAACTTCTGAGGCAGTTATCATTGAAAAGACCAGGAATATAAATTGTAACTTGAATGCACCATCTGATTTAACTTTTGCATGGAGATACCTTATTGAAAAAGAACTTAAAATAGAACAGAAAAGAAAAAGAAGAAAAATACCAAGTAAATGTAATATTAATGCAGAACTAAAAGGGAATAAAAAAGGAAAGCATCAAATGACCGATAGATGGCACTTTGTGACCATGTCTGGGCACGCACATGGCTGCGTATACCCCCTGCCATGTGTGTGCCCAGTTTTCTGACCAGTGAAACTAGGGTGAAGAGGCTTGTCAGTCCTCAGAGATCAAGTGCAGTTGCACTAAGTGGACCTTGAAAATGACTGCAACTAGGACAGTCAAAACCAGTCAGTAAAAATGAATGTATCGTTGTGGTCAACCTACTTTGGTGGATGTTTTATCATAATTCAACCTACTTTGGTGAATGTTATTGTCATGCTCATCCTTCTTTAATTTAATTACCTTTTAACTCTCGTTTGTATTTTTAAACTTTGGTTGTTCATTTGACGTTGAACATTGCATTTCATTTTATTTCAAGATATATCCTGCTGACTGAAATATCTGTTGAGGATTAATATGGTCTTACCGTCCACTTGTATTCTGGTCTTCAATATTTCATATGAGCAACTTCATTATTACTTTTTTTCACAAATGGATTAAAGTTTTGCAAACTGTTTTGCCCTCTCATAATAGCAGACTAAGAAGTAACAACTCAACTTAATGACATTGTATGCCTGGCTGTGCCTTTTTCAACAATCTGCACTTGATGTAATATAAGTTTTAACTTTTTATCTTCATAAGTTTTTAGATTTAAGTTGATATTTTCTGTGGTTTTTTTTATCATGAATGCTGGTGATTTTAGGCCAGTGTCAGTTAAGGGTTGACCCAATGTTATATGTATAAATCAATACAGTGTGTGAAACAGTATGAGCTAGTGCATGCTACTAATAGCATATTATTAAGAAGAGTTTTCTCCAGAAATTTGCGTTTTTAATTAAAATATTTCATAGAAGAAAAAAACCATATTAGATGTTTAAGTGTTTAATTCAAGAAACTAGAAGCCAGTTTTCAACATGAGCTTTATTCAAAGATGTAAAGATGTAAAAAGAAAATCATATACTGTTTCTATCACCTTCCCACCTACAGGTGTTTTATTTCTGAAAAGCCTTTTGGCTGGCAAACTCATGATTGATAAACTTAATATCATGTGTGTGTGTGTGTGGGGGGGGGGGGGGTATTGAGGGATGGGGACTTGAAGTCACAACTCAACATATTGCAAACCCTAAAATATTTTTTTTTTTCACTTACAATTAGATGAAGCATCAGAGCAAAGAAAAGCACAACTTGAAATAATATTGCATCGATTGTCTTTTTATAGGAGTTTCTGCCCATAGTTCTAGCCCTTATTTCAGTGGTGAAGTCGACTTTACATGGGAGATGGAGAAGCTTGATTTATTATTGGTAGCAAACATGTAGTCTCATTTTTCCTCTTCATCCTCTAATTTTCTCTCTTGCTCCTGTACATTAATAAAAACTAACAAATTTCTGTATGTCAAATTCAGATGTTCAAATGTGTGGTGGTGACTCTGTCCCTAATTGTTTAGCTGAAATTTGTTAGTTTTTTGAAATTGTTGTCTGTCAGGATTGGAAGGATGCTATCATTGTTCTTTTGCACATTTAGAATAGCATATATAAACTAAGTTAGATATTAGTTTAAAAGTGTAAAGCTAAAATAAGCTCTAAGCAGGCAGGGGTGCAGAAACAGGTGACAGCAGGTTATTAACCCATATCACATTTATTCCACTTTGCATTTCAGGCACTTCCCCTTGTGCCCACCTTCAGGTCTCTGTTTTATCTCTTGCATTTGAGAAGATTAAAGAATATGGTACCTTTGTAGTAGTTCACTTCTTTGACTTTCTGCACAGCTTTGACGTTTTGCCAATAGTTTGTACACTGTGGTAGTACACAAAATATCAAACTACTAAGATATGCTCTAAATTAATTTCTGAGTGCTTAGTAACATATTTGGTTAATCTTCATTAAATTTTTCTTCTAGTAAGGCTGCTTCTCTGCAGGCCTAATGCCATGTGATTAATTGCCTGAAGCAGTAACAAAAGCACTTTTGGGGAAACCGTTTAGTAAATTCTGGCAGACGATCATAGTAAGAAAAAGATTTGCTCCCGGAGAGTGTGCTGGACAACATCGACACACACAACAGCAGCATAGGTCTATGGGAATCTGAGAAGCCTGACACAAAATGGAGTTTTTTTTTTTTTTAAAGAATTAACCCATATCTCATTTATTCCTCTTTGTGTCCCGAACACTCACTGGTAGAAGGAAAGACTTCATAAAAATGCTGTAGGGTTAGGATTGGTGATAGCTTCTCAAAAAAAAAAAAAAAAAAAAGTGATTAAATACAGGGTGTTTAAAAAAAATGACCCGATTTCAAAGTAGTATATTTAATAAGGCAAATGTGGGATAGTTACAAAACGAAAAGCCAAGTATGAAGGGAGGTCTAAAGTTTCACTCACCACAATCACAAATGCTCAATGTGCCCTCCACCTGCTGCATGGACAACATCAAGCCGATAGCTGAATTCATCCCAAACGCGTTGGAGAGTGTCTTCAGTCACAGAATTTACCGTAGCCATGATTCTCGTTCGGAGCTCATTCAAGTCAGCGGGTAAAGGGGGAACATAGACACTGTCTTTTACGTATCCCCATAAAAAAAAAAAGTCACATGGTGTCATTTCTGGAGATCTCTGTGGTCAGGCGTGTAGTGTGAAGTCATTTGGTCCCCTGCGTCCAATCCAATGCTGAGGCAATGTGTCATTTAGAAACCGACAAACTTGGAGGTTTCAATATAGCGGTACGCCGTCCTGCTGCAAAATGTAATCTTCAGAGTCTTCCTGCAGCTGTGGAAGTAGCCAGTCCTTCAGCATTGCAAGATAGGAGTTGCCCGTAACTGTGTTGTTTACAAAAAGAAAGGGCCATAAACCTTTCTAACAGAAACCGCACAAAAGACATTCAGTTTTGGTGAATCATGTCCAATGTTGGAGAGTTTTCTGTGGATTCTCCAGTCCCCATATGCAAACATTGTGGTGCAAAAATTTCCCGCTTACATAAAAGGTTGTTTCATCGCTAAAAATCAACCTTTTACGACAGTGTCATTCTTCATGTCCTCTAACAAAGTTGCACAAAAATCTTTTCATTGTGTTTTGTCACCTCCACGAAGAGCTTGCACCAGTCGCAATCTGTATGGCTTCAGCAGCAAACGTCATCGTAAAACATGTCAAACAGTCACATGAGAGATGGCAAGTTCGCGGCTTGCATGATGAGTAGACTTCCGTGCGCTTCGCTGAAACGCCTCATGAATTCTTTGCACATTCTTCGCTGAGGTGGTTGGTCATCCAGGACTCTTTCCCTTACATAAACACCCTGTTTCTTCAGAGTGTCGATACCAATGACGAATGTTTTTTGCCCACTGATGGAGCACTGCCGCAACGCCATTTAAATGCATGCTGCACTGTAATTACGAACTTGGTCTTGCTAAATTCGAGCACACAAAACGCCTTCTGTTGCCTCGATGCCATCTTCTCAATCACTAAGCGTAGTGGCTGTTTGGACGCTTGTGCTGCCATCTAGCGGTAGACATGATAAGAGTCTCATTCATCGGTGGTTCGTGGTTGCCGAGATATCCACTTTTCAAATCGGGACATTCTTTATGAAACACCCTGTATATCTGCCTCACACATAGAACTTTAAATTGCATTTTTAAAGGTATTCTAATGTTGAAAAAATTGCAATTTTTAAAGGTATTCTGCAGATTAAAAAATGACAGAAAGATAAAGACATTGGTTTTTGGCTTAATGAATGAAAGAAATGCAAGAGGATGCCCTCACCGTGTGTGGGCTAATGATATTAAAGACTTATGCGGTGGAACTGTTCAAGAACTGAGCTGCAATGAACAGACTTCAATTGGGCAATATAGTTAAAATGGCAAAGGACACCTACGGGAATTGTACCCATGGTTGATGATGATAACATGTTAGCACAAAAGTTTAAGATCAAAACCTCAGTTAAAGTAAAAAGTTACTGCAATATCACAATTTTGTGATTACTAATAAAATTTTTGTGTTTGATGTAGCCTAATGATAATATACTAATGAGATAATTACATATCAATTGCATTTTAATCACTGTAAGCATTAAATAATGCCAGATATCTTAATTATAGCATATGAAATCGATTAAAGTTGACAAATCATTTGCAATAATGAATTGGCTTTTAGTTGATATGTTGGTTGCATTTAATCAATGCATTTGATACACCAGTCACTCATACATATCGATTAAACATTCACAGATTTTTGTTTTGCAGATTTCAATTCTTGTAAGTTGGTAGGTTGCAAAAGACTAACTCGCTGGGTTTTGTTCCAGAACCCTTAGGTGGAATGAACAACTGAAACCATCTGCTGTGGCCTGATTCTGCACATTGATATACTTTTTTTATATGTAAGGGGAGAATTGGCAACAGAAGCTTTGTAAAAGCTCTGACCACAGAAATAACAAAAGAAGGGCCAAGGTTCTATCGCCAGTGCCAGTTTGTAGTGTCTGGTGAGACGATTTGAGGAAACTGGAAGTTAGCTGTTGTGGTATTTCAAATGGATGAACTAGCATATCAAATGACAAATGGAACACACAATGCTTGTGAAGTGGCAAGCTGTTTGGGCATACAGAGACCGTCAGTGAATCATATCCTTTATAGTGTGTTTAGTTTAAACTGCACCCATACAAACTGCAAACTTTACACTAGCTGTTTTTGGTAGATACCACATAGTGGGAG
Organism: Macrothele yani; assembly: GCA_039090855.1. Taxonomy (NCBI): domain Eukaryota; kingdom Metazoa; phylum Arthropoda; class Arachnida; order Araneae; family Macrothelidae; genus Macrothele; species Macrothele yani. Next base: position 59,479,413 of record CM076989.1, on the reverse strand, counting down.
GAATTTGCCAAAGATCACTGAGGATTCCCAGTGGTTGTTAAATGTGTTGTGGACAGATGAAGCACTCATTTTTCATTACATGTGCCTGTTGACATGCATAATTGCAGAATATGAGCACAAGATAATCCACATGTGTACACAGAAAACTACTGCATTCATCACAAAGTATGGTGTGATGTGGATTCACTGCATCTGTCTTTCTTGGGACTTTTACCTTTGAGGAAAAGTGCCCTTGAAATGGCTGGAAGACCTGCTCAGCAAATGCTGAACCCTGCATGAAAACATGATGCCATGTTTGCAAGAACAAAATCTGCTGTACATACAGTCACATTTATGCAGGGTAGTGTAGCAGTTCCTGTCACATCTTTACAAAATAACTTTTTTTTGGCACCATATGTGGTTCAGAAAAAATTAGCAGGCACTACAGCATTCCATGGCCACCTAGGGTCTCCAGATCTGACATCTTTAGATTTCTAGTTATGGGGTTATTTAAAGTCCAGAGTGTACCAGATGAAACCTTCACACTGCCACAACTGAGGGAAGTCATTTGCCATGAAGTCTATTCCATTCACTCAGACATTCTACATTCGGCAGTAACTGGAGTTGTCACATGCTTAAATGCTGTAATACCTTGTGATGGAGGACATGTTGAACAATTACTGTAGTGATAGCGTCACCAAATTAATAAAATTTATGTATTTTCAATGATTTCAACTGTATTTACAAACGTTTTAGTCATCACTTTCTGCTGGTGACTATTTAAACTGAAAGTTACTTCACTGCTGAGGAAAATCCCCTTACTAGCTGAGACTTTTTTGTGTGTACTGCACTGTAATATACGCATTTGTTCTTGTTACAAAGTTTGAAAATTTGAAAGGACTTTTCAGCCATCTGGTACTTAATAGAAGGTACACAGTAACTTTTAGAAATTCCTGCATACAGACCTTCTTTCTAGTAGTGTGATTTATTGTATATTTAATAGCTAAACATATTTCACAAACTGATACCATGTCTTTGTATTTCCTTTCAGTTTCCGGTACTGATGCATGTAGAGATGAAGATATCCAAATAGGTCAGCTAAATGGTGGTCGAAGAATAGATTACGTACTACAGGAAAAACCTATTGAATCGTTAAATGAGTATCTTTTTGCATTAACAAGTCATGCCACATACTGGTTAGTATTTTTTTATAGTTTACTACACTTTCAATACTGATGTGTTTGGTTGTTTTAAATTAAGTGTGTAGATTTTCAGAAACTTCATTTTTGTATATGACTTAAAGTCAGCTATTAAATACTGCCATAAAAGGAATTTGTTTATGTGAATGAATTGGGATTTACTGGCAAGATATTTTGTCACAGTGTGTCCCAGAAGTACGGGTGCACACCTGAAATATAATATATTCCATGGCACAAGTATTTTGTCGTGGTTTCTCTGAGGTTTTGTGAGGATGCTTTGGTTTCAGTTTCTTTTGTAAGGTAGTACATGAACACACAATCGTGGGAGTTTCTAAGACATATGATTCATTAGTTTTTAAAATACTTTAACTGTTCATTTTAAGACATTTGTGTCCTTGTCTATTGTTGTGACACAAAAGAATGAGGACCATTTTTTTATTTGTATTCTTTTTACATGCTGAGTAATAATAAAGTGCTTATAAGTTTGTGCAGAATTCCATCCCCACCCCCTCCCATGTCAAGTTTACCAGGCTTTATAAAAATAAGTTAAGTTTTAGAATTGTTACATATGATTGGAGAAATACTTAATCAGTTTATTTATGCTTACTGAAGGTATAAGTGTAGGGATTTAAATGACTGGTATTTTGAACAAATGAAACAAGTGCCAATTAAAAACAAAGCAAGCTGTACACACACGCAGCAACATTACTGAAGACTTTCTGCAATTTAGAACAAGGAGAATAAAGTCCTTTAGTGTAATGGTGTCTTTTGACAGAAGCATCATAACCCAGCAAAGATAACTTATATATATACATTTTCTTTTAAACCATGCTGTAAAGTTATTTAAAGGCCACCTGGTGGGAAAATTTTGCATCAGTTAACTGCACAGGAGGTCATGGTAAAAACAGGTGACTGCAAAAAGTATTTTTAAAATAGTGCTTTTAGAAGTGTCAAATGCCATGCCTTCCTAGTAGAAAAACAGTGTTTACTGTCAAATTAGGAGTTGTGTTGATAATATATTACAGATAACAAAAATTAGAATAATTTCTCCAGTTTGATATGTGGAAGCCAGCTTGTCTTTTAGCTAAAAATTTAAATTTATGGAAACTGGCAAGGAAATTTAGCATAAGAAAAGCAGAAAAATGTATGGAATGCTGTGGCTGCAATGAATGGATGTAGAAAATCTTTCTCAAATATGACTTTTAGGAATCCAGGTATAATTACGAAAACAAATGTACCGTGACTTTCCGTAGTGGAAAATCATGCTAGTAGTGCAGTCAGCTAATGTGAAGATTGCATTGTTCATGTGTGGTTAAAATTTGCTGTCATTAGAATAACTTTTCCAGTCCAACAGAAGTGGAGATACCATCATACCAAAAGTTTAAGTTTGACATGTTGATGAAAATATTTTATATTAAAATTACAGAAACATGAACAGGTAAAGATAAAACTAATGCTAATTAACTGCAGCTATTAATGCCAAAAGCACTTTTTAAATAAAACTTTTAGAAGCAAAAGTATTAAACCATATGCAAATATACATTTACAAACCCGTGTATTGTGCAAAGCATGAAAGCTTGTATAGTTCAGGCACACTTAGCAAGCTAATACCATAATAGTTCTTGGATTCAGTCTGATAACCTATTTTCCTTTTTCAGGGTACAAAGACAGCATCCCTTCAATCCTGAGGGACCACTCTTAAATCTCAGCACAACCAGCAAATTCCAGTTAATCAGTCAATTACAGAGTCACCACCACATTTTAACATCTCAGCAGTTATGCCATCGGATCCCGGAGTCCTACAGTTCTGAAGAAATTTTAGAGCTTTACACATCTCTTTGCTTGAGATCCCTCCTGTGCTTCCATTTTGCACTATGACATCAGCTGCTTCTGCCTCAGAATCACTTTCATCATCTAATAACTCATAGAAGTATTCACCCCATCTTTCACTTAACTCATTGGGCTCCCATATCATGTCTCCAGTTTTATTCTTCACACAACTTAGAATTTTATTTCCCCTATTTTTTTTTTTTTTATGTCTTATGTACTTCCAAAAGTTTTTCTATCTTTCCAAAAAATCAATTCATGCATTGCCAACTTTTCCTTCTTATTTTTTTTTTTTTTTTTTTTTTTTTTTGGGCCTTGCTCTGGTGAACCAGCTTAGCTACCTCATGTTTCTTACGGGGATACTCATTCTCAGAAACTCTACCTTGCAGCATCCCTAAATATGCTTCCTTCTTTATTATATGCCTCCATGCTTAGTGGTTATGTTCTACTTTACATTACACAACTGCAAGAGATCTTCATTTTGCACATAAGAACAAGTCTTAAAACAAACCCTGTTCAAGTAACACATCTTCAAAAACCTAATTGGTCATGATGTTATTGTAACATGGTTTAAAACTCAGGTTTCACGTGACAATAACACATAAACATAGAAATCGAGCAAAAACAGTCTCGTATGGTAAAATTTCGCTTAGCGGTAGCTTTCGGTCATCCATCGACCATGATCACCCGCGATCGACTCAATGGGCTGGTTGCCAGATTTTAGTAGAGAGATCCAAATAAATGGGATTTGGTAAGGGGTTTCTGAATTGCAGTTTTTGGTGAACAAAATTTCAATGCTTTCTTGGAAATGCAGAGATGCTTTGTTGATCAATGGGGCAACATTTTTTGTTTCTTTCCAAATGGGAACTGCAGAGGTGTCTTCAAGGGTTAGTGTAGATAATGCTGTCTTTCGAGGACCATTGGAAATATATTTTTTGTGTTCAAGTCTTGTATTGATGCTTCGGTATGTGCTTCCAATATACACTGAGAGACGATAGGAAGTTGAAATGGGAATAGCATAAACTCCAGGGTTGTCATGGGGTGAGACAGGATCCCTGTCTTTAAGCGGGCACATTATTGCAGAAGAGTTTGGTTTCACTGTGAGAGTGTAGCCCATAGTTTTGAAAAGTTTACACATCTTATAAGGGATGGAACAAATGAATGGTGGGTTTTCCATTAGTATTGGTGAGAGCAGGCTGATTCTTCAAATGGGAATTTTGAAGGAATTTCTCAGTTGTAGAAGGTGGGAACTGATGGGCTTCAGCAATTTTCTTTATGGAGTCAATTTCTTCATTGAAGGAAGATTTAGTGTTGCAGACAATCCTGGCATGAGTAGCATAAGTTTTTAAGGCAGCAAATTTGTGAGCAGTGTGGGAGTGGGAGGGAAATGGGATTGTGTTTGTTATTGCAGAGGGTTTTCTGTAGACAGGTCTGTTGAGATGATTCCCTTGCCTTGTCAGATGGACTTCCAAGAAAGCAATGCCTTGCAGTGATTCTTCATTGATGGGAACTTCAGGGAAATCTTTTCAAGAAGAGATTCAAGGCCAGTTCTATTGTGTGGCCAACTTACAAAAATATCATCAACATATCAAAGCCAGATGGAAGGTTGTAGATTGTGTTCCATGACTGTTTTTCTTTTTTATGTGTTGCATGAAAACTTCACCCAGAAGTGGAGAGAGAGAGAGGTGAACCCATCAGAAGTCATTCTTGCTAATGGTAGTATTTGTTGTTGAACTTGAAACAATTATGATCTCTCAGAGTTCGAAGGCAGTCGTACAAGTCTGTTGTTAGTGAGCCTGAGAGTGATTGGTTTTCTTTGAGTGATTGTACTAGCAGCATATGAAAGTGGAAAAGAAGGACTGAAGGAAAGAGACTGACTACATCCAGAGTGAACATTTTGTCAGAGGGTTCAATGCTAGGAGGGAGTTTTCTAATGAACTCTTTAGTGGAGGAAGAAATTGACAAAGGATGGCTGGAGGTGGGATGCTTACATTTTTCCGCAATCCTCCTTTCAAGGTTGCGGGTGGGAGAGAAAGTATACTCCACGAGTGTTTGAGGAGGAAAACCAGCTTTATGAAATTTGATCGGGAAGAATAATCTCACAGTTCGAAAATGTGGTGGTGTAAAATCTCCAAGAAAGGTTTTTAGAGTGGGTTTCTTGTTGAGTCTTTCAACTGCAGTTTTAAGTTTGGGGGTGGTATCATATTTTAGAATCTTGCAATTTGAAGTCGAGAGGAATGATTCAGCTTTTTTATTAAGAACAGTTTTGGAGATAATAACAGGGCAGCCAGTTTTATCAGCTTTACAGATTGCAAGATTCTTTTCATTCATTAGATTGAAAAACTTCAAGGTTGTTTTTTTCCACTTTTGCAAGATAGAGTGCTGCCTTGGCATGGAGGTTGGTTGAGCTTCTCGTTTAGTACGGTGAACTTCTGTTTCTAGCATGGAGATCTTGGCTTTTAGATCTGGATTAGTTTCAGGAGTGAATTTTGGTCAGAGTGAAAGGAAGGCTTCTACTTTTGGAGGAAGTGAAGTATCTGAGAGATTCATGAAGCGGGGAGGTGATGACGATCTTGCAGTTGTGATAGGAGGAGGAGGAGGTTTGGTGGGACACTGTTTGTTGAGTAGAAACTGAAATTTCTTAGTGTTGTGAGGTTTCATTTTCAGCCACTGTAGTGACAATTTCGGAGATGCATATCATAAAGATATCTAGCAAAGATAAATGGATTTGAAAACTTAGTGCTTGGTATTCGGAATAGAAATGAGTTCGTTTTTAGTGATGTTTCCGCGGAGGTCACGGATTGCTGCTTGGAGCAATTTTCCTTTAGTTTCTTGGAGGAGTTTAGAACAGCATCCAGAAAAAATAGGTTTACATACTTGAAAAACTTGCGGGAAGACCATTGAAGACTTGCAGTTCAACAGAAGAGATAGTTGACAAAGAAGTTTTGCCACATGTACGCGGCAATTATGGAAACATGCCCAGTCCTGATTCCAGTTGATAACTGATTGCCTGAAAGTTGTGTCGACTTGTAACATTGTTTAAAACTCGGGCTTCACGCGACAATAACACATAAACATAGAAATCGAGCGAAAACGGAGAGTCATGTGTGGTAAAAGGTTTATTTAGCGGCAGCTTTCGGTCATCCTACTATCTTTATCACCCGCGATCGACTGAATAGGCGGATTGTCGGATTTTAGTAAAAAGATCCAAATAAATGGGATTTGGTGAGGGGTCTCTGTATTGCAGTTTTTGGTGAACAAAATTTGAATGCTTTCTTGGAAACACAGAGGTGCTTTGTTAAAGAATGGGACAACTTTTTCATTTCTTTCCAAATGGGAACTGCAGAGGTGTCTTCAAGGGTTAGTGCAGATAAAGCTGTCTTTGGAAGACCATTGGAAACATCTTTTTTGTGTTCACCAAGTCTTGTTTTGATGCTTTGGTATGTTCTTTCAATGTACACTGAGAGACCAGGAGAAGTTGAAATGGGAATAGCATAAACTCCAAGGGTGCCCAAGTGGGCCTTTGCTTAAAAAAAAAAAAAAAAAAAAAAATCGAATTTTGATATGCTCTAGTGTGGGAAAGTTGTGTATTGCTACGTTGACCATGTGCAAAAAATTTAGCGAAATTCAAATAATATCTTATGGTTCCACTTTACATCCCAAATTTCGATATTCGGGTAAAATTGTCGCATTTTCATGTCCGTTGTGAGAAAAGAACAGTTTTTGCTACAGACTTTCCCTTGTGCGTTAAAATTATCTGTTGGTACCTAAAAGATGTACACAATTTTTCAGGCAAAGCAACTAATATCTTATGGTTCCAATTTAATGCAACAATACTCCATGTTTAAGAAAAATTGCAATACTTTGACACCTAGTGTTCACCATGTGATTTGTTTCCTAGTTGTGTTAGTGTGTGAACTACTGCACTGAAAGCACAACATATTGTGCAAATGTGCGGTAGTGCACACTGCACACGGTGCAGCTCTTCACATTTTTCATGTTTCAGAAAAATCCCAGAACTCATCATGAGGATGTGGCTTGCACAGCGAGTTCCACCCGTACCCAACCACCCATCTATTAGGGCAAATCAATTTTGTGTTCTTTTTTTAATCTTTAATTTCCTGTTCTTTATTAATTTTTACCCGGAAATCTGATTTACTTTTGAAGGCTGGCATTATTTGCTGTGCTTCCAACCGTACTCTAATAAATCAATCCCTTTGCTCTTCTTTGCAAACAGGAGCAGATGCTTCTGTTGTCAACTTAATGCATCGCTCCACTTCTTGATTGTGACAAGGGAAGTTTTGCGTGCCCAATCGCTTAACAATGTCCTTACAGTCACTGTTACATAGGTTCGTTATTTCATCATTGGTTAAATGAGCAGTCAATGGCGGTTCACTTAAGACACATGATTGCCAGTCAATTAGGTCAAACTAATCTTCCCCCTGAACAGTTGAACTGAGGAATTTTGAATACACGGATTGCATCGTAGTTTTGTGCCCTTGCTCTAAGGATCCTGCGGAAGCCAAGTTCTCTGACGTTTCCTCTCGTTCCTGATCGTAGCCAGAAGTATTGATTCTGGATGGGCAAAATAGCCATTCCTTTGGATTGCGTAGTCCAGAACGTTCTTCAAATCCTTGATGAGATATCTGGATGTATGGATGGCCTTCCTCAGATTCCATGCTCCATAATGGCAATGAAGGTTTGATCTTATAAGTGAACCACATGAGCGCATAAACCTCACAACAAATTCTACCAGAATTTTTAATAAATCCGAAGGCTGTGAAGTACTAATATAAAGGCACAAAATATGAATAGCCATCATTTGCCACCATGCATGGCTCATTTTTCTGGTGCTTTTGTGCCAGGCTTTGATGACCACGTACGCGTTGTCACAGCGTGGCTGATGTCCCACATGTATTTCTGAGACATGCTAAGATCCCTTGAAATGTTTTCATCACGTTCGGGGAAAACCTGCTTCAAATTTCAAAACTGGTAGATTTTTGCAGCTCTCTAGCTGTTTGCCAATTTTCCTGAAAATGTTTTTGTGGCCATCCAAATATGCTCCACTGAAGAGGTTTTTTTGGCAGGCTAGCTCTAGAATACGAATTGCACCTCCTTTACACCCAGTATTAACGATGGTTCCGTTGCAGCCTATCGCCAACAGTTTGCTTACGTCGATATTCTTGGCATGCCAGAAATCCAGCAGACATTTGGCAGTGTCCTTTGCGGTGGAAGATGTAGGAGTGATATGCCCAAGATATTTACTTCCAGGTTCTTCCAGCATAGTCATGTGTTCTTCAGTAGTAGTTTTTTTTAACTGCTTTCCTTTCCTTCATACATTATAAAAAGTTTGGTCCTTATGCCTGTCGAAATATAGCCATTTAATAACTTTACGTGCAGTCAGATTATCATTTTGAAGTGGTTTTCTCTGGGTTTTTTTTCTCTGCCTTCTAATTTTGTGCCTACCTTATAGCACTTGAAGTATCAGCTTGTTATCATTCCCACATCTTCCAAAAGTGCACCTGCAATGATGGCTCCATACATCCAGATATCTCACCCAGGATTTGAAGAGCGTTGTGGACCATGTAATCTAAAGGAATGGCTATTTCGGCCCTCCAGAATCGATACTTCTGGCTCCAATGCAATCTGTGTATTTGAAATTCCTCAGTTCAACTTCCAGAGGAGGATTATTTTAACCTAATTGATTGGCAGTCGTGCGTCTTCAGCAAACCACCATTGACTGCTCATTTAACCGACGAAGAAATAATGAACCTATGCAACAGTGACTGTAAGGACATTGTTAAGCGATTGGGTACACAAAACTTCCCTTGTCACATTCAGGGAGTGGAGCGATGCATTAGGTTGACAACAGAAGCATCTGATGCTGTTTGCAAAGAACAACAAAGGGATTGATTTATTAGAGTATGGTTGGAAGTATGGCAAATAATGTCAGCCTTTGAAGGTAAATCAGATTTCCGGGTAAAAATTAATAAAGAACAGGAAATTGAAGATTAAAAAAAGAACATAAAATTGATTTGCGCTAATAGATGGGTGGTTGGTTTGGGCACAGGTGAAACTTGCTGTGTAAGCCACATCCTCATGATGAGTTCTGGGATTTTTCTGAAACATGAAAAATGTGAAAAGCTGCACCATGTGCAGTAGTGCACACGTTTACACAACTAGGAAACAAATCACATGGTGAACACTAGGTGTCAAAGTATTGCAATTTTCCTTAAACATGGAGTATTGTTGCATTAAATTGGAACCATAAAATATTAGTTATTTGGCTTGAAAAATTGTGCACATCTTTTTAGGTACCAACATATAGTTTTTGCACACTAGCGAAAGTCTGTAACTGTTCTTTTCTCACGACGGACATCAAAATGTGACTGTTTTACCCAAATATCGAAATTTTGGAGGTAAAGTGGAACCGTAAGATATTATTTGAATTTTGCTGAATTTTTTGCACATGGTTTACGTAGCAATACACAGCTTTTCCGTGCTAGGGCATATCGAAATTCTAATTTTTTTTTTTTTTATGCTCCAGTAGTGTCTAGGGGTGAGACAGGAAGGGTTTGGTTTCACTGTGGGAGTGTAGCCCATAGTTTTGAAGAGTTTACTCATCTTATAAGAGAAGGATCCATGAAATCCTTTCTTACAGGTCTTACACTTCCACCATATTTCACAACTCCACGCTTATTCTTCCAGATCAAACTTCATAAAGCTGGTTTCCCTCTTCGGCCACTCGTGGAATTTACTTTCTCTCCCACCTGCAACCTTGAAAGGAGGATTGCAGAAAAATGTAAACATCCCACCTCCAGCCATCTATTGTCAATTTCCTCCACCAAAGAGTTTGTTAGAAAACTCCCTCCTAGCATTGAACGCTCTGACAAAATGTTCACTCTGGATGTAGTCAGTCTCTTCCCTTCAGTATTTCTTTTTCACTCTCATATGTTGTGTTAGTACAATTGCTCAAAGAAGGCTCACTAACAAGAGACTTATACGACTGCCTTTGAACTGTGAGAGATCATAATTGTTTCAAGTTCAACAACAAATACTACCATCAGCAAGAATGACTTCCGATGTGTTCACCTCTCTCTCTCCAATTCTGGCTGAAGTTTTCATGCAACATATAAAAAAAAAAAAAAAAAAAAACCAGTCGTGGAACACAATCTACAACCTTCCATTTGACTTCGATATGTTGATGATATTTTTGTAATTTGGCCACACAATAGAACTGGCATTGAATCTCTTCTTGAAAAGATTTCCCTGAAGTTCCCATCAACAAAATTCACCATCAATGAAGAATCGCTGCAAGGCATTGACCTCTTGGATGTTCATTTGACAAGGCAAGGGAATTCTCAACAGATCTGTCTACAGAAAACCCTCTGCAGTGACAAACACAATCCCATTTCCATCTCACTCCCCCACTGCTCACAAATTTGCTGCCTTAAAAACTTATGTTATTCATGCCAGGAGTGTCTGCAACACTGAATCTTCCTTCAATGAAGAAATTAACACCATAAAGAAAGTTGCTGAAGCCCATCTGTTCCCACCTTCTACAATTGAGAAATTCCTCCAAAATACCCATTTGAAAAATCTGTCTGCTCTCTCATCAACACTAATGGAAAATCCACCATTCATTGGTTCCAACCCTTTCCGTGGATCCTTCTCTTATAAGATGTGTAAACTCTTCAAAACTATGGGCTACACTCTCACAGTGAAACCAAACCCTTCTGCAATAATGTGCCTGCTTAAAGACAGGGATCCTGTCTCACCCCTGGAGTTTATGCTATTCCCATTTCAACTTTCCCTGGTCTCTCAGTGTATATTGGAAGCACATACCGAAGCATCAATACAAGACTTGGTGAACACAAAAAAGATGTTTCCAATGGTTTTCGAGAGACAGCATTATCTGCACTAACCCTTGAAGACACCTCTGCAGTTCCCATTTGGAAAGAAAGAAAAAAGTTGCCCCATTGATCAACAAATCATCTCTGCATTTCCAAGAAAGCATTGAAATTTTGTTCACCAAAAACTGCAATTCTGAGACCCCTCACCAAATCCCATTTATTTGGATCTCTCTACCAAAGTCTGGCAACCAGCCCATCCAGTCGATCGCGGGTGATCAAGGTCATAAGATGACCAAAAGCTACCGCTAAACGGACTTTTACCATATGTGACTTTGGGTGTTTTCACTGGATTTCTATGTTTACATTATTGTAAATTCTGTTTCGTAACAACGAAATAGGACAAGTTTTTTTCACAAATAACTCTTGTATTTTGACAAAAGAATTTTTCAAGCCTTAATTGTGAAGACATGCTTTCGTGAACAGGACCTAAATTCCAATAAGAATACAGGAACGTGTCTCTTGAGTATACAAACAAGTAGTTCACTGCAATTCATAAGAGTAGGAACAGATGTACTTCTGTTCACAGCCATTCTGGGTGTTTTTGACAACCGAGCATTTCTGTGAAATCTTCTTAACACAGCTGTGACTTTCAAACATAAACTTTTTCACCCAGTAATTTCACCAGCTAATGTCTTCCCTGTCAAACATGCTTCCTAATCAGATATAGCTCAGGTTCAGCTTATTGTGGATTACAGGGTAATTGTTAATATTATTTTCAATGAACAAATATTGTTCTTCTAAATCTTCTGTTTCACATGTTAAACTTGAATGTAGTGACAGAGGAAGACAGTGTGCAATCAATTATTTCCAGGAAGTGGTATTATACTATTTACAATGACCATGAAAAATACACTTTTGAAAAATGCATTTTTCATGGTCATTGTAAATAGTATAATACCACTTCCTGGAACTAACTGATTGCACACTGCCCTCTTTGGTCAATATATTCAAAATTAATTTGTGAAACAGAAGATTTAGAAGAACGATATTTGTTCTTCAAAAATAATATGGCTCTTAATACATAAACTCTTTCATGTGATCTAACTTCATACCAATCAGACTGATCTTACATTCAGTGTTTAAATTCCTTTGTTCAAAGACTGTTGTTACTTTGGTTTTTCTTATTTGCATATTTAGTTGGAAATTAAACAGTTCTGGCATGCAGTTGTTAGTTCAAGAATTTTATCAATTACTACCTACAAGTTCCGTCAAATGATATGAAGGTACCTTATAAAGTGGCCAATAAATTAGGGATGGATGACTGCTTATAGCTTGCTGAGTTGCTTACAGTGGTCGTTAAACCTTCAACCCCGCCTCCCCAAGTAACCACTGTGTGTGTGTCCATGTGCACACATACGTGCTAGTATTCTTATTCCTTGCTGCTGCAATAATTTTGGTCCATAGTAATTAACATGTCAATTGAAAGCTGAAATATCCGTTTTTATTTTTAAAAAATCACTCATTTTATCCTTTGATGGAATACCTTTGTTTGAAGTGATATCGTACAAAGGCTTTTTTGGCTGCTTCAGTAGGCAAGTGGTCTTAGGCGCTGGCTTTTGACCATTTGTCGGAGATGAGCCTCGGCTCAAGTTCCGGATGAAACATATTAACAAGTGTTAGTCAAACTTAAATTTTTTCTGTGATGGTATCTCCACTTCTGTTGGATGGCCCGTCTTTCTGATGGCACTAGTTCTGTCCCTTCCCGTGAACCAGTGGCTCTAAGTTAGGGATGGGTGACTGTGTTATAGGCCGTAAAGTTGCTCATGGTGGTTTTTAGATCCCAAAAAATAGTAGCAGCAAAAGAAAGAAAAAAGAAAGTGGGCTTTTTTGAAATAAAGGCAATGAACTTTTGAAAATGTAAACTACTTTGTGATTTTTTTTTATTACACTGCAGCTTCCTTTTTCAAATTGATAATTTAGTTATTTTAAACATATTCTTCTTTTTTTTTTTATTATAGGGATTCTGAAGATACAGTGTTAATGATTCTAAGGGAAGTATATGCATTGGACAGTATATTCCCATCATCACCACATAAAGATAGTGGGAAAATCCACCTGTATAATCCATCACTAGCATCTCTATCTTCAGTTTATCAATTAACACAACCACCAACTGCTGGTGTTCCTCCTGTTTCAAATGTTTCCAGTCCTGGACAGTCAGCTAAGTTAAGCATGGGTTCCTCAAGCCAGCAGCTGCCTTCTTTGTCTGCACAAATACCATCTCCACACCAAGTACCTAGTGCACCAAGTCTACCTCAGATGAATGCTATGGTACCACCTGCACCCAGTCAACCTATAGGACCTCCTCCACTGACCGGGTTTGTAAAGCGATCTGCATTAGCAAAACACTGATCTGGGATGTGATTATTATTGTTAAGAATTGTTGCATAGATTCCAGATTTGTACTTGTACGCTACTAAAAATGAAGCATGAGAAATGTAAATCTATGTAAATAGTAGAAAAATTAGTTTCATTGATTGCAAAATAAATCAAAACAGTGTCTTATTTTGTACTTTATATATGTAGCTTCATGAAGTTCTTGACATGTTTTTTTGTGTAGTGTACTTGGGTAATAATGGCTTTCGTATGGAAGATGTAGGTAACTTTTTGCTCAATTCAAAGGTAGTAAAACATCATACATTGGAATTTTTGGGCTTCTTGTGAAAAATTCGGGATTCGTGCAATTTCTTAATCAAAATTTTAATCATTTAGTGTATTTTCCTCCAGAGCTTTTATGTGTATTGCATCACAAAAAAGAATTAAATGCAAGGATCGTGTTGTTGATTGCCAGATTTGTCTGTCATGATAAAAATAATGAGTTGGCAACATTTTTATTTCAATCAACAGCTACATAAGATTAAAAATGGCTATAAAAGTTTAAAAAGGCCAAGGAAATGGGTAAATTAAAAAAAAAAATCCAGGACAGCACCCGAAATGTGTTATAAAGCAACTCAAATGCACAATTATACAAGGTATTTCATGACATGTCTGGAGCACTTAAGAATTCCAATCGGGCATGTATGTAGGAAAATTTTCATTCAACATTGACCCTATTGGGCTGCCAGTAGTCAAAAGTGAGTAACCGATGTGGCACTGTGCTACAAATGTTTTCCATTCAACATTGAAAGCTGCATGAGGGAGGATGATAAAAAAAATAAAGGCAAATAATTAATTATTCACAGACAATCTATGGTTGACCCTTAACCTCTCAACATGATAGGTAGCTGTGGCGAGAAAACCAAGGTTGCAACTGACAGAGCTATTACTAACAGAACCAGTTAGCAGGCTTAAACCTCTGGCACAGCAACAGAGCAGCACCGCTCTGCTCTCCGTCGCGTTCTTTGCCACCTGATTCATCAGTGCACACATGTTGACTGGTGGCTGTATTTTTTTTTTCTAAAGTTGCTGGACACGTGCGTCACTCAGTAGGCACAGCATGTGGATTTTTGATTGTTGCTAATACTAACGGATGTCCAAAACTTTTTTCTGGGAAATGCTGGTACCAACTCTTGAACTGGATTACAAAACAAAAGAGCTAGTAATTGTGTAGAGAAAGTCTTTGAAAGCAATAAACGAAAATGCGAATATGAAATACATTGGAAATGTTTGGTTCTGGATGAATGGAAAAAGGAATACACCTGGCTTGGCTACAGTGAGAATCAGACTAAAATGTAGTGTACAGTGTGCTGTAATTTTCCTAAAGCCGGGTTTTCCTAGCAAGGGGTTTCATACGCAGCGGAGAACGGAAAGCGCTCCCTAATCACGTTGGACTCTGCATGACATAATACACTGGCATGGAGTGTTTTCCTCCACGGGGCAGACAATGATGGGATAAGCCAGTCGTGACCCAACAGTGTGAGGACATCTACTTGTGTAACAATGCAGTGCTTTTCAAAAAGTGTAAAAATGCATGTTTCAAAGAAGAAACTATGTTTTATGGCTTGCCAAGTACTTGGAAGAAGTGCAAGAGGAGGATTTCATACTTGAATGGTTCCACAAAAGAAAACCAATTATTGCGACATATTTATGTCGGGGGAAAAAGGAGGAGTGTACAGAAGTTTGATAGAAAACCATTTGCTTGATGATGAGATTAAGTTTAAAGCATATTTCAGATTCAAAAGGGAGCAGTTTAATTTCATTTTGACTCTTATTGAAGATAAAGTAGCCTGTAATTCATATAATCGAGTGAAGAAGCCGATAACACCTGCAGAAGGTAAGTAACTAGAGGAACATGTATTATTAAAACAAATATTTGTGTAATTGCGGATCATTTTTGATTAAGTATGTATACACTAGAAATTTTACTGCAATAGAGCAATGATTAAATCTGAAAAAGTAATTTTTGAGGGTGTAGAATCCACAAAACACATGCATTGAAATAGGATAAAAATTATGCCCAAAGTATTTATTTTTACTCATTACTGTCGCTGAGGGCATATGCAAAAGCATCTCTGAGTATGTTACTTTCTTGAGTTGAATACTGTTCCATAAAATAGGCTGTCCACCAACCAATTCTATCAACTGCTCATCCTTGGAAGCTGAGAAACGATCTAATGGCATTGTTAAAAATAATAGGCTATAAATAATCAAAATAATATGAACTATCTTTGTGAATGAATTATATTTGCGTGCTGCGTGCTATGGAATTGACTGCTCTCAAAGCAGTTGCCTTATCACGCCGGCAGATAACCGGTTTCTTCCATCTAGGAAAACAATCTGGGTTCTTTCCATTGTACAAGTGGGGAGAGTAATGCGCTTGACATTATCTGTTCTCCACTGCGTATAAAACCCATTGCTAGGAAAATCCGCCTTAATATTGCTGATGGATCAAGCTCCTACTTCAAAGTGCCTGGAGTTGTAGGTGATGCCATGTGAATTACTTCTCTAAAGGCACACAACAACAACAAGTGTTTTGTGTGAGCAGGTGAAACTGGCCATGTACAATCCCAAAGGTACTCCATTAAATAAATGATTGTTAAATCTTAGTGAGGAGCAGTGCAAAAGATTGACCATTCTTTTTAACACAGCATATTTTTGTGCTTAAGAAGAATTGGCTTTTACCAAATTTGAGAAATTGGGCAAGCTCCAAATTAAGAGTGGAATTGTATATGGTACCAACTATTTTAATGAAAAAGGTGGGCTTATGTTTGTTCATGCACAAGTACCAAGAGGTAAACAGACACAAAGAAATTAAAGGACTCTAGTGTGGGATATGGTGGACCTACCACACTTGAGAAGGATTATCCACCATGGAAACAATATGGAAATGGAAAAAGATGAATGAGAAAGAGATCTCAGCTGAGTGAGTGTAAGATTGGTGTATAGAATACTAGAAGTATAAATGGCAAGATGAATTAGGTAATTGAAGAAATGAATAAGTATAGATTGAATGTGCTGTGTGTAAGTGAAACCAAAAAGAAGGAAATTGGGAGAGAAGTGAATGGAATGGTGGTGTGTGCTCTGGAATATTGGATAATGTGAGATGACAGGCTGGTGTAGGTGTGACTTTAAGTAAAAAGATGAATAACTTGATTCACTATAGCTGCATAAGTGAGAGAATTCTTTTGATTCGTTTGAAAGTTAAGGAATAGTAATTTCAGAGAATAGTAATTGTTGTAGTGTATGCTCCTTGTGACTCGGAACCTTCTAATAGGAAGAAAGATTTCTGGAATGTGCTAAAAGCTGTTTTGAGCCAGTATGGTGCTAAAGAGAAAGTTACAATAACAGGGGATTTCAGTGCTAGAGTAGGTATGCAGAATACAATTTCTGATAATGTTGTGGCTAAGTTTAATGATCCTTGTGTGAATAATAATGGTGAAAGATTAATTGAACTCTGCATTGAGAATGATTTGTGTGTATCTAATACGTTTTTCAACTACAAGTATATCCACACATATACTTGGGAAATGCATACTCTTGGTCAAAAGAGTGTTATGGATTTTGTTGTTTATGATGAGCATCTGAAACACTTCGTTGTTGACGCTCGTGTGATGAGCGGTGCGGATGTTGGCTCTGATCATTCTTGGTAGTGTCACGAGTGAAGCTGAATGTTGGTTGGAGGAAAAGGAATAAGAAGAGGCCCAGGATAGAAAGAATAAAGGTTGAAAGGCTCCATGAAGATCATCGTTACTTATTCTAACTTTCTCGGAGAACAACTGGAGGAGCTGAAGTCATGTGAGAGGGATGTAGAAAAGAAGTGGGAATGTTCTAAGAACTGTGTTGTCACTGCTGCTAAAGAGGTCTGTGGCACTGCAATAGTGCGTAACAATAAAGGTGATGCTTGGTGGAATAGTGTGATTGAAGAGGCACTAGAGAGAAAGAAGGAAGCCTATTTGGGGACGTTGCAAGGCTGAGCTTCTGTGGATGAATATCGCTGTAAGAAGTGTGAAGCAGCTATGCTGGTTCACCAAAAGCAAAAGATAGGAAGGAGAAGATAGAAAAATATGAATTGGCTTTTTGGAAAGATATAAAAACTTTTTGGAAGTACATGAAACTCAGGAAAAATAAGGTAAACAAAGTTGTAAGTTGTGTGAAGAATAGAATCGGGGAAATTATATGGGTGCCCAGTGAGTTAAGTGAAAGATGGGGTGAATATGCCTGTGAGTTATTAGATCAAGAAAGCAAAGGTGATTCTGAGGCAGAAGCAGATAATGCCACAGTGAAGGTTGGAAGCACAGATGGGATCTCAAGAGAAGAGGTGTATAAAGCTCTGAAATCTCTTCAGAATGATAAGGCTCTGGACGTTGATCACATAACTGTTGAAATATGGCGGTGACTCTGTAATTGACTAATGAACTGAAATTTGCCATTGTGCTGGGAGTTAGGAATGGTGCTTTGGGATTGGAAGGGTGCTATTATTGTTCCCTTGTATAAGGGAAAAGGTGATCAGACTGAATGCAAGAACTATCGTGGTATTAGCCTACTGAGTGTGCCAGGGAAAGTGTTTGATAAGGTCATTATTGAAAAAGTATGAGGTCTTAGATCAGAGAAAGTGTGGCATGTTCAAAGTGGTGTTATGCCTGGTAAAGGCTGCACTAAACAAATTTTTGCATTACGAATGATGATTGTAAAGTATATGTCTGTTGGTAAGTAGTTTTAGTTGCCTTCATAGATTTAGAGAAAGATTACGACCAAGTAAATAGGACACATTTTTTGGAAGGTATTAAATAAACATGGTGTTACTGGGAATCTACTTAATAGTGTAAAAGCCATGTATTCTGGCAATAGAAGTTGTGTATGGGTGAATGATGTTTTATCAAAATGGTTTTCTATTGGTGCAGGAGTCAGATAAGGTTGTGTAATGTCACCATGGCTGCTTAATACATTTATGGATGCATGCATGGGTGATGCCAAGATGGACAATACTGGTTTATGTTTTGGTAGTATCTGTTTGTGCAGATTGCTGTATAGTGATGGCATTGTCCTGTTGGCAGAGACCAAAAATGAGTTGTGGTGTATGTTGTCCCAGATGTACGAAGTTTGCATGAAATTCAAATTGAGTATAAATAAGTGAAAAACTAAAGCTATGGTTTTTGAGGGAGGTAATGTTAGTACTGAATGTAATATTAATTCTAAATGTCACAGTCATTGACCAGGTGAATGAGTTCATGTATTTAGGAAGCATGTTTGACAGAGTACAAATTGGATGGTGAAATTTGTAGGCAAGTGAATTCTTCATTGAAAGTCATAGCTGCTTTTTAGGAGGTTTTCACAGTAATGATGGGTTTTCAAGAGAGTCCCGCATGGCTGCGTATGAAATTGTAATTGTTCTTACTCTGATGATGTATGGCAGTGATACATGGGTACTACAGAGAATGTGATGAGATGCTTACTAAGAAAACTTTTTCAGCCCAAGTGGCAGGAAGGAAAGGCAGATGAAATCCAAGTAAATCATGGGAGGATCAGATTCAGGAGTGTGTGCATGAGAAAAAGATTGAGTATGAAATATGCAAGGTCTTGTGTACCTCGTGTGATGGATGTCAGTGAAGTCTGAGTTGTGTGTCAAGATTGATGTAAATGGAGAAGTTTGGTACTTCAACAGTAAGTAAATAATCGGTTAAAAATTTATCTGATAGTTTGTATTTCTTTGTGAAGCTAACTTCAGCATCTCAGAGAAACAGCTTAGTGATATGTATGTAACTGAGAGGTCAACTCATTGAAGAACTGGGAGAAATACGATTTTTATGTGTATTGGCTGATGGCAGCTTAGATTGCAGTACTATTGGAGAGGACATAGTTTATGTTCGACATGTTTCATCTGATAATCCTGTTACTAAATTTGTGAATTTGGTGGAGTTAGAGCATGCTGATGCACCAGGAGTCCTCTGTGCTTTAACACAAACTGTGGATGAAGTTCATCTAAATGAGGACACAAGACTGCACAAACTTGTTGGGATTAATCTAGATGGTGTATCCTTAAACATGAGGCATTGTGCTGGTGTTACTGCTCTATTGAAGAAAGATATCCTGCACATTGTGGCTATCCGTGTTATTGCCCACATCTGGAGTTTGCTGTTATGGATGTGGTAAAAAAATAAGTACATTAAAGGAGTCTTTGATCAGCCGTCAAAGGCATGATAAAATTTTATAGTCGATCCACAAAGTAATGCAGAAAGCTTACTGATGCAAATCATTTTTTGGAAGTAGCTTCCTTGTAGATTGGTAGCATATCTCAAATATGATGGTTATCCAACTACAGAAGAAACATAGAAGTTGTTGTTTTTTATAAAAAATAAGGCTCTAGTAGCCTTAGTTATAAAAAGAATTTTCATAAATTTTTTATAAAAATAAGGCTCTAATAGCCTTATTTTGCAAGGCTACTAGAGCCTTGCAAAAGAATTTGGTGATGATAGACATTCATTTGGAAAATGTTGCTGTGGTAAAAAGATAGTACAAAGTCAGCAAGAGCAATGGGCTGCTTGAAAGAAATTTGCAGTGTTCGATTTTTTAGAACTTGCACTACTAGCTCAATGTTCTTGAAATCCTGGCAGCTGTTTCCAAGAAATTCCAAGCAGATGAAT
This sequence comes from Macrothele yani, assembly GCA_039090855.1. Classification (NCBI taxonomy): domain Eukaryota; kingdom Metazoa; phylum Arthropoda; class Arachnida; order Araneae; family Macrothelidae; genus Macrothele; species Macrothele yani. Next base: position 59,459,475 of record CM076989.1, on the reverse strand, counting down.
TCACTGTATTAGACATTAGCAGTGCTATGCAGGATGCATGCTAAAAGCTGGGAAGTTTAAAGCACACCACTAGAAGGTATTTGAAATCTTTCCAAGATGCATTCAATGGTTCCTTCTTTCGAGGCATAAAACTTAGTGGGAAAGGCTAACCACTTGAAGAATGCATTGACAATGTCATGGTAGTATCATCAGCAGATTTGAAATGCTGCAGATAAAATCACGGTCACACTTCCAAGTTTTTAATTTTAACATTTGGCCAATCAAGAGTGTTCAGTCATTACTGACCTATGGGAATGAAGAAATTGCTCAGTTATGCGAGCATTTTATCGCAGTTCTCGATGAGGAGCAAACCAGACTGGCTGAACTGGAATGCTCAGCTTTCAAGTTAAATGTAAGAAGTATGAGCACAACTGCATCAACACGGCCCTTCACTGTGTTTGCATAACTTCTTAAAACAAAACCAAAAGACATGACCAACGTTCTTTTATTGATTGAAATTATGATTTGCTCTTCTAGTATCTGCATGTGAAAGAGGCTTTAGCTGCAGGAATCGTGTGAAAACTTATTTGTTCCCGCCTCCTGACTAAAACTGTGAATGACTTGATGCGGATAAGCATTGATGGCTCTGACAGTGTTAATTATAACACATCACTAGCCATTTGAGCATTGGTAATCAGCTGCCTAAGGCACAAGGAATATTAGGGAACACTCATTTCAGTTGTACCATGATGAAGAATGTGAGGAAATCTTATAGATGAGGTTAAGCTTCAGTTTTGACTGCAATAATTAGAAATATTAAAAGTGATTGATTTCCCATTTTTGATATATTTACGTCATTTAAAAGTAACTGATTTTCTAGTTTTGGTATTGAATTATAGGCTGTTTTATATAATGATACTTAATTTATTTAATTTTCTGGACTCCAGAGCTATCAACAATAAAAAATTCATTAGCAAAATGTTGGGAATGTTAATTTTTGGCTTGGGCATCTATTCTTTTGGTTGGGCATGTTGGAATTTTCTGATTTTTATAACCACGATATGTGTTTTTTTGAAAGTTTTGCTTTACAATATTTTAGCACACAGATGGGAACAAAGCATCCTTAATTCCCTATCTTGAAATATTTGACTCTATGAGGTACTGAGAGTCGTATTAGAAAGGGGACGACATGTGAGGAGTTGTGTTCATGAAGACAGTACAAAGCAACAATTTTTCTAAATGTGGATAGAAAGTCCAGCATAGAAACTGCATTTCACAGGGTAAAACTGGTTATAACTGGTGATAACTGGTGTGAACCTGACTCTGTAGAAGTTACATATTTATTCTCATTCATTCAGAATGCTTCACTCTCTTGTGTTGTCTGCTCAAAATGAAGAAAAGAAAATTCCTGTCTCTTGCAGATAACTTGAAACTTTTAGATGTTGATAAAGGAATGAAGAAAAAAGATGTAGCTATAAAATATTGTATAGCTGCAAACAGTGTTATAAAATGTAGTGAAGAAACTACAGTGTGTGATGATGAAGACTATAAAAAAAACTTCACAAAATTTTTTTTTTTTATAACCTAACTATATAAAAAAACTTAAAAGTTTTTCATTGAATCTTATTGAATGCTTAAAAAAGTTTTTGATAGCCCTTTGCTATAAAAAACAACAAAAAAAAAAAACTTAAGCATTCAATAAAATTCAACAAGGAACAGTTTCAAGAAAGTGTTTCAGATGAAATGTTCTGATGTTTACAAAAAATGTGAATTTTTTTTTTTGAACAAAATGCTTTTAATAGGAAATCTGTGCAGAGCAGAATTACAGAATTTTTTACAGTTTAAAATAAGTATATATGTTATTATGATAATGAAGAGGAAAGGTTAGTCTTATTTTCCTTCTCTTCATTAATTTGTTTATTCAGATATATTATTTCTATTAATATATGTATATAAAAAAAAGATTTAAACTCATTTGCAAAAAGTTTCTACTAAAAAAGTTCAGTTTACTCTCCAAACTACATTTTACCCTCATTTTCATTGTATTTTATCTTTACAATTTAAATTCATTTCTACTTAAAGTTTTTAAGTGGAATGATGGGTCTTTGTTAAATAGAAAGTCAACTGTATTGTTTGGAGAACACGCTGAAACAAACCGATTTTCGATTCTGGCGATACTTCAAGAGTATTTCAAAGTTAAGGTAAGCAGAAAAGTGCCAACAGTTCGCGTTCCGGATACACTAACAGCAACAGAACCATGAAGCTTTGTAGGCATGTAGGGCCATGGCCGAATTTTTGCACCCAGTCGCCCTTTTTTTTTTTTTTTTTTTTTTTTGAATTTCGATTTAGTTTACGAGAAATTAATTTTTAAATTTCACAAAATTCTCTATTTCGCGATGGGATTCATTTTAAAAAACGGATATATGGCAAACTATAAATCATAACACACTTCAATTTTTACAGCATAAACTCGCAACTATCATCCCTCTTTTATAAAAAAAAAATATGAAAAAGTAATTTTCTGATTTTTAAAGACTCAAAGGAAAGGAACAAACGGCTTACTATCTTCATAGTTAACCACACGGGAAAGTTCTGGTCCTGTGACCTGCTTCCATGGTGACAGCTATTTTTAGCACTCTTCTCATTGGGTGAAAGGACAGGCTACAATCAGACTGGTAATGACGCAATTCTTAATCATGTAGTGACACTTAAAGTTCGGCGTTTTCCGCCGGCATAAAGTGAATACCTATGTAAATATAAGCTTTCACCTAGTATATAAAAAGCAAAGAGGGATAATGCGCGTCTGTACGTTAGTGAATTATTCAACCACTTCTAAATGACGTAGAGATCTGAAAATTGGCATGCTGGCGCCGCGGGTGGCCTAGTGGTCAACATTAGTGCCTGCCATCGAGAAGACCTCGGTTTCGATCCCAGCAGGTACGAACGCTCGAACAACTAAATATCTGCTGTGAGTCGGATGGGCACGTTAAGCCGTAGGGCCCCGGGTACTGGCCCTCCTGTAATAAATAAGGGCGTCTTCCTCCCCCTTTCTACTTCGCTTCCGTGTCACTTTCCTGTCGGGCACTCTAGCCCAAATCTCCTAGCTTTCTATTTCTAAGGATTGTTTAAGACCTGGGGTCAGAGACTCCCTAAAATCCTCTACATATGATCTGATCTAAAATTAGCATGCTGATAGGTCTTAAGTTCCGGTCACCTAGAAAAGTACAAAAACCAAAAAAATAAAAAAAAATAAAAATATGGCGGCTTTGGAAGTGTGCTTGAATTTTTTGCGATTTGTTTGAAAATTGACATGCTGATAGGTCTTAAGGTCTGGATACGTAGAAAAGTCTGAAAACCAAAACGCCGGCTTTGGAACATTTTCTGCTTGAATTTTTCGCGAATTGTTAGACCACTTTTAATTAAGCTAGAGATCTAAAAATTGGCATGCTGGTAGGTCTTAAAGTCCGGATACTTGCAAATGGACACGAAAAAAACAAACAACAACAGCGCTTTGGAACATTGTCTTCTTGAATTTTTCTACCACTTCTACACCTAGAAAAATGTCTGAAAACCAAAAAATTCAAAAGGGCTTTACAGTTTTAAAATGCTGATAGGTTTAAAGATCATTTTGTCAGAATCATGGAAATGCTTTGAAAATTTTAAATTTTGATTTAAAATTAAGGGGCGCCAAAGCCTGCTCCGTTTTACGTCAAACCGTATGCATTGACGTCACGACGCTTTTCTAAATCGTAAAACAGTTGTGGATTTCAAATTACTTTTCTTTCTCTTAATTACTTTCCCTTTCTTTAATTTTATGTTCAAAAACTGATTTTATAGATTCACCGTTCGGAGAACGGGCATGATTTGCTAGTATGATATATAAAAATTGTACACTAGTGTGCAAAACTTAAGCAACTTTACTGATTTTGGCGTAATTCCGCGAAAACTCACCTGTGAGACATGAAATTCACATTACAGAGGCACAATGCAGTACCTAAAGGATGACGAAAGCAGCGTAGCAAACAAATGAATAGAACGCATACACGAAGGCAGGCAGCAGAAAATGGTTTATTGACAGCACGGCATTCGTACACCTAACCGACAGTCTATGAGGGAGAACAACAATCCAAAGTCCCTTAGTACGGGATATGACCTCCCGAAGTGCAATGGTTGCTTGGCACCGTCTGGCCATACTCAACACCAGATGATCCAACAGTTCTTGAGGTAACAGTTCCCACTCCTCGATGAGCATCTGTGTCAGTTGTTTGGTGTTCTCCGGGGAAACGATCGGGCCGCCAGGCGTCTCCCCAAAACATCCCACACATGTTCGATGGGATTTAAATCGGGGGAGCACGCTGGCCACTCCATTCTGCGAATATCTTCAGAATCTAACAGGTCCTCAACTGCTTGGGACCTGTGTGGGCGAGCGTTGTCGTCCATAAAAACAAAGTCTGGACCAATGGCACCTCGGAACAGACGCACGTGGGGGCGGATGATCTCATCACAGTAACGCGCTCCGGTTACGGAACCTGTGTCGAAAATGTGGAGCTCCGTCCAACCGTTCAGCATAATGCCACCCCACACAAGTACGCCAGGACCACCCCAACGGTCTCGTTCCCTGATGTTCGTGGGATGAAAGCGTGTCCCTACCTCTCGCCAGATCAACTGGCGCGGAGAATCGTTTGTCCGACTGAAACAACGACTCATCGGTAAAGAGGACGTGACTCCATTGATCAGGTGTCCAGTGTGCATGTTCGCGACACCACTGTAAACGGTGCCGCCGATGGGCTGCTGTCAATGGTATGCAGCGCTCTGGCCGGTGGGCATATAGCCCACCCTTATGAAGGCGTCTGGCCACAGTAAACTGGGATACCTGTCGTCCGGTTGCTGTACGCAACCGCTGCGCCATGCTGCCAGCTGTCTGGTTCCGGTCTCTTTTTCGCTTGCACGAGGAGATATCTGTCGTCACTCGCCGTTGTTTTCCTGGGGCGACCACCACCTACCTTTCGTACAGCTGTACCTGTCGTTCGGTAGGCTTTCCAAGCTTGTGACACTACACTTTTATTGATTCCAAACTCTTGGGCAACACTCATCACGGTACGCCCCTCCTCCAGCTTGCCGATCATTCTACCACGTGTAAAGGCATCCTGATGGTTTCTCCTAGCCATATCGCACGATCGATCTCACTTTCACTTGCAGCGAATGTCTGGAAATGCCTCTGTCCGCCGTCTTTTGTAGTCTGCTGGCACTGCGCGCTCTGCCTCCACGCAGTTTACGTGCCCTCACGTCACCTCTGACGTCGAACTCCTGCTATTTGCATATGCATCACCTTTGTCATGAGTTGTTGTTCCCTTGTACAACCCGCAAATCGCCCTTGTCTCCCCTGTCATGACTGTATGCTGTCAAACGACGTTGTTGCGTAAGTTTTGCACACTAGTGTAGAAACTGAAAATGATCAATTTGATTCTTAATCATTTTTCTCATTCTCTTTATTTTGTTGTCTTTTCTGTTAATGATCAAACTGAAATGTGTAAATTTAGCAGGAGTCACAATTTAATTTTCTTTATTTTAATTGTGATTTTAGGTGAAAATGCTGTTTGGGTAAAGTGAGAGCAACAGTCCCTTTATTGCCCTTTAATGGGGATGTACATTTTCATTTTGCTTTTGCAGAAAACTAAGTTCTATTGATCACATTAAATTAAAATTACAATTTTGCAGCTGAAAGTCATTCCGGAAGTTTTCATCACTGTGAGTAAGATTATCGTATTCACAAATAAGAAAATGTACTAGTTCTACTATGCCCACAATCTTCCAAATGCCCATCTTCTGATGTATAGCAGTCATCGAAGATTCGAGAGACAATGCTACTGGCTTTTAATCATTCATGTGGGATAGATTTGTGTTCGAATCCTGGTGCAGTGTGTTTGCTTTATGGCACTGGCTCTCTCCCTACCTTGGAACCAGTAACCCCAAATTAGGGATGGGTGACTTCTTATAGCCCACGCAGTGGTCATTAAATCCGCAAACAAACAAAAATGCTATGTATAGAAAATGATACATTTTGGAATTATCCTCATTGTGGACTCTCCAGCTAAATTTTTTAATTAATGCTTCAATTTTATTACGTAAACTGGATTCAGTAATCATAGTGCCTTGAAGACTAATATTTGTAAATGAGGCTATATTCATTTAATAAATGAGTCTGCAACTCATTCATAAAAAAGATAGTTAAATTTTAATCTTTCGATTTTACTGCTTTAAGAAAGAAACTTTGGCAAAATAAGTCTTTAGAGTATATGACAATTTTGCAGAAACCAACAGTGGAACTACGCATTTTTAATGGCTGAGAGCACAGGCGGCGGAACGTAATAATTTCAGAGGGGGTCCAACTCCTTTCAGAACTAAAACAATCAAAAAAGGAAAAGAAAGATTACAGAGAGAGAAAAACCATAGGATATGTACTTGTACATATCATCCAGGGTATTTAGGGAGGCAAGGAGCCTTGTACCCCCTCCAAGTGTTTCATTTTTTGTTAAAATGCGACTTACACTAGAAAAAAAGCTTTAATTTAATAAAAATGCATAAACTTAGATCAGAAAATGCTTAATTTTTTTTCTTTTTCATTGACTTTTATTTTATCCTGATGAATTCAGAAACTTCCATTTTTTATGCCCCTCCCCCTTTTCGAAAACAAATCCTCCTCAAGTGTCTTCCACAAATTTCTGTCTTGAGCTTGCCACTCCAGCATTCCCAATTTCATCTACCCATCTCTCAAGTAGTGGTCTGTATCTTTTCCTGCCCCTTGGTATCCAATTTAAAATTTCAGTTGTTCAACAGTAGTCAGTTCTTTTAGCAATAAGTCCAGCCCATTGCCATTTGAGGGTCTAAATCATACATACATTTGTCCAGGCTTGTTTATCTTCTATGTGACAAATCTCCAAGAAAGACCTGTGTACAACAAGCTGTAGTATACTTACTGCATAATTTGAGTTCAAATTATTTGTTCAGTTATTTACTTGGCAGATGTATTGATTTTCTGATCTTGAGTCAGACACATTCCGGCTTGGAAAACAAGAGCAAAAGGAAACACAAAGAGGGAGAAAAAAACTCGCCGTGGGTATTGCTTTTTTAAATAATTTATTGCCGTCCCGGTGGCGCAGTGGTCTAAGGCGCTGGCCTCTGATCATTCGTCCGTAAGGGGTCCGGGTTCGAATCCCTGTGAGGCATGGATGTTGTGTTTGTCTTACGGCACTGGCTCTCTCCCTTCCCTGGAACCAGTGACCCTAAATTAGGGACGGGCGACTGCTTATAGCCCATTGAGTTGCTCACGGTGGTCGTTAAACCTCCAATCAAAAAAAAAAAAAAAAAAATATCTTTTTTAAGAGAATTGATCTTTTTAAAGAGAAAAACACAACACTGTTTCACCTTATTTGTGCAAAATCAATCTTTTTTTACGCTTTCCAACCGTGGGTTGAAGAAGCTTATATGCTCCAGCTTTGTCCATCTGTCTGTCCGTCCGCACGATAACTCGCGTAAAAATGGTTCGATTTCGTTGAAATTTTCGTATGTGGTAGGGGATCATTATCGCCCTATTAAAAATGGGCGAAATGGGGTCAAAGGTCAGAACATAGGAGCGGGATCTATTCCATTGCCCTTATGCATCATGACTTGCGTTAAAATGCTTTGATTGAGACAAAACTTTGTGATGTTCCGGAGGTATACTGAACCAATTATGTTGAATATCGTCAAAATGTGGTCAAAGGTCAGGGCACAGGAGCGAGATTTATTCCACAGCCATTATCCGCATTACTGGACTAAAAATGCTTCTATTGCAACAAAACTTTAGCATGTTGCACCTAAGGTATACCAAACCAATGCTGTTTAATTTCATCGAAGTGGGGTCACAGGTCAGAGCACAGTGGCGAGATTTATTCCACAGCCATTATCCTCATAACTTGAGTAATGATTTCTGGTATGTTGGAAAGCGTATCATAATCAATGCATTGCATGATTTTACTAACTTGTTAATTGTACTTAAAGCATTTTCCAGAAAACTGCATCGCATGTGGACGGTCTCCAGGAAATCATCCTGAAAAAACGATAACTCATAATATGCGAACCAGAAATCTTTTGTAGAAAGAGCCACAGTGAGGAGGACCATGAAATTCCATAGGGGATCTGGTCGCCAATGTCCCCTACTTCCGCTGCCCATGGCTGAGACGGACGCGATTTGCAATGTTCCTCTAGTTCTGAAGCAGCGTTTTAAGTCGTCCAAATACAACAGGTGTGTGAGTGAAGGGTGAGATTGTTAGAGCAAGGAACCACCAACATTTATGGGGGTCCTTTGCAGTGAATGAGTTCCTCGTTGGGTAGTAAACTCAATGTGAGCTGGTGTATATGTATAAAGTGATGATTAATAACTATATTTACGTGTTAACAAAGTCCTGTCGCCTGGCTGCTTCTTTTTATATAACTGAATCAGACTTTTATTTTCAGTAGTTGCTTATCTAAACCGAGATTCTTTTTTTTTTGGTTAAAATTCAAACGTAAGCAACAACAACAAAAGTGGCTTTAACATTATTTATTTTTTAAAGTGTAATTTTTTTAACGACCACCGCGAGCAAATTAATGGGCTATATGTTGTAGCTCGTCCCTAACGGCGGGCCTCTGGTTCCAGGAGAGTACCTGTTTCGCAAGACAGACCCACAGCATCCATGTCTCACCGGGATACGAACTAGGACCTATCTCGGACGAAGCGCTTGTGGCGGTGAAAATATCTATTAAGGAATGAAGTACTTACTACAGGTGCATGAAGTCGTACTTAAGGATGGAGCCAATGGAGAAAATACTTTTTGTACAAATGTTCTGAGCATTTACACCCTGCTTTTGCTCTTTAGGAATATTTTGATAACAAATATGGAAAGAATTGTAAGAAACATTCTTAAATTATTTTTCTAATTGTATTTTTTTTTTTACCGTTGTAGTAAATTTAAAAGCCTCTTGTTCGTTATTAACATTTGGCAAAACTTCCTGCCTTTCGTGACTTTGATTTCCGTATTACGTAATATTTTTATATCAGTACTGAACAGTGGAGAGTTTTAAAATATGTATGAGGAGTTCGAGGATTCCGAACCCTTCCCTTGAAGTAAGGTTTCCATTGGTTCTGTGTTTTAATTCTGAGGAAAAACTTAAGATGTCTATAATTTGATTTCGCAAGCGTGTTCTGAATTAAACCACGGAAGTATTTGGCGACGAAAATTGCATTTAGGGGATGTGTTGCGAACAAAATTTGTAGGAAAGACACCAGACGCCGGCAATTTCATTTAGAAATCGTGCTCTTTTGAAGGAAAGTAATTCGTATTTCTAAAGCCAGCGATCTTTCCTCGGTAACCACAGAGAGCGTTCTGCATAATGTTATTGAGAAATGTCGCGCAGATTTAATTAAAAACCACAAATAACAAGCCAGCGGAGTTTTTTTCTTTTATAATTTACTGATATGTAAATCAAATTCTGCATATACTTGTAATTACTCTAATTTATGAAGCAAGGCATACAGATCACGGGCTCGCTCAATGGGGATGGATGGACCAGGAACAATAGGGACGAGCTCTTCGACGGTTATTTCGCAGAAAAAAAAACAATACGCATTTTGTTTAGAACTTTCCGCAGTATTACAGAACCCATTGAAATCCAGCTGATAATGTAAGCCGACAACGACTTAGTACATCCACGAAAAGAATAGTGCATGCTTCTCGCAAATATGGCCTAGTTATTACCGTGTGGGGATAAAATTGTAATCTGAGGAGAACTTAAAAATTTAAGTTTTGTACTAACAGTGATGTAAGCAGATTTTCATATTTATGTATAGCCGGGATTTCTCATGTATATACACACTGAGATGTCACTTTATTAAGTACTAGCAGAGGTACCCGGCGTTTCCCGGGTTTAATTAAAAAAAAAAATCCACGAATCAGCTTCTGAGACAGCGTTTGCAGACTTTTCCCAAAATTATGAATAGGATATATTGCACCGATATGTCTAATTGAAATATGTTCCAGCAATGAAAAAATAAAATCTATACTTGTTCTAATACAGTTGTATGAAACCAGCAGTCTTTATTGACTGTGAATATAGGAAATTCGAAATATACATTTTTCTATCGTGTTGTGATCAGAGTGATGTGCAATTACTTCGAAGTGTAAATAAGTTTATCCTTGACTAGCCTCTGGGTCAACGACGTTGAGTGTTCTTTTTTTGTTTTTGGAACCAAGGTGAAGTTTTTATTTTTATCAACTCGGGAGCAACCAGTGTAGAGCTGACCATGGGAAAAGCATGAAATTTGCAGGTTGAGTCCAACAAATTTTAAAGATTAAACCTGTCTTGTTAGCACGTCTTTTGTAAAAAACAAACGTGCTTATGTTATCGGTTTGTCCGTCCGTCTGTACCCACGATATCTCTGCAACTTTTAGTCCGATTTGAAAAATTCTTTTTGCAGTGGAAAGCTTGAAATATGCGAATGATCCTCCATTTCGTTTTTTTTACGATGTACAACTTCGCCGCTAGAGGGCGTAAATGCAGATGATGTCGAATTCAAACATACGTTTTATTCCACATACACTATCTACCAACAAGTAATTGGACACCCCTGCAATCGACGATATCTGCGATCCTGATACACGTCACGGCCGCCGCCGTTAGATATCGTGGGGGAAACAACGCAACCAGTCGCATGCAAGAGGCCACGCAGTTAGGAGCTCTCTGATTTCGAGAAAGGTGTAATCGTCGGGTATAGCAGAAATGGCCGATCCATACGTGACATATCAAGCGAATTGAAGTACCCAAAATCAACAGTGATCTACGTGATTGGCAAGTGGAAGATGAGAGGTGACTGTCGGAATGTGCCCCGACCCGGCAAAACTGGCAGTCAGAGACCGACGGGTGCTAACCAGAGAAATTCGGAAGAACCGCACCAAATCGATGGGCCACATCCGCGAGGAGTTTCAACAGGCATCCGGGAGTGTTCTTTCGATGAATACAATCCGTAAGAAAGCCCATCTACTCGGTTATCATGGACCTGCTGCCGCCCACAAGCCTTTGATCACAAGTCCAATAGCGCTGCTCGGCTAACGTAGTGCAAAGAACGTCGACAGTGGACCGTTGAACTGTGGAAACAGGTTCTCTGGAGCGAGGAATCAAGGTTCACCCTCTACCGTTCGGATGGCAGGGTCTGGGTTTGGCGTCTGCCTGGAGAACGCCTGCTGCCGGAATGTATTGTGCCAACTGTGAAGTTCGGCGGCGGTGAAATTATGCTATGGAGGTGTTTCTCCTGGTATGGTACGGGACCCTTGGTTGCAATTCCTGGTAGACTCAACGCCGAGACCTACTGAACCATTTTGGATGACCATGCGCTTCCTACGTTGTGGCAGTTTTACGGGGTGGACCCATGTTACTTTCAAGATGACAATGCCACCTGTCATGCTGCGAGGTCCACCATGGCTTGGTATGGTGACAGTGGGGTTAATCGAATGCACTGGCCTGCGCAGAGCCCGGACCATAACCCTATTGAGCACCTCTGGGACGAGTTGGAGCGTCGACTTTAAGGGGTTCCTCTACCGTCCGAAATCGGTGAAAGAACTAACCTGTCTTCTCCAAGCCGAGTGGAAGAAAATACCGCAAGCCGTCGTACAACGCCTGGTTAAGAGTATGTACCGGAGGGTCGCAGCTGTAATCACCGCTCGTGGAAGCTCCACCAACTATTGAAAGTGAATAAACTTCGTTTTCCTTTGCTATCACAGGTGTCCAATTACTTGTTGGTAGATAGTGTATTTGCTTCTATACATTCGATTGAAAAAATTATTTTATCTTTCGATTCCATTTATGTCGAAGAGTATTTTAGATATAGTTACTTTTTTACGCTTTCCAACCGTAGGTTGAAGAAGCGTATATGCTCCAGCTTTCTCCGTCCGTCTTTTAGTCTGTCGGCGCGATAACACGTAAAAATGGTTCGATTTCGATGAAATTTTAGTATCTGGTAGGGTACCACCAGGGGACGAACCCTATTGAAAATGTGTAAAGTGGGGTCAAAGGTCACGCCATAAGAGCAGGATCCATTCAATTGCCCTTATGCGTCATAACTTGCGTAAATATGGTTCGATTTCGATGAAATTTTAGTATGTGGTAGGGGACCACCAGGGGACAAACCCTATTGAAAATGGGTGAAGTGGGGTCAAAGGTCACGCCATAAAAGCTGGATCCATTTCATTGCCTTTATGCGTCATAACATGCGTAAATATGGTTCGATTTCGATGAAATTTCAGTATGTGGTAGGGAACTAACTGGGCACGAACACTATTGCAAATTGGGGTCAAAGGTCAGGCAGGGCATAAGAGCGGGATTTATTCCATTGCCCTTATGCGTCATAACTTGCGTAAAAATGGTTCGATTTTGATGAAATTTTGGTATGTGGTAAGGAACCACCTGGGAACGAAAGCTATTGAAAATGGGTGGAATGGGGTAAAAGGTCAGGACATAAAAGCGAGATCCATTTCATTGCCTTTATGCGTCATAACATGCGTAAATATGGTTCGATTTCGATGAAATTTTAGTATGTGGTGGGCACGAACCCTATTGAAAAAGGGCGAAATGGGGTCAAAGGTTAGGCAGGACATAAGAGCGGGATTTGTTCCATTGCCGTTATGCGTCATAACTTGCGTAAAAATGGTTCGATTTCGATGAAATTTTAGTATGTGGTAGAGAGCCACTGAGGACGAACCCTATTGGAAATGGGGTCAAAGGTCAAGACACGAGTGGGATCCATTCCATTGCCCTTTTGCATCATAACTTACCAAAAAATGTTTCGATTGCGACAAAACGTTATCATGTTGTTCCGGAGGTATAGTGAACTGGTTCTGTTTAATATCAACGAAATGGGGTCAAAGGTCATTGCACAAAAGCAAGATTTATTCAACAGCCATTATTCTCATAACTTGCGTAAAACTGCTTCTATTGCGACAAAACTTTAGTATGTTATTCTTGAGGTGTACTGAACCGGCTCTGTTGAATATCATCGAAATGGGGTCAAAGGTCAGGACGCAGGAGCGAGATTTATTCCACAGCCATTATCCTCATAACTTGAGGAATAATTTCTGGTATGTTGGAAAGCGTATCATAATCAATGCATTGCATGATTTTACTAACTTGTTCAAATTACGGATAGATTTTCCGCTAGGGTCTTAAGAGTAAATTACATTTTTCCCGATAACTCTTCTTCTAAAACTCCGATTTGAAAAAAATTCTTCAGCGGATACATCTCTTGATGGAAAATCTTTTGCATATAACTTTTAATTTTTGGTAAAGAATACTTTGGCCACCAGGGGGCGTAAGTGTTAATTTTTGCTTCTGATGTATTTGCCATAAAATCTGAGCTTCTAAAATATCGATTGAAAAAATTCTTTCGTAGACTGATGCCACTCACATCGATAAACCTTTTTGGAATATTTTCTTCCTAAAATATTCCACAGTTTCTCCGCCAGGTGGCGTAGATGTATATCTTATTTTTGTCAATATCTCTACTTCTAGGAGTCCAATTTGAAAAATTCTTTCTTTGTTGCATAGTGTTTTCAGTGTGCCATGTTTTTCATATATTGTAAAAATTTTCATGCAATTCATAGACTTTCCGCTAAGGGGCGTAAAGGTAAGTTGCGTTTCTCCTTATATCTCTGCTTCTAAACTTCTGATTTGAAAAATTCTTTCTGCACCGGATACAGCTCCTGATGGGAAATCGTTTGCACATAATTTCTAATTTTTGTAAAAAAATTGTTTGGCCACCATGGCGCGTAAATCTTAATTTCCGCTTCTGATGTATTTGCAGCAAAATATGAGCTTCTAAAATCTCGATTGAAAAAAGTCGTTTGTTGACCGATACTGCTCATGTCGACAAACCTTTTAGGAACATTTTCTTCTTGAAATAATGCATGGTTTCTACGCCAGGGGCGTAGATGTATATCTTATTTTTGTCAATATCTCTACTTCTAAAAGTCCGATTTGAAAAATTCCTTCTTTGTTGGATAGTGCTTCCGATGCGAAATGCTTTTTCTATAAATTCAAAATTCACAAGTAAATCATAGACTTTCCGCTAGGGGGCACAAAGGTAAATTGCGTTTTCTGCGTTATTTCTGCTCCTGAAACTCTGATTTGAAAAATTCTTCCTGTATCGCATACAAGACCTGATGGAAAATATTTTTCACATAATTTCTAATGTTTGGTAAAGAATGGTTTGGCTACCAGGGGTCATAAGTGTTAATTTCTGTGTCTGATGTATTTGTAGCAAAATCTGGGCTCCTGAAAAACTCGACTAAAAATTTTTTTTTTACTTGGACCGATACCGCTTATATGGATAAACCTTTTGAGAATACACTCTTTTTGAAATAATGCATGGTTTTCCCACCAGGGGACTTAAAGTCACATCTTATTTTTGTCGATATCTCTGTTTCTAAGAGTTCGTAAGCTCACGATTCCGTTTACAGCAATACCTGAGGGATTGAAAATATTTCTTTCGTCAGATCTATTGTTTTCCATACCGGTTCCATTGACTTAGAATAGCTTTGATGAATTTAATTTGTGTCAGAACGGATTCAAAAGACGTGCTTATTACACCCGAAAATTCGGTGTCATCTTTCTTGTTGATAGTCGTTACAAACAGGACAGCAGGAAACTGTAGTCGTTTAAACTAAAATGGAAGTTCAGATGAAACTATTGGAATTCGTGAAATAAAATCATGGTCTTCTGTGCAACATGGCCACACCTACGAAAGAGTTCTATAGAATTCTATAAAAAACATTGTAGGAAACTTTTTATGTAAATCTTTAGAATTATGGCCCCTTTTTCTGTAAAGATGGTTCTATAAGTTCTGTCAAAGGCTTTATGGAAATGTTTACAGAATTTAAGAGTAAAAATAGGAATTTGCAAATAGAATGCTATAATTGTACATTTTTATGACCTTTGACGTATTTTTTATCCATCATGTTAAATAACGAAAGATATGGTGATGACATGGGATTCTATAGAAATGAACCTTATAGAATCAATGGCCATCCGGTTCTGTAGAACACACTATAGAATTCTATAGAAAACTGTTTCTATAAACCCACCACCACAGTTGTTCTATAAACATTTGATAGAATTCTATAGATCTCTATATAGCTCAATAAAACGTTTTTCGTGGTCATAATAGTAGCTCCGAAGATATTTGAAATGAGTTTCTTGTTAGTCATGTTCCATTCTAGAGTGCTGGGGAGATCCAGATTTCATCACGATAAAATAAATAAAACCTTGGCTCAGTGGTCTAACAATGAACAACAAAAACAAACTTTTTGTTTGTTACAAAGACTGCATATGCCGAATCATACAGTATTTGTCATGCTGATTACAAATCTGCTTGCTAAATTGTGCTGTCGGGCATAGTTCTGGAGTAACCTGTTGTGTCAGTTTGCAATAAGCCTTCATTTTGGCATGTATATTTCGCTACAAGCAATTAATTACACTTACCTTAAAAAGTAGTTATTTTAGATTTTCTTCTGTACTTTGGTTGTACTATATCCCTCTTTCGAGTCCAACAGTAATCAGCTAGCATTTTAGGGCTCCATTTTCCTTTTTAGCGGTTTTCTATGGTACATATGTCCTGATGAAAACGTTCTCCGTGCTCATCGCTTACAGCTCCCAAATTCTGTGGAAACAAGTCCAGATGCGAGTGAAGGAAATGTATTTTAAGGGACATATTGCATCCCATGGCCTTATAGTTTTCTAGAAGCTCAGTAACAAGTTCTTTATAATTTTCTGCCTTCCGGTTGCCTAAAAAAGTTCAGTACCACATCTTTAAAGGACTTCCATGCAGCAGCTTCAGTCTCATTCAAAATGCCTTCAAATGCAAGATCACGCATAAGTTCCCTTTTTTGTGGACCAATAAAAGTGCCTTATTTAATTTTGGCTTCAGATATTTTGGGAAACTTGTTCTTTAGAAAACGAAAGGCTTCTCCATCTTTATTCAAATGCCTTTACAATTTTTTTTTATCAAACCCAGTTTGATGTGAAGCGGTGGTGAGTACACGTTCTGAGAACTTCCTGAAGGCTCAGCAATAACATTTTTATTAGCTGAAATTAAGGTCTCTCTTTCAGACCAGGTCTTTTTAATGTAATGAGAATTTCTGTCCCCACTGTTCCATTCACAGAGGAAGCAGCAGTATTTTGTGTATCCAAGTTGTAGACCAAGGAATAAAGCTATCACTTTAAGATCGCCATAAATATTCCATGCGTGTTTTTTGTATACTATACTTCGAAGCAACAGTTTCATATTTGCATATGTTTCTTTCATGAATGCAGCATATGTAACAGGTACTGACGGATGAATGTTTCTGTTATGAAGGACAGTTTTAAGCTTATTTTTGAGGAATCTATAAAAACTCTCCATTCTTCAGGTTTGTGTTGTTGTCCAAAGGCTTCAAACAATAAGTCTATATCATTGAAGTACACAAGATCACCACTCTTCGAAAATAAGAGTGGTGATCAAACTCTTGCTGTCATCAACGAAAACTACATACTTTTGTACATTGTACTGATGGAATCTTTTACAATTAAGTACAAAAGTATGTAGTTTTCTTCGATGATAGCTAGAGTTGTAACACTTATGAAATATAAGTGTTGAAACTCTTGCTGTCATCGACGAAAACTACATACTTTTGTACTTGTTTGTAAAAGATTCCATCCCTTCAATCTTGAAGCCAATATTTCGGCCTGACTTTTTGCTAAATGAAGGTCACGAACCAGGTCATTTAATTCTTCCTGACTTATAAGGTGAGGCACAGAATCTTTCGAGAAATCAAGATCTTGTTGTACTTTAATATCTTCTTCGCTGTGAGGATTTATTTCATCAGTATCACTATCATCTAAACTCCATGACTGTGGAGGTACAGGAACAGGAAGATCTGGACCATGAGGAACAAGTCTTATTGCCGAAGGAATACTGGGATACTGAATCGTGTCTTTTGTCTTAGCTGTAATTCCATATATCTCAGTGATGGAAAAGTAACAGTCTGCTAAGTGGTCTTTCGGTTCTTTCCAAACCATTGGTACCTCAAATGACATTTTACGTGATCCCTTCAACCAGCCAGTCAACAAAGTTACACATGAATTACTACAAATGTGAGGCGCCCAAGATTTATCTACATCACCCATTTTGCACTGGAAATAAAATTCATACGGTTTTCTAATCAACGGTGTGAAATGTAGCCTTTGAAAAGTAAATTGTCTGCAAATGTAGCAGAAACTCTTTGGATGGTTTACACAAGTACGCGGCATTATTTAACGTACACTTTGTTCAATCCACACTATTTTTTAAAACCACGAGAATATGCACGTCCTTCAATACCTATTAAATGCATTCGAATGACAAAAATTCTGCTTTGTTCCCCCTTCCCAGGAAGAATTGCAAATCAGGAAGTAACGGCGCCAGTACATCTACTCTCAGAGACACAGCAATCCTGACTGCAGACAGAGGTCTCCGTTGGGAAACATAGGGAGATTCCTTTAAGTAACTCAACATATTTTTTTTCATGATTGGAGGTTTTACGACGAAGCAACTCAATGGGCTATAAGCAGTCGCCCGTCCCTAATTTAGGGTCACTGGTTCCAGGGAAGAGAGAGCCAGTGCCAGCATCCATGCCTCACAGGGATTCAAGCCCGGACCCGTCACGGACAAATTCATATTTGGTTTCAGCACCCGTAAATACATACAAAACCGTTAAAGTTTTCTTTGTAACAAAACCCTTGTTGTTCAGTGTTATTCGTCAGAGTTGTGTCCGGGTTCGAGTCTCGGTGAGGCGTGGATTTTGTGTTTGTCTTACGGCATTGGCTTCTTCCCTTCCTTAGAACCAGTGGCCCTAAATTAGGGATGGGTGACCGCTTTTTTTTTTAATTGGAGATTGATCTACAGGGCGCTGCTAAAGAAGCTGCATTTGCATACCATACTGCAAAGCACGAACTAAGTTTCAAGACGTGCGATTATAACTCTAAACTGATAAAAAAATTGTTCGAGACAAAATTTTCGGCTGCTCGGACTAAACCCTAAGCCGTTGTTTTAAATGTCATTTCTCTATTTATATTCAGTGAAGTATTGAAAAAGTTAAATAATGTAAATTGCTAGCGGTATTTTCTTCCACTCGGCTTGGAGAAGACAGGTCAGTTCCTTCACCGTTTTTTGGACGGTGGAGGCACCCCTTAAGTCGACGCTCCAACTCGTCCCAGAGGTGCTCGATAGGGTTAAGACCCGGGCTCTGCGCAGGCCAGTCCATTCGATTAACCCCATTGTCACCATACCAAGCCATGGTGTACCTCGCAACATGACAGGTGGCATTGTCATCCTGAAAGTAACATGGGTCCACCCCGTAAAACTGCCACAACGTAGGAAGCGCATAGTCATCCAAAATGATGCGGTAGGTAGCGGTGTTGAGTCTACCAGGAATTCCGACCAAGGGTCCCGTGTCATACCAGGAGAAACACCCCCATAGCATAATTCCACCGCCGCCGAACTTCACAGTTGGCACAATAGATTCCGGCAGAAGGCGTTCTCCAGGCACACTCCAAACCCAGACCCTGCCATCCGAACGGTAGAGGGTGAACCTTGATTCGTCGCTCCAGAGAACCTGTTTCCACTGTTCAACGGTCCACTGTCGACGTTCTTTGCACTACGTTAGCCGAGCAGCGCTATTGGATTTGGTGATCAAAGGCTTGTGGGCAGCAGCACGTCCATGAGAACCGAGCACATGGGCTTCCTTACGGATGGTATTCATCTAAAGAGCACTCCCGGATGCCTGTTGAAACTCCTCGCGGATGTGGCCCATCAATTTGGTGCGGTTCTTCCGAATTTCTCTGGCCAGCACCCGTCGGTCTCTAACTCCCAGTTTTGTGGGTCTGCCGGGATGGGGATAATTCCGATAGTCACCTCTCATCTTCCACTTGCCAATCACGTAAGCCACTGTCGATTTTGGGTACTCCAACTCGCTGGATATGTCGCGTATGGATCGGCCGTTTCTGTGATACCCGACGATTACACCTTTCTCGAAATCAGAGAGCTCCTAACTGCGTGGCATCTTGCATGCGACTGGTTGCGTTGTTGTTTCCCACATGATATTTAACGGCGGCGGCCGTGACGTGTGTCAGGACCGCAGATATCGTCGATTGCAGGGGTGTCCAATTACGTGTTGGTAGATAGTGTATAATGGTGGCAGGGTGATTTTGTTTCTGTTAACCAAAGAAATACTGATGGCATTTTGTTCTGTAACTACCATATCTTTTCTCAAAGGCCACTCTTTCCTTATCCAGTTATCATGTTTGGCCTTGCTGTTCCAAAGACATAAAATACCCGGATATTTTGTGTAGCCACTTTGTTAACCAAGGAGAAAGTTTACCATTTTTAGGTCTCCACAAATCACCCATTGACGTTCTTGATACCTGATCTTTCCCAAAACTAGAAAGATTGTGTCGTGCTGCTGTTCCATTCTGCATAGTGACTAATTGGAATTGAGCAACATCTGTTGCCGTTGCGTAAAAGAACACATTTAAAACTCCGCTTGGAGTTGTCAATGAAAAGACGCCATTCATTTGGCATGTATTCTGATAGATCCATTTTCTTCAGGCCTTTGACATCATTGCAGAACACTAGGTTTGCCGCCCCGGTGGTGCAGTGGTCTAAGCGATGGCCTCTGATCATTCGTCCGAAAGGGGTCCAGGTTCGAATCCTGGTGAGGCATGGATGTTGTGTTTGTCTTACGGCACTGGTTCTCTCCCTTCCCTGGAACCAGTGACCCTAAATTAGGGACGGGCGACTGCTTATAGCCCATTGAGTTGCTCACGGTGGTCGTTAAACCTCCAATCAAACCCCGCACGGGGATAACTGGTTTTCCAGTTATTTGGGGAGCGGCGCCCCCACGGCCCGAGCTGACCTTGTGACTGGTCAACATCTGATGTCATGCCACCGCTTGTTTTTTTTTTGTTTCGGTGCTGTTGGTGTTTGCAGGGACGGCTGTTCATCCAGCTGTTGGGGAGTTGCGGCCCCACGATCCCTACCTGGTCTTGTGTCTCGCTTTTTTGTTTTTATTTATTTTCTCCACTGGCTAGTTGCCCGTGTTGTATACCCTACCTAATCGCTACCACGTTATGTACTAACACCCCGGTCTTGTGGTTTTGTTACCCTCCACCACTAACTGTATTATATTAACCGCTCAGTTCGTAGGTTGCTGAGATTCCGTTTAGGTTCCCTTCCAGGATTTGTCTTCTTTGGATTTCTTTTTTTCCTTTTAGCTGGTTTGGGTGCTAGACCTACCTGCATGTTTGCCGCGTGCGGAGACCCGTGAGGCGGAAATGGGATGTCTGGCGGCTGAGGTCGCAGGAGACCGGATAAGTGCCTCCTGTGTACCAACACTCCTCTTCGACCCCGGCTTCGCTGTAAACGGGAGGCTAGAGACTAACCCACCTCTAGTCAGATGTCTTGTACCAAGTTGTGTACAGGGCTTTAGCGGCTTTTTTGTCGTATAGCACGGCAGGGTAAGCCCGGGGGCTGTGGGATCATGCCAAAGGCGTTGGCATGACGGTACCCGGAGGCCGAAGTGTCCGCCGAGTGCGTGTGATCACAGCCAACGGACTATATCTGCAACGTATAAGTTCCAGAACTGTGTCCAGCGTCATTTTCTTGGCTTGCAGACCTCCAGTTCTCCCTTGTAGGGCTCGGTGGTGGGTGGAGTAGTCTGCAGACGAATCTTCCTCCTTTTTTCCATGGGTAGAAACAAAAACAAAAACTCCAAATTTAAGTCACCTGAGCAAATGATAGTTGACAACGACTCTCCTTCGTCTTCTCAACCTACCAAGTCTCATGCCCTTAAACGGTCTTTAGACCTTGACCTGGACCAAGAATGTGGAACCTCTTCTTCGGCAGCTGTACCAGTCGGTCCGAAGCGTCGTCTCTCCTCGATTGCTGTGACTACGCATGCTACACACTTACTTGTAGAATCCATCGATCCGCATGAGAGACTGTCCACCAGATCTCCCTTTTTCATTTCTAAAGCTTTGGACGCTGCGGTTGGCCCCTTGAAGTCTGTGAGGAAGCTTCTCTCTGGGGACCTGCTTGTCCAAACTTGCAGTGTTTCTCAGAGTAACACTTTTCTGCACCTTACTAGTCTTCAAGGCATTCCTGTAAAAGTGACACCTCACCCGTTTCTTAACACCTCTCTGGGTGTTATTTCGGAGTTTGATCTCTTGCCATGCAGTGACGACGAATTGGTGACTGAACTTGCTGATCAAGGTGTTATTGCTTCACGTCGTATGATGTTCCGGCGCGATGGTTCCTTGATTAAGTCTAAAAATGTAATCTTGACTTTTAACTAACCGAAAGTTCCGACCGAAATCAAGGCTGGCTACTTGGTCTGTGGAGTTCGCCCGTACATTCCCAGTCCTCTGCGCTGTTTCAGGTGCCAGAGGTACGGGCATTCCCAACGTTTCTGTAAGAGTTCCGCTCGTTGCGCAAATTGTGGCTCCAGTGAACATGACGGGGATGGTTGCACTTCTGCGGCCTGCTGTGTTAACTGCGGTGAGGCCCATGCAGCTTACTCCCGCAACTGTATGAAATGGAAGGACGAGATGGCGATCCAGCGCCTCAAGACCCTGGAAGGCCTCTCGTACCCTGCTGCCAAGGCCAAGTTGGGTATACCCACCAACCGACAGCGTACTTTTGCCGCAGTGGTTCAGTCTCTGCCACAACCCGTGCAGCCCTTTGTTCCGCGCCCTGTAGCTCTCGCCGCACTTGCCAAGCGATCTACAGCTGAACAAGCGACACAGGTGGATTTCACCGAGCTCCAGCTTATTCGACCAGCTGAGTCTGCGCCTTCTCTTTTGAAGACGACCGACCCTTCCGGTTCCCAGCAGACAGCCTGCACGTGCTGGAGACCCGGCCCTCAATCCGCAAAGGTGTGCAGTGTCCATCCAACTGTCGCGGTCCACCTGACCAACATTGCAACTGTCTCGGACTCAGCGAGGTCCCCACCCTCAACCAACATTATAGAGGAACATCGGGGGGAGGAGAGTGACAGTTCGTCCCCAGCCTCATCTAACATTGCAGAGGAACATGAGGGGGAGGATAGTGACAGTTCGTCCTCGCCCTCGGCCAGCATTGCATTGGAGTGCGTGGGGGAGGAGAGTGACTCATCCTATGTGTAGTTGTGTTCGATTTCGTAATGTGTTTTATCATTCTCATTCCTCAGTTTTACTTAATCGGCTTGTTTCTCACCATTGTACCATGTTTTTCCTACTGTTTGTTTCATTGTCTTTTTTGGCCCTTCCTTCGTACTCATGGTTCGGTTTTACTTGGTCAGCCAGATTTTGCGATTTATGCCCCGTTTTATAATTTTGTCTGTTTGTCTTGTGTCTGGCGCTCTTTGGCCAACCATGGCCCTTGCGCCAATAAAATCTAATAACCAACCAACCAACCTCCAATCAAAAAAAGAAAAAGAACACTAGGTTGTTTCCCTTAAAGAAGAATGGCAGCAAATCCTTTTCTCTTCTGCGATAAAACGTAACGTTCTTCCCAGAATGAAGTAAATTGTTTTCATTCAACCAGGTGGCCAGCAATTCAAAAGACTCCTTTGAGAGGTTCAGATCCCTGATGAGGCCAGTCAGTTTATTTTGGCTAAAACGTTGAGCACTTTGTAAAGTTCCAACAAAATCATTGTCATTTTCTACACTTCTGTTATCTTGTATGTCATCAGACATGCGTGCTTAATCATCCTCTGAGAATTCTGGTAGGTGGCGGAAAGATGGAACGGGAACCTCATTTGAATGTTGAGATCGTCTTGCTGAACTAGGTCAGGATATGTCCACCTACTTCGATTATTTCGATTGGTGACCTTGATTTGACAAGACAAAAATATCAGTTATCATGGTGGTTTTTTGGCCTCCTCCAAACCATTGGTACTTCAAATTTCAGGCATGTCCTCTTTCTGTTTGTCCATTGCTGCAAACGCTCCGTGCAAGTTTTGCATACAATATGGGAAGCCCACGATTTATCTTGGTCTCCAAGCTGGACGTCAAAATAACCAAGATATGCCCTCTTCGTTTTTTTTCTTTTTGATTGGAGGTTTAACCAGCACCACAATGAGCAACTCAGTGGGAAATAATCAGGGCCGCTGGTTCCAGGGTCGGGAGTTAGCCAGTGCTGTAATAAGACAAACACAACATCCATGCCTCACCGGAATTCGAACCCGGACCCATCTCGGACGAATGGCCATAGGCCATCGGTTAGACCACTGCGCCACCAGGACGGCAATGCCCTCCTCAGAAATAGGTTTCCTTCTTTCAGAGTGTACTCGCTACAAATGTAGCAAAAGACGTCTGGATAGTTTAAGCAGCTTCTTTGTGAGGAAGCCATGGCATGTACTCTATCTGCAAACATAAATAGATCACATTACATTCTCTAATTGTATAGTTGTTCACAAACATACAATTAGACTAGCAGACACTGGCTTTACAATAATAAATTAGAATATTGAAATTATTATAATTTCGGTTCACTTAATTCCTTGCGCAACACAACACAGACTCAACAACACTCAGTTTACATTCATCCGATTCTACTCGCTATTTGCCTATTTCTGTTCTTGGCGAGCTTCGCTTCACGGGATCGTTGCCAAAGTCGGCGTACCTACACACGCGGGGGAACCACAATGTTCATTTATCATTCTGAAGGATCGCTAATTAAAAATATACACTTTGTTGTATTTCTGCACATCAGCATCTAAGGTGGGTATGCAGTATCTCCAAAACTTACAGCCAAACCGATGCCATTTTTGGAATCTTCTCCCCAAATGTACCGAAGAATAAGTCTAACTTCCAAAGTACCAGATAAAAGCAAAATTTTCTTTTGGGCTGTGTTAATAGGAACACCTTCATAATAACGTGTTAGGTTGCCCTTGACTTTCAAAACAGCCTCATTTCTGTGTGGCATTAATTCCACAAGGTGCTGATATGGTGCAACAGGCATGTTAAGCCAAGCGGATGTCACGGCGTCCGTCAATTACCGAATGTTCTCTGTGTTCTCTGGAGGAAGATCTCTGCTATGAATGGTTCTTTCAATTTCATCCCACATGTGTACAATTGGGTAAGTTGGGGGAGGGGGGGCATTTTAGTATTTTAAAGTTACTATCGTGCTCGTGGAACCACTCTGTGACAATTGGGGCACTGTGGCGTGGTCATGGAAATACCCATACATGTTCACAGAAACACCATGAACATGCACGGGTGTATTTGATCCGCAATGATATTAAGATGTTTCGTGACATCCAAATGCTATTCCAGAAGTACAGGGTAACTCAAAATGATTGCTCCGATTACAAATGACGGTAACGTGTTTATGAAGATAAATAGACAGCTGATATCGCTAAACAAGAAAAAGGATTGTATAGAATTTTATTGGAACCTACTGCTGTGTTGCTATGGTGACGTAGGATAGTGAGATGCCCGTGCGCCAAAGCCAGTGGGAAGAAATGGCGACCGCAGCAGAAAAGGCGTTTTGAGTGCTGGAGTTTAAAAAGTGTCATTCTGTTGTTACAGTGGAGAGAATGTTTTGTGATCGATAGAAACGTGCTCCTCCAGATGGCTACTTCCACAACTGGATGACGATTCCGGGGAACTACATTATACAGCAAGATTGAGCCCCCCCCATTGGAATATGCACGTTCGCCAATTTTTGAACGAAATTCTTCCGAACCGTTGGATTCGCCGTTGTGGACAGGACGTCAGAGTTTTCTGCAAGTGGCCCCCCAGGTTTCTGGATCTTACTCCTTGTGACTTCTTTTTGTGGGGGTATGTCAAAGACCATGTGTATGTGCCACCTTTGCCGATAACACTGCAAAAACTAAAGATGAGCATTCAGCTTGCACTGGCATCAGTGACTACGAAAATGCTTCATAATGTATGGCGTGAAATGAATTACCGTTTTGATGTCCACGTGACCCAGGGAGTCACGTAGAACATTTGTAAGGTATGGAAACAAAATTCTAAACTTCCTTCTTTATTGTACAACAATGTGATCTCCGTATCTATGTTCATAAACCAGGTATTGTCATTTGTAATCGGGGCAATCATTTTAAAAGACCCTGTATTAAGGAACCTAGTTCTCTCTATGAAAACAGACCCCAGACCATTGCACCAGCTTGTACAGGGTGTGCACAATGTCTTGTTACCCCCTCATGTAATAAGAAATGTAAGTGAGCTATGTATCTGTTGTATGATGTATATGTTGAGTTATATGTTGAGGCATCCTTAAACATCCAGTGGATCCGTTTGGGCTCCGTCATTCTCGTGACAAAGAATAATTTTACGCCATGTTCCGTGGGACATTTTTCGAAGCAGTTGCGGGGTGATATGAGAGAAAGCACGTCTCACTGCTTGTTTAAGTTCATCAGTGGTTTGGCAGCGCTGATGTACAACAACTTCCTTTATGAAACCCCAAAGGGCATTATCACACGTTGAGAGATCTGGGCTTCGAGGTGGCCATTGAAGTGGAGCGGGCAGCACTGCCGAATCTCGGCCGATCCAACGATATTGAAAGACCTCACCAAGGTATTCCCGAACAGCGATCGCGTAATGGGCGGGTTCAGAATGCCAAGATTTCCAAGTTGTGGCACAAACAAGGTTTGCAGCATGTCCAGAGAAGTTGTCTGATTCACTGGACCATCAAAGAAATACGGTCCAAACAGATGTCGACTATTCATTGCAGCCCATATCATGACATGCGGAGGATGATGTTCCAATTCTTCGACATAATGTGGGTTTTCCTTGAACCGGAACACAACGTTCCGTGATCGACAGCTGCGGTATATCGCACATTCATCAGTGAAAATGACCTTTCCACGTTTTGGGATTGTGGCAAATGTCTGAAGCATCATTGCACATGCATCCCGTCTGCGGTTTAAATCGATGTCTGATAACTCCTGAACGAACATCGGACGATATGCGTGCAAATTCAGGTAATTCTTTATGTGCTTATGCAGTGTCGATCGTGGTTTTCCAAGCTCCGTTGATCGTTTGCGGAGCGACTTCATCGGTGGCCTTATAACTGATTCCTCGACCGCTTGACACTGTTTCACTCTGGTTGATGGTCTTCCCGTTCGTGGTTTATCCTAATGTTGCCTGCTTCGAAGAGTTTATGATCCCACCGCAGAAGAGTCTGTTTTGGAGGGGCCTCTTTGTCGAATCGTTGTTGAAAATCGGACTCACGTCACACATTGTCTTCCCTGTGTGTGGACGTTCGTGTACCCAGACACTAACAGCAATCCGCTGTTCCAGGGTGTATTCGCTGGTATCACACATGGTTCCAGTACCTAATCTGTAAATAAACACAATACAGACCATAACTCAACATATACATCATACAACAGATACATAGCTCACTTACATTTCTTATTACAGGGGGGGGGGTGTTAACAAGACATTGTGGACACCCTGTACAGTTAACTCTAGACAGCTGGGGTCCATTGATTTGGACTGTTGATACCATATTCTGTCCCTTCCATCGGCATGTAATAACGGAAAATGTGAGTCAACGTTCCATACGATCAGTTTCCAGTCCTCGAGGATCCAGTTTTGGTGCTCCCGTGCCCAATGTAAACGAATTTTAGCACAGAAGAATGATACACAAAGGGGACGTCTGCTATTATTGCACATTCGCACAAATGTGCAGCGGGCTGTGTATGTTGAAATTCTTCTATCAATACGGCTGTTTTATTGCGCAGTTTCTTGACTCAACGGAGCTCGTCTGTTACCTCCTGAATCCTGTCCAGCTGCTGTTGTACTCGAACATAGTCCAGTCCTTTCCTTTCAAGGAAGATCTCTGACTGCTTGTTTTGTTGCTTGCTTACAAATCATTGTAAACACTTTATATAGTTCTTGCATAGCCGAGATTTCCTCTTTCTAAGATTTATAAGCCGGCCTATCGCTCACTATCGTGCCTCTTTCAAAGTCGCTTAAATAAGTCTTTGCAATATTTCCGCTCTTTGTCTTTGTGAGCTGAACTGAACTGCCCTCATTTAGTGGATCAACCTGATCATGAAGGGGCTACAAATCCCCACCGGGATGACCACTACGACTGACTCAACAATCAGTCTTGTAGGGCTCCCGCCCACAGAGGAGGTTTAGACTTCTAGCCAGCTACGCCTAGACAGGCTTCGAGCAGAAGTACAGGAACGGAAGAACAGTAGATTGAGTCTAGAGGCTTACTATAGAAATGTTGGTAGATAGGGTGAAATCAGGAGATATAGCCACTAGTGTGCGTCGAAGGAGTGACTGACGTCACGGTACACACTAGCAGATCGAGGGAGGAAGGGAGAAGGAATAGACGCCCTTAATTTTTGGCCAGGGGGCCAGTATCCAGGATCCGACAGTTTAGCATGCCTATCCGAAGCACGGAGGATATTTATTGGTTTGAACATTTCTACCTGCCTGGGGTCAAACCAAGGTCGTGACAGTCGGAAACGCTCACAACTAAGTCATCCGCAGCCCTTGCCAATGAGTTGTTCATAAAGCCGTTTCAAAGTCATAGTTCCGTATATAAGTGAGGTTGGCTCATGTCTGATTGCTATTGGGTGCCCCTAATGCAGTAATTTGCTATTTCAGTGTGCATACCAGGATTAGAGCAAATGCTATCCCACACTCAGTAACCCGCATGGCTAAAGTGGTGAGTTATGGCCGTCCCCTAAATGACTTTACAAGAAGAAAAAAAGACATACAGAGGCCGCGATAAACTCAAAAAAGCATGGAAAAACGCTGTCTTCGTATAAGGAAGAA
This sequence comes from Macrothele yani, assembly GCA_039090855.1. Taxonomy (NCBI): domain Eukaryota; kingdom Metazoa; phylum Arthropoda; class Arachnida; order Araneae; family Macrothelidae; genus Macrothele; species Macrothele yani. The sequence goes on along the minus strand of CM076989.1, from coordinate 59,431,614 downwards.
AGGTAGGAAGGCGAATTCATGAATCAGGAAAATGACAAGAGTTAATGACATGATTAAAGTAAAGACCCTGAAGTGGCATGGGATGGGCATATTGGTAATAGAACTGACAGCTGGACAACTGAAATACTAGACTGGATACCAAGAGGCAGGGATCCAGAAGAAAACCGTATGGGAGATGGGCGGACGAAATTCGAAAGCATGCTAGATAGACATGGAAGAGAACTATGGAGGAGACTCTGAGACATAGGCGTAACACCACTGAGGGGAGGGGGGGGGTCAGGACCCCCAGATTTTCAGAGTCGGGGATCCTCATGTATATATATAATGTGTGTACGTGTGACCGAACCCCTCCAGATTTTGAAACACTGGTCTGAGAGACCTACAACAGTAGATTGAGAATAGTTTGCGATGATTCTGATTAATGATATTTATATATAATGGTGAATACATATTCATTAATTCAATTTTTTTCAGGAACACTAGATTGTAAGAACGACCCGTTTGTTTGGGATTATACCATGAATACAAATTCTAAAAGTCAAGACAAAAAAATCTACGAAAAGGTGTTCAATTTTAGCATAAATTTATCATCAAGTTACAGTTTTCTAACCAGTCAATTTTATCAAAACTGCTAATAAATTAATTTGTAAAAATCCTGTTCACTGCTTAACACGGAATTTAGAACGTCGGGAAGGAGTAAACACAGAGAAAACTAATCACATGAAGCTATGGGCTACGGGTAATATGCAAATTCTTAAAATTTCGCCACTATCGGTCCCGTGGGCGCCCGCTGAGCTGGGTATAAATTCGGTGTACATCAGGATTTGCTTTATAGTAAGTCAGACGTTTAGGGTTGAGTGTATCGAAAACATTTTCGAATATGCCGACGGGTCACCTGAGTTCAGTTGAGTGATATAGAGCAGCAGAGAACTGTCGATATACGATAGCTTGGTGTCAGCTTACGAGCAATGTCAGCACGGGTTTAGTGCAATTTGAGTGCAGTGTAGTACGCTATGACACAGAGCAATGAATTAGATGACGGGAAGGAAACTAACCAAGGTAAGGAACACAGAACGTGAAAATCGCCTGTTTGTTTAGTGGCAGTGGCTGTCCGTGATTCGTGAACTCAAACGGTACCACGACGCTCAGCACGGAACCTTCCGTTGCTGTCACATCATAGGGTTTTAAAACGGCGGAGAGAGAGAGAGAGAGAGACGACCATAAACATAATCTGAATCTGTTGCTGATGACTGCTAAAATGCAAGACATCATTGACATTCATTTGTGCTGTAATAAAATTACCCGGTAGTCGGCCATCAATAAAAAATTTCCCTGACTTTACAACACCGACATACTACATTGTTTCATGCATGCACTTCTGTATCTGAAGTTACGGATGAACTTAATGACTTGAAGGAAGTCTCTGAAAAATTTGGAAAAAGAACGTGTTCTCGTATTTAGGGCCAAAACTGAAATGTGGTGCAAAACTGAAAGAGCTGGACAGTGAACACAATTTCTTCCAGTTTTTTTAACAAATAATGGAGCAACCAAAAGGTAATTATCATGACATATGGTATAGGTATCATGGTATCATATAAGTTTAACTGCAGTGAGTTCTTGTCTGAACGAACATTGAAACCATATCCAGCGAACTTTGGGTAGGAAGAACTGATTGATGAAATATACTGATATTGCCGAAATTCAAAATTCAAACAGCTATACAGAGATTGAGTGCATTTCCTTAAAAAGTCACTATATTCCTGCAATGCAGAACCCAGCAAATTGTCCTGGGAAGAGAGAAAGTCGCTGTGTTATATAGAAAATGGAAATATTCGGGCTGCGATTAAAGTTTTATGTTCTATTATTTGCACATCAATCGAGAGGGAAGGGAACTGGGGTTCAGCAATATTGCGGAACAGATTAGCGGATCAAATTTAATAATGAAACTGTTTCGTACTTAATGAGGGTATAACCAAACGCCCCAGATATTGCGCAATTTAATTAACTTCCAGAAGAGTCCAAACAGGTGGAAAGACAAAAGAAATTGCTACTAAACTTTACACCCGTGAAAATTCTGCTTAAATTAAGTGTAATTTATGTGTTTATTAGGTGCAATACAAGTTATAATCAATGCGAATATAAAGTATTTCTTAATATTTGCACTCTATTATTTAGTTGATTTGAAATTAAAGTTTATGCTCCACTGTAGCCCACGTTGAAGAACGGAAATGAAGCTAATGTAGTGCGCATATTAAATGCGTTATTTGCGGTGCAGTAAAATTGGATGCGGACCATCAACTTCTGGCATAGACTGGTCAGCTAGACCACTGAAGTTTTTTCCAAAATTCTACCACTGGTCTGCATTGATTAGTAACTTTGCTCACAGTAGTGCTTAATCCGTCTATGAATGTGTGATACGTGTTAAATCTACTTGGCTACGAGTTGTAGTTACTGAAGTATGAGACAGTGATTAAGTTTTTTAGTAACTACAACTCATAGCAAAGTTCACTAACTACAACTATTAATTATTTATTTCCTTAGAGTACTTTTTGAATTCTAAATCATTATAAGAGGGGCACGCATTCATCTAATGTGCCGAAAAGAGGGAGACCACACCTAGTTGACAGTGGAGGGAACTCCGGGTGACATTTGCTATCCGGGACAACAAACTATTTTCAATCACTCAGTTAAAAGCAGACTGCAAACGCACAGAGAAACGTTTTCGGGCATACAATCCAGAGGATGCGCTTGCGGATGATCCTAAGGTATCGGCGACCAGTTCTTGTGCTCATGTTGACAGCCCGTCATCGACAAATGCGCCTGCAATACGCACAGGAACATAGTGATTAGACATTAAAAAACTGGAAAAGAATGGTTTGGTCTAATGAGTCCAGATTCTAGCGCCAATATGCTGATGGCCTGGGTCCGAATCAGACGCCGCGAGTGTAAACGGCTACAAACAGACCACTCGATTGGACGGAAACAGGTCGGTGGCGGCAGTATGGGAATTGTTCTTAAAAGAATCATTGGGCCCCCTTCATTCCCGGTGAACATACCCTTACCATTATGTCCCACCTAAGCATTGTTTGGGAAAAAGCGTTGCTCTACATGGTGACTTTGCATCCGGAAGCACCGGTTTCTTTCAGAAAAGCAGCAACCTGCTTTTCTAAAAGAGATATAATATTAATAATAATAATAATTATTATTATCAGATAATAATAATAATAATTATTATTATTATTATTGTCATTATTTAGAGAATGTTTTGAGAACCACGTTCAAGCACTTCATGTGTTCCCTTCGCTGACATAATCTCCAAATTTGAATCTTATCTAACATTTGTTGGATGCAGTGAAACACAACATTTTCTAGTCGGCATCAATGCCTCTCTCCGTCGCCGAACTCTGAGAAAATCTGTTCGGATGGTACAAAATACCTAAGGATACTTTGAACGGTCTAGTGAGTAGATGGCATGCCCTGTGCATCTACTCACTAGACCGTTCAAAGTATAGGACATCGATTCTCTGTTAGATAGGCAGTCGTAATCAGGGCAGCATTTAGGCTTGGACCTAATGAGCCTGGGCGCCGCAGGGCGGCAATTTATAGCGGCGGCCAAAACAAAACAGTAAATAGTTCTAAAATGAGTTCCGAGAATACGCGTAGTATTGAAGCATTTGAACAGAAAGGTATTTTTAGCACTGCGTGAATGAGGAAAGTTTCGTACCGCGGTCTGACAGCGGGAGGTAATTGTTGACACTGCTTGTGGGATAATGGTGTTAAGCCACTGCTGGTTGAGAGTGGAACGCATCCCATGGGCCACGTCCATGAGGTACCGCCACCTGGTACGTGACTTAAAACCCTGAAAAGAGAGGGTTGTTTACCAGAGTTGTGACTGTAATCTGTTGTATGCCAGTATGTTCTGTATTTTTATTGTAGCTTTAGTATTAAAAGATGTTTGACATAATTGAACCGGAGGTGTGAAACATAAACTTCACATTTCACTGTTCACTATTATTTGTTTACAGTGTGCTGTGTAACTGTGATGTTATGGTTTTTGAACGAGGAACTGTTAGCACTGAATGAAATATAAGTCTAAATGGCACAGAGATTGACCAGGTGAACGAGTTTGTGTATTTAGGAAGCATGTTTGACAGAGAGAACAAATTGGATGCTGAAATTAGTAGGCGAGTGAATTCTTTATTGAAAGTCATGGCTGCTCTAGGAACTTTTCACAGGAATGATGGGTTCTCAAGAGAGGCCCGCATGGCTGTGCATGAAAGTGCAATTGTTCCTACTCTGATGTACGGCAGTGAAACATGGATACTATAGAAAGAAGAAACATAGAAGGCGTTTGTGTGCTGGAGAAATGCGTTTCTTACGTGGGGGTTTGTGGCAAGACACGTTCTGATCGTGTGAGGAATGAAGATGTGTTGCAGTTGTGTAATGTAAAAACAATGTTGTTAGCAAGGTGGAGAGTAATATGCTTCGGTGGTTTGGCCATGTTGAAACAATGAGTGATCAGATGCTTACTAAGAAAATCTTTTCAGCCCAAGTGGCAGGAAGGAAAAGTAGAGGAAGGTTAAGGAAGTCATGGGAGGATCAGATTAAGTCTTCATTAGAAAAAGATTATGAATATGAAGTATAGAAGATCTTGTGTAGGTCATGTGATGGATGTCAGTGAAGCCCAAGTTGTGTGTCAAGATCGCTGTAAATGCAGATGTTTGATGTGGAAACACTAAGTAAATAATCAGTTAAAAATTATCTGGAAGTTTGTATTTATTTGTGGAGCTAACCTCTGAATCTCAGAAAACAGCTTAGTGATATGCACCGTATGTATGTATGCTATATTATTCTGATACGACCGTGTATATACTCTTGTTCATAAAAAAATCTGAAAGGAATTGAGCTACGACTTTGATTTTTGCAGGATATGTTTATCAGGCAGTACAGAACAAATCATTAGCATCTCGGTGTCTAACGTATCAGATGCGTTGATGTAGCTGATAGTCAGTGTTTCTGCCTCTGGCTTGTATCACTTGCTGTATGTGCTTAGGCATCGGATCAAATAATGTGGGAATGGTGTCTTGTGGAAGAGCCAGCCAAGCTGTATTGATCCGCGTCCAAGTTCATCAATAGTTTTTGGCGGACGGTCGTACCGTTGCACCTGTCTTTTGAACATGTGCCAGAGATTTTCTACGGGTGATAAATCCAGCGATCTAGCCGGCCACGGCAGAAGTGAAACATTGTTATCCCTGAAGAAGGCACGTGTTGTCGCTGGAGCAGGCGGTGTGGCATTTTCCTGCTGAAATATGTCCCTGAGGTCCTCCTGAAAGTACGGAAGGGCGACAGGCCGTAGAATGTCCTTGACGTAACGGGCACTCGCTGTGGTGGTACGGAATGTCACGAGAGGTGATATGCTTACGTACCCGATAGTACTCCAGGCCATAATGCCTCGTGTTAGTTCGGTATACCAGATGAGAATACATTCTTCTCGACGCCTCTCCCTCTGTCGCCAGTGGACACAGATGCAGCCATCATTTTGGACTAAACAAAAGCGCGTTTCGTCCGATAACATGATATTGTGCTTTTCGTCACACCACTCCCTTCGTTCGGCGCACCATTTCAGACTAGCAGTCCGTTGCTGCGGTGTCAGTGGTGCCTGAGTAGGGTCCGACAAGCCTGCTGTCCGAACTGTAATAACCGGCGAAGTACTGTTACAGTTGGCATGGGCGAATGTGTCACAGTTCGCTACTGCAGTGCCAACGCTGTTGATGATGCAGAATGATCACTTAAAGACATCATGTGATAAAGATTATCCCTCTGCGTTGTCTGTGTACTACGTCCAGAATTTTCAGTTCGTGTCCTACGCCCTTCTTCGTACCATTCCCTGCATTCTTGCCACGACGGACACACTGCGCCCACACGACCGGCAATCTCACGGAGGGAAGCATTGCACTATCTGATTCCAATAATGCGACCTCTGTCGAACTCGCTGATGTGACTGTCCGACTGTCTTACACGACGACGAGGCGTCCTTACCTATTGCTGCCGAATCACTGACATGCCGACCGAGCAACGCGGCACTTAAAACAGAAAAACGTCCGGTTCCCTGTCTGTGACGTTATGCGATCTGTTTTGCCTAGACGCAGTAGGCATGCACCTATGACGTTGAAATGCTAATCATTTCTGCGATATCGCCTGATTAGCATAGTTGTAGTTCGATTCTTTTCAGGTATTCTGTTTTTATTAACATGAGTGTGTGTCTGTGTGTGCGTGTGGTTTTGCGTGTAGTTTGAACTTTGTTCCGGCAATCACATACTATCCGGGTATGAGAAGTGTTTTAGGTCATTACGTGTCTAACTCTTTATTTCTGTCATATCATTATTAGTACAACCATTCATTATTATTAGTCACCTTAATTACTACTCTGGTCGTGTAAGACATATGCAGGCTGAACAATGAGCAACTATCTATACGTTTTAGTGGTGGATTAGGAATGTGAAAATCGGTGTTTGTCAACTTCATAACACTCTCCTGACTAGATGGCTTTGTTTGGCACGAGATTTTGAATATAAAGGAAGCATGCTGGAGAGCGGATTCAAGGGGAAATGGCGACGCGTCTGGAAACATGGTCTCACTCGGAGGTACGCTCTGTGATTAGTTTTCTCTGAGCACGGAAAACACAGTCTATGGATATATATCACCATGAAGAAGTCTATTGCCGTTAAGTCATGAGCGTTCGTAGCAAGTAATGTTCATATTAACACAGGGTAAACGCAGCGGCAGGTCTCCAGTGCAAACAACGAAGAGCAACGTGGCGTGTGTTGAGGCTCTGGTACTAGAAGACAGACGAGTGGCTTTTTATTTGACCGCCTGCTGCAAATGCAAAACGTTTCCTTCAGTATCGCGCAGTACTTTGTAAACGATGTGCTGGGGTATCGAAGAGTTTCAGCGAGATCGGTGCCATTATACTGACCGCCGAACAGAAAGCGTTGCGAATGGGACTGAGCCTCTCGCACCAGCAACGCTACGCGGAAGAAGGCCACCCATTTCTTATCCTCATTGTCACCCGCATTGAAATGTGGATGTATCACATCACGCCGACTTCAGAGGCACCAAAAATGGAGTGGAAGCACACATCTCCAGTGAGAATAAAGTTTAACACTACGATCTGTTGAGAAGGTGATGTTGACAACATTTTGGGATGCCCAAAGCATTCCGCTCTTGAACTTCCTGGACCACGGTGCAAACATTGCTACCAGCAATACTGCAACGTTCGAAAGAAGAAATCCGTGGACGACGCTATGGCATCCTTATAAGAGGGGTGATCTTTTTGCATGACAATGCTCACCCTCGTACCACAAGTGTGGAAACGCATCTGGTGGAGAAGTTCAGTTGGTTCTGTCTCCCTCATTCCCCGTAAATCACGGATCATCCATACCCAGACTTCCACCTGATCGGTTCTCTCAAAAAGCACCTTAAAGGAAAGCATTTCCGCAGTCACTCTGAAGTAGTTTCTATGGAAACGAACACCTGATGCTGAACTCTTCGCACAAGTTTTCCGAAATTTGGTGTGTTGGTGGGGCAAGTCTCTTAACCGATTCAGTGATGATTTGGGAAGTAAAATTTCTGTTCTATATTCATTGCCCTAACTAATTTGCATGTGGCTATATTACAATATTTGTAATTTGGCAACGGAAGTTACTTATTGATAAGCCCTCGCACACCCTCGCTATGACTCTACCAGGGCCTTGCGGGCTTGTGCAGTTTATACATCCTTTGCAACAAAACAACAACAACAACAAAAAAAACCGAAGTACCCCGAGGAAGTCTTTGATTCTGATGAAACTTAGCATGCAAATACCTCAGGGCCGAATATGCAAATGATTAAAAATATAACGACCAATGACGAAATACTTGTGCCCCACAGCGCATGGGAACTGCCCACCGAGGAGGGGTACATCAAAAGCAAAGCTTACACGCAGGGATAATTGTGAAAACGAATTGCGATTACATTAACTTCCACGGACTGTGAGAGTGCTTCGACGTTGGATCCATGCACACAATACGAGCAGATGAGCGAGGATGTATAATTGGGCTGAGAGAGGCCGGTTGGTCAAGTCGTCGTATCGGCACGCATTTTGGTCGGAGCAACGAGGCAATCGAACGATCTAGGCGCCAATGGGTCAAGGAAGGCACAACCCAGCAGTACGCAAGCAGTCGACGGCCGAGGGCAACGACAGATCGCGAGCGATTATGACAACCGTACAAACAGAACGGAATTCGTTGCTCTCTACTATTCGTGGCCATGTTGCGTCCTCTACAGTTACGGAAGTGGTGGCCATGCGGACCGTTGCCAGACTACTTACTATAAGGGGACTACATTCAATGATCAGCGAGCATAGTCGGACCCGGACCCGCGCCTACCAATGACCAGCGAGCATAGTCGGACCCGGACCCGCGCCTACCAATGACCAGCGAGCATAGTCGGATCCAGTTGCAGTGGTGTTGGGCCTGACCAACGTGGGAAAATGTCTAATGACGCCGTATTGTCTTCAGTGACGTGTCACGGTTTGCACTTGGAGCCGATGACCAACACATACTGTAACGTGTACTCTAGCTTCAGTTTCTTTTTGATTTTACTATCTCTTGTTATTTTATTTTACTATGCAAATTATCTTCTCACTTAACGAGATGTTGTTTCTCCCGCTGAATTATATGTGGCAACGAGTGTAAGTCATGACGTGGTGGTATGCAGTATATATATATATATATATATATATATATATATATATAGGCGCGCTAAAAGATACCGAAGAGCTTCGTTTTATATGTGATAGGTTCTTCCTGATTATTGATATGCGATTTACCTACGTTTCTACGATATTACGATAGTACGAAAGTTCGGGCTATCAGTAGTTGTGTTATCTTGGAGTGTGTATTTGAGTAATACCAGGAGCTCCCCAATAAAAGGTTAAAAGTGAGTACGTTTACTTAGTTCATTTTATTGTCAGACCTCTGTCTGTCCGTTAAGTCTATTTCATTGAGTGTTTACGTTAAGTTCAGTGTATATTGTGTTTACCGCTCTAATAAGGAGCCTTCAAGGTACTAATGTACTAAAACAGAAGTTATATTACTGATATTCAAGATAATGAGGAACGCTGAGTAAAAATAAATTCCATATTCTTGGAATTTATTGCACGTGCGTGTCTTACCTAAACAAACTCTAGCACTTTGAAGATTAAGCACACTTTAGCTACGTCAAGTAACCTTTCAATAACCCTAACGTGACTTAACGTAAGCTTTCCTGCACTACACGTTCAGCCGGATAATTTTATTCATTATAATACGTATTAGGAGACGAGCTGGCCAGCGCACGGATTTTGCCTTTACCATGGAAAGGCACATGGCTCCCTCATCAGGACTGACTGTCTGGGGAGCCATTTCTTTCGATAGCCGGACACCCTTAGTACCACCCTCACTGCTCAGCAGTATGCCGACGATATTCTACGACCTATTGTGTTGCCATTCCTGTCGCAGCATCACTGAGCAATTTTCCAACAGGATAATGCTTGATCGCACACTGCACGGCTCTCCCAGGCTTGCCTCAGTAGTGTCGACAGCCTTCCATGGCCAGATCGATTTCCCGACGTCTCACTCATCGAACATGTTTGGGGCATGATGGGACGCCACATACGTCTATCCCGGAATGCCATCGAACTGGCCCTCAATTTGGACACCATTTGGCAGGCTATACCTCAGGACAGTATCCGTGAACTGTATGTGTCTATGCCACGCCGGGTAACCGTTTGTATCAGAGCCAGAGGTGGCGCTACAACGTACTGACTTCTTCCACTCCCGAAGCTCTGTTATCCGAATGAATGGCCCAACTGCTCTGGAAGAGCAATCATTTCCTCTCCGATACATACCAATCTTCATCTCGATTGGATGATTCCTTCTGGATGCTTCGTTTTTTTTTTTTTTTTGGCAAAGAGTATAATTCCACTCTTTGCCAAAATGGTGCGTGAGCTTGCGAAGCAATTTATTTGCTGCGGCGCGTTGGATGTAAGTAATATCAAATAAACGTAAACGACCTATCTTATGATATCTCTAAGAGGGCACAGCAAGTCGCGATCCAATCTTTGACGAAAGAGGGAAGCAAATCGACAGAAATCTTACGACGTATGTAGGTGGTTTACGGAAATGTGTGCATTGTACGCAGTACGGTCTTGAAACGGTGCAAATAATTTTAGGGTGGTCGTGAAGGCACTATGGATCTGTCAAGACCTGGCCAAGCACACTTCTCCATCACACCGGATACAATCGTAGCAATGAACGAACTGGCGAAACTTAACCGCACAATTACAGTAAGTGAGTTAGCAGCTGCAGTATGCACCAGCAGGGCTTCATTGGCACGATGCTCCACCAAGAACTGGGGTTTTCGGAAGTGCGTGCGCAGTGGGTTCCAGAGCACCTGACAGGGGATCCATAAACTTATCGACCGATGGTACACCTGCCTAAATGTTAGGAGTGCCTATTTCTAGCGCTATCAGCACCCGTGTGTTATGTATACAGTGTACACTGAAGTGCCAGAAAAACTGGTGCAGACGAGCTTATGCAAAATACATAGCAACGTTACCTATGCGCGTACTCGGTTGCCTCCGCCATTGGGTATATAAAGCGAGCTGTAGCCAGCTGTCAGAGCTGTTTTCGGCATGAGAATGACAAGTAATAACAATTTAAGCGATTTTCAACGCGGTGTAATAGTTGGCGCTCGGGAGATGGGCCATAGTATTTCGGAGGTAGAAACAAAGTTCGCATTTTCACGGACGACCATTGCAAGGGTGTACCGTGACTACAAGAATTCCGGTAAAACCTCCAACCTACAATACCAGTGTGGCCGTAAAAAGACATTAGGTGAACGAACGTAACCATCGTCAGCTGTCAATAATCGTTTCGCGCGATAGGCGTGCAACACTGTCGCAGGTATCATCGGAATTCAATGCGGGAGCCTCAACAAGCATCAGCGTCCGGACTGTGCAACGACCCTGCACGATGTGGGATTTGGGAGCCGACGCCCAACTTTGGGAGCTTGATGGGTGCACGACACAGAGCTATACGCCTCGCTTGGGCACGGCAACACCGCCGCTGGACACTTGATGACTGGAAACAAGTAGCCTGGTCTGACGATTCGCGTTTCCAACTGTATCGGGCAGATGAAAGGATTCGTGTGTGGCGCAAACCCCATGAAGCCATGTATCCCGCCTGTCAACAGGGAACTGTACCGGCTGGTGGGGGTCCGTAATGGTATGGGGTGTGTTTAACTGGACTTCACTGGGACCCCTGGTACGTCTACAAACATCTGTGACCGGCCAACGCTATGTGCGCATCCTTTCTGACGAAGTATACCCGTTCATGTCCTGCATTCATGCTGATGGGTTGGGTCTGTTCCAACAGGAGAATGCACCTCCACACAAGTGTCGGGACGCCATATTATGGTTAGAGGTGCATTCATCTGAGTTTGGGGTGTTTCCATTCCCACCCAAATCCCCAGATCTGAACGTGATAGAACACATTCAGGATGCCATGCAACGCGCTGTCGAACACAGGAATCCCAGACCTCGAAATACACCCGAATTGTGGAACGCTCTGCAGGAAGTATGGTGTGCAATGCCTGCAGCATATTTCCAGAAGCTAGTGGAGTTCATGCTCCTCGTATTTCTGCAGTCCTGCGCTTCCGTGGGGGACCTACCAAGTATTAGACTGGTGTACCAGTTTTTCTGGCACTTCAGTGTATGTAACTGCGCACATATTCTTATGCTGTAATAAAGTACACTTAACTCCAATAGCCAGTCCATGTTTCTTTGCACGACCCTCATATCTCTCGCCAGCATGGACTTTGAATTTTCGAAAACATTTAATATTTATATTGTTAATGACAGATTCATATCTGTCATTAGAGGCGTAACTAGGCATTTCTGTGTCCAGGGCAGACCTCAAATATTGCGCCCCCATCTGTCATTTTATTAAACTGTGACTTATTCTACAGCGTTTCGCAACTGTTTCAGAGTTAGGACCTTCGGCACTGCACCAAACAGACCGAATGTAGCTGGCAGTCGTGCCTTTTTTTTTATTGAAAGTTTAAAGACCACCGTGAGCAACCCAATGGGCCATAAGCAGTCGCCCATCCCTAATTATATTCGGGCCACTAGTTCCAGGGAAGGAGAGAGCCAATGGTGTAAGACAAACACAAATCCATGCCGCACCGGCATCAATCATAGTATAACAGTACTTCTATCATCAATAACATCAGTCCCCGTAAACAACCGCTGCATTGCCTTTTTATCTATCGTCCTTATCCGGCCACACACACACGTCACTCTTGTTCCGACCTCAGTGTGTTGCCAACACCATTCTCTTTTGAAGGAAAAGACATAACGTTAAGGTTTGAAAATGTCTAAAAGAACAAACTCAAATTTACAGAGAAAAATAAACTCAAAAGGAAAGCTATATATACGTTATACAATGTGAACCATATCCTTATCTTTCCAACGAACTAAATAAAAACCACAGGCTCCATCGTTGTCAACAAACACAGTGGTTTTTCTTTAGTTGGACGGCCTATACAACTACGCCTTTATTTCTGAATGTGAATAACAAACATCCCATGAACATTTTGAGAAGGAAGAAATTTGAATTTTAAGTGTACCAGAAACTGGTGTAAAAACTTCAATTCCAATTTTAATAAGATTGCAAGCACTTATATCAGAAACGAATTTCTCCGTAGAAATAATTCTTTATTTATACATGGTAGGCATGGTAGGCAGGGATGTGTACGGATGAATAAAACCAGCATTGCAAGCACCGATTCTTGCGCCCGGGGCAGTCGCCCCGCCTGCCCCGCTCTAGTTACACCTCTGGTCATTAATTTAAAAAGAGAGAGAAACAAAATATGAGAACAAACACGCATTAACACGTTACACGTGATTCTCAGAACTCGAAGGAATTCTTTGTGCCACACGAAGCTGATGTCCTGTCAGAATGTTGTTTTTTTTTCTCTTCTTTCCGTAATGCGCTGCACTAGGCTTTACTGAAACGAAGATTGTAACCGCTTCTAACGAGGAGCTCGGGACAGGTGGAAATCCTCGTTAAATCTAGGTGCTCGATAAAATGCGTTTTGGGGTAAAAAAGTTCACCATGTAAAAATATGCATATGTGATGATATGGATACATGCTTATGTTATACACAGCCGTCAGTGTACCCGCCCAGGCGTGTCACAGGGTGCACGTGACAAGGTCGACTACACGGAGATATAAGCGGCAGGCCACGGAGATATAAGGGTGTGTGTGTCTGGTTCCAGGAACACGACCGCGATGTCTCTGTTCTCCCTTGGCCGGCGATATCGCCCGACCTCAATCCCATAAAGCACTTGTGGGATTATTTGGATTGACAGGTTTGGCGTGCCGACCCACAACCACGTCATCTCCGGGTCTTCCGTGCTCTGCTACTGTCCGAATGGGCATGAGCGCCTCGGGCTACCTTCCAGGGCCTCACTGCGCCCAGGTCAGGCCGTCTCGCTTCTGTCACCCGGGACAAGGATGGTTATTCCCATTATTAGGGACAAGGATGGTTATTCCCATTATTAGGTAGGTATATTATTCTGATACGACCATAGGTGGCCATATTATTCTGATACGACCATGTATATCTTTATGTACATTGTAACTTATGTCAACATTTTTTTCACCAGTTTCAAGCTCTCAAATGAAGGCTCCCTTGTCGTTTGCGGGTAACACTTTTCTCTTAGTCATTTTGTAACCAATAATTTAGAATTTCCAATTTGACTGTTACATGACATTGACCGCTATTTAACGACAGACATTAAAGGAAAGCCGCTCCGATCTTACCAATGCAAAGCTCACTTACAGAATGAAAGGGGTAAGGCACAATTCTAGGAGTTATTATCTCTTGTTTTCCCTATGGCTACATCCCATTCATTACTACCCTGTTCCTTTTCTGCGATCGTCACCCAGAAATCCACCCATTCTCTTTTTTCCTAGAAGTAGTAGGGCGTCTGTTTACAACTCTGCTGGCTATATACTTTCAAGACATAGCCCTCGGAGTGGGTGTTTTTTTTTGTTTTGTTTTTGTTTTTTTGATTGGAGGTTTAACGACCACCGTGAGCAACTCAATGGGCTATAAGCTGTCGCCCGTCCCTAATTTAGGATCACTGGTTACAGGGAAAGGATAGAACCAGTGCCGTAAGACAATCACAACATCCATGTCTCAGCGGGATTCGAACCCGGATCCCTTCCGTACAAATGATTAAAAGCCATCGCTTAGACCACTGCGTCACCGGGAGCGGCGGAGTGGATGTCCGAGGTTCCCTTGCACAACTCACTTGTTCAGCATTTGATGTACTCTCTTTTTATTGCTTTTTTATCAACATTCTTCCACTAGCAGATCAATATTCCACTGCGCTATTCCAATTTCGTTCTCCATGCCACAATTTCTACTTTTTCATTTCACGACAGTGCGCAGAAGATTTTTTCTGCACCGTTAAATATGGAATTTGCCGGCCCCGGTGGCGCAGTGATCTAAGCGATGGCTTCTGATCATTCGTCCGAAAGGGGTGCGGGTTCCAATCCCGGTGAGGCACGTATGTTGTGTTTGTTTTACGGCAATGGCTGTCTCCCTTCCGTGGAGTCAGTGGCCGTTAATTAGGGACGGGCGACTACCTACAGTCATTGAGTGGCTCACGGTGGTCGTTAAAACTCCAATAAAAAAAAATATGGAATTTCAAAAAATGAAAAATTTGTTACTTTGGTTGTTAAAAGTGATCATCTTAGCTTTTGTTTCCTTCATTAAATCCGGGGATTTCATTAAATTTTGTTCGTTAAAACTGATTAAATTTACTTTGAATAAACATTATACCAAATGGAAGTTTTTGTTTTGCACGTTTAATCAGGTATCTCGCTAAATACTATCTCATTGCACGCGGGTTCTGCTGTATTTATTTGACCTTGAGGGGGCAACGCATTCCTTATTTTTGACTAGCTCATCATATTTATATAAAATGCAGATTGTAATACTTTAATCGGTATTTTTTGAAAAGCAGAAAAAGGATATGAACACTTGATAATGAAGATGCCATAATACCTCGTACTTTTGAAACAAAACGACTTCATAACGATGCACGAAACTTACACACTCTATGTAGGGAATAACGCTGATCACTTTACAAACACAACTTTAGAATATGCTGCGAACTTCATAAGTCGAACACAATCATGACACAGGTACAGCCCAATTATTATCTGAAAACACAGCGAATGGCTTACATTTCATATGGCAGCGCAGAAGAAAATACGTGATTCGTTTGCTCTCCCACTGGGCCGAACTCTTGTAACGTGTCTTGCTATGACATCATCACAGAAACGTGAAATTGCGTACAGCAGACTTTTTCTTTCTTTTTTTTGTTGGGGATTTAACGACCACCGTGAGCAACTCAATAGGCTATAAGCAGTCGCCCGTCCCTAATATAGCACTTGATTCTTTGGAAGGGAGAGAGCTAGTACCGTTAGATAAACCGGGATTCGAACTCGGGATTCGAACTCGGACCCATTTGGACGAATGGTCATAAATCAGCACTTTAGACCACTGCGTCACGGGCATAGCAGCAGATTTTTGAATCTACCATCTGGCATAGAGTACTTAACCTCACAGCAGACAAACTCCTTAGCTTTCATCATCTCTAGGTAGTCATAGCTCATTATGAGTAGCCATCCCGGACGCCGAATCGGCAGGCATACTAACTGGGCCAGACTCCGAATATTGGATGAAACATGGGTGGTGTGCTTATCTCAAGAAGCTAGTGCTCTCCCTTCCCCGGTACCCACTGGTTTAATTTAAATTAAGGACAGGCGACTGCATATACCCTCAGAGTTTATTATGGTGTTCGTGATACTCGCAAACAAAAAGAAGTTCTGGGGCGTAAACGTACCAAACCGAAAACAACATGTCGAGCTTTTGTCCGATGCATGCTTTTCAGTTTATCAGTGATGTGCCATTCTTCGACCTCATAAAAGACTTCAAGTATGCGGGGAGTACGGACGTGACCGAGTGCATTTTATTTTAACACTGAGGGCGAAAGGAGGAACTTGGTAGTCGCTTATGCTTTTTTTTTTACTATGCAAAATTTTAATTATTGTGTATTCCAGTATTTCAATGGCACTCTGCAAGTTCAAGAATGAAAAAGAACTATGCTCGTAAATTTTACCTGATATTTATAGGATTGTCATTAACTATTTTACTTTGCTTATTTATTTTTTATCCACATAAGGGAAATTTTAAAATTTTAATTACTCTGTGCTTTTTATGAACTTCTTTTATTGCACCTGGGCACATTTTTCTGCTTCATTAACCTGGAGAAAACATGACTTAGTCATGGGGAGCAGCTTCAAATTCATAAATCACAAACGTCCCATAAGATTCCGTCAATTTCAACAGCGCACGTATAAATACTCTTAATCGTTTACAGAAAATGGTTCGTTTATAAAATGCATCGTGTTTGAAAGTGAAGAATTTCCAACTGTATTGTGCTAAGATTAAAACGTTGCCTTTTCCGTTGATAGTAGGGAATCTTCGCAAATACATTGATTTATTTTAATTCAATGAGAAAGCCTTATTTCATCATAGTTAATGTCAGTTCTTTATTCTGTTTGTGCATTTTACAATTACTTTTTCAGTGCTACATAGAACGCTGATGCTGAAAATCAACGTGGTCAGATTACATGTGATGAGAACAACAAAGAAAGCAAGCATTAGATACGAATTTTTGATGGGAATTAGTAGTAAAGCATGCGAAAAAAGCAAGAATGAAAGAAACGCATAGGGACTTCATTCATAAAAGTTTATTTCTCTGACTTCGCATTCAAAACATGCATTAATAAGACAGTTTCATTTTTTATTTATTTATAAGACAGGTTTTCATATATTAATAAGTTAAATTTTTTATTAATGAGATAGGTTTTATTATTTATTAATGAAATAGACTTTATTATTTGTTAATGAAATAGACTTTATTATTTATTAATGAAATAAGTTTTATTATTTATTTCTCTAGAACACAGTGTCTTTTGCTAGAGTCAATATCCAGAGCTGAATGTCCCATGCATATATTGTCCAAATTCGTGGGCGCGTTGTCACTATTGTTACCTTTGTGAGACAGCACAGCGCTGCTCATCCTTTCTCCGACTTTCAACAATTCCCTGCGAATGTTGGCGTTGAGCCACCCATACAGTATAGGGTTCGAAGTGGCAGAGGTCATGGCAATCATGTGACAAACAGCAAATGCAATATAGAGTGTCTGTAGCGACATGCTTTGTGGATAAAAGTCTGCAATGAGGTTAACCACGTTCCAAGGCATCCAAGTTAGTCCGAACACCACGGATATGAGAAGCAGCACCATTGTAGCTCTCCTGTTCCTCAGCAATTCTTTTTGGATTCTCTCCTGGTAGGCCTTGGGAATACCTTCTTCTAGCTTGTTGATGCTGAAATTAAGGTGTGACTCTATTCGGTAATGGGTGACTAGAAGCACAAAGGCCGGTATTACAAACTGCGCCAGAAGAGTGACCAAGGTGTAAACTTCCTTAGTGTGAGATCCCGGCCACGCCTCAATGCATTTTTCATACGTGTAGATGCCCGGTAATCCCACAGTGCTCACATTCTGTGCTATTGATAATGGACTGGATAGGGCGAAGGCTGCGATCCATATTATGACAATGGTTGTCAGCACACGAGTCAGATTCGCTCTCTTGACTTCAGGGAAGACGCTGATGATCGTCTTGTACCTGTCCACGGCAATAGCACTGACTGTTGCCGACGAAACGTAAACTGTCGACCCCTGTACAAATGGTACGAGCTTACACAGAAGTATTCCCAAGGGCCAGTTGCGTCTCACCAGGGCGAATAATGTGAAAGGCATGCAGAATAGGCAGAGGATAAGATCCGAGACGTTCAGATTTACCACGTACAGGTTTCTGGGACTTCGGACTTTTGTGTTCTTCATGATGATTGCAGATACTACTATGTTACTACACACACCGATCACAATCAGAATCACGTAACAGGACACGATAGCTTCCTCTGTGGAACTACCGAACAAGTGATTCTGCGAAAGATGATGATCCAAAATTGAGATCGCTTCGTCCCAACTGAAGTTAAACAGATCCAGGTACGTAGTGATGTTGCTTGCATTGGTGAAGATCATTCTCTCGAAGATCGGGCTTCGGATGCATGAGTTCTTTCACGGAATGATGCAAATACCCACACACATCTAATATATTTCTAGGGGAAGAAGAATTATTTGAGAAATGCACACAAAGAGCCTTCTTCCGATGTACTTCACCCTTTTGCTTGGACTTTGAATGAACAGCAGAATTACCATGGCACGGTCTCCATTCTAAAGATAGTCTCAGCTACCTATAAGGAAAAAGAAAACAGGTTACTTTGTGCATATATGCATGCATCTATTACTTAAAAAACAAAATAATGTAGATAAGAAACTGTTTGTAAAGCTGGCGGCACATTGTGAGGTATACCTCTAACTTAACCGTCCTTTTGAGTTCCTGTCTACTTAGGTAAATTTTGCTTCTTCTTCGTCAAGATTTTCTAAACTTAATACCACAGTGTTTCTCCCGATGAATTTGAAGTTGGTAATCTTGACAACAGGTCAAACAGCAAGCTACGTATATAAAGACTTCTGAGATAAGAGCTCAGTGTGCAATGTAGAGAGAGCGATTGACGTGCAATGTTATATGAGCGATTGACGTGCAATGTTATATGAGCGATTCACGAATGTGCGATTAGATGTGCGATTGGTCGAGCTGTATTCATGTAGAGAGAGAGAGAGAGAGAGAGAGAGAGAGAGAGAGAGAGAGAGAAAGAGAAGGGGGGGGAAGCGATTCACGAGCGTGCAGATGTTGAACGCTCTTTGTACTCGCAGCTTGTAGTCGACAAGATTCTTGTATAGAGAATAGTGTCACGTTCATTGTACGAAGTTGTTGATTGAAGTCTGATTTAGTCAGGTTGTTGTTACGTGTAAAATGTTTCATTTCTACTCCTGACGTGCTTCGATGCTGATAAAAAGGAAGAACTAGGCATATTAAGCTGATTCTTGTACTCCTTTGAATCCTAGAAAATACTTGAAAGTGAATTTTATGTGTAATTTAGACTTTCAGCTACAACGAGCAGGTTCAGATTATCCGGGTTTTACATTGAAGATAAATTCAGTAAGCTAACCTTCAACCAAAGGTAAAGTTCAAATCTACAACCCATTTAAACGATTACATCCAAGTACTGAACCTTTCCAGTAGAAAGATTACCGTATTTTTCCGTGTATAAGACGGCCCCTACTTTTTCGAACCGAAAATTCAGAAATCAATATTTCAGTTACAAAAAAAGACCATTATGCGTCATAACTTACGTAAAAATTCTTCGATTTGGATGAAATGTTAGTATGTTGTAGGGGTCTGCCTGAGGACGAATCGTACTGAAAACGTGCGAAATGGGGTCAAAGGGTAGTACACAGGAGCGTATTCTATTGCATAGCCCTTATGCATCATAACTTACGTAAAAATGCTTCCATTGCGACAAAACTTTATCATGTTATTTCGGAGGTATACTGAACCGGTTCTGTTAAATATAATCGAAATGGGATCAAACGTAAGGGCACAGGACCTAGATTTATTCCACAGCCATTATCCTCATAACTTGAGTAATGATTTCTGGTATGTTGGAAAGCGTGTTATAATCAATGCATTGCAAGTTTTTTCTAACTTGTTAATATAATTATGGTTAAGTTTTAGCAAATATTGATGTAACAGTTTTAAACCTTGGGAATACATTTATTATGAATAAAATGTCTACAAAAGTTTCTACATTCGAAACACAGGGCAGAATGTTTAAGGTGCAACCACCTTAAATGGATATTAAAACAGATCTTATGCACTACCGTCTAAATTACTTATGAAGCACTATCAAGATGTATCTTCTTTTTTTGGGGCACTCAACAGTTATGCCTACTGAATTTTTTTCAGTTTTTTTTTTTTTTTTACTGGGTTTTAAACGACCACCGTGAGCAACTCAATGGGCTATAAGCAGTCGCCATGCCCATTGAATTGCTCATGGGGTTGGTGGTTGCAGTTGTAATTTAGGGCCACTGGCTCCAGGAAAGGAAGAAAGCCAGTGCCGTTGACAAACACAACATCTATCCCTCACCGGGATTTGAACCCGGACCCATCTCGGACGAATGATCAGAAGTCAATGCCAATACTCAGATCACTACGCCATCGGGGCGGCCACCTATAGCATGCTTTTTACAGTAATGTCAGTCAAGTGGTCATTAAATTTCGTATAATTACCGTAAGTTTATTGTAAACGTGTCCGTACGCTTAATTTGCTTATCTCGATTTTCTACGCGGATCATTATTACTTTTACGGTGAACTTTAGCACCTCCTATACTAACCCACTTCGGAAGACACGGTGTTAAACTTTTTAAAACCTATTTATTTTTCAGGGGTGAAGCGTGCTAATATCGAATGTTACCAATGGAAACAATTTCACATAAATAAAAATAATTTATTCAAATGTGAAACAGAAATGCGATGCAAATTACCTATGAAGTGCAAAATTCCATATTGGCCGTCGGAAGATACCGCACGCGGGTCTGCCTTGTGAATGATTAAATAGTGCAGCAAAGTAACGCACGCCATTCCATTTGTAATAGTAGTTACAAAACACTGCGAGTTCTGTTGACTGCGTTTGAGCTCGAAGCCGAAGACAGAGCATTATAGTCCGTAACCATTAAGTTCGCTGTCATCATTCCAGGATTTCGTTGCACGACGTGCTTTTTGTTGTTAATCTTTCTTCTCCTTGATGTCAGTGCTATTTTCACGTTTGTTTTACGAGCTACCTACTGTATATGGCCAACTTCTTTATTATTATTCAGCGGAATATATATTTTGATTTATTCCTATTTTTAACTTGTGTTTGGAACAACCAGAATTAAAGATAGTGTATTATCGACGTCTGACTCTTCGAATATTAATGTCATGAGTTAAAGTGCTTGTGTCATTGTGTTTCATACTTCTCTAGAGAAAAATACAGTTTTTGAAAAAAGTATGGAGATTTGTGCTTAAAAATATTCAAAAATATCTGCAAGAGAAGCAACATAAAAAATCTTGAAGTCGAAAGAAATTCTCTGCAACTATTCAGCGGATTATAAACTGCTGGCCACCCAAAATGCAACACCAAGAAGGATACGAGATAGCAAAGCCAGATTTACTGGATACATAACAACAGATACAAAGATGAAACGATTGAGCTTACAGGCCCGTGCGACTTGCGGAACACGCAGATATCAATAGTTCGTGTGGCTCCCATGGCTGGTAATAACGGCCGCTACATGCCGCGGCATCGAACGAAAGAGGTTTGGGATGTGGGTTTGGGGTATGTCGGTCAAGTATGCTCACACACGTTGCCACAGTTCATCAGGCGTAGCCGCGGGTGGTGCTTACCGGGCCACTCGGTTGCCGATCAGCGACCAGACGTGTTCGATGGGCGACATATCGGGAGAACAGGCGGGCCACGGCAGCAGTCACACCTGGTGGGCCGTGAATAATTGTTGCACAATGCGTGCCACGTGCGGGCGCGCATTGTCCCGTTGAAACGTGCCCACTGGCAGGTCCTGCAGGTAAGGGAGGACTACAGCCTCCAAAACGTCGGAGATGTAGCGGTGGCTGTTGAGTATACCGGCGATGCGTACCAGAGGGGTGCGGGTGTCATATTCAATTGCGCCCCAAACCATAACGCCAGGCGACTGACCGGTATGGCGATGCATAATGCAGGCGTCATACAGTCTCTCGCCGCGGTGTCGCTTATGGCGGCACCGCGGCGAGAGACTGAAGCGGGATTCGTCGGAGAAGACAATGGCGTGCCATTCCGAAGTCCGGATGAGGCGTTCAACAGCCCACTGCCGCCGCACTCGCCGATGGTGTAACGTCAATGGTAATCGGAGCAATGGGCGCCGTGCGACAAGTCCCCGCTCCTGAAGACGACGTCGAACGGTACGTGCTGACACAGCTTGTTGCGCAACACACCCTAATTCCTGCGCTAACGTTCGTGATGTGGCGGTGCGAGCCGTCAATGCCCGCCGCACAACATATCGGTCCTCTCGTTCGGTGGTGTGCCGCGGTTGCGGCAATCGCTCACGTCGGTCCGTCCGTCCCTCCTGCCCCCACCGAATCCATACTCGCCTCACTGTGGCTGGATGTCGTCCCACACGGGCGCCGATGTCTCGGTACGATAAACCGCTGTCGCGATAAGTCACTATTCGTCTTCTGTCGAACTCCGAAACGTGCTGGAATGACTGCTGTATTCTGCGACGAGGCATCAGAAAGCTTCCCACGCACAGGTCCGGCAGCACAACACCCTTCCACTACTTACACCCCGCCTTCTGTGCACCCTTCTTATAGTGCTTCTCGGTGTCGTTCCGGGAGCACATGATTAGCATATGCCCTGCAATGCTAATCGTTTGCATGTCCTCTCGCTGGCGACGCGTGCTGCGAATTTCAGGCCAATCGGATGCTTCCTTCTTGGTGTTGCACTTTGGGAGGCCAGCAGTATATATTTTGATTTATTCCTATTTTTAAGCTGTGTTTGGAGCAACTAGAATTAAAGATAGTGTATCGTCGACGTTTGACTCTTCGAATATTAATGTCATGAGTTAAAGTGCTTGCGTCATTGTGCTTCAAACTTTATATTTTCTAGAGAAATATAAAGTTTTTGAAAAGAAAATGGAGATTTGTGATTAAAAGTGTTAAAAAATATCTGCGAAAGAAGCAGCATAGAAGATCCTGTAGTAAAAAAAGCTCTTAGCTTTAGCTATTAGAAACCTTATGATAATAAAGTATCATTTTAACGCACTTTATTACGATGCACTACCTCCTAATACTGCCTATTTAGGACTCTGGTAACAATATCGAATATGTCACGTCTCAACACTTTTTTTTATTTGTCTTCGAATAATTGATTAGGTTGAATAACTACTATAAAAAAATAATGTAATTATGCAAAAATTAATAGGAAGTTAAGACAATCTTATCTCATGATCGTAGTTAACAGAATTTTGGGCCTACATGACTTTCAAATTGGGTATCATATTTTCTGTAGAGAATCTTTTTCAAGAATTACATTTTCTCATTTTGTCAACTTTAGCTGTTTTTTCCCCCACGTTGTGGTCTCGTATCACTCGATTTCTTACAATGCAGAACGAAATGTCGGCTGCTGTATAAAATACAGTCCTCTTTAAAAAACACAGCATTTCCCAGATTACGCAAAATGTTCTTCAAATTAGAAGCCAGTTTTCTTCACATCATCGAGCTCAGCCCTTCACAATGAAGCAGTGGTGCCTGTGCATTGGATTCAACCCCAGAATGATGATTACATAACACATATTACCAAAGCATTAATCTCAAAGCACCATAGTTAAAAATATTTTAACTATGATCTGTGGAAATGTTTATTAAGCTTATTGCGCGGAAAATATGTTATAAGACGCAAAAACTTATTATAGAGCTTTAAAATAAACCGGACATGCTTCTTTGTCTGGAAAAATAAAAAATGAGTGAGTCGTGTTCTCACTGAAATAAAATATTAAAAGTTAGCATGTTTTTTTTACTTTTGCACTAACCTTAATCCGTCAAAATTGAAGGTTATAAAACAGAATGGAATTAAAGTAATTCAGCAACAGCTTAATATATACGTATGCAATAACATTTTTGGCAAACGTGCTCTCTTCATGTTGTAAAATGCATCTCACCACCATTATCGGCAATGGAGACATAAATGTTTGTTACGTCACTCTTAGATTTTCGTATTATCGGTCAAGTGTTCAGTGACTAGAAACTGCTTCCCGGATGAAATAATATCAAGGTGTGACGTAACAGCTGCATGACTCAGGTTAGCTAATACGTTCTGTGTTTGTTATTGTCAGTGGTTATAATTAAATGAAATGAATTTTATGTAGAATTAAGTCAATGTATCCACAATGAATCAATACACAGATAAATAAGAAAATATAGGAAAACACGAGTTAGCCATGTGTCAAATCATTTTTAAATATTCACTTCTGCAGTGAGTGAGTGATTTGTAGCTCCAAAATAGTTTTTAAAAACTTACATGGACCTTAAATCATCGTATTAATTGACTGCATACCCCACGTGTGCAGCTACAAAAAATGAAAGGAAATAAGTCGTTTACTTATTTATAAATCCATACTGATCCGGTACCGGGCCGAGCTAGGTTATGTATTCACTGCTCGCCCCCAATAGATACGAACTCGGCCGCTCTACCAATTGTCGCGGTCTCATGGGTCATTATCCCACCGTTGACCACCAATTGATACGAACGTGCAGAGCGATATAATTTATTAACACTCGTCACCAAATGATACGTTCGTGGTCTCGATCCCGCCGCAGTCGGCAATCAATCCGCTATTTGGATACGAGACTTGTGGGTTCTTGTAATTCGGGAGCTGGTATATTTTAGCGAGAACGTTAGTGGCTTGCTGAAACACAGGAATTCAATACAGGTATTATTTACAGGAGTTATTTACAACACCAGAGCCTATAGAATGACTAGAGTAAGATTAACACTTAAACATCTTTATTTGTAGGAGGAAACTCTATCCCGGGGCATTGCCTACGGCGATACAAACACATGTTATGCTCCTTATTCGGAGCTAATATCATCTGGAAACAGACTTCCGCCCCAAAAGGCGTATCAGAGTTCAAATTTAGAGTCTGGGTTCAGTTAATGTTCTCAGTTCTTCAATTCGGCGAAAGGATAACAATAAACAAAATAAAAGTACTCACTTATTGCTTGTCCGTTTAAGTAATCCAGGCCAGAAGAATGATGTAAAATTCGTACTGTAAGATTTTCTCTACACGCACACATAACCGGATGAGCGCTTTATTTGAATTGCGATTGCATTTCACCTGCGTGTGTTAAGCGCTGGAGGATTTTTACTTTCTGCGATGCGTACCGAAACAGTGGGGGTGTATTTTCACCTGTGTGTAACAGAAAAAGCGCACGAGGTTGGTCACTTCCTTTCCTTCTCCTTTCCCCGGCAATCAGACCATGCAGTTTCCGCCCTCCGAAACTCGGCAGAGGGGACGCTGTAGAATGGAAGGGGTAGCTCTCTTTTACCCCGTCAAGTAACTTTGTCGGCCGCAGGGAGAAACGCTTACGTATTACTTCCGACAGGTCAGCGACCTTCCCTCTTTGGATGGAGACGACGTCTTCGGGAGGCTGGTTTGCTGATCGTGGTTCTTAGTAGGAATTCTAGACTGGAAACAGAAGATATTTGATCAGCGCTCAGAGCCTTATTTTTCGCTGGTGGTTCATCGTAGTTTCTTGATTGGATACAGGTTTATGAAGAGATTGACACTGTCTACGGGTATCGCTTGGTTAACGGCTGATGGCTTCTGTCAATAAATATAGCGGCTCCCTTTCAACGGCGGTTGAATCGTTACTATACGGTTCCCAAAGTCAGACATACCTGACGGGCTTACCCCCAGCCACCAAGTATCATTTAATCTTAGCAATTTCTCGCGTGCGTCTTACAGCAGCGTACCGAGATAGCTAACTCTCTCTCTTCTTCTTCCCTTTTCGGATATCCCCTGTCACGTGGCTTCATCTGCCTCTTTTCTGTCGACACTTGAGATTTCTCCCTTGTCTTTCCTACTGAGTGCCGTCGCTTCTGCAAGAATAGTTCCGCCACTGACTCTCGCCCCGCATAATCGTAATTTTCAACATTCTCTACAGATTTTTGTCACTAATGGTACACTTGAAGTCGTATTTATGAGGGTCTGGAGGATGCCTCTCAGTTGCCGACTGAGTGGTCTCCTTGTGGTTGAATAGGCCTCCAAAGGCGATTTCCTAATTCCTTTGTTTTCACCCAGACAAAGAGAATTACAATAATTCCCCAATTAAAAATGAGTTAATTTTCCAATTTAATTTGCAATAGGCGAAATATTTAATTTAATCATCAACATAATATAACAACGCCTATCAAGTCCGTCCCCCATTTTAATAGTAATTAATTTAGACCCAATTTTCGTTTCAATACATTTGTTCCTCAAAGGCGGTTTATGAGCTACAAAATAGAACAAACATTGGTGACGTAAAGTTTTCCTGTTTCTAAGGTACTGTTGAAACGACTCGGATCGTGTGACGTAACGCCACTCTGATGGCATGTCAGTATGCTTTGGTTAAGTAGCATACGGTAGGTAACAAAAACCTGTTTTTTTTTGTTGCTATGACAACAAAACGAAACATTTACGTGCGGAATTACAACAGAAACTGTATGTGAGAATTACTATATTATAGGGAAAAAGGAGCGAAAGGAAATCTGTTAATCTTTTTGCAAACAACAATTTAACATTTAAGCGGAAAGAAACAGGAAAGCTAATACCTGATTAATATAGAAATTAATGTTATAAACATCCAGATCTGTCTGGAACGCTTGACGTCACAGCAACGTCTGCATTTTTGCGCCATCACGTATGGATCAATTGGTGTGTGCTCTCGAGATGTCAAAGTGATTGCGTGCTGTAGAATAGCACGCGATCACATTGAGATGTCGAAGTCGTCGCGTGCTAATTTAAAAACATTAGATTATCAATGATTCGAGTTCTATTTATCCGATCTACAAAATTAGAATTGAAATCTTAATATCACAGCAAGTTGAGTTTGTATATTAATTTACTTTAGCACAATTCGAACATTAATTTGTACGCTTTAATTATTTTTTCACTTTTTTAATTTAACTAACTTTCCAAGTTTAGTGCTTTTTATATAATACATTTTGCAAAATATCGATCTATCTAAACGCTCTAACCTGCAATAAAAACTGAAATCTTGAGATGTCAAAGTGAGCAAAATTGCATCTAAAAACAGATGCCTCCCCAACAGAGCATTGTCGCTAATTAAGATAGTTCCGATTTGTAATGCCAGAGGGCGCATTATTTTGTAGAAAATGCTTCGGTGTGAAGTTTAAAACTAAACGTCAAATGGGACATTCTAAAAGAAGCCGTAAACGGAATAACAAGTGTGCCGGAGAAAAAGACATTTAACGCGAAAAACCGAGGCAAAAGTTATTAAGGTAAGTTTACACGAAAACAACTGGATTACAAGGAAAATTGTTAAACAACAGCAAATATTTTACACAGAATGCTTATTTATCGCGAGGTCTGAAAAACGGAAATGAATAGCATATAATCTTTAGATGTCTGGACGTCAAGAAAGGTACGATACTAGGGTGGTCTGAGGCGCTGGTTTCTCGCTATTCGTTTGAGATGGGCATGAGTGGTGCGTTTGTTTGATGGCATTGGCCCTGATCTCTCCCTGGAATACATGTCTCAAAATTAGAGATGTGCGACTGCTTATAGTCCAGTGAGTTGCTCATGGTAGTCGTTAAATCCCAATATAAGTAAAAATAGAAAGAACGCGAACGAAACCAAAATCTAAGAAACCTTCACTTCTTTTGTTAATTACTTATTGTACATTTTTGAACATAATTCTAAAACAAATTTCCAGATTTTTGTCAAATGATATGATAGTAACTGAGAATTCACTGACGTACGTTTTGGCTTTCAGTTTACTTAATACACTGGCGTGCAAAAATTAAGGACGAGACGGTTTTTCGAATGTAACGTCGTGCAGAAGTGCTTCACATCGACTCAAATCATACCATAAGATCCCCAAGATGTAAGAATACGGGACAAGTGAGCAGAACCGTCCAAACAAGGAATCCAAAGAATACAAAGGCACTTTACTGAAAAGGTAGCTTCGAGCACAACTGGACAGCAGACAGAAACGTCCATGTGACAGGCGGCTGCCAAGAAAAATCCAGTCTTTATTAGGGGATATGATCACTCCTGACTGCGTTGCTGGATTTACAACGACTGTCCACGCTGCGGACGGCACACGGCTGGACGGCTGTTCGTCGCTTTGCCATCTGTGCACCAGTTTTGATACGTACTCACTACAGCAGCACATGAACAATTCACAAGCCGCGCCGTTTCCGAGATCGTGGTCTTGAAGCGCCGTGCCATCACAGCTTCTCCTTTATCAAACTCCTATAAATCCGCAGCTTTTCCTTTTCTGACTTCGAACACCCTACTAACCGAAAGCCGGTCCTCAGGTTGTATATACTCGTATACTGCTCTGCGAACTTCATCTTCGTGACCGCTCGGTCTCCAGGAGCGCTCATTTCTCTAGGCTGGAGGTGGTCACAATGGAATGTATATGGGTATCAACATTTATGAGGTTTATTTAAGTTTACTCGCTCCAGGAGGAGAGGAAGGAAGCAGGAGAAGCGAAGAATGATTATGCACCTGTCACTCGGCTGAATTCGCAAACAATTTATCCTAAAATCTCGGCCCTTGGCATATTTTTCTTTCTTTAAATTACTCCAGCCTCTTTCACGAAGAAGATTAAAGATGAGAAAATAGCCTAAAGGAATGAGGGTGTTCAAGATTTTCTGGTTTACTGTTTATAATTTTTTCTCTTTATTTGTTTCTATGTTAATGTTTTTTTCAAAAGGTTCTGTCGAAACTGCTTCTCTCTCCCTGTCTGTAATCTAATGAGATGATTTCGACAAAGTTCTTTTTACTGAGTACGCAAGTGTGCTAGCTAAAAACAATGGCTGTTTCTGAGTTTTTGTGCTATATATATTTCCTTTGTCATCTCTATCCTTTTCCAAAGTTAATAATATATTTTGCTGTAGGGTATATTTTCATCTAGCATGTTTTTGTCCGGTTCTTAGCATCAAAAATAGCATTTCACGCAAAGACAAACAAATGGTACGATATGTTTTGCCTTATGTGATAAACGATTTGAAGTAAAAAGTTTCACTATTTAAGAATAACATCGGTTGTCATATTTATATTTGAACATTTTGAAGTTTTCTCTCTAGCAAAACTTACAGAAAACAACTGCAGAAAAAAAAATTGAATTGAATAAAATAAAGCCAAGCAACATTAAACAATAGATATATGAACTCCAGAACAGTCTCAGCACGGCAATGAGTACTATGATTCTAAATTTCATGAAGTCGGAAAAATATCATCAGACGAAACAGATTGAGCGCTATTTCGCCAAACATCCGCATTTATTTCCTTATAAGATTTCGGCGAGATTCTTTTGAAGTCCTTTAGCTTAAAAACATTTGCTTTTGAAACAAAAGGGATTTCACTGAACATGAAAGACATTAGGTTTTATCACAACAGGATATTGATATCATTGGACAAATTAACTCAAAGAGAAGGTGTCTTCCGTAAATTTAAAAACAAAACAAACATTTGCTCCATACTTTATTTCAAAACACCATTTAATAATTAAAAACGTGATGAGAAAAACCCGCAGCTCACTTTATTCAGAAAATAATGCTTTTGAAATGAAAAAGTGCGTTGAATAAAAACCAAAAGATTTTCTACACAGGATGGCAGATGCACCTGTGATAGCAGTTACCTAGTTAAGAAATTCAGATCAAACTGACATAAATTTTCGGTTGTCGCTTTACTTTTAAAAGTACGGCTAATTACTACCAGCAGTAGTTTTTAAAAGTTAAAATTACGAGTGACCTTTTCTGTTGAATCCATTCACTCAAGCATGGCTGATATCCTATTAAACCATTTTAAAAATGGGCTTTGTCTGCAACTTTTTAAAGAGAGAAATGCAGCAAAAGGTTTTCTACTTTCGAATTTCTTTTGTTAAAACACTGTTGGTTAACACCAGGACATTGAAAAACAGTTATTCTTCTGTAACTTAAAAAAAAAAAAAAAAAAAAAAAAAAGCGTATTTTTACTTTTAAAAAGTGGTTTATTGTGTTTGTTGTGATAGTAGTTAGGAAGGGATTGCTTTAAACTCCATTAAAAAATAAGAAAAAGCAATGCCTTTTCCCACTGATTTCGTTGTCACGAAATGTCTGAATTACTGAAAAAATACCTAAGAAAGGGTAAATTACTCAGCAACTCCTTTTAAAGTACGAAAAAAGAAAGACATAGTCTTGTTTTGCTGAGATTCATTCCCAGGACAAGTTGAATTATTAAAAACAATTCTTGTTTCATGAAACAAAATAAAAAAATAAATAAATTGAAAACTGTTCAGTTCTTCGTTCCACAAATGTTTCTGTTACGAATGTTATACTGAATCCCTTGCTGATTTCTAACACTTTTTTCCTTTTTTTTCGCAATTCCTATTAGGTGTGCAACTTAATTCTCGGCCCCTAACCGCAAGCGATCATAGAACGTCGGTAAATGCAAATAGCTTATTGCAGCGCCATCCAACAGCTTTCCAAGCAACCGTAACCGTTCACAGCTGTAGTGAGAGAAGGGACGAAAGTTGATGGTGAAAGCAATGTCGTTTGAGAAGCAACATTTGTGGCACTGCCTCCTGTTCGCGTTTCAGCTGAAAACAAGTGCCGCGGAAGCTCAGCAAATAATCTGTGATGCTTTGGGCGAAGCTGCTGTGTCCTACAGTACGTGTACAAAGTTGTTCCAGCGGTTTAAGCAGGGAAATTTCTATCTCCGGGATGCAGAACGTCCGGGACAGCCACAGAATGTTGACGATGAGGAACTGGAACAACTGTTGGCGTGGATCCCTGTCTCACACGGGTCTGGTACGATTCGTCCAACGACGATTGGTCCATTGCCGATTGGTCCAATGCCGATTGGTCCAATGCCGATTCGTCCAATGGACGATTGGTCCAATTCTGTCCTATCTGTCCGAAGTGCTACTCGTGCTATAAAAGTCTCATCTGTTCTGATTCTATCTCCGATGTTATAAGAAAGTACCGGTAGTCCAAAGAATGTAAAATAATGTTACATTTCATGCGTAATATTGTGGTTAGAGATTTCTTTTTTTTTTTTTTTTTTTTTTTGAAATCCCGTTTTCTTGTTATACTGTCCTTGCTGCCGTATGAAGTTACTGATGTACGAGCCGTTCTATCAACTTCAATGTTTCTCTTTTGCATGAAATAATGTAAAATACTAGTGTTCCGTTTCTGTTTGTAGAATGCAGTGAGGGTTTTCCGCCAACTGCCCAAAGGAAACAACTGGTCGGGGTTTGGACAGAGGCCTTTTCAACGGTTTTTATTCCAGTGATGTCATATTCATAACGTTTACATATTAAATAAAGTTAATAATATCGCGCTTTTATTTAAACACGAAATATTAATTCATAGGCCCTAGGTCTAGGCTTTTTTAACAGTTTTAATTCTACCGAAGTCAGATTCATAACGTTTACATATCAAATCAAGTTAATAATATTGCGCTTTTACTTAGGCACGAAATGTTAATTTATAGGCTCTAGGCCTAGGCCTTTTTAGGACTTTTTATTCTACCGATGTCATATTCATAACGTTTACATATCAAATCAAGTTAATAATATTGCGCTTTCACTTAAGCACGAAATATTAATTCATAGGCCCGCGGCTTAGGTGCCTAGCAAAGACTTCAGAAATGATACGATGAGTGCTTTTTATAAAGCTTTATAAAATGTTTACGCCGCCCCGGTGGCGCAGTGGTCTAAGGCGTTGGCCTCTGATCATTCGTCCGTAAGGGGTCCGGGTTCGAATCCCGGTCAGGCATGGATGTTGTGTTTGTCTTACGGCACTGGCTCTTTCCCTTCCCTGGAACCAGTGACCCTAAATTAGGGACGGGCGACTGCTTATAGCCCATTGAGTTGCTCACGGTGGTCGTTAAACCTCCAATCAAAAAAAAAAAATAAAAAAAAAAATAAAATGTTTACAAATACCAAACATTTAGGCTGTTACTTAAAATCTTCTAAAATGGCCCGCAGCCTAGGTGCCTTGCAAAGACCTCAGAAATGATACGATTAACGCTTTTTATAAAATGTTTACAAATATCTGGGTTGTAACTTAAAATCTTTTAAAAAGGCCCGCGACCTAGGTGCCTGGTAGATAGCTGAGAAATGATTCGTTGAGTGCTTTTTATAAGGGTTTATAAAATGTTTACAAATACCAAATATCTAGGTTGTGACTTAAAATCTTTTAAAAAGGCCCGAGGCCTAGGTGCCTTGTAAAGACCTGAGAAATGGTACGATGAGTGCCTTTTATTAAGTTTTATAAAATGTTTACAAATACCAAATATCTAGGTTGTAACTTAAAATCTTCTAAAAAGGCCCGGGGCCTAGGTGCCTCGTAATGACCTGAGAAATGATAGGATCAGTGCCTTTTATTAGGTTTTATAACATATTTACAAATACCGAATATCTAGGTTGTAAATTAAAATCTTCAAAAAATGCCTGCGGCCTAGATGCTTTGCAAACAGCTGAGAAATGCTCCATTGAGTGCGTTTTACCAGGTTTATGTAAAATGTTTACAATTACTAAATATACGGAAATTATCTTTTAAAAGGATATAAAGAGAATAATTTAAATTATTATTCCTTTCTGGAAAATAAAAAAAGTTTACCGTTGGTAAGATGATAGCATTGGACGAATCGGCGTTGGACCAATCGTAAAATTGGACGAATCGGCATTGAACCAATCGTACCATTGGACGAATCGGACATTGGACCAATCGGCATTGGACCAGTTGTCCCTTTGGACGAATTGGCATTGGACGAATCGGCATTGGACGAATCGGCATTGGACCAATCGTCGTTGGACGAATCGTCCGGGACCGGTCTCACACATTAAAAGCTCGCCCAAGAACTCTGAGTAACACGGCAAGCCATTGCAAAGCGCCTGCACAAGCTTGGACGGATTCACAAGGAGGGCCGTTGGGTGCCCCACCAACTCACAGCTGCGAACAAGTCTAGGCGCTACGATGTTGCTGTGTCCTTGCTTTCCAGATTCAAGAAGAAGGATTTCCTCCACAAGATTTTGACCTGTGATGAGAAGTGAATGCTCTACGATAATCCTAAGCGGCGCAAATCTTGGGTTTAACCAGGTCAGCCTACCACCAATACCGCCAAACCGAATATCCATGCCAGGAAGTTGTTGATGTGCATATGGTGGGACCAGCGCGGTGTCGTACACTATGAGTTGTTCAAAACTGGTGAAACTGTCAATGCTGAGCGTTATTGTCAGCAACTCATTCCCGTGAGTGACGCAATGGAGGCGAAAAGGCCATACACCGGCAAGAGCAGAAGATTGGTCCTGTTGCTTCAGGATAACGCGCGTCCTCACACCGAGAAAACGACTTTAAACACGATCACCAACCTGGGATGGAAGATTTTGTCCCACCCGGCGTATTCTCCAGACTTCTCCCCGTCGGATTATCACCTCTTTTGTTCCCTGCAAGATCACCTGAGTGATACGCCCTTCACTTCTGTCGAGGAGGCCCACACAAGTATTGATGACTTTATCAACTCGAAACAGTCCTCTTTTTTCCGCAGTGGCATTCGGTAGCTCCCTAACCGATGGCTCAAATGTATTCAACACGACGGGAATTATTTCCCTGATTAGGTACGTATTCGATTTGCTATAATTTGCTGTCAACGTGTCGTGCCTGTGACCGAGAATTAAGTTGCACATCTATTACATACGCAGTGCGACAATTAAATAATGAGACTGAATTTTTTTAAAAATGGAAAAGCAGGGAAACTTACTTTTGAATATATTTTATTCGAAGCACATTCCTTCTGCGTGAACAAAAGAAGTGGCAGGATCAGCCAACGAAAGGAAGGACTTGCAGTGATCATCTTTTGATATGGAGTGAAGAGCTGATGTCATAGTTCCTTGTATGTCTTCAATACCTTGAAAAACTTTTCCTTATCGCAAAAGTTTGGGAACAGAAAGTAATCACACTGTGATAAATCTGGAGAATAGGGGGGATGACTCTGCAGACACTCTTGTTTTCGTGCCAGAAATTTCTCTGTACTGACTGCTGTGTGCGCGGGTGCGTTATGTGATGAAGAAGGAACTATTTTTCGTTTTTGACGGCCAGACGCGAACAATCCTCTTCCACAATCGTTGCAAAATAGCTGCGTAAGCATTGCCAGTGCCAGTTGTACGTTCAGAAACAAATTCGCTATGCAGAATTCCCTTGCTGTTGTGGAAGCACACAAGCATTGTCTTGATTTTGGGTGTGACTGTGGTGACTTCCACTGGCACGCTTCTTTTCAAGATCATAACGAAAACGCGGTGTCTCGTGACCTGCCACAATTCTTTGGAGTAAATTTTGCATTGTTCCTGCAGTCTTCAGGATGTCTTTTGCGTTCTCTACTCATGCATGTTTCTGATCGTGTGACAAAGCATGGGGAACAAAACAAGCACAAAATCCCCCTCCCCCAATCTTGCACTAAAATTTGACGAATTGTCTCTTTATTAACAACGAGCTCACATCACACCATTCTCAAGGTCACACAACGATCACTTTTTATCCTTTCGCAAACTTTCTCCATGAGTTGTTTCTGCTTACCCGGTTAGATGTAACAATCAATGAGGCCATCTATCTATTTTCTGCTTTCCCTTGGTATATACTTCCTCCTTTCTCACATGAGGTGTTGGTACATACACGGATGAGACATTACATAACCATCTACCTAATAAACTGTAGGACCCCCTTTAGCCCGCAAACCAGCTGCCACTCGGAGAGGCATCTATTCGATGAGGTGGTGATAGGTATCCTGGGGTATCTGGTACCATAATGTCAACAGTAGGTCCTCCAGTTCCCGTACATTTCGGGGTGGTGGTGATTTAGCGCGAACCCGCTTTTTCAAGTCGAACCACAAATGTTCCATTGGGTTCATGTCAGGTCAATTTGGAGGACAGGGCATTAACAGAAAGTCACCAGCATGTTCCTCGAACCACTCCTTGACGATTCCAGCAGTGTGGCATGGAGCATTATCCTGTTGGCAATGGTCATCACCAGCAGGGAACACAGTTACCATAAATGGGTGAACTTGGTCCGCAACGATGTTCAGACACCTGACAGCTGTCAGGGATTGTGCTATTGGGATAATGGGGCCTAAAGTGTTCCAAGAAAACATCGCTCACAGCATAATACCGCCGCCGCCGGCCTGTTTCCGCCCAACAGTACATCCAGGTGCCATAGCCTCCGTTGGTAATCGGCGTATCCGTGCTCAGCCGTCTACGTGATGCACCAGGAATCTTGATTGGTCAGACCAAGCCACTTTCTTCCAATCATTCACGGTCCAATCTCAATGAACTTATGCCCATTTCACGCATTTTTGACGATGACGTGAAGTGATGGGGACCCTGTTGGGTCTTAGGCTACACAGGCGCATGCGCAGAAGGCTGCAATCAACTGTGTGTTGTGATATATTGCCGTTATCACCACTGTTGCATTTAGCTGAGGGTGATTTGTCGTACTGTGGTCCTGCGGTCGTTGTGAAGAATGCGCGACAGTCTCCGCTCCCCTCTGGCCTAAATGAGCTGTAGACGATACACGGCTGGACGACGGTTCGTTATTTGGCCATCTGTGCACCACTTTTGATTCGTACTCACTACAGCGCACGTGAACAACCCGTTTCAGAGATCGTAGTTCCTAGGCGCTATGCTATCACAATTTGTCCTTTATCAAACTCCGATAAATTGGCAGCTTTTCCCATTCTGACTCCGAACACTCTACTAACCGAAAGCCGGTTCTCGGGTTGTATATATACTGCTCTGTGAACTTCACTTGAGCCACCGTTCGGTCACCAAACGCGCTTATTTCTCTAGGCTGGGGGTGGTCATATTGTAATGGGTCATCGGTGTATTTATATCTGTCACAACATTGCTAATTCTAGAGCCTATATTATAAAGATTTACATTTTTGTATTGGATGGGCATAATCCTTTTTTTTCTAGAGTCGGTATTATACGAGTAAAAATGTTCACTTTTGGATTGAATGGGCGTAATCCTGATCAACATTTCCACATTTTTAGTAACCAATTTTCCTTCAGGAGTTGCGAATCTAAATGTTTGTATAGAATGTATTAGAGAGTATATATTCAACATTGCCTTTTGTCATTTCTTTGTGAATATGGCTCAACTTCATCAGGACAGTTCGTATATCTTTATTGTTGTCCTTTATGGTAAGTAACATCACTCATGCTGATGATCATGAATATTTTTGCAAGTTACTTCCATTGGCTTGAAAGGAGCAGAGTGGGGATATATCTATTCGTTCTAATTGTTATTGAGTTATGAGTAATTTTGGTATATATGAAAGTTATTCAAATGATATATTCGAAATCAAGACTGAGTCGGACTTGTCAATCAATTTTGCTTCTTCAAACAGAAACTTATATTTTCACGATGATGACAGCTTCCGTAGTTCACAGCTGCTTATGTACGTTCCATTTTCGTTGAATAGGATACCCTTGTGATTGTGACCTATTCACAACAGATGACACTCATATGGACTACGGCAAACTGTCCATATTTTAACCTTCAACTCTTTGCTCAAGAGAAACTCACTTTATTAATAGGCTTGAAAATCACTTAAAAATTAAAAGCCTTGAAAACTTTGGAAAGTTTGAAACAAATTCCAGGGACAAATTTCGTTACAGCAAATTTGTCTCTTAAGAGAAGAACAGAAATCAGTGTATAGACTGGTACCGTTTTCCTAATATTTTGAAAGGAATTCATTGACAGGCTGTAACTTCTATATTTTTAAGAAAATCAAGTTCTATTTTTAAGCAGTCCCATTTTTTACTTGCAATGATCAATTTCTAAATGAGAGATTCGAGTAATTATTTTTTGAAAACACCAGATCGTAAACTTTTCAAATAATGCGGACATTTTTCGCTAAATGCATGAATCAATTTATGGTTGTTATATATTTTTGCTTTCAGAAGACAAACCGAAAAACGCTTTTGGGATAAGGTATAAATTAAAATGCCCAATATTTTCAAAGTATTTCCTGTTTTTACAGCAGCAGAATCTCTTTTCTCCCTGAATCGTGTAAACGCAGATCGATGTCATGACGAGCTTTTAACAATTAGGAGAAAAATATCATTTGGATCGAATTCAGACAGACATGAAAAAAGTTTTCTATTTTTCCTAGTGTAAGATTTCCAATTAAAGTGGAAATGTAACACGACACAACTGTGAGCACAAAATGAACAAAATGTTAAAAAGGAGAGAAACATAAAAAAAAAAGCAACGTTGTCTGCCCGTGGATCCGGTGCCTATGCATACAAAGTTATACGCGGTGACGGGTTGTAAGGCAATTATTGAAATTTATGTCCTTTGCTTAACAGGAAAAAACTTGGAATATTTCCCCGAACTCGATTACCTGGACGGAAAATGAATTCGAGAATAATGCTAGAATTCATTACCCGTCCAGGTAATCGAGTGATCAGAGGTGTGGGCTTTTGGCTAACCAAATCATTTGGGCCCGGGTCTGAGTCACGGATATGGCACGGGAGCTGCCGTGTTTGGCAAATCTAAATTAGGGACCGGCGATTTTCTTGTAGCTTTAGATACTCAAAGTGGTCGTTGAACTGTGAAACTAAAAAGAAAAAAATTAAGAAAAATCGTTTACTTCTGTGAGGAAAAAGAACGAATCCGGTGAGAATAACAGTATAAAAGTCTTTCAGAATAATGAATTTCAAATTTGTGAAACCTGTTTTTTACGCTTTCCAACCGTAGGTTGAAGAAGCGTATATGCTCCAGCTTTGTCCGTACGTCCGTTCGCACGATAACTGGCGTAAAAATGGTTCGATTTCGATGAAATTGTAGTATGTGGTAGGGGACCACCTGGGGACGAACCCTATTGAAAATGGGACAAATGGGGTCAAAGGTCACGACGTAGGAGCGGGATCATTTTTTATTGCCCTTATGCGTCATAACTTACGTAAATAAGGTTCGATTTCAATGAAAGTTTACTGTGTGGTAGGAGACCGCCTGGGGACGAACCATATTCCAAATGGGTGAACTGGGGTCAAAGGTCAGGACATAAGATCGGGATGCATTCCATTGCCCTTATGCTTCATAACGTGCGTAAAAATGGTTCGATTTCGATGAAATTTCAGTACGTAGTAGGGGACCACCTGGGGACAAACCATATTGAAAATGGACGAAATGTGGTCAAAGGTCAGGACATAGGATTGCGATCCATTCCATTGCCCTTATTCCATATTATTAAGGTGGACGTCAAGTAATTTTGCTTCCTATACTTCCAATGGAAAAACTTTTGTACACATTTCGTTCACAATTAATGTGTTCCCAAGGATGAAAATTTGAACATCGATTAAAATAACTTCATATTATAACTTGGAAAACTTAATATTTTTCTAATAATTATATTAAAAATCAATAACTTTTCCTTTGGTGGTGTTGAAACCAGAGAAAAGATGGCGCGCCCTGTACTTTGATGACGTCAGTGGACAAAAAAAATGTTGGATGGCATAATTACGGTTATCGTTTAGAAAATATTAAGTATTCCAAGTTATGAAATGAAGCTATTTTAATCGATGTTCAAATTTTCATCGTTGTGAACGCATTAATTGTCCAGAAAAAAGATGGCGCGACTTGTATTTTCATGACGTCAGTAGACAAACAAATGTTGAATTGCATAATTGTGGTTATGTTTTAGAAAATATTAAGCATTGCAAGTTATAAAATGAAGATATTTTAATCGATGTTCAAATTTTCATTTTTGGGAATGCATTAATTGTGAAGAAAATGTGTACAGAAGTTTTTCCATTGGAAGTATAGGAAGCAAAATTACTTGACTTCCACCTTAAAGTAGCAATTCTTGTATGTATGTACATTTTATTTTGAAAAAGGCTCTAAGTATGTTGCTGAAAGTCGTTAACCTACTGTTTTCCGGTACTAGAAATCAATTTAGCTTGATCTCGACTTTAGGAGAATTCGTTTAGTGGGTTAAATAACCACCCCGAATTATAACGTTTTTAGTGATGGCGTTGTTCCATTAATGTTACCAATGCTTAGAAATCTTATGACGTCACAATTTCGCGATTGAGAATGTTGGCGCGCGGTCACGCCATCTGTCTCATACGTCACGGGTCGTGTGTGGATCCTATTAAAGTTTTATGACGTCCCACTCTTGCGGCGAGCAGATGGTCGCGATTCCCATCTGCCTCAATACGTCACGCGTTGTGTGCGTATGTCCGTCCGCACGATAACTCGCGTAAAAATCGTTCGATTTCGATGAAATTTTAATATCTGGTAGGGGATCACCTGGGAAGGAACCCTATTTAAAGTGAACAAAATGGGGTCAAAGGTCAGTACATAGGAGCGAGATCCATTCCACTGCTATTATGCGTCATAACTAACGTAAAAAAGGTTCGATTTCGATGAAATTTTAGTATGTGGTAGGGGACCACCTGGCGACAAACCTTATTGAAAATGGGCGAAATGGGGTCAAAGGTCAGGACATAGAAGCGGAATCACTTCCATCGCCATTATGCGTCATGACTTACGTAAAAATGCTTCGATTTGGATGAAATGTTAGTATGTTGTAGGGTCTTGCCTGGGGACGAATTCTATTGAAAATGGGCGAAAAAGGGGTCAAAGGTTAAGACACAGGAGCGGGATCTATTCCATAGATCTTATGCATCATAACTTACGTAAAAATTGCTTCGATTGCGACAAAACTTTATCATGTTATTTCAGAGGTATACCAAACCGGTTCTGTTGTATATTATTGAAATGGGATCAAAGGTCCGGGCACAGGACCGAGATTTATTCCACAGCCATTATTCTCATAACTTGAGTAATAACTTGAGTAATGATTTCTGGTATGCTGGAAAGCGTATTATAATCAATGCATTGCATGATTTTACTAACTTGTTTAAAGTAAAGTAGCCAAAGTAGTATGCATGTTTTTTTTGGACTTAAAGTAAAATATCTGGTATTCAAAAATCAATGCTTATGAATGTTTCAACTAAAATTGATGCGTTGTTCATGCGTTTATTCATCGCGTGCATTCGAATTCGCGCTTTATCTGTAGTCGTTCTCCCGTGGAAAAACGATAGATGATGCGGATGCTATGTGTCCAAAATTATTCGCCGTATTGATGAAGCACCTAGCAAGAGTAAAAAAGCGTGTTCTTAAATTTGGCATGAATGCAAACTTACAGCAGTCAAATGAGAGGAAAAATCTTTTCTTTGAGCGAAAAAATCCACCAGGCATTTTTAAATTACATTTTGTTTTAAAATCAATACACTCTAAATGTTCGATTTTCGAAATGTTTGTGCACTCGAAGTTTCACTTATTTTACCTTTTTTCAGTTTGGTTCTTTACGATTTATAAAAACTGTTTAAACTTTTCCTCGCGTTTAATGCCTCCAGATTCTACGTTTTCTACTTAAATGAAGCTTCGAATTAGTGGGTCAGGATTTACTAGTAAAGCTTCGTTGTAGTTAATGCTTGGCTTACACTCCTTGCTTGAAGTAACGAAATATGAGCTCTTTTTCTATTTACGACTATGTTTAATATAATGCAAATTTTAAATATCGAACTTAATAAAATATTTTTTTCTTATTGTGAGATGAGATATGATTATCTTTAAGATCTTCACTTACTAACATGAGTAAGGATTTCGATGATAAGACGAGATTAAGAACCTCGCTTATTATGCACCTTGAGAATTTTTATCAGAAAAATCTGAGATCCGTGTTCTTCATACGAGCACCCACACGACGCCAAGTTGAAAATTCCAGAATGTTTTCTATTACAGCTCATTGACCTTTTGCCACACATCCGTCTCTTCGCAGAACACACGAGAGAACACCAAACTTAAACCGGCGTTGGCATCTCCTCGTCATGTGTGTGACAAGTGTTCGATATCACCATATAATGCGATATGTTCGGTGATGTCAGACAACTGTGCACCATAATGTCTTGAGTAGAGCGCATTCATGGCGGAACAAGAAATGATATCAATTTAAAAAATCCTTTACAAGAAAAACAATTGCTAACGGGAGAAATGGCTCTAAGAGAAACGTTTCAAAAAGCCATCCAACAAAGTGCGACTTCATCCATCAAACAGCAACTTCCTGGTCCCTCAGAAACCTTCAAATACACAGTCGGGTCACATTACTGTGACCACTTCCTACTTTTGACGTCAACAGCGCGTAGCCAATGAAAGAATGCACGTGTCGTGAGCTGGCTTGGAGAGAATATAAGGTGTGCCAGAGGCATTCTGAAAGCATATCACTCGTTGCTTTCATGGATAAAAGGAACGATTTATCAGATTTCCAAAAATGGATGATTATCGGCTTTCGGGCCAAGGGTGGCAGTATTTCTGAAACAGCGCAGTTTGTGAACTGTTCGCGTGCTGCTGTGGTTAAAGTGTATTGTGATCGGAGAAATGGCACCATTGCGAATAAGCGACGTGTGAACTCCGGAGCACCACGTGCCATTAATGTGAGAGGTGAACGTCGGCTTCGAAGGTGCGTGAGAGCCGATCGACACGCTACAGTGGAGCAACTAATTGGCTGAATGAACTAGGGAGGTACCGGAAGTGTGTCTAAAACGACCGTTCAGCGAACCCTTCTGCGTATGGGTCTTCGATGTAGACGGATGGTCACTGCACCTATGTTAATGAAGGTGCATCGGCAGAAAAAGCTTGCATTTGCCTAGCAGTATCGGAATTGGACCTCGCTGATTGGCAAAGGGATTGCCTTCTCCGATGAGTCATGTTTTCTGCTTCATCGAAACGGATGGACGTTGTCGTGTAAGGCGAGAAACATCTGAGAACAAACACTCTTCAACCATTGCTGGCAGAACACAGGCTTATGGGGGCAGCGTAATGGTCTAGGGAATGTTTTCGTACCATTCTCTGGGTCCAGACATAGCTATGGAAGGCACGATGGACCGAATTCATTATGAATCCATCCTTGCAGACCATGTACACCCATACATGCTGGTTGTCTCTCTTGGGGCTGATGGGATCTTCCAGCTTGGCAATGCGAAGTGTCACAGAGCTAGAAATGTCTGAGAGTAGTTGGAAGAGCACCATGAAGACTTAAAAGTATTTCCCTGGTCCCCTAATTCTCCAGACTTAAACCCAACTGAGCATCTGTGGGACCACCTCGATCGTGTTGTTCGCTCTATGGATCCTCCCCCTCCAGCAGCTGTTAGATGCACTGCAGTCAGCATGGCTCTACATTGTACCTGTGAATACCTTCCAGCACCTTATTAAGTCAGTCCCAGCCCGTCCAGATGCTCTTCGCGCTGCACACGGCGGTTACTCTGGATATTAGCTGGTGGTCACAATAATGTAACTCCATCGTGTATTTCATAAATACTTTAAATTACATTTACTTGCAATTAAATTTAATAATTTGTTTGTTTGTATGTCTTACACAAAATATGTGAACGATGGGCTCTTAATATATGCGTGTATTACAAGTATTTTCGGCTCGTCGCTAAGGATGCTCTGACCATCACACAGTTCTTCATCAAATCATGATGACTGTGAAATATTATTTATTAGGCAAAATAGTAACATATTTGTAATACTTAGTTACAGGTTTAATCGCGTATAGCTTACATTACGCTTAGCCTCAAGTGACTCAACTTTCGGCGTTCAGCTTACATTTGATTTTCGCGGTGTATTCCTCTACTGCTGTGATCTGCTCTCTTGAGTATTTTCTCTTCCGCCATTCCCTCCACTGTGGGGTTTGAACTCTTTCTGTGGGAGAGAGAGAGAGAGAGAGAGAGAGAGAGAGAGAGAGAGAGCTTATGGACAGCTACTGGAATCAAAATGTATCAGTACCGCCTCGATGTGCGTGGAAGGCTAGCTAAATATTTCAATACTACTCGAAGACAACCTGCTAGTAATCCAAGTTAAAGTAAGAGTGCATTCTTGTGGAAGATAGGGTAACGAGCTCAAAGGGTCTCCGTGGAAAGCAAGAACGGTATGAATCCGTGCAACACAGCACTCCAGCGCTTAGCTGCTAACATTGCGGCCGCACTGACTCTCATTAATGGCTGGCATTACCAGGATTGTCAATTTATTGTCTCTGTGTTACATTGGGAGAAGTCTTCTATCCTGTCCACACCGTCTCCCTATCGAAGTTACGTACGTTTTCCATCTGGATCGAAAGCGTAAGGTCCTTGATTGAATAAATTCACATACCAAATTGATTTCTAAAAAGCTCTGCAATATTTTTTCAAGAAAGCTATACCAAATTTTTTTATAAAAGATCTGCTAATATTATTTTTAAAAAGCTATACCAATCTTTTTTAGCACGTCTTTTGTAAAAAAAAAAATCGTGCTTATGTTACCGGTTTGTCCGTCCGTCCTTCCGTCCGTCTGTACCCACAATATCTCTGCAACTATTAGTCCGATTTGAAAAATTCTTTTTGCATTGGGAAGCTTGAAATATGCGAATGATGATCCTTTATTTCGTTTTTTTTTACGATGTACAATTTCGCCGCTAGAGGGCGCAAATGCAGATGATGTCGAATTCAAAAATACGTTTTATTTCACATATTTGCTTCTAAACATCCGATTGAAAAAATTCTTTTATCTTTCGATTCCATTTATGTCGAAGAGTATTTTAGATATAGTTACTTTTTCAAATTACGCATAGATTATCCGCTAGGGCGCGTAAAAGTAAATTACATTTTCCCCGATAATTCTTCTTCTAAAACTCCGATTTGAAATTTTTTTTCTTCAGCGGATAAACCTCCTGATGTAAAACATTTTGCATATAATTTCAAATTTTTGGTAAAGAATACCTTGGACATTTTGTTATTTTCTGCTTCTGATGTACTTGCCATAAAACCTGAGCTTCTAAAATATCGATTGAAAAAATTATTTCGTGGTCTGATGCCACTCACATCGATAAACCTTTTCGGAATATTTTCTTCTTAAAATATTGCACAGTTTCTCTGCCAGGGG
Source organism: Macrothele yani (assembly GCA_039090855.1). Taxonomy (NCBI): domain Eukaryota; kingdom Metazoa; phylum Arthropoda; class Arachnida; order Araneae; family Macrothelidae; genus Macrothele; species Macrothele yani. Next base: position 59,387,689 of record CM076989.1, on the reverse strand, counting down.
CGTAGATGTATATCTTATTTTTGTCAATATCTCTATTCTAGGAGTCCGATTTCAAAAATTCCTTCTTTGTTGGATAGTGTTTTCAGTGTGACATGTTTTTCATATAATTTCAAAATTTTCAAGTAGTTCATAGACTTTCCGCTAGGGGCGTAGAGGTAAATTGCGTTCCTCCCTATATCTCTCTCATTCTAAATCGCCGATTTAAAAATATCTTTCTGCACTGGATACAACTTCTAATGGGAAATTGATTGCACATAATTTCTAATTTTGGTAAAAACTCGGTTTGGCCACCAGGTGGCGTAAATCTTAATTTCCGCTTCTGATGTATTTGCAGCAAAATATGAGCTTCAAAATTCTCGATTGAAAAAAACGTCGTTTGTAGATCGATAGTACTCATGTCGAGAAACCTTGTAGAAACATTTTCTTCTTAAAATAATGCATGGTTCCTACTTCTATGAGTCCGATTTGAAAAATTCCTTCTTTGCTGGATAGTGTTTCCGATACCAAATGTTTTCCTATAAATTCAAAATTTTCAAGTAAATCATAGACTTTCCGCTAGGGGGCACAAAGGTAAATTGCGTTTTCTGCGTTATTTCTGCTCCTAAAACTCCGATTTGAAAAATTCTCCCTGTATCGTATACAAGACTTGATGGAAAATATTTTTCACATAATTTCTAATGTTTGGTAATGAATGGTTTGGCCACCAGGGGCGTAAGTGTTAATTTCTGCTTCTGATGTATTTGTAGCAAAATCTGGGCTCCTGAAAACTCGACTAAATTTTTTTTTCTTGGACCGATACCGCTCGTATGGAAAAACCTTCTGAGAATACTTTCTTCCAAAAATAATGCATGGTTTTCCCACCAGGGGACGTAACGTCACATCTTGTTTTTGTCGATATCTCTGTTTCTAAGAGTCCGATTTGAAAAAAATATTTATGTGTTGGAGAGCGTTTCCGGTGCGAAATGTTTCTCATATAAATTCATGTTTTTCTTAGGCGTAATCTAATGATTCCGTTTACAGCAATATCTGAGGGATTAAAAACCCGATTGAAAAACTTTTTTCTTCCGTCAGATACTATTGTTTTCTACAACGGTTCCATTGACTTTGAATCGCTTTCATAAATTTAATTTGCGTCAGAACGGATTCAAAAGACGTGCTTATTACACCCGAAAATTCGGTGTCATCTTTCTTGTTTTATAAAAGCTCTGAAATTTATTTCTAAAAAGCTGTGCCATTTTGAAAATTATCCTTAAATAGAAATTTTGCCCGATTAACTGTTAAGCAAATAAAAATGGACTCTTGAGAAATAATTCTATTGCTTTTGGCTCTAAACTCTACGTACTACTTTTCGTAGAGGTTGTAGCTGATCCGTATCTTCCACAATAATACTTTCTCATTTTGACTTGGAGTACAGAAACTATTAATAAAAGCCACAAATTAGCTTCCTTCAACGGCGGTTTGCCATGACGGCTATTTTGTACTTTCACAGGGCTGCTGCTGTCCGTATTAAAATCGTGATTTAAAACATGCAGTCACCATGCACAAATCATATTAAAAAAAACACACTCATCACACCAAACAATAAAGACTGGGGTATCGGGCAGTGGGCATGTGCATCCCCGCGCAGAGTGAACAGACTGAAACCGAAGGCAATCGATAAATATGCTGACAGCAGGTCTTTCCAAAAGTGTATCACAATAGACTAACATGAGTAAACGCGGTAATCTGAGCGACTTTAATCGTGGACGCATCGTCGGCACAAGAGAGATAGGCCATTTTATCTCTCAAGAGGTAAAAACCCAAGGATTACCGAGGGCAACCGTATCAAGGACGTACCAGAAGTATACCGTCCACGGACGTATAAAAAACCCAAGGATTCCCGAGGGCAAAAGTATCGAGGACGTACCAGAAGTAAACCGTCCACGGACATATCAAAAACCCAAGGATTCCCGAGGGCAACCGTATCAATGACGTACCAGAAGTATACCGTCCACGGACGTATCAAAAACCCAAGGATTCTCGAGGGCAACAGTATCAAGGACGTAGCAGAAGTATACCGTCCACGGACGTATAAAAAACCCAAGGATTCCTGAGAGCAACCGTATCAATGACGTACCAGAAGTATACCGTCCACGGACGTATCAAAAACCCAAGGATTCCCGAGGGCAACAGTATCAAGGACGTACCAGAAGTATACCGTCCACGGACGTATCAAAAACCCAAGGATTCCCGAGGGCAACCGTATCAATGACGTACCAGAAGTATACCGTCCACGGACGTATTAAAAACCCAAGGATTCTCGAGGGCAACCGTATCAAGGACGTACCAGAGTATACCGTCCACGGACGTATCAAAAACCCAACGATTCCCGTGGGCAACAGTATCAAGGACGTTCCAGAAGTATACCGTCCACGGACGTATTAAAAACCTACGAATTCCCGAAGGCAACCGCATCAAGGACGTACCAGAAGTATACCGTCCACGGACGTATAAAAACCCAAGGATTCCCGAGGGCAACCGTATCAAGGACGTACCACAAGTATACCGTCCACGGACGTATCAAAAACCCAAGGATTCCCGAGGGCAACAGTATCAAGGACGTACCAGAAGTATACCGTCCACGGACGTATCAAAAACCCAAGGATTCCCGAGGGCAACCGTATCAATGACGTACCAGAAGTATACCGTCCACGGACGTATTAAAAACCCAAGGATTCTCGAGGGCAACCGTATCAAGGACGTACCAGAGTATACCGTCCACGGACGTATCAAAAACCCAACGATTCCCGTGGGCAACAGTATCAAGGACGTTCCAGAAGTATACCGTCCACGGACGTATTAAAAACCTACGAATTCCCGAGGGCAACCGCATCAAGGACGTACCAGAAGTATACCGTCCACGGACGTATAAAAACCCAAGGATTCCCGAGGGCAACCGTATCAAGGACGTACCACAAGTATACCGTCCACGGACGTACCAAAACCCTAAGGATTCCCGAGGACAACCGTATCAAGGACGTACCAGAAGTATACCGTCCACGGACGTATCAAAAACCCAAGGATTTCTGAGGGCAACCGTATCAAGGACGTACCAGAAGTATAGCGTCCACTGACGTATCAAAAACCCAAGGATTCCCGAGGGCAACCGTATCAATGACGTACCAAAAGTATACCGTCCACGGACGTATCAAAACCCCAAGGATTCCCGTGGGCAACAGTATCAAGGACGTTCCAGAAGTATACCGTCCACGGACGTATTAAAAACCTACGAATTCCCGAGGGCAACCGCATCAAGGACGTACCAGAAGTATACCGTCCACGGACGTATAAAAACCCAAGGATTCCCGAGGGCAACCGTATCAAGGACGTACCACAAGTATACCGTCCACGGACGTACCAAAACCCTAAGGATTCCCGAGGACAACCGTATCAAGGACGTACCAGAAGTATACCGTCCACGGACGTATCAAAAACCCAAGGATTTCTGAGGGCAACCGTATCAAGGACGTACCAGAAGTATAGCGTCCACTGACGTATCAAAAACCCAAGGATTCCCGAGGGCAACCGTATCAATGACGTACCAAAAGTATACCGTCCACGGACGTATCAAAACCCCAAGGATTCCCGAGGGCAACCGTATCAAGGACGTACCAGAAGTATACCGTCCACGGACGTATCAGCGCCCAGAGAGCAAGCGGTGACCGATCACACGCCAGGGATGACCGGGGTTGACGTAAACTATCCAGGCTCGTACAGACAGACAGCTTTGCAACAGCTGCGCAAATCACATCCAGGTTAAATATTGAAGGCCCAAGCAAGCAAACGGTACGATGCACCCTGGGCTACGATAGCCGACTCCCTACTCGTGTGCAACTGTTTACTACTCAGTATCAAAAATTACGCCTCATTTGGTGCCTGGAACATCAAACAGGACCTCTGCACAGTGGTGCTGCATGGCGTGGTCAGATGAATCCTGCTTACAGCTGTACCAAGCTGACGGGAGGGTGAGGGTGTGGCGATGACAGCATGAGACCATTGCTTCGTTGTGCCAGGTCTGCTGTGTTCAAGGCGGTGGTGGCTCTGTGATGGTTTGGGGAGCCTTCTTATGGGACACATTTGGCCCCTTAAGCCTCTGCGCGGAACCCGTGTGCTGGCTGACCACTTACACGCTTTCACGGCCTTCGCGGATCCTGCGGCTCGTGGTCTGTTCCAGCAGGACAAATGCGCAGCCATACCGGGCTGCACCAACTCAGGAATGACTCGAGGAAAACTCATCTGAGTTTGAAACCATCCAGTGGCCTGTGAGGTACCCGGGATTTTACCCCGTGGAAGCTGTCTGGGATGTCGGTCCATGGATCCTGGACCAACGTCTCGGGCGGAGTTGTGGACAACAGACATGACTGGCCTTACCTCCGGATACTTTCCGGCATCTGGTGGAGTCGATCCCTCGGCGTGTACACTGTACAGGCTGTACATTTGCGCTAGAGGAGGACCAACACGCTATTAGATAAGTATCTCTAATGTTTTGTCTGTTGAGTGTACTTACTTAGTTAACGTTGAAATCAAGAATTTAAGTGATATAGAACATAACTGATGAAATGCGCTCACAAATAATATTGAAATATCTAATTAAGTATTTATCTGTGATTCTCACGAAACCTAAAACGCCTCATTTTTTAAAAATTTAATGATCGTAAAATACAACTAAAAATTGTAAAACACACATCTTTTAATGAAAGAAGTGGAAACAGGTGTATTACAATAACGAATGAAGGTGAGACGCAGACTGCTTACGTGTATACCAAAGCTCGAAAAATTCCGGCAACACGTTCGGCGGGAAGAATTTAAAAGAAGGGATGTTGCGTTCTTTGAGATGAGCTATTGCAGTTCCACGGTGTGAGTTGTTTCACCGATGCAAGGTTTGCACTTGTTGGAGTGTAAAACTTACCGTAAAAACGCGGAATAGAGGTTTCACCTTCCAAATGAGCTCGTTTTGCGTATTCCGTTGGCGCAGTAACAAATGGAGAAATACTACAAACGTTATCAAGGAGGTAAGAAAGTTGTCCAGAAAAAGCCATTATTTGAATAGTTTTAAAAGAAAACGGAATAATTAGGACCAGAAACACAAAACTTTTATGCTTCATTAAAAACGACATAAGGTTTTACAGTAAAGTAGAGGACGTGTATGTTTTTAATCTTCTTATACTCGCACCTTTAAGTTAAATTTATCTTGTGTTGCGATTACCGAGTGGACTTGAAAACCTAGAAATTTCATTTTTTATCCAAAAATCAGTACATCTGTTGCACTGAAAATTATTAGAAATGTTCCTCACGTGTACTACAAATCTAGTTACGAATCCCTAGAGAGAAATGAAAGAAAAGGTACACTGCACAAAAAATTTAGGAAATATTGCGGTAGAGTAGGTGTTCAAGGACAGACACATGATGAATTGGTATTGAAAAGAATGTAGGCTGTCGGAGCTTGAAACGTCACAAAACAGACAGCCATGTGACCAAACTGACGGCAATATTGTGGCGACACAGCACGTGGTAGTAAGTTCCATATGACCAAATGGAAGATAGCGGTGCGTACTGCTATCTAGTAGGAGTGTAGTTACAAGCGTCCTACTAAAACACTGCAACATTCATGTGTAACACGTCTGCCCAGTGTTTCCCATCGCGCGCTCAATGAGGCTGAGGTCCATACAGCGCGAAGGAGACTCCATAAGGTCGATTCCCTCTTCCTTGAAGCATGATTTCCACCAGTTAGTCTCGATGCAGGCGTGAATTATCATCCATGAAAAAGAATGTATACCCAAATCCGAAGACATAGAGCACATACACAAATGGTAGGCACTCATTATCAGTTCATTCTGTATGACGTAGAAGTGTATACGACTGCCAATGTTGATGTCCACACACACAAGAATTCCACTATCATTGAAGACATTTTCTTTCCGGCATTGGATTATTCCAAGTTCCTCTTTCACGCCAGAATACGAAGTTTATCGATTATACCTTTGTGTGGATTATCAGACTGCAGGCTGAACCGAGACTCATACATAAGGAGAACGTAGGACCGCCCTCTCCACCATGATTGTCTCCAACCTACTCTGTTCGGGCTCTCTGGTGATATGTAGAGAGCTGCACGCATATTATCAGTCGGCTGGCATACAGTCCTCTTCGGAGGAGACAATTTTGTATGGCCTGTGTATATACTCGTCGTCCTGTGACTGCTGTAAACAGGAGTTTCATTTAAGTTGCATTCCGTTGGCACTTCCAACGAGGCAATAAACTAAATGCCAGTCATCTTGAGCTGTTGTTGATGTTTAAAGACCCTTTCTCCCCTTTTTTTTCGTATTGTTTATGTCTCCTATAGACGCCTTAACAGCGGACTGATGATGCTTTGAGGCATCGTCATAAACGCTTGCACAGCCTAGAAAATCCTGCACAGTATACAGATGATGCTCTAGGGCACTCTCGCTGTTTCTGCCGCTATCTCCTGGTCCGGCGAGCTTCTATTCTTTTGATTTCTCTCCAAGAAGTCTGGTAAATCATATTGCTGAGTATTGCTCAAATGAAACACACCAGCAGATGCAACATTTTACTGAATGAGAACGACTCAGTGAGTGCGATACTTATAGCCGGGTTGCTTTGTGCTTCGGTAAAGTGATCGAATATGTCACTGCTGCTGATTTGCATGTTTTGATCCCTTTTTTGTTGCTGACATGTGACGATCAGAAGCTGACTTTTCATCAAAGACATGCAGCTCATCGATTTTTCCGTCACTTTATGCTGACATCACAATTTTATTAAGCAGTGTATTACAAAAACTGTTGAAAATGCAACTGACGTTGCCCTGAGGAATTAAAATTATATAGCAAGCGAGGAAATGTTCTTAAGGGTGCCTTTTACAGAAAAAAGTGCAAGTTACAAAGTATCTGCTTGGCTTTTTGTTGGAGGAGAATTACTAAGTAGTAATTATTCAATTCGTCTTTAGATAAAATTGACACAGACACAGAAAAATTGCAAACATGAAGAAAATCTGCGGTAGTTTTTGACAAGCTTGTATACAAGAAATGACCTGTTATTTAAATATCTGAACTGAAATGTTCCAAAAATAGCTTTTAACAATATTTTATGTTATTAAAAGGGTTATTTCTTCTTTAATGTACAATATATGATACAAAGTATCCGGACGCTCATTTTGAGTGGTGGGTTTGCCAATAGGCGTCATAGCCATGGCCCATACAGGTAAAACAAGAGCCATGTTGCCTTGAAACATTATAGACAAGCACGAACTGTAGAATGGGCCGTACGGCACAGCTCAGTGACTTTCAATCTGTCACGGTCATAGAATGTCATCTTAGCAACAAGTCAGTTCATAGACAAGCATGAACTGTAAAATGGGCCGCACGGAAGAGTTCAGTGACTTTCAACGTGACACGGTCATAGGATGCCATCTTAGCAACAAGTCAGTTCACAGACAAGCATGAACTGTAGAATAGGCCGTAAGGAAGAGCTCAGTGACTTTCAACGTGGCACGATCATAGGATGCCATATTAGTAACAAGTCAGTTCATAGACAAGCATGAACTATAGAATAGGCTGTATAACAGAACTCAGTGACGAACAACGTGGCACGGTCATAGGATGCCATCATAGCAAGAAGTCACTTCATAGACAAGCATGAACTGTAGAATGGGCCGTATGGCAGAGTTCAGTGACTTTCAACGTGGCACGATCATAGGATGCCATCTTAGCAACAAGTCAGTTCATAGACAAGCATGAACTGTAGAATGGGCCACACGGCAGGCTAAAGAGACTTTCAACGTGGCACGGTCATAGGATGCCATCTTAGCAAACAAGTCAGTTTATAGACAAGCATGAACTGTAGAATGGGCCACACGGCAGGCTAAGTGACTTTCAACGTGGCACGGTCATAGGATGCCATCTTAGCAACAAGTCATTTCACAGACAAGCATGAACTGTAGAATGGGTTGTACGGAAGAGCTCAGTGACTTTCAACGTGGCACGATCATAGGATGCCATATTAGTAACAAGTCAGTTCATAGACAAGCATGGACTATAGAATAGGCTGTATGGCAGAACTCAGTGACGTAAAACGTGGCACGGTCATAGGATGCCATCATAGCAAGAAGTCACTTCATAGACAAGCATGAACTGTAGAATGGGCCGTACGGCAGAGTTCAGTGACTTTCAACGTGGCACGATCATAAGATGCCATCTTAGCAACAAGTCAGTTCATAGACAAGCATGAACTGCAGAATGGGCCGTGCGGCAGAGTTCAGTGACTTTCAACGTGGCACGATCATAGGATGCCATCTTAGCAACAAGTCATTTCACAGACAAGCATGAACTGTAGAATGGGTTGTACGGAAGAGCTCAGTGACTTTCAACGTGGCACGATCATAGGATGCCATATTAGTAACAAGTCAGTTAACAGATAAACATGAACTATAGAATAGGCTGTACGGCAGAGCTCAGTGACGTTCAACGTGGAACGGTCATAGGATGTCATCATAGCAACAAGTCAGTTCATAGACAAGCATGAACTGTCGAATGGGCCGCACGGCAGAGCTAATTGACTTTCAACGTAGCACGGTCATAGGATGCCATCTTAGCAGCAAGTCAGTTCATAGACAAGAATGAACTGTAGAATGGGCCGTGCGGCAGAGCTCAGTGACTTTCAACGTGGCACGATCATAGGATGCCATCTGAGCAACAAGTCAGTTCATAGACAACCATGAACTACAGAATGGGCCGCACGGCAGAGCTAAGTCACTTTCAACGTGGCACTGTCATAGGATGCCATCTTAGCAACAAGTCAGTTAACAGATAAGCATAAACTATAGAATAGGCTGTACGGCAGAGTTCAGTGACTTTCAACGTGGCACGGTCATAGGATGCCATCTTGGCAACAAGTCAGTTAACAGATAAGCATTAACTATAGAATAGGCTGTACGGCAGAGCTCTGTGACGTTCAACGTGGCACGGTCATAGGATGCCATCTTAGCAACAAGTCAGTTCATAGACAAGCATGAACTGTAGAATGGGCCACACGGCAGAGCTAAGTGACTTTCAACGTGGCACGGTCATAGGATACCATCTTAGCAGCAAGTCAGTTCATAGACAAGCAGAACTGTAGAATGGGCTGTACGGCAGAGCTCAGTGAATTTCGGTAGACACTATAATTCGTGCATGAATACTAGTATTAAAAGAAATCCGTCTTGTTGCACGATGATATTTATTCAGCTAAAAAACGAAATCTATATACAGTTTAAAAAACACATGAGCACTTTCGGTGTCACATTGTCACCTTCATCAGATGTGATTTCACCATGTGGTTACATGCTGGTCTTAAGTACGTGGAGTAGATGCGTCATGGGAAAGGTAATGTCAATGCCACATGATATACCAGATAACAAGACAAAAAAAGCATAATTAGCCAATGAAGATCACTTAACAGAAGCAATTGCTATTGGGCTGTCCTTCCCAACAAGATTGCTCCAAGGTTCAGGTAAAACATAAGGATAATAGTCATTACAGCAACGTGTATTATAAGCCGAAATATAGAGGCTTTCTGCAAATAACAAGGAATAAACAGAGTTAGGTGTGTTTATGATCTTAGCGTTGTCCCAGTCTGGGATGGAGTTTCCAGCACTTATGGTTCTTGCAAAAGAGGTGCTTTGGTGATTCATTTTTAGATCATATCTGAATTTCAACGTGGCGTGATCATAGGCTCCCATCTTAGCAACAAGTCAGTTCATAGACAACCATGAACTGTAGAATGGGCAGCACGGCAGAGCTAAGTGACTCAACGTAGCACGGTCATAGGATGCCATCTTAGCAACAAGTCAGTTAACAGATAAGCATAAACTGTAGATTGGGCTGTACGGCAGAGTTCAGTGACTTTAAACGCGGCACGGTCATAGAATGCCATCTTAGCAACAAGTTAATTCATAGACACGCATGATTAGTAGAATGGGCCGTATGACAGAGCTCAGTGACCTTCAACGTGGCACGGTCATAGGATGCCATCTTAGCAACAAGTCGATTCATAGACAAGCATGAATAGTAGAATGGGCCGTACGGCAGAGCTCAGTGACTTTCAACGTGGCACGATCGTAGGATGCCATCTTAGCAACAAGTCAGTTCATAAACAAGCATGAACTGTAGAATGGGCCGTACGACAGAGCTCAGTGACTGTCAACGTGGCGCGGTCATAGAATGCCATCTGAGCAACAAGTCAATTCATAGACAAGCATGAACTATAGAATGGGCTTTACGGCAGAGCTCAGTTACTTTCAACGTGGCACGGTCATAGGATGCCATCTTAGCAAACAAGCCAGTTCGGGAAATTTCTGCCCTGCTGCAGCTTACCCGATCAACTGTAATTGACGTTATTATGAAGTGGAAGTGCCTAGGAGCAACAACAGCGTAATCGCAATAGGGTAGGCTATGTAAAATGACACAGCTGGACCGCCGAGTACTGAAGCAGGTGGCGCGAAGATATCGCTTGTTCTTGATTGTGACATTCATTACCGAGTTCCGAAATACTTCCAGAAGCAACACCAGCACCATAATCTTTAGTCCAGGGCTAAACGGAATGGATTTCCGTGACCGAACAGCCGCACACATGTCTGTCTAACATTGGGAAGGTCAACGCCAAAGGTCGGGTGAAGTATTGTAAAGCTCAGCATCAAGTGGCTCTGGCGCAGGGGAAATGCTTTCTCTGGAGTGATGAATCATGCTTTTCCATCTGAAAGTCCGACGGATGAGTCTGGGTGGGAGAATGCCAGGTGAAAGCTACCTTCCGGACTGTGTTGTGCCAACTGTTAAGTTTGGTGGGGGTAGGCTTCCTGCTCTGGGTTGTTTCGCGTGATTTCAGTTGGGCCACCTAGCTTCAGTGCCCGGAAATTTTAATGCTACGTCCTACAATGATATTTCCTTTCAGTTCTGTGCTTTAAACATTGCAGCAACAGGTAGGTAAAGTGCCCTTCCTTTTACCGACAGCACAACGTCGCATTCCACAAAGCCAAGTCTATGCATAAATAATGCGATGATATAGGTGTGGAAGCAGTTGACTAGATTGCACAGAGCCCAGATCTCAACCTCTTGGAACACTTTGGGATGAAATGAAACGCCTATTGCGAGCCAGGATGAACCGCGCTACATCGGTGACAGACTTGACTAATGGTCTTGTGTCAGAATACAGGATCAATATACCAAAATCTAGTAGAAAGCCTTCCCAGCACAATGGTGGATATGATAACAGCAAAGGGTGGTCCAACTTAATATTAATTCCTTTCTTATTTATTACAGAGTGTTTGTGGATAAGAAAGTGACCAGATACTTTTGATCAGGTAGTGTATTTCATCTGTAAAAAAGATATTTTTATTAGATAAGTCACTTACTGGAAATAATAAAATAAAGTTTCTTTTAAAAGTTTTGAATTAGAAAAATCAGAAAGCCAACATTCATAATGGTCAATAAAGAGATTCAACAGTGATCTCAAAATTATTTTAACTCATCACCCCCTTCTTGTAGAATTGTGCTGATGTTCGTATTTGTGTTGAAGTTTGAACGCGGAATATCTTCAATGACGTGGTACAGCACCAGACAAGAAGCATGATCGATTGCAAGCCAGAAGGATTGAAACCGGAGTAAGGTGAGCGCAATACGTGTTGCTCCATTTTCTTCATTGCTGTTTTTATGTCTCACTAAATAAAACCTATGTTAGGATTCAACATTTAAATACCGTACATAAATAAATATTAATTTCAACTATAAATATTCCATTATCATTGAAGTCAACTTGTCTATTCGAAACTCATATACAACGTGTGTAACAGTATTATAGAGTACCTTGTCCTAATATACATTGCCTATCTCCCACGTAATTTGGTGTTCAGGTGTATGTATGTATAGATTGAACTTCTACTAAAAAGAGATTCAAATTAGTTCGAAATTATAATAGCTATCCGAAAGTAAACAAAATTCATCCGGAAAAGAAATTCTGCTCTGCTTCCTTGATAAGTATCCGTGGCCCGTTCTAAATTGTTTCCTCGGGTGTTGATACAATGAGCACAGAGATTCTGTTGTCATTGGAGGCACTTGGCAAAGTCAAGTAACTCCTGAGATTTTTCTTTCGATATCCAAAAAGTCGCTGAATATTTACATTTCAGCTTCCAAGTATTGTAGAAAAACAATGCGTTGGATGTAGAAAAGACCGGAAATCACAGCCATTCTATTTTCTCCATAAACCTGTGAAACAATAAGCTAATGTGCTAATCTAATTTATCTCTAAGCTGATCGGTAATCTAATCTATCTGTTGGCTGTGCATCACAATCAACCAACTATTTTTTCTTCACTTCATAATTTCTGGGTAAGTTTTAGGCGGTAATTTATTCGTAGATGTCTGCGTAGTAATAGTGTTGCTTTATGTTTTAACCTGGGAAGAATTTATTATCTTGAACACTTTCTAAGACAAAAGAACTACCAACAACATTGTTTTATATGATAACTGAGATTTCCGTTGTGACTATTTTTAACGTTGTAGGTGGATAAAGAAAACTTCTTCTAGCATCGAAGAGCTCAAACCATTCAAATTTTTCCGAAGATTTTCTTATTGTTTTTCTTGACTCACATTTCTTTCTTTGTGTCGTGTAAATACGCCTTTTGTTTTCACTTTTAGAAGTTAGAATGATCACTTTGTTGATGCATTGAAACTATGCGAAACATGATCCCTGAATTCTTTTTTGCTTCTCGTACGTAGCTTTCTCAGTAGATAACGTACGTTCATATTTATATTTGTCGTAATAATGCTTTTTTTGTAGACCGATAGGTGTTACTATGGCTAAGGTCATCGGCGTGTCTTTCTTCTTTGTTGACAGAAGTATTCTGACGTAGCTCACTAAGGTGTGTTTCTGCTTCTGAAAAATTTCATTTCTAGGTGTTAGATTGAAAATTTTTTTTGCGACAGATAGCAGAGCAAAATGATCTATTCAAGGAATTTCTGCAATTTCCTAGTTTCAGGTTTCACACTGGTTGGAGCAAATGTATATTACCGTTATGCTTCTATCTATACTTCCAGAACTCTGATCGAAAACATTGTGTTTTTATCGGTTTGCTGTAACCGGGACAAAGATTAGCTATTCATTTGGCGATTTTCCTTTTTCCTTTTACGTCATGTCCTTTCATACTTCGCTCCTTCGTGATATACGACCATAATGCAAAATGTAAACAAAAGATAATACAATAACATTTAACGCATATCTTAAGAAATTAAATAAAAGTTCCTTTAACGAACTGCATTTCAGATTTCTGCTGATAATAATGTTCATTGCAACCTAGAATGCGCCGGTGGATACTCTGATTCATAATGAAACACATACGACACTTAATGCAGATCAGCTCGAGTGTATTCAGAGAAAAGACTTTCACCAGGAGTCTTTGTATCTCTTCTTATTTATTTCAAAATTTTTTGCAAAGAGCCAAGCAATTCGAATATGAAGTATTTATACCTACAGCTAACGAAGATATTTTTAAGTGGAAATGATTCATTGAAAGTCAAATGACAACATAGGCAATTATTTCAATTGTCGCTGAATATATGAAGCGGTCCCACTTTCAGAAGATAAACAGATCTTCCAATAAATCTTCAAACAGGAAAGTGATTCTATATTTTTATAATAAATCCCAAAAGAAGGTTAAAACGTCTTCTGGTATTTCTCGTCTTCTAACGGCAATTTTAAAAGTATTTTAAGAGATAATTATCAGTGATTCCCGTGAAAACTGACATTTTCGAGACATAGGGATAACTTTGTCATTTTTCCTGATGTTTGGTCCAAACCGACCTGAAATAGCAGAGCTGATGTGGAAAGAGAAAATATACATATACTCTGCCAATCAAAAACTTATGCATTATAAAATCAGGGTAACGTTTTAAAAATATATGTGAGGTTTGCAATTGACAGATGTGAAACAAAATTTTCCAATTCGTCAAGTAATATTAGAGATATCGTGCCAAATGCAGACCACCTACTGAAAAATTATTCATCAAGTATTCTTGCAAAATATGTGGATAATCTTGACCACGCTATTAAATACTCGATCCGAAAAAATAAATTTTTAATCCTAATTGGAAAGATATGGTACTAAACACACATATGTTGTTACATCACTTACTGAGATGGCTGATTGCATGAAAACATACCAAAAACAATGAAAAATCCACTCACTTAATGGTTACAATTAGTTTACGGGAAAAGGAATTTATCCACTGAGACTTCTACAAGAGGAGTAATCTCTTATTCCGTTCAGCATTATGCTCCGAGGGAAAGTTTGTGTTTGATAAAAAGCTGGAGAACTTGTGGGAAATTTTAGCTATGAAATCAACTATCTGCAACAAAAAAGTATATTTTAAATGAGACTTTTAAAAGCTCAGATATAGTGCCAAATACAAAAAATACTGTTGGCCATCCAGAGAGTAAGTAGTGTTTTGGGAAAACCAGAAATTACCTGAATAGCATTGATCATGGTTGCATTTAGCTCATATTAAGAAAAATTCAATCTGACCTTGATAAATTAAGATATCATCGAATTGAAGGTGCAAATTTACAACACCACTCGGGAAAAATTTGCATCTGAGGGTAATTTTAATTCTGGTTAAAGCAGCTGGATGCAAGAGAAATTTTTCAGTTCGAATACTAGAAGCCAAAATATTAGGTCGTTCGGAAAGTACGCGAATGTCATTGCGTACTCTCATTGGCGTACATTTTGGAAACCTGAAGTGGGAACACAGGTGGTGAGTTGCGTTGTCTGTACCTACCGATCAGCTAGTTAAAGTTGTAACAACGATGAAGCTGTTCCCTGTCAAAACTGTTCTCTGTCAAAACAACGATGAAGCTGTTCAGTGTCATAACCTTTTGCTTCAACGTTGCCTCACATTGTGTTGCAATTTCAGGCACTTACACCATGATGTGGTGCGATCTTGACATTTGCACTATAAAGTGGTGCTTAAAATCAATTGATTTGCACCATTTTTTCGTGCAAAATACAAAATGCAGCGAAAGTGGTGCAATCTTTTGCCCCGATGTTAAGTACAACTCAAGGAAACAGAGGACGTATCTTCGTGATCGAAGCAGTGGACGAGAAGGCGTACCTGTATTGCTGTGCCACGGATTTTTACGTAGGACAAGATATCGTTAGGATAATTCTGAAGTGTTAACTCAATGTTATAAAGGTAGGGCCGAATTTATTTTTCCGTACTAAGGTGTGTAATGTTATCGCATGGGAACGGAGTTTTTGGACGAGGTAGTGGGCATGATCCCAGGTCTGAGCCTCCGCCATTGTACCCTTGCTTCATTTTCATTCTTCTCAGGGGTGAAAAGTTTGAGATCGGATTGTTGCTTTCGCCGTGTTTCTTACTTTATTGCGTGGCATGCTAACATTCGATGTCCTGTCCGCTATCGGATATTCTGATCGGAAATTGAATAACTGCAACGTAAGTAACTATTCATCATATCAAGTTGAATTACCTTTTTATTTTTCTCCTTTTCTTTTATAAACCGAATTATTTTTGAATTGACTTAAAAACTGGACATGTTGAATGCATTAAAGACATCTGTGCACTTTTTTAGCCGAAATGAGACTGTTAGTAGTTAGAAATGTTTTGTAGGAAGATGAATATATTCCACAGATGTTTTTAATCAGTGCTTTTAGTTTACAGGTCAGCAATTTATGCTCTTTAGTTGTCTGAATGAAACAAAATATTGCACTGATTTCATAAGATTATAGAAATTAAGGTAATTCTTTAATAAAAAAATGAATATATACATGTGTGTGTGTGCGTGTTACTTCGACAGATTAGTGGAAAGTTTCTGGTGTTAGCTATAGGTAATATAATACTTCAGATCGTTCTAACTAACCAAATATCATTTTTAGTAATATAGACATAAATCAAGCTATTCTTTCCATGTAACATAACCACAAAAATTTGGAAATTTAATCGTCCTGGAACGAGAATCGAACCCGCATCTCCCGATTTGCGCTCGACACCTCCACCCTGGACAACGAAATCCAAACAACTGAGGCATTAATCTGAAACGTTAGATTTTGATTTCACTACCCCAGTCGAAACAAACGTGTCTTATCGTAGTGCTAAGTTAGATCACCAGCAAATCAGTAAATTTTCAAATTTCTGTGGTTATGTTATATGGAAAAAAACAGCTTGATTTATGCCTATGTTAATTATTCCCTGTGTTTCCAACTTGATATTTACACATTTGCTGGTGATCTAACTTCGCATTACGATAAGACACGTTTGTTTCCACTGGTGCAGTGAAATCAAAATCTGACGTTTCAGATTAATGCCTCAGTTGTTTGGATTTCATTGTCCTGGGCGGTGTAATGGTTAGCATACTCGAGTGCAAATCCTAAGATGCGGGTTCGATTCCCATTCCAGGATGATTTATTTTTCAAATTTCTGTGGTTATGTTACATGGAAAGAACAGATTGATTTACTAAGTATTTCTATACTAATTATTTCATGTGTTTTCAACTTGATAGCATTTTTATTAGTTAGTATCACTTTGAAGGCAAATTTCAGAGCTCACAAAGATCGAGTTTAATAATCTGTGTTTAAAAAAAGTTCAATCGAATAAAAGGTATAGGAAGTTGAATTATGTGAAAATTGCTTGACAGCAGTTCGTGCCGTAAACGTTGTACCACACTCACGTGTAAGTCCCAAATGAAAATATAATCTGTGTTTAAAAAAAGTTCAATCGAATAAAAGGTATAGGAAGTTGAATTATGTGAAAATTGCTTGACAGCAGTTCGTGCCGTAAACGTTGTACCACACTCACGTGTAAGTCCCAAATGAAAATTCAATCTGCCTTCTTGCTCCAAATTTTCCGAGGAAGTTGTTCACATGTAAATAGTTTCAAATATGGTGTAACATGCCCAGAATGCATCATTAATTAGCCCAATTGATATTAATCTTGAGATTGTGACCATGTGCTAACATAAAGAATGCCGATTAAAATCTTTGTCCGGATGTGTCAGAAAAAATATAAAAAAACCAACAAAGGGACTTTCTTTTCCGTAAATCAGTTATGTAAAAAAGGAACGTTGTAATTTATAACTATAGTACAGAAACTCATTTTTTAAAAAAATAAGATGACGTAAAAAGAATTGCTACTAAAAATATTGTGGTAGGTTGCACCAAAAAGTAGTGCTACACCCTTTGCACCATTTTCTACGAAAACATCATGGCACAAACAAAACCAAAACAAACCAATCAAACAAACAATATCAAACAAACCAATCGTGTGGTGCAAACAAAACCAAAATCATGGTGCAATCTTGCAGCGTAATGTGGTGAAACCTTGTACTATAACGTGGTACAAAGTTGCCCCATGTTGTTGGGGTTTGTTTGCACCAAAGAATGGTGTATCTGTTTTCAGAAAGCGGTGCAGCTGGTGTAGTACCATCTTTTGGTGCAATCTACCACAAAATTTGTAACAGTGTAAGACGATCAGGGACAGTGGAAGAAGCGAGTTTTTTTTTTAATTTTGTATCTTACTGTAGTATTCATAGGGCGTGGCACAAAATCTTCTGCTGACAGCAGTAGCTTATAATGCCTTCAAGAAAACAGCGGTGTGCAGTTAGATGAAAGGATATAAAAAAAGACAGGCTATGACCAAACATGATCCAACATGTGTTTGACCAATTTTTTACTTCCAGACAAGAAACCAAGCGACGTATTAAAGGGGCCTTACAGCAGTCTTTAAGGGTGGCGTCCATGACCTTTCCCCACAGCTAAGTACACCCCACACAACCGTTTATACCGTGCTGATGGGAAACAATAAAGCTTAACGGGCAAATAAGCAACGGGGATAGTGCACACATTGACCACGACATAAAAGGAATTCCGCTACGACATTACACGGAGTAATATTGCGTGGTATCGTCGCAATGATAGGGTCCAGAAGGTTCCTCTGCTTAGATCAAATTTGGGTGGAATTTTACGTTCCCAGGATACAACATAAGTCGCGGTTCTGGTTTGAGCCCGGTATATCTGCGGGCCTTTATCCTCTGTAGAGATGCATGAGGGTTAAACCTGACTGCTCGTTGGCATGGATATTCACGGTGTCGATTTTTGGAAGACGCATGATGTGAACTTTACCATGACGTCAGAGCGGTATAAGTAACGCTGTGTAACACAAAAATTGTTTTTGTTTCTTTAAATGTTTCTTATACAATTCGAAGGCACTGATTCCAACAGTGATCTTAGTTTTTTTGTATCATCAAAATTTTTTTTTAGTTATCTTAAATTTCATATTCGTATTAATATTATAATACACTGTCATTCGCCTTTCTTACAGGATAAACATGGCCACGACAAGAGGTTACAAGCTCTCCCAGGACGTTTTTTGTTATTCTTGTGGGTACTATATTGGTCCTAAGCAAGTCAAATACAAAATAACCACAGGGACTAAGTTTTCCATGGCATATCAAGCTTACTGCGGAATGCCTATGGGAGACCAAGACAAGGTTTTGGCATCGCATTTTTGCTGTGGTAGTTACAAGACAACTTTGGAAGGTTAGCTTCATGGTTCAAGGAAATCATTGTCATTTGCCATTCCTCGATTTTGGAGGGAACCAAAGAGTCACCTTGATAACTGTTTCCTTTGTATGGAGGATATTTCCAAGTACAAGAAGCCTACAGACCGGAATGCCATTACATGTCCTGACATACCATCATCTACTGCACCAGTTCCACGTTGCAATGCGCTTCCCATTCCACAACAACCAAAGGGTGTGGAAACAGCAGAGAAAGATGTCCAGTCTGGTGGTGGTCTTGAGGACAACAAAGATATGAACTTCCAAAGTGCATCTTGCAGTTCTCAGACACATTTTCCAAATTAACAAGAACTAGATTATTTAATAACATACTTGGGGCTGACAAAATCAAATGCACATCTTTTGACTTCTCGTTTGAAAGAGTAGAACTTATTGAATCCCTGCTGCAAATCGACCACATACAGAAAAAGACACGAACCATATGCTGTGACTAATGCTCTTGCGATTGCTTCGATATAAGGACAAGAACCATATGCTGTGACTAATGCGCTTTGCCATTGCTTCGATATAAATGGGTTCTTTGAGAACATTGCCATTCCTCACATCACATACTTGAAGACTGGATTCTCTTCATAGACAGTTCGGTTAGAATTCTGAAGGCAGTGCTATTACGCAATGGAAAGATAGACTCTTCAATTCCAGTGGCACACTCCATGCGCATGAAAGAAGACTACACCAATGTCCAGCTTCTTCTACTTGAAAAACTCAAATATCATAAATACAGTTGAGATGCTGATTTTAAGGTGATTGGATTCCTTTTGGGCCTTCAACGTGGCTTTACAAAGTATCCTTGTTTGATTTGCTTGTGGGACAGCAGAGAAGTCAGCGAACATTAGGAAACAAAAGAATGGCCCCCGAGAGTTGAGTTGCAAGCTGCTACACAGAATATCATTCACAACGCCCGCGTTCCAGTACAGAAAATCTTATTAACCCGCTGCATATCAAATTAGGACTGGAGAAGCAATTTATAAAAACATTGAATCCTGATGGATAAACATTCAAGTTCGCTTGCTGAATGTTCCCAAATCTCTCGGATACTAAAGTAAAAGATGGTATATTTATGGGCCTCCAGACAAAGGCAATGCTGACCTCAGAAGAACTAGAAAACAAAATGACTGATGTTGAAAAGGATGCCTGGCAGTCATTCCGTCTTGTTGTGATTGAATTTCTTGAAAATAGGAAGAGAACCATCTACAAACAGCTTGTGGATAATTTAGTAGACATTTTTTGGGAAGAATGGGGTGTCGAATGTAAGTGAAACTTCATAACTTGCACTCACATAACATTTGTTCGAGAGAAAATTAGGGAGCAGTGAGTGATGAACGTGGTGAGAGGTTTCATCAGGGTATGAAAAATATGTGGATTTGTTCTCTCTTTTACCCCTGTCCTATTTCCTAACGCATTGTAATACATGGCGTACATTATATAACTGCATAGATTTTGGAGTACCGTAAATTGTGGCTAAACTATTAATGCTATACCAAAACTAGCGACAATTTTGAAATCCTCGCACCAAAATTAATAAAGAAACATCAAACCATTCAAATAAGCATGTTATTATTCAGCTTTGGTTACAAAGTGTAATTTCTAGTGGAGCATATCCCGACATGGGCGCTGCGACTTCATTGACAGCAACCTGTCCTCATACACGACAATGTACGGCCGCACAAGGCCCGGATTGCTGGGCTGCTCATTGAACAGAACGGTTGGGTGGAGCTGCTCACTCACGGTATCACCGGAATGAACCCTGAAGTGTTTAACTGCTTTGGACATTTCAAAAGAGTCTGATACTTGTACAATGAACAGCATTTGGATCTCCGAAATACAAACATTCTTCACAGACTTAATGACACTGGCACTTTTAATGGTGCTTGAAAACTGCACACGGGTTGGAAATGTATTATTAATGATGAGGGGAACTACTAATAGTTGCCCTGAAATATTACGATCATTGCTTTGCGATTAAAGGCATTACCGTAAGTTGGAAGTGTTCTCTTACTTTCTGAACGATCTAAGAGCCAAAGATAAACATATTATTATTCCTCCGATTGAAAATGATGTTCACTGCTCCGGTGGAGAAGTGGTCTAAACGCTGGCTTCTGTTCCTTCTTCAGAGTTGGATCCGGGTTCAAATCCCGGTGAAGCATGGATTTAGTGTTACTGGGCCTCTCTCTTCTTGGAACCAGTAGCCTTAATTAGAAATGGGCGACTACTTATAGAATAACCATTTGTTAACGGCTGTCGTTAAGCCCCAAAACAAAAAAAGATGATCATCTGGAAGAACGGTAGTGTGGTGGTACTCAGATTCTGCAATGTTAAAATAATTTTTTTATCCTGATCTGTTGATGAAATATCGCTGAAGTAGATCAAACTTTAGGTTTTTTGGTAGTAAAATTCTCAATTTGGAAAGCTAGGAAATGATTGTGATTAATGTTGCAAAACGCAAAAAGCCATTTCCGGTACGACATTTTTTTTACTACCATGAGCAACTGTGAGGGCTATAAGTTGTCGCCCGTCCCTAATTAGGAGCCACTAGTTCCAAGAAAGTGACAGAGCTGGCGCCATAAGGCAAACACACCACCTGTCACTGTCGTTGTGCAGAGAGTGCTGTGTTAGGGGATTCACATCTTAATGCTGAGGTAGCATCTGACACAAGGCAGGCACCGCGGTGTTAT
Organism: Macrothele yani; assembly: GCA_039090855.1. Classification (NCBI taxonomy): domain Eukaryota; kingdom Metazoa; phylum Arthropoda; class Arachnida; order Araneae; family Macrothelidae; genus Macrothele; species Macrothele yani. Next base: position 59,366,345 of record CM076989.1, on the reverse strand, counting down.
AGAGGTGTTCAGTGTTGTACTACCGAGAACCTATAGCGCTTAATCTAGCCAAAATTTTACAGCTGGCAAGATAATCTACAAAGAAAGGAACAGCAAAACTAAAAAAATAAAAATACACTCATCGTCAAAAAAATAGTTGCACCCAGAAGGAAGCAACCAACAGGAATGAAAATTGGTGGGTAGATTTGACATCGTGAGACATGCAAATGATTCAAACATCACGCTCGGCCGCGTATGTGACGCCAAGAAGGAGACGTCGTAGTTCTGTGCCTGACCGACTATATAAGATCATCCAATTGCGCGTGCTTGCCATTATGACTCATGCTGTTGTGCTGGCTGCATCCTTTGTAAGTGAAGTATGCCCCGGAGAAAAGTTCTGAAGCAATTCGAGCAGTTGGAGGAGTTCAAGAGGGGCCGCATCACCGGGCTCGGGGAAGCGGGATGGTCTTATCGCCGAATTGCGCGCCATACCAGTCGTGCGGATATCACCATAGCACGCTGTTGGCGGCAGTGGATAGGAAAAGGCACGCATCAGCGACAGGAAGGGTTTGGGAGACCTAGACGAACCACGGAGATAGAGGACCGACGGGTTGTTCGAAATGCGCGGAGTAACCCAGCAGCCACGATTGCGGATATTCAGCGAGCAGTGGTGCCCTCAATGCATCGTCCGATTAGTGCAAGCCCCATTGGCAGACGACTGCACGATGTAGGACTACACGCACGCAGACCGGTACGACGACTTCCCTTAATACCATTGCATCGTCGCCAAAGACTGCAATGATGTCGTGCCAGACTGTCAAGAAGCCACTCAGAATGGCAGCGGGTGATCTTCCGCTTTTGTCTTGGAGGAGACGACCAACGAATCCGTGTGTGGAAGCACCGTGGTCAGCGCTAAGATGAACAGTTTGTTGTCTAGCGTCACACGCTCAGAAGGCCTGATGTCATTCTGTGTGGGTGCAATTGCCTACGATGCCAGATCGTAGGCAATTGCACCCACACCATGACATTACAGGCACTTTGACAGCCCAACTTTATGTTAATGAGGTCCTGCAACCAGTGGCCCTACCTTTTCTGAACGCTGACTCCGGTGCGATTTTCCAACAGAACCGCTCGTCCGCATACTGCTGCTGTATTGAAAGCTTGCCTTAAAGGCACTAACACTCTGCCATGGCCAGCCGCATCACCAGACCTATCGCCAATTAAAAATGTGTAGGATGCTATTGGACGCCCTACAACACTTCACCCCTTACCGCACAACGTGCGGTAATTGCGTGAGAAGATTCATGCTGCATGGGATGTCTTGTCGCAGGACACCATTAGGAACCTGTACAACTCCATGCCGAGACGTCTGTCATGCTGTGTGAGCAAACATGGCGGGCCGACGCCACATTGAGATACACTATTTATTGGTGTGTAGCTCAATAAATATTTCCCATATCAGTGTCAATGTGTAATCATTTATTGTTTCTGGTAACATTTACCTTCCACCTGAATAGCATTGCAATCCGACACTTCCCTAGTTTTTTTTAAGATGAGTGTATAAAATTCAAAACATAACAGTTTTAACCATATGCACATATCGTGCGCGAATGTTTGAGAGCTCGTGGCACTTAACGAGCTTTTAAATGTTAGAATTAACGTGAGCTTTACGTCTGACGTATCCTTTACGTCATCATTCTTAATCCACAACGATACCCACGCCTAATCCAGAACTCGAGCCCGGGTCCACCCAAGGTCGTCTACAAAACACAAGGTTATGAGATTAGAAAGACGACTTCCCTCTTTTTGTTACGTCATGCGGAAACTAAGGTTTCCAATTGGTTTTCAATGCTATCGTGTATGACGTCAAACACGACACCGACGTATGAGGCTGTGTAACATGAAAGTGACGTCCCAAACGGAGGGAACTCATCTCTCTAATGATATGGCCTTGTACTTTCAAGACGTCCTTAGTACAGCTCAGACGACCAGTAACAAACCTACGCCTCTAACCACTCAGCCGCCTGTGCGACCCGATGTGACTTAGGAGCGGATATATCTTGCGAAATGTCAACAAATGGGTTTCGCAAAACTACACATCAATTCTACTTTGCTGGAAAATTATGCATCCGCAAAGTAGAAAATACACAGACCGTTTTGATCATAGTTTCAGCTACTCAATGCAAGAGGGTTTTGTCAATCTGACTTTCAGAAGTAAAAATATGCAAATTATGGAAATCGGTTTACGCTGAAATACTGTACATAGGAAAAAGTGGGAAATTTCGTAGTCACCGTTGCCGTGATCCTATGTTAGAAAGTAAACGAAATTTGCCGAGACGAACAACTTGCCTCCAGATGGCTAACAAACTGATATTACACTGGTGTTCAGAAATTAAGGACGAAGAGGAGAAATTAGCATAACAGCGGAACGAGCAGACAGAACGGACCGAAAGACCACTCAGGAGATAGACTAGGGTCCGGTACGGTAGGGCATGCGCATATATGCAGCATGATACGTAGAGGGAGAGGTATCGGAAGGGTATAAAGCACACGGGCGGTGTACGCTCAGCAATTCGGTGAAAGCTATTGCACGGTGTACATCGGTTTGAACGACGTCGAGGTGCTGCCACCGTGTGATATGGCCAACAGGCAATCCAGTAGACTACATCTGAATGAACTTACCCGACGTCGCGTCATTGGGAAGTTGGAAATAGGTCAAAGTGTGACCAGTGTGGCTGAGGAGTTCGTAATCGCTCACAGCATCGTTTCACGAGCTTGGAGAGCATTTCAAACGACAGGAACAGCTGTCCTAGAGTTCAGCAGTGGTCGTCAACGAGCAACAACGGCGGCGGACGACCGGCATATTGTCTTAAAGGTGAGAAGAGACAGACGGCAGACAGCGGGAGAAAACGCAAGGCACATGCAACAGACAACTGGACGTCCGTTATCGCGTTTTACCGCGTCCAAGAGGCTGCACAAAGGTGGTCTATTTGCACGACGACCAGTACGGTGTGTGCCATTAACGCCTGCTCATCGGAGACGGTGGTTTCTGTGGTGCAAGGAACACAAGAACTGGACACATCAGCAATGGGGTCGAGTTCTCTTTACGGATGAGATACGATTTAGTCTGACGAGCGATTCTGGACGTATACAAATTTGGAGAGAGCAGGGAACACGCAATCACACCTCCAACATCATCAAAAGGGATCGGTTTGGAGGTGTCGGAGCTCTCGTTTGGGGCGGCATCATGCTTGGTAGCCGTACTGACCTCCACATCTTCCAAGGAGGTTCAGTTACTGGTGTCCGCTACTGTACCGAGGTTCTACTACCTCACGTGCGTCTGTTTAGAGATGCTGTGGGTCCTAAGTTCCTCTTTATGGACGAAAACACTACACCTCATCGTACAGTGGCTGTCGCAGAGCTGTTGAAGAGTGAAGATATTCAACGCATGGATTGGCTCGCAAGGTGCCCGAACCTAAATCCAATCGAACACGTGTGAGACCTTCTCAGGAGACGCTTGGCAGAAAGTCACCAGCCGCCAGCAACGATTCCGCAGCTGCGATTGGTGCTACAAGAGGAATGGGCTGCGATTGGTGCTACAAGAGGAATGGGCCGCGATGCCTGAACAGCTCCTTGACAATCTCGTCCTCAGCATGGACAGACGTTGTAAATCCTGCAACGCAGTCAGGGGTGATCATATCTCTTACTAAAAACTGGATTTTCTTGGCAGCCGCCGGTCACATGGACGTTTCTGTCTTATGTCCAGTTGTGCTCGAAGCTACCTTTTCAATAAAGTGCCTTTGCATCCTTTGGATTCCTTGTTTGGACGGTTTTGCTCATTTGTCTCATATTCTTACGTCTTGGGGATCGTATGGTATGATTTGAGTCGATGTGGAGCACTTCTGCATGACGTTACATTCGAAAAACCGCCTCGTCTTTAATTTTTGCACGCCAGTGTATAAACGAGTATTTCTCTCTTATTTTCTTCTTCAGAATATGTCTGGAAGACTGAGTATTGATGCATTAGTACAGTATAACAACTTCACGAAGAAATCTGAAATGCTTTCAAAAAGATTCCTGCTGTCGTTTTAATTTTTTTTTTACATAACGAAGATTGTAATTGATTTAGTTTATTGCTTGCTAGATATTTTTACATTTCCGTGCTTCAGGCGTGTTTACATTGTGCTTTAATTGAAATGCATGTGAAATGTGATATTTTCTCGATGTTCCATTTCCTCTGCTTAAGTCCGTTATTCTAATGCACCCGAGTGCAAGATAAACAGGAAATTTTATCCGCGTTTGTGTGATGCTGCTGCTGACTCAATAAACTAGCCCGTCATTACCGGAAGGGATTTAGGATCACAGGAAAGGAGAACGGAAGTGCGACTTGATGACAGCGGAAAATTTCCTTTACGTTGCTTTCATCAGATATTCTTAATTAATTTGAGGCACGTGCGACACAAAGATGGATAACGTGGGTGTTTGGGGGTAAAGTAGACATCTTATTGTGGAGCGATAATTAACTGTAAGCGAGAACATACGTAGTGTATGCAAAATATAAGAACATCGATGGGGGAACCCAAATCCGGCATAGTTAACATCTCTTAAACATCAGATTGAGCTAAAAATAACAAAAACATTGACACAAAACAAACCAACAGAAATTTAACAATCCACACGCGCACTTTAGGCATGTCGGAGAACATCTTTATTTCTCAAAATGGGAGATCTTTCTATAACACGAATATATTTCATTCAAAAATGCAGGAGATACGTTTACACATGACGTCATTTTGCTGCAATTAATCTGTTTATTTATGCAAACACTGACATATTTCGTACAATTCTCATCTGTAGCGCTTAACTCTTGCAAGACACCTCCTGTAGTAGCGGAGAAGATAATCGCCTATGAAAATTGTCCTTGTATTCCACAAATGCATAATAATTAACTACAGCTATTTTTAAGTGCACTTAGACTTAGAAGATTTGAAATAATGTCCATTTTTGCAAATAGATTCGTATCGTGCTGATGGCAACGTGTAAATGCATTGCTCGGAGAACACAATCACATCTCTTCTAAGACATAACGGTTGCCGTTTTCAATTTTTGTACCATTAAATCAAATAAACAATGTGATGATTTGGTGAACATGCACTATAAGTAAAATATAGAGAGATAAAATGAATTCATAATTTTCAGAAATGTTTGAATCACTTTAATTGAAAAAACAAATCTAAATTGCCTAACATAGACCTGATATGGTTGAGTAATTTGGTGCTCAATTATTTCTTGTTAGGCTGTTTGGCACAGAATCATCTTTTATTCAGCAGTTTGGTACACAATTATTCCACAAGTGCAAAATCATTATTTTTGTTCGAATTTGAAAACAGATGTACTTCTTCCTCTGCATTCTAGAAATCACAAATGCTTGGACATTCATGATTTCATATTTGCAGTGACTTAATTGGTTAAGAATTTCTTACATGTAGTGTATTCAGTGCATACATCGCTTTTTGTCATTTGTTACATTTGAATACAAATATTTACTCTTTTGGTTCCAAAGCGAAAACGTAACGTTGTTTTCCTTTCCAGAGCAAAGAGGGATTGCGATGCCTTTTTTAAAAGGAGAAAGCTGATTCGATATGATTCCAATATTATGCTGCAGTTGCAGTGGCAGTCTCTGACACCATGCTCGGCATTTTAAAAGATATTTTAAAAATACCGCCATCAATATCTTGCCGAAACAGTCGATCGTTCTCCTTTTATAATCGCTTGAACGATAGAAATCATGGAGTCTACATGAAATACGTACAAATTGAAAAGTGAAAAATGTCACTTGCCAACGGAAAGTTTTCGGCGGATGGAATAATTGTAGAGCAGAACGGGGCTAGTTGGCTACAGGAGTGATTTGGCATACTGGTTATACCTTTCATGTATCTCAACAGTATATCTTGCCGACTCACGTTTCAATGACCTGCTAAAAGTTTTGGCAGCCAACGATGATTGCTACAGGAGTGACAAAGTCGTTCCTACTATTGTCTTTGGCGAGTAAATAATTCAAAATTCATCAATTGTTGTGCTTCTTTTAAGTATGCGGTTGTTTCTAAAACTGTTGCGGTATAATAAGAGTATACATACCTAGCTGAAAGAATTTGAGGATTAGTGTTTAAACTATTCTTGGTTGTCTACTCCTTCTATGTAAAAAGTAGAAAAAATGGAGACGGGGAAAATTGGCGCCCTGCACCAACTTGCCCCCAATACTCAAGTTTTTATACTAAAAAATTTATTGCACTAAATAACATATAGATACACTAACTACCAACAAGTAATTGGACACCTCTGCAATCGACGATATCTGCGGTCTTGATACACGTCACGGCCGCCGCCGTTAAATATCCTGTGGGAAACAACAACGCAACCAGTCGCATGCAAGATGCCACGCAGTTTGGAGCTCTCTGATTTCGAGAAAGGTTTAATCGTCGGGTATCACAGAAATGGCCGATACATACGTGGCATTTCCAGCGAGTTGAAGTACCCAAAATCGACAGTGGCCTACGTGATTTGCAAGTGGAAGATGAGAGGTGACTGTCGGAATGTGCCCCGACCCGGCAAAACTGGCAGTCAGAGACCGACGGGTGCTAACCAGAGAAATTCGGAAGAACCGCACCAAATCGATGGGCCACATCCGCGAGGAGTTTCAACAGGCATCCGGGAGTGTTCTTTCGATGAATACCATCCGTAAGAAAGCCCATCTACTAGGTTATCATGGACGTGCTGCCGCCCACAAGCCTTTGATCACAAGTCCAATAGCACTGCTCGGCTAACGTGGTGCAAAGAACGTCGACAGTGGACCGTTGAACAGTGGAAACAGGTTCTCTGGAGCGACGAATCAAGGTTCACCCTCTACCGTTCGGATGGCAGGGTCTGGATTTGGCGTGTGCCTGGAGAATGCCTCCTGCCTGAATGCATTGTGCCAACTGTGAAGTTCGGCGGCGGTGGAATTATACTATGGGGGTGTTTCTCCTGGTATGGCACGGGACCCTTGGCCGCAATTCATGGTAGACTCAACGCCGAGACCTACTGCACAATTTTGGATGACCATGCGCTTCCTACGTTGTGGCAGTTTTACGGGGTGGACCCACGTTACTTTCAGGATGACAATGCCACCTGTCATGTTGCGAGATCCACCATGGCTTGGTATGGTGACAATGCGGTTAATCGAATGGACTGGCCTGCGCATAGCCCGGACCTTAACACTATCGAGCACCTCTGGGGTGAGTTGGAGCGTCGACTTAAGGGGTACCCCCACCGTCCGAAATCGGTGAAGGAACTGACCTGTCTTCTCCAAGCCGAGTGGAAGAAAATATCGCTAGCCGTACAACGCCTGGTTGAGAGTATGCTCCGGAGGGTCGCAGTTGTAATCGCCGCTCGTGGAGGCTCCACCAACTATTGAAGGTGAATAAACTTCGTTTTCCTTTGCTATCACAGGTGTCCAATTACTTGTTGGTAGATAGTGTACATCATCATCATCAACCATTATCAATCCACTGCTGGACGAAGGTCTCCTCAAGTTTCCTCCACAACGGTCTGTCTTGTGCCAGTCTCCTCCATGTCACTCCTGCATACTTTCGAACTTCATCCACCCATCTCCCATGTGGTCTTCTTCTGGGTCTTTTCCTGTCCCTTGGAATCAAATCTAAAATTTCGGTTGTCCATCGATGATCTGTCCTTCTGGCAGTATGTCCAGCCCATTGCCATTTCAGGGATTTAACTCTGATCATGATGTCTTCCACTCTTGTCATTTTTCGGATCCACGAGTTCCTCTTCTTATCTCTCCTGGTTACACTAAGCATGCACCTCTCCATGCTACATTGAGTTGTCTGCAGCCTTTGTATGTCTCTTTTAGTTAAGGTCCACGTCTCTGCACCATACGTAAGCACTGGAAGGATGCATTGATCAAACACTTTTCTTTTAAGACATAATGGCATATTGCTCTTGAAAATTATGCTGTTTCTTCCAAAAGCTCTCCAGGTAAGTTTTGTACGCCGATTAATTTCTTCATCAATGTGACCCTCACTTGATATCTGCTGTCCAAGATAAACGTACGTGTCTGTCATCTCCAGCTTTTCTCCATCAATCAATAAATCTTCATTTCTTGTAAAAGCATTGAACATCACTTTTGTCTTCTGAAAGTTCATTTTTAATCCCACTTCTTTACTCTTGTCAGCAAGTTCCTGGATCATACTCTGAAGCTCTGATGGGGTAGTTGCAAAAATGACTACATCATCAGCAAAATGAAGGTGGGTTAGATAATCTCCATTAATCTTCATCCCCTGGTTTTCCCAGCTCAGCGACTGAAAGACACCCTCCAATGTGGTATTAGAGAGCTTCGGAGATATGGTGTCACCTTGTCTCACTCCCTTTCCAATTTTTATATGTGTTGTATTTTCATACAGCCGAATCTTTGCACTTGCATTTTCATAGGTGTTATTAATAATACACTGCCGGACAATTGCTAAGGACGGATGACAATAGCAACGATAGCAACCATCAAATGGAAGGCAGGAAAATGTGGAAATTAGCATAAGTGCGGGATACAGTAAGACGTGTTGTGCATATGCAAATTTTGGATTGCCGAACTTGTTCGTGAAGTCTTAGCGCTGATAAGAGATATTAAGGATTTGACGCGTATTGACCGTTGTTGTTCAAACGCAAAGTTGAAAGGGAAAGAACCAATTGACGAACTTGCAATTTTCAGTATGTCTTTCCGACATCACCTAGATGATTTTACGCGTGGCCGTATTATTGGCAAGATTGAAGAAGGGCGAAAATTAACAGATGTTTCCAGGGAGTTCGACGTCAGCCCCAGTGTTGTTTCAAGGCTTTGGAAATCATTTCAAACAAATGGAGAGTGTAGCAAACGTCACGGGGAGGTCGTGTTCGCAGTACGACACCTGCAGAAGATCGGTACATAGTGCTATCAACAAAAAGACACCGGCGCAGCACAGCTAGTGAGGTAGCAAATTAGTTTATGGCAGCTACTGGCAAGCGGATCTCCCGAAAAACTGTCGCCAGACGTTTGCATGAAGGAGGACTATACGCCCGCCGTCCTGTTGTGAGCATCCCATTGTCCAGACGTCACCGTACCGCCCGTTTGCAATGGTGCCATCAACATCGCAATTGGACTGATAACGACTGGTCTGCTGTCCTTTTCTCAGATGAGAGTAGATACAGTCTATCGTCTGATTGTCGACGACAACTGATCTGGCGTGGTAGTGGTATTGCATATTGTCCAGCAAACATACAGGAAAGGGACCGATATCCGACATGTAGTGTCATGGTATGGGCTGGCATCATGATCAATGGCCGTACGTCCCTCTATGTGCTTCCAACTGGGACTATGACTGGCAAACGATACATTAATGATGTTCTGCTACCTCATGTTCGCATGTTCCGTGGTGCTGTCGGTGATAGATTCATTTTCATGAACGACAACGCAACGTGTCATCGAACAGTTGCTGTCCAGGAGTGTCTTGAGAGCGAGGATATTCAACGCCTCGTATGGCCAGCACGTTCTCCAGATCTGAATCCCATTTAAAATGTGTGGGATGCTTTGGGGAGGAGTCTTGCTGGTCGCCAATGCCCTCCAATAAACAAGGACACCCTCATCCGTGCACTGACAGAGGAATGGGATAAATTACCCCAACAGCTGCTTGATAATGTTGTGCAAAGCATGACACGACGTGTGGAATCTTGCATCGCCCTCCATGGTGGCTATGTCCCGTATTGACATCTTACGCCGGAACGCCTGCTGACAGTAATTGCATTTTTTTCACGTTTACGTATTCTGCAGAAAATGGCCTGTTTGTCCCTCGAACACATTCCAAAGCCTTCTGGATTTCAGAGCACAATAAATTTTCTTTCTCGTAATGTCATGGCATTCTGACATTATTTTATTTCACTTGGCATCCAACCGTACTTACTTTTTTTATGCGCTATATAGCAGTTCATGATCCGTCCTGTGTGTATTGTCCAGCAGTGTATTGTCCAGCAGTGTATTAATGTATTAATTGTCCAGCAGTGTATTAATGTATGCATCTTCAATACCGCTGGATTTCAGAGCCATTGTAACTGCTGATGGTTTCACCGAATCAAAGGCTTTTTCATAATCGATAAAAGCCATGCACAATGGAAGTTCATATTCCCTCGCTCTTTCAATTAGTTCTCTTAGTACGTGGATATGATCTATTGTGCTGTAGCCACTCCTGAATCCAGCTTGTTCTCTCGGTTGAGCCATGTCCAGTGTTACCCTCAAGCGGTGTGAAAGAACTTTAGTGAAGATTTTATAAACCACTGATAGGAGGCTAATAGGTCTGTAGTTCCCGAGATCCTCAATGTCACCTTTTTTATGTAGCAGGATCATTGTAGCGGTGTTCCAATCCTCAGGAATCTTCCCTTCATTAAGGCATTGAGTGAAAATTTGGGCGAGTACTGTTTCGATTTCTCCACTTACTTCTTGTATGATGTCTACAGTAATTCCATCTTCTCCTGGAGCTTTTCCCCGCTTCATGTTCTTGATTACATGTGCAACTTCTGTTGGAAGTACGGGAGGAACTCTGGTACTAGTACCTTTCATGATGTCTGGAGTACATGCATCATCCCTTTCATATAATTTGGAGTAGAAATCTTTCACTCTTGTCAAAATTTCGCCTCTATTTCTTGTTACAGAACATCTTCTTTTCTCAGTGCCATAATTTGTTTTCTTTCCTTACTGAGATGTCCTTTTGCTATCTTTAGGCTTTGGTTGTTTTCCATTGCTTTCCTCACTAGTTCACAGTTGGATTTTCTTACGTCTTCAGTGATACTTTTTCTTACTGTCTTGCATAGCTCTATATATTCCACTTTGGAAGTCACATCTTCTTTAGTTGTCCTCATCTCTCTTCTTTTTTGCATCAACATTTTGGTTTTTCCTGATAATTTGTTCACATGCAACATGTTCTTAGACCCAGCTAATTTTGTTGCTGTTTCCATAAGAGCTTTGGTTACTTTTCTGTTAACTTCAGAAATATCCACTTCTTCTGATGTTAGGCCTTCTAAAGCAGAGAATCTGTTCTTCATTTCCAACTTGAAGGTATTATGGTTTTTTAAGGTTGGTTATGTCAATAGATTTTGTTTGTCTTATGAGCTTGCCACGTTCAAGTTTAGTGTCGAGGTGCATCTTACATCTCCCCAATCTATGGTCACTACCTGTGTTGAACTTGTTTAGCACACTGCAGTCTTCTATGACGAATTTTTTGTTACACATAATAAAATCAATTTCACTTGTCGTCCCATTTGGATGTCTCCATGTCCATTTCCTGTGTGGCTCTTTCTTGAAAAAGGAGTTCAAGATGAAAAATCCTTCTACCTCTGCAAACTCAACGAGAGTATTTTCACGCTGGTTTCTGTTGCCGTGACCGAATTTACCTACCGAATTTTCATTCTGTTGCCGTTGCCCTATTTTTGCATTGAAATCTCCCAGAATTATCTTCAAGTGCTGCTTACCTTTATTATTTAGATGACAAATTTCCTCATAAAATTCTTCAATTTCTTCTTCAGGATGACTTGTGGTGGGTGCATAAGTTTGAATAATCTGAGCCTAGTATCTTTTCGAGAGTTGGATAACGAGTCGTGCAGCTCTGTCAGAGGAACTTTTAACTTCTACAACTCTATCCTTCAGTTTCTTGTTTATTATAAATCCAACACCACTAGTTCTGCCAGTATCTGTCCCACGGTAGTAGAAGAGATGTCTACTTTTCAGTTCAATGAGATCTTCTCCTTTTCTCCTTACCTTACTTAGCCCGACGATGTCCCACTTGATCCTTTGTAGTTCCTCTTCCAATTCAAGAAGCCTTGAATCAGAAGATAGGGAGCGTCCATTATACGTAGCCAAGGTCAGCATCAGATGGCAGACTAGTCCGGTCCTCCGGGGATTCTTAGCACCCTCTGCCTTCATGTCGCACTGGCCGCTGCCTTGGACAGGTGCATTCCAGCTGCCGGAGACTGAAGGCCAAGATTTAAGTTGTGGAATCATTTTGGAGGGGTTTGGCCATAACTCACCACGCTGGCCAAGCGGGTTGGTGAGTGTGGGATAGCATTTCCTCTAATCCAGATGGTGTAGTTATACCGCTATTGGCGGTCGTCAGAGCCCCTTTAGTGTACATAGATATATATAATTCAGCATATATATATATTTATAGAGAGAAAGTAATATATGTAATCTAAACATATCTATTATTTTTTCCCCTAAATTTCCAGAGTCCCTGGCTTATAAATATAAATTTCTTACATGATAAATGTTTCATATGCGGACATGTAAAGGAAAAATAGAGAGAGAGAGAGAGAGCCTAAGATTGAGGACTGTTGACTGTTAAAACCGAAGGAATATCCATTCAAAGTACTACCAAAGACTTGAACGTTCCTTTTCGTTCACTAGCCGGGTACTGCAACCAGATAAAACAAGAACTAAAGCTTCGATGAGTCTCTCCATTACATCGTGGGTAACAAAAGATCATGAAATTTATGTAAACTGGATTTTGCAATAAACTGTAGGCTTAGACCAATTTTTTTAAAACTAGATGCTAATTTATTTTCTGTGTTTAGGTTTATTAAGAATTTTCTCACTATGAGGATTATTTGTAATCCTCGTAGTAAGAAATTTGTATGAGGATTACAAGTAATCCTCATAGAATTTATGTGTAACCGTAGTAACAAGAACAAAACATTGCTCTTGTTACTAAGGTTACATATCTAAAAATATAAAATACCAATGTTTTTTGTATGCATAAATGAAATGGATGCCAAGAATCCACTTAACGTGTGGAAACTAGCTTCGTCCAGCGGACAAGTTGGCAGACGTGTCGAGATCAAGATTTCAGCAAATTATTACTTATATAACTGTGATAAAGGTTAACCATGATTATCCTTTGATAGCCAAAGTTGTATATTTCAAAATGGCAACTCTAAAATTTCCATGACTTTATTAGAAAAAAAATTTAAAAATCGGAAAGCCAAAATTGCGCCTACTAGTCCCCCTACATGTAATAGCAAATGTCATCCTTCACAGTATTATTATAGACGCCTTCATTTTCTTTCACTTCGTAAATTCTTACTAATAGAATAATGAACAGAGGTCACCCCAACTATAAATGGATTTTTCTTCTTTGGAATGTGAGGAAACGAGAGACATTCCTAGATTTCATGAATCGACTGAGGACTTTAGTTAAGATTCTTAGGCTAAAAATCAAGTGAGATTTCTCTCTTTTCTTTATGACATGATTTCCCCCCTCCGTTTTTGGACATCATATTTCTGCTTCTGGTATTGGGAGTGGAAAAATTCATTTTTTTTGTTGCGTAGAGCTTTTCTACTCAAGAATACCCTCATGTTTTCTAAAATTCTTGGTGAACAGTTTTCCTACTAATTGACTTATGCTCGTATTTTTATTTGGTAAGATACTTCTGTTTCCTGAAACTGGATTGGAAAATTTATTTTTGCTTCGGTTATCCAATTAAAGCTGATGGACGAGTTCTTTTGGTTTTAGATGCCTAACAGAAAGTCAATCAACTGAGGGCTACATAAAATAAAAAAAATTGCTAGATTCTGATTCCCAAAGGAAGTTGCTGAAGCTGTGCGGAATACAGAAGCACTGAGCTATTGTGCCACTTTAATTCTCAGTTTCTTTGGAATATAGCTTAAAGTGTAAAAATGCGGGGTAATTATCTGAACGCTAATAAATGTTCGCACACAGCATGAAAGCTAATTAACGTAAACAATATTTACAAACCTTAAAGAACTAATTAAAGGTCGAAATGTGCTGCGGAGAATAATTAAATAAAATTAATTCACCTCATGAATGTGAGAAGAGCAGATCTGGATAATACTTGCATCCGAAGACCTTGAGCTTTTCCACAGTAAAATTGTTCGAAAGGTTTACGAAATGCGCGTTAACCAAACACAGAAATCAGTCGTAGGAAATTAGAGCAAAATTGCATCCTGATGAGAACAATAACAAGAAAGATGACACCGAACTTTCGGATGTAATAAGCACGTCTTTTGAAACTGTTCTGACGCAAATTAAATTTATCAAACCTATTCAAAGTCAATGGAACCGGTATAGAAAACAATAGATCTGACTAAAGAAAAAAGGTTTTCAATCGGGTTTTTAATCCCCCAGATATTGCTGTAAATGGAATCGTGAGCTTACGAACTCTTAGAAACAGAGATATCGACAAAAATAAGATGTGACTTTACGTCCCGTGGTGGGAAAACCACGCATTATTTTAGGAAGAAAGTATTCTCAAAAGGTTTATCCATATAAGCGGTATCGGTCCAAGAAAACAAAATTAGTCGAGTTTTCAGGAGCCCATATTTTGCTACAGATACATCAGTCGAATTAACACATATGACCTTTGGTGGCCAAATCATTCTTTATCAAACATTAGAAATTATGTGAAAAATATTTTCCATCAGGTCTTGTATGCGATACAGGAAGAATTTTCCAAATCAGAGCTTTAGGAGCAGAAATAAAACAGAAAACACAATTTACCTTTCTCCCCCTAGTGGAAAGTCTATGATTTACTTGTAAATTTTGAATTTATAGGAAAAACATTTCGCATCAGAAACACAATCCAACAAAGAAAGAATTTTTTAAATCGGACTCTTAGAAGTAGAGATGTTGACAAAAATAGGATATACATCTACGCCCCCTGGCGTAGAAACCATGCATTATTTCAAGAAGAAAATGTTCCTTAAAGGTTTGTCGACGTTAGTAGTCGGTCAACAAACGACTTTTTTTCAGTCGAGATTTTAGAAGCTAATATTTTGCTGCAAATACATCAGAAGCGGAAATTAAGACTTACACCACATGGTGGCCAAACCATTTTTTTCAAAAATTAGAAATTATGTACAAACGATTTCCCATCAGGAGCTGTATCCGGTGCAGAATTTTTTTTTAAAATCGGAGATTTAGAAGCAGAGATATAAGGGGAAACGCAATTTACCGCCACGCCCCCTAGCGGAAAGTCCATGAATTACTTGAAAATTTTGTAATTATATGAAAAACATGTCACACAGAAAACACTATCTAACAAAGAAGGAATTTTTCAAATCGGACTCCTAGAAGTAGAGATATTGACAAAAATAAGATGTACATCTACGCCCCCTGGCGGAGAAACTGTGGAACATTTTAGGAAAAAATATTCCAAAAAGGTTTATCGATGTGAGTGGCATCAGTCCACCAAAGAATTTCTTGAATCGATATTTTAGAAGTTCAGATTTTATGGCAAAAACATCAGAAGCAAAAATTAGAGTAGCACTTACGCCCACTGGTGGCCAAAGCATTCTTTACCAAAAATTTGAAATTATATGCAAAAGATTTTCCATCATGATATGTATCCGCTGAAGAAAACATTTTTCAAATCGGAGTTTTAAAAGAAGAGTTATCGGGAAAAATGTAATTTACTTTTACGCCCCCTAGCGGAAAATCTATGCGTAATTTGAAAAAGTAACTACATCTAAAATATTCTTCGGCATAAATTTAATCGAAAGATAAAAGAATTTTTACAATCGGATGTTTAGAAGCAAATATGTGGAATAAAACGTATTTTTGAATTCGACATCATCTGCATTTACGCCCTCTAGCGGCGAAATTGCACCTCGTAAAAAAAAACGAAATAAAGGATCATCATTCGCATATTTCAAGCTTCCCAATGAAAAAAGAATTTTTCAAATCCGACTGATAGTTGCAGAGATTTCGTGGGTACAGGCGGACGGACAAACCGATAACATAAGCACGATCTTTTTTTACGCTTTCCAACCGTAGGTTGAAGAAGCGTATATGCTCCAGCTTTTTCCGTCCGTCTGTCGGCACGATAACTCACGTAAAAATGGTTCGATTTTGATGAAATTTTAGTATGTGGTAGGGAACCACTAGGGGACGAACTCTATTGAAAATGGGTGAAATGGGGTTAAAGGTCACGCCATAAGAGCGGGATCCATTCAATTGCCCTTATGCGTCATAACTTGCGTAAATATGGTTCGATCTCAATGAAATTTAGTATGTGGTAGGGGACCACCTGGGGACGAACACTATTGAAAATGGGTGAAGTGGATTCAAAGGTCAGGACATAGGAGCGCGATGCATTCCATTGCCCTTATGCGTCATAAGGTGCGTAAAAATGGTTCGATTTTGATGATGAAATTTTAGTATGTGGTAGGGTACCACCTGGAGAGGAACCCTATTGAAAATGGGACAAATGGAGTCAAAGGTCAGGACATGGGATCGGGATCCATTCCATCGCCCTTATCCCACACTATTAAGGTGGACGTCAAGTAATTTTGCTTCCAATATTTCCAATGGAAAACCTTTTGTACACATTTCCTTCACAATTAGTGTGTTTCCAAGGATGGAAATTTGAACATCGATTAAAATAACTTCATACTATAACTTGGAATACTTAACATTTTCTAAAACATAAGCATACTTATATTTAAAAAAACCAATAACATTTCCTTTGGTGGTGTTGAAACCAGAAAAAAGATGGCGCGACCTGTACTTTGATAACGTCAGTGGACATATAAATGTTGGATTGCATAATTACGGTTATGGTTTAGAAAATATTAAGTATTCCAAGTTATGAAATGAGGCTATTTTAATCGATGTTCAAATTTTCATTCTTGGGAACGCATTAATTGTGAAGAAAATGTGTACAGAAGTTTTTCTATTGGAAGTATAGGAAGCAAAATTACTTGACGTCCACCTTGAAGTAGCAGTTCTTGTATGTATGTATGTACATTTTATTTTGAAAACGGGTCTAAGAATTTTAATGAAAGTCGTTAACCTACCGTTTCCTGGTACTAGAAATCGATTTAGCTTGATCTCGACTTTAGGAGAATTCGTTTAGTGGGTTAAATAACCACCCCGAATTATAACGTTTTTAGTGTCATGGCTTCGTTCAATTAATGTTTCCAATGCTTAGAAATCTTATGACGTCACAATCTCGCGTTTGCGAATGTTGGCGCGCGGTCACACCATCTGTCTCATTACGTCACGCGTTGTGTGTGGATCTATTAAAGTTTTATGACGTCATACTCTTGCCAGCAGATGGTCGCGATTCCCATCTGCTTCATTACGTCACGTGTTGTGTGCGTATGTCCGTCCGCATGATAACTCGCGTAACAATCGTTCGATTTCGATGATATTTTAGTATCTGGTAGGCTATCACCTGGGAAGGAACCTTATTTAAAGTGAACGAAATGGGGTGAAAGGTCAGTACATAGGAGAGGGATCCATTCCACTGCTGTTATGCGTCATAACTAACGTAAAAAAGGTTCGATTTCGATGAAATTTTAGTATGTGGTAGGGGACCACCTGGCCACAAACCCTATTGTAAACGGGCGAAATGGGGTCAAAGGTCAGGACCTAGAAGCGGAATCACTTCCATCGCCATTATGCGTCATAACTTACGTAAAAATGTTTCGATTAGGATGAAATGTTAGTATGTTGTAGGGACCTACCTGGTGACGAATTCTGTTGAAAATGGGCGAAATGGGGTCAAAGGTTAGGACACAGGAGCGGGATCTATTCCGTAGCCCTTATGCATCATAACTTACGTAAAATTGCTTCGATTGCGACAAAACTTTATCATGTTACTTCGGAGGTATACTGAACCGGTTCGGTTGAATATCATCGATATGGGATCAAGGGTCAGGGCACTGGACCGAGATTTATTCCGCAGCCATTATTCTCATAACTTGAGTAATGATTTCTGGTATGTTGGAAAGCGTATTATAATCAATGCATTGCATGATTATACAAACTTGTTTTACAAAAGACGTGGTAAAAATAAAGAAAAAAAGACCAAGTCATAATGAAATGATTACCTTTTTGGCCTTTATTTTTGTGCTGAATGACTACCTTGAACGTCTGATGCTAGAAGGAGTTACCCGTCTTTGACCTGGAATCATTAGGAAAGCGATAGAACTAACGTTATTAGGACAAGTAAATAACACACCATTCTTACCTGCAATATTAACCTAGACCCAGCACGGAGAAGAATGAAAACCAAATATCGTTCCCAACACAAAAAATCAGTTTCCTGAAAGGTTTGTCGATGTTTGACAGAATGAGAAGAAGATACCAGATTAGGATTACTATTGTGTTACGTATGACACCTCGCACAGGTCGCAATCGTCCTACCCTGGACTGGTTTCTACGGGATCGGCGTGGATACTAGAATAACATTAAAAGGGTGCTGAGTGATGAGAGCGGTTTCTGCCTTCCTGTGAACGATAAATGAGGAGATCAGATGATACCCAAGAAAGAAAGCGTAGACTGTGTAAGAGAGAGAAGCATCACGAGCTACCCGTGTAAGGGTTTGGGAACCTGCGGGTAAAAACAAACCACATGTTCAAATGTAGGCAGTATGACAGTCTATCATTACCTTGAAGATACGGAAAAGTCAGTGGTGACATAATTCCAAGTGGGTATAGGTAATGTGATATTTCTAGAGAATGTTGTCTGCACATGATTGGCTCCTCAATACGTAAATGTCCTTTCACGGCCTGAGAGATCACTAGATCTGTCGGGCATCGCAGGAACATGACTGCACGAACCACGATATTAGATTTAACACTTTTGCTTTAGATCCTGCAACTGAGAGATCGAGTGGAACAAAAGTTGGATAACATAACCGCAAGGTGACATTCGTGACTTATTCGAACGAAAGCATGGCATGAATTTCAACCTTTACGCTTTAGATCCCGCAACTTGAAAGATTAAATGAAACAGAGATCAATAACATACAGAAAGATGACATCCGACACGTGTGTATTCCCCTAAATGCACGACACATTCAGTGCTTGTGTTCAACATGATGGAATTACATCCGATATCATTTTTGAAAACTGTAAATAATTCTCGTTGGCATCACTTCTATTGTTGGAAAATTTACACATTTATTCCTGTTATAATTGCTTTAGAACAAGACCGGATATCTGTTTCGTGATGTTGCACTTTCCATTAATGCAACACATACGACCGACGATAACTAAAACAAGAAAGTTGATACCGAATTTTCGGGTGTAATAAGCACGTCTTTTGAATCCGTTCTGACGCAAATTAAATTTATGGAATCTATTCAATCTATTCAATCTATCTGCACTTTCCATTAATGCAACACATACGACCGACGATAACTAAAACAAGAAAGTTGACACCGAATTTTCGGGTGTAATAAGCACGTCTTTTGAATCCGTTCTGACGCAAATTAAATTTATGGAATCTATTCAAAGTCAATGGAACCGGTATGGAAAACAATAGATCTGACCAAAGAAAGAAGATTTACAATCGGGTTTTTATTCCCTCAGATATTGCTGTAAACGTAACCGTGAGCTTACGAACTGTTAGAAACAGAGATATCGACAAAAATAAGATGTGACTTTACGTCCCCTGGTAGGAAACCATGCATTATTTTAGGAAGAAAGTATTCTCAAAAGGTTTATCTGTATAAGCGGTATCGGTCGAAGAAAAAAAAATTAGTCGAGTTTTCTGGAGCCCAGATTTTGCAACAAATACTTCAGAAGCAGAAATTAACACATATGACCCTTGGTGGCTAAACCATTCTTTACCAAACATTTGAAATTATGTGAAAAATATTTTCCATCAGGTCTTATATGCGATACAGGAAGAATGTTTCAAATCAGAGCTTTAGGAGCAGAAATAACGCAGAAAACGCAATTTACCTTTGTGCCCCCTAGCGGAAAGTGTATGATTTACTTAAAAATTATTTTGAATTTATAGGAAAAACATTTCGCATCGGAAACACTATCCAACAAAGAAGGAATTTTTCAAATCGTACTATTAGAAGTAGAGATATTGATAAAAATAAGATATACATCTACGCCCCTGGCGTAGAAACCATGCATTTTTTCAAGAAGAAAATTTTCCTAAAAGGTTTGCCGACATGAGTAGTATAGGTCAACAAACGACGTTTTTCTCAATCGAGAATTTAGAAGCTCATATTTTGCTGCAAATACAACAGAAGCGGAAATTAAGATTTACGCCCCCTGGTGGCCAAACTATTTTTTACAAAAATTAGAAATTATGTGTAAACGATTTCCCATCAGGAGCTGTATCCGGTGCAGAAAGAATTTTTCAAATCTGAGATTTAGAAGCAGAGATATAGAGGAAACGCAATTTACCGCTACGCCCCCTAGCGGAAATTCTATGAATTACTTGAAAATTTTGTAATTATATGAAAAACATGTTACACGGAAAACTCTATCCAGCAAAAAAGGAATTTTTCAAATCCGACTTCTAGAAATAGAGATATTGACAAAAATAAGATGTACATCTACGCCCCCGGGCGGAGAAACTGTGGAATATTTTAAGAAGAAAATATTCCGAAAAGGTTTATCGATGTGAGTGACATCAGTCCACGAAAGAATTTGTAATCGATATTTTAGAAGCTACGATTTTATGGCACATACCTCAGAAGCAAAAATTAACACCTACGCCCCCTGGTGGCCAAAATATTCTTTACCAAAAATTTGAAATTATATGCAAACGTTTTTCCATCAGGAGATGTATCCGCTGAAGAAATCTTTTTTCAAATCGGAGTTTTAGAAGAAGAGTTATCGGGGAAAATGTAATTTACTTTTACGACCCTAGCGGAAAATCTATGTGTAATTTGAAAAAAGTAACTACATCCAAAATACTTTTCGACATAAATGGAATCGAAAGATATAAGTTTTTTTTTCAATCGGATGTTTAGAAGCAAATTTGTGAAATAAAACGTATTTTTGAATTCGACATCATCTGCATTTACGCCCTCTACCGGCGAAATTGTACATCGTAAAAAAAAAAAAACGAAATAAAGGATCATGATTTGCATATTTCAAGCTTCCCAATGCAAAATTTTTTTTCAAATTGGACTAATAGTTGCTGAGATATCGTGGGTACAGACGGACGGACGGACAAACCGATAACAGAAGCACGATCTTTTTACAAAAGACGTGCTAAAAATGACGTTCATGAGTTGAATTGCAATGAATTTTGCTACCTTCACTAAAGAAGCACTGCACTAGGGAGAAGCTCCGTTTCTGTATGTTCAGGTTCCACCTAATAACGTTCTTAGCTCTTCGTCTTCGTTATTATTCAGAACAGGAGCAAATGGTATCACTAAAATCACGTTTAAACGATCTGAAATTTCCTTGCTAGAAAATGAAGATTTCCTGCGAACGTTTTGTAATCACTTTTACAAAAGCTAGTTCAGATGCTACGTAACTTCAAGTTCATAAAATACAATCTCATTAACACTGGAGAGAGAATTTTCAGTCTCCATGAAGAATTAATCAAAACGGAATAAGGAAAATGAAGCCTATCTTAACCATAGCCTCCCGAAACAATGGAATGTCTTTTATTTTTCTTTCTTCAAGGCACAAACATTAATGTATTTTAACACCGTTGCAACTCTCACGTGATTTCTAACATGTCTAGGGAGAAAGAGGAGATTCCTCACCATAATAATTATTTTCCAACCTGTGGTAGAGGAACGTGACAAAGTCCTTGTCAATTTACAGAACTTCGATGAGGAAAATGGAGCCACCATTTTCTCGGCGGAGCATCTTGGCCAAAAACTGAGATAATTGTTTTAAATTTCTTGATCGAAGACGGATTTTTGTGGCAAAGACAGACAACCGTTTTCTGTGTCATTAAAACATCTGTAAAAACATTTTATGAATACAAAAAGAAAAATGTGTCCTGGAATATAGGTCCGACGCTAAAAGGACAATAAAACGCATGGAAAAATTGAAATATTGCGATTTATAGAGCTTTTTATCAATGCAATATATTTAAAACATGAAATGAAGAACTAATCGCAAAACTAAACCACGGCTTAACAAAATAAGAACTAAAGACATTCCTTGCATAGATGGTTTATTATTTGTTCTTGAATAGTTAATTGCAGTGTCCCCAAATTCTTTTATTAATTCGAAAAATTACTTCGATTATTTTGAGAAAGGGATCTGAATACTGCATTAGGCATTTTTGTCGAAACCAAAACTCCAAGAGTCTGTCAGTCAAATGTTCCAACGTAGAAGTATGGATTCTTAGCTATTGCTTTCTTTAATGTTAAAATAATTAGTTAAAAAGTTTCTATATTATATATTTTAAAAGAAACAATTTTTTAATTGATATCTATTTGACTTATTACATTTTTATAAGTTGCACAATTCTGCCCAATCTTTACGCGTTGGAAACCATACAAAATCATTTGAGCTAACTGTAACAATATATCGAAGCAGGAAAAAAGGCCGTTCTATAATTCAAAATAGCATAACTATATACTAGTAATCGGAATTTCTTGGCGTAGAACAGAAAATTAAAACTTCCAAGCTTTCGCATGTCAACCAGATGGCTTTCTCAAGGAAGGTAGACAGCAAACTGCAAACTGGGTAATAGAACACTTCAACAAATCAAATTTGGAAGATGTGAATCCGTTTTTGGTATAAATATGACATGGATGTTAACTCAGATAATATCTAAAAACTTCGTCGTTCTGAAGCGGGAATGGAATCCGCGTCTCCCGGATAGCGCCCGATTATGCTAACCACTGCACCACCCAAACGACCAAGCTTCAAAGTTTCCGATTAATTTGAATATAACCGTCAGATGTTTCGCTAGTCGAAGCAACCGGCATTCATATACAACGAATCTGGAGGTTTTGAATTCATTCCGGTGATTGCCCGGAGGCGCAGATATCACAGAATGAAATACACTGAAGTACCAGAAAAACTGATACATCAGTCTAATACTTGGTAGGTTTCCCACGGGAGCGCAGGACTGCAGAAATACAACGGGGCATTGACTCCACTAGCTTCTGGAAATATGCTGTAAGCAATGCACACCATACTTCCTGCAGAGCGTTCCACAATTCGGGTGTATTCCGAGGTCTCGGATTCCTGTGTTTGATAACGACTTGAATGGCATCTCAAATGTGTTCTATCACGTTCAAATCTGGGAACTTGGGTGGGAATGGCAACACCCTAAACTCAGATGAATGCTCCTCCAACCATAATGTAGCGTCCCGACACTTCTGTGGAGGTGCATTGTTCTGTTGGAACAGGCCCAACCCATCAATATGAACGCAGGATATGAACGGCTGTACCTCGTCAAAAAGGATGCGCACATAGCATTGGCCTGTCACAGACGTTTGTAGACATGCCGGGGATCCCAGTGAAGTGCAGCTAAACACACCTCATACCATTATGGACCCCCCACCAGCCGGTAGAGTTCCCTGTTGACAGGCGGGATCCATGGCTTCATGGGGTTTGCGCCACACACTAATCCTTCCAGCTGCCTGAAACAGTTGGAAACGCGACTCGTCAGACCAGGCTACTTGTTTCCAGTCATCAAGTGTCCAGTGGCGGTGTTGCCGTGCCCAAGCGAGGCGCATGGCTCTGTGTCGTGC
Source organism: Macrothele yani (assembly GCA_039090855.1). Lineage (NCBI taxonomy): Eukaryota > Metazoa > Arthropoda > Arachnida > Araneae > Macrothelidae > Macrothele > Macrothele yani. The sequence goes on along the minus strand of CM076989.1, from coordinate 59,342,855 downwards.
ACCCATCAAGGGAACTCGAGTTGGGCGTCGGCACCCAAATCCCATATCGTGCAGGGTACGTTGCACAGTCCTGACGCTGATGCTTGTTTAGGCTCCAGCATTGCATTCCGATTATACCTGCGAGAGTGTTTCACGCCTATCGCGTGAAATATCGCGTGAAAATATTCTTGACTGCCGACGATGGGCACGTTCATCCTATGTCTTTTTACGGCCACACTGGTATTGTAGGTTGGAGGTTTTGCAGGAATTCTTGTAGTCACGGTACACCCTTGCAATGGTCGTCCGTGAAAATCCGAACTTCGTTTCTACCTCCGAAATACTATGGCCCATCTCACGAGCGCCAGCTATGACACCGCGTTGAAAATCGCTTAAATCGTTATTACTTGTCATTCTCATTTCGAAAACAGCTCTGACAGCTTGCAATGATGTCTATCGCTTTATATACGCACTGGCGGATGCAACCGAGTACGCGCATAGGTGATGTTGCTATGCCTTTTGCATAAGCTCGTTTGCACCAGTTTTTCTGGCACTTCAGTGTACGGGATTACAACATTATACAATAAAAATTTGGAAGATGTGAATTCGTTTTTGGTGTAAATATGACAGGCATGTTAAGTCAGATATTATCCGAAAACTTGAAAATTTAATCGAACCCGGTATCCGGGAGAGTGGGTTCGATTTACGCTCCAGGATGACGAAAATTTCAAGTGTTCGGATATTATCCGATTTAACATCCATGTCATATGTACACCAAAAACGGATTCACATCTTCCAAATTTGTTTTGTACAATCCCGTATTTCATTCATTGAGAACACTTCAATAATTTGAACACGGTGACTTGACTAGACAATAAACGAATAGATGCGAATGTAATTATTTATTCAGAGAAACGAGACGTCATGCTCGTTGGGCACGCGGTATCGTGTGTGAAAACGCATCAGTATTTGACGAACTGGTTCCAAACTCGTGACAACTCTAAAGAGACGCTATCATTGCAAGCCTCGCTGTTGGGTACGATCTCTAAGGTTTCGCGAATGGCAGTAGATTTAGGCGTAAAGTAGGAAGGTAATTTCTTGATATCATCCCACATAGGATCAGCGTACTTGGACTTGACTTCTCTTGACAGGTTGGTGGTTATTTTTCGAACGCTTGGTCATTCCGATGTTGTATCCCTGGGAGCCGTTCGGATATTGTAGTGGGATGGCATATACACTTGCCTCGTTGAGAAGCTGGGGCTTGTAAATATTTCTCTTAAGCAGGGTATATAATGATGCCGGAGACCCTATGCCGACACCGAAGTTCATCCTCTTGAGCGCGTTCTTGAGTTGATAGGAAACATCTGGTATGCATTACAGTTTGTAGAGCCCAGGTAGCATAGTTGCGGCACTGGAGGATTAACACGGCTGGATCTGGATTTTTTGATTAAATTTTGTATCTGGTTTGAGGTGTATCCTGCCTCAGAGGCCAATTAGGTTTGAGGTGTATCCTGCTTCAGAGGCCAATTAGGTTTGAGGTGTATCCTGCCTCAGAGGCGAATTAGGTTTGAGGTGTATCCTGCCTCAGAGGCCAATTAGGCAATGTTTTTTAGTTCGCATTATCATCGGAGGAGACGGCGAAGGCTCTTCTAATTCGAAAACGGAAGAAAGCTGTCTTGTGAGTATCAGGGCAGAATGAACTGCGGAGCATCAGCTTGGGGACGGAGGTGAGTTTATAATAGACTTCTGTGCGAAGGCGGTGGTCAGGCAATTTGTTCACCAGGACGTCCAGAGAAGGTAAGGTACCATTGCGTTCAAACTCCATAGTGAAATTGATCGTAGGAAGTATATAATTGACTTTAACAAGGAAAAGCGGGATATTCTATTATTGTTCTACATTTCCTCCATAAGAAGCCATTCACTTTAGGTATAAAACAAGGTAATGTTTGCCACCATAACATTTCAATGCAGCACTACATAAAATTATAACAAAAATAGGACAAACTCAAATATAGGAGTGAGCTAAAATGGATTGCAAGTGTGGGTGATATGTATATTGCTAATGTAAATCAGGATGTCCACAAAGCAAATACACATATCATTGAAAAAGAAGCCCAAAATACAGACTGTACAATCAACACAAAGAAAACGAAGTACGAATTATTTCCAAAAATAACTCTGAAAAATCCCCAAATTTTCAAATCCACTGCTGGACATAGAAAATGCCTCACCACAAAGTATTTGTGGGAGCGCCGTGCAAATGAACGAGTATGTGTCAACAGTTAGATTATGTAAATGCGCGCAGTTGCGAACCAATCACGTGAGAGGCGAGGGAGATAAAATGGGAAAACTGCTCTGCGTATCAAAGTTTGGTGATCTTCAAGTGGGCGTGAGGGATCACCTCATCGGATTGATCTTGGTGGCGAGATATGGCGGAGAGAAGACTCTGGGAATCCTACGAGTACAGAGATACCTTTACCAGAGCTTCATCATAGGACTACGTGTGGCCGAATGTGGAAACAGTGTTTGGAGGAAAGTAACGTATGTCGTCGCAGTGGAACTGGTGCACGTAGGCGTACGTCCTAAAGCCTCGATCGCTAGATTGGACGGCGAGGCCTAGCAGCCCCAAAATCCCCAGCTGGGGCGACATTTTTAGGCAGCTGTGGACTCTACATCGCAGATTGGCTGGAGAATGTTAGCGCTTTCGTCAGCCATTTCGACGATTTTCACTCACCTCAGCACATTGTCGAGTAAGGTTGTAATGGTGCTGCCATAACAGAGATACGTGGCTGGAGGAATAGAACCATGTGATTTGAAGCAACGAGTCGCGCTTCTGTTTCAGCGCCTGCGATCGCCAGCGTTGAATGGTGAAATGCTCTTGAAAATTGTACTGTTCCTTCCAAAAGCATTACAGTCAAGTTTTGTACCTCTAATGATTTCTTAATAGATGTATGAAACTTTCCTACATTTAATTAATAACACTGGTCAACAATGAAAATGTTTCTGAATTGAAAATACTTATTTCGTACTGATTTCAGTATTTTAAAAACAAATATCACATTTAAAACGCTTAGTTAGCTCTCATTTCCGAGATATAGCCCATTTATGATGTTTAAGAACTTGTACATGAAATGAAGCGTGTGGCGCTCCTAGCGGCTAATTAAGGTAGTACGTAAAGCAAATATTGGGGTTAGCTAACCTGAGAGCGGAAATGAAGAGTCACTGTGGATCTTCTTTTGTTCATTAATAACTTGTTTTAGTTCATTGTCTGTTTACAGCTTGCTTATAGTGAAAGTTATAGTGTCGTTCCTTTCTTTGTTGCAGGTTGATTTTGTGGTCATACTTAACTTGAACAGCCAGGATGCCACGTCAATGTTTAAATAAATCTGACAACTTTTGTTATGTTTGTGGTGAAGTGACATTTGCCGCCCAAAAACGTCCGTGAAGACAGCCAACCACCATTATTTTGGTATGAAAGTAGGGGATCAAAACAAAACGTGGGCACCACATTTTTTCTGCAATTCTTGTTCTGTGAATCTGCGTGAATGGATCCGTAAAAATGGACGTTCAATGCCTTTTGGCATCCCTATGATTTGAAGAGATCCAACAAATCATGTATCTACATGACTTGTCTGACTATTTCTGCATTTTACCTCCTATTAAGAAAGGTATATCAAGAAAGAGGAAGTTGAGCATGAAATACCCCAACATCCCGTCAGCTATTCGACCAGTGCCACATGGAGACGATCTGCCTATACCGAAACCACCAGAGGAGTACAGTCTGGACTCAGATGAAGAACAAGACAGTACGGAGGCGACATCATACCCATGCCCTGAGGCTTCGACATCACAGGATCCTGATTTCGCTCCTGAGTCACTGGGTGAGCCACACAGACTTACCCAAGGTGAACTAAGTGATTTAATTCGAGACCTGGACCTACCAAAAGACAAAGCCGAGCTTCTAGGTTCTAGGCTCAAACAGTGGATTCTTCTAGAATGTAATGTTAAAGTGTCAGTGTACAAGAGTCGGCAACATGTCCCTCAAATTGCACTTTCTGCACTGTCATCTAGATTTCTTCCCAAAAAACTGCGGTGCAGTGAGTGATGAGCATGGTGAGTGGTTCCACCAAGACATTTCAATAATGAAGCGAAGATATCAGGGTCGGTGGAACTGTTCCATGCTTGCAGACTACTGTTGGACATTGACAAGAAATGTCCCAGAAAATGATTACAGGCGACAAGAAAAGATAAGGCGCACTCATTTGTAGGACCCTATTTCTGCATTTCGTGTAGTAATTTCAATTCCTCTCTGTTTTTGTCGTTTGGTTTATTGTATTTTGTGTAATTTACGATTGATTGAATGAAAATAACGTTCATTTACATTGTTGTAGTATAATATACTGCTGGCCTCCCAAAATGCAACACCAAGAAGGATACGAGATAGCAAAGCCAGATTTACTGGACACATAACAACAGATACAAAAATCAAACGATTGAGCTTACAGGCCCGTGCGACTTGTGCAACACGTAGACATCAATAGTTCGTGTGGCCCCATGGCTGGAAATAACAGCCGCTACACGCCGCGGCATCGAACGAAAGAGGCTTTGGATGTGGGCTTGGGGTATGTCGGTCCAGGCTGCTTCCACACGTTGCCACAGTTCATCAGGCGTAGCCGCGGGTGGTGCTTGCCGGGCCACTCGGTTGCCGATCAGCGACCAGACGTGTTCGATGGGCGACATATCGGAAGAATACGCTGGCTACGGCAGCAGTGACACCTGGTGGGCCGTGAAGAAATGTTGCACGATGCGTGCTACGTGCGGGAGCGCATTGTCTGTTGAAACGTGGCCGCTGGCAGGTCCCACAGGTAAGGGAGGACTACAGGCTCCAAAACGTCGGAGATGTAGCGGTGGCTGTTGAGTGTACCGGCGATACGTACCAGAGGGGTGCGGGTGTCATATCCAATTGCGCCCCAAACCATAACGCCAGGCGACGGACCTGTATGGCGATGCATAATGCAGGTGTCATACAGTCTCTCGCCGCGGTGCCGCCTCACGCTGATTCGACCATCGTTGTGTTGCAGGCAGAAGAGGGATTCGTCGGAGAAGACAATGTCGTACCATTCCGTAGTCCAGGTGCGGAGTTCAACGGCCCACTGAGGCCGCACTCGCCGGTGGTGTAACGTCAATGGTAATCGGAGCAATGAGCGCCGTGCGACAAGTCCCCGCTCCTGCAGACGACATCGAACGGTACGTGCTGACACAGGTTGTTACGCAACACACCCTTATTCCTGCGCTAACGTTCGTGATGTGGCGGTGCGAGCCGTCAATGCCCGCCACAACACATGCCGCTCCTCTCGTTTGGATGTGTGCCGCTGCTGTGGCAATCGCTCACGTTGGTCCGTCCGTCCCTCCTGCACCCACCGAATCCATACTCGCTTCACTGTGGCTGGATATCGTTCCACACGGGCGCCGATGTCTCGGTACGATAAACCGCTGTCGCGGTAAGCTCCTATTCGTCCTCTGTCGAACTCCGAAACGTGTTGGAATGACTGCCGTATTCTGCGGCGAGGCATGAGGAAGCTTCCCACGCACAGGTCCGGCAGCACCACACAATTCCACTACTTACACCCCGCCTTCTGTGTACCCTTCGTATAGTACTTCTCGGTGTCGTGCCGGGCGCACATGATTTGCATATGCCATGCAATGCTAATCGTTTGCATGTCCTCTCGCGGGCGACGCATGCTGCGAATTTCAGGGCAATCGGATGCTTCCTTCTTGGTGTTGCATTTTGGGTGAACAGTAGTGTATAATACTGTTGAAATTTGCTTTTCGCTATAATTATATATAGATGAATGAGTTGTGTATCTCCGAAACTAGAGCTAATAAAAAAACTGTATTATCAGATTCGTTTTCTTCGACCGAAAATTAGTAAAGTTTAACTACCTTCATTAAGGAACTATAAAAAATAAAATTTGTTGAGCAGTGAATAGAGTTTTTAATTTAGAAAATAAAAAGTTTTATACTGTAGATACATTATTCCTTTTTTCGATTAGGTCTTCGTTTGATACATGTTGTCCGCCGTAGATACAGGAAAACTTTCAGACAGAGGCGCTTCTTCTGGCTGTAATTACATGATCGTGAATGTTCTCTGAAATCTCTGAAACACTTCTCAGTACAGAGTGACTGATAGCGTTAGAAACTGAGTGGACAAAAATTAGGGGTTACCTACCTATTAAAGGGTCGGCCCACCTTTTGTCAGGGTGAGGGAACTTACACCTCAAGGCATTGAGTCCACTATGTCACGAAAGCGTTCCACAGGTATCTCCACCCAAGCTTCTAACTATGTTTTAGTCACCACCTTACTATGGGGAGGCGCACTGTCCTCTTGAAAGTGTTCATCGTTTTGTGAGTGCATGATGATAATGAATAGATGCAGAAGGTCTGTAAGAATGGACACGTAGCGTGAACCGTTCAGATATGCATTTAGACCTACCAGAAATCTGGACGTGTGCCAATTGAACATGTCCCAGACGGATCTTCCACTAGCGTAAACAGTTCCTTGTTGACATATCAGATCCATCGCTTCGTGCAGCTTCCGCCCAGCTTGCACCCTTACGTCTGTGCGAAATAACTGGAAACGGGACTCGCGGATCAGGAGACCGTTCTCCAATAATCCAAGGCCCAGTGTTTTTCTTTCACCCAGTTGAGGCTTACAGTCCGGTGATGCGGCGTTAGCTCTGGAAATCTGGTGGGTCGGTGCCTATTGCGGCTAATAATCCCCTGATAGTCTGGGGTGGAGATGCTTCTGGCACCTCCCTCGTTGAAGACAGCGGTGATTTGTGCCACTGTCGCTCACCAGTTAGTGGCATCAATGCGAGACAGACGTTGACGGCCACGATCATCCACTACTCCCCCCGCCCCCGCCCCCCGATGCGATGCTATTACGGAAATGGGACGTTCCCGATACCCTCTTGATACTGTCGAACGTGGATAATGTAATTCCTGTAGCATCTCCGCGATAAAGTGGCCGATGCATGGAGCACCCACTTATCATCCTTCTTTCAAACTCTGTTAACTCACGAAGTTTATCCTACTGACATCAAATTACGGTTTGCGTGAATGCAGTAATGTCTTTTTACCTACATGCCTGTGAAGAGGTGCGTTTGTCCACCAGCGAAAGGGGTGACAGCGTCGCGTTGCTCCATAACCAGGTATTCATGATTTCTGTCCTTTCAGTGTATATTTAAAGAACATGGCTTCAAGAGATAATCAACAACTTCATTGTGTCTCACAGTCGTTTTGTGAAGTTTCAGGAGTAATTGAAGTACTGTATATCATCTTAATTGAAGTACTGTATATCATCTTAATTGAAGTATTTACATGTCAGTGTGAAAAAATGCATCTACCATACACTATCTACCTACAAGTAATTGGACACCTGTGATAGCAAAGGAAAACGAAGTTTATTCCATTTCAATAGTTGGTGGAGCCTCCACGAACGGCGATTACAACTGCGACCCTCCGGGGCATACCAGGCGTTGTACAACGACTAGCGTCATTTTCTTCCACTCGGCTTGGAGAAGACAGGTCAGTTCTTTCACCGATTTCGGACGGTGGGGGCACCCCTTAAGTCGACGCTCCAACTCGTCGCAGAGGTGCTCGATAGGGTTAAGGTCCGGGCTATGCGCAGGCCAGTTCATTCGATTAACCCTATTGTCACCATGCCAAGCCATGGTGGATCTCGCAACATGACAGGTGGCATTGTCATCCTGAAAGTAACATGGGCCCACCCCGTAAAACTGCCACAACGTAGGAAGCGCATAGTCATCCAAAATGGTGCAGTAGGTCTCGGCGTTGAGTCTACCAGGAATTGCGACCAAGGGTCCCGTGCCATACCAGGAGAAACACCCCCATAGCATAATTCCACAGCCGCCGAACTTCACAGTTGGCACAATACATTCCGGCAGGAGGCGTTCTCCAGGCACACGTCAAACCCAGACCCTGCCATCCGAACGGTAGAGGGTGAACCTTGATTCGTTGCTCCAGAGAACCTGTTTCCACTGTTCAACGGTCCACTGTTCGACGTTATTTGCACCACGTTAGCCGAGCAGCGCTTTTCGACTTGGTGATCAAAGGCTTGTGGGCGGCAGCACGTCCATGATAACCGAGCAGATGGGATTCCTTACAGATGGTATTCATCGAAAGAACACTCCAGGATGTCTGTCGAAACTCTTCGCGGATGTGGCCCATCGATGTGGTGCTGTTCTTCCGAATTTCTCTGGCCAACACCCTTCGGTCTCTAATTCCCAGTTTTGTGGGTCTGCCGGGTCGGGGCACATTCCGACAGTCACCACTCGTCTTCCACTTGCCAATCAGGTAGCCCACTGTCGATTTTGGGTACTTCAACTCACTGGATATGTCACGTATGGATCGGCCATTTCTGTGATACCCGACGATTATACCTTTCTGGAAATCAGAGGTCTCCGAACCGCGTGGCATCTTTCATGCGACTGGTTGCGCTGTTGTTTCCCACACGATATTTAACGGCGGCGGCAGCGGCCGTGACGTGTATGAGGACCGCATATATCGTAGATTGCAGGAGTGTCCAATTACTTGTTGGTAGATAGTGTATAATATATGCAGTATTTGCATTGCATCTGGTCAGCTCGGGAAAATCATTAATTTTAGCATTTCTAAAAATGATATCTTTATTTTCGCTAGAGGTACTAAGCGCATGATTGTAAGACTTGGACACGATCTGTTCATAATTATTTTCTTAGACTGACGAATTATAATTAGATCATAAAAACTACTTTTTATAGCAAAACTTTATCTTTCTTCTATTTCTGAATATTTACTTTGTTCACTCCTTTATTGGAGCAGTGAAATGTAAATTGTGAGCCTTTTTTTGCGTGATTTTTTTGCATTCCCTTTTCTGTTGAAAATTGCTTTTCCCTGGCTCATATATATATATATATATATATGTTTCAACATGCTGCTTGTAATTATTACTTTGGAGTCCAATGTCAGAATCTTCTTCTTGTTTGACAAGCAAACTCAAAAAATAGGACTTGTGCCCTTTGAGAAAAAAACTTATTAGTTAAAGTTTGAAAACTAGAGTTACATGATCTCTGACTGTGTGCAAAATCAGATCAGTGGAGATGAAGGACACATTTTCTAGAAGAAGAAAACTAAAATAAATAGAAAAAAGGTACGTAAAAAATAAAGGGAGAAAGAAAGAACGCAATCTGCCACCGTTGCAAGAAATAGAGTAATACTTTTCTTACAGTTCTAGGTAATTTCTCTCAACAGACTTTTAAAAAAATAAGCCCGCCAGTGTTCAGTTTCAGTTTCGAACATAATTAGCATAGATTAGCGATATATAGTTTTTTCAGTATTTGTTCATATATTTTTATTTCTTTTCGTTTTTTACAATTGATTTAAAGAAAGCATATTTACAAAAATATAATCATTGAAGCAATTAAAATCCGCGCGCCATTTGTAAAATTAGATGTTTAATACAAACGAATCTTTTTTTAAATCAGTAAATTTCTCATTATCATCGTCATGAATTTTCACTACTAAGCGGATTTCCTCGGCCATATAGTTCAGCCAGAGTCTTCCTCCACTTCTCTCTATCCAAGGCCATCACTTCATCCAGTCCATTATTTTTAAACTTGATTTAATCTCCTCCTTTTTGGTCTTCCTCTTTCCCTCTTTCCTGGAGCTTCCCACTCCATCAGAATTTTAGGAAGTCTCTCTGATGACGTTCTCCTTACATGGCCGAAGCATTGTAATCTCCGCATTTCAATAGTTTGAAGAATATATACTTTAATACTCATAATATCTCGAATATTAGATAATATTATAATATATACTTTAATACTCATAATATCTCGAATTTTCACTACTAAGCGGATTTCCTCGGCCATATAGTTCAGCCAGAGTCTTCCTCCACTTCTCTCTATCCAAGGCCATCACTTCATCCAGTCCATTATTTTTAAACTTGATTTAATCTCCTCCTTTTTGGTCTTCCTCTTTCCCTCTTTCCTGGAGCTTCCCACTCCATCAGAATTTTAGGAAGTCTCTCTGATGACGTTCTCCTTACATGGCCGAAGCATTGTAATCTCCGCATTTCAATAGTTTGAAGAATATATACTTTAATACTCATAATATCTCGAATATTAGTATTACGCACTTTTTCACATCTGGATTTTCTTGCAGAACGTCTCCAAAAGTACATCTCTGTAGGCAATTTACCTTTGTTGATGTCTTTTATTCAGTGTCCATGTCTCTGCACCATATAAAATGAAGATCTGTACAATTGCAGAAGAAAATACTCTTTTTACTCTTAGAAAGGCATTGCTGCTCCAAAGAACAGGATTCAAAACAGAAATAACTTTCCGCCCTCCGCAATTCTCCGATCAATGTCATGATGACATGTACCATCCTGATGCATTATGGATCCGAGGTATTTAAATTTCTCAACTGCTCTTAATGTAATAATATCGGTTATTTCAATAAAGTCTCTGGAGTCATAGGACAAGTGCTCAGTTTTATTTTCGTTAATTTTAAGTCTCCAACGGTCATATTCAGAGATCAGTTCACGAAACATATAAGCTATGTCATCCTTATTTTCTATGTCATCCTTATTTTCTGCCAAGATTACTTGATCATCTGGAAAGAGCAAATGGTACACGAAATCATTCTGAATCCGTAATCCCAAATTTCTGCACTTCGCTGACCATTCTCTGAGACAAACCTCAATATAGCTTTTAAATAATGTAGGGGACAAACAGCATCCCTGTAAAATGCCTTTAGTACTCACAAAAACCTCTGATAGTTGTTGCCCACACTTGATAATACATTTATTGTTACTGCATATATCTCGAATCACATTGATTATTTCTTCACCACCAATATTTGCCATCGTCAAAGCCTTCCAAAGTAGTTTTCGAGGAACACTATCATAAGCCTTTTCCAAGTCAATGAATATTAATTCCATGCCTCTCAATTTCTCTCTTTGTTTTTCCAGGATCTGTCGCATTGTAAATATATGATCTATACATGATCTACCAGACGTGAATCCACTCTGCTCCTCAATTCCTTCATACTGTTCTTCAATCCTTCGAAGAATTCTTTCAATTGTTTTTATAAATGGGGTTGTTACACATATTCCTCTGTAATTACTACATACTTTTCTGTTTCCCTTTTTGAAAATAGTCAAAAAACCAAGATTCATCTCCTGGGGTACTCCGCCACCTTCCAGGATTCTGCTGTATAATTTAGTAATTGTAACAACTCTCTCTCACCACCATATTTTAGTAATTCAAGGTTAATTCCATCAGAGCAAGGGGCTTTTTCATTTTTACATTATTTCAGTGCCCTAGCCACTGTTTCTCGAGACACTTGCAAACTAGAAGCCCCATAAGTAAATTACTCCTCCATAAATTTCTCCCGTGCAAAATATTTTTTCCACTCCTTCATCTGTATCAGTTGAAGTTTTGACCTGTGATTAACTTGTTTTCTGAGTACCTTGAGTATTCTCCATGCTCAGAGGTTCTCACTGTGCATTCTTTGCACACCTTCTTTGTCTATTGATCTCCTTTTTCTTTTTCTTATAAATCTCTTTACTTCTATCATCTTTTTTATTTAGCCATTCCAAATAAGCTTTTTTCTTGCCTCTAATCCCATCTATTAGTTCCTCTGTGATCCAAGTTTTTCTTTTACCTTTACTACGATATTTTCCCACCAGTGATTCGTAAGCAATGGTACTAATTGTTTCCTTAAGATAGGTATATATCTCCATAGCAGTTCCCTCAAGGTCTTAATCAAGTTCTGTATTAACTCTTCTGTAATGAAGTCCTTTAATACTATCATCCTATTAGAGATCCACATTAAATGGCAAATTTTCATCTTTTTGGAATCTCTCAACATTCGTTTCAGATAACGCACGAACCTGTATCCATGGCCACTCCATTGTAGCCCGAACTAGGTAATGATCAGAACCACATTCAGCACCACGATACACTCTCACATCCCTCACTTTAACAGAGGTTTCTTGCCTGGTAATTATAAAATCAATGATAATCCTCAGCTTCCCAGTACACTCACGGACAATGAAATTTGCACACCTAGAAGGAAACATGCTACAACGGCGAAACTTTTCCAATAGCTAGAGTGCGTGCTGTTATGCAAATGATCCACGTTTGGTGTGATTGCGCATGACCGCACCCCCAGTGGTGGCGCTGCAAACACGCACCGGCAGCCTTATAAACCGACGTGTAGTCGATGCTCCATGAAAATGAAAAGCACCGGCCTACGCAAGCAAGAGTATAGAGTAACAAGAATGCTGGACAGAAGCCAGAGACGTAGATTTACGCAACTTACGGACTTTGAGAGAGGTCTGATCATCAGGCTGAAAACCGCAGAGTGGACGGCGCGCCGTACAGCCCAACATGTCGATCGTTCTGACCATACCGTCCGACTGTATTAGCGGCAGTGGACACGTGACGGCACTGCCACTCGGCGGAGCGGCTCCAGATGGACCAAGAGGACCACCGGTAAAGAGAATCGACGGCTCGTGCTCCAGGCACGAGCGGATCACACGGGGACCCAGTCCACTATACAAGCAGATGTAGTGGCTCCTGTGTGCCCACAAACCATTTCCCGACGCCTCGCGGAAGCGAATCTGCGATCCCAGCGCCCATTACGTGTGCTGTCATTAACACCGGAATATCGCCGACTCTGTTTGCGGTGGTGCCAGGCCAGAGCAACGTGGAACGCCACAGACTGGCGACGTGTAGTGTTTAGCGATGAGTGACGCTTCGTTTTGGGGACAGATGATCATCGTGCCCGGCTGTGGAGGTCCCCGGATTAACGTTATAATTACAACCTGGCTATCGAGCGCCGCACCTCCCCAACTGCAGGCATTATGGTCTGGAAAGCCGTAGCCTACGATAGCTGATCAGCTCTAGTAGTGGTATGCGGATCATTGACGGGCCATCGGTATGTCGATAAGATCCTACGGCCCCATGAGCTCCCATTCCTGGCGGATATTCCAGGTGGATAATGCCCGCCCGCACACCGCTCGGGTTTCGCAGGACTGCTTACGTCATGTCCCGACACTTCCATGGCCTGCCTGCTCCCCGTACATGTCCCCTATCGAGCATGTGTGGGACCAGGCGAAGTGCCAGCTGCCGCCGTACCGCACTGTCCGGGATTTCGAGCCCACCGTCCAACACGTGTGGGCCATTCTGCAGCAGGACAACATCAGGCGTGTGTTCGCCTCCATGCTGGACCGTATTGGAGCATGTATCGCTGCACGAGGATGTGCAACGCGCTATTGAAGATGACTGCAATGCGTGCCACAGATCCCTCTGTAATTGTCATGCAGCTCTGTTTTTGTCATCATGTGCATCACTCATCTGCATCATTAAGTCCATAAAATTTCAGTTAAATCCGATGCCTTCTTCTTGGTGCGCAAATTGCATCCACCGTGAGCGTATCTTGATGCCAAGTATGTTGGAAAAACGTGTTCTGAATAGTGAGTTCAAGTTGTCCACATATTTTAATTAATCGTGTCCCATTATCGTTGAAGGCAGCCTCTCTATATCTGCCGACAACCTTATCATTCAATTTTCTTCCCACTCTGGCATTCAAATCGCCCATCAAGAAAATTTCTTTCGGTCTCGGCACATCCTCCAAAGTCTCTCGTAGGTCATTCCAAAAACTGTCCTTCTCCTCCTCTGTGACGTTATTTGTAGGGATATTTGATGCACATATCATTATCTCTCTACTAATTATTGTCGTATCCACTGTTAGAATTCGTTCACTAATAAAATTCCAATTTGTTGCCCTTTTTAGGAGAGTACTTTTTATCATCACCAAAACTCCAGCCCTGGTAAGTAGGGGCTTCTCGACCCCACTCCAAAGATGCAAATAATCACCAACACACTCCTCTCCACAACCCTTCCTTTTTGTCTGCGATATCAATTCCAAAGTCCTGTAACTCACCAGGCAGCAAGTCTATCTTGGATGTAAATCCTTGTAAATATATTCCAGCATCCGAAATTCATTTTCCATATTCGTTTCCGAAATTGTTTTCGTGAATTCAGTCTGGCATTATTACAATTTCGTCTTTTAACATTTGTAAAATTTTTACTGTGAACGAGGAGCTGGACCGTCGTACCAACCCCCATATTGGAGAACCAGAATACCCTTCTTAGTCTCTCCTGAAACCTGTCAGGCTCTGGTGGCCGCACCAGCACCAAATGTGTCCGCCGGTAAAGTTTCAAGGTTCATCGTAGTACACCCCACCCCCAGACAAGGTGAGGGCATCATTTCTCGGCAATGTTTTTCAAGTTATTTAATCATACGAGGGTAAATCAAAAAGCAACAACGACGCATTTAGTCACGCCTAATAGCTGCCGTATTTAGCTGCACTGAACAATTAGGAATATGCAAATATGCAATTTAAAGACGAGTCGTTAATGTACTTTTGCTAATTTTTCTCTGGGAGCCAGAGGGAACGCACTTTCTGTTATGCCACTTCTATCATGGAATCCCTTCTGTTTGCATAAACATCAGAGAAATAGCAATATGTTCTCTCTCCGATCATCGTGTCCGGTAACGTTTGTCACTATACTGACAAAAGTCACCGGACACCCCTTCAAAAGCATATGAACGGATCCGCTGCGTTGTTAAGATGCGCGGTACAGCTGCAAATGGTATAAAAACCAGCCTGCAGTTGACCGGGATCATATCGCACTGTGAGGTTGAGTGAAAATGCCGCGAGGGGAGAGAACTGACTTTGAGAAAGGAAAGATTGCTGAATGTTATATTAGTGGGTTGTCCGTAAGAGAAACCGAGAGGCGTTTAAACATACAAAAGTCAACAGTTTTGGATGTACTGAATAAGTGGAAGACACATGGAGTGCCTGAAGCAGCAAAACGTACCGGCAAACTAAAGAAAATCAGCGATAAAGGACGTCGAAGCCTCAGCAGAGTCGTTACAGCTAATCGACGGAGTACTGCTCAAGACCTCAGTGAACAAATGAGTAAAAATTCTGGAACCTCGGTATGTACACGTACCATTCTCAGAGAACTTCATTCCATGGGTTACTGTGGTCGTGCGGCAGCTCATAAGTCTTTCATCTCCACTAGGAATGCTACTCGTCCTTTAGCATGGTGAAAGAACATTTATCGTGGACCGTAGATCAATGGAAACGGGTCCTATGGACTGATGAATCCAGATACACGATCCATCAGTCTGATGGCCGTATATGGGTATGGCGGTAGCCGGGGAACGCTATTTACCACAGTGTACTGTTCCTACGGTCAACTTTGGAGCTGGCAGTGTGCTCGTGAGGGGGCCTTTTCGTGGTATGGTCCCGGCCCATTGGATATCGTGGAAAAACTTGTTAACCTGCGCGTCTGCCTCTATATTCTGGACAATTATGCCCTACCAACTCTGTGGCAATACTATGGAACCGAGCCTTGTTGGTACCAGCAGGATAATGCACCGAGCCATAAAGCAAGGACTGTTACGGCGTGGTTTGACGCTAATTCCGTATCGTGAGTGGACTGGCTAGTACAGAGCCCTGATCTTAATCCCATAAAGCACCAATGGGATGAATCGGAGCACCGCATAAGAAGTTTCGAACCAAGGCCTACTTCTAAGCAACAGTTGGCGGCAGCATTATGTTCTGAATGGAAGCACATACCTATCGCTGTGTTCCAAAACTTTGTCGAAAGCATATCCCGAAGGGTCAGTGCATGCTATAAGCCCGAAGGTGGACAGACACCGTACTAATGTATGTCAATAAATGCAATGTTGTGTTTCTCTTCTAGTGTCCGGTGACCTTTGTGAATATAGTGTATGTTCTATTGGGACACTTGCGTGTTATTAAATACACATTAAATGCAAGTCTTGCTTTGCATGTTCTGGAATTATTGACTCAATACAGACCAATATTCCTTTGTATATTCTGAAGTTAATATTAAAGACGCATATTGTTTTTTCTATATTGAGAAATAATTAAACCAGCAGAGTGGAGGTTGCGTTAGCATCAAATGGTGGACCAACTTGATATTAATTCCTTTCCTTTTACAGGGAGTTTGTGGCCTAGGTAAGTGTCCGAATATTTTTTGACCAGATAGTGCATTCAGAAGTATTGAATTAATTCATACTGCTGTATAATAAGACTACGAGTCAAGGCTTTACATATATGTGTTGCGGATAGGAAATTTTAAAGTTTCACAACAAACTTGAGTGGAATGAATCAGTGATCTTATACAACAGACTTGGAATTTCCCTGTTATGACATCAAAGTTTCCCTTTTCCACCAAGCATTTCCCACTCAGCATTCTGAAACTGCGGTACGTACAGTGTGTATCATGTACATGGTGATTTAAGCAATTATCATGCAGAATTTAATACAAAATACTTACTTGCAGTAATATGCATACAACTAGATAATTACAATTCTAATTACATTCATTAAAACAGGAATGGTGTCTGCGTTTTAACCGGACGATTAATATTACACTATTTCTTTTAAAGTTTGTGATATATCGGAAAATAACATTGAATATAAATTTTGCTTTACGTCTGGTGCTTCGATATTGCAACAATCTCGTTGTATGTTTTCAGAAACATGCGCTCTCCTATGTTGATCAACTCTAAAATTTGAACAAAAACATGACCTTGTTAGTCAGACTGCAATCAGTGCTTCGTCACTTATTTTGTTTGTTTATCTGCTTATAAAATCACCCATCCACAAAAGAATTCCTTTCGCATCAGCATAGAAGTGCCGCATACAGAGATAAAGCTTTGAAAGTTTTCTCAAGATTGGGAACCTCAACTCAGCAAAGTTTTGTGATATGGTAGAATCATCCTCATTACACTAACTTGCATAGAACCCAGGTTGGTCTTCGCTTCCACGTCAAATAAACATGGCAGGGAATGGCACTTCATCGTCACTGCATCATCATCTACAAAGAAAAAATCGTTTCCTATAGAAAACGAAGTGAAAGCAACTTTTTCTGCCATCCAGATCTAAAGTCACCTCAGATTTCAGATATGTTGAGTTCCGCAAAAGTATTTCGCTATGAGGTTGGGCAGCACAGTTGACGACCACCGTGATAAACTCTATGGACAATATGCAGTTACCTGTATCTCATTTGGTTCCAATAGTTCCAGGGAGTGAAGAAGAAGACAGTGCTGTAAGACAAACATACCACTCATGCCTTATATTGGGCTCGGGCCCACTCAGAAGAATATTCAGAAGGCAGCGTTTATACCAATGTGCCAGTGGAGTGCCCTTCATTCTGGCATTTCAGCCAGTTGTTTTTCTTGTGGTTCGCTAAAATGTGCATGTCTTTTATGGAGGAATACCGATCTCATTCACCTCTTCCTTCAACTCACAAAGTAAGATGAAGTTTTGACCAAAATCTCACATTATATTTTCACTTAACTGTGAAAGGGAATGAACTTGTCTTTTGAAGGCTTTAAACAAAGTCAGAAAGCGAATGGCGTGCTTCAGAAAGAGAAAGTATGCTTTTGATTAGGGACTGAAGTAAGACAGAACACTGAACGCAGCAGACGGTCCACAGAAGCAGACCTGACAAGAGGGCACGGAAGGCGGTGCTATAGCACCAGGGCCAAGAGCCCATTTATGAAGTATTTTTTTTTTTTCTAATTATAATTTTATGGTGTCCGAATATTTTTCAAGCTATACCGTCACCAAGGGTGGGAAGTTACGCGTAAAAAAATATTTTCTACGTGACAAGTAAAACACGCGTAGAAATGCGTAATTTATATCATAAATGTAAAAAAATGTAATAAATTCAAAACTTCCTTTAAATACAATAAAAAAGAAAACGAAGTGTGACAATGTTACTCGAGTTTCCAGGCTAACTGCAACACGTGCGTGGGTTACCTGTGGCAAAGCAAACAAACTCTCCATATTACGTTTTTCAATTCTTCTTTCCTGTCCAACGACACGCCGACACCACACTTTGAGTTCTCTGTGTTGTTGTGCTACTCACCGACACAGACCATTGTGTATGATATACAACGTTATTTCCAATTTTCAAAGGCTGACGACAATTTTCATCATGGGAATTTTGTCACTTTGTGTTTTCCACCAGAAACCAGCATCTTTTGTTTTTTTATTTTATACTCAACTCATTATTTTCGCATTGCGGCAATTTTTATAAATGAATATAGTGTCTTTGTGCGTAATTCCGACTTCGTTTATTTTCCTTTATTCTGATGACCGATGAAGTCGTCCTGTTCACAGCGGCAACTTAAAAGAGAAAACACAAAATTTAATGTTTACTTATGAGAACTCTTTTTGGATACTTTCCCAGAGGCTGTATCTTTAGACGTATATTACACTCTAAAAATGAAAGGTGAAAATTGTGATGATTATGAAAAAAGTACTAACAAAAATAAGAATGTCTGTCGATAGATGGCGTTCAAGAGTTTTCTGAGAGAACTGTTTTCTCGAAATGAAGTGTTTGTTTACGGAGGGAAGAATACGAAAAATTATCCACCGCAAAAAAAAAAGATTGAAGAGTTGCAACCGGTCGGGTTGTCGGAAAGTAGTAGAATGGTCTGTGGGGGTGGGTGAGGAAACGGAAATATGGATTATGTGGTTAGTGGAGTTTATTGCACTGGGGCCCGAGCTCGCTCTACACGGCTCTGCTCAGAAGTTGAAAAAATTAAAATTTATTTCAGAGTAACTCATCGATTGCTCCAGCTTTCTACTTACACAGGAGTATACAAAAAGTCACTTAATTGCTGGCTTTAACAGTTTGTGCTGTTCTGTGACCAGAAACAATTTCATTTCACGAAAGACCGCAGATCGCTTGGAGCTTCCAGATATATAAAATCAACCGACGCATCAAAGTGCTTTGAAAAAGCATATCTCCTGCTTCTCATAATTACAGTGGACAAACTTAGTTATATTATTTGATTTCACACATTTTTAAAAAGGCATAGCTATAGAACATTAAAGAAAATCTCTGCTGCACAGCTATTAGAATTTACTGAAATCAGTTCGAGTAGTCCAGATCTCACCATTTGAGAATGAAACATGTTTAGTCAATAGGTACATGAACTTTCTAGAGGATGTTTCCAGAATTTCGTCTTTCAGAACTGCAAATGGAAGTGCTGCAAGTATTTCAAACATTTTGGATGCTTCTTTCTCAATCTTTCTGTTACCATGATTGCACATTTTTTCCATTATCAATGAAACATTGTCGAAGACATCTGAATATGCAACTTCTTGAAGAATTGGAATTAAATGCTCCACAATCTCAAATATACACTGACGGAGAAAAAATCCCAACACCAAGAAGGGGTTGTGTTAGATAAACGACAGTTGGTAGGCGGTGAGAGTACATCTGTAAGATGACGTCTATGCAAATTTCGCGCTCGGCGCATACGTGTGGCGCTAGTAGCGCCCCTCGGAACATGCAAAGCAGGTATGCTGTAAATACGCGCTGTAACGTTCGTGAGCGTTAGTTATCGTTGAGATTTTACGTAGTGTGTTGATGTTAGTCAAGAATGCCTTTAAGAAGACGAAGAAGCCATTATCAACAGCTCACGCAGTTTGAACGAGGTCGCAGTTTGAACCAGTTAGAGCTACGAGAAGGTGGATTTTCTTTCCGCAATATTGCAGAACGACTTGGCAGGAATGCAGCCACTGTGCATGATTGTTGGCAGCGGTGGTCAAGGGAAGGTAATGCCTCAAGAAGACCGGGTTCCGGCCGGCCACGTGTCACTACTGAAAGGGAAGACCGCCGTGTACGGTGTATGGCCGTGGCGCATCGTACCAGCGTCTGCGGCAGCAATTCGAGCTGCAGTTGCCACCACAGCGACACAACGAACTGTTACAAATCGGTTATTTGAAGGACAGCTCCGAGCCAGACGCCCTGTAGCGCGCATTCCACTTACTCCAAACCACTGCCGTTTGCGACGTCAGTGGTGTCAAGCTAGAGCTCATTGGAGGATGGAGTGGAGATCTGTTGTGTTTTCTGATGAAAGCCGGTTCTGCCTAGGTGCCAGTGATGGCCGTGTGTTGGTTAGAAGGAGGCCAGGTGAGCGCCTGCAACCAACCTGTCTGCGGCCGAGACACACTGGACCTACACCTGGAGTTATGGTCTGGGGAGCAATTTCCTATGACAGCAGGAGCACTCTCGTGGTTATCCCACGCACCCTGACGGCACAGTTGTACGTCAGTCTGGTGATTCAACCTGTTGTGCTGCCATTCATGAACAGCATTCCAGGGGGTGTTTTCCAACAGGATAACGCTCGCCCGCATACCGCTGTTGTAATCCAACATACTCTACAGAGTGTCGACATGTTGCCGTGGCCTGCTAGATCACCAGATCTTTCACCAATCGAGGACGTATGGAACATCATTGGACGACAACTCCAGCGTCACCCCCAACCAGCATTAACCGTCCCTGTATTAACCGACCAAGTGCAACAGGCATAGAGCTCCATCCCACAAACTGACATCCAGCACCTGTACGACACAATACATGGACGTTTGCGTGCTTGCTTGCATTCAACATTCTGGCAGTTACACCGCTTATTAATGTACCAGCATTTCACATTTAAAATGGGTCTTCTCGCGCTTACAATAAGCTGTGATCTTGAAACCTTAATCGATTAAATATGGTACCTATACAAATGCATTGCCGCCATTTCATTCCTCTACAACTATTTTTTCGTGGTGTTGGGATTTTTTTCCGTCAGTGTATTACGTTGCGTGCTGCAAAGAATGCTGCAAGCTATGTTTCAGCTGTCCTCAATATAGAAACATTAAACCAAAATCAAGCTTTATAAGAGAATGATTTTGCTTTAACGTTTGTTTACTGGACTGCTGTTTCACTCCTTTGTCATGTTTTAACAGGTGATTTTTTTCAGCATTTAGGGTGTTGTGTTGCAAGACACGCATGTTGCTTTCATTTTTTTGTTGCAAAGTGAGAACAATCATGGTAATCCCCACATCTATCAGTGATGCACTATTTTAACTATAATACGTATGAAAATAGCCGATGAAATGTCGGAACATTGATTGAAACTTCAAACACCTAAAATACGGTACAAAAACTTTAATAATAAAAATAATAACCTCCAGATACAAGCTTCTGTATGATGTGAAAAAACGTCGATATTCGAGATACGACAAACTAATGGAATGCGATTTCAACTGTTGTTTGATTGGAAAACAATTTACTCTGTCAAATCGTTGTCCAGGGGCTTAAAGAAATGTTAGTCAGTAGGTGACAGATCAGGTGAATAAGGCGAATGAAGAAAGGTTTCGTACCTTAGCTGGTGCAGCTTCTGGATCGTTTGTTGTACGACGTGGGATCTTGCGTCATCATGTAGATATATGCGCTTGTGGCGATGGACTAATGCTGACGTTTTAGCGGACAGTTTTCCATGCATAATGTCAAGTTCTTGACAATACCTGTCTTCCGTGATGGTTTAACCCGGATGTAAGAAGGAGGAGTGGATCGCACTACCCGCGGTCCAGCAAACACAGACCATCGTTTTTTTGGGATAGGGTACCGGCTTTGGCGAGTGTTTCGAAGCTTCACCGCAGTCGAGAAATTCCGCCAAACGTTGGCAATTGTCATACAGCATCCCTTTCTTATTACATATAATGAGGTGTCGCTCGTTTAGTTTCGAATAAGCATAAAATTGTCGCGCTTTGTTCACTCCGTCAACTCATTTGGTACTTAGTTATGCATCTTCACTTTGGCTACGGCCTTTAAATATCGGGAAATGGCTGCTTAGTTTCTTGGCAAGTTCTCGTACCATTTGACGTGGATCGGGATAAATCAAAGTTTCCAACTAGGCATCATCGACAGCTCCTTCTGGTTTACCACGTGGTTTATTTTCAAAGTACATATCTCCAGACTGGAATTTAGCAAACTAACGTTGTGTTTTGAGTACAATAACGGTGCCTTCCCCACATGCTGTATTTGATGTTGCGAGCTGCTTCCGATGCAGAGTGTTCAAGTTAAAACACACAGTGGCGGCTCGTGGCAACTGAAACAGTAGGGGCCAGTAGCCGAAGTCAAACAATGAAATATAAAAAAAACTGTCATTATTAGGCCAACTATTCAGACCCCCACCCTACCCCCAAGATTCCTTTACTCAGCTTCTGTTAACCCCTTTGACTAACAATAATGCCCAAATCAGTTAGGAATGTGTCAACTATTGTATTGCACGCGAAAAAAATTTCCTCAGAATAGAATGCATAGTTATTAACAGAAAAATGTTAAAACTCCTTAAATAAAATTTTTACCTTAAAACATATGAGCATTAATTTATGTTAGTTGCGCTTTGTGTTTCTTCAGATTTCTCAACTGAGGAATAATCACAGGATTGACAGGATAAAAAAATGTAGTGAAGAAATAATAATTCCAAATATATGCAGGGAGGGAATGTTTCATGAATTTCGTCTCATATAGAATGAGTACAATACCACCATTTGCATTATTTGAAAGGTTTAACCCTTTTTTTTAAAGAACTTGTGAAACCTAAAAACATATATGTACTCATGTGCAAATTACACTTAGAGGTTTTCTCATTTATTTATTTATTTTCAACATAGAAAATCCTCTCAGTTAAAATTGAAATTAGTTCTGCAAAGCGCTTTGTAAACTTCAAACTCTTGGAAACTCAAACTCTTGGGCTGATAAGTACCGAGTTTTTTTAAGTGAGGCTTTTCCACTCAAATTCTTGGGATGATGAGCACTGTGTTTTTTTAAGTGAAGCTCAAACTAAAAATTCTTGGGGTGATAAGCACTGAGTTTTTTTTAAGTGAAGCTTTTCTTCCAGATTTAAAGCAAAGAACAGAGGTTTTAACAAGATATCCACTCCATTCATTGTAATCGACAAGCAAAAAAGTCACGACACAAAGGAACAACACATCACCGAGAGAGACACACAGAGAAAAAACAACTAACTGAACTTTGAGCTTGGTCGGGGTAAGCTTCTCTGTCAACCCACGGCGTTAAGGAAATGGATACTCTCAGGACCAATCAAATTAGCGCGGGGCCAGATAGATCTGGCCCCACAGCTTGTTTTTCACACGTGTTAAGGCAGTGTTGTAAGTAGGTCATCATACTGAATGAGACTGGGAGGAAATCGTCTCTTCTTCGCTTGCGAAGGGATGTTACTGGGGCCTGTTGGAGCTGGCCCTAATAACCTCACACTCTGAACGTGATCTCTTTCCTCAGGGAATAGTTTTTCGTTTTTGAAGGAAACTTTTCCCTTAGGTAATGGTTTTTGAAGGGAAGGGTTTATCACCATGTAGTTAAGAGAGAGAATAAGAATCAGGACGAAAAAAACGTTTTTTCTAAAAATAGAAATTTTTAGGTGGGGCTCGGCCCCCTCTGGCCCCTAATGATGAACCGCCCCTGAAAACACATATAAGAAAATGACACGAATTTAGCTCTGATCCAAGGTCTTCTTAATTGTAGTACAATTTCCTTGGAGCTAATACCACTAAAGAAACCACCAGTGCTTTATAGACAGGAGTACTGACTCTTTAAATTTGCGTATCACAAGCCACATCGCTCAATAGATTAATTCTTGAATAACCTGCCAACATCACGAGTCTGTGAAATCCAACATACAGAAACAACTTAACAGAAAACTTGTGTCTGCCGGCTAGCAGAAAAATTGAGCGCGACAAAAAATATGGGAATAACCAGAGTAACATTTACTTGCATACAGTATACAAAACATAAAAAAAGTTCTCAATCCCACTTCTGAAAGGGTGTACACATAGACGAAGGACCAGGCGAACACTTACACAACAAAAGAATAAAGCACGTCTCATAGCCTTGTATCTCGAAATATTTAATCAAAAAGACAAAGAGCACGCTAAAAACTATTTGCTTTTAGCTTTTATTATCTAAAGAGAAATATTATTGTGCAAAGTAGGAAATATATGCAGAGAAAAAGTGTTCTTTGAATTCCATTTGTAATAATAGAGGTTTAACTGAAATACTGATGCAGCAATGCAATGGAATAAGTGTATAATTTTTGTAAGACTGTAAAACCACAAATAATAAAAGTCATCTAAACATCGTCAAAGACGTCCTACCCCGCGCAAAGCTGCGTTGAGTTGGAAACAAAATACACATGCAAATAATTCAATCAAGTCAGCACTCTCAATCAGTAAGTACAACAACAACAATTTTAGGAAATAATTACACAACCTGGTGATTAGCCACCGTGTATCACTCATCAAGGAAAGACATATCCGGTAGCTGACCTCTAAGTCGGGCAGGTGTCATGTAGATGCGAAATCTGTCCGACTTAGGAGTCAGCATATATGTGCCTAAGTCGGACAGATTTCGCATCTACATGAAACCTCCCCGACTTAAAAGTCAGTTACCGGATATGCCTTTCCCTGATGAGTGGTACACCATGGCTTTTTATTTCCTAAAATTGTTGCTGTACTTTTTGATTGAAAGTGCTGAACTGATTGAATTGTTTGTATGTGAATATACACTCACGGACAATGAAATTTGCGCACATAGTAAAAAACAGGCTACAACCACGAAACTTTGCAAATCGCTAGAGTGTGTGCTGGTATGCAAATGATTCACGTTTGGTGCGATTACGCATGACCGCAAACATTGTGGTGGCGCTGCAAGCACGAACCGGCAGGCTTATAAACCGCCGTGTAGTCGATGACCCATGATAACGAAAAGCACCGGCAGACGCAAGCAAGAGTACAGAGTGGCAAGAATGCCGGGTAGATGCCAGAGACGACGATTTACGCAACTCATGAACTTTGAGAGAGGCCTGATAATCGGGCTGAAAACCGCAGGGTGGTTGATGCGCCTTACAGCCCGCCACGTGGATCGTTCTGACCATACCGTCCGACTGTTTTGGGGGCAGTGGACACGTGACGGCACTTCCACACGGCGGAACGGCTTCGGACGGACCAGGAGGACCACCGGTAAAGAGCATCGACGGATCGTGCGCTAGGTGCGAACGGATCCCACGGGGACCCAGTCCGCTATACAGGCAGATGTAGCGGCTCCCGTGTGCCCACGAACCATTTCTTGACGACTCGCGGAAGCAAATCAGCGATCCCAGCGCTCCTTACGTGTGCTTCCATTAACACTGGAACATCGCCGGCTCTGTTTGAAGTGGTGCCAGGCCAGAGCGACGTGGAACGCCACAGACCGGAGAAGTGTGGTGTTTAGCGATGAGTGCCGCTTCGTTTTGGGGAGAGATAACCATCATGTCTGGGTGTGGAGGTCTCCGGGTCAACGGCACAATACCAACATCTCTATAGAGCGCCACACCTCCCCCACTGCAGGCATTATGATCTGGGGAGCCAATGCCTACGATAGCCGATCAGCTCTAATAGTCGTACGTGGATCATTGACGGACCAGAGGTATGTGAATAAGATCCTACCGCCCCATGTGCTCCCATTTCTGGCCGGGATTCCAGGTGAGCTATACCAGCATGATAATGCCCGCCCGCACACGACTCGGGTTGCACAGGACTGCCTACGTCATGTCCAGACACTTCTATGGCCGGCCCGCTCCCCGTACGTGTCCCTTATCGAGCATGTGTGGGACCAGTTGAAAAGTCAGCTGCCGCCGTGCCGCACTATCCGGGATTTGGAGCACACCGTCCAACACGTGTGGGCCAGCCTGTAGCAGGACGACATCAGACGTCTGTTCGCCTCCATGCCGGACCGTATTGCAGAATGTATCGCCACACGAAGCGGTGCGACGCGCTATTGAAGATGACCGGACTGCGTGCCACAGATCCCTCTGTATTTGTCTTGCAGCTCTGTTTTTGCCATCATGTGTATCATTCATCTGTACCATTACGTCCATGAAATTTCAGTTCAGTCCGATGCTGCCTTCTTGGGGCGCAAATTTCATTGTCCATGAGTGTATATATATAAAAATTGAAATTGCTTGATTGCTTGTTTAATGGTGTTTTGAAAAGCGAAAGTTATATTCCAAATCGTAAAAATGTGCATATTTATATAGTCTTTATATAGGTTAAAAGAGAAAGTGTTTGTTTGCGTATGTATAAAAAAAGGAGAATTAAAATCATTGTCATAAAATAATGTAAGCTTGGAGTACCAAACTGTGTATATTGTTTTAATGATGAAATGGGCTGTTTATTAAGTTTTATGTATTATACAACATGTTTAATTGTGTCTATGTATTTATAATATTCCCCCCCCAAAGAAACGGGTATACTGGAATCTTAATAATCCCCCCATGACTGCCTTCTTCACAGGAAGTTCATGGGATTTCAATTTTAGTCAGAGAAATCTTAATTTCCTGAAGCAGATTTCTCAATGAAGTACCAAACCATGTAGGAGAAAATATTCAAATCAAGACCGACGGGGAAGTTGATAACAAAGTTAGCGATATTTTCAATTAAGCGGAACTAATTCCTAACCAAAGTAGCTTATTTAATTAAAATGCGTATTTTTTTCAAGTAAATTTCTGTTGGAAAATTGCATTTCTTTGTGGAAAGACGATTAAAGATAAGAAAGGTGGTTTTGCTTCGTATCTGAAGAGGCGTAAACTCGAAAACATTCTGCTCGCGGAGCAATTTAAAGCACCGAAAAACAATGATTACGTTATGCACTTTCGCTCCTCCCTTTTCTGTCACGCTGGTCGCTAATTACGCGGGATGCGAGGTTGTACTTATTTTTAATCTTCTTCACTAAGGATTTTGAGCAACGAAAACAGAGTAAAGTAATTGTTATCGGACTTCTTTTGAAGAGATGCTTGGTTCTCGAGGAAGTTCGCCGATTTTTCTTGTTACCTGTTGGTCAGAGGCCAAGTAATCCCTTTGCAAGATACATTTGATGCATAGATCCTCTTCGCAATAACCTGTTTAAAGAGTAGTTTGCAGTCGATGTTTGAATTAGAGATAGACCGTTTTTTTTTATCTGACCGGTTTCGAGCTTTGGGTAATAATTCAGGGCACGCAAGGAACTTCGGAAATACAGCGCCGTAATTGTTTTCCTTTGAATTGTACGTTCTTACTTCACCGAATCGAAGTGTATGAGCACTTTGTGTATGAGAACATTATGAGAGATATTTAAACTTCATAATATTTATCTAGTACCTGGATAAATATTACGATATGAAGTGTTTTGTTTTTCGTTTGATTGAATAATAGATGTGCAAGAACCACTCCTTGAGGCTTAAAAATTTGTTTGCAAGAGTTTAATTTTATTCAGCTGCATACCTGTAGTGTTGGTAATTAATGGCTTTGATGTTAGCATGGCCGTCCCGGTGGCTCAGAGGTCTGTGTGCTGACTTCTGATCATTTGTCCGAGGTGAGTCTGGATTTGAATCCCAAGTGAGGCCATGGATATTGTGTTTGTCGTATTGCGCTGGCTCTCTCTCTTTCCTGGAACTGGTGGCCCTAAATTAGCGACGATCAGTGCTTATAACCCATTGTGTAGATCACGGTGTTCGTTAGCTTCCCCCTCCCTTCCCAGGAAAAAGTTATCATGTATTTTGATTAATGTCTTATGTGCATTGATGATTGTAGTAAATTAAATAAAATGTGTTTATTTTTGCTGAAAATTGAGTTTATTATTTAAGGTATCATATCGTCTTCGTTACACTTGATCTCTTAGTACGAACTTATGTTTATAGTCTCGTCCTAGATTTTGCGTCAGAAGTGAGTTTCATTCATTTTTAGTGTGATTTTACACCACGAATATGGCACAAATACGTAAAAATTTTCACGGAAAGATAATTCGACACACATACGTAAAATGTTTCACCGAAAGATAACAACCAATCATTGCTGCAGCTGTCTTGATCGGTACACGGTCAAACACTGCTCGACATTGAAATTGTCCACCCAAAAGGAGTCAACGTATCGGCATGAAAATTTGTAGATGTGTGGGCGTAGGAGGGATATGCAGAGAGAAATATCACTTGAAATGGCTTGTTGTTACAGGTAAGTATGTAGGGCAGCTTACAACTTCACTTCTTAACGGCTAACCGTCTACTACCTCTCCTCTAATATTTCCATACTTTTCTTTCGTACTATTCTATCAGGGAAATCTGTTCCCAAATATCTAATATTCCTCTTTTTCACCTGACAAAAGGCGCAGAGCGCTGAGGGTTCGGGTCTCTCAACCTCAGATAGGAAATATCTCTCTCGGAGGGATATGCAGATCAGTCGAGTATGCAACCAATCGCATGAGATGTGCGATAGCCCAAAGGGAACAGACGAGCTGCCGAAGTGTCCTGTGCTTCTTCTTTTTTTTTTTTTTTTTTTTTTTGGTTGGAGGTTTAACGACCACCGTGAGCAACTCAATGGACTATAAGCAGTCGCCCGTCCCTAATTTAGGGTCACTGGCTTCAGGGAAGGGAGAGAGCCAGCGCCGTAAGACAAACACAACATCCATGCCTCACCGGGATTCGAACTCGGACCCCTTTCAGACGAATGAACAAAGGCCATCGCTTAGACCGCTGCGCCATCGGGGCGGCGTCCTGTGCTTCAGGTCTTACGGAACAAAACCAAGGAATGTTGAGGGCTGCTGCAGGACCGAAGGTGGAAAACATTGAGGGCTGCTATCCAAGGACCAAAGACATATCGTTGATCTCGTCGCCAACTTTTCACCAGCTGAACGCGTTTGAAAGAAATAAAATCGTAGTGTCTCTGCGAAGCTCGTTAGTTGATTCATAGACTCGCGGCCCATGTGTATACTAATACCAGAGCAGTGATTGCGCTAGTCCCGCTGCAGCAGTTGCTCCAGAGGGAATGGTGCACTCAGGCTGACATCGTCCAGCACTGATCAGCATATTCGTTGCTAGAAAATTGCAGAGCCACAAGCTGCATAAAAGGTAATTCGACGGGCTATAGCGGCAACTATGGAGGCATATACATTGTATAATTTTCCGACAGCCATTGCGGCAACCAAGGCATCGCCGAGCTCGGCTGGAGTGGTGTCGTATTAAAGCTGCGCGACAGGAATGACACCATGTTGTGCTCAGCGATGAGTCCCTATTCAGTTCAAGTGCCAACGAGCGTTGAGTCCGTGTTTGGCGATAACGTGGCCATAGAAAGGAACCTGCTGTTTTCCGTGAGCAGCACACTGATCGTCACCTAGGCATCCTCGCATGGGGTGCCATGAGTTACGATAACCAATCACACCTGATATGCATAATACGCACGGTGAGAAGCTGGCAGTACATGAATGAAGTTTTACGGCCCATGTTGTTGCCATTTCTGAGATGTATCCCTGAGGTCTTTTCAAACAAGATAACTCTCGGCCATACACTGCTAATATCTGCCGAGAGCACATACAAGGGGTCCATATGTTTCCATGACCAGCTAAATCTCCTTACTTCTAACTTATAAAGCATGTATGAGACTTTATTGGACGTCGCTTGCAAGCCCCTCCTCATCCACCCAGAATGTCGCTGAACTGTAGGACCGGGCAAATTCTGCGTGGTCCAAGATACCACAGGATAACGTTAGAGGGCTGCATCACATTTTGCTCCGCGCCGTGTGCCCTATCGTATTGCACAACTCAGTGATCACACAAGATATTGCTTGCTGTCACATAATGCTGTTAAACCGATTAACTGCCTTGCAAATTAAATTATGTATCGCCCACATTATATTTCCTGCCTCTGGTAATTTTTTTTATTGGAGGTTTAACTACCACCGTGAGCAACTCAGTGGGCTATGAGCAGTCGCACGTCCTTAATTTACAGCCACTGGTTCCAAGGAAGGGAGAGAGCCAGTGCCATAAGACAAACGCAACATCCATATCTTACCGAGATTCGAACCCGGACCCTTCTCGGACGAATGGTCATAAGCCAGCGCTTAGGCAACTACGTCACCGGGGCGGGGCGGCCTGGTGATTTCCGGCTCATTTGGTAACTATTTTGTTTGGGTAGAGCAATTTACATGTAGGGCATGGGTTATTTCAACCAAAAATGATTACAAACTTTAATTGGCACAAAGCACAATTTCCTTCTTTTGTTGTTTCCTTTTAGATAAAAGCCTTTTTGAAAAAGAACAGTAGGTCGATCATCCGAAACAAATACGAAACACAAAAAGTGTGATACAGTGTTTATCTCATCTCGCTTTATACACAAGTATAATATACACTTTCATAGATCTATTGTTGAGCTTCTTGTACGGCAAATCGACATCTCTTAAGACAGGAAAATGTGGCCGAAATCTGAGCCGATCGCTTTAATTCTAAAATATAGAAGGAAGAAGTGAAGAGCAAAACGGAAAAAGATCAGCAGCAAAACCTTCGTTCGAAACTTGTTAAAGGAAAAAGCGACACGTTTCGTGACATCGACCGCAGATGGGAAGAAGTGAATGATGCCATCAAAGAGATTCAAGAGAAGGAATGTGTCGAAACCTATTTGCCTCGTTTACATCAAAGAAATAGAAAAGGAAGTTTCAGGATGGAAATACGAGCTGTCACGAGTGTAGCACTCTATCACTGACTGCAGGAAAGTCCCAGGAATAATACCATTGATATCGTGATTTTAGAGTAGCTTTCCCACGTTATCTTTTCGAAGACTCCTTTTCAGACCCCCATGGATTTTTATTCCTAGGATTCGAGTTTCTTGGAGATGGGAAAAATGACTTAAGAAATAACTACTGATGCTGCAGCACACGTAGGGAGTCGAGAAAATGACGGTTTCTATTGTTGTTTGTTTCCAATTTTGTTTGAAGTCATGGTATTCCTTTATTGAATACGTAGATCACATTTCTTTAAAGAGAATAAATAAACATTTACCACATTCGCTGAAACGGTTAAAGAGACTGTTCTGATTATCTGAGCGTGCGTTTTAATTTATTCCTAACCATAAGCAAACTGCTAAGATCTAGTGGCGTCCCAAGAGTGAAAATAAACGGCACTTTAGCTACAGAATTAGCATGCTATCATCCCTTTCCTCTGTAATGAGAACAAAGTTACTTTTAGTTGCATTGCCTTAAATAGACGCTCTCGCGTTAGTTTAGTATTCCACAGATTTTAACAATTATGAAGAATTTAATGCCTTCCATTTGTGTTTGCTGTTTACGGAAATACAAGAACAACGCAATACGCTAACACTAAGCCAATGCTTTAAATTTTCTTTGGAAGTTGCCTTGACGTGCTTCTCCCTTATAAAATAAGAATTGTTTGATTCTGTATACTTATGCTATGAAATTCTCAGGGCAATATTTCATATTTGTGCAGAATTACATTTTATCTCGATTGTTGCCCAATTTAGTGAAATTATTGTACTAATATGCTTGGTGGGACAAATATGACGCACAAACGAAAAGTATACGTTGCCGTTGTCAGCATAAAGAGTTTAAAAGATGTACTATAACTTAATGCCAGTAGTACCCCCAAAATAGTACATTTGGTAGAGAATGGTGAGAGAGGTATTAAACCGATGAAAAGTTGTTTTCAGGGTATCTGTAAGTTTCGGCTCTGAACTCTTCCTCTAGAGCGATCTGCAATAGTCTAGAAGGCTGTCACAGACGTAAACAGCTTCATATACCCGAATTTTCAAGTATCCTGCGAAGCGACAGTAGTTTATTTCTAAACTGCAGGAAAACGGTATTATGATTATTTTCATGGGTCATTTACTATATAAACCTCGTGAGACCCCAGGGGAAGATAATAACTGCTCAGAAGAGTAAAACGTATTTAATTTAGTAGGAGAAAGTCCAGCTGGGTTCTAAGACACATTACACCATGTTTTAGTGGGAGGAATGAAATAGATGTTGAGTCAAAAAGTTTTGTGCGATTAAAAACATTTATTGAGAAAAATACACTACTAGACAAAGCAACTGCCACACCAGGAAGAGCCGTGCAAGTTGGTGGGTATGTGTCGACAGTTAGGTTATATAAATGATTGCACTTGCGTACCAGTCACATGATAGGTGATGGGGAAAAACGGCTCGACGTAGCTAAGTTTGGCAGTCTTCACCTGTGCGTCTGAACCATTGCATCGGCCAAATGTGGGATACTGGTTAGAAGGAAGTAACTTGGGTCGCATTGCTGTGGTATACGTTGCCGTTGTCAGCATAAAGAGTTTAAAAGATGTACTATAACTTAATGCCAGTAGTACCCCCAAAATAGTACATTTCGTAGAGAATGGTGAGAGAGGTATTAAACCGATGAAAAGTTGTTTTCAGGGTATCTGTAAGTTTCGGCTCTGAACTCTTCTTCTAGAGCGATCTGCAATAGCCTAGAAGGCTGTCACAGACGTAAACAGCTTCATATACCCGAATTTTCAAGTATACGGACGTCTAAAACTCTCGATCACTGCATATGACGGTAAGCGGTAACAGCAGCATAATTCCCAGTGACAAGGCGTAGAGGCAGATATGGACATCCCCACATCCCCATTCGACTAGGTGTAGTGTGGAATTCCCATTCGACTAGGGGTAGAGGTAGCTATGGACATCCCCCTATCGATACGGACTGTGAACTGCAGACTGGCTGAGGCAGGTTTGTCCGCCATTGCGACGCTTGCAACTAACGGTAGCACATCGTTGCAAAAGCTTGCAGTGGTGCTGTACCAAACATGCATCTTGGGACGAATGGAACCTTGTTGTATTCAGCGACGAATCTGACTTCTGTCTCAGAAGTGAGACATCATTTCGTTCTTCACCCTGCCTGGTGTCATGGTTTGGTGAGCTATCAGTTACAACAGCCGTCCACCGATCGTACGCTTAGTGGATACAATGACAACATAACGATAATTCGATCAGGCACTGCATCCTCTTTGGTCACCGTATTTCCGTGATATCCCTCATGTCCAATTTCAACAAGGTAATGCTCCTCCCTCACGCGCGGTGTCCTCCCGTTTCCCAAATTATCGGCTCCCCTAATTGGGTGGCTCGTTGAGGCCCATTCTTCCTATGTATATATAAATTTCCGGTTCCCCTAATATTGCCACTGGGCCGCGGGCGGCCTAGTGGGCAACGTTGGTGACTGCCTTGGAAAGGACCTCGGGTTCGATCCCAGGCAGGTACGAACGCTCGATCCCCCAAATCCGCCGTGCGTCGGATGGGCACGTTAAGCCGTAGGATCCCGGGTACTGGCCCCCAGGTAATAAATAAGGGCGTCTTCCTCCCCTTTTTATTTCGCTTCCGTGTCACTTTCCTATCGGGCACTCTAGCCCAAATCTCCTAGCTTCCTATTTCTAAGGGTTGTTTAAGACCTGGGGTCAGATACTCCCTTCCAAAAATCCTCTACTGAAGATCTGATCTGATCTAATATTGCTACTGCAATTTCCGTTTCCGCTAATATAGTTGGCTCACAAGTTACGATTCCCGCTTACCCTAATAGTTCGGTCAAAGTTACAATTAATTCCACAACGTCACGTTCAGTTCTCATTTATATTGGTATTCCTATTTGAATTTGCAACGGAAGAGCGTTATGCCTTTCTTTATACATATAGAAAACATGCATATATTTTATCCTAACTGGTAGGCAGAATCATAGCTACAATAACATTTATATACAATTTGACATAGAACAAAAAAACTTACGGCATTAAAAATAAGATACGTTGTAATAATTTGCTCAAAAACTAATTAAATCACCATTTATTAAGCATTGAATGGCACTCAGAATAAACCAACACTAATAAACCAACCCTAACTGCCGCCTGAAATCCTTGTCCGGAACGGTATTGTACTGCGTTTCTTGTTTAAAACTATCCGAAGTTGTCGTACGATGTTGTCTATAAATAACCAAAATCGTAGATTTGCCCTTTTCTCACCCCATCCTCAAACAAAGGATTGATGGAAAACGAGTAAGCCAGATGAGAGAAGCAGAGGCGTCTTTAGATCTTTAGGGGCCCTTGGCTCCAAAAGATCTAAAGACGCCTCTGCACATCGCCTCAAAATTTTTCATCCGTCAGAGTAAAAAATGTAAAGCCAACATTTTTTGTATTTACACTTTTTAAAATGCCATTCTCTCTTCCTATTTTTAGAGCATTTTGTAAGAAACAGTACTAATGTAATCACCTTCTCTGTCCGTGCACATCAATCTGTTTTTTATCTTTAGAGATATTTAAAAAATTATTTTGCGGTTAATAGGAAATCAAAACATATTAAATTTGACACTTTAACTGTTCCATATACTCGTACTTCATGAATTTGCCGCTAAGGGCTGTCAAAGTTGAAAATACTGTTCCTTCTCGAATATTTAAATTTTCCAGTTAGTTCGTTAGTTTCCTGCTAGAGGCGCTGAAGGCCAAAAGATTTGGTTTCACAGATTTTCCAAAAAATTTTTTGAATGATAGCACATAAAAATTCATTAAATTTTTCTCACTTTAAATTTTACTGCTAGTTCATAAATTTCTCGGTTAAAGGGTATTAGAGCTGAGGAAGATCTTGATTACCGTACCCCAAAGGGAAAAGGCAATAAACAGCAAGCATCTCCCAGCATCAGGACAGTTTTCACAAGCAATCCTCATTGCAACTCAGGGGGAAAAGGTTTCACCTTATTACTATCATTACACAATCTAATGCATAAATGTTCCAACATAAATGTTTTCCCGTGGCTGGAAGTAGCATGAAAGTAATTTATAGTACAGCAAGCCAGTTAAGTAATCGCCTTAAACAATGAAAAGTGTGATCCGTACATTTAAAAATAAGGCTAAATTGGTTTTACCGTTCTTTTCAAAACAAGTACATCGATAAGAACTCGAAAACTTGGAGTGTCAGATATAGCAAAAAAAAAAAAAAAAACTATATGAGAAAGTAAAATATTGTTGCGACCTTTTGGTCTTCAGATATCAGGATGCCAAATTAATTCCGGACTGCGATTCGAATCACTGGATCTGCAAATATACCTCGTTAGCTAATTAGCCTACACAGTACAACAATAAACCAATGAATGCCCAGTATAGCAATTAAAACAAGGATTTAATAGATATATGCATAAATTACACCGGATTCTTCATCTAATAGTAAAAGCTATAACTTCCGGCCAGCTTTGGCTCTCTTCGGTGTTTCAGAAAAATTATGTCCTAACGAAAAGTCTGTTCGTTTACAATGGACCGCAAAGAAAATACTGATAAAAAGTACTTACATATGTCCTCGAGTATCCAAAGTATTGATGACACCAACAAACACAAAGTTTGTTCTTAACTTCCATTACTGCCCTTTCTTTGCTGTGGCCAAAACGACGTCGTCCCTAGTCGCTGAACGCACGTACTCAGACACACACACAAAAGTTCTCTCCCCTCTTTGAACACGAAGACGCTAGCGGTTTTTTCAGAGGCTCTCTCTCTGCAGGGGGGGGGGGGGTTGCGTCGTTCCTGGGGTCTGTTGGTTCTCCTCTCCTCTCTGCATGAGCGAGGCAATTTCGTGATTATTTTATTTCTCTTGCATTTCAATTGAAATGGCTCCTTACGGCAGGTATCGGCGGTTCGGCAAGGTGAAGAAAGTTTTCAGGTAAAGTTCATGCTGGTTATTCATCAGCTTATGTTTTTAGCTGGCTTCACTTCTTATGCTCAGAACTGCAAAAGCAGCAGCAGCAGACGGCAAGCATTTTCGAGAGCTAGGAAAATAAAGGACTTCGGCTATCAAATGGATTCTGCTCCTCTCAACAACAATCTCCCATCTCCAAAACGTTGGTAAGCGGTGAATTCTACCATTTGAAACCGCGACATATTTATTATATACCGCTCTTCAAATCCAAGAGCTTTCCCATTGTTTCGCGCGCGGCACAGACAAAAGCTTCAAACGCTTTTGCCGTCCAAACATTTTTGAGTCATGGGAAATAGCTTTTAAACTCTGACCCGTCCCACTTCCGTTTATGGGCTCTTTGTTCTCGTGGAAAACACCTGCAACTCGCCACTTGAATTCCAAGTGCCAGCAGATCTTTTCTTAATATACCGCCCCTCGCAAGTGTTTAAATTATAACTCTCTGTTAATTAAAACCCCCAATCAAGTTTCAATTACCGTTAATTAGCCACGCCTCTCGCCAATTAATTATGCGAGGGGGGGGGTCGTCACAATATCAATTGACAATACAAATAAAGTGGTCGTTTTAAAGATCGATTTGTTTCGGCCCGTGAAAACCAAAACAAAACTGGCAATCCAATTATACGTTTTCGGGGCCCCTCAAGCTCTGGGATCCTAGGCACGCGCATAGTGCGCCCATTCTGAAATCTGCCCCTGGAGAGAAGGCAAAAGAACCTTAGGGCAAGATTATGCATTAGGGGAAACGATATTCTGGGAAACGGAGGGGAACCGACACGTGCATACACAGGACAAAAAGAGACGCTGCAGAATCGTGTCTTTAAAAATTGACCAAATGTTCTACAACAGTGGATGTGGAGGAAATTTCGTGTACAATTTAAATGAAGTATCCGCCAGTTAGGACACTGGAAACTACGCACTGCAAAACCTATAATCTGCCAGGCTGCGTTAAACAGAGTTTGCAAAAAAACGTGTGATAATGACAACTTTATTTGCATTCAGTAGGACAATGCTTACAAACATGCTTCGTACTGGGAGTGGTTTTTATTTCTTCTATTTGAGTTAAACAATAGTAGTGTTCTTTAAGATACATTAGATTGTGTAATGATAGTAATAAGGTGAAAGGGAGCACATTTTTTAAGAATTATTCGATCAAATTCTTTTAAATCCACTGAAACACGAAAAATCTTGTAAAACCATTAATTTAATACAAGCAAATATGATCTTCATTATTTTAGGAAAAAGAGCAACGAATATACAAAGACAACATTTTCATATTATTTATTATTATTGTCGATCTCTAATTTTAACAGGATGTTGCATTGCAACATCTCGAGTTGCAAAAGATGCTTCTCCTAAAATATTTACATATTTCAGAAACGCGTCTGCTTCTGCACTCAGTTTCACAATTCCCTGTTACTGAAAGAGGACTACTTTATGTGTTAGCAAAAATGGCACACAATCTGAAACTCTTACTAGAGTATTCCCTGAATTCCTACGAAGATGTTAGGAAATCCAACTCATTCCATGTGGCTCCAATTTATAGAAACCATTACCTGTAACTTGACAAACAAGGCCAATGTTGTTGCGAGAATAATCCTTCCATTGTTTTATGTGTAACTGAGAAATCATGAGAAAATATGAGTCTTTCTTAACTTAAATTCAAAAATAGAAACCTCGCCCAAGTTGGCAGGTGACAGCATTGCCCAACAACAAAAATTTGGCATTGTGACTTACATTGAGATCTGTGCCCTACAAGGATTCAGCAGGTTCAGAGCCCTGGCCTTGCCTACGGTGCTCTGTTTGTAGATATTGCCTGTAAAAATTATGCACAACATAGTGCGATCAGACTATGATAAACGATTTCCGTACTGTGAACGAGTGCTGAAAGAAGAGAACCATGAACCTGATAAGCTAAGGTTTTGATATTTTGTTTATATGAAGATTAGTTTCAGTTTACAAGTTGCATAAGTTTACAAATACTCGCACATGATTGCAGAAAAAAATCAGTAAAACCCCTGAAACTTCTCATTATCCTGCCCAGATTGTAATAAGGTACGATGCATTTTACCGTGGACACCATAAATTGTCGCAAGATATGTGTGAAAGAATCTCTAGAAATGGAAAATGAAGAACATTCCCCTTGCCTTATTCCATATGAAATTTTTGAAATTTGGCTGAAATCATTTTGTATTTTCAAACAGTAGTGTGATTCCTTTTTTTAAAGTAGGGATTCATGTGTCGAAACATTTTACGAAGACGTGAACCTAACATTTGTCATGTATTCTTTTAATTTAACCTTACTCTTAAGTTTCTGTGTTCTCAGGTGAATTTAGTTTCTCCTTGTTAAATAATTTCTGACTTAATGGCAAAAAGTTCCTCCCTAGAGCTGGTAAACGTTGGCAACCTAACAGCGGCTTAAAGGGCAATAATTGGAAATAAAGAGCTCAGTGGTCAGTGTGCAATGTTAATGTGAGCAGAGGAAAGAGCGATTCTGGTAAGAGCAGTATTCGAGTGCAATATTCGACGAGCGAGCTGTATTCATATTGCAAGAGAGAATATGAGGTGATAACGACATTGTCAAAGTAATTTACTGAGTGATATTATGCAAGACATGTTCTAAGCAGCTGCTATTATTTGATATGTAAACTCGTGTAGTCTTGTTGCGAACAAATTGAGATACCTGATGAGCTAAATTATTCAATAAACGTGGACTTGATTTGTAAGTAGAATTCTGTTGTCATTGACTCTGGCCGTTATCTGAATAATAGTTATGATTAGTTAAGATATTTACCAAAGATACGGACGTCTGAGAATAATCCGGGTATTAAAGTGAAGCTAATTCACTGAGTTGAAGCTTCAGTGATAATTTACGCTTTAAGTTAGCGTCAAGTTCAATTCACAAACCCATTAATAAAGCTTATTTCATACACTTGAGTGAATATTAGAAAAGAACTGAGTTATAATGCATCGATTTCCGCCTTTCCTCTTGATATTGATAACCACGAAAAAGACATTTTGAAAGGAATAAAAAGCAAAAACAAAACAAACAGGAGATAAGAACAGTATCAGGTTATGTGACGGACTGATGAGGGTATCTAATGATCCAAATAATTAAGACATTACCCGAAACTTGTACATTTTGTTTTTCGTTTCCCGTTGTATGAGAAAAAAATGTAAAGTAATGACTATGAGAAATGAGGGAAAATAGATGAAGGAATTTAACTGACAGAGGTAATGTTACATAACGGAAAACAGTTCAGAGAATATCCTTGAATAGATGAAGAAATTTAACTGACAGAGGTAATGTTACATAACGGGAAACAGTTCAGAGAATATCCTTGTATAGCTTTTCCTTCAGACATCACAAGATGAAAGACGAATATGCATAGGTGGTGACCTATTTCTGTCCTACGGGAGAAAGCGAAGAACAACCATCTGATGAAGTAGAACGGCAAATTTACCGGATGGTAGCATATCGATCTGCCAGGAGACTTCGCCTCCTGGTTATAAAGTATGATCAGGATGTCGAATACTTGGAATCAGAAAGACCTTAACATTACAAACTGTAGAGATTAATTCCCCAAATCTGAAAGCAACCCTGGCAAAATCAAGCGTGAGAAAATTTTGCTATTTTATAATCATCCGTATCGTTAAGAAATCACAGCACAAGAAAAATACTTACACCATAAACTTTCAGCCTGGGTCAGCAATTATAAATCAAAACGAGCAGCTTATATTAAATCTTTCTGGTTCGGTTGTTTTTTGGCTTGGGATTTTTAATGACTACTGTGAGGAACCTAATAGGCTATAAGCAATCGCCCGTCTCTAATTCAGGGCCACTGGTCCTAGGGAAAGGAGAGAGCCAGCGCCTTAATACAATCACACCATCAATGCCAAACCAGGAATTTAAACCCGTACCTATCTCGGACGAATTATCAGAAGCCAGCGCTTAGAGGATTGCGACCTGGCAACGGCTTAAATCATTCTGCGTGTGACTATGCAATGACTGCCAACAGGAAAATAAATATTATTTTGTTCCTACTTTAAATTTATTGTAACCTTACAAGTATTTTTTTTTTTTTATTGGAGGTTTAACGACCACCGTGAGCAACTCAATGGGCTATAAGCAGTCGTCCGTCCCTAATGCAGGGCCACAAGCTCCAGGAAAGGGAAAGAGCCAGTGCCGTAAGACAAACACAACATCCATGCCTCACCGGGATTCGAACCCGGACCCCTTTGGGACGAATGATCAGAGGCCATCGCTTAGACCACTGCGCCACCGGGGCGGCCCTTACAAGTATGAACCATCTGATCTTTAATTTATAAGTTTCACAAATATTAACTTGAATGAGTTCGAAATAAAATGTTGGAGACATTTTCATTTTTAGCTTATAGGTAATTTGAAAATTCACGTACATATTTGTATATTACGAATTCCTATGAATGCATAATTCTGTTTAATATAAATTTACATAAAGATTTCCTTTTCGAAAATATTTTAAAAAATTGGTTGAATATTTTACCAGCAACACAGATGTTGACATGGAAAACATTCTGGCAAGAATGATGATCCGTCAAGCGATAAAGAAGAAATCATTATAGAAAAGAAAACAATTTTAGGCAGACTTGCTATTGAGCTATTGAAAGTTTAGAAAATCTGAGAGTTTTTTTGTGTCTAGAAGCATTTCAACAACTGCGTTAGAGGAAGATGAGAAAGATTTAACTGCTGCTATCATAACAAGCACACAAAAACAAGGAACATTTGACCAATATTTTAGACGTAGCGTGTCAACAGCAAAACAAATGTAACAGATGAAATTTCAAATTTTTTGCAGTCGATTTTATCTTTGCATTAATTACAAGTTTTGTTTATTGAAGATATCGTTCATGTTTTTATTGCCAACGATAGTTTTTAATTGACGATCAGTTTCAGATGTCGACAAAACTTTGCCAAAAATAACCCCGAAAAAAACATTTTTTTTTGCAAAAAACGTGCCAAAAAATGAAGCACCCAGAAGGAACCATCCCATCGAGATGAAAATTAGTATGTACAATGTACATGCATAAAAAAGGAAATTATTGCAGTTCCTGATCAGTTGGACCATTTTTTCGGATAAAATAGCTACACAAGTGGAACAAGTCAGTACGTCGGATACAAGTGGTTACCCGGCATGGTATAGACGCATACAGTTTACGGATATTGTCCTGAGGTATAGCATGCCAGATGGAGTCCAAATTGCGAGCCAGTTCGCCGACATTCTGGAATGGGCACTCTGGCGTCTCATCATATCCCAAACATGTTCAATCGGTGATGGTTGAGAGCGACGAATTCGGTTCAGTTCAGGTGGTCATCACAATCGCTCGATCCTCGTGTTATGTCGTTGCCCTCGGCCGTCCACTGCCCGCGTGCCCCTGAATCGTGCCCTCCTGAACCCATTTGCGCCAACATCGTCCGATTGCCGGGTCGCTCCGACCAGAATGCCTAGCGTTACGACAACTTGACCAACCAGCCCCTTTCAGCATAATTATACGTCTTCTTTCAAATTCACTCAAATGCTCGTATTGTGCATGGATCCGACGTCGAGGCATCCTCACAGTCTGTTGAGGTTAATACAACCGCAATCCACTGTCACAATTGTCCTTGCGTCCTCGACCCCCTCCTCGATGCGAAGTTCCATGAGTTGTGAGGGGCCACACTGTAAAAAAATTACTGTAGATTTTACGGTTTTCAACCGTTTTCCAGGGTGCCAACACAAAACCGTAAAATCTACAGTTTTATGCTGTGTTGGAGCAAAGCTATAGCTTTGCTCCAACACAATCAACACATTCGTTCCACCCAAATTTTTGTGTTTTCGTGATTATTTGGACTTTGACTCGCTCCAGGCAAATTCTGTGCTGTTTTCTTCATTAAATGCGGTGTTGGAGCAAAGCTATAGCTTTGCTCCAACACGGCATAAAACTGTAGATCTTACGGTTTTGTGTTGGCACCCTGGAAAACGGTTTAAAACCGTAAAATCTACATTTTTTTTTTACAGTGCACTGTTTAGTCATTTGTCGTTAATTTTTAGTGATTTGCATATTCGGCCCTGAGGTACTTGCATGCGGAGTTTCACCAGGATCAAACGACTTTCTCGGAGAGCTTCGCTTTTTTTTTTTTTTTTGGCGAAGAGTATACTTTAACACCTGTCGTGGCGATGGTTCCTTTCCCATACGACAGACACACACACACACATATGTACATACATTCATATATATATATTATATACGATATTGTCTTAAAATATCATGCTAAAAACTCATGCTTTGAGTTATGACTATAATTCAATAAAGCTTTTAAAAACAAATTTCATAATAACACCTGTCGACAAGGCCAAGAACAACTTTGCGATAAAATTTTATTTGGAGCTAATACATACAGAACTTACTAAGCATTCTACATACATTAAAGTAGAAATAGACAAAAATATTATTAATAAGAAAATTATTTCGCTTCTAAAAATAATAAAAATATCTAATATTATGCTGAAGTATCCCTTTATTTAAGCATTACCTAAATTCCATAAGAAGCCACTTAAATTTCGATATATTACGTCTGCTAAGAAATGCTACAGTAAAAGTTCTGCAGTAAAATTTGAAAATCTCTTGAAAATTATTTTATCACATGTGGATTCTACATGGACAATTGGAAACAATAAGCCAGTTTTGGACTACATAAGGTGTTAGAAGCCTAATGCTAACTCTACCATCGAAACGTTTGATTTCGTAAATATATTTACATCCATAGATTTAGCTAACCTGGATAGAGTATGTGGTGAACTATTCGATAACTACAGTGAAAAACTATGTGTCAGCAAGAGATACTGGAACAACTTGAAGTCATTGTGTCCGATGAATAATTACGTTTCAATGGGTGATTGCTTATATCGAAAAATAAGAGGTGTTCGCATGCGAAGTACATTTTCATCAACACTCGCTAACTTATATCTTCATTATTTTGAGTCCGCATACTTAAAAAGGACAAATGTCTCGCAGGGTAAATACATGAGATACATCGACGACGTTATTGTTTTCGATGTAACTGACTTCAGCTCAAAGATACAACAGATTTACCCTGAAGAGCTTTAGTTACAGAAGACAAGTGACAATGTTGCTAACGAAAACTACTTGCACATAAATATAAAACTTTTAGACAATCACCTATTCACTACTGTATACGATAAAAGGAATACTTTTAATTTTCCTGTGCAATTTTTTATTAATTGGAACTCAAATATCTCTATAAGGGTGCATAGAAACTTTGATATATCGCAATATTTTCGTATTGTATTGATTTGTGGTAATTTTGACTGTCTATTGGATGAATTTCAGGAATTCATTGCTGTGCTGCTGAAAAAGGAATGTCCACGTAATTTTGTCTTTAGTCTGCTTAATGGCTCAGGACGCCGCGTGCAATTCCATTCGTTAACCTTTGATTACTTGATACGACGTATAAATATATAGTTACTTTTATATTTGAGATTGGCAACGTCTAGATATTTTTGTGTTCACTTCTAGCAGGTTTTACCATTTGGTGTCTTTGGTTGGTCTTGATGGCTTCGGGAGCCCTCCCCATATGCGTAGGATTTCTCGCATTTGTATTCGAGAATCGAAAAGCCATATTTCATACGCCGGTACTCTTCTGATGAAATTAGCATATATCTATTCGTTATTCTATTTTTCAAACAGCCTTCTAACAACTGGCCTGGAATTTATTATTCCTACTTTTGTGAAGGATGGATGCAGTGGTTTTTATTCAGGTGTTGCTGCTGTTTTCGGGTACGTTTTTTGGTGTTTGTTGCATTGATTTGACATTGATTGTCCTTTTTTGAAGCCTTGTGTATTTCGTTTGTGTTGTGGTGTTGATATACGTATACATGATGCATAGGAAAGTCCCTTTAGCCTGGAATAACTTGCGAACGGAGAGAGGTACAGTTATGCAAGTGAGATAACGGTATAGTAAAGCGACTACG
Source organism: Macrothele yani (assembly GCA_039090855.1). NCBI lineage: Eukaryota > Metazoa > Arthropoda > Arachnida > Araneae > Macrothelidae > Macrothele > Macrothele yani. The sequence goes on along the minus strand of CM076989.1, from coordinate 59,299,343 downwards.
CCCGATCGAATGCAACCAATAGCAGCGCCCCTAGTGGCGAAATGCGGAAGTTAGCCATTGCAAATCGAAAACGAAAAGAGATAGAGCAAATTGTCCAACTACAAAGTTGCAGAACATCTATTAATTAGTACAAAACGACATTTGTTTCACACGGATAAGATAAATTGCCGCCTGAATACCCTACAATGTCCGAAATCGATGCACGACATTCGAGTCTGCAAATTCACTTTTCGCAAATGTAGCCGTATGCAAATGCAGATTGTGACGTTGTACCGTACCTACGATATAAAAACGAGTAGCAGGATGTACCCTGATCAGAAGTTTAGGTCTACGTACGCTGTGTGAGAATGGTGAGCTTGGATTTCTGGGGTTACGTAAAAAATCAGGTGTATGCAACAGCTCCTACAAGTCTGCTGGATCTACGTCGTCGTGTTACAGATGCTTGCAATAGTGTGACACCTTCCATGCTGAGGAATGTGCATGCAGAGTTACTTTCACGAATGCAAATGTGTATCGTGTGCAATGGCGAACTCTTCGAACATACTCGACATTAACTTTTTATCACTGTGCACCAGTTTGCCTTTTTTATTTTTGTTTTGTCTGATGTCGTCAAACTGTATTGTCATAAGTACGCATTAATGCAATAAATTGTTGTATTTGCTCATACCTATGCCTGTTCCCTTCAAACGTTCACACAAAAGGTCGCGCATCGATTTCGGACATTTTAGGGTATTCAGGCGATAATTTATCTTATCCGTGTGAAACAAATGACGTTTTGTACTAATTAATTGATGCTCTACAACTTTGTATTTGGAAATGTTGCTCTATCTCTTTTCGTTTTCGATTTGCAATGGCTAACTTACGCATTTCGCCACTAGGGGCGCTGCTATTGGTTTCATTCGATCGGGCAGAGTGGCTTTACTATACCTTTATCTCACTTGCATAACTCTACCTCTCTCCGTTCGCAATTTATTTCAGGCTAAAGGGACTTTCCTATGCACCCTGTATATACAGTATATATACATGCACTGTATATATATACAGGGGAAAAAAAATACGGCATTTGCCTACCAGTCAGCAGAAAATGTTACTAGTCAGAGATTTTAGCATTTCCCTCCTCAGTAGCAAGACTGCTCTCCCTATCAACTTCTTGAATTCCCCAATCCTCCCATGATCTCTCCCTTCCCCACCTTAATGTTTCACGTGCGCGCTATTTGTTCTATATTATGGCCCCCAACTTTCACTCCCGCCTCCGCATCCGCTCCCTCCCCCACCTACACAGATCAGGACGCCAGGCAACTCTCTGTCTCACCTGGCACAGCTGTTAGGATTTGCGGAACAGAGCTTCTGCTTATATTCTTTCACTTAAAGCAAGACACTAGTCTTTTCTTAAAAATGCAGAATAAGAACGTAATTAGTCATATATAATGGCTAATTACGTTCTTCTTCTGACGCATGTTACGCAAGAAAAGCAGGAAATAAAAATAACTATGACAACGATTAGATAACGTGGCTGTGAATTGAAAAAATTGTTTGGCTTATAGCGTTACTCGTCAGCAATAATGTTTGACTCGTCATGAACATTTTGGGCACCTGTATATACATGTGTGTGTGTGTGTGTGTGTGTGTGTGTGTGTGTGTGTGTGTGTGTTTGCGCGCGCGCGCTTTCGTCCAAAACTTAAGGGTGAACACTGTTTCGAAAGGTTACAACCTTAAAATCAGAGGCAGCACATTGTTGCAATTTGCATATTTGGGACGTTCAGTGAAAAGGCGGTGCACATGCAAAACGTCGAATCCGGCGCACAGGAGTCACGTGGTATCACTTAAACGGAAAAAAAGAGAAAAGGGCGCGGTTGGCGACATGCGTTTGAAGGAAAATCTGGACGTGAGGGCATAAAGGTACGAACGTGTAATTTACGTTATGTCTCAAAGACATCACCTAGATGATTTCACGCGGGGAAGAATTATGGGGAAGCTGGAAGATGGCCGCCAGGTGAGTGATGTTGCCAGGGAATTTGGAATCGCGCATAGTGTGGTGTCCAGGCTCTGGGCAGGGTGTCAAACCAATGGAATGTGTTCCAGACACATGCCAGGTGGTCGCCCTTACTCTACTATGATATATGAAATTTCAACAGAAAAATGTAATCGTCACACCACTTCCGGACAGCTTGTGGATCGCCTCCATTCCAGCACAGGAACGCGGATATCCCGAGAAACTGTGGTAAGAAAACTGCAGAAAAACTGTCTTATCAACAGAAATTGGAAACGTCATCAATGGGTCAATGTACTCTTCACAGATGAGAGCGTTTCAATCTGTCCTCGGATTTTAGACGTCAGTTGATCTAGCGTGAAAATCGTACTACCTACCAGCACGAGAATGAGCAGGAAATGGACAGATACGGCGGTTCCATGTTCATGGTGTGAGGCGGCATCATGATTAATAGACGCACCGAGCTACAGGTGCTGGCAAATGGAACTTTGATGAGCGAACAGTTTCTCCACGATATGTTCAGTTATTCCGTGGTGCTGTAGGCGAAGACTTTCTGTTCATGGGTGACAACACGACACCTCATCGTACGAGAACAACAGTGCAGACACTTCTGGAGACCAAGGATATTCAACGCACTGATTGGCCAGCACGCTCTCCTGACCTTAACCCCATTGAACACGTCTAGGACGCAATAGAGATGCATTGGTGCTCCAAACTCCCCTCCAGGAAAAAAACAAGCAGGGCCTCATCCGTGCTCCGAGGAAGAAGTGAGTCAATTCGCCCGATTAACTCCTGGATCACTTGGTGCTCAACATGCCACGACGTTGTGAGAGCTGCACTGCAGTTCGAGGTGGACATATTCCATACTGAAACGTCTCTCGGCCTGTTTATTGGTAAGCACTGTATATCCATTTTCCAACTATGTCTTCGGAAATTTGTAACTTCTGCGTAAACACTGATTACAGTGTAATTTGTGCGTCATTTATAAACAATTTTTGTGTCTCTTCATGTGTTCGTATGCTGGCAATATAAGTATTTCTCCGTTTGGTTGCGGTCATGTATTGTTTTTCTTATACAGGTAAAAATGTAGTTAGTCCTTAGGTTTTGGACATAAGTATGTAAACACTAAGTTAGCTTTGCATTAGGAACACCTACCTAATAACGCGTTGGGTCCACCTTTCTGTGAAATCACGGCTTGCAGACGCCCAGGGACAGATTCTACAAGGTGTCGAGCACACTCCATACGTAACTTTACCCATGCCCATTGCAGCAGCTCCATTAGTTCACGCCCATTCCGTGGAGAAGGATCAGCAGTTCTCACACCCCTTTCTAACACATTCCACAAATGTTCAATTGGCTTATAATCAGGGGAGTTTGGGGGCCAAGGCAATGTGGCGAATTCGTTCTCGTGTTCCTCCAACCACTCAGTAGCTATACGAGCCTGATGATATGGTATGTTGTCCCGTTGAAAGATGGCACTGTGGTCCGGATAATCGCGTCCATCGTTCAGTACTTATAGGCTGATAACTAACGGACCTAGGGCTTTGCCTGAAAAAAGCTCCCCAGACCAGAACACCACACCCAGGTGCCTGTTCAACCCTAACTGTGTTACCAGGGGATAAGACTTCATGGTGTTTTCGCCATATGTAAATCCAGCCGTCAGCATGGTGCTGTAGGAAACGGGACTCATTACTCAGGACTACTACCTTCTTCCATCTGTCAAGGTCCATTGCCGACGTTGCTTGGCTCATGTGAGGCGTTGTTTGCGATGACTGGGTACTCTCGTTGGTCTCCAGCTGTAGAACCCAGGCGAAGTAAGGTACGGCGGTGAATGTGGAAATAAGTCGAGCTGCAGCGCTGTTGTTCTGGTGGGTGAGCTGAGTGACTCTTGAACAGTTGTTGCTGAGATATTAGTCGTGACACTCGACACTCATCTATAGGATGAACAGCGCGTGGCCGATCAATGTGAGCCCTTATGGTTGATGTCTGTGCATGGTTATTCCAGTCCTGGTACCCCGTTGATACATTAGTACGGGAGCAGCCAACAAGTGCGGCTGTTTACGAAATACTGGCACCTGCCCTACGGGTCCCAACTACTGTCATGCTGCTGTCAAATTGACTTAAGTCGCCCCATTTCCCCATTGCTGGAAAACGTTTACTGATTACGGACCGAGAATAGATGTGCACAATTTATAGCAGCCGTACGCGACGCTGACTTTACGTGATACTTCATTATCGCTCCATGTAAAACAGGCGGTGTTCCTAATGCAAAGCTAACTCAGTGAACATACAACTTTGTATATACAGCAGTGTATACCACAGCTATCTAAGCATAAAATTACATTTTCATTTCTAATGTCTGCATGGTAATCTTGTCACGCCACTAAATCCATTTTATTTTTTCTAAAATTTTCCTTACTCCAGTCACATTGGTCATGTCGAACAGATTTACGTGACTCTTCCTTTGCATTAAACTCTCACTGCTGTAGTGGATTGAGGTGCGAATGCCGCACTGTATACAACCACTTTTTTTCCTTTGGTCAGCTCCCATCTTATTGAGAACAACATTACGTTGTTGATATAAGACTTTCCTGTCTTTTTTTATTCGGTTGTCTGATTCCTAATCAATTTCTTCAATCTCATTCTTTTCTACATGTATTTTCAAACAGTTGAAATATGTGACTTATTCTGCCGCTTTCTGTTTATCTAAACAACTAATATTTCTAGCAGTGTTATTTAAAACAATGGATTTAGATTTCTCAATAAATACTTCAATTTCTAATGTTTCATTAACACTCGTAGAGGTTAACACCAGACCATCAACATGAAGCAAACTTTCAGCATCTCTCACAAATTTACTTTCTTTAAAAAACTTATCCATGTAAATTAGAAGCAGAAGTGGAGAGTTTGCATTTCTAACGTACACCAAAGTTCAACGATTTACTAGTACATTTTCCTCGAACCTGACCTTCACAGGACTTTTGGTGTACAGGCCGTTGAATGATTTGAACAGTTTGCCTTTCACATCATGACATTTTAGTACCTTGAACAGCTGGCTCTTTTTTTCACATGCGTTTCATGAGAATTTTTTCTCTAGTCTTAAGTGACACGTGGTGTGAACGATATATTTTCAAACATAATATATATATACACTATATTTACAAAAGTCACCGGGCACCCCTTCAAAAGCAAATGAACGGAATACCTGCGTTGTTAAGATGCGCGGTACAGCTGCAAACAGTATAAAAACAAGCCTGCAGCTGACCGCGATCATATCGCACTGTGAGGTTGAGTGAAAATGTCGCGGCGGGGGAGAACTGACTTTGAGAAAGGAAAGATTGTTGGGTGTTATATTAGTGTGTTGTCCATAAGAGAAACCGAGAGGCGTTTAAATATACTCAAGTCAACTGTTTTGGGTGTACTGAATAAGTGGAAGACACATGGAGTGCCTGAAGCAGCAAAACGTACCGGCAGACTAAAGAAAATCAGTGATAGAGGACGTCGAAGCCTCAAGAGAGTCGTTACAGCTAATCGACGGAGTACTGCACAAGACCTTAGTGTACAGGTGAGTAAAAATGCTGGAACCTCGGTATGTACACGTACCATTCGCAGAGAACTTCATTCCATGGGTTACCGTGGTCGTGCAGCTGCTCATAAGCCTTTCATCTCTACTCGGAATGCTACTCGTCGTTTAGAATGGTATAAAGAAAATTTATCGTAGACCGTAGATCAATGGAAACGGGTCCTATGGACTGATGAATCCAGATACACGATCCATCAGTCTGATGGCCGTGTGTGGATATGGCGGCAGCCGGAGGAATGCTATTTTCTACAGTGTACTGTTCCTACGGCCAAGTATGGAGCTTTTAGTGTTCTCGTGTGGGGGTGTTTTACGTGGTATGGTCCTAGCCCATTGGTTTTGGTGGACAAACCTGTTAACCAGCATGTCTACCTCGATATGCTGGACAGTTATGTCGTATCAACTCTGTGGCAATACTGTGGAACCGAGCCTTGTTGGTACCAGCAGGATAATGCACCGAACCATAAAGCAAATACTGTTATGGCGTGGTTTGACGATAATTACGTATCGTGTGTGGACTAGCTAGCACAGAGCCCTAATCTTAATCCCATACAGAACTTATGGGATGAATTTGAGCTCCGCATAAGAAGTTTAGAACCAAGGCCTACTACTAAGCAAGAGTTAGCTGCAGCATTATGTACTGAATGGAAGCGCATACCTATCGCTGTGTTCCAAAACCTTGTCGAAAGCATGTCTCGAAGGGTCAGTGCATGCATTAAGGCCAAAGGTGGACTGACACCGTATTAATGTATGTCAATAAATGCTATGTTGTGTTTTTCTTCTAGGTGTCCGGTGACTTTTGTCAATATCGTGTATATTATGATACAAAAGCAATATTTCTGATTTTCTTGCCTCTTGTAGAAAGAAATGAAATCAAGCAAGACATATTCCGGAATTCCATCTATTTAGCTGGAAACATAAAAACTTCTGTTTGAGAAAACTGCACTAATTGTTTACATCTCAATTGTGGAACGATGCATAACGTTGTGTAGTGCTAAATGCGCACACCCACTCAAAGGAAAATAAAATAATTATCGCATCGTAAGTGCACACTCAATTTATGTGAAGTATTGAACCTCCTACCAGAATTACTTCCAAACTCTGATAATTTGACCTTTCGTGGATATTTTATAACGCAAAAGCTATTTTTAATATTTATGGACATTAATTGAGAGATTTGTATTTTGATCAGAATAAGTATGGATTTCTGAGTGCATCATTAATTTTATAAACCCATAAAAATGGGTTTATAAAAATTGCAAGTTATCGTGGAACTTTACGAGTTCCAATATTAATTAAATTTCGAAAATGGAAAGTCTTGTGCAATACAAGTTTTTTTTTAAAAGCATTTCTTATTTTTGCAACCAACATGATGTCCTTTCAGGAAGTTAAATCATGTGCTGTAAAATCATAGACCTGAAACGCTTTGAATTTTTAATTGAGATAAAGTCGTATCTACTTTTTGTAGTACAGTTGATTTTAAGTGGAAGTGCATTTATGTTTACTATTTAAAGAGAATGGAATGAATGATTAAGTAAAATTATACGGAGGTATTAATATGGCAGACCTTCCTCTTAGAAATAAATATGCACTTACATTTCTATTTTATGAAAGAGTAGAATAAGTTTTTAATTTTATGGTACAAGAAAATTTTTCAAAAGCATATGAATTTTTAGATTCTCCTTAAATATCATTTGCATATCTTTCTTCGGTTCTCCTCTTATTCGGTAAACAGGAAACGCTGATTTAAATCCTAAGGAGAAACTTGATAACAGCATAAATTTCTGATTGAAGTGGATAGGTCAGAATTTAAAGTGGGATTTAAATGAATACGTTTCGCATCAACTCACTCAACGGCTATGGACTTCACTACGTCTGCTGGAGCACGGCGTAGATGGGAAGAAATGATCTGGGGAACACGCGTTTCGTTCGACAACAACTACGTAGGGTTTATGAAAGCCTTCTTGAGTTATTCATACTCTACAAATATTCATGTTATAGTTTAAGGATGAATTTTAGTAGATTTCCAAGTGCATAATTAATTAAGACGTTTCCACGTGTACGGCAAAATATCTATTTGGGGATCAAAGGTATCCTGTTATCATGCTACGTAACCATTTAATAAAGGAGTATATATTTTTCTCTGAATATTTTAATTTTCTTAGCATAGCCTCACTTTTCTATTACAAAATGCATTTAAAAAAGAGTCAGTATTTCTTTCTTCCGAGTCAGAGGAATTGTTTTTTTTGTTGAACAAATCCTGACATGGATATTTGCAATCACCTAAGTAATTGGGCGCACAGGTTGCTGTCTTCTTTATTTTCAATCAAGCAAGTAATTTTCATTAATAACTGATTAAGGCTGAAAATAAACAGTGTTAGTGCATAAAAGCGAGAACAGATAACGCAAACCATCACATGCAGTAGACAGAACAACAGTTCAGGTAAACTTTCCCTGCATCAAAGTTACACGATGTGAAGAGATAGGTAGAAAAATTACACTATAAATACACGTGTACAGCAAAGTACAAGCCAGCAATTGGCTTGCAGAATTAAGCAAAAATATCGGCTGCTCGCCAAGTGGAAAGTAATTTATCACATCGTTACAAAACTCTTGAGACAAATGATACACAAGATGCGACTTTTACGGGGAACAATAAACAGGAAAATTATGCACTAGATACGAAAAGTATACTGAAATTCAGCTTAGGGAAAAACAAATACCACGTGTCAAAATATACATATTGACTCTCTGAGATAACATTTGCAAGTAGCAAAGAGGACAGCATTTACAGTTTATGGATTGTTAAGGGTTGACTGAGAATTAATATCAGCTCTTCGGTCTAAACTCTTTATTGGAGATCTAAGACGTTTATCGGTGGCGAATTAGTGCCCCACAAGGATTGAACCTTGCTTAATTGTGTAATAAGGCCAGGTAAATCTGATGTGCAATGTTTACGTGTCAGTGTAACCTTATCTTTAGCATTCTTGACGGAACAGTTATTCTCAATTAGATCGGTAGAGTTGAAAACGCCAAGAGGGAGCTCGAGCTAGCGAAGAACTGAATGGTCATCGTCTAGAAGCTAATCACTGGATTTTTTCTTCAAAAACTGAGGTTTATGAATCACGTCCTCAGCAAGCAAGGATGCAGCACTCACCGGAGAAATATCGACGACGCTATAATCAATGGACAAGTGCTCCTCCGCGAGAACATCAACATCGGAGTCACCGCCTGAAAGTAAAGGAATTTTAATTTTTGGCCGAAGCTGGACGCTTTCGTGAAGCATCACTGTTATCAGTTTCCACGACCTCCAATGTGGGATCAAGTGCCGCAGAGGAACGGAGTGCCATGGGAGAAATTGTAGGTTTGCGAGCAGCACTAGGATGTAGTGTCGAGAAGTCAACTGGAGATTGTACACCAGTGTCATTAGCTGAAATGTGGGTAGTGACTCGTGACGAAACATCAAGGCTCAATGGAGACGTAACTGACACGATAGCATTTGCAGCTACACTTGATTGCGTTTACTCCTGGGACTCAACAGGAGTCACCGAAGACATTAGAAAATTACCTTGTTCAGTAGAGGAAGCTGAATGTACAAATTGTTCTCAAGATTTTAGAGGAAGTGTAGGAGGAAGAATGCGAACCACAGTAGAAGACATACATTCAATCGGAGCAGAATTACTGAGCTCGATAAAAGTGCTTCTACGGTAGGCTATGTTTAGCCATGAACGCATTTGAACCATCAGTTGCAGAAATGAATTTAAATACTAAAAGGAGGAGGTCAGTGAATCCCATATATGTCCTGTATTGCTGTATGAGTTTAAGAAATGGATAAATGCTACTTAGACTTACGAGAAAAATCATATTGCTGAGGAGGAGCCAGTTCGTTCAAAGGAACCTACTGGAGATGGTTTGAAAAATACCGACCTGGCGATTGCAACCTAGAAAATTCCATCTGATATGTAGAAGAAAAGGCAGTGAATATATACTACCTTCCACACTGGAGAAAATTGCTGTCCATTTTCATTCGACATGCTTTTGGGGAAGGGGGGTAGCACCACCATGAGCAACTCGGTGAGCTTCTTTAATTTAGGGCCACTGGTTTCAAGAAGACAAACACAACATCCGTGCCTCATCGGGATTCGAACCCGGACCCATCACGGACGAGTGATCAGAAGCAATCGCTTAGACCACTGCGACACAGACAGCCTTATTCAATTGTCCATGCCGCCTTTTGGCAGTAGAACAGAAAAGATCCAAACTGCGGTCCCACATCTACCGCAATCACAAAACTGCGTGTAACCAGTCAGAATCTATTTTTTGTTCTAAACTGGTCAATGGAATTTTGAACAGCATAGTTACGAAGGACAAAAAGTAGATCCTTTGCGTCTAGGTTAAACATAAATCGTAGCGGACTGACAGAAGTATCTTAAATCCGAAAAAATCGACATCGTCTGAACTTACGGAAGGTCATGTTAAACATCCGGTGGGACAGAAAAGAAATTTCACACTTCGAGTTGCCGAGAAAAAAACGTTAGTGCTAGATCCAGTTTTGTCAGCTCAAACCGTATGCAGATTGCTACAAAGAATTACTCGCTGATCAATAAAAGGAAAGTCATGCTTCACATGATAATGCTCGCCTCCGTATGCCAAGGTCAGTAAACCAAAGAAAGAAAAGGCAGATCCAGTATCTGAGTGGTCAGAAGTGTCGGTTCCTGGCTAGTCGTTCGAGTTAGGCGCCCGGGCTGATATTCTGCATGATAGCCATGGACCATTCGTGAAAGATTCGTTCAGAACGAATGACTATTCACCGCGAATGGTTCACTCTCACCGCTGTGAATGATCATTTAATCCTCCATTACTGCGACATATCCTGAAATCGCAGCACGTTTCACTTTATTCCGCCTCACGACTTCAGAAACAAATCCCCATTAAGAAAAGTAATGTCCAGAATTATTAAGTGTCAATTGTTATGTGAATGCGCAATCCTGATGAAACTTGAATTGGAATGATACGTGAATGCCATTCATTTGACTGGCGTGCTCTAATTGTTCGCTCATGTCAAATCATTCATCATAAATGGAATTGAGCTCGCGCTCTTTTCTGAAATTTACCAAAAAGAATTTTGGTCGTAATTACGAGATCCCTGCAATGAATGATTTAGCCTACTCAGTGACCGTAGAGACAATATGGATATTGAACAGTCATTCATTTTAATGATCATTCGTGAATGACTCTTTAGCGTGAATGATGCATGAATTCCCATGTAACAATGACTTATGCTATCATTACTGCATGGCATGTGGGTGGCATACTTGTCTACGGCGCCGGCTCCCCCTTAAAAAAATGGCGGCCCTAAATTAGGGACATGGGACTTATTGCCTCTTATAGGCTTGCTCGTGGTGGTCCTTAAATCCTGGAAAAAAATTTAAAATCAAAATCAAGGACTTTGGCATGAAATAAGGACATATTCATAGTCTTTGGAACACAGTCCATCCCCTATCTTGGATCTCGCTCCTTGTTTTTGGTGATTCAACATCTCGCTAATGAACCTTTTCAGTAAGTGCAAGACCTCCAGGAAGTTTTCCGTTATTTTCTTACCTCCAAAGGCTCAAGCTCTAATTGAAAAAGAACAAACAACTTGTTGATAAAGTAATGGAATATAATCGATTCCTAGCGTCTATATGATGTCGATTTAGAATCGTCTGTGATTTTTTACTGCAGATGTTGCACTTCAAAGCTGTCAAATATTCATACCCAATACATAGGCGTTGTTCCCACATTTGGACAGTGCGTACCCAAATCAACCTCAAACGTCGTTGATGCTGTTAAGAAAATAGAAGTTTACCAACTTACAAAACTATCACTCACTGATTTTCATGAATTCTCCTCCAACATACTGGAACTAGGAGTTTTTTGTACATTTGCCGTGTAACACCATGGGCACTGTTCACAGGTGCTGTCAGTCTCTGTTCCACATCATTTAGTTTATCATTATTCATCATATACTCAATGGACAAAACGCTACCTAATAGCGTGCTGGGCTTCCTCGAGGGCGAATGACAGCCTGCACATGCCGAGGCATGGATTCTACAACCAGCTGCCGGTTGGTTGTCGGAGAGGTAATGTCAGCCATGCCTGTTGCAGCTTTGTGTACAACTTCGCCCGAGATGTCGGTCTAAGATCCATGAATCTGATGTTTCGCTTCAAGGTATCCCACAAAGCTTCCACTGGATGACTCGAAATTCAGATGAGTGTTCCTCAAGCCCTGCCTGGGTGATTGGGGCCCGGTGGGGTGGCGCATTGTCCTTCTGAAACAGATCATTGGCCGCAGGATGCACGAAGGCCATGAAAGCGTGTAGGTGATCAGCCAGCACATGCTGGTAGCGCGCAGCGGTTAAGGACCTCTCCAGACACACTAAGGGACCTAATGTGTCACATGAGAAGGGTCCCCAAACCACCACCTCCTTGAACAGAACCGACCTGGCACAACAGGGCCATGGCTTCATGCTATCGACATTCATGCTAGAAGAAAGCGCTACAAAAGAGGTCTAGAATAGAGCGCTAGAAAAGAGGTCTAAAAGAGAGTGCTAGAAAAGAGGTCTAGAAGACAGCGCTAGAAAAGAGGTCTACAAGGGAGCGCTACAAAAGAGGACTAGAAGAGAGCGCTAGAAAAGAGGACTAGAAGAGAGCGCTAGAAAAGAGGACTAGAAGAGAGCGCTAGAAAAGAGGTCTAGAAGACAGCGCTAGAAAAGAGGTCTAGAAGAGAGCTCTAGAAAAGAGAACTATAAAGGTATATTATATACGAGCACAAGTGACAGATATATTGTTAGTACTACTGAGATAAGAATGGAAAAGAAATTGTTTTGTCATAGCTTTTATTAAACCCGATTGCTATGTGGACATTTCTGTTTCGGAAGCTTAGAAAATTTGGGGCACCATTTAGTTCAGGTACACTAGCCGCTGAAAGGGTTTAAGTGCGTGTGGTCGGCCAGTGCTTGCTCTCTGGGCACTGGTACGTCCGTCCACGGTATACTCGCGGTACATCCCTGATACGGATGTCATCGGAAACCCTAGGGTCCTTACCACTTGACGGCAATAGAATGACCCATCTGTCTTGCGCCAACAATGCATCCATGATGAAACTCACTCATATCACTTTTACATTCTACAGAGGTTCCCAAGATTTGAATTCTAGACATAGATTCTACGTTAATGAATCTATGCCTGGAATTCAAATCTTGAGAACCTCTGCGCAAACCAGCCAACGCATGAGTTTTTAAACTATAATCCATGGATTCGTTTGCGGTCAGTGAATGGGTTTCCGGGAGTTCCCGAAGCTCAATGTTACTCCGAATATATTTTATTTATTTATGAACATTTTCCAGGAGGTGATTTTTACCTTTCACTAGATTCCTAAAACTCCTAAAAAAGTTTAAGAACCACAAATTTAATTATTTAAACGGAAGCTTGCCAAAAGTTAGCTCAGAAATGTTTGAAAGGAAAATGGTACTTTCAAATGAACATATTGTTACGACCGGGGCTGAGAATTTGGTCGCACTCCGGGTTCTTTTAATGGATGTTGCAGGTGAAAAGACTGAATAATGACTCAGGCCAGTCCAAAGAAAAATCGGTAGTGTTTAACGACTTGCACAGACTTTTAATACAAATAAATTTCGAATAATATTTTCGTAATATAATTAACACAAATTTTAAATAACGTTGGGCTGGAGTTTCGGCTGTGTAACATAATCTACTTGGATTCACCAGCCAATAACTACTCATGCAAATTAAGAGTTCCTCAACTGTCGCCTTATATTCCAAAACGTTCGGTATGACAAACGGGAAGTAAGTACTCACTTGGACTGAGATTGATGTAATCCAGCATTTTATGTAACACTGCTGATTTCTGGGAAGAGCATGCTTTTTACACACTCTTCTCCCGTGCTCCTCCAGATGACATAATGCGCACACACACTGATGATAATAATCCACACGTTGTCAATTCACCTGAATAATCAAACCTTTCGGTCCCCACCTCTCCTCGGTCGGGGGGATGGAACAGAGGCCACTCCGCGAAGAAGATGCAAGCACCGGTAGGTCTGAAACAATAGCAGGACGGAATCGCTGAAACGAGCCGCTTCGCTAAGGTCAACTGACTGTTCTCCCTTGGCGAAGTCCGAAGAGGGGGGGGGGGTGAATCCTGCTCTCGTTTCGTGGCGGCAGTGTGCAGGCGGGTCCCTCGATATTTCAGAAACACTTGCGAAGAATTGTGTGAGACTCCGTCACAAGTTATTCGCTGGCTTTTGATGGTTGTCGCCTCCGAGATTCGGGCCCAAAGACCGCTGTTTTCTTTTCGTTATCGGAACTCCGCTGGTTCCTTCAAATATTTTTCTTTCGCTTTTAATTTGTAGTCACCATCAGCTCGATGAGTTTAGGAGGCCAGAGTTAACATGCTTTCGCCGTTATACAAGGGAAGATCTCCGCAAGCTCATCTTTTTCTCGTCTGCGTGATTTCAGCCACCTCCCTTTCTCTCCTTGGACGCCTGTCTCTCTCGGACGGTCTCCAGCAACAACGCATTTTCTTCTCTTCTCTCATCCTCGCTTCCCCTGACCCGTCAAAACAACCCACTTGAGAATAAATTTGTTTTTTGCGTCTGGCCACATCACGTGCCGTCTTGGAACAGAGTTTCTGACGCATTTTTGTCTCGGCGAAGGGGCGATCTTTGATGACTCGTTCGCAAGATGTGTTTCGTGCTTTGACTCGGCGCTCTAAAAGAGCGTCCCCAAAAATACAGCTTGGAGTCGTATTATTTTCGTAACAATATCTTCATATCAAAGGGATCCCTATGTCTGTAAAAATAAACTATAGAACTGATAGTAAGGATTCTGATTAGGAAAAACAATGGAACATTTTGAAATATTTTTTGAGGTAAAAAAATTCGTGGTTAGACGTTCCTAGAGCCTTTATCTCCTCCTCCATTTTCTTTTTCCTCAATTTTTCTTGAAGGGAAGGTTCTGATGATCATGAAAAGTCAAATTCTTTATATTTGTATGGAATTTTTAAAGCATTTGACTGTAACAGTAAAGCATAAAGCTTTCCTGCGCCTTTAATGAAGCAAAAAGTAACTAGCTGAACTACACTGCTCAAAATAATTAGGGCAGAATGTGACTTTAGCGACATTATGCAAGCCAATCGTGCGATATCTTACTGAAACGTGGAAAACGCGTCGAGTGTGACGTAGACAGCTAAATAATGCACATTATTACACAAATTAGCGTATGTGACGACAGAATGCATAAATTACATATTGGGATAAAAACTAAGGTTTTCCGGGAGAGCTCCCTTATTCTTCCACGTTTATCATGACACTAAGTTTCTTGAAGTCTTCCGTTCGAAGGATATCCCAACATCATGATTTACCAAAATCAACGGCGGTGTGGAGAGCTATTGGCAGGCTGGAAGCAAATCAGACACAGCATGTGGTAGCAGAAGCCATTGGAGAGTCACGAAGAGTCACTTTCCTACTGTGGACACGATTTCAAGATACGGAGAGTGTTCGAAGAAGGCAATGTCTAGGCCATAGACGAGCAGCTAAAGCATGGGATCCGTTATTTTTTTTTAGGGACGGGCGGCTACTTATAGCCCATTCAGTTGCTCACGGTGGTGGTTAAACCTTTAGTCAAAAAAATATTTATTTTTAACAGCTCGTCGGAACAGGCGGTAAAATGCTACTCAGCCCCAGCGAGATTTTCTCTTGCCAATAGACAGGCTCTCAACACGAACCCTCCGCATTTGCCTTCACCAAGGTAACCTTTACGTACGTAGATAAATAGTGTGTCCATTTAACCGCACAACAATGTAGAGGCCGTAGAAACTGGTCTGAGGAGCATCGTGGTTGTGGACACAACAAGTAGAGTCAAGTTCTCTTCTTCGACGAGTCGACAGTCGGGAGTCTGACAATCGACGAGTTCTTATTTGGAGGGAACCCGGCACGCAAAAAGAACCCAGCTTTCGTACAGGAAGAATCACATAACGGAGGAAATGGATTGATGGTCTGAGAAGGCATACGTATCGGTGGACGTTTGGACAGTACTTCATCCGAAACTGCAGTCTGACAGCCAAGAGATAGAGAAATGAGATTTTCAGACCTATTGTCATGCCGTATGCTGCAGCTGTCGGTGGTTCTTTCCTTTTCATGGATGATAACGCTCGACCGCATAGAGCTCGGCTAGTGGAAAACATGCCTCAAGAGGAGGGGATCGAGTTAATGAAGTGGTCAGTATGCTCCCCTGACTTAAATCCAATCGAGCATGCCTGGGATCACTTAGAAGGCACATTGCAGCCCGGCTGGCACCTCCATTGACTTTTCTTGAACTGGAGGCTGCCTCATTGAGGAGGGGCAAAGATATCCCCAAAACCTACGCAATAATCTCATTAATTCCATGCCACACAGGTTTTAACCCTTTAACGACCATAACGCCCAAAACGCCCGTACATACAAACGACCATAGTCGCCTAAAACGTCTATCTAGAGTGAATCAGAATTCCTACCCTTACGTGTTCTTCAAATTTTCACGACTTATGAGGGATCAGTAGGAGTCATTCTCACTAACTATTGCTGTTATTAAACACAGAAGTGAACCAACAGACAGTTTCGGGCGTTATGGTATTCGAAGTGATAAAGGATTTTTGGGCCATGGTCATTAAAGGGTTAAACGGTCTTGGATGTTTGAGGACTTAATGGTTTTGGCTGTTTTTTGACCCACCCTATTAGAGATCAGTTACCACCTTCAAAAAGTCATTTTTTTCTTGTTGTATAAATATGCATATTGTGATGACAATATTGTATATAAATTTACTAAAGTTCTTTTTCTTACACATATTACGGAATATTTTGCTATGTCTTACATTACAATAATATTTTGCGTTTAACAATATCAGTTGCATATGATTTTCCTTACAATATCTCTTGCTCCCCAAATTCTTTTGGACAGTGTACTAAATTTTATAAATCAGACGTTTCTCAACAAATTATGTTGGGATGCGTGTTTATTAAAATTTGATATAAAATTTGCAAAGTTCAGATGTCGTGATGGATAAAAGGGGATACTTTCAATAATGTAACCCTTCAGACTTCCGGTTCTCGAGGATTTGAATGCTGAGTATTAAAGCAATTTAAATAACAGTTGTAGGAGCATGAATGTATTGAAGAGAGATAATTTCGTCAAGGAATAACTTACAGTATTTACAGCACCCTAATGTGAGACCATCTAAAGCATCATAAATGAATTATTAAATTGTGAGAATATGAGAGCTCTGTAGTGAAAATGTCAATACGGGCTATTCTGGGTAACTGTTCAGCTAAGTAGGTGTCTTCAGAGTATGTGTTCTCCATCTCTGACGAAAAGCTGAAAAAAAGTTTAAGAGGCAAAAGAACTCACAAACAATGTTGGATTTGTGATACATAACGCTGGTGAAACATGCGTAAAATGCAGGAAGAGAAAAGCACTGATGTTGAAAAGAACTAATGGTTGTCATATCGCTTTGCGTGCTAAGAAAGTGAAATACTCTGAAACAGAGGAAATGCTATGCGACCTGTGTGTCACGGGTATGGAGCAAGAAATCACATTGTGTCAACAATGCTGCATTTAACTTATCGAGCGATCGACGAAATAGCTACTGCCTCGCAGTGCGGCTAACAACGGCATCGGACACATGTTCGCTAAGATCTAATTGTAGAAATCTTCCTGGCCAGGGCTTTTGCTAGATATTTTCAGTTTCTAAGCATTTCTTCACCAGATGAGCTCTGTAAGGATGCGTGTTGTCTTCCATAAACAGAAATCTGGATAAACAGCTCATAAAAAAAGTCACACGTACGGTTCTATACGGTCGGTGGGTGTATTTTAACGTACGGTGGGTGTATTTTAACGTACGATGGGTGTATCTTAACGTACAGTGGTGGTATTTTAACGTACGGTGGGTGTATTTTAACGTACGGTCGGTGCATTTTAAGAATGTACGGTCCGTATATGGTCGGTGTATTTCTGAGCAGTTACGACTCGTCATTCGAAGATACTGTATGAAGCGGAGCGCTGCGGTTCTTCATTATGCCACCTTACACTAGCAGGCAGCTTTCACAACACGATTCCCTATCCCTGATGTTGGAGGAATGATAAACGTTTTCCTGGGAGTTTTCAGGTTATAAAAGTCTTTAGAATCACAGTAAGCTGAAAAGTGACTCGCAATGAAGCAACTCTGTTGCCCACAAGTCAGAGACTAAGTCACATGTTTGCCGCACTAGTTCTGACGAGCTCTTCTCTTACTGGAAGGCAGCGGGACATGTACCATGGATCTTCTGGAGTGGTGCCCATATGCATGTAGTTTCGTAGCACAATTTTACAGAAAATCCTTTCACTTATGGCCGCTGCAAACTCAAGAGACAGTTTCAGATTGGTCATGTTCCGTCTTGTAGCCAGAAAACGCTCGGTTCGTGTTGACACAGCTCTCGGGTGACCTTGGGTGAATTTTCTTGTAATGGCTCCCTTTTCCTGAAACCGTTTCCATTATGTAAAGACCGCATTTCTTGACACATCAAGTCCGTCCGCTACCGTCTTCCAAACTCTTTCTAGTAGTCTGAGAGCCCACATTTAAAAAAAATCATCTAAACGATGATGATTGGTCATTCTCGGTACTGACGAAGCGCCGAACCTTTTATGCATGCCAAGATCTGGCAATGCAGCGATGTGGAAGAAACCACGATACTTACAGGAATGAGTAATTTGCAAACTTGATTGACTGGATGTTCCTAATGTGCATAGTAATATTATTTTGTTTGTGCTTTGTGCCATATATTTTGCCGGCTAAGTGTTTGTTAAAATGCAAACATTGATAGAATACTCCGTGTCTTTAGTTTTGTCTATAAGTTTACGCTGTTAAAACTTATGTAGTATGTCGCACCAAAAAGTGGTGCTACACCAGTTGAACCATCTTTTGAGGCAAAGGTGTGGTGCATGAAGTACACGAAAACATGATGCAACTGTACAACGTGTACTAATATTTAACCTGATGAGTGCAAAGTTGCACCCATTACAGCATATTGTTTTGTGTTTCATCAACCACAAAAAGGTTGCGTTAGCCCCAAAAAATCTTGCAGCTGGTGTAACACAACGTTTTAGAGCAACATATCTCAGAATTTTCAGCTGTGTATTAATGGCGTGGCTTAAAACGAGGTTTTGATTTCGGAAAGAACGAAATCCTGTAGTGCTGTCAAAAACAGCGAAAATGTATTTACAAGTAATCAGAGAGACATATAAAGAGAGAGAGAGAGAGAGAGAGAGGGTGGGGGTGGGAGTGGAAGAGGAGTATCTAATGAAACAATGAAACGCGGTAATCAATGGATTACTTCTCTTCCTTGATTTCAGTTTCCTCTACGTCATCTGATTTATTTAATGCAGTTTCTGTCCAATTTTTACAGAACTTTGATTAAAAATAAGCGAAACAACAAAACAGGACATTACTACTGCATTATCCATTTCACCTATGACTTAAAAATAAGATATCCTTGTCGTACAGTTCTCCAGTAGATCACGTGTACCTTGACTTGCTTTCTTGATTATCTTTTCTTAACTTCCGATACGAAAGAATGAGACAAACTTTGGAATGAAAGAATGAGAAAGAAGAATCAAAACTAACGAAGAAAAAATGTCTTCATCTGACAAAAAATAAAACTTGCGAGTTTGGATAAAGTTTGTTTTTTGAGAGAGAAAGAGAGAGAGAAAGAGAGAGAGAGAGAGAGAGAGAGAGAGAGAAACGAGAAAAGTAATTATTTCTTTCAAGTTCTTGCTTCCATCAATGGCAGTAAAACAAGCCTCTGCGGCTCTTCCTACAAATTTTGTTTTTGCTTTCCTTTTTTTTTTTCTTCAAAGTAGGAGTTCCATGTCCCTGCCTAATAATGTGGAGAGAAATTTTTCAGAATCACTACTCTGAGTGAAATGGATGTCTCACCGTACACAGTATCTGTCTTCACTAATGCCCGGATGGCTTCGACGAACAGGTTTTTTACGTGAACGAGGCAGGGGTTACTAATATAAAAAAGTTGTTTGAAAAACAATGGAAAATTTAATAATGTGTAAATCCATGCTTAAGACATCCTTGTACTGTGCGAATTAGCGATAGCGCGGTTAAATGATTTTACATATTGCAAAAATATAGGGATTTATTTTATTCAGAAAATTTCTTTCAAGTAGTTTTAATAAATTAGAAACAATACAAATGTGAATGTTTCTAAACTGAAAACGAACGCATTGGCTTTCTTACTTAGTTTCAAATTGTTTAAATAGGATTACGAAAGGAAATTAAGTGATCACTGAAGTTTCTTTCCGAGCATCGTGTATTTTCGATTTGTCACTGACGTGAAGAAAGAAGAATGAACAACAATAAAGTTATTTGATTTGGTTAGAAGCAAATAAACACCCAGGTAATATGAAAATTAAGCATCGAAAGAGGTTTTCAGGCTTCTTACTCGTTCTATACGAATGAAACTATTTTATAAGAGTAAAAGTAAAAATACTATATAAAGATAAAAAAAAAACTGTTCTTAAGAACTCTACGAAACTGTTTTACAAAAATAAAAAAATTATTGGTCTTTTCACGGTTACTTAATTTATTTTATTCAATTTCATGCACAAACGGTTAAACATATATGCAAATTTCGATAATAAACAATGTATTTTCTAACTGGCTTAAAGTGCTTTCAAAAATTTGAAAGCACTTTAAGTGTTAAATTTAATTTGTAAAAAAGAAAAGAAGGTATAAACTAGGAGGAACCAAAGAATTGACAGAAATAAGAATATTTTTAGTGAAATATCTATAGGTAAATGCATTTCAAAGGCGTATGCTGTCTCCAGGATATTTAGCAATTATGCTTGGCTTCCACTTCTACATAACATCCTTAATTTTTTACCTTCGCTAAATTTCAATCTTAATTAACTCTCCCAGATTGTTGCAGAAATATTTCTTCGAAGACTGTGAGAGTATTTACTTTGCGATAATAATTCGAGGTGTTATTTTTTATTCAATCCGCTGTGATTTACCGAGTGGGAGTTTTGCGTTCCATATTTCAAAATTCAACAAGAAGTTTCAAGGGACACATGGCAATGATATTAAAATGTACGAAAACAATTCGTATTATCTACCGTAGCTTTAATCTTCCCGTATAACTACTACCATAATATTTATTACGATTTCTTTTCATTTCTTCTATCACTTTAATACCATAATGCTTAGTAAGAGTTCCTTGCATCTCTTCTATCACTGTTCTACGATCTTTATTCTTATATCTTTTATCATAATTCTCCTTGTGCTATTGACGACTTTTCATTTTCAAGAAAGTACAGTAATTTAAAAATGCGCAGTAGTATTCAAGGCATCAGGATATAAGTAATATGTAATAATGTAATGTTTACTATTTGCACTTGATTCCAAACTGAAGAAGCTATTACATTAAATCAAGTTTTCATGAGTTCTGCGTGAACTCTTCCGTTAAGTTTTCATTGTCCCATTTATAAAAGTTTCTTTCGTTTTCAATGAAAGCAGTTTGGCAGTTTATGTTTGATCCTGGAAACCTGCAAAATTTTCCCCATCCAAATAAATGCCAATCCGACGATGCATGCTCTGGAGAATACGGTAGGTGATTTTTTTTCCAAAACAAATTTCGCCTCAAGTTTGGCATCAGTAATAGAGCTCTACGAAGGCTCTAGTCGTGAGACATCAGATTAATGATAATCGAGCTCTACGAAGGCTCTAGTCGTGAGACATCAGATTAATGATAATCGAGCTCTACAAAGGCTCTGGTCGTGAGACATCAGAGTTTATGATAATCGAGCTCTACGAAGGCTGTAGTCGTGAGACATCATAGTTTATGATAATCGAGCTCTACGAAGGCTGTAGTCGTGAGACATCAGAGTTTATGATAATCGAGCTCAACGAAGGCTGTAGTCGTGAGACATCAGAGTTTATGATAATCGAGCTCAACGAAGGCTGTAGTCGTGAGACATCAGAGTTTATGATAATCGAGCTCTACGAAGGCTGTAGTCGTGAGACATCAGAGTTTATGATAATCGAGCTCAACGAAGGCTGTAGTCGGGGAACATCAGAGTTTATGATCAAGAGAACCAGTTGGGATCATTTCATTCGAATTTTGTACCGAAACACTCTACATACGAGACAACGTTACTGTACAAACTTCAGTCACATTATTTGCTAGTGGTGCTTTTTAATTTTCAAGCGCACATTTGCACATGTTTATATAGACATTTTTCCGTACCATGTATGTTCTGCCAAACGCATAGCCAAAATTATATGGAATGAAGTTCTCCCTAGGCTGTTGCGTGGTCTAAACTAGTGATAACATAAGTCTTTGTAAACTCAAAGAAAATAGAATATAAATTCTGAATTTGCTTGTAACACTTACTGGACATCCATGTAACACCTCTCAGAAAACTAGAAAATTTCATCGCCGTGAAGCGAGAATCGAACCCGTATCTCCCGATTTCAGTTCGAGTATGCTTTGTTCTGTTTGCTTTGAATGTTCTATCGATTTCCCATGTAATATGAGAAATACACTCACGGACAATGAAACTTGCGCACCGAGATGGAAGAATCGGATTGAACTCAAATTTTATGAACGTAATGATACATATGAATGATACACATGATGCCAAAAACAGAGCTGCAGGACATTTACACAGGGATCTGCGGCACACAGTCCGGTCATCTTCAATAGCGCGTCGCACCGCCTCGTGCGGCGATACATGCTGCAATACGGTCCGGCATGGGGGCAAACAGACGCCTGATGTTGTCCTGCGGCAGACTGGCCCACACGTGTTGGACGGTGTGCTCCAAATCCCGGATAGTGCGGCACGGCGGCATCCAGCGTTTCAACTGGTCCCGCACATGTTTGATAGGGGACATTTCCGGGGAGCGAGCAAGCCATGGAAGTGCCTGGACATGACGTAGGCAGCCCTGTGCAACCCGAGCCTTGTACGGGGGGGGGCATTATCATGCTGGTATAGCGCACCTGGAATCCCGGCCAGGAATGAGAGCACATGGGGCCGTAGGATCTCATCCACATATCGCTGGCTCGTCAATGATCAACGTACTCTTACTAGAACTGATCGGCTATCGTAGGCTATGACTCCCCAGATCATAATGCCTGCAGTGGGGGAGGTGTGGCGCACGATAGCGAGGTTGAGATTGCACCGTTGACCCGGGGACCTCCACACCAGGACACGATGATAATCTGTCCCCAAAACGAAGCGGCACTCATCGCTCAAGACCACACGTCGCCAGTCTGTGGCGTTCCACGTTGTTCTGGCCTGGCACCACTCCACACGGAGCCGGCGATTTTTCGGTGTTAATGGCAGCACACGTAAGGGACGCCAGTATCGTAGATTCACTTCAGCGGCTCGCCGGGAAATGGTTCGTCGGCACACAGGAGCCACTACATCTGCCTGAATAGTGGATCGCGTTCCTGTGAGATCCGTTCTTGCCTGTGGCACGATCCGTCGATCCTCTCTACCAGTGGTCCTCCTTGTCCGTCCGGAGGCGTGCGGCAGTGCCGTCACGATTCCACTGCTCCCAACACAGTCGGACGGTATGATCAGAACGATCCACGTGGCTGGCTATATGGCGCGTAGACTACCCTGCGGTTTTCAGCCCGATGATCCGGCCTATCTCAAAGTCCGCCAGTTGCGTACATCGACGTCTCTGGCGCCTACCTGGCATTCTTGTCACTCTGTACTCATGCTTGCGCCAGCCGGTGCTTTTGGCTTTCATGACTACACGCCGGTTTATAAGGCTGCCGGTTCGTGCTTGCAGCGCGCTCATTGCGCTCATGCGCACTCGCTACAAACGTGGATCATTTAGGATAGATCTAAAAAAAGGTTGCAAGGGTCATAAAAAATGATTGATTAACAATATACAGAAAATTCAAAAGCGAATTATGAGGCATACTTGCCAATCACTTTTCCACATAATTACCAAATCTGTTCAGGCATTTATTGGAACGCATGACCAACTTGTTTAACCCGGCTTGGTAGAAATCACGTCCCTGCCCATTGATCCAGTTCTCGGCAGCTGTTTTCACATCACTGTCGGAAGAGAACCTTCTTCCAGATAAGTGTTCCTTCAATTTCGGAAAAAGGAAGTAGTCACTGGGTGCCAAATCCAGACTTCCCACTTGAACTTTTGCAGCAATTCTTGAGTTTTGCGTGCAGTATGGGGCCTGGCATTGTCATCCAGGAAGATGACACCATCACTCAACATGCCAGACCGTTTGCGTCGGATGGCTTCACGTAACCTTGTCAAAGTGGCACAATAACGATCGGCATTAACGGTATGACCACGCACCAGATACTCGATAAGGATAACACCGCATGCATCCCAGAATATGGTTGCCATAACTTTACCGGCAGAGGGTGTAACCTTAAACTTCTTTTTCGTTGGTGATCCAGCGTGTTTCCACTCCATACTGGCTCTTTTGGTTGTGGGGAGAAAGTGATGAAGCCAAATTTCGTCCCCAGTAACGATGTGATTAATGAACTGCCGGCCGTCGGCATGGTAACGCTGCAGAAACGTGAGGCTGCACATCATTCGTGTGGCTTTCTGCTCCTCGGATAACGCACGTGGTACCCAGCGGGCACAAACCTTGGAATATCCCAAATAATCAGAAACGATACGCTGAACGGTACCATAGCTGAGTACCAGCTCTGACACCATTGCACGCACAGTTACTCGTCGATCATTTTGAATCATTTCGTCAACTTGTGCCATGTTGATTTCTGTCGTTGACAAACTTGGACGGCCGCTCGCTACCCTGTTGCGGTTTTCCACATTCTCTCTGCCCGATTGAAAAGAGCGACACCATTTCGCTACATGTTCTCGGCTGATAGCTTATTCACTATAAACTTCCACTATTTGACTGTGAATTGCAGATGCGGACACATTCTTCGCCCATAAGAACCGAATTACGGCTCGCACCTCCAAGCGGGACCACTTTTCTAAACGTCTTGCCATTTCAATCGCTCTCACGCGTATGCGAACTTGCACTAACTTCCCAAATAACCGCTGTCAGACAACTAGCGCCATCTGTCTCCACTCTGGGCAACAAATGTACCCTCCACACTAATTACTTTTCCAATGTTGCTGCTTGTAACCTTTTTTTTTTTTTGATCTATCCTCGTATTTGCAAAGTTCCGCGGTTGTAGCATGTTTTCTTCTAGGTGCACAACATTTCATTGTCCGTGAGTGTATTTCTTCCTTCATTGATTGTAAGTATTTGTTTATTTGGAATTCATTCATTATTCACGCAAAAGAGTTATTCATGAGTAACCATCCAAATGAAAGGTCACTCACTTTCTACTCTCAGTCGTCTCATTACACTCACAAAATAAATAATTATTTGCTGGGATCCCGCCTTTACGACCAGAGCGGAATCTCAGCCTGGCCAAAAGAGCGGGGAGCTGGGTTAGAACCCATTGATCGTTCACGAATGAATATCCGCTTCTCGCGAACACACAATTGAAGTGAATGGCATTCACGTACACTGGCGTGCAAAGATTAAGGACGAGACGATTTTTCGAATGTAACGTCATGCAGAAGTGCTCCACATCGACTCAAATCATACCATAAGATCCCCAAGATGTAAGAATATGGGACAAGTGAGCAAAACCGTCCAAACAAGGAATCCAAGGGATACAAAGGCACTTTACCGAAAAGGTAGTTTCGAGCACAACTGGACAGAAGACAGAAACGTCCATGTGACAGGCGGCTGCCAAGAAAAATCCAGTCTTTAGTAGGGGATATGATCACCCCTGACTGCGCAGTAACGTCTGTCCATGCTGAGAACGAGGTTGTCAAGGAGCTGTTGAGGCATCGCGGCTCATTCCTCTTGTAGCGCCAATCGCAGCTGCGGAATCGTTGGTGGCGGCTGGTGACGTACTGCCAAGCGTCTCCCGAGAAGGTCCCACACGTGTTTGATTGGATTTAGGTCCGGGGACCTAGCGGGCCAGTCCATGCGTTGAATATCTTCACTCTCCAACAGCTCTGCGACTGCCACTGTACGATGAGGTGTAGCGTTGTCGTCCATGAAGAGGAACTCATGACCCACAGCACCTCTAAACAGACGCACGTGAGGCAGGAGAACTTCGGTACAATAGCGGACACCAGTGACTGAACTTCCTTGGAAGATGTGGAGGTCAGTACGGGTACCAAGCATGATACCGCCCCAAACGAGAACCCCGCCACCTCGAAACTGGTCCCTTTCGATGATGTTGGAGGTGTGATTGCGTGTTCCCTGCTCTCTCCAGATGTGTATACGTCCAGAATCGCTCGTCAGACTAAATCGGCTTTCATCCGTAAATAAAACTCTACCCCATTGCTGATGTGTTCAGTTCTTGTGTTCCTGGCACCACAGAAACCGCCGTCTCCGATGAACAGGCGTTAATTGCACACACCGTACTGGTCGTCGTGCAAATAGACCACCTTTGTGCAGCCTCCTGGCCACGGTAAAACGCGATAACGGACGTCCAGTTGTATGTTGCCTGTGCCTTGCGATTTCTCCCGCTGTCTGCCGTCTGTCTCTTCTCGCCTTGAGGACAATATACCGGTCGTCCGCCGCCGTGATTGCTCGTGGACGACCACTGCTAAACTCTCGGACAGCCGTTCCTGTCGTTTCAAATGCTCTCCAGGCTCGTGAAACGATGCTGTGAGGAATCCCGAACTCCTTGGCCACACTAGTCACAATTCGACCTTCTTCCAACTTCTCAATGACGTGATCTCGGGTAAAGTCATCCAGATGTCGTCTACTTGATTGCCTGTTGGCCATATCACACCGTGGCAGCAACTTGACGCCATTCAAACCGATGTACATCGTGCAATAGCTTTCACCGAATTGCTGAGCATACACCGCCAGTGTGCTTTATACCCTTCCGACACTCCCTCCCACTACGTCATGCTGCATATATGCGCATGCCCTACCGTACCGGATCCTAGTCTATCTCCTGAGTGGTTTTTCGGTCCGTTCTGCCTGCCCGTTTTGCTGTTATGCTAACTTCTCCTCTTCGTCCTTAATTGTTGCACGCCTATGTATAATTTCCATTCCGAAGTTTCACTGTAAATCCTAGATCACTGTCCTTTGCTCACTCACATAATGGTTGAACTTTTAAATTTTTCCGAACTCATGCTGGCGGAAGAAAGTTAACCGTGCTGCGGATTGAGTGTGTGTCGCATTAATTGCGGATTGAATGACCATTCACAGCGGTTAGAGCGAAACATTGACCATCCGCCGTGAAAAGTCATTCGTTGTGAACCAATCATTGACAAATCGCCCATTACTGGTCTGGACCTCAGGAGTTACAGAATTTTCGACGTTTGATGTAATGACAAAGAACTCGTTTCTCATTTCTAGGAATAATTCATTCCAAAAATAGTGCTTGACGGGAATAGAGCAAAGATGTTTTCTTTTTCTTGAAGTTTGTCTGGACAGGATTCATGTGAAATTTGGTTTTCAAGTTTTGTCACCTTTACTAGTTATCCGAAATTTTTACTTTGCTTTCTTCCTGTCAAGCACTATTTTTGGAATGAATTTTTCATAGCAGGGCCGATTTAAACAACGGGTCAAGTGTACAGGGCGCAAGATTTAGTGAAGCGCCGAGCTGGAAGAGTTTTTTTTTTATGAATATTTTAGCACCACCACCCAAGAAAAGTTTTAATTAAATAATTTTACAAAATTTAATATTTTTTAAAACTTATATTATTTGTAGTCGTCACTCCATTTGTGTGGACGGAGAGCATTAACTGAGCGAGAATATACACGTTTTTTGAGATTATGTATTCTTTAATCAGTAATTTAGCAACACAGCAGGAAATCACACGAAGTTGTCCTGAAAAGATTTGAACTTTTCAGGGATTTGAAAGAGTCTAGTGCTCGTGACATAAAGGCTAGATCAAATAAACTTGTTCATAGGTACCAAGAGGACATAGAATTTAGAAATAGCTTTGATAATGTTTTAAACCTTACCAGTCACGAATTGTTCTGCTGAAAGATAAGTATCAGCAGTCTCAAGTATAAAAAATGAAAAAAGGATTTTATTCGGAGAAAAAAATTAACTCACTCGTGATAATGTGTTTATAAAAGGATAGAACTCTGCGTATAGACTATCCTTCAGTAACTGACAATTTTGCCCATGCACAGGCCTGTAAAAACCAATGATCATGCCATAATTATGATGCAGCCAGACACTGGGTGGAAAAGTGAGAAATAACGTAAGTGTTAATAAAATGTTCATTTGTATCATAAGTGTTCATTAAGAATTAAGATTGTTTTAATATTTGCTTCTTTTCCCACGTTACTGTGTCTTTTCTAGTGCATTAAATTGTTTTATAATAATAAATGTTATTATCATAATATATTTATTTTTTACAAAATCTTGAAGGTCAATAATTTGAAACTTACTCTGCTACACTATGAAATAAACCTGCTATATTTTTCATTAATAATAAATATCATTGCAAAATTACTTAACATAAATCAACAAAACACACTTCAGACAAACAAACACAAACACGTAATAAGCCCACAACCGTTTAGCAAAAGAACAAATGTGGTGAGGAGAGGAGCGCCGTCTTGTCTTGTGCCCATGTCGTCGGAGACACTTACCTCGTCCCTGATTCCTAGAAAACAGAAACGGGTTCTTTATCGTTATATCATTAGTAGAATGGATCCCATTGAATTACTTAATTTTTTCTTTGCTGTCACATTAAATTAGCTTCCATTGTGGCTCTTCGTTGAATTGAACAAGTCGACTTGACTTCGCTTGTTGGCTCATTCGGAGCGAATTCCGGGGAAAACAGAGGTCCTCTGTTCCACTAACGGCTACTGCAGATACTCGTACCTTGGCTGTTTTTCGTCGCTTCCCTTTGTAAAACTCGTAAAGCATAATGTTTTCCTGAAAGTTCCATACTGTTTTGATTGTGATAATAAAACATCGCACTTTCACCATTCCAAAGATTCACCGATGTGCAAGCCGGCACTACCCGTATTCCAATGTATGCACTAGGAAACCCAAATCTTCGTTTTATCTTGTTAGTGACAAAAATAAATATAACTTTTGGAGCAATCTGATATAAAGTTTCCTTCTGCACAGGCATGTTGCAAGGTGCTTTTCCGAAGAAAGTACGACCACTGAAAACATTGATAAAGTTTACTGTTGTAACCTTGAGGAGTCACAGACAGCACCGCTAACGTGAAAGAGTCCAAAATATTTTTAGTTTATCAGAACAACTTTTTGTTTGTTTCGGGTTTTAATGACCACCGTGAGCAACTGGATGAGATAAGCAGTCGCCCACCCTTAATTTAGGGTCACTGATTCCAGGAAAAGGAAGACAAACACAACATTCATTCCTCACGGGATTAGAACCCTGCCCCATCTCGGACGAAGAACAAAGTCTCCAGGTATTAGAAGAAAGTAGATAATATAGTTTGCCTTATTTTCGGTAATAGCTGGATAAACAAAAGAAAGTTAAACTTTCTGCGCGAGCGATAAATGAAACAGGCGCAGTAACAATTAAAAGAAACAACAACTTAGATTGGTTTCTAGGTGTTAACAGCCGCCAGTGGAAGCATTTAAAACTAGGAAGGGGTCCACTGTCTATAACTTAATGCCGCTATTTCCAAAACAAAGCGAAAAGTCGCCGCCTGGTGGGCGAGTGGTACGAAGCATTGGCTTCCAATCATTCGTCCGAGATGGTTCCAAGTCTTAATCGATAATGAAACATAGGTGGGGCGCTTATCTTCCGGAACTGGATCTCTCCTCTACCTAGAGTCAGTGGCCCTAAATTAGGGACGGGAGATTTCGTTTATAGCCCTAGAGTTTCTTATGATTGTCGTTAAACCCTGAAATGAAAAAAAAATCTTTCAACAATAGTTTCTGAATGTATTGAGGACAATTATTTGCTTATCCTTATACTTCAGTTTTAGAGGATACTGCAAGAAGCTGATATTAGAAGAATTTCCCAAAAGATACAGTGTCAAGATATGTCTAACTTCTCATCCTTCTGTCATAAGCCAGTAAACGGCAAGCTGAAGAAGAATCGTTCAGATCTTGATTACTGCTATTTCATATTCAAAAACAATAACCACGTACCTTAGACCTTCACTGTGTCATTAGTATTTATTCAACATTATTCATCCATCGTACTTTCGTCAATTGTAGAACAATTTTACCCAGAATTCGAGATGAGAAGTTACCCTGAAGTATCGTGTTTTGTTTGCCACTGGAGACGGGCATTTTTAATTACGTTATTAGCCATTTGTTTATTTTACAATTTGTACCGCTCTTTCTGCACGATCTTTTTGTAAAAAAAGATATGTTACTGGTTTGTCCGTCCGACCTTCCGTCCGTCTGTACCCACGATATCTCTGCAACTACACTGCTGGACAATTGCTAAGGACGGATCATAAACGGCTATATAAAAAGTAAGTGTGGTTGGATGCCAAGTAAAATAAAATAATGTCAGAATGCCAGGACATTACAAGAAAGACAATTTATTGTGCTCTGAAATCCACAAGGCTTTGGAACGTGTTCGAAGGACAAACAGGCCATTTTGTGCAGAGTACGTAAACGTGAAAAAAATGCAATTACCGTCAGCAGGCGTTCCGGCGTAAGATGTCAATACGGGATATGGACACCATGGAGGGCGATGCAAGATTCCACACGTCGTGTCATGCTTTGCACAACATTATCAAGCAGCTGTTGGGGTAATTTATCCCATTCCTCTATTAGTGCACGGATGAGGGTGTCCTTGTTTATTGGAGGGCATTGGCGAACAGCAAGACAACTCCCCAAAGCATCCTACACATTTTTAATGGGATTCAGATCTGGAGAACGTGCTGACCATACGAGGCGTTGAATATCCTCCCTCTCAAGACACTCCTGGACAGCGACTGTTCGATGACATGTTGTGTTGTCGTCCATGAAAATGAATCTATCACCGACAGCACCACGGAACATGCAAACATGAGGTAGCAGAACATCATTAATGTACCGTTGGCCAGTCATAGTGCCAGTTGGAAGCACATAGAGGGACGTACGGCCATTGATCATGATGCCAGCCCATACCATGACACTACATGTCGGATATAGGTCCCTTTCCTGTATGTTTGCTGGACAATATGCAATACCACTACCACGCCAGATCAGTTGTCGCCGACAATCAGACGATAAACTGTATCTACTCTCATCTGAGAAGAGGACAGCAGACCAGTCGTTATCAGTCCAATTGCGATGTTGATGGCACCATTGCAAACGGGCGGTACGGTGACGTCTGGACAATGGGATGCACACAACAGGACGGCGGGCGTATAGTCCTCCTTCATGCAAACGTCTGGCGACAGTTTTTCGGGAGATCCGCTTGCCAGTAGCAGCCATAAACTGATTTGCTACCTCACTAGCTGTGCTGCGCCGGTGTCTTTTTGTTGATAGCACTATGTACCGATCTTCTGCAGGTGTCGTACTGAGACCACGACTTCCCCCGTGACGTTTGCTACACTCTCCATTTGTTTGAAAGGATTTCCAAAGCCTTGAAACAACACTGTGGCTGGCGTCGAACTCCCTGGCAACATCTGTTATTTTTCGCCCTTCTTCAATCTTGCCAATAATACGGCCACGCGTAAAATCATCTAGGTGATCTCGGGAAGACATACTAACAATTGCAAGTTCGTCAATTGATTCTTTCCCTTTCAATTTTGCGTTTGAACAAGAACGGTCAATACGCGTCAAATCCTTTATATCTCTTATCAGCGCTATGACGTCACGAACAAGTTCGGCAATCCAAAATTTGCATACGCACAACACGTCTTACTGTATCCCGCACTTATGCTAATTTCCACATTTTCCTGCCTTCCATTTTATGGTTGCTATCGTTGCTATTGTCATCCGTCCTTAGCAATTGTCCGGCAGTGTATTAGTCCGATTTGAAAACTTCTTGTTGTATTGGGAAGCTTGAAATATGCGAATGCCGATCCTTTGTTTCGTTCTTATTTTTTACGATGTACAATTTCGCCGCTAGAGGGCGTAAATGCAGATGATGTCGAATTCAAAAATACGTTTTATTCCACATTTTTGCTTCTAAACTGCTAATTGAAAAAATTCTGTTATCTTTCTATTCCATTTATGTCGAAGAGTATTTTAGATATAGTTTCTTTTTCAAATTACGCATAGATTTTCAGCTAGGGGACGTTCAAGTAAATTACATTTTCCCCTATAACTCTTCTTCTAAAACGAAGATTTGAAAAAAATTCCTTCAGCAGATACACCTCCTGATGGAAAATCTTTCGCATGCAATTTCAAATTTTTGGTAAAGAACACTTTGGCCACCAGCGGGCGTAAGTGTTAATTTTTGCTTCTGATGTATTTGCCATAAAATCTGAGCTTCTAAAATATCGATTGAAAAAATTCTTTCGTGGACTGATGCCACTCACATCTATAAACATTTTCGGAATATTTTCTTCTTAAAATATTCCACAGTTTCTCCTCCAGGGGCGTAGATGTATATCTTATTTTTGTCAATATCTCTACTTCTAGGAGGCCGATTTGAAAAATTCCTTCTTTGTTGGATAGTGTTTTCAGTGTGACATGTTCTTCATATAATTTCAAAATTTTCAAATAATTCATAGAATTTCAGCTCTCCTTATATCTCTGCTTCTAAATCTCTGATTTGAACAAATCTTTCTGCACCGGATACAACTTCTGATGGGAAATCGTTTACACATAATTTCTGATTTTTGTAAAAAAATGGTTTGGCCACCAGGGGGCGTAAGTCTTGATTTCTGCTTCTTACGTATTTGCAGCAAAATATGAGCTTCTAAATTCTCGATTGAAAAAAACGTCGTTTGTAGACCGGTACTACTCATGTCGACAAAACTTTTAGAAAAAATTTCTTCTTAAAATAAGGCATGGTTTCTACGCCAGGGAGTGTAGATGTATATCTTATTTTGGCAATACCTCTACTTCTAGGAGTCCGATTTGAAAAATGCCTTCTTTGTTGGATAGTGTTTCTAGTGTGACATGCTTTTCATATAATTTCAAAATTTTCAAGTAATTCATAGGCTTTCCGCTAAGTGGCGTAAAAGTAAACATTTTTGTCTTTTGCTCCACATAACTGGAGAAATAATACTGTCAATTCAGGGCCTGACTGACCAGCAATCGCCGGTCACATTGGGGCCAAATGGAAACAAATGAAAAAATATTCAGAATCGTTGAAAACGAGTGCGAGAGTTACGAAGAGTGTGTATGAATATCCACGCGCGCGCTTTGGTTGATAAGAACAGTGACTTAGCGAAGGCCGGCTGTTCCACTCTTACTAGGGGAGGGAAGGTCACAAGTTCGTTATGCTGAACGGCGCAGAGTGAATGCGCGTAGACTTAGTACAGTGGTGGAGTGAACGCTCGTTCCTTGGCTGGAACGAGATAGCGTCACAAGTCTGGGCAGAGGAGACTTAAGATCTTTTATGGTCGTAGGCACTAAAAGGTTCAGGGGCCTCCTCCCTCTTCTTATCCCTTCAGAAACTTTCATCCGTCAGATTAACAAAAAAAAAAAAAAAAAAAAAAAAAAAGGAGGGAGGGGGGGGGGGCAGTCAAGAAAAAGGTTTTTACACTTTTTTAAAATGCCTTCGCTTTCTTCGCTTCCTGGCACTGTTTCTTACAGAACGTTCTGTAAGAAACAGTGGTAGTGTAATAATTTTGTCTATCCGTGCACATAGAACTTTTTGATTTCAGAGATATTTCAAATAATATTTTTGCGGCTAATAGGAAATCAATGGATATTAAGTTTGGCACTTTTAATATCCCATATACTTTATGCACTGCAGTTATCATAAACATAATTTTGAGGCTAATAGGGAATCAATGGATGTTAGGTTTGGCACTTTAAATACCAGTATCCCATTTATACCTGCACTGCAGTTATCAGAAGCAGAAGAATACAAATTAAATGCAAAAGTTCCGGTTTGAAAATGGAAAAGTAGGAACTGCAGGTTTTTGAGTAAGAGTATCATTGAAACTTTTTATTGCTTTTTTAAAAGCTAGTTTTAAGTCGATTTAAGGAATAGAAAAGGTGAGAATACTTGATAATTATCACTGTTAAACCAAGGGAGCAGAAAGTAAAGAGAAAATGTTGTTGCAATACCATATAAATTACTTTTAAGACTATTAAATGAGATAGTGTGATATTCTCAAATTTCTTTATTTTTCCAGTCTAAATATTAATAACTCTTTTCGTTTAAGATGGTTTAGTGGGATTAGGGCCAAGAAAGAACTTGATTGTCCTAAGAAGAGTTATCCTGTGAAGAATATTTCTCTCTTCATTGATTATCCTACCACGAAGGAAAAAAACTATTAACAGCAAACACGCCCGATCATCGGGAATTGTTTTACAAGTACTCCTCATCGCAACTCGGGAAGAAGGTGGGAAGGTTCCAACACAGATGTGTTGTTCCCTTGGCTGGAAGTACCATGAAAGCAATTTATAATACAGCAGGCTAGTTAAGAATTCGCCTTAAACAATGAAAAGTGTGGGAAGCGTGAATACCTTCTTTACCAACCACTAATAGGAACTCAAAATTATTTTAACCGTTCCTTTCAAAATAAGTACATCGATAAGAACTCGACAATTCGAAATATCCGCAACAGCAAGAAAAAAATATGTTATTATTAATATGAGAAAGTAAAATATCAATTGACAATACAAAGTAGTCGCTTTAAAGATTGATTTGCTTCGGTCCGTGAAAACCAAAACTGAAAATCCAATTATATGTTTTCGGGGCCCCTGAAATAGCGAGGCCATAGGCGCGCGCCTAGTGCGCCTAGCCGGAAATCCGCCCCTGAGTCTAGGTGATACTTTGTTTTGTGTAGAACATTAGTTGTACGTGGACATTCGTCGTTCAGTATTTTACTGTAATTTTCGCGCTGTGATTTGTGGCATTCAACTGTAATTTTCTTTCACAGGCAAGTTGAATGAGAAGTTATAGTGGCACTAGCTTCAGTTTGAGAGCAGGTAATTACTTAATTCAATTCAATAACAATTCTTTAGTATTCTACTTTACTAGTATATTGGTCATTCAGTCATATAACTTAATTTATATGAAAGCTGCATCGGGGAAAATGCTACTGCAGTAGAATGAATAAATTAATAATAAAAATTAACGAAGTTTTTTCATATTTGGTTTAGGTGCTTTCGATAATAGAAAATTCATTACGCTTAAACAATATTTGACATTTCTTTTCTAACGAATTAATTTTTTATTTCCTGGCTGAATGAAGCTGACAGAAAATAGACAAACCTAGTGGAAAGAAATTAATTTACAAATCTGCAACTGAAAAACGTTACGAAAGTAGGAAGTGTGAATTAGAGCGAGGGCAAATCCAAAGCAGAGGAAGCTATTTGGATTTGGGCTCCGACCAACAACATCAACCGATCATTATTCACCTATCGCATCTTCAAGCACAGAACATACGAAAGACGTCAGCTGCATCCTTTTTTTCAACAATAAATTGCTTCAGTTGGCAACCTGATCTTAAAATTTAAATAACCATAAATGTGCTTCAGAGCGCAGGTTTATTTTTCTCTCAATGATAAAAGTTTGGGAATTAAATTTCTTAGAAACATTTAAATAACTGTACAAAAATTCAGCAAGCAGGCATCTTCTGCATAGAAGTGGATTCCACACAGGATGTTTCAGTTCCAGATCAGCTAGCGCTGTGTGTTAGATATGTGCTAAATGGTAGAGTCTCTATGAGATTGTTGAAGCTGGCTGTTACACATAAAACAACAGGCGAGGCACTCTACATTAAGATTAAAGGCAGAACTTGAGAAGCTTCAAATCAACATGAAGCAAATTGTTGGATGTTCGTTCGATGGAGCTGCAAATATGAGGGTCCAAGCGTTCATTGTTGCGCTCATGCGCTGAATTTGGTCCTCACAAATTCGATAAAAAGTTATAAAAGAGCTAAGGATTTTCTTGGTCTCTTGCAGAGTACAATGGTTTTCATCTCAGAATCGCACAAGCGCAAGCTGGTTTGGATCAAAGTTAATGAGTCAAATGAAAATCAGCAACTGTTGCCCCGGCTTCAGAAGGTTGGTGAAGCAAGGAAAGAACATTGAAAAGTGTCTTCGATGACTTGAATGTTCCATTTGAAGATTGCAACAAGTACTTTACTCTGCTACTCTGCTTCTTCACTTATTGTAAATAGTAGTGATTTTGCATCTGATGGGACATTTACAGCAAAGACATTACTCGAAAACTGGTGCAAGTTTGAGAACTTCATGTTGCCTTCATTTACCGTGATTTATTCAATGTTTCGACTCCTGCCCCCAAGTATCTCCAAACAAGTGGTCTCAGTTACCTGGCAGAAAGCCAAATGATAAACACCTTGCATGGGCAAATCCATGCAAAAAGAGACAACTATGAAGTACTGCACAACATCGCCACTGATTTTGTGTCATTTGAATGAACGTTTAGCTGAGAAGAAAGTCTACATCGAAATTGAACCTAGCTTACCATCGAAGCGAATCCCGATTGGAAAGCAAAGAGCAGGAGAATTAGCTGCTGATGAGGCGAGACAAACTGACACATCACCATCCAAGAAATTCGAAAGAGATGTTTATTTTGTGATCACTGATACAGCAGTACAGCAAATAAAAGAGATATTCATCTTCAATGAAGAACTTATGAAGGATATTGGATCCAAGAAATTTCAAGAACCTTCAGATTGCCGAAATATCTCGTGAGGATCATATGCTTTGAAAATTGGTTCAACTTAAAAAATCGCACTGAGTTGTTCAGAGAATTGATCCAATTTGTGACTCATTATGCAGACTACAATGCAGTTCAGAAAACATCTCATTCTGACAGATTTCGAATACACTGACTATTATCAGAGCCACACTGAAGAACAGCCTGAGATGAAATGGGTATCTTCACTGAATCGTATAAGTGTGGAGAAAAGGAAAAGTGCAAACACTGTCTGTCTACTTTGCGCTTTGGAATGACTGCATGAGTTAAATGGTAACGGGTCATTTTATACTTCACTGTGTCTTGTTTACAAGTTTGTGCTAACGGTATCGTGTAACAGGTTTCCTGTGAGATATCTTTTTTCAGTTCTGAAAATCATAAAAAAATCGTTTGCATTCTTCATTGAGTCAAGAATTTTTAGAGGATTTCGTTTTGTTTTATGTTGAAAGAGATTTTAACTTCGGTTATGATAACGTAATTGATGATGTTGCTGCTAGTTCAAGCGAATTGTCTAGAATGCTTAAGTTGTAATGATAGACTGCGAAAGTGCATCAGTCAGGATCAATGAATAAATTCTGATCAAATTAAATTTAGTGCCAAAACCAAGATAAATCATTACAAGACATGTAAGGCTTGTGTAATATATGTGTTTATCATTTAGTCAATAAATAATATAATACATTTTTCCTAGATTTTATATTACATACCAATTTTGGTGCGATATGCTGAAGGTTGGAGAAGGTTGGGAGAATCATTAGGCATTTGGGGTCAACACAATATCACAGCCGGTGGGGCCAACTTAGCCAGTACACTAGACAGTCACACTAGCCAGTCTGGCCCTGTGTCAATCGATCAATCAATATTTTTGTGTTCGCAAACTAAAACTGAAATGATAGTTTTCAAAGAAAGCTTTTATTTTATTACAATTATTTTCGTTTTTAAAGAAACACAATTTTTCTTCAACAACATGTTACTTCTAGTATTAAAAGAAATCCGTCTTGTTGCACGATGATATTTATTCAGCTAAAAAATGAAATCTATATACAGTTTATCTATATACGGTATATAGATTTCATTTTTTAGCTGAATAAATATCATCGTGCAACAAGACGGATTTCTTTTAATACTAGTATTCATGCACGAATTATAGTGTCTACTAACATGTTACTTCTATATTTCAAGGGTTTGAAAATATCTGGATGCGACGGTTACTCATAATCTGTGTAATGAACTTCAATATTTTCTTCCACATGCTTGTTTCTTTCATTCGAAAAGTTTCAACTTTCTGGAATTTTTGGCCCTACCTTTTCTCAAAACGAATGTTCTGTTTCCAATGCATTCCGATAACTGGACATCAGTAAAATCAGAGTTAAGTTGACTATCGTTTTACATTAATTATACCGCTTACTTAAGTACAGGCAGACATGTATTTCATAAGAATCAGTTCACTGCAGTTTTTCCTTTTTGAAACGGATTAATGCAATTGAATCTCCAGCGATGAAACTGGCAGACATGCGTGCGTATCGTGTCTTTTTTAAACGAAAAGATATTTTTATTACGAAGTAAGAACGCACCTATTTTTTTCTATTTTTAAAATATTACGCACTTGTTTTGAAATAAAAAGCAACTAAGAAAGCTAAATCTTATGTCAAAGAAAACCAGTTTGTAAATTTCTAAGAAAAAGTTGGAGGAAATTTAAGAAGGTAACAGAAGGAAACGAAGTGATGAAAGACGGAAAGCGTTCTGAAAGAAAACCAAAAGCTTTTGCGGTGTGTGTGTGTGTGTGTGTGTGTGTGTGTGTGTGAACGTTCGACCTCCAAAGCACAAAATTTATTCTAAAAGAAGTTCCAGACTATTTTTCCCTGGAACGTACAGTCAAGAGTTAGTGATAAAAAACAAGACCCTGCGAGTATGCTAAGTACCAAGACTCAGAAATCCAGCAGTTGGGCAATCCAGGTACTTAATCACTTTTTACAGTTAACAGTGCATTTCCACTAGCCATATTTATCTTTTCAAGTTTTGTGTCAGTTTTTAGGTCAAACAGAAGACCCTCTTAAGCGAAGAAGCAGAGATTCTCGTATAAGAGCGCAAAATAACTCTAACAGTTGGGAAACTGACTGGCAGGATACCGGAAACACGGAAACCAAGATTATAAATCTAAGGAGAGATTTTGTTCGAGTTGCAGCTAACATTTTTCGTTCAGCGGCCAGTAAATAACAAATGAGACATGAGACAAAGATAAACAACATATTTGACTAGTATATCTTCGGAAAAGACACACTAATCTCTTTGAAAGATATATTTCTCTATGTATAATACCCAAACATTTCAAAAAGAATTTCAACAAAGAGTTTCACTTTACTTTACATCGTTTTACTATTACTATTATTAGGATTTCTCCCTTTACTAATTGCATGAATGTTTTAAGTAATGAATGTATCACGTCTTGATCTTCTGCTACTCAAGAGCTTAAATGTATTACAAGACAGTAATTAGCCTTAATCACTACTACTTTCTAGTAAAAAATTTAGGGAAGAAAAAAGGACTTGTACCATCCATTACTAATGAGGTCGTTTCTAATTCCGAGAAAACTTTGTTCAGATTTCTAGACCAATTATCAAAGCACTAATTTAGCAAGTAGTATTGAATCTTGTTGATAATAAAATAACCACGAGATAATGTTTGCAGCACTTTCTGTTTTTATTTTTCGCAGTTCTCATCTTTTACTTATCCTCCTCTTTTTTTCGAATTTTTTTTTTCCTGAAGGAGCAGCAGTCTAGCTCATTTTTTTTTCAACGTAGCTAACGTAGCAGTGTACTCTACATATCAAAATCTGCATATCATAAAAAAAATGGACGGTAAGATATTTTCTGTCTTAAGAGCACATACTGGATAATTTGCTTGAGACGAATCAATCCTATATTTCCTAATACCTAATGAAAATTTCTTTGTTATGTATTCGTTTTCGACACCTCTCATTGGGTTTTATTGCCCTCTACGAAACTCTAAATTATTCTAAACAAAAACAAATGAGAATTTACGTGACATAGCCATTCTCAATAGATCAAATACTGTAGTTACACTCACGGACAATGAAATTTGCGCACCAAGAAGGAAGCATCGGATTGAACTGAAATTTTATGAACGTAATGATACAGATAAATGATACACATGATGGCAAAAACAGAGCTGCAAGACAATTACAGAGGATTCTGTGGCACGCAGTCCGGCCATCTTCAACAGCGCGTCGCACCGCCTCGTGTGGCGATACATGCTGCAATACGGTCCGGCATGGAGGCAAACAGACGCCTGATGTTGTCCTGCGGCAGACTGGCCCACACGTGTTGGACGGTGTGCTCCAAATCCCGGATAGTGCAGGACGGCGGTAGCTGGCGTTTCAACTGGTCCCACACATGCTCGATAGGAGACATGTCCGGAGAGCGGGCAGACCATGGAAGTGTCGGGACATGACGTAGGCAGTCCTGGACAACCCGAGCCGTGTGCGAGCAGGCATTATCTTGCACCTGGATTCCCGGCAAGGAATGGGAGCGCATGGGGCCGTAGGATCTCATCCACATACCGCTTGCCCGCCATTGATCCACGTACCACTGCTAGAGCTGATCAGCTATCGTAGGCTATGGCTCCTCAACCCATAATGCCTGCAGTGGGGGAGGTATGGCGGTCGATTTCGAAGTTGAGATTGTGCCGTTGACCCAGGGACCTCCACACTCGGACACAATGATCATCTGTCCCCCAAACGAAGCGGCACTAATCGCAAAAAAATTTCACGTCGCCAGTCTGTGGCGTTCCACGTCGCTTTGGTATGGTGCGAATGCAAACGAAGCCGGCGATGTTCCGGTGTTAATGGTAGCACACATAAGGGGCACTGGGATCGCAGATTCGCTTCCGCGGGACGTTGGGAAATGGTTCGTGGGCACAGAGGAGCCGCTATATCTGGCTTCTTAGTGGACTGAGTCCCCTTGGAATCCGTTCTTATCTGGCGCACGATCCGTCGATCCTCTCTACCGGTGGTCCTCCTGGTCCGTCTGGAGCCGCTCCGCCGTGTGGCACTGCCGTCATGTGTCCAGTGCTCCCAACACAGTCGGACGGTATGATCAGAACAATCCACGTGGCTGGCTGTACGGCGCACCGATCACCCTGCGATTTTCAGCCCGATGATCAGGCCTCTCTCAAAGTCCATAAGTTGCGTAAATCGACGTCTCTGGCATCTACCCGGCATTCTTGTCACTCTGTACTCTTGCTCGCGTCGGCCGGTGCTTTTCGCTTTCATGGGGCAAGGACTACACGCCGGTTTATAAGGCTTCCGGTTCGTGCTTGCAGCGCCACCACAGGGTGTGCGGTCATGCACAATCGCACCAAACGTAGATGATTTGCATACCAACAAGCAATCTAGCTATTTGCAAAGTTCCGCGGTTGTAACATCTTTTTTCTAGATCCGCAAATTTCGTTGTCCGTGAGCGTAGTTTGTTGTTCCGCTTGGTGTGGGGCTTTTTGGCGTTTTTTTTTTTTTTGCGGGTGGCACTTAGAGAAAGTGGGAGTATACGTTTCACTTGGTAGTTCAGTGAAATCATGTAAATATGTAGGCAGCTTATAATTTCATGTTTTAACTGACAGCCTCCTAAAACTTTACACTGAATTTGCAAATTATTAAGAATAGCTAATGGAAAACAGACACGTGTTCTCTATTTATATACATACGCAACTACGACGTTGAGATGACTTTATAGACAGCCAATGCAAATGATTCAGACGTGTACAAAGCATAGATAGCTGCAATATGGAAAAGACTCGAGATTAAAATGATTTTGATATCGAGATTATAATGGACCGTGGAAGCGCAGGTGCAAGCATCTGGTAAATAACAAACCTTCTAGCCTACGAATGAACAGATGTATATAGGATGTACAATGAGTGTGTATAAACAACAAAACAAGCGGTCAGTGGTCTTCCAGGGGGAAGAGACGACTGGCCAATGTTTGAGAGCAACCGCTGCTCGAGAGGATTGTACGAGGTAACAGATGAGCTCATAATGTTCTTTATTCTACAATGAAAAAAAAAGATATATGAAAAATATACAGATGAAGAATGATGGATATTTATTTACATCATGAGTACATTACAGGCGAGATGAAGGGAAAAACATGAAAGATTCTTTAAAGTTTGCAAACATTTTCACGACAAAGTTTTTGTTTTCCCTGTTCATCATAAACAGTAGAACACTTGATTTGGATGAATATCAATCCATATGTAGAAAGGTTCCGAATAAGCAAAAATTGTCAAATCTGGATTCGTCGGAGAAGGCAACCTTTTCCCACTCTTCCACTGTCCAATGACGGTAGCCCCATGCAAACTGCAGGCATCGTTGCCGAAGGACCTGGGTTAACATGGGCGCCTCGACACAGCTTCGACTCCGGAGACCTATGCGTAACAGGGTTCGCGCTACAGTTATCGGGGACACGTACCTGGGTGTACCGGCATTCTTTTTCGTGGTCAACTGCTGCACTGTTGCGCGTCGATTGCTCTTTACCAGTCAACGGAGGCGACGTTCTCCCCTGGGGTCGATGAACATTGGAGATCCACGGTTATGATGTCGGGGGTATTCGGGGTCCCACGAATTCTATTTTATCTGAGATGCCCTCACCCTTTGTGCGGTAGCCGATGATCTTTCCTTTTTGAACATCCTTCAAATCACTGCTTGTGTCCATTGTACTCACGTAACGCTCATCTGTCCTGGCCGACCGCTTATATCTCCGTTTGATCGACCTTGTCGCGTGCCCTCTGTGAACGCGCCTGGGCCGGTACAGTATAATTCCGGGAGTGGTCATATTATTTTGATACGACTATGTATAGCTGGCCTATGAAGAGTGGTATAAGTATTAGATAGAAGGTATTGGTATTCATGGTGGGCGTGATGGCTAGAACAGATCTTGGAAAGTAATGCAAAAACATAAATAAACAACGGAGAAATTGTTTAACAATTTGAGTAAATATGATGCACATCGCCTATGGTATGAGGCAGTAACGGCGTTGGGAGATGTAAGCTGAAACCTGTAAAGTACAGTCAGGAAGTATGTGGTGCAGACGATGCCAATGGGTGTAAGTTTACTTTGGATGAGTATCAGTTGATTGGACTACAATCAATATGGAACAAAGCTGAGAAGGTCTTATGTTAGGAATGGAGCACGAGGAGACATCGCGAATGCTGAAGCTCTCATGTAAGTTGTGGTGGTTATGGAGTGCAAAAGGTATGACTAGTCTTGTAACGTAATCGTAAACGACAGTACAAGAGGAGTGGCTCTCAGACCAGGGTTTTTGACAGGTGGTCCATTTCTGTAAACTTTAACAACACTGTCCTCGAACATTTGACAAGTGCAGCTGTTTTGCCAATACTCGCAACAATGCTTCGAGCACCCACGATCATTCCACTTTCAAAGCCCGTCAGACTGCGTCTTTTGCCCACTATTTCTTGCGGAATGAACTTCATTAGTCTCTGCATGCCTTCAGCATTCCCCTTTTTACACCAATTCAGCCATCTTGCATTAGCAGCATCTGTGGGATAGCTAATTTAAATAAAATCGACTGGTGGTCATAATAATTTGGCTACTCAGTGTATATGTTTTTTTTCATTAGTAGGTAAAATGTCACCGATCCAAAAATTCTGAACTGCCCTTAATGCTAAATTTTCATTGTTTCGTTTATAATTTTACTTTATTCCTTGAACAACGTATGCGATTCAGAGGGCACTGCACGCATAAGACTTTTCTTACAAAAATCGTTTTCCTCTTAGAAAGGAAACGTCAGTGTTTTTTTCTTTATTTTTTGGTAAAAAAATTCAGACTCTACGCATCAGAGAAAAGAGGCTTTTAACACTGTTTCTGATTTATTTTTTACGTTCCTTTCAACACGCGTTAGTCTGAGTTTTTAACTTGGTTTTCGCCAGAGATTATTAAAATCTCTGCTTCTGCCCAAGGCACATTCCCACCTTTGAGTCAAAGGAAACTTCATAATCTTCAACGAAAAGGAGCATTCCTACTCCCAAATGAGCTGTGGTTCGCAGAAATCCATAGTCAAAGATTAAGGAGTTTCCGAAAGAAATTCTGTGGAATGCGATGTGGAATTCTTCCTGAATGCTACACAAATAAATGAGAGTACTAATGAACTTCTAAGGGATTATTCCATGCAGCAGTAAATAAGAAACAGTGGAGAACTCGAGAAATAGTTACTCCATTGGTGACGGGAATTAAGGCCCTGAAGGACTAATACACATCTTTATATCGAATTCAAAGATGATATATTTATTTATTTATTCATTCACCTAGTTCGTTGCAGTATAGAAGTTTGCGAAGAGCTTCGAAAATATTAATTTAGTTACTTCGAGGGTTAAAATTGTTTTCAGTTCCTCTATGATGTTTCAGAAATCTAACATAAAAAGAACTAGTTGAAACATGGGTAACGTGTTTTGTGATCAGTGAAATAATTAAAGGAAAGAAATATGGAATACATTTACAGAACGAATAAAAATGGAAAACGAATTTATTGAAAAAGATGGGAATTTAATTAATAAAATTCTAGATAATTTCAAGGCGAATTTAATAAATTAAATAGAAACTTTTAGTACAAGGCAGATGCTAAAGAATACCCCACAATACGTTGAACGTCTTGAAGTTTCATTTAATTTATTCTAATAAAATGTGGATCCCCTATGCAATTTGATAAAGTTTCTATTTTAAAGATTTAGTTTTTTAACAAACTGAGGAAAGATAAAAGACCAACAGTAACAAGAGTAAATATTGCAATCCGTTACAATTCTGAGAAAGTCAGTAATGAAATTTCAAGAACAACATTTTAATGCTCAAATTTGAATACTACAGTAGCACTGTGATTCGGGGTAGTTTTAGTAAATGTTTCGAGAATTATCTAGTCAATGTTTCGAGAATTATCTAGTCAATGTTTCGAGAATTATCTAAGCAATGTTTCGAGAATTATCTCAAAGCATTGACTAAAACTAGGATGATAATACAGTCAAAGTAATCAGTTTTGCAAATGTCTCCATTAAAACGCTTGTGTTTGCTGGATAACTGTATCGCGCAAAACTTAAGGACGAAGTGGAAAAAGTAAAATAACACCGTAAATAGAATTGCACCAAAACATAAATTAAC
This sequence comes from Macrothele yani, assembly GCA_039090855.1. Lineage (NCBI taxonomy): Eukaryota > Metazoa > Arthropoda > Arachnida > Araneae > Macrothelidae > Macrothele > Macrothele yani. Next base: position 59,254,740 of record CM076989.1, on the reverse strand, counting down.
TTAGGACGTGTCTGAGAACAGGAGCAACAGCACATGCGTAATAATGAAGCATGATGTGTGGTTTGCGTGAGGTGAGAATAAAATGTTCTCACGCAGTCCAATAGCATCAGTTGAACGGAAGTCACCGGACGGTGTGCATAACTCTTACAGACGGTCGATTGTATTTGTTGTGTGCTAGAGACGACGGAATGGCTCGTCGAAAACATCTGGATGATTTTACTTGTTGTCGGATAATTGGGAGTCTCGAAGAGGGAAGAACTGTGATGAGTGTGGCCCAAGAGCTCGGCATCACCCACAGCATCGTATCCCTTACGTAGTCGGGCTTCAGGATTACAGGTACAAAGAGGTTGCAAGGGCTGTCAAAGCACGATCAAATTTAGCTTGTTACAAAGCGCACACACACCACACTTCAAAATCGTCATCTAAAACCTCAAGGTTTAAAATACGTCTTTATTTATAAATTTAAAAATATGGTAGTTTAAAAGCTTTAGCGAGCACTTTCGCGACCACTATGGTCGCATCTTCAAGCCGGTGAGTTAAATCACATTAGAGCGGCGCTTGGTATAAATAGTTACAGACATGAGCACATTGACTGGTGGATCTTCCCATGGGTATTGTAAGACGAAATTTCTCCAGGCACTAGGGATGTAGACAGGAACGTCTTCATTGCAGCACTCAGGTCCAAATTTTATAATACACTGCTGGCCACCCAAAATGCAATACCAAGAAGGAAGCATCCGATTGGCCTGAAATTCGCAGCGTGCGTCGCCGCGAGAGGACATGCAAACGATTAGCATTGCAGGGCATACGCAAATCATGTGCACCCGGCACGCCACCGAGAAGCACTATAAGAAGGGCGCACAGAAGGCAGTGAAAGTGAGTTGTGGTGCCGGACCTCTGCGTGGGAAGCTTCCTGATGCCTCGTCGCAGAATACGGAAGTCATTCCAGCACGTTTCCGAGTCGACAGATGACGAATAGCGGCTTATCGCGACAGCGGTTTATCGTACCGAGACATCGGCGCCCGTGTGGGACGACATCCAGCCTCAGTGAGGCGAGTATGAATTCGGTGGGTGCAGGAGGGACGGATGGACCGACGTGAGCGATTGCCGCAGCCGCGGAACACCACCGAACGAGAGGACCGGCACGTTGTGCGGCAGGCATTGACAGCTCGCAACGCCACATCACGAACGTTAGCGCAGGAATTAGGGTGTGCTGCGCAACAACCTGTGTCAGCACGTGTCGTTCGACGTCGTCTGCAGGAGCACCAACTTGTCTCACGGCACCCATTGCTCCGATTACCATTGGCGTTACACCACCGGCGAGTGAGGCGTCAGTGGGCAGTTGAACGCCGCACCTGGACTACGGAATGGCACGACATTATCTTCTCCGACAAATCCCGCTTCTGCCTGCAACACCACGATGGTCGGATCCGCGTGTGGCGGCACCACGGCGAGAGACTATATGACGCCTGCATTATGCATCGCCATACCGGTCCGTCGCCTGGCGTTATGGTTTGGGGCGCAATTGGATATGACATCCGCACGTCTCTGGTACGCATCCCGGTACACTCAACAGCCACCGCACCCCTCTGATACGCACCGCGGTACAATCAGCAGCCACCGCACCCCTCTGGTACGCATTGCTGGTACACTCAACAGCCACCGCACCATCTCCGACGTTTTGGAGCCTGTAGTCCTCCCTTACCTGCCCGACCAGCCGGCGGCCACGTTTCGACAGGACAATGCGCACTCGCACGTGGCACGCATAGTGCAACAATTATTCACGGCCCACCAGGTGTCACTGCTGCCGTGGCCCGCCTGTTCTCTCTATATGTCGCCCATCGAACACGTCTGGTAGCTGATCGGCAACCGAGTGGCCCGGCAAGCACCACTCGCGGCCACGCCTGATGAACTGTGGCAACGTGTGGAAGCAGCCTTGACCGACATACCCCAAGTCCACATCCAAAGCCTCTTTCGTTCGATGCCGCAGCGTGTAGCGGCCGTTATTGCCAGCCATGGGGGCCACACGAACTATTGATGTATGCGTGTTCCGCAAGTCGCACGGGCCTGTAAGCTCAATCGTTTCATCTTTGTATCTGTTGTTATGTGTCCAGTAAATCTGGCTTTGCTATCTCGTGTCCTTCTTGGTGTTGCATTTTAGGTGGCCAGCAGTGTATATAGGCTCTTAGTGAGGAGCATAGAGCTTTTTTGTAGAAGCTGCTTGTGACCATAGTGGTCGCGAAAGTGCTCTCTAAAGCTTTTAAATTATTACCATATTTTTTAAATTGTAAATAAAGACGTATTTTAAATCTTAAGTGTTTAGATGACGATTTGGAAGTGTAGTGTGTGCGCTTTGAAACAAGTTAAATTTGATCGTGTTTTGACAGCCCTTGCAACCTCTTCGATTTGTAGCGCGAAAAATACCTTTGATTTTTAGATTTTTTTATTACAGGTACAATTCTGGTTCAGCTCTGCGGTGGAGGTCGTCCACCAAAAACCATCTCCAGTGAGGACAGCTCTCTGCTTCTGAGGGCCATGAGGGATTGACACCGGTCAGCAAGTAACCTTGCAAAACAACTGAACATAAGCACAAGAAGCACAATATCACGGTTTACAGTGGTCAGGCGACTACACAAAAGGTGGACTGTTTGGCCGAAGACCAGTACGCTGTGTTGCATTAAAAACTGATTACCGGAGACACCGATTACAGTGATCCAGAGATCAAAATACTGGACAGTAGAACAGTGGGGTACGGTACTCTCTTTCAATGAGAGTAGATTTAGTGTCTCTAGCGATTCGGGACGTCAGCTTATCTGGCGTGAGGTATGCACTCGATATCGCCTCAAAAACATCAATGAAATAGATAGATATGGCGGTCGCGGTGTTCTCGTAAGTGAAGACTTTTGAATTGATGGACGCACGGAGCTCCAGATACTTGACGGAAGTACTGTAACGGGTGCACGCTACTGTAATGAGGTTTCTTCCTCATGTTTTTCTGTTCCAGGTGTCATTGGCCCACAGTTGGTGTTAATGGAGTTTAGCTCCACACTCCATCTTACTTTGGCTGTTGATTAGCTGTTGAAAAGTAAAGACATTCAGGGATGGATTGTCCAGCACGTTCCCCCGACCTAAATCCCATAGAACACATGTTAGTCGCTCTGGGGAGGCGCATTCCGATACGTTAACATACACCAGAAACCGTTCAACAGCTGAAGACGGCCTTGACGGAAGAATAGGCGATATTACCACAAGAACTCATCAACAACCAAGTCTGAAGTCTGGACAGACCGTGCAAATCATGCATCAACGTTAGGGGTGATCATATCCCTTACTGAGGACCTCCTCTTCCGTTTGCACCGTCTTGTGTCATGCCACCGAGTACTATGTACCCAATTCTAATTAAAGTTCCGGTATATTCTTTAGAATCTGCAGTTGTGTCAGTGTTGTTTGCGTCATTATTTAGGTAAGTGATGAAGTTCCTATGGTTTGAATTTCACATATCCAGGCTGCTCTTGTGCGACGCTATAGGTCAAAACCTGGCTCGTCCTTAAGTGTTGCACACCACTGTAGTGTCTTAAGATACTGGCTTCAATTCTGGTTTGAGATGAGACAAGGGATATTGTAATGGATATACGGTTAGTTCTCTGTATCCCATGAACCCAGTAGCCTTTATTAATAACACTTTGTGTTCCAGCAGATAATTTTCCTTTTCGTTTTCTGGAAAAGATGAAGAAAGATATGAACAATAAATGTTCTCTATAAAACACTGTTAAATATATTTTGTGGTGAATGATATTCCAGTATTTAAATTTTAATTCAAGTTGCTTTGAAAGTTGCTATAAATGTTTATAATTCATTATTCAACCTCTCATGACCGAAATGGATTTTTCCTTATTTTTGTTAAGAAAGACAGACTAAATCAAATTAAATTAAATTAATAAATAAATAAGCAGGAAAAATAATTAGCCTCCGTAAAATTCAGAAAAACTGTCTGCTGTAGATGCCTACAATGCACGTTTTTTGTGTTTTGAGGACAGGAAGCATTCGTGGTAGTCCAGAGTTTGCATAGAATGTTGCAATGACGGAACTTTCTGTGCTAGCGGAGTGCACAAGTATGGAAGACTTTGAGCCACTAGATTCAGAAACTTTGGGTTTGATCAATACCGATGATCGATGGTCAAAAATGGGAAAATTGAAAAACTATATGTAAATATTGAAATTTCAGTACAAATGTTTTAATTAATTAATTTTCAGCACCATGGCAGTGATCAATCAAGAAAGTATTCAATAAAAAATACTGAGTAGTACGAATACAACTTCTTCGTCTCATTTGATGAAAGTAACTTTATCACAGTCACCCCGATGCTCTTTTAAAAACCAAAGTCAAATGTTCATTCATATGCATTTGCAAACTGAATCTTCTCCTGACTAATTTGGTATCCACACGATTGCCATGAGTAGATGATCAGGCTTTTAAATGACGAGAACACAGTTATTTATACAGTACGCCACAGAAGTCCCGAAAAACGCCATTGAAATTTTTATTGGTTGCTTTTCCAGAAAAACCAAGACAGCCATTTCTTTTTAAAGCAAGAGGGGCACTCTGGGAGCATAGAACCAGGGGTGGGCTAGTGACCTTGTAGGGAGCGGGCTGGGGGTTACTCGAAATTTTCAAATGGAAAGAGGGGTCGTGTGACATATCGTTGGAAAGATCTCCGAAAATGTAGTAAGTTGGTTTTTGAATTTTTGTTTCATTTATCTTTGTTAGGAACAATTATTGAAAGACCCTGCATTGCTTCTGACACATTTGTGTTCTTTCTTTGGTTTGTGTGAATGTACTGCACTTATTGTGTTTTATGGCAAGGAACCACAATTCTGGCCGCGAATCGAGGGGTCTTGTGACCTCCTTGGGGGTGGGGAACAGGGTCATTCAATAATTGCAGATGGAAAGGAGGTTGGGTAGTGTAATACATCACTGGAAAGATATTTGTATTTGATGTAACATGATTATTACTTTTTTCCATATCTTTATTAGGTAAAATGTAGGCCAAGGTCGTGAAATTATTTTGCTGAGAAATATTTCACAAATTTATTTTCTTGCACCTTTTAGTTCTGAAAACTTATCATAGTCGCTTCAGAGCCAAGATGAGATTCTGTGGGAATTAAACCAAATCTGCATATGTTTGCAAAACGTGATGTTGCCTTGATAGTCTGTAATGAAGTTTGCTGTCGTCGTTGCAGATCATCAGTCAGCATGGCGTTGTAACATTATGCAAATAGAGTGATGTGTTAATTATGCAGATTTCTGCCTGCTGTGTTTTTGTCTTCGGACAGTAGCGAAATGTTAGTGGCATTTAAAGTTTCCGCTGACATTCGAAGGTCCGTAAAACTTATGTTCTATGTTAGTTTGTGAAGATGACCCACACATATTCCACTCAGGATTATGTTCACCTATTGGTTTTGTACTTTATGAATAGTGAGAATGCGTCTCAAGCAGCTCGGCAATTTCACCAGCAAAACCTTGATAGGCCACAACCTTCTATGAAAGCAGTCTGTAATTTAATACACCTTTTCATGGAAACTGCAAGCGTCGTAGAGTGAAACAGAACGGAAAGATCAAAATCAGTTACTAATGTGGACACGGAAATCGACGTTTCAGCTAGTGTCGAAACAAATCAGACATTATCACGACGACATAGTGCTCAAGTGGCTGGTATGTCTCATACTTCCGTTCACAAAATTCTGAAGGCAAACAGATATCGTCCTTTCGTCCTTACAAAACAAAATTCATGCAGCAGCAGCTAACAACCGACCATAATAGGCAACTACAGTTTTGTCTATGGGCACGGCAACAACTGCAAAGCAATGAAAATTTTAAGCGAAGCCTCATCTTCACGGATGAAGCAACGTTCATCAGGCATGGGCAAGTCAGTCGAAATTGAACTTACTACTAGTCATCCACGAATCCGCATGCTCTTTCTCAGAGACATTCACAGTACATAGAAAAACTTAACGTATGGTGTGGTATCTGGGACGATGTAATTATAGGTCCGTTTTTTATTGAAATAAATTCAAATGGTGAGTACTATCAAAATTTGTTGGAAAATTAAATATGGCTCCGCTTGGAGCCATTGTGGATGCGAAGGCAAACTTACAGCCGTAATTCATACAAGAAAGAGCACCGACTCATCATTACCATCTGGCAACAGAATGGCTGAATGTGAAGTTTCCAAATAGATGGAATGAAAATAACGGACCTGTCCAATGGCCTGCTGGATCTCCAGATCTCACACCGTGTGACTTTTTCTTTGGGGACATTTCAAAAACTGTGTTTATCCTGCGAATTCCATTGTAGAACTCAGAGAAGAAATACACCAGAATGTCACTGAAATATCCCGGATACAGTTTGTGCTTTGCAAGGTGGATGGTGTGATAAGATTGAGTTGTGCATTGCTGCCAATGGTGGTCACTTTGAACTCATACAATCGGCAGGTATCGTCTAAAAATATCTGATATTGCGATACTTGGCCAATTCGTACGGCTAGTCGCTTCAGATGTAGGAAAGGAATGTCTGTAGGTATTGATTTGACTTCGAAAACGTGCCATTTTACAGTACTCCAAAGATGTAAAACTGGACGTATCTTTTGCAGTATTTTATATCCCCCGATTACACGTTAACCTCAACAGTTTGGCATAACACATTTGATAAAATAAAGATATGACAAAAGTTAAAAGCAGAAGTTGTTACCATTTATGACATCTTTCCGGTGATATGGCGTGACCCGGCTTTATCATGTAACACTTTGTGAAACTCAAAGCTCGGATCCTCACAATGTCGCAAAACCACTTGGTTCCTATCCTATATGGTGTCCCCTTTGGCGTAAAACATAACAACTTTTGTATGTTTTTTGAAATACAATGCGTAAAAAATTAAATTTGCGAAATACATCATCGTAACGAAGATGTATTACACTACCCTCCCTGCAATTATTACACAATTATTGAATGACCCTGTTCTCCACCCCCAATGAGGTCACAGGACCCGTCGATTCGTTGCCGGAAACTTGATTCCTTACCATAAAACACAATAAGTACAATACATTCACACAAATCAAAGAAAGAACACAAATGTGCCAGATGCAATGCAGTTTTACCTACCACTGATAGTGCACTTTAGCGTCGGTATTATGGGCTACAACTTTGTACCTAATAAAGGGAAACCAAAAATTTAAAAACCAACTTACTACATTTTCGGAGATCTTTCCAACGATATGTCACAATACCCGTCTTACTATTTGAAAATTTCGAGTAACACTCGTCCCCTCCCCGCTTCCTACGGGTACACCCCCAACCCGCTTTTATGCCACCAAAGTGTCCCCCTTGCCATGAAGGGAAATAGCTGTCTTGCCTTTTCTGGAAAAGCAACCAATAAAAATTTAAATGGCGTTTTTCGGGACTTCTGTGCCATATTGTATAAAGCATAATGCATTTTAAAGATGAACTAACGATTTGTGTGTTTAGTTCCTTACCGTTTCATTCGTTCAAAAACCTTTGTCAGATTTCTTCCTCTATTCTTCTGATGATGTTTGTGTATTGTTTTAAGAAACAGACATTAAGAGGATGAAGCAATCGATCTGCTTTAGGTGGAAGAATTTCAAATTTGACATCTTGAATGGTTTATTCACCATTTTTCTTCATTTTTTCAACCAGAGCTACCAGAAACTCTGCGTATCTGTAATTTTAAAACAAGTAGTTTTTCTTAATCGAGGTCCCTTTCTTTTGCGTCGAAACTGACGGCATTCTTTACCCAGTTTTTGACATCGCATGGGCCATTTTTCCTGATTTACTTGCATCTGCAGCAAGATTTCGGTATTTATCTGTAGCAGAACGAACATTTCTAGCAAAGCGTTTTCCAAACTCAACAGATGGTTCTTGAAAAGTTATACATCTTTTTCCAGAGTTTGGTGAAAGCATAGATGTAAAAATGAATTGCATAAGAATAAATTTTAGCACTAACTTACTGAAGAAGGCTTAAAAATTTGCTTATTCAATCCTCTTTTCAACAGTCTAGCATAGCCAGGAACTGTGAGCACAGTGATAAGCATGGCTTGATTACACTAACACTGGAAACTGTGCGAGCACAGGTCTCGGTTGTTTACGTTACCTTTACAAACGTTCCATCATAGTTAGGAACCGTGCGCACAGTATGCATAGGTAACTGCAGGCAGTCTAATTCACGTATGCTGTAACACATTCAGGGACATTATCCATATTCCGTCATAACCAGAAACTCTGGGTATCTGTCATTTTAAAACAATTCCACATATACAGTATACTGTGAGTAGAGATTTTTAGTGAGATACAAGGTGTTTCACCAACAAATCAAAGCATTGTGACAACAGTGATTCATATTCCATCGTCCACAGACGTCTTTTATGTAGCATTCTGTTTTTGGCGGGAACTGGATTATATTTATAACGTTGTTTATAACGAGAAACAGTACACCAATTAAGTAGTAGATAGTAACGCTGTACTAGTGATCCGATTTATTGGCGTAGGAAATAAACACATAAGCGTTTCCAAGCTTCCGCACATCAACCAGATGGCTTTTTCAAGGAAGTTAGACAGAAACTGCAAACTGAAAAATAGAACGCTTAACAATTTGAACGCGGGAACTTGACAATAAATAGATGCGACGTTTTATTCATTTAAAGATACGAGGCATCACGTTGGTTGCACGCGGGTTCCTGGTAGAGAAAAGGTGTTACTTGAAGAATTGGTTCCCAATTCGTGGCAACTCGAGCGAGACACAATCATTGCAATGTCGCTGTTGGTAATGATCTCCAAGGTTTCCCGAATGGCTGTACATTTAGGGGTAGAGTAGCTAGCTAATTTCTTTATATCATCCCACATAGGAGTAGCTGACTTGAATTTGACTTCTCTGGATAGTGCCGTGGCTACTTTACCGTATTTTGTGTCTCTTTTATGTTCGTTGATAAAATTAAACGCTCCTTATCCTCCACGCATAACAAAAAGCTGGATTACTTGAGATCTTCCCAGACTCCAAAGGCTAAAGATTTCACAATTCCATTCGTCAATATTTCCAACCAGACGCTTTCCGAAGATGAAACAAAAGTTTTGGAGCTTGGACCAAAATTCTGCTTCCGAACCAGATCGAACCCAAAAAGCGTCGTTTCCGAATTTGAAAGTGCAATATCGCGAGTTCCAAACGACTCAAAAGATGAACTACGCCAACTCTGTTCTTCTAAATTACAATCTTGGTATGATCCTACTAACATACCTAATAAATTTATAATTCCGAGGCCAGTTTCGATCCTTAGAAATGATCCGTCCATAATATGACTCTAACGAACAAATCTGGCAAGATAGCGGTTATGGACGCAGAAAACTACAATACGAAAATTGAACATTTTATCACTGTCTCTGATTCTATAGCCCTTCAAAGGAACCCCCTGAATTCTTGAATTGCGCATGTACAAAGTGCAGTCCGGTTACCCGCTATACCAGACGATCTTAGGAAAGCCGCCAGATTACCACCGGGACCTCAGATCCCAAAACTGTTCGGAAGACACAGCTTCGCCATTATTCTGTTTATATACTTGTCCCGGAAACCCACTGAGACCCATCGTATCCAGGAAGTCTGCACCAACGTACTATTTAGAGAAAGCACTATCCAAATTCCTACGTAGTTTTCTTCCTGAATCGGACTTAGTAATAAATTCCACTCTGGATTTTATAGCGAAAGTCAAGAAACTCACTGTCCTGCCAAGCGACATTATCGGCAGCTTCGACGTGGTTTCACTTTACCCCTCAATTCCCGTTCCAGAAGCCATCAGATCATTAAAGGAGGCCATATCTAATTCAACATTTTATACGCAATAGTCATGCCTCAGCATCTTCAAATTAATAGACTTGGTCTCTAATACTAGCTTCTGCAGTTTCCAAGGACAAGTATATAAACAGAATAATGGCGCTCCGATGGGATCCTCACTTTCGCCCGTCCTTGCAGAAGCAACATTTCGCCCAATTGAGCGGAATATATTCTCCAGCATTACCCCACGGCCTACCACTTGGCTGCGTTATGCTGACGGCATATTTTTTGTATGGCCCCACGGAAAAGAGACTCTTCCAATTTTCCTTGATAAAATCAATGATATACATCCTACGATCAATTTCACGATGGAGATTGAAAGCAACAACGCTTTACCTTATCTGGATGTTTTATTGAGGAAATCGTCTGACAACCGCCTCGGTACATGTCTAAAATAAACCCACGTCCGTCCCCAACCTGATGCTCCGCAGCTCTTTCTGTCCCGCAGAATACAAAGCAGCTATCTTCCGTTCTCGAATTCAAAGAGCCTTCGCCGTTTCTTCTGATGCCCCTTCTAGACAACACGAAATTGAAAGCGTCATCAAGCTAGCTACTGATGCAGAATATTCATTGAATCAGATACGTAGCTTTATCCAAAAAGCCAGAGCCAAACATTCCAGTCTTCCTGTGCCGCAGCTACGTTATTTGGGCTCAATTCCCTACATTCCAAGTGTGTCTTACAAACTCAAAAACGTCCTCAAGAAGCTGAACTACGGCGTCGGCATAAAGTCCCCTGCACCTTTACATTCTATACTAAAGAGAAACAGTGAAAAACCACCTCTCTCCTGCGAAGCTGGGGTTTATGCGATCCCCCTACAGTATCCGAACGGCTCTAAACGATACTACATTGGAATGACCAAGCGTTCGTTTGGAATCAGAGTCAACGAACATAAAAGGGACACAAAATACGGTAAAGTAGCCACGGCACTATCCAGAGAAGTGAAATTCAAGTCAGTTACTCCCATGTGGGATGATATAAAGAAATTAGCTAGCTACTCTACCCCTAAATGTACAGCCATTCGGGAAACCTTGGAGATCATTACCAACAGCGACATTGCAATTATTGTGTCTCGCTCGAGTTGCCACGAATTTGGAACCAATTCTTCAAGTAACACCTTTTCTCTACCAGGAACCCGCGTGCAACCGACGTGACGCCTCGTATCTTTAAATGAATATAACGTCGGATCTATTTATTGTCAAGTTCCCGCGTTCAAATTGTTAAGCGTTCTATTTTTCAGTTTGCAGTTTCTGTCTAATTTTCTTGAAAAAGCCATCTGGTTGATGTGCGAAAGCTTGGAAACGCTTATGTGTTTATTTCCTACGCCAATAAATAGGATCACTAGTACAGCGTTACTATTTACTACTGAATTATATTATCAAGGTGATTTTTTTAAATCCTTTTAATAATAAATATTTACTTTGGGAAACCGAGGGGAATTTTTATTGTGGCTACCAGATCGATTAAAATACTTGATTGATTAATATTTATTGACACTGCTGAATGATCCCAAAAATTCTTCTGCATTTCATAATAAGGAACGCATACTAAACTCAAGTACTTTACTGCCTTGAGCTGCCCTTATTTACGGGATTTGCTCCGAACATAAAGTATACGATTTGTTTTCTTGTTAAGAATTTAAAAGGTAAACATTGATCAAAAAGATTGTCATGTACAAATTTATGGTAATGCTCTGGGAGGGAAGTTTTCTTAGACGTAAACTTTATTTTTAAGTTCACGAACCACAGGCGAATCTAAGGTAAGTTAGTACTATCAAAATCCTATTCTTGGGTACTTGGATCCAATTAAGGAAGAGACTAAAATGCAAACATGAAGACGATTTCGATGGCCTACTCTCTATTTAAGTAAAGTCCTGCTCATGAAGGAACAAATGACCTCACACTACAGATCATCCGATCAATGCGAAACTGCTTTCCATGGCGCATGAATTGTTATGAAAAGAGTGGATCATTAGCTATGCGACCTATACCTTTAATTTAAAATTCGAATTTCTGTGTTCTTTTATAAATTTGTTTTTTTCTCGTTAAACGTTTTCTGATTCAACAACACCTCATTTTCCCGGACGAGGTTTCTCAGTTTGGCAGAACTGACAGTGGGTCAGAGGTCAATGAAACTTAAATACTGATTCTTGTAGAAGAGCAGCGTGGAGTTGAAATAACGTCTTGTCAACTATAACTTCTTTTGCCGCCCCTGTGACGCAGTGGTCTAAGAGCTGGCTAATGGCCGTTAGGCCAAGTGAGTCCGGGTTCGAATCCCGGTGAGGCATGGACGTTGGGTTTGCCTCAAGGCACTGGCTCTTCCGCTTTCCTGGAATCAGTGGCCCTAAATTAGGGATGGGCGACTGATTATTATAGCCAACTGAGTTGCTCCGGTGGTCGGTAAACCCTCAATACCCCCTCCCAACCCCCTTTTTGTCAGTGGTGATTTCGAATACACGTCCCCCTACTCCAGAGCGGTTGCCCCCCCCTCCAACTGAGATACGACAGCAGTCCTGTTGCTGCAACATTGCTGATTTGAGTCAGATGTCACCGCAGTATAGTCATCTACGCAAATCACGTAGTATGTTACACAACGATAAGCGTATTTTGGACATAGCTACTGGAGAGAATCGCATTGTTGTACTGTTAACGATAAGTTAACAGGCCGTTGTAAAGGAAAAAAAATATCTTTACGTCCCTAATGGAAAAACTAAACAATATTTTAAATACACAGATTTATCGTCTTGATGATGTGTATGTTTGAGATACCGACTTTTAGACAGACGTGCTTTTTGACAGAGGATGTTTGATGTTGTGATTGTTATACGATTTAAAGCCAACAAAAGTTCATATTCTGGCTGGTGTGTTCTACTATGATGAAGTGTCAGTGAAGGACAAATAAATGTCGCCTCATGTAAGTAAATTATGATGATTCATTCTCTACTTTGGCTGTTAGGGTTTATCTCTATTTACAATTTCAGAGACAGAGTTTATAGGTAAGCATTTAAACCTTGCAACTTAAAGTTACAAATACAAACATTAAACCTAACCTTAAAACTTCACTAGCAGTTAAAATCTTTACAGCTAATTGTGTTGGAAGACCTGATATACAATACATCCGGCTGCGTGCGATTATAGATTAAACAAGAAGATGATACTGAATTCTCGGGAGTAAGGGGCATACCTATTGAACTCTTTACGACATAAAAATAAATTTCTAAAACACATCATTAGGAGATGAGAAAATCGGCGAAAAAGAAATTCTTTTACGCAGCTACTGGAAAAATTAAATATTATTTAAAATACATAGTATTCTTCGTGGTGAAGATGGTCCCAGTTGCAAAGAGAATTTCTCCAACTGGATGTCCAGTGTTAGTGAAAAATTTGCAAACAGAAATAGCTCTTTGCATGCCCTAGCGGCTGCAGTCTACGTGATGAAAAATAACATATTGCAAATCGTTCCTCACTGCGGAAAATCTCTGAAAAAAATTTCAAATCGAAAAATGAGGAGCCGAGATAGGGCGGAAAACATTAATAGCTTTACACCTCCTATGCACCCCACACTCTTCTTTTTTTCTTTTCGAATGGAGGTTTAACGACCACCGTGAGCAACTCAATGGGCTATAAGCAGTCGCCCGTCCCTAATTTAGGGCCACTGGTTCCAGGGAAGGGAGAGAGCCAGTGCCATAAGACAAAACACAACATCCATGCCTCACCGGGATTCGAACCCGGACCCCTTTCGGACGAATGATCAGAGGCCATTGCTTAGACCACTGCGCCACCGAGGCAGCCCCCACACTCTTCATAAAGGGACCTATACTATAAAAAGATTTTCAGTTGCGATTTTTAGAAGCAGAGGTAGCAAGAAAACGGTTTGGACTTCCCTCTCCCCACTCCCCAGCAGAAGAGATGTGCATTTTTTTACGGTGAATAATGATCACAAACATTTACGCCACCAAGTGGAAGAACTGTGCTTCATGAAATATTTAAAAATATATGTGCAATGTTCCCGCTGTAAATGGTATCTGGCGAAAGAAGAATTTTCAAAATCGGTGTTTCATGAAAAGAGATATCGGGAAATCTACACCTATGAGCTATTACATTATGACCACCTATCTAATAAGCTGTAGGACCCCCTTTAGCCCGCAAAACAGCGGCCACTCGGCGAGGCATCGATTTGATGAGGTGGCGATAGGTATCCTGAGGTATCTGGTACCATAATGTCAACAGCAGGTCCTCCAGTTCCCGTGAATTTCGGGATGGTGGTGATTTAGCGCGAACTCGCTTTTCCAAGTCGAACCACAAATGTTCCATTGGGTTCATGTCAGGTGAATTTGGAGGGCAGGGCAGTAACAGAAAGTTACCAGCATGTTCCTCGAACCACTCCTTGACGATTCTGTCAGTGTGGCATGGCACATTATCCTGTTGGTAATGGCCATCACCAGCAGGGAACACAGCTGCCATGAATATGTGAACTTGGTCCGCAACGATGCTCGGATACCTGATAGCTGTTAGTGATTGTACTATTGGGATAATGGGGCCTAAAGTGTGCCAAGAAAATATCGCCCACGGCATAACGCCGCTGCCACTGACCTATTTCCTTCTAACAGTGTAATCCATGTGCCATTGCCTCCGTTGGTCATCGGCGTATCCGCGCTCGGCCGTCTACGTGATGCAGCAGGAATCTTGATTCATCACACCAGGTCACTTTCTTCCAATCATCCACGGTCCAATCTCGATGATCTTGGGCCCATTTCATGCGTTGTTGGCGATGACGTGCAGTGATGGGAACCTGGCTGGGTCTTCGGCTGCGCAGGCCCATGCGCAGAAAGATGCGATGAACTGTGTGCTGTGGCACATTGCCCTGATCACCACTGTTGTAGCTGCTGGTGATTTCCGACACTGTGGCCCCGCGGCCGCTGTGAACAATGCGCGAAAGTATCCGCTCCCTTCTGGCATCAATGAGCTGCGGACGGCACACGGCTGGACGATTGTTCGTCGTATGGCCATCTGTGCACCACTTTTGATACGTACTCACTACAGCGGCACGTTAACAATCCACAAGCCGCGTTGTTTCCGAGATCGTAGTTCTGAGGCGGCGTGCCATCCCAATTTGACATTTATCAAACTCCGATAAATCGGCAGCTTTTCCCATTCTTGACTCCGAACACTCTACTAACCGCAATCCAGTCCTCAGGTTGTATATGCTGGTATACTGATCTGCAAACTTCACCTTCGCCACCGTTCGGTCTTCAGGCGCGCTCATTTCTCTAGGCTGGGGGTGGTCATAATGCAATGGCTCATCGGAGTATGTATATAAAGCAAAGTAAGAAAATAGGAAAATGCGAGTGTTTCCGTCTGCCGATCTGTTGGAAAATGCGAGTGTTTCCGTCTGTTCGACCACTTTTAAACGACCGAGAGATCTCAAAATTGGTATGCTAATAGGTCTTAACGTTGGTATGCCTAAAAAATTCCGAAAACGAAAAACATACAAATTGTGGCTTTGGAACATCTGCTTTTTTCGCGAATTGTTCGACCACTTCTAAATGACCTAGAGATCTGAAAATTGGCATACTCATAGGTCTTTAGGTCCGAAACTTAGAAGAGTCCAGAAACTAAAAAAAATCATATATAAAAATATTGTCTGCTTGAATTTTTCTAGCACTATTACACGTAAGAAAGTCTGAAAACCAAAAATTCAAAAGGACGGCTTAGCCTTATTGATCGAAATGCTGATAAGTCTTAAGGTCCAGTTACATAGAAATCTCGGAAAATTAAAAAAATTAAAAAATAACGAAAATGGCGGGGTTTTTTTATTTTTGTTTTTTTTATTGGAGGGTTGACGACCACTGTGAGCAATTCAGTGGGCTATAAGTAGTTGCCCGACCCTAATTTAGGGTCACTGGTTCCAGGGAAAGAAGAAAACCTGCGCCTTTAGACAAACACAGCATCCATACCGCACCTAGATTTGAACCCGGGCGAATGGTCAGAAGCCAACGCTTAGACCACTGCGTCACTGGGACGGCACGGCGGCTTTTGAATATTGCTTGCTTGAATTTTCTACCACTTCTACACCTAGAAAAGTCTGAAAACCAAAATATTCAAAACCGTGGCTTAGCTTTACTGTTCAAAATGCTGATAGGTTTAAAGGTAATTATGCCAGAAACGTTGAAATGGTGTAAAAATTCCATGAAAATTTGATTTAAAATTAAGGGACGCCAAAGCTTGCTCGGTTTTACGTCAAACCGTATGCATTGACGTCACGACCCTGTTCTAAATCGTAAAACAGTTACGGCTCTTAAATTACTTTTCCCTTTTTTTAATTTTATGTTAAAATATTGTTTTATAGTTCCACCGTTCGGAGGACGTGCATAACTGCTATAGTACAATATATATTTATAGGCTCCAAGTTGAAAAAATGAGCATTATGTTGATTTATTCAAGGCATCCGTGCGGTCCTACTTTATTTTACAAAATCATTTTCCGGATTTCCTTTAATCCGTGAAAGTGATCTACGCGGATTTCCTTCAGTCGCTGAAAGCCATGCATATATCGTGTACAGTGTTCCAACTACGTAACTGTCTCCTTCTTCAGTCGAACGGAACATTTTAAGACTTCGACGTATTTACTGCTTTGAAGAATGTAATGACGACGATGACTCCATAAGTGTGGCTGAAAATAAATAGGTGCGTGAAGCAAACAAATATTTTCTACGTGAGAAGATGTACTTTTGCCCATCATTATGATGAGCGAATAAAATAAATGCGCTAATTACGCTGAAAAAATCCTAGATACTGAATCGTATTAAATATTTCCAAATTTCTTTGTGCAAAATTAAAAAAGTCGCATCGTTAAATATTTTTTTAAAACTGTATATCACCAAGATATTATTTTTCTTTAGGTATACCTTTCAAGTTAATTTAAAAACAAAACCTCTCTGTTTTCCCTGAAATTTATGCGTCGGAAATTGCATTTTAAGTAGTGATTATAGTGTTTTTCTTTGTAGTGATAGATAATTTAATTGCTCGAAGTATCCATGAATCATATAACCGTACAAAAGGAAATTTATCGTTTTTCCACAATTTCAGGAACTCATCCGCTTCAAGAATATTTTTGTACACCAAAGCGCAAGCAAATATATCATGTTTTACTGTTGTTTTTCGATATCAAAATAAGGCAAAAGTTCCTGAATTCTGGAATGATAAAATGTTCTGTCATTACTATCACGAGAAAATGTACAAACATAGGGAGAGTGAAAGTTACCCACTAAGCTTAATCTGAAAATTTTCTCAGTCCACGAACTTTAGAGAAATTTTGACACCCTATGGCAGAGTGGTCTGAGGCGACCAGTCGTACGAGATATGTCCTGGTTCGAGTCCAGATGAGACATGTGTATTGCGTTTGTTTTACGGTGTTGAATGTCTGCATTTCCTGGAACTAGTGGTACCAAATTAGAGACTTCATAAAGCCCATAAGGTTTCTTATTGTGGTGGTTAAATACTTCGATCGCCACAAATTATGAAACTTTACTGACAGTCTGTACATTTCACGCAATTTCTTTAAGGGGCAAGCTTCGTCGCTGCAATTTTGCTGACAGAATAACTGACTCCGGGGCGAAAAGGCGTGAGTTCAAATTCCACCACTGGCAAATAAGCTGTTAAGCTATAAAAATTTGAAGGAAGACTAAGGATATCGACTAGAAAAACATTCCAAGAACCTGAGATGAAGCGTATCAGCCTTTGACTAATCGTTACAGAAGATACACTAACGGAAAAAAAATCCCAACACTACGAAAAAATAGTTGTAGAGGAATGAAATGGCGGCAATACATTTGTATAGGTAACATATTTAATCGATTAAGGTTTCAAGATCACAGCTTATTGTAAGCGCGAGAAGAGCCATTTTAAATGTGAAATGCTGGTATATTAATAACCGGTGTAACCACCAGAATGTTGAATGCAAGCACGCAAACGTTCATGCATTGTGTCGTACAGGTTCTGGATGTCAGTTTGTGGGATGGAGTTCCATACCTGTTGCACTTGGTCGGTCAATACAAGGACGGTTAATGCGGGTTGGGGGTGACGCTGCAGTTTTCGTCCAATGATGTCCCATACGTGCTCGATTGGTGAAAGATCTGGTGATCTAGCAGGCCACGGCAACATGTCGACACTCTGTAGAGCATGTTGGGTTACAACAGCGGTATGCGGGCGAGCGTTATCCTGTTGGAAAACACCCCTTGGAATGCTGTTCATGAATGGCAGCACAACAGGTTGAATCACCAGACCGACGTACAACTGTTCCGTCAGGGTGCGTGGGATAACCCCGAGAGTGCTCCTGCTGTTATAGGAAATTGCTCCCCAGACCATAACTCCAGGTCTAGGTCCAGTGTGTGTCGGCCGCAGACAGGTTGGTTGCAGGAGCTCACCTGGCCTCCTTCTAACCAACACACGGCCATCACTGGCACCCAGACAGAACCGGCTTTCATCAGAAAACACAACAGCTCTCCACTCCGTCCTCCAATGAGCTCCAGTTTGACACCACTGACATTGTAAACGGCAGTGGTTTTGGAGTAAGTGGAATGCACACTACAGGTCGTCTGGCTCGGAGCTGTCCTTCAAGTAACCGATTTGTAGCAGCTTGTTGTGTCACTGTGGTGGCAACTGCAGCTCGAATTGCTGCCGCAGACGTGGTACGATGAGCCACGGCCATACGCCGTACAGGGCGGTCTTCCCTCTCAGTAGTGCCACGTGGCCGGCCGGAACCCGGTCTTCTTGAGGCAGTACCTTCCCTTGACCACCGCTGCCAACAATCATGCACAGTGGCTACATTCCTGGCAAGTCGTTCTGCAATATTGCGGAAAGAAAATCCACCTTCTCGTAGCCCTATTACACGACCTCGTTCAAACTCCGTGAGCTGTTGATAATGGCTTCTTCGTCTTCTTAAAGGCATTCTTGACTAACATCAACACACTACGTCGAATCTCAACGATAACTAACGCTCACGAACGTTACAGTGCGTATTTACAGCAAACCTGCTTTGCATGTTCCGAGGGGCGCTACTAGCGCCACACGTATGCGCCGAGCGCGAAATTTGCATAGACGTCATCTTACCGATGTACTCTCACCGTCTACCAACTGTCGTTTATCTAACACAACCCTTTCTTTTGTTTTCCGTCAGTGTATTTCTTTCTTTTCCAAGAAGCACGAATCATGCCACCTACTGGCAGTGGCCAAGATTTGAATTTGCCGACGAGATAATTAGGAAACTGGAAATTGGGAAGCTTGCCATTGGCTCGAAGTGGTTTGCGGAGGAGAGGCAGCTCTACCTTAATGCCTTTATCAATCAGTACAAATGGCGCTTAGGTAGTTCAGAACAAATACCTTCACATTTCCATCTCAGCATGCATTTAGCTAACAAGCGTACAAGTTCGGTGTACCCTCTGTAGACTTGTTAACATGGGGCCGTCATTTTCGAAAGTTACCGGACATGATTTCGAAGAAAGGAGAGTCCATTCCCTTTCGTAAAGATTTTGTGAGCGCTGAACTGCAAGATGATGTAAAATGAAGCGTGACGGCATCGCATGGAACTAGTCTTCAGAGTTATGAGTGAGTAAGTCCGATAAAATGTCACTGCTTTGCACTATGGAACGGGATGCGATTGACCCGAAGCGTTACATCGCACTTCAGTTTATGCGGTTTCTTCTTATGGTGTTTCCTTCGGGTCAATCAGGATAACTCTAAGACACCGAAAGGCTTATGATAAGTGGTTCATATAGAATCTCTTTTGCAATTTAACTACAGCGTTCTGTCTTGTATTGGATCAAGTTAAATCGCGCAAGTTGAAGGAAGGCACACCAAGAATGCTCTTGGGTAGATGTCTTGAAATGCCTATTTTTGTCTTGAAATGCCAATTTTATACAGCTTAAACTAAAATCGTATTTTCCTGTGATTGACAGAAATTAAGCCCTAAAATCCGTAGATATCATTTGGGCCGACCTTGTATCTTTCGAAGGAATCCAGATTGTACTAAAAATTAGTTTAATAGAATTTCCTTAAACTTATTAAAAGACTCACTAATCTCATTTGCGTCACCAACATGTGTTGAGATAGTTTTAATGAAATGTAAATAAATCACGAACTTTAACTTGATTTACATATAATACAAACGTTGAAAAAATTATTTTTATTTCTAACTGCAAGTAGATATAGACACAAACTTTTTGTAAAAGCACATTCTACGGTGTAATTCATAATCTTCTTATATATGCCACTGTATTTTTTAAATCTTTTTATTTATGAATAAAAATGACCTTTTTACTCGTTTCGAATAATACGATATTCGTGTATAATAGCGAGCAGTGTTTGTACATCCTGAGAATTAATTTCTGCAGAAAAATGTTTAGAAAAAGTGAACTGTATTTCAATGAGGCACCTAATTAATGAGTTCATGATCATCAAGGATTAAAATATATTTTTCATATGAAATACATTAATCCTTGGTAGTACTTCCTTTGAAAGAGTAAGATCACGTCAATATTTATTTCTCATTTACTTTTACAATGAGAAAAAGAAATGAACTAACTACAAGGGATGTTGACTCAGTAGATTCTTCTATGAGCATATCTAAAGATAAATATTTATGTTTTAATATGGAAATCCCGTTAAATAATACCATTCTCCGGATTTATAAGAAACCATAAATATCCAGGATTTCTAAAGCCCTCACGATTTTTTCGAAAGTTTATCTTTTCTTGACAAATATCATTACGTACGTCTTACATTTCCACTAATAACATAAATTCAAAGAAAAATTGTTACAGAGACTTAAAAAAGATCGATTTCTCTATTCAGGTTATATGTACGGGAGGACTGCGTTACATAATAAGGAGCTTATTGTTCTGAAATATTATTCTGGCACTAAACTGTTTCCTATGTTTGTAATTTCTAAAAGAAATACAGGGTGTCCGAGAATTATAGGACACATTACAAAATTATATAAAACAAAACATTAAACAGATAGAAAGAAACTGACTGTACTAACTTACAATGTAACTACATAAGTTAATAAATTTCGATGTGACATCCCTTGGTTGCTCGTAGTACGTCCAAGCGATACTCGATTTCATGCCATGTATTGGCAAGCATCTGAGGAGTTATGGAATTAATAGCAGCTGTGATACGCTGCTTCAGTTCCTGCAAATCAGTACAAGGCGTCTGATAGACAAGATCCTTCACATAACTCCACATGAAATAATCCGATGGAGTTAGATCTGGAGAGCGAGGAGGCCACGGAATGGGACCACCAGGCCCAATCCATCTGTTGGGGAAATGCTTATTTTGGCACTTACGTACACACGTTGACCAATGCGGGGGCCTTGTTGAAAAAAGACGTTGTCATATCTTTTTATCTGGGGTATAGCGAAATTTTCTAGCATATCCAAGTAAATGTCATCATTTATGGTTCTTTTGCTGAAGAAAAAATGGCTAATCACTTCTCTTTTTGATAGGGAGCACCACACATTAACTTTTGGAAAATCACGTTCCAGTTCAATAGCAGCATGAGGCGGTTCACTGCCCCATATCATACAGTTGTGACGATTCACAATACCTGATACATGAAATGTGGATTCATCACTAAAAGTTACAGTACTGAGAAAGTGTTCGTCATTTTCCCCTCGATTCAGTATATCCACAGCGAAATCGTATCGCAGAGTGTGATAATTTACATGCATCCTTTGCACTATTTGAATTTTATAAGCACGAAACTTTAATTTCTTGTGCAAGATATCGTGAACTGTCAATTTCGGAATGCACAGTTCTCTGCTTGCTTTACGAACGGATTTCCAGGGGCTTCGTTGGAATCTTTTATTAACTTGGTAAACCGTCTCACCGCTAACGCTAGGCCTACCAACTCCTCCACGATGTTCCACATTGCCAGTTTCTTTAAACTGTTTCATCCACCGCTTAATTGAATTCGTTGTTTGCTTATCTTGGATAACTGTCGTCCTACTGTATCATGCACCCAAACAAACACGTGTGCATAACATTAATATTTAGTTGAAAATTAAACATCCTATTTCAGATTTATGCGGTTTTTTAGAAAGAAAAAAAATATAATCAATAGGGCAGGACTCATATAAACACTGAATCGATGGAGGCAAAATTTATATAAATATTGAATCGGATAGGCAGAATTTATATACACTGGCGGAAAGTGAAAAAAGAACACCAAGAAGGAGACGTCTGATACCAACGAAATTTATACAGCATAATAACGAAATACAGAGGATAACGTGATCAAAACATTATGGCAAAATACAGCTGTATTTGCTGGTAAACTGAAAAGTAACAGACTCCATGCCAGAATTGCACAGTGTGAACTGCGTCACACTGTGCAATTCAGGCATGGAGTCTGTCGTACAGACGTTGGATGTAAGTTTGGGTTATTGAGTTCCAAGCATCCTCAACCTGGACGCGTAAATCGGGGATGGTCGTGGCTGGCCGTGGACACCGGATAAGTCGTTGTTCCATAAAATCCCACACGTGCTCAATGTGGGACAAATCCGGTGAACGTGCAGGCCATGGAAGTTGTCTCACACCCTGAAGGCCGCCCCGGTGGCGCAGTGGTCTAAGCGATGGCCTCTGATCATTCGTCCGAACGGGGTCCGGGTTCGAATCCCGGTGAGGCATGGATATTGTGTTTGTCTTACGGCACTGGCTCTCTCCCTTCCCTGGAACCAGTGACCCTAAATTAGGGACGGGCGACTGCTTATAGCCCATTGAGTTGCTCGTGGTGGTCGTTAAACCTCCAATCTAAAAAAAAAAAAAAAACACCCTGAAGAGCATGTTGCGTTGCACGTGCCGTGTGTGAGCGTGCATTATCTTGTTTGAAAACACCACGATGGACCGACCTTACAAATAGCACAACAACGGGCTGAATGATGTTGTTGATGTAGGAGGTGCTGTTTAACGTACCCGGTACAAACACTAGTTGTGTACGGGAGTGACAGCTGATCGCTCCCCACACCAGGAGACCAGGTGTAGGCCCTGTGTGTCGCTGGTGGATGCAAGAAAGGTGGAGACGCTCCCCTGTGTGTCTGCGAACACGCATACGGCCATCGGAGGCTCCCAAGCAGAATCTGCTTTCATCGCTGAGCACGACAGATCGCCATTGCATTCTCCAATGCAGACGTTGGCGACACCACTGCAGCCGTTCCTGACTGTGGGCTGGAGTCAGAGGTACACATACCAGAGGCACACGTGTAAGTAGTCCTGCATCCAGTAGACGTTTGCGGATTATTCGCACAGTCACCTCAGGTGCAACAGCAGCTCGGATTTGCGTCGCAGTGGATGTTCTGCTTGACAACGCCACTCTTCTTATGC
Organism: Macrothele yani; assembly: GCA_039090855.1. NCBI lineage: Eukaryota > Metazoa > Arthropoda > Arachnida > Araneae > Macrothelidae > Macrothele > Macrothele yani. The sequence continues at coordinate 59,231,469 of CM076989.1, read as the reverse complement.
GTCGATCGGTCCGCTCATCAGTCCGTCTGTGACTCCCGGTTCCACGTCTTCTCGTGTGGGAATGTTCCTCGTACCATCTACGCCACCATCGTACCACCACCGATACTTCCTGTCCAATTCGCTCCGCAATACGACGATACGACCACACGGCCTCGCGGCGTCCGAATAGACGACCTCGCTCAAAGTCCGATAACTGCTGAAATCGTACACGTCTTCCATGTCCAGGCATTGCAGCTTCTTCAGGGTCTTCGCACGTGTCCGTACGCCGACGACTGATTACACTCACTTCGCCGTACTTCTTAAATACCACGTTCACCGGATACCACCGACGATAATTTGCATATTATGTTGTGCGGTGGCGTAAGGTCCCGAAATTAACATCACACCTATGTAAACTCGACCCCATTAACATATGTAAATTTCATGATCGTCCGTCAATTCCTTCTTGATGTTCTTTTTTCACTTTCCGCCAGTGTAAATATTGAATCGGTTGTCTCGTAGTAGCATCTGTTTCCTTGCGTGGAAAGTGTTATCCTACGTCAAAAAATATATGACGATTATTCCATTTCTTTTGCATGTAATTTCCAACATTCTACTGAATCAAATATTTTCGTAGTAGTTAATTACGTGTTCACAGTTCTTTGGTTAACTCAATTTCAAACGGTAGAACAACTTTTAAAGTTCTGAACCCTTTTTTTAGCAAGTCTTTTGTAGAAAAAGATCGTGCTTATGTTATCGGTTTGTCCGCCGTCAATCTGTGGACACTGTATCTCTGCAACTATTAGTCCTATGTGAAAAATCTTTTTTATATTAGGAAGCCTGATATATGCAAATGATGATCCTTTTTTTCGTTTTGTTTTAGGATGTACAGTTTAGCCGCTAGAGCGCGTAAATGCAGATGATATCAAATTCAAAAAACATTTTATTCCATATTTTTAAACATCGGATTGAGAAAAATATTTTACCTTTCGATTCCATTTATGTCGAAGAGTATTTTAGGTATAGTCACTTTTTCAAGTTACGCATAGATTTCCCGCTAGGGGGCGTAAAAGTAAATTGCGTTTTACCCGATATCTCTACTTCTAAAACTCCGATTTGAAAAACAATTTCTGAACCGGATACAGCTCCTCATGAGAAACCTTTTGCTTATATTTTTCTAATTTTTGGAAAAAAATGGGTTGGCCACCAGGGGGCGTAAGCCTTAATTTCCGCTTCTGGGGCATTTGCAGCAAAATCTGAGCTTCTAAAATATCGATTGAAAAATATTCGTTTGTGGACCGATACTACTCACGTCGATAAACCTTTATGGAATATTTTCTTGTTAAAATAATGAATGGTTTCTCCGCCAGGGAGCATGGATGTATATCTTATTTTTTGTGAATACCTCTACTTCTAAGAGTCCGATTTCAAATATTCTTCTATGTAGGATACCGTTTCCGGTTCAAAATGTTTCTCATGCAGTTTCAAAATTTTGAAGTTACTCATAGACTTTCCGCTAGGGGGTGTTAAGGTAAATTTCGTTTCCCCCGATATTTCTGTTTTTAAAATTCCTATTTGAAAATTTTTTCCTGTATTGCATACAGCTCCTGAAATGTTTTGTATATATTTTCTGATATTTGGTAAAGAATGGTTTGGTCACCAGGGGGCATATGAGTTAATTTCTACTTGTGATGTATTTGCAGCAAAATCTGAGATTCTGAAAACACGACTGAAAAAATTCTTTCCTGGATCGATAACGCTCACATCGAAAAACCTTTTGAGAATACTTTCTTCTTAAAATAATGCATGTTTTTCCCGCCAGGGGGGTAGATGAATATATTATATTTGCCGATATCTCTGCTTCTAAAAGTTCGATTTGAAAAATTCTTTCTTTGTTGCAGAGCGTTTCTGCTGAGAAATGGTTCTATAATGAATTCAAACGTCCTCTACTAATGCTTCTTCTAATGGTTGTTGTGTTATTAATTATATCATGAATAAACTTTCCTGCTAGTAGTGTAGTAATAATAATGAACAAGCTTATAACTGGTAGTAATGTTGTAGTAGTAATTAAGATGAATAAAGTCTTATTCTGGTTGTTACTAATAACACTTAATGAAATAAACCTAACAGCCAGACAGAGGTCTGACAAAACTATGAACTGAGAAAAGCGTACTTACTAAAACATCTTTTTATTAGGGAAACTCTTGATATGATCTAACATACACTTCACCGGACACACAGCTACTCAATAAAACGTAGCTCCTTGCACATGAACGAAGCTCTCCTTACGCATATAAAGAAGATCTCTTTACACATGAAACAAAGCTCTCCCTACGCACATCAACAAAAAGCTCTCTCACGTAACACAAAAGCTGTCCCTACGCACATCAACAAAAAGCTCTCTCACGTAACACAAAAGCTCTCCCTACGCACATCAACAAAAAGCTCTCTCACGTAACACAAAAGCTCTCCTAGGTATCGTTGAACGCGCCTATTTATACTGGCTACCACCACGTCATGACTTACACTCATTGCCACATCTCATTCAGCTGGAGAAATAACATCTCGTTAAGTAAGAAGATAATTTACATAGTAAAATAAAATAACCAGAGATAGTAAAAATCAAAAGGAAAGTGAATCGAGAGTATACGTTACAGTTCTCATAAAATTTCAAATTTTTCTTAATGAACGAGTCTGAAACCAGAGGGCGTAAGTTCTCGATTGTGTTTGCAGCAATATCTGCGTGATTAAAAACCCGATTGAGAAACTTCTTTTTTCGGTCAGGTACTACTGTTTTCCAAACCAGTTCCAGTTCAGTTACAAAAGATGTTTTCATGGTATATTTATCCAGCCAATAACGTTAAATTAAGAATGAAACGTACCCTTGGCTTGCTTGCTTATCCAGGTATTCGAAATGTCGTACAAACAGAAAGAGTAAATGATGTAATTTTCTCAAACTCTTATCATTCAAAGTTACTGTGCTGTACTTAGACTATCTTTTTTTTTTTTTGGTGGTTACTTAGTTTTGTACAATTAATTGAGAAATGTGTTTAGTCATGAGTTTCTTACAAGTAAGAGTATATGCCCGCTAAAAGCTCTTTTCTTTGTAAGGTTTTGGATGTTGAGAAGGTTTACTACTCGTATAATAAAAACTGTACTTCAGGCATAAAAGCTTAGGGAAAAGAATGTTTGCTGTGTTTATCTTTTGGATGTGGTTCTTTCTTTCTTTTTCTTTGAGTCTGTCACTATAAATTAGGATTGGGACTTTTTATCGTCTTCGATGTTCCCCACCAGATTTTTAAATTAAATTACACGTGGTGTTGTCCATTTTGAATAGTCAAAATCGGAAAAGCGGTTTTTGCTCCTATAAGTTGTATCAATGATAATAACAACAATAACATGAAACGCACGGCATCAAAAATTAAGAATGAAATGTTTTGAGATGGAAACCAGTACAAAATCTTACGGAGGCACAGGCGCAGCTATCGATCAGTGACACTACCCCATCAGTATTGCGCAAAAAAGTAGAGGGCGAAGTCATCCGTAAGGAATACGTCGATGCCTCCCCGCAATGCATCTTCGGCACCATTAAGTAATGCTTAGCAAAAAGTGGTTTAGGATCTCTGGGAAAATTTTACCATTCTTGCTTGAGAGCTCTAATAACCACAGGATGGTATCTGGTGGAGGATTCCTTTACGTAACATGTTTCTCCAGGTCGTCCTATGGATGTTTGATTGGACTGAGATCAGAGACGTGCGCCTGACACTCCATCCGACGAATACTATTTCTGTAGTCAATATTTCATCCACAGCTTCTGTGTAGTGACGATTATCTTCCATAAAAATTAAATCCACGCCTGAAGCACCCTTGAGCAGACAAACGTGGCAAAGAATTGCATTATTATAGTACTGCTGCCCAGTGATTTTCCCATGATCCATCACCTACAGTTCGGTTCGTCCACTGTCCACAATACCGTCACGCACAAAGAACCTCCATATTTGACCCGTTGAACAATATTTCTGGGATCGTATATACAGTAGTTCCACGTTCCCTCTAGATCAATTATCGATTGGAAGTCGACGAAAGATAAAACCGGCGGCTTTCACCTGTGAACATTATCTTGGCTCATTGATCTGAAAATCAGTCAACTTGAGACATAAGTCACTGATGGAGGGCTGTACAACGCGCCCTGGGTAATGGTATAGACAGCGTACAAGTTTACGGGCATATACCTGCTACATTTAGACGCCTTGACACAATTTGGCGCGAAAATCATAAATCTGCGCTTGGTTGATGATGATTGGTGAATTGGCAGACTGTGCTTGGCTCATACAGCGGAAACGATTTTTAAAAAGAACATCTGGCAGAGGTTCTGTGTCTCCTGAATGCTGACCTAAGCCGTGTCACTATGCTGTGTGCTACTCCAAACTCCCTGGAGACATCGGTCACAGTCCGGCCTTTTTTGAGATTGACGATAATTCAGCCTCGGGTGAAATCATCCATATGATGTCTGCAAGACATCATTTTATTACCTCAGACATGCAATTTCTTCCTCCGTCGCTGAAATACACGAATAACAGAAAGAACATATAAGAGACACAACTCGGCCTTCTGCCTGTATTCATCTTCGGCAGCTCCTACGTGCTTTTAGCAAATTTGCATATGGGCTTCGCGTCATGAAGTATTTTACCCGAGGCTGAATATACGTCACACGCACCCGTGCGCATAAGTTAGCTAGCTCTTGTAACCACATGATGCTCTACAATTGCCCGATTTCAAGTTCGTCCTTAAGTTTTGTATACCAGTTTACATACACTATATTGACAAAAGTCACCGTGACACCCCTTCAGAAACAAACGAACGGATCCGCTGCGTTCTTAAGATGCGCGGTAGAGCTGCAAACGGTATAAAAACAAGCCCGCAGCTGACCGAGATCATATCGCACTGTGAGGTTGAGTGAAAATATCGCGGCGGGAGAGAACTAACTTTGAGAAAGGAAAGATTGTTGGGTGTTATATTAGTGAGTTGTCCATAAGAGAAACCGAGAGGCGTTTAAACATACCCAAGTCAACTGATTTGGATGTACTGAATAAGTGGAAGACACATGGCGTGCCTGAAGCAGCAAAACGTACCGGCAGACCAAAGAAAATCAGTGATAGAGGATTACGGAACCTGAGGAGAGTCGTTACAGATAATCGATGGAGTGTTGTACAAGACCTCAGGTGAGTAAAAATGTTGGAACCTCGGTACGCGTACCAATCGCAGATAACGTCATTCCATAGGTTACCGTGGTCGTGCGGCTGCTCATAAGCCTTTTAATCTCAACTCATGATGCTACTCATGGTGTGAAGAACATTTATCGTGGACCGTAGATCAACGGAAATGGATTCCATGGACTGATGAATCCAGATACACGACCCTTCAGTCTAATGGCCGTGTGTGGATATGCGGCAGCCGGGGGAACGATATTTACCACAGTTCCTATGGTCAAATTTGGAGCTGGCAGCCTACTCGTGTGGGGGTATTTTTTGTGGTATGATCCCGGCTCATTGGTTATTGTGGACAAACCTGTTAACCAGCACGTCTACCTCTATATTCTGGACAATTATGCCCTACCAACTCTGTGGCAATACTATGGAATCGAGCCTTGTTGGTACCAGCAGAATAATGCACCGAGCCATAAAGCAAGGACTGTTACGGCGTCGTTGACGATAATTCCGCATCGTGTGTGGACCGGCCAGCACAGAGCACTGATAATAATCCCATAGAGCACCTATGGGGGGAATTAGAGCGCTGCATAAGAAGTTTGGAACCAAGGCATACTACTGAGCAACAGTTAGCGGAAGCATTATGTACTGAATGGAAGTGCATACCTATTGCTGTGTTCCCAAACCTTATCGAAAGCATGTCTCGAAGGGTCAGTGCACGCATTAAGGCCAAAGGTGGACCGACACCATTATAATGTACGTCAATAAATGCTATGTGGTGTTTCTCTTCTAGGTGTCCGGTGACGGTTTGTCAATATAATGCATACTTCATAATACACCAAAGAGTCAAAATATGCGTCTTCAGGCAAATCGAAGCAGCTGCAGTTAAACGACGGCGCGGGCGAAAGTCATGAAACGGTATAAATAACACATGATACTGATATTTGTTAATTAGTATTATTCTTGTTCTTCAGGTGGGAAAAGTAGTGGACTTAAGCGAGTTAGACAAACGCCAAATTGTAATCGCCTGACAACTGGGCTCGAGTATTTCCGATACGGGAAGGCCTGTGGGATGTTCACGGTTAGCCGTGATTAGTACTTTAAAAAAGTGGTCCGAGGAGGGAAACCACGACCACCAGCATTACCTGTAATTTGAATGTTGAGGACGGGATTAATGTGTCACAATACACAGTACATCAAACCCTGATGAAAAGGGGGCTGCGTACCCGCAGGCCGCTCCAGGTTCCCATGCTAACCTCGGTTCTCTATCAAAACTGGACATGAATGATTGAAAGAAGGTCGTTTGGTCTGATGAATCTCGTTTCCTGTTGCACCAAGTGGATTGCTGGGTACGTGTGCGTCGTTTCCTAGGGGAAGTGTTGCCACCAGGATGCGCCACGGGACGAAAATTGGCCTGTGGAGGAAGTGCAGTGCTGTGAGCAATTTTCTGCTGGGAGATCCTGGGTCCAATTATTGATGTTCAGGAAACTATGACGTCTACCACCTGCCTAAACATCATTGCAAACCAGGTATATCCTTTCATGGCAGTGGAATTCTCCCCTTGTAGTGCCTTCTTTCAGAAGATAATGCTCCATGCCGCACAGCCCGGATTATTCTACAATGGTTCGTGAAACACGAAGAAGGCTTCCTTTCCTCGAGCGTCCGAATTCCCAAGACAGCAATCCCATTGATCATCTGTGGTTTGTTTGGGAACAGCAAATCCTATCTGAGGAGGTTTAACCACGTAACGTACAAGAATTAAAGGATCTGCTGGTAATGTGTTAGTACCAGGTACCACACGACACGTTTGGAAATCATATAGCGTCTATGTCTCGTCGGGTAAGAGCTGTTTTGAAGGAACGTGTGGGACTAACATTATATTAGGCTGATGGTCATAATATTTTCAGATAGCTTTTCAGCTATCTGAAAGTGGCATGTTAGTTGACGCCAGGCGTGCAAGTTTGAGCATCTCACAGACCAAACCTCAATCGAAATCTGACTGATGGTCGAAGAGCTGGTTGTCAGATTTTTCCAGCACACTACGCTCACGTGCCGGCTTATGTGTTGGAGTGAGTCATTTATGTGACGAGGACAAAGTTACCTAATAAAATGGCATTTTGAAATACTGAATTAGTTTTTGAAAATACTCCCAAGTGTCAATATAAACAAAATATACAAAGTACTTTGAAAAGGATGGGTGGAACATGTAGCTTTCAAACATTTCTAATTACAAGTGTTCGTAGCAGTTTGAAGGTTCCCAGTCGTAGTTTTATTCTTACTCCAACGGTGTTTGCAAATGACTTTAATGGGACGCCTGACGTCTTGCTTTAATATTTTGAATACCTAGGTTTGCTAACTGAGCTGTTACCATTTCAGTTAGTGACAATAAAGTTTTGAAAATTAAGCTGGCTATGCTGTGTATAAATGCATTCATTCTACATTGTGATCGGTAAACACTAAGCACAAAATATTTTTTTTTAAATTTTCAATCATTTAAAAGGAGAAAAAATATTTCAGAATGAGTCTGAAAATGTATGTCGTACTACAGAGGTGACGCACATGTAAAGGCGGCAAAGTTGCAGCGACAAACTCCGTCGATGTAGCTTAATTGGGAAAGCATTCGGCTCCGGAGCAGAAGGATGCGCATTTTCGCTACCGGCACATGGCTTTTACGCTCTAAATATTATTAACGGCTGCGTCTCAAAATAGCACGTAAATTCAAGAAATGTTTTGATTAAAGCTATTTATTTCATTCAGATAAATGAAATGAAAGTAGCGTATGTATCTTTCTGTTTTACATGAAACGCATGTGTACAAATGCTTCGACACGTATGATATAAATTTTGAAACTATTTCATAGAAAAAGCAGTTGGATTCAACGTTGCCGAATGTTTTTTAATAACTACTGTTATAAGTGAGTTGGTTTTTAAACTTACGTTAAACGTGCTGCCTTTATTTCATACTTTAGATTATTGTAATCCGCAATTATTGAGAGCATCAAATGCTAATATTACATAAAAGTCAAGCACTGTTTTACAAATGTTTTGTTGAAAGAAGAAACAATTGAATGAGATAAAATGTTAAAGTAAAAGATTAGGGTAATTAGTGAAAACATTTGCCTTGTTAATCAAATGGAAATGAACCCTGTTTTGCCTTGTTAATCAAATGGAAATGAACCCTGTTTTGCCTTGTTAATCAAATGGAAATGAAAGCCTGAAAACAAGATTGAGATTAAATAGGAAACTGAGAAAATGGAAGTATGATAGAAGACATCAGAAAAAAGAGAGGTCTAAATGGTGGTGAAGAGACACATGATTTATAGTGAGATTTGAGCATTATAATGAGTCAGGAGAAATGGGAGATGATAACTCCTCAGTGGAAATTTATAGCCACCCTACAATAGCAGATTACAAATGCTACAGATTTCTTCAATTATTCATCCGTACATAATTTAATCAGAGCTCAATAATCCAAAAGGACTTTACAAACATCCTGTGTTTGGCTTAACGTTTTAAGGTTAATAGGGATAAATATTTTTTTCTAATTAAAAAAGTTTAACTTCGTGAAAAAAAATGTTTAAAAAACGTCCAAAAAAACATATTTACTCTTTGCAATGATACGAGTAAAATGAGTCATTTCGGAATTCGAAATAAAACACAATTAGCAAAGCTACCGTTACATTTTTTTAAGAAACTTAAAAAAATAAATTCATCCTTTTTTTAATTGATTACTGTCCTTTAGTCTGGCATGGTAGTTATTCATTCACTCCTTCGACTTTATTCTTAGTGATGCTTTTTTGTAGAACTTTTGTTGATTCTCCCATGCTTCTAATCCTGAAAAAGACAATGGAGAGCTTACTCTAATCCCCAATGCAGCAGAGTAAATGGGCTTATTTGCGGAAACTGTTAGAATTCCTCTGAATGCTTCGTTTGTGATGGTCGGCAAATTCTCCTCTGGATATAAAGATTTCAAATAATGGTTTGCACCTCCAGTGTTTGCATTAAAATCTGTTTTGAATTTTTTATTTCATTTTGCTTTCGGCTAAGAAAACAGAATTCAATTTTGTTTTTCAAAGGTAGTCAACAATGCTAGTCAATAGTTAAATATTGACTCCGTTAGTCTTTTTCTTTACTTAACCCTTTGCTGTTCTTCGGAACTTCCATAGTTTCTTACATGGCCGCACTACATGCTCACCTCTTTTGACACTCACTATTTATTAATTTATGCTTCGATTTAATTCTTCGTAGGGCGCAGATGTCTTTTTAATTAACGAGGAAAGTTTGAAAGTTTTCAGGTAAATGTCCTTAAATTAATGTTTACCAACTGTTTCTCTCTAGTTATGAGATAAACTAGGAAACTGAGAACTAAGGTGTTTATTACTTCAACAGTTTTTTAGGCTTTATTTCCAGTTATTCAGTCTTTCTAATGCTATTAAATGACATTCTAAATTTAAATTAAAAAATAAACTGAGGAAAAATTATTATTTCAAAACTAAATACACTGAATCGTGCAGTTGAACGAAGGAATGCGTTAATGAATATATATATATATATATATTTTTGGATTTAAAGTTTAACGACAGGGCCACTAACTCCACAGGGAAAGGAGAGAGCCAGTGTCGTAAGAGAAACACAACATCCACGCCCCACAAGGATTTGAACCCGGACCCTTCACAGACGAACGGTTATCAGCCAGCGGTTAGACCACTGCACCACGGGACGGGGGCTAACGAAAATAAGTAGGTAATTTTTGCAAAAAGTGATTGAGGCACTTAGGTGAGCACATTTGCTTCTAGTATATGTCATTTTCGTTTGCTTTTCCCTTCGACGGGAACATGTGCTTATATGTTGCGAATTATTGACTTATAATGTGCTAATATTATGTTGTGAATTATTGACTTATAATGTGCTAATATTATGTTGTGAATTATTGACTTATAATGTGCTAATATTATGTTGCGAATTATTGACTTATAATGTGCTAATATTATGTTGTGAATTATTGACTTATAATGTGCTAATATTATGTTGCGAATTATTGACTTATAATGTGCTAATATTATGTTGTGAATTATTGACTTATAATGTGCTAATATTATGTTGCGAATTATTGACTTATAATGTTCGAAGAGGAACTTTATACAATTTAATCAAGGAAATCAGTAGCATATCACAGTTTATAGTTCTCGGAAACAGACGGAAAGAAAAAAAAATTAATCAGTTTTTAACCAATACTCTTTCAAAATATCGGCATTTGCACTATCTCAGTAAGACATACAGTATATAAAAAATATTATAGCTATACTAGTACTCCGAATTTATTGGCAGGATAAAAATCAGTTTTCCAAGCTTTCGCACATCAACCAGAGAACGTTTTCAAGGAAGACATATAGAAACTGCAATCTTAATATTATAACTCTTCAACAATTTGAAAGCGATGACTTGACTTGGCAATAAATACATACGAAGTAATATTCATTTGAAGACACGAGGCATCACTTTGGTTGTGCACGCGGTATCCTAGTAAGAAAAAGACGCTGCTTAAAGAACTGGTTCCAAATTCGTGGCAACTCCAGAGAGACGCTATCATTGCCAGCGTTACTGTTGCTAATGATTTCCAAACTTTCTCGAATGGCCGTAGATTTAGGGGTACAGTAGGCAGCTAATTTCTTTATATCATCCCACGTAGTAGTAGCGGACTTGAATTTGACTTCCACGAACAGGGCCCTGGTTACTTTACCGTATTGTGTGTCCCTTTTATTCTCGTTGACTCCAATTTCAAATGAACGCTTGGCCATTCCAATGTAGAATCGGCTGCAATAGTCAGGACATTGTAGGGAGATCGCATAAACACTTTTCTCTCTGGAAAGAGAGGGTTTGTCAGTATTTCTCTTTAGCATAGTATATAAAGATGAAAGAGACATTATGCGGACACCGTAGTTCAGCTTCTTGAGGGTGTTCTTGAGTTTGTAAGACACGTTAGGTATGTAGAGAATTGAGCACAGGTAGCAAAGCTGCGGCACAGGAAGAGATTAGAAACCTTTGCCTTTTTGGATAAAGCTATGTATCTAATTCAGTGAGTATCCTGCATCATTGGCCAATTCTATGACACTTTTAATTTCGTGTTGTCTGGAATGGGCATGGGAGAGATTGGAAGATAGCTGTTTTGTATTTTGCGAGACAGAACGAGCTGCGGAGCACCAGGTTGGGGACGGACGAGGGTTTTGAGTAGATTTGTGTACAGAATCGGTCTTCAGGTGATTTGCTCAGTAAAACAAGCAGATAAGGTAAAGCACTTTCGTGTTCAACCTCCATGGTAGAATTGATTGTAGGATGTGTATAATTGATTTTATCGAGAGAATTAGAAGAGTCTCCTTTCCGTGAGACCACACGTAAAAAAATATGTCGTCCGCATAACGCAACCGGGTGGTAGGTCGAGGGGTGATATTCTGCTCAGTTGGGCAAAGTATTATTTCTGCAAGGGCAGCTGCAAGTGATGATCCCATCGGAGAGCCATTAGTCTGCTTATATATTTGTCCTTGGAAACTGAAGAAGCTGGTATTTGAGACCAAGCCAATTAACTTGAAGATGCTGAGGCATGACTTCTGCGTATAAAATTGTGAATCAAATATGGCCTCCTTCAATGTTCTGATTGCTTCTGGCACGGGAATTGAAGGGTAAAGGGAAGTCACTCCGAAGCTGCCGATAATGTCGCCTGGTAGGATAGTAAATTGCTCGGCTTTCGTGATAAAAGCCACAGCGGAATTTATTACCAAGTCCAATTCAGGAAGGAAACTAAGCAGAAATCTGGATAGTGCTTTCTCCCCATCATTGGCCAATCCGATGACGATTTTATTACTGAAAAGATTTTTGGGATCTGATCACTGAAAAGATCTTTGGGATTTTATCACTGAAAATATCTTTGGGATCTTATCACTGAAAATATCTTTGGGATCTGAGGGCCAGGTGGTAGTTCGGCGGCTTTCTTGAGATCGTCTAGAATAGCGGGAAATAGGGCAGCTCTTTGTACTTGAGCAATCCAAGAATTTAGAAGGTTCCTTCGAAGGTCTATGGATCTGGAATGGATAGCGCAAAAACAAAGAGCTGTCAAATTATCTGTTATTCCAGACGTTCTCCAGGAAGCCGCCAAACTGCGACCAGGCCCTTAGATTCCAAAGCTTTTCGGAAGACGTAAACACCATAAGCCCGGTAATCCATTGATACCCATCGTATCCAGGAAGAAGTCTGCACCAACGTACAATTTATAGAAAGCACTATCCAGATTCCTCCGTGGTTTCCTTCCTGAATCGGATTTTGTAATAAATTCCACTGCGGCTTTTATCACGAAAGCCGAGCAACTCACTACACTATCAGGCGACATTATCGGCAGCGTCGGCGTGGTTTCCCTTTACCTTTCAATCCCCGTGACAGAAGCAATCAGAACATTAAAGGAGGCCATATCTGATTCAGAATTTTATACGCAAAAGTCATGCCTTAGCATCCTCAAGTTAATAAACTTGGTCTCAAATACTAGTTTCTACAGTTTCCAAGGACAAATATATAAACAGACGAATGACGCTCCGATGGTATCCTCACTTTCAGCTGCCCTTGCAGAAGCAATACTTTGCCCAACTGAGCAGAACATCACCCCACTGCCTACCACATGGCTGCGTTATGCAGACGACATATTTTTTCAAATGGCTTCACGGAAAGGAAATTACATACTACGATCAATTTACCATGGAGCTTACGCACAAAAGTGCTTTACCTTATCTGGATATTTTACTGAGCAAATCATCAGACAAGAGCCTTAATCAGTGATATACATACTACGATCAATTTTACCATGGAGCTTAAGCACAAAAGTGCTTTACCTTATCTGGATATTTTACTGAGCAAATCATCTGACAAGAGCCTTTGTACCCAAGTCTACTCAAAACCCTCGTCCGCCACAAACCTGATGCTCCGCATCCCGTTCTGTCCAGCAGAATAAAAAACAGCTGTCTTCCGTTCTCGAATTAGAAGAGCCTCCGCCGTCTCCTCCGATGCCTATTCTAGACAACACGAATTAAAAGCTTCATCGAATTTGCCAATGATGCAAGATACTCATTAAATAAGATGCATAACTTTATCCAAAAAGCCAAAGTCAAACGTTCTAATCTTTTTATGCCTCAGCTTCGCTACTTCGGCTCAATTTCCTACATACCAAAGGCGTCTTACAAACTTCGCTACCTGGGCTCAATTTCTTACATACCAAATGCGTCTTACAAACTCCGCTACCTGGGCTCAATTTCCTACATACCAAATGCGTCTTACAAACTTCGCTACCTGGGCTCAATTTCCTACATACCAAATGCGTCTTACATACTCAAGAACGCCCTCAAGAAGATGAACTACGGTGTCGGCATAATGTCTCTTTCATCTTTATATACTATGTTAAAGAGAAATACTGACAAACCTTCTCTTTCCAGAGAGTCAGGTGTTTATTCGATCTCCCTACAATATCCTGACGATTGCAGCCGATTCTACATTGGAATGACTAAGCGTTCATTTGGAATCAGAGTCAACGAGCATAAAAAGGAAACAAAATACAGTAAAGTAACCAGGGATCTGTTCAGAGAAGTCCAATTTAAGTCCGCTACCCCTACGTGGGATGATATAAAGAAATTAGCTACCTACTGCATTCCTAAATCTACAGCCATTCGGGAAACCTTGGAAATCATTATCAACAGTAACGCTTACAATGATAGCGTCTCTCTGGAGTTGCCAGGAATTTTGAACCAGTTCTTCAAGTAGCGCCTTTTCCCTAATAGGTTACCGTGTGAACAACCATCGTGAATATTACTTCGTATGTATTTATTGTCAAGTCATCGCGTTGAAATTGTTAAAGCGTTCTAAAATTTGGATTGCACTTTCTGTCTACCTTCTTTGAAAAAGCCATCTGGTTGATGTGCGAAAGCTTGGAAAACTGATTTTTATCCTACGCCACTAAATTCGGATTACTAGTATAGTTATACTATTTTCTGCAAAGCTGGTGTATAGTTCCTCGTTATTAATTACCATACACATATTTCAAAACCGACATTATGTTCTTCTGTTCTTGAAGATGTAGTTCATCCACCATTTTTTTAAACAGTGGCGAAACTTCAACAGCACACTAAATTTAGGAGGTGACTGCATCCTGGAAGGAAGCGTTTTTATGCATGAGAATCTCGCCTATAAGGGCGCTTCCAGAACTTGTGGTGAATTCTTCCAGAGAAACTGCCAGAACTATGCTATGATGCATTCTGCAAGACTTATGGTTTCGAAACCAAGCAAAATAAAGCTATTTTCTCATAAAACGACTAATAATCGAATAGTATATACGGTCAATATATTTGTTCAATCTCTCTATATATGAAAGTAAAAGGTTTTATGTTTGTTCCGCATACGTTCCTAAACGGTTTGGTGGATTTGCACGAAAATTGGTATATATACTCTTCATCACCCAGATTAAACTACAGGCGAGACGATTTTTAGAAATTCCATCCCTAATGGGGTCAAATGTGTTTTTTACGGGCCCCCTCTATAGACTGGGTGCAAGTCGACTGCTGCGGTATTACTCCGCGTGTCAGAGCAACGGTCGTCAGGTGACGCCTCATTCCTCGGAAGCTTCCGCGATTCAGGCATATGAGGAAGAGTCCTATTTTCAAAAACACATCGCACCGGCGGAACATATTGTCATAAGTATTTTTTTGTTTATGTTACCACGGCATTTTCTTTGTAAGGATTAGGTTTCATTAGACTTCCAACAAATGGCGCAGGAGTCTCAAACATGGGTGGAGCTACAGATTCCCACCAATAAGCGTGGTCCTCTCAAATAGCATCAAGGTTAAATTGAAGTTAAAACAGACGGTCTTCTTCATACATAAAATTTAAATATAAGATTAGTATTGGTATTAGTATAGATAAAAGAAATAGCCTATGTCCACCGGAAAGAAGTAAGCTTCCCAACGGTGAAAGAATTATACGAATGGGTTTAGTTTTCGAGATTAGTAAAAAAAATTCCGTATGTTATCTTGAACTTCTTTCTTTCACATTGGGTGTGATCGGTTATATGTAAACAAAGCGGAACGATACATGAGAAATTGGAAACTACTTGAAAGCAATGTTATTCAGTAGTACAGTCAAAAATAATAAAAAAAATAATAAAAACATAATAATAAATAGCAATAAATAAACGAAATAGCCTATGTCCTCCGGAAAGCTTCCCAACGATGAAAGAATTATCCGAATCGGTTTAGTTTTCGAGCTTAGTAAAAAAAAATCCGTATTTTATCGTGAACTACTTTCTTTCACGTTGGGTGTGATCAGGTTGTATATCTACACTCTAAAAAGCTGAATGCGGAGTGCAGGAAGTACATTATTGTGCAAGTTTGCTATTTTAAGTTTTTAGGGCTCAGAACGGCCATTATATAAATTGTGATTTTTATAATAAAATGTTCATCAAGTGTGGTGAAATGCCTCCAAAAAACGAAAACTCAAAGGACAAGTTCAGCCGAAAGCAAAGAAAGTATAATTACTTCGGGAGAGTGAAACAACTGAACAACGTGATCGAAGAGTTATAGATCAGCGGGAAAGAGCCAGTGTATCTATGGCGGCAGACATCTTAGAACAGCGTGAGGCCCGACTCGAGCGTTGTTCATCATGATAGGATTTTATTAATAGTGCGATTTCCATTGTTACTTGTAAACAAAATTTATGTCTATCCCGGGCAACGCCGGGTATCTCCGCTAGTAATGATATAATAAACATTTTCGAAAAATCAGAAAATCCGCTAGCGCTGCATGAAACAGTTTTAACATTAATGAAACACGAACACCTGATAAACTCCTACCACTTTCACAGGATTAATTTTCTGCTTGCGTCCCACAATTATACGCGATATTATTACTTCGCTGAGCCTTACCAGTGGCAGAGTAGTATATGACTCTGTCCTCCAACTATTTGTCCTAAATAGGCCCTGGGTTCGAGTCCCGATGAGGTATGAGTGGTGTTTTTGTCAGTTGTGGGGCTCGATATTCCCCCTCCTTGCAACCAGTGCCCCCAATTAGCGACAGGTAACCATATATACCCATCAAAGCTGCATATGTTAGTCGCTAAATCTGGATTACTAAAATAATGCAACTGAGCTGCAACACACTTAATTTCCTTGACTCCACATGAAATTCTTCACTTCCTTTACAAAGGAAAGCTGCAATTTTTTTCTGAAATTGTAGCTTTCCTTGTACCCCAGAGCAGAAAGCAGGTGGAGAATCATAAGTAAACTCATACTAAACATTAGTCGAAGTTTAAAGGTTGACAGAACATTCAAATGGGATATCTACTGCTGTCACATTGGTAAAACTAAAATTAAACAAACAAAACCTAAAATGATGCTGTTAGATGTTCCAGCCAATATTGCGACACAGAACGGTAAAACTCCTAGGAATGTGCTTTTGAATTTCCATGCGACTGACATTTAGCATTTTTTTTAATGTCGCGCATCTTGGAATCCCCCTTTTTTGAACTTTGCTACTACAGAGCAAGTTTTATTAAATGAACAGGAAGTCTAATGTTAACAAAATAAATATCTATGCAAGATCTCTTACATATGGACATACTTGGAAAAACATATCTCATTAAAGAGCAGGACTACGCATCTTACACTAACAATGACTCATTTGTGAACTATGTTTGCACGGTAGCGTCGTATGCAACTGCGTTATGTCAACAGTGAATATTTCTAATGCTCTCCATTAATAAATCTATGTAAATATGAGACTGATAGTAAATCTAAAATGAAAATTGTACAGAACGTTGTTAATGTGGAGCGTGAACATTAGAATTATAGTAGAGAATTAAATTTGTTTTTGAATATGTATTGAAGCTTGATACAAGAACTCTTTTTAAAACTTTCTTAGTAATGCAAGGACAATTACTTATATTGTTTTTTTCACGATAGCAGTCGTGGTTATCTATCGCTTCCGAAACACACATTCCATCAGTTGAAAAAGTTTAATTTTAGTTTTCGGAAAAAAAGTATTCCATGGAATAAACTTTCGTCATTTTAACATAAGAAACAAACTTCGTTAAAAGAATTATGATATTTAAGCGAATTCAAGTGTAATCAACAAAATGTGACGAATGACCGTATTTTCTGTATGTGGTTACTCATAATTGAAGAACTATCACTTTTGTAATAACGCTGTTGTCTCAAAGTAATTTTGATGTACCAGTGAGAAAAACATGGACCTCATCAATCTGCGCGTAAGGATAGTAGTTGCGAGTGTCTGATACTTAAGATATTGTCAAATGGCATTTCGATTCCTCCATCATATTGATAAGAGGAACACAAATAGATATTGCGCAGAGCAAGCGAGCTGCTTCATCGTAAACAAGAAGCAAAGGTACTGAGAGGTCAATAAGAACAAACATAAAGCAAGCGCGCTCAAAATTAATTCGCGGAAAGCTGATGAATTTCCGTCGCCAAATGGTATTGATGGATGCTTTGCCATAGAGTTCCTGTGACGAGAAAGATGGAAATGGAAAATGAAAATCAAACAATGAAGTGAGTGTTGAGATGTCTTTTGAGAACGGCTCAGCTGAGTGAACTCGGAAAATTATCCCAATATATGTATAGGATGATGTAATACGAGCAGATGTTCTTAAACTATGGTAGCTGCACTAGTAGTCATGGTACATTAAGCTTTTTCCAGTAGTACAAAAGAGGTGTTAAAATTTAGAGTACTAAAAGAGAGAGAGAGAGAGAGAGAGAGAGAGAGAAAGCGTGTTGCAGAAAAGAAAGCAAAACTTTACAATGCCATGTAGTATATGCACTGGAAGCTCGATAACTGAACACAATATCTTTGAAATTAGAATCTAACGTTTAACCGATAGCTGAACACCGTGCAGTTTGATTCAAAACTTAGAGGAAGGACCATGCCGAAGAAGATTACTCGCATTTTAACTGAAGCAGAACTGATCTGTTTTCATCGGTTTCACTCCAGCTACTATGACAACAGATGTGAAAAAATAAACGATTGATTTTAAATCTGATGAATAGCTGAAGTCCGGCTTTGAAATGTGAAAACTCAGTGAAATCTGTGTGAAGGGCTAAACATACCATTGATATTTCTGACATAGTTTTGGAATTTCTGATTCCATTTTGCATCACTGAAATGTGCAACAGCTGTGTATGCCATATGTTTCGGAGGAAGGAGGAATAGACTGAATTCTCAGTTTTACCAGAGTATGTTAAGCCTCCTGCTCAGATATTCAGGTTTACCAAGTGAACAATATTTCTTGTTGTAAAGATGTTTTAGCAATATTCGTTAGCTCATGATTTTTTAGTTAGACATGTTCTTGCCTAGAAGATACGAAAAATAGCTTTGATATTCTTCTCTTAAATCGATACACACACTGTCTGTGTGTGTCATTCTCTTGTTTGTTCCCTTTCAAATGTTGGAAAATATCGTATTACTGATTTTCATACTGCCGTGTGCACATTATTTGCACTTGCTATGCATAATTTACGCACGATGTCGTGTTACTCTATTAGATGGTACATGCAGACAAACATAGATACAGTTTTGTTAATATGGGAAACAAACAGTTTCGGAACCATTTGATTATGAGAAACAGAACTTTCGACCACAAAGTCTGCCATAAATAAGCCTTCCAAAATATGAGTTTTCAACGACTAGATTACGGGAAACAGAAATTCAGCTTTTTCGGTTGGAGATATGTGTTCATCTCAGGTTTTAACTTTTTACTGAGAAATGCAATTTTTCCATAGCTGTTTGGAAAATCACTAAGGAAACTTTGTCCTCTTTTCGAAGAAAAATAAATAACTGACATTGTCGATTGAAATAGCTGATTGAGAAGAGGATTTCATGCAGCTTATTTGAAAAATTGTGTGTATTTAAATTGTTACAATTTGTGCAGGATTATAAAAAATTGGATGCCAAATAAGAGGTCTCTACTATAGCTTTAACAACAACAAAACAAAACAAGAAAATAGAAGAGCATATCTCAACGAGAAGAATTTTATATCTTTTCTTTTCTTTAATTGACACTTCTTATAATGTAAGCCTTAATAAGGAAAAACGTACTTATCTCTTGTGCCACGAGTAAGTCCGACCCAGGCTCCTCGGTGAGAAAGCTAAACTCTTAACCAATCTACAACTGAGAGACTTCAGTTCTGTTACACTAGACAGACAGGTCGAGCTCTTCGCTGCACATCAAGTATTTTTGCGGCTATCACATGCTTGAAATTTTGTTTTTGACACTATTTAAAGCTTAATGCGAGGCGGCATACAATGATAAAAATAAACATGATACAGGATTCTCGGGTGTAATGAGGATGTCTTTTGAATCCTTTTCGACATAAAAAGAAATTTTCAAAGATGATTTTTAAAAAGGCGAAACGTGACGTGGAGAACAGAAATGGACAATATGAGACATTCTGCAATCTTCAATCAAATCTACTGATAAAAAAAGGGTTAGAAAGAAGCATATGAAATGGAAGAATGCGAATTATTGATTAAGACGAGATATTTCTTGCACTTGGACAAAAACTGTGACAATATTAAACCACAAATACATCCAAGATACAAATCAAGGAAATCTTCCAGTTTTCTAGATAAGGGCATTATTAGTAATTCCTCTAGCTTACAAAACTTCTTGGCGTCTGCATAAATCTGCAGATATATTTCTGCTACATGAAGTATTTTTGTTTCTTTGGTTGGTTCCATGTATTACGGTAATGCAAAATGAACTACAAGAAATCTGATGCATTAGAATGAGGGATTTGTGACGCACTTGAAGTTACCTCGTAGAGGAAGAAGGCTGAGTGACAGCTGCGACGGAAAGATCACGAACTTATTTGAACAGAAAGCGAGGATTTATGTTCGAAAATTTTATCAGAAAATTGGGAGCAACGTATATGCTCAAAAAAGCATATCCCCTTTCCCGTACATCTACCGCACTGTTGATTTTAAACATTGAGTTATTCTCTTCTGTTCTTAACTTAGTTCAAATAGGAATGGCGAAATAATATTGAATAAATATTAGATTTCCAATCAAACATTAGCTCATCCGTTGAGATAAATTTAAACAAGTTATTTTATATTCGTTCGTTTTTCAGAAGCCATTGTCTCCATCCAACTGATCCCTTGAGTTTTTATTTTTTATCAGCAGACTACCCATCAATTTTAGGATAATGGTCTGGTTCTGCTTTTAGACAAAATTCTATTTCTGAATTAGTTTTCTTAGTAGTTTGTTTCAATTCGTGTTCTTATTATATATCCTTTTCTTATTGTTTTGTTTTTTGTAATATTATATATTCTCTTTTCACAGTGTTCGCAATTCTACACATGATTTCTTTGGCAGTTTTTTTTGCAATACGTCTTCTTACCATATATTCTTTTTTTAATCTTCTGAAGTATGTTGGTGTGCAAAAATTAAGGACGAAGAGGAGAAATTAGCATAACAGCGGAACGAGCAGGCAGAACGGGCCGAAAGACCACTCAGGAGATACACTAGAGTCCGGAACGGTAGGACATGCGCATATATGCAGCATGATACGTAAGGGGGGTATCGGAAGGGTATAAAGCACACGGGCGGTGTACGCTCAGCAATTCGGTGAAAGCTATTTATTGCACGGTGTACATCGGTTTGAACGACGTCGAGTTGCTGCCACCGTGTGATATGGCCAACAGGCAATCCAGTAGACGACATCTGGATGACTTTACCCGAGGTCGCGTCATTGGGAAGTTGGAAGAAGGTCTAAGTGTGACTAGAATGGCCGAGGAGTTCGGGATCGCTCACAGCATCGTTTCACGAGCTTGGAGAGCATTTCAAACAACAGGAACAGCTGTCCGAGAGTTTAGCAGTGGTCGTCCACGAGCAACCACGGCGGCGGACGACCGGTATATTGTCCTACAGGCGAGAAGAGATAGAAGGCAGACAGCCGCCCCGGTGGCGCAGTGGTCTAAGGCGCTGGCCTCTGATCATTCGTCCGTAAGGGGTCCGGGTTCGAATCCCGGTCAGGCATGGATGTTGTGTTTGTCTTACGGCACTGGCTCTCTCCCTTCCCTGGAACCAGTGACTCTAAATTAGGGACGGGAGACTGCTTATAGCCCATTGAGTTGCTCACGGTGGTCGTTAAACCTCCAATCAAAAAAAAAAAAAAAAAAAAAGAAGGCAGACAGCGGGAGAAATCGCAAGGCACATGCAATAGACAACTGGACGTCCGTTATCGCGTTTTACCGTGACCAGGAGGCTGCACAAAGGTGGTCTATTTGCACTACGACCAGTGCGGTGTGTGCCATTAACGTCTGCTCATCGGAAACGGTGGTTTCTGTGGTGCCAGAAACACAAGAACTGGACACATCAGCAATGGGGTCAAGATCTCTTTACGGATGAGAGCTGATTTAGTCTGACGAGTGATTCTGGACTATACGGATCTCGAGAGAGTAGGGAACATGCAATCACACCTCCAACACCATCGAAAGGGACCAGTTTCGAGGTGGCGGGGTTCTCGTTTGGGTCGGTATTATGCTTGGTAGCCGTACTGACCTCCACATCTTCCAAGGAGGTTCAGTCGCTGGTGTCCGATATTGTGCCGAGGTTTTCCTGTCTCACGTGCGTCTGTTTAGAGGTGCTGTGGGTCCTGAGTTCCTCTTCGTGGACGACAACGCTACATCTCATCGTACAGTGGCTGTCGCAGAGCTATTAGAGAGTGAAGATATTCAACGCATGGTTTGGACCACAAGGTCCCCGGACCTAAATCCAATCGAACGCGTGTGGGATCTTCTCGGGAGACGCTTGGCAGCACGTCTCCAGCCGCCAGCAACGATTCCGCAGCTGCGATTGGCGCTACGAGAGGAATGGACCGCGATGCCTCAACAGCTCCTTGACAACCTCGTCCTCATCACGGACAGACGTTGTAAATCCTGCAATGCAGTCAGGGGTGATCATATCCCCTACTAAAGACTGGAATTTGTTTTGCAGCCGCCTGTCACATGGACGTTTCTGTCTTCTGTCCAGTTGTGCTCGAAGCTACCTTTTCAATAAAGTGCCTTTATATCCTTTGGATTACTTGTTTGGATGGGTTTGCTCACTTGTTTCATATTCTTACATCTTGGGTATCTTATGGTATGATGTGAGTCGATGTGGAGCACTTCTGCACGACGTTACATTCGAAAAACCGTCTTGTCCTTAATTTTTGCACTTCAGTGTATTATATATTCTCTTCATACAGTAGTCGCTATACAGTAGATTCCGTTTAACTGGGCCATCGGTTAATCGAGGCAGCCGTTTATTTGGGACAATTCTTGAAGAATTTACGAAATTAGCTCTTTTGGATAAAGCTTCACAAAATTGAGACAGCTGCTTAAATAGGCCAAAGTGTTCTATCCCCGATGCGTTCCAATTAACCAAAATCTACCGTACTATACATTTTTTTCATACAGTTTTGGCAATACGCGTTCTTACTACATATTCTTTTATTAGTTTTTTTATGTAAAACTGGCTTGGGCACGGCCCGGGTTTGAACATTTGTGCAAAATTTCCCTATGCGAATAAGGAAAAATGAGGCATATTGTTTTACTTCTATTTAAATTTTCATCATCAGATAAGAATGGTAGTGCTTCTCGTTAATGTCGACTCCAACTCCAAAAACAAAAACAAAAAACGAATCATTATTATGTGCATGATATTCAGGTAACAAAATGTTCTTCATCTTGATTTCTATGTGCATCAAGTTAATTCGTTTACCTAATTAACTACATTTAATTTTTTTTTAATTCAAAGTTAAATAAAGATTTTGAACCTTTAAAAATTTCATTATAAAATTAATATAAAATTCAGGTCATTTCTGTATGACATGAGAATTGTGTATTCCTGTTTTGCTGATGGATTAGGTCCGATTAAGTATTGAGTAAATGCGGATATATAGGTCGTAACTCTTTTTAATACATTAGCTCTGTTGGGACACAGCTGGTTTTGGCATTTATTTTATTTATTATTTGGTTAAACTGTCACATGTACTCTTATTTATAAATATAACAACCTTTATTAGCAAATGTTAAATTTGACATTTTTCGGCTAGTTAGAAGTTGTAAAATTGCATGCAGTACTGCATGGAAATTAGTGATCCAGTGGTTTGGCTTTACTCCGGCTAATCTAAATAAATGCATTAAATAAAAACACAAGTAACGCACTGAATGATTCACAATGTAATTTATGGTTGTTTGTAGTGTATATATATATAGATAGATATAGATATCCTTTTTTCCTCGATGTCAGATATATGTTGTTTGTTGGTTGTTACTTAAAACACTCACAGCCGTTTTTGAGTTAAGAACTGCACGTGAAACATGCACTAAACAATAATTAATAATTTTAAGTAAAAACAAAAGAGATACTAAAGTATTGAGTAAATGTGTTGCCTGCCATTCAATTGTGTGTTTTCCATTGTGTCTGTTAATTCCGTTGGCAGTGTTAAATAAAATTAATTAAAAAAAGTGAAAGTGGAAAGTAACTTGAGTCCGGGCCCATAGAGGCACGGGTTTCAGTCAGAGATTTGATATAAGAGCCCGCCCGGGCCCGGATCCGTTTCCGGACTTTTTGTCATATCCCGGGCCCGTGCTCATCTCTAAAGTACATCTGGATACTTCATTTTCGTTGTCTTAAAATTCCGTAGTTGTTAAGCTGTATAGTGTATAACCTTTCTTCCGGAGGTGGGTTTCGAATCAGCATCTTCCTAATCCAGAGAGGCTGCTTTCTTAACTGAACTACACCGGCAGGCTTTTTGTTGAAACATTGTCGATATGACTCATCAGTAGTATGTCCTTTATACGTTACACCATGCCCCCACGCCCCCTTGAGAAAGGAGGGAGCACAAAATCGCAAGTTTCCGGGTCAGCCGACAACCATGCTCAAAGGACCAGCTCATTGCAGTAGAAGGAATCTTTATGAATTCCATACGATGTGTGGCAGAATCATTACACGCATTTTCGAATATCACTGCCAGGAGATTCATTACGTTTGGAAGCTAATATAGCATGTAACCGTTTTGCCGGTGGTGACATTCAAACTCGCGTATTCCTACTCCGGAGCTACTGTTCTTCCAACTGAACTATGCCTGTTGGCTTATCGCTGCAACGAGGCCGATACAACTTATACGTAACCGCAGTTGTACATCATCTACGTCTTGTTACATAACAGGTTACAGCTCTGTTTCCTCGTGAAAAATATCTTGAACACCCGTTTAACGTTACATTTACCTCTTCCCTTTGCGCAATACCTTTAATTTTTTGAAATTCATTAAAATATTTCCAAATTCATTCCTCATACAGTATTCTGGATGTCATTTGACACTATGTACGTTGCACTACATATGAAGGTCATTCTAAAAGCTCATAATGATACACAGATCACTCTTGTCTTACTGGCTGATAAGATTATTTTGTAAACTATCTCGAATTTTGATCATTTCCTGTCGATGAAGGACATGAAAGTTTTGTTCTGATTCATCCACTGGTCGGAGAAGAATTCCAAATTTCACAGTGGATTATGAAAATTTTAACTGCCACAAAACGAGTTAAGCAGGGATCGGTGATATTGGATAATTCCAAAAGTTAATGAGTTCAGAGTTTCGAATCCAATTGTATAATGATGACGATTTTCTTAAAATTTGTATTCTTTGCTTTAATACCTAGTAATAAATTCCCGACAGAAGTCTATGATCAAAGTAAAGACTCAGTTGACAGTGGATTGGACACGTTGCTACAAGAAATGGCCACAGTTCGACAACTGAAATACTAGACTCTATACCAAGACACAGTAAAAATCCCAGAAGAGTACCACGTATGAGGTGTGTGGTTGAAATTCGAAAACATACGGGAGTAACATGGAAGAGAGTTATGGAAGAAACTCGGGAAGTTCTTCACTCAGAACTGGATTCAGAATAAAAAACGATGAAACCCCTTTCCTCATTGACGATATGACGTATTCTCTAATTTAACTTTCATTTTTAGTTTCTTTCCATAGGTCAATTTTGAGTTCATTCTCTTTAAGCTTTTCCCATTTAACGTTATATTTTTCTCACTCAATGAATGTTATGTGGCAACTGTTTTGAGGACAGGTTAAATGACGTGTGTATAATTTGACAAGATAAGAATGATGTATATAATGTGTGGAGCGAGAAGCGAAAAGTGCGGGTAAATTAGTGCAGTCATGCGTTGTACCTGCAAATCTAGATATATATTTCTGAAAAAGCTGAATTGCTGATATATATGGAATCTCAAGTTACAGAGGATCAGAGTGTCGTATTTATCGAAGAAGAATGTTGGTAAAGATTTAAGGTGTTCCCTGTGTTCTTTCTGATGATTGCCATTGACGAATTAGTGAACTGAAATACTTTGTAGGTACAGGGGGGTCGAAACGTCCTCTAGGGGTTTCGATGGACAACTGTACAAAAACAAACAGATCTACAGCAATGCGGTTTGCGGCGTTTAAAAGAGTAAATATTCCAGTTTTTAACGCCATCTTTTTCTAACAGATGGCGTTAGGTGTTCGCAAATACCGACACCGATTGCAAAAGAACTGAAAATGTCGCCGCCGCAGGAGAAAGCAATGTGCGTGCGTTGGTTTTTTGAGACGAAGTCTGTGATTGCGGCACAAAGAAATTACCATCGGACATATGAAAAAGATCCACCAAGTGATTTCAGTATCAGAGCGTGGCAGAAGAAATTCTTCGATACTGGTAGCGTCCTGGACCGGCAAAGAAGTGGCAGACCCCCTGTCAGTAAAGAAATTGTACAGAGCATAGACGAGGTTTTCGCTCGCAGTCCTAGACAGTCCACGAGAAGAGCTTCTTCAGAACTGAATGTTCAACGATCCACATTGATGAGAGTGCTTCACAAACGCCTGAAACTAACTGCATACAAAGTGTAACTCCTACATCAGATTAAACAGAACGACGGACCGCAGCGCTTAGCATTTGCTTGCGGATATGTTGGTGCGACTGGAAGTTGATGAAAGTTTCCTGCGCCCTATAATGTTCTCGAATGAGGCAACCTTTTACGTGTACGCAGTGGCGGCTCGTGCCTAGTTGATAAGGGGGGGGGGCTGCATCCGAATTTTATGGATATCTTTCTCAAAGATAAATTTTTTTGCGTCTGTTCGTGCTTTGGTAAGGGTTATTTATTGCTGTGTTGTGTACACATATAGCCAAATTTTTTGTGTGATACAGTTGAAATGAATAAAAAATATTATATGCTTAGAGCTTAATTTCACAGACACACTTCAGCTTTTTTCCCTCCCGATACTTACATTAACAGAGATGATTAATTAAAAGTTTAACAAGCAAAAGATATCCAGTTTGCACTTATACACTTATTTTCCAAATGCAAGTAAATCACTTTGATGTTTTCTTTCACCGGTTGCCTGCTGGTTTATTTACCATTATATATATAAAACATTATTAGCTGACCCCCACCGGTGATTATTTATGCTACACTGAGGGCTAAACGGCCCGGGCCAAACATCGGAGGATGGGAGTTAGGTTTATTTATAACGAGGAGTCATTACCCCGGTACCGCCGGCTTAGCATCACTTCCGAACCACGACGGGTCTTCAGCGGCAACGAGACTCGAACCCTTCAAGTCGGGAGGCGAGCATGCTGCCACTGAGCTACCTCGGTCCAGCGCACTCCGTATTAGAATACTGGCAGTTATGTAACTTTCCACTGCTCAAGGAATATCAAGAATACATTTTGTAACAAAAACACATATTTTGCGTAATTTACTGATATTTAGCGGAAGCCGCGGAAAATTTGCAGTGCAAGCGGGAAATGTCAATAATGTCAAATTTAACAGTTTCTGACTTCCTTCAAGTGCTTTAAAAATTTTTAAACGGTTCTTAATTTTAATTAAAGTAATAAAAAATTTACTTCCTAGCGTTAAAATTGAGAAATGACTTGCAGTGATAGGGAGATCAAAATATTTTTTTTTTAAATTGATTAATAAATATGATACAAAGGAACTTCACCGTAATTAAAACTTCAGTATTTCTTAAATTAGTAAATTTATGTTTTACGAAGTGCATGTTAGATGTTAACGAACTTTTAAAGCAGCGAAGACTGTTTAGAAACGTAAGTTTAAAGATACGAGTATGCAGGACTTTCATCACTCCTAGGGGGGGCTTAAGAACTACTTGAAATGTTACCGTATCAAACAAACTGTAATTGTGCTTCAGGATCAATCATACCGATAATTTTGGCTTCACCTAAAATACCAGTTCCAATGTGACTTGAAAATTTTCTAATTTCCTTTATGAAATATGTTGCAAATTTAATTGTACCTAAACATTACGATTTTTAAATGTTATCGGTCACAAAAGAATGTTTCTAAATTTTGGAAAAAAAAAGTTATTCTGTTTGAGATATAAGATATTAAAAATATTTTATAGTGATCAACACCAAACAGGGCACCACATAGGATCAAAAAATACACACAAAATAAAAATGTTAGCAGTTTTTAGCAAAGCGTGCAAATTTTTTTTAGCAGTGATAACATACATACCTGTCACTTGTAAATAAATTCCATGCGCAGATCTCGGCGAGTAGCAAACATATCAATAACTTGTTCGTTGAATTTCTTGGTGCTAGCAATAATGTTTTTTCTATTGACAACATTGCAAGTGCTGTCAGTCGATCTTGTCCCATACTGTTCCTTAAAAAATTCTTGATTCTCTTGAGGGACGAGAAACAATGTTCTGGCTCTGATGTGGTCATTGGGATAGTAACTAAGATGCGAAGAAGTTTTACAGTTTCCGAAAAGGATGCTTCCAAATTATTTTTCAGCATGAACTGCAACAGCTGAGTCGCACTTGTAATATTGTGGAAATCGCTTCGGTTATACAACACGCTGAGCTCCGAATACAGCTTTTCCTTTTCTAGCACTCCAAAACGTTTTACTGCAATGTCCATCTCATGGTTTGGAAACTGCTTAGCGTAACCGGCAAAATTTTCAGGTAAAAAAGTTTGGCAGCTTCAAGATGATCTGTGAAATGAAACCGTTCAGTGGCTTGAGTGGTAATTAGATCACACACTTCTTTTGCGGCAACTATTCTAATATTGTTGTTCTGCTCGACCCGTCTCTTTTTTGGAGGGGGAGGCTGATCCGGAGTTTCGTCCTCAGAACAGTCTGTATTGTCAGTCGGCATATGAGCCCTTATGTTCTGCACAGCGTTAATGAAAGCTGAAACACAATGTTTTGTCTTCACTGCATCCGTTTGACGATTCTGCAATTGGTGGTATAATATGTCTACGTGAGGCATAAGATTATGAAAAAATGTCAACCAGAATTTAAATTCCGGATCTTTCAATAGCCGTTCAAGCCCACTTGCAGCATTTTTTATAACTGCTGGAGATGTACTACTTTCCTTGAGTGATCGAAAACATTCCAATAGATTGACTTGTTGTTCGAAAACAGAATTCACAATACGAATATTAAAATACCAGCGGGTCGTCACCGAGTGTGGAATTTTCTTTCCAACTACGGTGTTAAGAGCTGCTAATCTTTGTGGTGAACGTGAAAAAAATGTAGGTATTCCAGATAAGTTTGAAAAAAAAAATCCTGGCTTTAGTGTTTTGTGATGCGGCTTTCTCCATCACTAAATTTAGCTGATGAGCATAGCAATGAATATAAAAAGCATTAGGATATATCTGTCTCACCCTGGCTTGGACACTTGAAGTTGCACCGCTCATCACAGCTGCACCATCATAGCTCTGTGCTATTAATTTCTGAGATTCATTGGGAATTATTTCTTCCAACACTTTTAGAAGACATCCTGAAATGGAAGCAGCATCCTGCCCAGAAGGATTACAGCGCAACCTTCTAACTCATATCGGAATACAATTGCTATTTGTGTTATTTCCGATACATCTGTGGTTTCATCTGCCATAATGGACAAAAACTGTGCAGAATCAATTTCATGTTTTATTTGTTGGCGTGAAATTTCTAACATACAATCCAAGAGCTTATTTTGGATTGTTTTTGATGTGCCCTTGAAGACTGTTGAATTCTCCAAATGTTCCCTGACTGTTGGGTCTAACTGACTAGCAAAATCGAGTAAACCTCGAAATATTCCGGAATTAGAGGATTGCGATATTTCATCATGCCCCCTTAGTGCAAGCTCGTGATTTCCACAAAATTTGATGCAATCAATAATTTTTGAAAACACTGACCTGTTTTTCTCGACTTCCTCATTGTGGCGTTCAGTGCTCAATTTGTACGCACTATCCATTTGCGTAGCAATATTGACACTCCCCAACATCGTGAAATCCACTGAACTTTCTATGTGCTTCGTAGAATTTTCATGCTTTTTCATTTTTTTCACGGAGTTTTTTTAAGTCGTTCACACCTGTTTTGGTCCACACAGAGTCCCCACAATACAACAGACATGGAAAGCAAAACAGGGAGTTTGAGACTTCGCATCCACAAATCCAGTCATTTTCCATTATATCTTAGTGTTAAAATTACGCTGATAACTTTTATTTCGGCTATGTGCTATCTGCGTTATTTTCAAATCAGGCATCGGTCTACCAAAGTTTTTCAAGTCTAATTTTTCTTGAAATGTCAAATTGCTAAACTGAATCCGTTTCAGATATTCCACAGTTTGAGCCATACTAACTACAGAATTTGATGACACGCAAGGGACAATAACGTTTCGAACTGAACTCTCGAACAGCAAAAGCAAACTGACCGCTAATGCGAATGTCAAATAATCAACATTTCTTCTCCGGAGAAACACGGAAAGGAATATATTGGAGTGACCCCCTTTCCTTCTCTTATATGTTCCCAAAGCTTAAGACGAATCGCAGAACGGGTTCTGAGCGGGAAATTTCTCTATTCACCACCCTCGCCCTATGCGCCCTACCCGTCCAGCTTACTCCTAGGCGATCGTCACCACGAGGACTGTTTTTACGGCAGCAAGTGAAAACGGATTTAGTACTAAGGGCTGCAGGAACAGCAGTCTCCGATGAAAAACAAGAAATGCATTCGAGTGACCTCCCGCTCAACCCCCCCCCCACACACACACACGCCGTTCAGTCTTCCAAAGCTTTTGGGGAACGGGAATTGCAGTGGGGGTTCAGAGAGGGACGATTCCCTTCATTCGATTTTCTGATCCCTGCACAAGTTATCCCCACCCCTAGGCGATCGACATCACGAGCCACGAAGTTTGTTTTAACGGCAGCCAATGAAAAGATATTTCGAAGCGAGGGCTGCAGAGATACCAGTCCCGGTGAAGTTGTATCCCCACCTTGTAAGTTTAAACACACAGATGTTACATACGGGAATTTCAGCCCTTCGCCACGCTCTTTAGATAAAGAGCTGCGAATTTTGCAGTCTCGCGCATTGCGTATATTGCAGTTGTACAATGTACACGGAAACTGAATAAGGTTAGGCCGTCAGGGAACTATGAACGGCAGGAAGGAGAGAAAAAAATTATAACATGTGCTTCGTAATATTTGGGGGGGGGGGCTGCAGCCCCGCAGCCCCCAGCAGGAGCCGCCCCTGCGTGTACGGAAAGTTAACACTCAGAACGTTCGTATATAGGGTAGTGAAAAAACCCACATTCAGTCAGGGAGCACATCGCGCACAGTGCAAAAGCGAATGTTTGGTGCAGGATCATGCATAAACGTGTAATTGGGCCATTCTTCTCCGAGCCCACAGTGCAAATGAATAATTACTTGGACTGGCTTCAGAATTTTGCGGTTCCTCAACTACAGGATTTGCAACCAAACGTCATACTGCAACAAGATGGCGCTCCCCCACATTGGGGACTTGAGGTTCGTGAATACCTGAACCGTGAGTTTCCCGACAGATGGATTGGCAGAGATGGTCACATTCCTTGGCCACCCCGGTCCCCGGATATCACTCCTTTAGACTTCTTCATCTGCAGCTGTGTCAAGGACATGGTTTACCGGGAAATATTAAGCAGCCTTCAGGAGCTCAAACAGCGCATTCCAGCAGTGTTTGATAGAATCGATCCTGACATGTTGGAGCGCACATGGCAAGAAATTGAATATCAACTGGATGTGTTACGTGCCACCAAAGGCGCACATGTAGAGGTGTTTTAAGGTAAGATTATTAAACTCTAATATTTACTCTTTCAAACGCCGTAAACCGCATTGTTGTAGATTTGTTCGGTTTTGTGTAGTTGTCAGTCGAAGTTCCTAGGGGACTTTTCGACCAGCCTGTAGAATAAAGACTGATTTTCTTAAGTTGTACACGACATCATTTAGCTTCATTGAAACTCTATTATCAAATTTATTTCGTTGAACTAATTCTTATCTTTATTACTGAACCTGCTGGCAATTTCAACAAATTCAGTTCTTTCCAAATGTTGCTTTCTGGTCTTCAGTGAAAAACTTGAAAGAACTCATGAACCCTATCTAAGTGCTGACCAAACCTCGGTAGCACACATATGTTAGATGTCTGCAGAAGCACTATGTTAGATGTCTGCAGAAGCACTATGTTAGATGTCTGCAGAAGCACTATGTCAGATGTCTGCAGAATAACTAATCTCAAAATCCCCGAGCTGGATCCGAACTTTAGGGGACCCAGCCCGGCTCAGAATTTCCAGTTTACGGCCCCTGCCTAATCCGTTTCACACTTCAATCAGGCTTTTTCTGTCACTTATTGCAAATAACGCAAGGTTTTTCTAGAGCAGAGGTCTTCAACCCTTGTCCAGTGGCTCGCCGAGGACATTTTAACGAGGACCACTACACGCTATCCACAAAGGAAATTTTAGAATGAAAAGAAAAAAAAACATCTTTAAGATGGAAAAAGGAATACCCAGGTACCTGAGGTATTTGGACTTGGAATTACTAATTCAGCTATGAGTTATACTGAGATTAATTATATAATGGGTATCTAAAATGCAGACACATTAGGCACCTACTTCGGACTTCTTTGTGACATAGATGTAATGCTAACTACATCGTTTCTTTTCCTGGAAGTTTTAGTCTTAGGATTCAAAACCTCATTGACACAATCGATATTCATAATAAATAGAGGAATTTTTTTATGTAGCCTGAGAGTCCTATTCCATTTTTTATGTTGTCGGCGATTCAGAAAAGGTTGAAGACCCCCTGCTCTAAGGAAACAAAGTTGCTCTACTGAATTAACTACTTCAGTAACAAAGGGCATGTAACGCAGATAGACGTGCCATCTCTCAGGAATTCCTTCCACAGATGAGGTTTAGACCTGACAATATACTTCTATTATAAATACAGTGTATATAAAGGTGTTTTTCTTCAACACGTAAGTATAAACAGGGTACTCTTTGCCTGCAAATATGTACACAAATGCTTCGAACTTTCTCACCTCCGTTGTAACAACGAACTGTGCTAGAAGATTTTTTTCGTGTCGTGAAGATGTGTTTATGTAAACATTTCCTTCAAAAGAAAATATTCACCCGTTTTAGTTGCTAAAGCCAACGAAGTGAAAGCGGGAATTGGTTTCAACCTCTAAAAAACTAAACCATCCCATTTCAGACTATCATCAGCCCAGTTTGTTCATTTCAGCTGTAATTCACCAATAGAAGTGAACAGAAGTGCATACGGTGGCAGATGTACTTCCATGACTTTCGTTTCACTCCCTGATCTTCGCCATCTGATTATTTGATAATTCAGTCTCTCTTCGTCTTGTGAGTCAAAACGTTTTTCTTTAATACAGGAGCATAACTTTAAATCTTCCAGTACAGGCCCGGTTCGGCCTCAGCCTGAACCGGAATTTTTCACTTATCGGCCCTGCCCAGCTTTTGCACATTTCTAACCATATGATAAGTCTATCGACAACAAGATGTTCCGTATACGAAATTAAGTCAGCCCAATGACAAGATGCTTTAGTGGCCAATGGCTTGACAGAAAATAGAAAAGCATTACATAAAGCAACTTTTAATTCCAGTTTTCGTGTATGCTTTTAAATATTTTCATTTTATGAAATATTCTACTTCAATTGCACTTCGGTGCTTTATCAGAGTTTATTTGGCAAGATATATGTGCAATAGTATGAGTATATTTCACCCGAGAGAGATCGTCGTTGGAAAATTGTTAGCTAGTGGCTTGCTGAAAGGAAGAATAATGTTCGTATTCTGCCAGCAAAACACCCCTCATACTACTTTGGCCCAGTGCTTGTATGCTGCCTGGAAATACTCTATGTATGTAGTGCGATCAAAAAGACTAGATACGTAGCGCGCCTACAGATGGCAGTACACGGATGCGCGAGCAGCGATCGAGGGCAGTGATCTATATGAGTCTTTGTGCCGAGTGGCATCGTTCTATAAACATCGAGAGTTGTGCTACACGATATTTGGTGACCACGTGCAGAACACAGCTGCGATTTCGGTATGGATTGCAAACTAGAGCAGCGAGCGAACATCAATTTCTGCGTCAAACTCGGCAAATCGGGAACCCACGTTTCTGTCGCGTGTCATCCTTGGGACGAGACTTGGGTATACGGTTACGACCCGGAGACCAAACAACAGTCATCGCAGTGGAAGATCCCGACATCTACACGACCGAAAAATGCCCGACAGGTCCAAAACGCAACCAAAAGCATGCTCATCGTGTTTTTCGACATTTGTGGGATCGTGCACCCTGAATTCGTCCCCTGGGACCGCACCGTCACCGCCCTTTTTCACTGCGATGTTTTGCGGCGTCTTATGGAGGACATTCGCCGCAAATGACCTGAAATGTGGCGCAGTAACGATTTTCTTCTCCATCACGACAATGCAGCAGCTCACAGAGCGTTAGCAACAAGCCAGTTTTGCAGCCGCAACAGCATGACTACTCTTCCTCACCCTCCTTACTCGCCGGATTTGGCCACCTGCGACTTTTTTCTGTTCCCGAAGATGAAGCTGAAGCTCAAGGTTCGCCGTTTTGAAACCGTGGACGAGATCCAGCGCGAATCGCATACGGTGCTTGACACGATTCGCGAACACGACTTCCAGGGAGCATTCCAACAGTGGCAAAAACGATGGCAGTGGTGTATCACTGCACAAGGAGACTACTTTGAGGAAGATCATAGCCAGACTTAAGTAACGTAAGCATTTTGTTGTATATCTGCCTAGCCTCGGAACTTTTTGATCGGTACTCGTATATTCGTTTTCACACCTGAAAATATATTACCACGTTATCATAACTTTGTACATCTGAAGTGTGCATAATTTAATCTATTTATTAATACACTGAAGAGCAATTGAATTAGAGATACCTGTCTAGCAACGTGTAGCACCACCTTTCGTCCTGATGACGGCGGCGATTCGTCTCGGCATGGACTCGACAAGACACCGGAAGCGTTGGGAAGCCATACGGATCCACGACCCCTGAACAAGCTCTCACAGTTGACGAAGATTTGATGGAGGGGGTCAGAGCCTCGAGCATCTCTCTTTATGGCATCCCAGATGTGTTCGATGCGATTGAGGTCAGGTGACCTAGCTGGCCAACGAAGCGAGGTCAAGTCGGTGGAGTGTTCATCCAACCATTCGGATACAGTTCGAGAACGATGGCACGGTGCATTGTCTTGTTGCAGGATGAGGTCCCCAGTGGGGTGTTGAAGACGCACAAACGGGAGCAAATTGTCTTTCAGGATATCCTGGTAACGTTGACCTGTGAGGGACCATGTCACATGCACCAAGGGGTTCGATTTTAGTCCACGTAAACAGTCCCCAGACGAGAATGCCACCCTCACCAGCTTGAAGAGTGCCCTGCTGACAAGAAGGATCCATCGCTTCATATGGTTTGCACCGTACTCGTATCCTGCCATCCGCATGTACCAACGTGAATCTCGACTCATCAGTCCAGGCAACATTTTTCCACATGTCTAGGGTCCGGTGGCGATGTTCCCGCGCCCATGCTAATCTTTGCACCCTGTGATGTGCGGTCAGCAGCGATACCCTCGTGGGAGGATGGCTTCTGTACCACATAGCGAGGAGATGGTTCTGGATGGTGTGGCCGCTTATACGTTTTTGTGCACCAGCGTTAAATTGCAGAGTGATTTCTTGCACTATGGCCCGTCTATCCGCTGTTGCAATGCGAGCTAGCAGACGATGACCCAGCTCATCCACAAGCAGTTGTCCACGGCAGTTGGCCCTTGCAGGGATGGTTTTACCAGGTTCGTTGTACTCACGGTGCACCCGTGACACAGTGGCTAGTGAAAATTCCACTGCCTGCACGACTTCCGAGATGGAGTGACCCATTCGTCGGGCCCCGACAATTTGCCGCGATCAAATGCGCTTAGATCCTTCGTCTTACCCATACTGCGTCCGACTCTTACTCATTCCCGTCGCATCACTCCTTATATTGTCGGATCGCTGCATACATCATGTCGTTTCCGTTTACAGGGCCGCCCACAGCGCCACATTTGCATAACGCCAGCTGTCTCTAATTCAATTGCTCTTCAGTGTATATTTGTACAACAAGAACAATTTCCGTTTCTAAATGTACTGTACTACGACATTAAAAATTGCGAGCTTTCGCTGCCACGGGCTGCTTCTTCGGGATGAGGAACATAAACAACAACATAATCCGAAAAAAAAACTCAAACCTTAAAAACAAAATTGTAATATGGTGCGTGCGAAATTCGCGCTAACCAGAATTTGATCATGGCTCGCGCTGTAAGTGACGTTGCTGAATGTTGAGAATCTTGTTCCAAATAGGAGAGATGTCCGTGGTAACTTCTGTGTTTGACGTATCGTCGCACGTTAAAATTTCAATAGATTCTCTGACGGCTGTAGCTCTGGGCCCATCGAAAGACCGCTGCAGCTCTGGGCGAATTCTGAAAGTCCGTTAGGTCATTCCTATAGATAGCTTTGTTGACGCGTCTGGGAATTGCAAGGGAATCCCATAAACTCCTGCTTGATTGCCCAGTTCAATTTTGTCCGATGTCATCGAAAGAAGAGAGGCTAGAGGTTTCCAGGTGCTTAGCGCGACACCAAGTTTATGCCTCTTTAAGGCATTTTTTTGTGTATAAGCGACGCTCGGGACATAAGGAATTGACCCCAAGAATCTTTCTTGTTGCTCCGGTTTGATACGCGTCACATTTGTCGTTGCCTTGCATCTTGCTTTACGGATGATTCCATTCACATGTCCTATGTCATAGCCTGCAGGTAAAGCAAGGTTCTTCAGATTGACTATTTCATCGTTGATGTCTGCCTGCGTGGACACTAATCTGTAGGTACGATATGCGTGGTGACGAAAAAGGGCATACTTGTGTGACATGGGTCCCACGGAAGTTGGCATAATTGGATTATGAACGTGTGGAGACTCGTAAAAAACTTTAGTGCTTATTTTTCTGGAATCTTCTCTCGAAAGCAGGACGTCCAGATATGGGAGACAGCCGTTCGCTTCATATTCGACTCTGAACTCTAAGTCTTGGTGGGAGGAGTGCAGCTCAGTTATGAAATTTTTCAGTGTTGTTTTCCCATGCTTCCATACAAAAAATATATCGTGGGCATATCACGCCCTCTCCTTTGGATTTTAAACGCTACAGAATCAGATTAGAGGAAGAGAGATTCTACCTCAAGTTTCTCAAGGGCTGCAAAGAATGGAAAGTCATACGAAATTTTCTTTAATTTAGAACTGCAGTGGATGGCTCATGGTTCCAAAGAAAAAGGGCGCGATTCCAACGGGAAACGTTAAATCACCTGGTCCGTTTGTGAATGAGTAATGCCATGCCACTGGAAACCCAAATCTGGAGATTATACTCCCAAATGGCCACTGAAACGGCGCACTTAGAGTTTGATATTCTGCTAAGGAAAGTCGATATGCTAGCACAAAGGCAAACACCGGGCTCTCGAATCTAAGCGCCGTATAAATTCCAACGACTAAGAGCGGCTCATCTTTCAGTAGAAAAATTCGTTGTACCTATAGCAAACCTTTCATCATGAACCTTTAGCAGGCGAGGATTAGAAATCCTGAATGAAGGTCCGACGTTCTCCTTCCCAGAACCTATCAACCCTAAAGAGGTTGTTCCAGCAATAGAAAATGTACTCCAAAGGCTACCGCCAGAAGAAAGGGATCCTCTGAGGATCAAATGCGCTGTAAAACTAGAGCGAGCCATTAAGAAGCAAGATAACCGTAGCATCTGAAGAAACGTATCAAGAACTGTGAGCAACTCAAGAATGATCCCGATGTTGTGTTTACTCTGACAGATCGCTACGGTCAGATTGCTATTCTGAACACCGAAGACTATCCCGAAAAGCTGGAAGAATTCATATCCTTATCAGGTCCAACTGCTCTGCAGCATAATCCGTTGACTCGCTGGGTAGCGTATCCAGAGAACTTCCAAAATGCTAGCGTTACCGGAGGAGCTAAGAAAAGCAGCGATACCTCCACCAGGTCCCATCATCCTCGATTATTTGGTCGTGTAAAACACCACAAACCGGAGTGCCCTACTAGGCCAATTATTTCCAAGAAAAGGGCTCCCTCTGCAAAATTGGATAAAGCAATGGCGAGCTTTTTACAACCACTCCTGCCACAAACAAACAGAGGGCTGAAGGCGTCAAAAGACTTCATAGAAAGGATAACAAACCTTAAATTAGACAATAATGACATAACGGGAAGCTTTGACGTAACCCAAATGTATCCCTCAGTTCTCGTGCACGAAGCCACAAAAAACCTTGTAAGATGGATGGAGAGCTCTGGAATGTTCCATCGCGAATCTTTAGAAGCCATCTCAAAGACTCTTGACGAACTAGCCGATTCAATCTACTTCCAATTTTGTTCGAAAGTCTATAGGCAAACAAAGGGAGATCCCATGGGATCTCCCTTTGTTTGCCTCTTCCCGGGGGTAGCAGAAGCAGTGTTGAAACCTTTTGAAGATGTGCTCCTCAGAAGACAAGGGCCTACCCCAAGTCTTTGGCTAAGTGGCTAAGACATGCCGACCATATACTTTTTGTATGGAATCATGGGAAAACAACACTGAAAATTTTTATATCTGAGCTGAACTCCTCCCACCAAGTTCACAGTCGAATATGAAGCGAACGGCTGTCTCCCATACTGGACGTCCTGCTTTCGAGAGATGATTCCGGAAAAATAAAGCACTAAAGGTTTTTACAAGTCTCCGCACGTACATAATCCAATTATGCCAACTTCCGTGGGACCCATGTCACACAAGTATGCCCTTTTTCGTCACCACGCATATCGTACCTAGAGCCTAGTGTCTAAGCCGGCAGACATCAACGATGAAACAGTCAATCTGAAGAACCTTGCTTTAGCTGAAGGCTATGACATAGAACATGTGGTAGGAATCATCCGTAAAGCAAGATGCAAGGCAACGACAAATGTGACGCGCATCAAACTGGAGCAATAAGAAAGATTCTTGGGGCCAATCTCTTATGTCTCGAGCGTTGCTTATAGACTACACTAAAGAAGGCCTTAAAGAAGAATAAACTTGGTGTCGCGCTAAGCACCTCGAAACCTCTAGCCCCTCTTCTTTCGATGGCATCGGACAAAATGGAACTGGGCAATCAAGCAGAAGTTTATGGGATTCCCTTGCAATTCCCAAACGCGTCAACGAAGCTATATATAGGAATGACCAAACGGTCTTTCAGAATTCGCCTGCTAGAACACCAAGGAGACGTGCAAAAGATGAAGTTCACCACAGCTCTTGCAGAGACGCTACATCCAGAGAAACCACTGCTTTATGGAGCAGCATGCAGAGGCTGGCTCCCTACAATGGGCCCAGAGCTACAGCCGTCAGAGAATCTATTGAAATTTTAACGTGCGACAATACGTCGAACATAGAAATTAGCACGGACATCTCTCCGATTTGGCACAAGATTCTCAACATTCAGCAACGTCACTTACAGCGCGAGGCATGATAAAGTTCTGGTTAGCGCGAATTTTGCACGCGGCATATTACAATTTTATTTTTAAGTTTTGAGTTCTTTTTTCAGATTCTGTTGTTGTTTATGTTCCTCAGCCTGAAGAACCTGCCCGTGGTAGCGAAAGCTCCCAATTTTTAATGTCGTAGTACAGTACACCTAGAAACGGAAATTGTTCTTGTTGTACAAATATATTAATAAATAGATTATTATCAAATGATGTATTCTGAACTCCTCTGTATCTCAATGTACATCATTTATTCAGCCCATGTCCCCACAGTGACAGAATTGTGTTTCGAGGAGAGTTTAATTTACACCTACATCGCAATAAATACTAACGTTGAAAGTACTTTCTGTAGGAGGGGAAGGTTAAAATAAAAACAAATACAACATAAATATGCCGATAAAAGATATTCACCGGGCTCGAAATCAATCAGTCATTTGTTTAACAAAAAGAAAAAATGTACTTAGAGGAAAATCTGTGTTTGCTTGTTGTGGAGGAGTTGAAGTCACATATGTGAACATTTGATGAATCAACCACTCTCAGTTATTAAGTATTTATTGCATAGAGATGTATCATCAACTTAATCTTATAAATATCAAATCAGGTAAGGAATAGAGACACCGATGGAAGGAATTATCTGGAAACAAACTGACGCTGTTATCGCTCTCGTTCACAATACATAGGTAAAAACACATGCAAACGGAAAGAAGAGTTAATAGAGAATAAACTTTAACTTCCGAAACGCTGATGCCCTGGGGAACCCTCACACATTAAATATAACAATTGTTGTCATTCGTTGCAGCAAGGAGCAACAGTGAAAGCATTTTTTCCCTTTTTTGATATTCTTTTTGGAAGTGCATGTTAAGCTCGTCTATTCTGTTCGTTTCAATAACAGAGTATACTACTTATTTTAACTGTGAAGCATATGTATTGAGAAATATGGCCTAGCTTCATAATACTGCAATTAACTAAGTTCCAGAGGTATTCTGTTTCTTTTCCATAAAAGACGTTTTTAGTTCGCGGAACAAAGACGGTTTTCTGTAAAACTCACATCACATCCGAAACAATAACGTACAACTTACACTTTATTCGAAGAGGATAGAAGAAAACTCCAAAACTCAGGTAAAAGAAAGAGAAAAATAACGTTAAATAACGTTTGGGTGAAAATTATAGTTTCACTACATCCACGAGACTTTTTGTACCATTGCACAAATTTCTTCATTAGTTTTCTCTTACAGCTCTCTGTAGATCTCAAGCGGCATCTCTAGTATCCATTACCGGACTAAACCAAAAAATTCAGAAAATAAATTTTTTTGTATCACTTCTCAACTTTATCACATGAATTTTAAAATTATCTCAAAAGTTGTGATCCCCGAAACACATATCCCTCGCTAAGAGGAAGGATCACGACAGATAATACGTGTTGTAACTTTTCCACGAAAAAAATCCCAAAATGGAAAAAGTATGTTAATCGTGAAAAAATAACAGAACTGCTTCTTTTAGGTAAGAGGTGCCTTCGCCTCTCACCCGAGAAAGGCCAAAATTCTATTCCCGGGTGATTTATGGGTGGTCTGTTTCATCAGTGGTCCCAAATTATGGATATATATATATACAAGATGTAAGGTCAGGTGATGCGTAACATCACAGCCTCTCCTTGACAAATGTCAACCCCGCCTTCTCGTGATGCATCCTGTTCCCACTAAAGGGGCTCTGACGACCGCCAATAGCGGTATAACTATACCATCGGGATTAGAGGAAATGCTATCCCACACTCACCAACCGGCTTCGCCAGCGTTGTGAGTTATGGCCAAACCCCTCCAAAATGACTTCACAACTTAAATCTTGGCCCTCAGTCTCTGGCAGCTAGAATGTACCTAGCCAAGGCAACGGCCAGTGCGACATGAAGGCAGAGGGTGCTAAGAATCCCCGGAGGACCGGACTAGGTTCCATCTGATGCTGACCTTGGCTACGTATAATGGACGCTCCCTATCTTCTGATTCAAGGCTTCTTGAATTGGAAGAGGAACTACAAAGGATCAAGTAGGACATCATCGGGCTAAGTGAGGTAAGGAAGAAAGGAGAAGATCTCATTGAACTGACTATCGTGGGACAGATACTGGCAAAACTAGTGGTGTCGTATTTATAATAAACAAGAAACTGAAGGATAAAGTTGTAGAAGTTGAAAGTTCCTCTGACAGAGCTGCACGACTCGTTATCCAACTCTCGAGAAGATACCAGGCTCAGATTATTCAAACTTATGCACCCACCACGAGTCATGCTGAAGAAGAAATTGAAGAATTTTATGAGGAAATTCGTGATCTAAATAATAAAGGTAAGCAGCACTTGAAGATAATTATGGGAGATTTCAATGCAAAAATAGGGCAACGGCAACAGAATGAAACTTTAGTAGGTAAATTCGGTCGCGGCAACATAAACCAGCGTGGAAATACTCTCGTAGAATATGCAGAGGCAGAAGGGTTTTTCATCTTGAACTCCTTTTTCAAGAAAAAGCCACACAGGAAATGGACATGGAGACATCCAAATGGGACGACAAGTGAAATTGATTTTACTATGTGTAACAAAAAATTCGTAATAGAAGACTGCAATGTGCTAAACAAGTTTAACACAGGTAGTGACCATAGATTGGTGAGATGTAAGATGCACCTCAATACTAAACTCGAACGTGGCAAGCTCATAAGACAAACAAAATGTATTGACATAACGAATCTTATAAAAAACACCATAATACCTTCAAGTTGGAACTGAAGAACAGATTCTCTGCTTTAGAAGGCCTAACATCGGAAAAAGTGGATATTTCTGAAGTTAACAGAAAAGTAACCAAAGCTCTTATGGAAACAGCAACAAAATGAGCTGGGTCTAAGAACAAGTTGCATGTGAACAAATTATCAGGAAAAACAAAAATGTTGATGCAAAAAAGAAGAGAGATGAGGACAACTAAAGAAGATGTGACTTCCAAAGTGGAATATATAGAGCTATGCAAGACAGTACGAAAAAGTATCACTGAAGACGTAAGGAAATTCAACTGTGAACTAGTGAGGAAAGCAATTGAAAACAACTGAAGCCTAAAGATAGCAAAGGGACATCTAAGTAAGGGAAGAAAACAGATTTTGGCACTGAGAAAAGTAGATGGGTCTGTAACAAGAAATAGAGGTGAAATTTTGACAAGAGTGAAAGATTTCTACTCCAAATTATATGAAAGGTATGATACATGAGACATCATTAAAGGTACCAGAGTTCTTCCAGTTCTCCCAGCAGAAGTTGCACATGCAATCAAGAACATG
Organism: Macrothele yani; assembly: GCA_039090855.1. Classification (NCBI taxonomy): domain Eukaryota; kingdom Metazoa; phylum Arthropoda; class Arachnida; order Araneae; family Macrothelidae; genus Macrothele; species Macrothele yani. The sequence continues at coordinate 59,189,055 of CM076989.1, read as the reverse complement.
AAGCGAGGAAAAGCTTCAGGAGGAGATGGAATTACTGTAAACATCATACAAGAAGCAAGTGAAGAAATCAAAACAGTACTCGCCCAAATTTTCACTCGATGCCTTAATGAAGGGAAGATTCCTGAGGATTAGAACAACGCTACAATGATCCTGCTACATAAAAAAGGTGACATTGAGGATCTCAGGAACTACAGACCTATCAGCCTATCAGTGGTTTATAAAATCTTTACTAAAGTTCTTTTACACCGCTTGAAGGAAACACTGGACATGGCTCAACCGAGAGAACAAGCTGGATTCAGGAATGGCTACAGCGCAACTGATCATATCCATGTACCGAGAGAACTAATTGAAAGAGCGAGGGAATATGAACTTCCATTGTGCATGGCTTTTATCGATTATGAAAAAGGCTTTGATTCGGTGAAACCATCAGCAGTTACAATGGCTATGAAATCCTGCGGTATTGAAGATGCATACATTAATATTATTAATAACATCTATGAAAATGCAAATGCAAAGATTCGGCTGTTTGAGAATACAGCAGACATAAAAGTAGGAAAGGGAGTGAGACAAGGTGACACCATATCTCCGAAGCTCTTTAATGCTACATTGGAGGGTGTCTTTCAATCGCTGAGCTGGGAAAACAAGGGGATAAAGATTAATGGAGATTATCTAACTCACCTTCGTTTTGCTGATGACATAGTCATTTTTGCAACTACCCCATCGGAGCTGCAGAGTATGATCCAGGAACTTGCTGACAAGAGTAAAGAAGTGGGATTAAAAATGAACTTTCAGAAGACAAAAGTGATGTTCAATGCTTTTTAAGAAATGAAGATTTATCGATTGATGGAGAAAAGCTGGAGATAACAGACACGTACGTTTATCTTGGACAGCAGATATCAAGTGAGAGTCACATTGATGAAGAAATTAATCGGCGTACGAAACTTGCCTGGAGAGCTTTTGGAAGAAGCAGCATAATTTTCAAGAGCAATATGCCATTATGTCTTAAAAGAAAAGTGTTTGATCAGTGCATCCTTCCAGTGCTTACGTATGGTGCAGAGACGTGGACCTTAACTAAAAGAGACATACAAAGGCTGCAGATAACTCACAGCAGCATGGAGAGGTGCATGCTTGGTGTAACCATGAGAGATAAGAAGAGGAACTCGTGGATCCGAAAAATGACAAGAGTGAAAGACATTATGATCAGAGTTAAGTCCCTGAAATGGCAATGGGCTGGACATACTGCCAGAAGGACAGACCATCGATGGACCGCCAAAATTTTAGATTGGATTCCAAGGGACAGGAAAAGACCCAGATGAAGACCACATGGGAGTTGGGTGGATGAAATTCGAAAGTATGCGTGAGTAACATAGAGGAGACTGGCACAAGACAGACCGTTGTGGAGGAAACTTGGGAAGACCTTCGTCCAGCAGTGGATTGATATTGGTTGACAATGATGATGATGATATATATATATATATATATATATATGGGATGTAAGGTCAGGTGATGCGTAACATCACAGCCTCTCCTTGACAAATGTCAACCCCGCCTTCTCGTGGTGCATCCTGTTCCGACTAAAGGGGCTCTGACGACCGCAAATAGCGGTATAACTATACCATCGGGATCAGAGGAAATGCTATCCCACACTCACCAACCCGCTTGGCCAGCGTGGTGAGTTATGGCCAAACACCTCCAAAATGACTCTACAACTTAAATCTTGGCCCTCAGTCTCCGGCAGCTGGAATGTACCTGGCCAAGGCAGCGGCCAGTGCGACATGAAGGCAGAGGGTGCTAAGAATCCCCGGAGGACCGGACTAGGCTGCCATTTGATGCTGACCTTGCCTACCTACAACGGACGCTCCCTATCTTCTGATTCAAGGCTTCTTGAATTGGAAGAGGAACTACAAAGGATCAAGTGGGACATCGTCGGGCTAAGTGAGGTAAGGAGAAAAGGAGAAGATCTCATTGAACTGAAAAGTGGACATCTCTTCTATTATCGTGGGACAGATACTGGCAGAACTAGTGGTGTTGGATTTATAATAAACAAGAAACTGAAGGATAAAGTGGTAGAAGTTGAAAGTTCCTCTGACAGAGCTGCACGACTCGTTATCCAACTATCGAGAAGATACCAGGCTCAGATTATTCAAACTTATGCACCCACCACAAGTCATCCTGAAGAAGAAATTGAAGAATTTTATGAGGAAATTCGTCATCTAAATAATAAAGGTAAGCAGCACTTGAAGATAATTATGGGAGATTTCAATGCAAAAATAGGGCACCGGCAACAGAATGAAACTTCAGTAGGTAAATTCGGTCACGGCAACAGAAACCAGCGTGGAAATACTCTTGTTGAGTTTGCAGAGGCAGAAGGATTTTTCATCTTGAATTCCTTTTTCAAGAAAAAGCCACACAGGAAATGGACATGGAGACATCCAATTGGGACGACAAGTGAAATTGATTTTATTATGTGTAACAAAAAATTCGTCATCGAAGACTGCAGTGTGCTGAACAAGTTCAACACAGGTAGTGACCATAGATTGGTGAGATGTAAGATGCACCTCAACACTAAACTGGAACGTGGCAAGCTCATAAGACAAACAAAATGTATTGACATAACCAACCTTAAAAAACACCATAATACTTTCAAGTTGGAACTGAAGAACAGATTCACTGCTTTAGAAGGCCTAACATCGGAAGAAGTGGATATTTCGGAAGTTAACAGAAAAGTAACCAAAGCTCTTATGGAAACAGCAACAAAATGAGCTGGGTCTAAGAACAAGTTGCATGTAAACAAATTATCAGGAAAAACCAAAATGTTGATGCAAAAAAGAAGAGAGATGAGGACAACTAAAGAAGATGTGACTTCCAAAGTGGAATATATAGAGCTATGCAAGACAGCACGAAAAAGTATCACTAAAGACGTAAGGAAATTCAACTGTGAGCTAGTGAGGAAAGCAATTGAAAACAACCAAAGCCTAAAGATAGCAAAGGGACATCTCAGTAAGGGAAGAAAACAGATTATGGCTCTGAGAAAAGAAGATGGTTCTATAACAAGAAATAGAGGCGAAATTTTGACAAGAGTGAAAGATTTCTACTCCAAATTATATGAAAGGGATGATACATGTACTCCAGACATCATGAAAGGTACCAGAGTTCTTCCAGTCCTCCCAGCAGAAGTTGCTCATGCAATCAAGAACATGAAGCGGAGGAAAGCTCCAGGAGAAGATGGAATTACTATAGACATCATACAAGAAGCAAGTGGAGAAATTGAAACAGTACTCGCCCAAATTTTCACTCGATGCCTTAATGAAGGGAAGATTCCTGAGGATTGGAACACCGCTACAATGATCCTGCTACATAAAAAAGGTGACATTGAGGATCTCAGGAACTACAGACCTATCAGCCTCCTATCAGTGGTTTATAAAATCTTCACTAAAGTTCTTTCACACCGTTTGAAGGTAACACTGGACATGGCTCAACCGAGAGAACAAGCTGGATTCAGGAGTGGCTACAGCACAATAGATCATATCCACGTACTGAGAGAACTAATTGAAAGAGCGAGGGAATATGAACTTCCATTGTGCATGGCTTTTATCGATTATGAAAAAGCCTTTGATTCGGTGAAACCATCAGCAGTTACCACGGCTCTGAAATCCTGCGGTATTGAAGATGCATACATTAATATTATTAATAACATCTATGAAAATGCAAGTGCAAAGATTCGGCTGTTTGAAAATACAACACACATAAAAATTGGAAAGGGAGTGAGACAAGGTGACACCATATCTCCGAAGCTCTTTAATGCCACATTGGAAAATGTCTTTCAATCACTGAACTGGGAAAACAAAGGGATAAAGATTAATGGAGATTTTCTAACCCACCTTCGTTTTGCTGATGACGTAGTCATTTTTGCAACTACCCCATCAGAGCTGCAGAGTATGATCCAGGAACTTGCTGACAAGAGTAAAGAAGTGGGATTAAAAATGAACTTTCAGAAGACAAAAGTGATGTTCAATGCTTTTACAAGAAATGAAGACTTATCGATTGATGGAGAAAAACTGGAGATAACAGATACGTATGTTTATCTTGGACAGCAGATATCAAGTGAGGGTCACATTGATGAAGAAATTAATCGGCGTACAAAACTTGCCTGGAGAGCTTTTGGAAGAAACAGCATAATTTTCAAGAGCAATATGCCATTATGTCTTAAAAGAAAAGTGTTTGATCAATGCATCCTTCCAGTGCTTACGTATGGTGCAGAGACGTGGACCTTAACTAAAAGAGACATACAAAGGCTGCAGACAACTCAAAGAAGCATGGAGAGGTGCATGCTTGGTATAACCAGGAGAGATAAGAAGAGGAACTCGTGGATCCGAAAAATGACGAGAGTGGAAGACATCATGATCAGAGTTAAATCCCTGAAATGGCAATGGGCTGGACATACTGCCAGAAGGACAGACCATAGATGGACAGCCGAAATTTTAGATTGGATTCCAAGGGACAGGAAAAGACCCAGAAAAAGACCACATGGGAGATGGGTGGATGAAATTCGTAAATATGCGGGAGTGACATGGAGGAGACTGGCACAAGACAGACCGTTGTGGAGGAAACTTGGGGAGACCTTCGTCCAGCAGTGGATTGATAATGGTTGACAATGATGATGATGATGATGATATATATATATATTCTATTAAGAAGATACCTAAGCAAAAAAATACATATATAATTTTGACTCACACCAAGTACAACATAGAAAAGGTTATGTATCTACCTGTGTGAGTAAAAGGAGAAAAGATAAAAAAATAAAATAAAACAACTGAATGTAGAAGGCGTCGAGAATACTGAGCCTTGGCTTTATCAAGGACCAGCAAAAACTCTGCATTTTCTCACTTCCACAAAGACCTAGTTGGAAATGGGTTTCTGCAAGGCCATAGATGCAAGTAACATTCCCACCTAAAATTGTTTTAAAAAATATATATATGTCATGTCCTCCGCCGAGTTGTATGACCTAGCACTAGTTAACAATTTCGCTTGCATCCATGAACATTCCTGGCCCGACCCGTGCTCTTCATCTGTTACTATTAAACAGAGAGAAGAAGATTAAAGAGAACTCAAGCTGTGAGAGTGACATAATAATTAGAAATAATTATGTCACTCTCCACTCTCACAGCTTGAGTTCTCTTTAATCTTCTTCTCTCTGTTTAATAGTAACAGATGAAGAGCACGGGTCGGGCCAGAATGTTCATGGATGCAAGCGAAATTGTTAACTAGTGCTAGGTCATACAACTCTGCGGAGGACATGACATATATATATTTTTTAAAACAATTTTAGGTGGGAATGTTACTTGCATCTATGGCCTTGCAGAAACCCATTTCCAACTAGGTCTTTGTGGAAGTGAGAAAATGCAGAGTTTTTGCTGGTCCTTGATAAAGCCAAGGCTCAGTATTCTCGACGCCTTCTACATTCAGTTGTTTTATTTTATTTTTTTATCTTTTCTCCTTTTACTCACACAGGTAGATACATAACCTTTTCTATGTTGTACTTGGTGTGAGTCAAAATTATATATGTATTTTTTTTGCCTAGGTATCTTCTTAATAGAATGTGAATTCTGAATTTTCAAAACTGCTGCGTTGCGCGTTTTGATCTTCAGGTTTTTTTGCAACTTTCGTTTTAAATTCTAAAACTTTTCCTTAGTCTTCAGTTTTGCTCTTCAGTATATATATATATATTATATATGCGGTCGAGTTACATTATTGTGACCACCACCTAATATCCAGAGTAACCGCCGTGGGCAGCACGGACAGCAGCTAGACAGGTTGGGAGTGACTCAGTAAGGTATTGGAAGGTATTCACAGGTATGTGGAACCATGCTGACTGCAGTGCATCTGACAGATGCTGCAGGGTGCGTGATGGAGGATCCATAGATCGAACAACACGGTGGAGGTGATCCCACAGATTTTCAATTTCGTTTACGTCTGGGGAATTAGGGGGCCAGGGAAGTATTTTGAAATCTTCATCGTGCTCTTCTAACCACTCTCGGACATTTCTAGCTGTGTGACACGTCGCACTGTCGTTCTGGAAGATCCCATCCATCCCAGGGAAGACAGTCAGCATGTATGGGTGTACGTGGTCTGCAAGGATGGATTCATAACGAATTCGGTCCATAGGGGTTTCCACAGGTGTGAGTGAACCCAGAGAATGCCCCAAAAATATTTCCCAGACCATAACGCTGCCCCCACCATCTTGTGATCTTCCAGCAATGGTTGAAGAATGTTTGTTCTCCGATGTATCTCGCCTTATACGCCAACGTCCATCCGTTCGATAAAGCAGAAAACCTGACTCATCGGAGAAGGCAATCCTTTGCCAATCAGCGGAGCCCGAATTCCAATACTGCCGTACAAATGTAAGCCTTTTCTGCCGACGCACCTTCGTTAGCATAGGTGCAGTGACCATCCGTCTGCATCGGAGCCCCATACGCAGCAGGGTTCGCTGAACTGTCGTTTTTGGACACACTTCGGGTAGCCCCCTGGTTCATTCGGCCAGTGAGTTGCTCCACTGTAACGTGTCGATCGGCCCTCACGCACCTGCGGAGCTGCCGTTCATCTATCATATCAATGGCTTGTGGTGCTCCGCAGTTTCCACATTGCTTATTCTCGGTGGTGCCATTTCTCCAATCACGATACACTTTAACCACAGCAGCAGGCGAACAGTTCACAAACTGCGCTGTTTCAGAGATACTGCCACCCTTGGCCCGAAAGCCTATTATCATCCTTTATGTATATATATATATATATATACTATCATCATAATCGTCAACCATTATCAGTCCACTGCTGGATGAAGGTCCCCCAAGAGTTTTCCACAACGTTCTGCCTTGACCCAGTCTTCGCCATGTCACTCCTGCGTACTTTCGAATTTCATCCACCCACCTCCCACGTGGCCCAATTCTGAGGCTTTTCCTGTCCTTAGGAATCCAGTCTAAAATTTCGGTTGTCCATCGGTGGTCCGTCCTTCTGGCAATATGTCCAACCCATTGCTCGTTCTTGACAGACGTTGTGTTGGTGGCTCATACATTTCATGCATTCTAGTGTGATATACCTCGTCCCGCACTCAACTGTTACGTGCCCCGCCTGTTTAAAGGTACTGTATAGGTTTTGAGCTACATTTCTGGCGATATCGTCCTTGTATTGGTTCATATTTCTCTATTTTCATATCGTCAGCTCGTTTGTTTACGTTTGGAAACTGCCAAGATGGCGACTTCCGGTTTGTCCTTATCATCTCTGGGCGTGGCGCATGCATGTCACATCGCACTTTCCACGTCCATGCAAGTTGGTGCACTCTCGTTCTCCGATGTGTCTGCTTAGGTGCCTTCCTAGCTGCATGGTACTTCTGCTTCGCTGCCATCACTTGACTTGGCTGCGCCTCCTTCTTCTGCTTTTGCCGCTACCTCGGTGCCCTCCCTTGGAACTGCTGATACTACTACTGTCTTGCCATCTGACTGTGCACCTCTTCCCTCACTGCTTTCTGTACCAACCGGCTCAGTAGAGACTTCTCTTCCGGGATGACATTTGCCCCTTTCAGCTTCTTCTGAACCTGATAAACTCTTACAATCAGCACCTATTATTTAGGTATCCAACCATAAGGTGAAGGTAACGGTTGATGAAAATTTGCAGATTGGCCGTGGGTTCCATAATCTCCTGGATAGAGGTGTGCTCTTTAATGCCTTACCGAATACTCCTTTGCCACAATACATGGAGGCCCTCTCAGATCATGTGTCGTTCGCGTCTGTTGACGGAATTTCTCGTACCCCTCAGGGTATCTCAGTGTAGTTCCAGCGCAAGGAGGATGCTGAGTTCTTTCTTGCACACGGACTTTCGATTGGAACAAATCATCTCATCCCTTCACCTCTTTCCAAGCGTCTGGTGAACATCACGTTTTATCCTGTTCCACAGGAGGTGCCTGATACTGCGCTTCCTCTCCTTGTCAAACATGTTTGTAAAATTGTGGGCAAGGTCCGTCGCCTTTCGGACGCTCCTCGCGGAACTCGAGTTGCACATGCTACAGGACCTCTCTGTCAGTTGTTGGTCGTCTTTCCCACTGAGAATGGCTTGACGTATGGTCCTTCAGAAGCTACTGTTGAAATTGGCTCACGTACGTACAGTTTCCAGGTCTTCACCACCCACTACTGTACTCACTTTCTTACCCAGGATCACATCACCTCCTCCTGTGGGCGCCCACGTGGTCATTTTTTCAGTTCGCATTCCAATGCCGATCACAGTGGTCCTTCTACCCTACCCTCTTGCAGTGTTTTGCCTGACGCAGCCTCTCCTCTCCGTCAGACGCATCTTCCAGTCCAGGACGATGATGCCTTTCCTCCTCTTCCACACCGTACGGTAGTGCATCCTCCTATCTGGGTTAGCAGAGATGTCTTCCACTACTGATGTGTCTCCAGCGGAATGTTCTGACCCGGATGTGTGGGGTAGTGCTTCGGCACTCCGATCGACTGGTTCTCCTCCGTGTGTTTCGCAGGTCGGATCTCCAACTACCACAATGTCTGCTGTTCCCCCGTTGCCGCACCTTCCTTCTACTTCGGCGGATGCTCCAGTGTCCACCGATGCTGATCAGGTATATACTGTTTCCTTGGCAAAACTTGTGTTCTCGTCTCTCGTTTCGGTGTTCTTCGCGATCCGCCAATGGATTCATTCGCCTCAACTTCGTCTTGGAAACGAACTGGAACTTCCAAAAGTCTGTGAGCCGCCCCGGTGGCGCAGTGGTCTAAGCGATGGCCTCTGATCATTCGTCCGAAAGGGGTCCGGGTTCGAATCCCGTGAGGCATGGACGTTGTGTTTGGCTTACGGCACTGGCTCTCTCCCTTCCCTGGAACCAGTGACCCTAAATTAGGGACGGGCGACTGCTTATAGCCCATTGAGTTGCTCACGGTGGTTGTTAAACCTCCAATAAAAAAAAAGGTCTGTGAAACAGAAAAAGGCAAAACACCTTTCTACTACTCCTTCTGTGGCCTCATCTAGTGTTTCCTGTTCCAATGTTTCTCTGCCTGATGACTCTTTGAACAGTATGCATCTCCGTTCTGGTCCTGTCACTCTTCTCTCAGATGACGGGGCTATACAGGCCATTGAGTTTCCTCTAGTTCCTAGACCACTGTCCAGACAGCAACTCTTACGCCTCTTCCAAATTGCTCGTACAGTTTTTTGTAGTGAAAAATTTCTCCACTCACCTGATGTGCAGCGATGATGCAATTTGATGCTTATGTGACATTTTTCAAATCTGTGAGTGTCACAGATCCTAGGTACCAAGGTTTCATGAGATGATACGTTCGCCGTCTCTCCTCCTTAAAAATCCTCGCTGGGAAACAATTTTGTGATACCTTACTTCCTCAAGCTGATGAACTTTAGCGCCCCTTCCCAACCCAACACTTTTTGTTCTCTCCGGCGACGTTTTCCACCTTGTGGTCTCCTGAAAGTTTCTGGTTTCGCGTTTCTTCATCTACTGTTTCGATAATTATGTGCTGTCCTCTTCATGTTATCACTCTCGCATTGCAATGCTGGTTTCTGATTTTGTTATTATGCCTTGTGTTTTTCTTTTGTTCTTATTGTATATCCTTGCTGTATTAGTGTTTTCCGCCGTCGCGGTTTATATTAGTGCTACAATTGTTCACTTTGTTCACGTAATGTAGTTGGCGTATTCATGTACTGTGCCTTGCATTTTGACCGTCATTATGTTTTAATCGGTTGGTGTTTTATCATACCCTTGTACGCTCATAATGCTGTACTAGTGTTACTTCGTATCGAATGATATGCACTTATACTATTCCTTATTTGTGTGCATCGTAATTTTACCATATGTGCAAATCCCTCATGTTATGCTCCGACCCCTTATTGTTTATCTTTCACGCTGAACTGTTCTCTAGCTTTGGTGTTATCCAACTGATTCCGCCTCTGTTGATACCGATGTTACTGCGCCATGGTAATATACTCTTTCTGTTTGCTCTCCAGTTCATTGTCCATTGTGGATATACCTGTATTTTCCTCTTTATATTTTCTGTACTGAAATATTCAGTGATATCTCCTATGTTTGTGATCCCATTATAGCAATAAACTGGGTGCCGCTTTGGTGCCCATAGTTACAAAAACCCAAACCATTGCCATTTCTGAAATTTTTTACGCTTATCATGATGTTTTCCACTCTTTTCATTTTCCTTATCCACGAGTTCCTCTTATTTTTCCTGGTTACACCAAGCATGCATCCCTCCATGCTTCTTTAAGTTATCTTCAGTCTTTGTAAGTCTGCTTTAGTTAAGGTCCATGTCTCCACTCCATATGTAAGCAATGGAAGAATGCATTGATTAAACCCTTTTATTTTAAGACATAATGGCGTATTGCTCTTAAAAATTGTACTGTTCCTTCCAAAAGCTCCCCAACCAAGTTTTATACGCCGATTAATTTCCTCCTCAATGTGACGTTCGTTTGATATCTGCTGTCCAAGGGAAATGCAAGTATCGCTATCTCCAACTTTTCCCCATCAATCGCAAAACCTTCATTTCTTGTAAAAGCGCTGTATATCAGTTTTGTCTTCAGAAAGTTCGTTTTTAATCCAACTTTTTTACTCTTGTCAACAAGTTGCTGGATTATACTCTGCAGCTCTGAAGGTGTTGCAAAAATGACGTCTTCGGCAAAACGAAGGAGAGTTAAATGATCTCCATTCAACTTTATTCGCTTGTTTTCCCAGTTCAATGATTGAAAGACATTTCCCAATATGGTATTGAAAAGCTTGGGAGATATGGTGTCACCTTGCCTTACTCCCTTTCTAAATTTTATTGTTACTGTATCCTCAAATATTCGAACCTTTGCACTTGCATTTTCATAGGTATTGTTAATAATGCTAATGTAAGCATCTCCAGTACCGCAGGATTTAAAAGGCATTGTAACTGCTGAGGGTTTCACAGAATCAAAGGCCTTTTCGTAATAAATAAAAACCATGCATAGTGGGAGTTCATACTCCCTTGTTCTTTCAATAAGTGTTTTCAATACATGAATATGATCTATGGTGCTGTTGCCACTCCTGAATCCAGTTTGTTCTCTTCGTTGAGCCATTTCCAATGTGTTACCTTCAAGCGATGTGGAAGAACCTTTGCTAAGATTTTATAAACCAATGAAAGGAAGCTGATGGGCCTGTAGTTCCTGATATCCTCAACGTTCCATTTTTTATGAAGCAAGAACATTGTAGCATTGTTCCAATACTTTGGAATCTTTCCTTCGTTGATATATCTAGTGAAAACTTGGCCGAGTGTACTTTCAATTTCTCCACTTGCTTCTTATGTAATGTCTACGGTAATTCCATCTTCTCCTGGAGCTCTTCCCCGTTTCATGTTCCTAATTGCATGGGCAACGTCTGCCGGGAGGTCTGGAGGAACTTTGGTACTGGTACGTTTCTTAATGACTGGAATAGGTGTATCATCTCTTTCATATAATTTTGTATAAATATCTTTCACTCTTGTCAAAATTTCATCTGTTTCTTGTTACAGAACCATCTTCTTTTCTCAGTGCCGTAATCTGTTTTCTTCCCTTGCTGAGATGTGCCTTTGCTCTCTTCAGGCCTTGATTATTTTCAATTGCTTTTCTCACTAGTTTACAATTGAATTTTCTTATGTCTTCAGTAATACTTTTCGGAAATATCTTGCATAGCTCTATATATTCCACTTTCGAAGTTAAATTTCTTTATTTGTCCTCATCTCCTTTCTCTTTTGCATCCGCATTTTTGTTTTTTCTGATATGTTCATTATATACAATTTGTTTTCAGTAATATCTATTTTTGTTGCTGTTTTCATAAGAGCCTTGGTTAGTTTTCTGTTAACTTCAGAGATGTCCACTTCTTCCGATATTAGACCTTCTAAAGCAGAGAATCGGTTCTCTGCTTTACAAGGTCTAACATCTCAGACACTCAGATACTTTCGAATTCGCTGTCATGGGTGTGCAACGGACAGCATGCTCGAACGGTAATCGGGAGATGCAGGTCCGATTCCCGCTCCAAGGCGATGAAACTTTCAAGTTTTATGATGTGATTGATTTCACGTGTGAAACAGTAATTACAGTCAATTCAGCATGTCTGGTTGCTGTGCTAATTATCATGACGTATTAGCCACGTATTATGAGAAAAAATTTTCCTTCACTGTGTGTGTTTTAATTTCTGTGTAGCAGAACATGTGATATTATCATTCTGTCGATAATACCAGTGGTTGCCAGAAAGCACTCATACCGTCAGGTTGGGACTGGTGCCCACTGGTCAAATAGACCACGGACAAAGTGACTGATTCGGTGAGAGGTCTACACTGCACTCACAACTACATTGCTTTCTAACAGCAGAAGGTTCAGTGGAAGTCACTCTATCACATAGCAAACTATTTCCCACTGACTTGAGGACGCGAGATTGCATGCATAACGTTCAAGGCATGGTGTACTTTAAACCGGTGAACGATGTGCAATTCTGACTAGTGAGATACACGGACACTAAAGTAACAACTTTCTAAGGATGCTTTGAGCATACAATACTTATTTTCAATGACCTGAGTTGAGAAAGAAACTTCCTTGAAAAGGGCTATCGGCATGTCGTCGAGTATTCTTCATCGGGCTTTGGACAAACTCGTGGCCTATCGTCGTTACAAAAGAAAGGGTATCGCGACTCTTCTGACCACATGACTTTTTCCCAATCTTCCAGTGTCCCGCCACGGTGTTTCTGACAGCACTGCAGACGAACTTTCCTGTTCTTCGCAGAAATCAATGGTTTCTGTATGGGCATGTGACTGCCAACACTGATCCGTTTCAATTCCCTGAGTATAGTTCGCTGAGATATGGGTCGGAAACAGCCTCCATTCGATTCTTCGGTTAATTGTTGCACATAAGGAGCCTTGTTCATCCGTACAAGCCTCCTCAGGCGACGGTGATCTCATACCTGACAGATCGTCGTCGTGCCACAGCTACGCCTCTTAGATAAGCAATGTGAGGTATTTTTCTATTGATTTAAGGACCCGAGATGTTTCACCTTTAAAGGAAACAGTCAGCTCTGCTGTTTTCAAAATCGTGGCACCAGCCAGACGGGTAGCCACAATAAGCCAGTTATCGAACAATGAAAGATACTTTGGTTTCCCCATTGTGATCAACACTGCTCACGATTACTGACGAGCAGCAGTTTTAAATACTGGAGTTGCCTAGATCAGGTGGTGACGCACGTGACGACGGGTTTGCATATACGCTGCGTAAGTGACGTTCACGTTCATCTGCATAATGGTTTCTAATTATGTGGTCGGTGTGTGCAACTTTATTGACAAATAGATGTGTTCGCCGAAACTCCTAGTAATTCCACTTTTAGAATATACAATGCTATTTGCCGAACATTTTTAGAATATACCATACCATTTCCTGAAGACGGAGCTACAGTAGATAGTCTTCGGGAAATGCACGGTCTGATCATTTCCCACTTCATAACTACTTGTAAGGCAGCAACGTTTGAAACGACTTTGATTTCTATAGTCTGAATAATCGCAGTTGAAGTTGGGTATGCCTTAGCAATTAAGAATTGCTTGTGTTATTTTTTTCTTGATTGTGTCATAATGTGATTAGTAACGGTGTTCAGAGACATGGATTAATCCGTCGACTTAGGTCCAGGTTTGAGTCTGTTCGAATCCATTATGAAGCAGGGATGTTGTGTTTGTCATACAACTCTGGTTCTCTCCCTTCCCAAGAAACGATGCCCCTACAATAGGGACTGGTAAATGCTTACAGTACCAGGTGCTCACAGTGGTTGTTAAAATCCGAAACAAAAAGCCTATACCAGCATTAACGTCAGTAACCCGTTATCTCCCAGTGCCTATAAACGCAGCCAAACAGTGTTCGCATTTTTTGGTCAGGGAATGCAAATGTCACATTGGTATTGTCTTCTAACCCTCCTTGTAGTTTTGAAGTATAACTAATTCACAGAACAACTTATTTCACGTTATGAAGTACATATAATAGGTAGTCTAATTATTCCATATTCAAATGGAGTTAGTTTCCTACTAGCTCTTTTTATTTTAAATTTGCGGCATCTCACACTGGAGATCAAAAGCATGCAAATGAACAACCAACATTCCCCAAGGGAATAATGAAAACATTACACAAAACGCTCTCGGAAAATGTAATTCAAGGATAATCAAGCGATTCAGTATCTTCCACGATTTGTAAATTCAATTTACAGATAGTTCATAAAACTAGTAACAAAGGGATTACGAATCAAATGTTATACTATTGGCACAAATGCATTTATCTCGGTACACAGGTGAGAGATATTAAACGCGGAACGTTTTTCCAATTTCAGACTATTTGTATGATGAATACCAAGTTATTACGTACATGTGTGTGCTCATTAGATTTATGTTTCATTAAGTAACCAAAAATTCTTTCCGCGCGAGCGAGAATTAATTGAAAATTGATTGGGTGATATATTTAGCCATTCATCACTCCTTCCCACTTTTTCCCTCGAATTACTTAAGCACCTCCAATTGTTTGCTGTTAAAGTTATCTCTGGGACAAAAGCTGGCTGGCTTGTGCTCTTAGATACCATTGTTGGATCGACGTCAAAGAGATCGTGAATATTTCCTTCGCTGTCTGTACATCTAAAAGCCCTACTTCGAAAATCCGTTTTCTGTCGGATATATATTTGACATTCTTTTCCAAAACCGGCTTTCTGTCAGATATATGTCATTACCAGGAATATTTCATGATGCAAAATCCAACCGTTAGTTGTCGCAAGTGTAGATTTTTCTTAGAAAGTGCACGTTTGCAAATCGAATTCAAAAAAATTCCGTTCTGCACCGCTGCCATTCCTTATGAAAAAGGCAATTCTTTCCCTGGGACCATAAACATATTTACTTCTTTGCCATCCCTGCTCCTTTTTTTTTTTTTTTTTTTTTTGATTGGAGGTTTAACGACCACCGAGATCAACTCAATGGGCTATGAGCAGTCGCCCGTCCCTAATTTAGGATAACTGGTTCCAGGGAAGGGAAAGAGCCAGTGCCGCAAGACAAACACAACATCCATGCCTCACAGGGATTCGAACCCGGACCCCTTTCGGACGAATGATCAGAGGCCATTGCTTAGTCCACGACGCCACCAGGGCGGCGTCCCTGCTTCAAAAGTATTGTTTGAAAAATTACACTGAGGAGCCAAAATATTAAATTATGACCAGCGCAGTCTTATACAAATTCAAGTAACTGCAAGTAAACGACGGTGGGTGTGAACGTCATGAAAAGGCATAAATAACACCTGACAGAGCTCGGTTAATGACTGTTATCCTTGGTTTTTAAATGGGGAAGGTAGTGGACTTAAGCAAGTATGACAAAAGCAAAATTCTAATGCCCCAAAGACTGGAAGGATCATTTCCGAAACGGCAAGACTTTGGGGATGCTCACGGTCAGCCGTAGTTAGTAACTTCAAAAAGTAGTCCAAGGAGGCAAAACCCCCAAACCGAACCGACCACTGCTCATCGATACAAGAGGTGAGTGAAGTCTATCACGTATGATACGATCCAACAGAAGAGATATTGTGGCGCAACTCTCCAGGAATTTGAATGCTCGTGACAGAGTAATGTGTCACAACTCACAGTACATCGAACCCTGATGAAAATGGGGCAGCGTAGCCGCAGATCGCTCCGAGTGCCCATGCTAATTTCGGTTCACAGTCGAAAGTACCTACAATGGACGAAAGCATCAAAACTGGGCCTTTAATGTTTGGAAGAAGGTTTGGTTCTTTGAACCTCGTTTCCTGTTGCGCCATGTGGACGTCCTGGTACGTGTGCCTTGTTTACCTAGGAAAATGTTGGCACCACGATGCAGCGTAGAACGAAAACAAGCCGAAGTTTGGGCAATGTTCTGCTGGGAAACCCTGGGTCCAGTCATTCATGTGCAGGAAACTATGACGTCTACCACTTAGTAAAATATCACTGCAGACCATGGAGATCCTTTCATGGCTATGGTATTTTGCTCTAGGGTGTAGTAGAAGGATAATGCATCATGCCACAGTGCCTGAATTGTTCGAGAATTTTTCGCGTAACATGAGGTAGACTTCCTGCTATTGCTCTGGCCTCCAAATTCTCCAGACATTAGTCCAATGGAGCATCTGTGGTTTGTGTTGAAAGAGCAAATCCAATCGGCGGCGGCTCAACTTCGTAAATTACAAGCGTTAAAAGATCTGCTGGTAACATGCTGGTAGCAGATACCACAACGCACCTTTACAAATGTTATAGCGTCGGTGCCTCGTCGGGTAACAGTTGTATTGGTGGCACATGGAGACCAAAATCATATGAGACAAGTGTTCATAATGTTTTGGCTTTTCGGTGCATTTCTCCATAGCTAACTTTCACCATGCGGAACATTTTTCGTATGTACCATGTTCCCCGAAAGAACACAATTCTACCGCTTGTTCATATTCCTATTTGCAACAATGTCTGGTCTTATAAAAAAACAATTGAAAAAATTCCTTTTTGGACGGCTACTGTTGATTATAAAAAATTAGTCATTTTTTTACACTTCAGTTGCTTCCGGTTAGAGGAGAAAACATAAATATTATTTCTTTCGCTATCATTGCTTCTGAAAGTCATGTTTGAAAATTTATTTTACTGTTCTCCCCTAAGGAACATTTTACATATGTTTTCAAATTTTTCATAACGAGCAATTCAACTGCTAGTGCTCCTAGATGGATGTTTTCTACTCGCAGTTGAGTTTTAGCTTTAAAAAGTGCGATTAAAATTTTCTTTTTCTACCATATGCCATTCATTATGAAAAGCACCGCGCTTATCCCGTAACTTTAATGCGCAGTTTTCCTCGCAATAGGGTAAGAAGGTATTGCACATTTTGCACTCTTTACCCGCTTCTAAAAGTTTAATTTCAGAAACTTTTTTGGTGTTCGAAAGCGTCTGTTTTGAGAAAGTACATAGTTTTAACTTTTCTAATATGCACAATTCCTCTGTTAAAGAGAAGAATATATATATATATATATATATATATATGTATATTGGTATTTGAGCTCATTGCTTCTCGCCTATACAATGATTTAAAGAACTCCATCTGCAGACCTGCTTTTAATGATGCACTGTTTTACATTAGGGAGCCTAAGTACTATTCATATTTGCAGCAATACCTCCGTTTTTGCAGCACCTTTTTTACGCTTTCCAACCGTAGGTTGAAGAAGCGTATATGCTCCAGCTTTTTCCGTCCGTCTGTCCGTCCGTCTGTCTGTCGGCACGATAACTCACGTAAAAATGGTTCGATTTCGATGAAATTTTAGTATGTGGTAGGGAACCACTGGGCACGAACCCTATTGAAAATGGGCGAATGGTGTCAAAGGTCAGGCAGGGCATAAAAGCGGTACTTATTCCATTGCCCTTACGCGTCATAACTTGCGTAAAAATGGTTCGATTTCGATGAAATATTAGTATGTGGTAGGGAGCTACTGGGGACGAACCCTATTGAAAATGGGCAAAATGGGGTCAAAGGTCAGGACACTGGAGTGGGATCCATTCCATTGCCTTGTGCATCATAACTTACCAAAAAAGGTTTCGATTGCGACAAAACGTTATCATGTTGTTCCGGAGGTAAAGTGAACCGGTTCTGTTGAATATCAACGAAATGGGGTCAAAGGTCATTGCACAAAAGCAGGATTTATTCCACAGCCATTATTCTCATAACTTGCGTAGAACTGCTTCTATTGCGACAAAACTTTAGTACGTTATTCTTGAGGTGTACTGAACCGGTTCTGTTGAATATCATCGAAATGGGGTCAAAGGTCAGGACACAGGAGCGAGATTTATTCCACAGCCATTATCCTCATGACTTGAGTAATAATTTCTGGTATGTTGGAAAGCGTATCATAATCAATGCATAGCATGATTTTACTAACTTGTTTATTTTTGGAATATGTTTTTATTTTTGATGGATTTCTTTGTAAAGAGGAATTTCCGGAAATTCTACATTAGCTTATCTCTAGGAGCTCATATGAATATTTCTATTAGCAATTAAATCTGCGCTAAGGACTTGAAAAAAAATATTTTTGTATGATACTGCATTCTCTATGACAGACATTTTGTTTTGTCAATAAATGTTTGCTAATTAGAAAGTATTGCATTTTAGCGTAGGGGGTTCAAAACATTTTTGGCATTCGTCTTCAGAAAAAAAGCCATTGCATTTGTGACAGTTTCATTTTCCTTCGATGTAAGTATTCCCTTCCAGCATCTATATAAAGTTACCGACGTCTACGGAACATTTGGTGTATTTCTGTCGAGGTATATAGTTGACTCTGGGAGGAAAATGCAAACACATTGTTTGTACACTGCCAATCGATATAACATCATCGGAACTTATCAGCTGAACCGTGGAGTCTGCTTTCGTATTAAGAAATGAACGCGTTTTGCAAGGTCTTGTGTTCTTGAAAAAGGCTTCCCAGCAAGGTCCTTTTTAATTTTTGGAAACAACTAAAAATCCCATGGGGGAAGATAGGATAAATATGCAGGAGAAGGCAGCGGCTTGATTTTTTTCCCTGCTTCATATATGCCGTAACTTGGTGGGATGTGTCATAAAGAAGGAGAACCCTTGAAACGCTTGGTTATCGACAATGTTTCTTCATCTCCTTAACGTTTAAAAAAAACAACTATACTGGCGTAGTACTGGCCATTTATGTTATTTTTATTTCAGGTAAGGTGTCCACTGATACCACTCCATGGGGACTAAAAACAAACTGTGAACATCCTCTTCCTTTAGTGAAAGTCGTGTTGGAGGATTTGGGGACGCGTTTCATCTTCAACAACCCAAACATAATTATCGCTGTTTCTGGAAGTTGTATTCCAATAAAACTCTTCAGCAGCACGAACATAGTTATCGCTTACAAATTTTGAAGATGACAATCCGATTTTTTGGTGTAAATGTGACAAGGTTGGTAGGTCAGATAATGTCCGAAAACTTAAAAATTTCATTGTCCTGGAGTGGGACTCAAACCCGCGTCTCCCAGATAGCGCCCGGGTATGCTAACCACTACACCACCCAGAACGACCAAGTCTCAAGTTTCCGATTAATTTGAATATAACCATCACAGGATTTCAAGTTTTCGGATATTATCTGACTTACCATCCTTGTCATATTTATACCAAAAATCGGATTGTCATCTCCAAAATTTGTATTATATGTTGTAATACCGTACTTATTTCATGATTTATCTGCTCCTCCGGGCAATCAGCGGATAGGATTCTTAACCTCCAAATTCGCTAAACATGAATGCCGGTTGCTTCGACTAGCGAATCCTGTGATGGTTATATTCAAATTAAACGAAAATTTGAGACTTGGTCGTTTTGGGTGGTGTAGGGGTTAGCATACCCGAGCGCTATCTGGGTGACGCGTATTCGAGTCCCGCTCCAGGACGATGAAATTTTCAAGTTTTCGGATATTATCTGACTTACCATCCTTGTTACATTTACACCAAAAATCGGATTGTCATATTCAAAATTTGTATTATGTGGTGTTATCTTGTATTTATTTCATTATTTCATAATTATCGCTGTTTCTGGAAGTTGTATTCCAATAAAACTCTTCAACAACCCAATCATAGTTATCGCTGTTTCTGGAAGTTGTATTCCAATAAAACTACATCTCATCATCTGAGACGGCCTGTTACCTACTTGGGGCTACTAGGATCAAGTACTGCTAGCAGTTTTCTGTCAGAGTCAACTTAAAACTTTTTGTTCTTTTTTCGCTGTGGTGTCAGTTTGTGATGTACCCATTTGGCATAGATCTTCCGGAACTTCAAATATCGATTAATAATTGTTTCTACACTACTAATCGATATACAATCATTTTAACATATCGGCTGAACCGTGGAGTCTGCTTTTGTATTAAGGAAATTGCGTAGAAGCCAAGACAACGTTCTTGCATATATCGACTATGGATTGCGGTTCATTGTGAGTCAGTTGAACACTGATGTTCAATTTGCAGCATATTCGGAACATTTTAAAGAACACCCTCGACAGTAAACGTCAACTTTCAATGCGACAACCCGTTCGAGCTCCATCTTCGAACGCTCTCCACATGACTGATTTTTGCAAAACTTTGATTATTTTCATGTCTTAAGTAGCTTGTAATTCGCATATTTCTATGTCAGTGATTCTGAAACTGTGCTCCACAGAGTCACAGGTGCATCTGGTCATAAGGAAAAACCACAGTATTGGCCGGACCATATCGTGATATAAATAAAAGTACATACCCAGAAAAAGACCACATGGGAGATGGGTGGATGAAATTCGTAAATATGCGGGAGTGACATGGAGCAGACTGGCACAAGACAGACCGTTGTGGAGGAAACTTGGGGAGACCTTCGTCCAGCAGTGGATTGATAATGGTTGACAATGATGATGATGATGATGACATACTGTACTTACTCTGTACATTCTGTATAGTTTAGAATTAAGTGAAGAACAAATTTAATTTTAACTGAGAGAAACTAGGATTGCCACCCCCATAATGCCAATGTGTGGATGGATCAGCAAAAAGCGGTCCTGAACATTCAATCGTTTTTTGGGCCTTGTACCTGAGATTTGCACTCTCTCAAACATTGGGCTGGCCACCTAATACAATGAATTCCTGGCAAAGAATGCGAATCGAAGAAACGGTTCCATTCGGCAGCAACAGATCTTGATGATCTGTAATGTTCTATGAAGAAGAGGAAGAGAAAGACCCAGTTCCGCACTTTGTATTATACGCTATACACACTCGAATCGATACTTGAATTTTGGAATGGTTTTTCACTTGCGCAGTACTTTTATTCAATCCGGCAAAAATATTTGAGATTGAGTGCTTAGTCGCTTTTTATCGAACGAAGTATAAGAATGCTGCCTTAGATGCACAATTAAAACTTGCAGGAGAAAATAAAGGGTTCATTAAAAGTTAAAAAGTTAGAAACACCATGAGATCTTTCATGGCTGCTACAGCCGCATCTTCAGATGGAAAGAACTGAGTGTTCGGAATCCGACAGTTAAATACAGGAGCAAAAAACAGGTCGTTCCCACTTAATCCGAAAGATTACCCGATAACAGAGGGATAAACATGATCATATTAAGGCTACATGTATACATAACTTAAAGTTCATGACTTCTATCGCTAAACAATAATCTCCACGGTTGGTGCAAGACGGCAGAAAGTTCATCATTACAACAAACATTAAAGTTTTGAAATATATACACTGCTGGCCACCCAAAATGCAACACCAAGAAGGAAGCATCCGATTGGCCTGAAACTCGCAACCTGCGTCGCCCGCGAGAGGACATGCAAACGATTAGCATTGCAGGGCACATGCAAATCATGTGCGCCCGGAACGCCACCGAGAAGCACTATAAGAAGGGTGCACAGAAGGCGGGATATAAGTAGTGGAAGTGTGTTGTGCTGCCGGACCTGTGCGTGGAAAACTTCCTGATGCCTCGTCGCAGAATACGGCAGTCATTCCAGCACGTTTCAGAGTTCGACAGAGGACGAGCATTGGCTTATCGCGACAGCGGTTTATCGTTCCGAGACATCGGCGCCCGTGTGGGACAACATCCAGCCACAGTGAGGCGAGTATGGATTCGGTGGGTGCAGGAGGGACGGACGGACCGACGTGAGCGATTGCCGCAGCCGTGGCACACCACCGAACGAGAGGACCGGCATGTTGTGCGGCGGGCATTGACGGCTCGCACCGCCACATTCACGAACGTTAGCGCAGGAATTAGGGTGTGTTGCGCAACAACCTGTGTCAGCACGTACCGTTCGACGTCGACTGCAGGAGCGGGGACTTGTCGCACGGCGCCCATTGCTTCGATTAGCATTGACGTTACACCACCGGCGAGTGCGGCGGCAGTGGGCCGTTGAACGCCGCACCTGGACTACGGAAGGGCACGACATTGTCTTCTCCGACGAATCCCGCTTCTGCCTGTAACACCACGACGGTCGGATCCGCGTGTGGCGGCACCGCGGCGAGAGACTGTATGACGCCTGCATTATGCATCGCCATACCAGTCCGTCACCTGGCGTTATGGTTTGAGGAGCAATTGGATATGATACCCGCACCCCTCTGGTACGCAACGCCGGTACACTCAACAGCCACCGCTACATCTCCGACGTTTTGGAGCCTGTAGTCCTCCCTTACCTACAGGACATGCCAGCGGCCACGTTTCAACAGGACAATGCGCACCCGCACGTGGCACGCATCGTGCAACAATTTTTCACGCCCCACCAGGTGTCACTGCTGCTGTGGTTTGCCTATTATCCCGATATGTCGCCCATCGAACACGTCTGGTCGCTGATCGGCAACCAAGTGGCCCGGCAAGCACCACCAGCGGCTACGCCTGATAAACTGTGGCAACGTGTGGAAGCAGCCTGGACCGACATACCCCAAGCTCACATCCAAAGCCTCTTTCTTTCGATGCCGCGACGTGTAGCGGCAGTTATTGCCAGCCATGGGCTCCACACGAACTGTTGATGTCTGCGCGTTCCGCAAGTCGCAAGGGCCTGTAAGCTCAATCGTTTCATAATTGCATATGTTGTTATGTGTCCAGTAAATCTGGCTTTGCTATCTCGTGTCCTTCTTGGTGTTGCATTTTGGGTGGCTAGCAGTGTACATACTTTCAGTGAGTAGCAATGAGGTTCTGGAGGGTGGAATAGCAAGGATGGTAGTCTCGCTCCAAATGGGAGAGTGGGAGCCTTTATTGGCCAAGCGAGAGAGGGCTGTAGATTGTGAACAGATTTTCACACTGTACTTGTGTTCAGAGAGTCTAGTTTTTAATCTTCTTGAGGTCGTACCAATATAAATACAGTCGTTTTCATCGTTCTCTCTCGCTTTAAGGGGAATGCAATACACTCCATACTTATCTGACATATCAACACCATCTCGATTTTTTTTAACCCTAGCGAGGATGTTCTGAGTTCGAGTGCCAAACGACAAATTATAGCGGTGGCACACATTTTGCAGGATATCAGCACATTGTGGCATGTAATCCATGGCTCCAACGAATTTGGTGGGGTGACTCGCCCTTGTTAGAATTGTGAATGCCCATCTTTGAACCTTCCCCAAGATGCGATCAACATGCGTTTTAGCATAGCCATGTGCAAGAGCGAGATTGTACATCCTCTGCAACTCAGTCCTGTGTTGATGGAAAGTACAGGGTGTGCACAATGTCTTGTTAACCTCCCCTGTAATAAGAAATGTAAGTGAGCTATGTATCTGTCGCATGATGTATATGTTGAGTTATTGTCTGTATTGTGTTTATTTATAGATTAGATACTGGAACCATGTGTGATACCAGCGAATACACCCTGGAACAGCGGATAGTTGTCAGTGTCTGGGTACACGAACGTCCACACACAGGCAAGACAATGCGTGACATGCGTGCAGATTACCAACAACGATTCGACAAAGAGGCCCCTCCAAAACAGACTCTTCTGCGGTGGGAACATAAACTCTTCGAAGCAGGCAACATCAAGGATAAACCACGAACGGGAAGACCATCAACCAGAGTGCAGCAATGTCAAGCGGTCGAGGAATCAGTTATCAGGTCACCGACGAAGTCGCTCCGCAAACGTTCAGCGGAGCTTGGAATACCACGATCGACACTGCATAAGCACATGAAGAATAACCTGAATTTGCACGCATGTCGCCCGATGTTCGTTCAGGATTTATCAGACATCGATTTAAACCGCAGACGGGATGCATGTGCAATGATGCTTCAGACATTTGCCACAAACCCAAAACGAGGAAAGGTCATTTTCAGTGAAGAATGTGCGATATACCGCAGCTGTCGATCACGGAACGTTGTGTTCTGGTCCAAGGAAAACCCACATTATGTCGAAGAATTGGAACATCATCCTCCGCATGTCATGATATGGGCCGCAATGAATAGTCGACATCTGTTTGGACCGTATTTATTTGATGGTCCAGTGAATCAGACAACTTATCTGGACATGTTGCAAACCTGGTTTGTGGCACAACTTGGAAATCTTGGCATTCTGAATGACGTATGGTTCCAACAGGATGGGGCACCCGCCCATTACGCAATCGCTGTTCTGGAATACCGTGGTGAGGTCTTCCGGGATCGTTGGATCGGCCGAGGTTCGGCAGTGCTGCCCGCACCACTTGAATGGCCACCTCGAAGCCCAGATCTCTCAACGTGTGATAATGCCCTTTGGGGTTTCATAAAGGAGGTTGTTGCACAGCAGCGCTACCAAACCACTGATGAACTTAAACAAGCAGTGACACGTGCTTTCTCTCGTATCACCCCGCAACTGCTTCGGAAAATGTCCCACGGAACATGGCGTAAAATTATTCTCTGTCACCAGAATGACGGAGCCCAAACGGATCCACTGGATGTTTAAGGATGCCTCAACATATAACTCAACATATACATAATACAACAGATACATAGCTCACTTACATTTCTTATTACGGGGGGGGGTAACAAGACATTGTGGACACCCTGTAGAAGAATGGGAAATGGCTTGGCTGACAACGAAGTTGATGGAAGCTAGTATGTGGTTGATGGGTAGCTGAAGAGTACGGAATCAAATTAAAGGTAAAAGATGGTTTTCTGTAAACAGAATACTGTAAAGTGTTGGAGGAGGGGTCCCTCTCCAGAAGAAAATCTAAGAAAGGAAGAAAAAATATCAACTTCAACTTCAACTGTGAATTTGATAGTAGGATAGAAAGAAGACATAGTATCTGCAAAGTGATTAAGTTCTCAATGGACCCTGGCCAAAAAATGAGGACATCATCAACATACCTTAGGTACAGAAGGGGCCGCACAATGGGGTCAAAGAGGGCACGGGATTCTATATCCTGAATGATTATCTCAGCTAATGGGGGTGAGAGTGGGGACCCCATTAGGGCACCTTCTAGTTGACGATACACTTGTCCATTAAACCTAAAGAAGGAACGATTGTTGATCAAACGGAGGGCTAGCAGAATGGAATCAATTTCTTTGGGGGTAGCTAACCCTAAAAGGGAAAGTTGTGATTCAATGAGGTTATGTACTGAAGGAAGAGGAACGTTTGGAAATAGAGAAAACACGTCAAGTGAAACTAAAAAGAAAGGCTTATAAAAGAGCTTCAAAAGAACGGATTTTATCGATGGCTTTAACAGAATTAAGAACAGAAAGCCTGGAAGGGGAAGACACAAGAGGGGAAAGAAACTGAGCTAAATATTTCTCCAATGGGCGAAGGGGGCTCGCGTACCCGAAAACTAACGCTTTTTATCGGTCAGGGTGAGCCGCCCCGGTGCTCGAGTGGTACGAAGTGCTGACTTCTAATCACTTGTTCGAGATGGGTCTGGGTTTGAATTTCGGTGGTGTGCTTGTCTTAAGGCGCGGCTTTCTCCTTTTCCTGAAACCTTGAATTGAATTGCTCACGGTGGTCGCTAAATCCCCAAACAAAACAAAAAGCGGCATTAGTGAAGATCACGGAACATTAGATCACTGACTGGTTCGGTTGAACACGTGACGAAGAGGGAGTTCTCAGTGCTTCAGAACAAAAGCTCACGGGAGAGTTTACATGGAGAATGAAAGTATAAATTTCTTTATATTTGTAATTTTTTCACTCAGATGCAATAATATCGCATGCGTTTCAGTTTAATTTGTGTTAGAGGTGGATCAGTATCACAAGAAAACGACCCTTAAAGACACACTTATCCAATCTGCAGTAGTAACCTCTACTTTAGATAGCACACAAAAAGACAAAGTCGTTCTGCTGGACAGCTGTCTGATTTATGAAACATTGCAACGTATTTTGAAGCTGAGACCTTAAGTAAGAAGCGACAGTATGATGAAAGCTGCCTTTCTCTAGGCTTTAAAGACTTTAGAAAATATCCGTATGTATGACGGTTATAAAATGTTTTCAAACTGTTTTGTGGTGCCTGCTAAGAAACGTCGATGTTTTGAGACCACACAGCCTCAGTAAAATGATTAAAACATTCGTTGAAACCTAACGATCTCACTGTCTGAGGTCATGCATGAGAAATCTACTGAGTCATCTTATGTGGGTACTTATCGTATAGTATTGGCAGCCCACGCTCATACAGTAGCTAAAATACTCATCAAGTCTTGTGTGAGCAAACCAGACAAAACATTAGTCACCCCCAACAGAAAGTTCCCTGGTGCACAGAGGGCACCGTGATAGCATTGTTGGGGGATAAATAGCACTGGCGTGGTCTTCAAGATCATTTCTGTCTCTTGCAGTGGTGAAGAGCAACGTGAGTGTTGAATTTAGTCTGCAATATGGATCGTATGACAGACGTTACTGAGTGGCAAAAAGGAGCCATCGTGTTTGGCCGTGCACACGGACACAAAATGAATGAAGTCGCCCAATTTGTTGGTGTGTCGAAGTGTACTGTCCAGCGGGTCTACAAACATTGGTGTAGTTCGCAGTCAACTGAAAATCAGCTGCCTAACTGTGGCCGGAAAACGATTCTCACCAACAGGGTCCGCCGCCATGTTTCACGCCTAGTAACTGCAAATCGGTTTCAAACTAGGCAACAATTGCTCCAAACAGTCAATGAAAGTCCACTCCAACCAATTTCCGAAAGGTCATTGTGTCGAGAACTGCAGGCGATGGACGCTAGAGCAGAGTGCCACGTAAGAGACCTCTTTTAACAGCAAACCACAAAGTCGCACGTTATCAGTGGGTTCAGAAGCACCACAACTTTGCTATAGAGGATTGGAAACGAGTAATTTGGTCTGATGAGTCTCGTTTTTGTTTGTACTCCAATGATGGGAGGTGACGAGTGCATCGCAGGCTCAATGAAGCCCTTGATCCTGATTGTGTCGAAGAGGCAAAGCTGGAGGGAGTTCTGTGATGCTTTGGGGATATTTTTCGTACCATCAAATGGATCATCTCGTTGCAGTGACGATGAATTTGAATCAGCAAGCGTACCTCCGCATTCTGAATGACGAAGTGTTGCCCTCTGCCCTACATCTCCAGGAGCAGCATCACATTACCACTCCTGTCTTTCAAGACGACAATTGCCGTGTGCACAAGGCTAAAACTGTGTCTCAGTGGCACGACGAACAATCAGCAACATTTTCTCACCTCGACTGGCCCGCCAAACACCCAGATTGAAATCCCATTGAAAAAAAAATGTAAGATCATTTGGAACAGAAGGCGAAACATTGGAATAGACACCCACGTACTCTGGTTGAACTTCGGGACAAGTTGACGCACGAGTGGCTCCAAATCAATGTTCAATACATCCACAACCTCGTGGAATGTCTACCACACCGGATTCATGCTGATATCAAGGCAAGAGGCGCCGTCACCCGTTATTAGGTAAGTTCTGTAAGGGGCTACTAATTTTTTTCCGGTGTTCTTAGTCTGTTAAAGAAATTCCATACAATGTTTCCATTTCTTTCTGGAAAAGGCAGTTGAAAATCGCTGTTTTACATCTTTTGTTCTTCATGATCGCAACAATCCTGGTTAGATGTTAACCAATAACATCTTAATTATCTTATGACATACTGTACCCTCTCCATGTAACTTTGAGCAAAACAAAAGAGAAACAGAGAACTCTGCGTGCTGCGATCGAGGTGGGGGTAAAAAGGGTTCGTCCTCTCTGAAAACTAAAAAATAACTGATTCCCTGCACATCTACACTTTTGTGACTGTTGATTGAGAAAGTAGCCTAATGCTAAAACTGCTGTTGTTGCTACCATTCGTTCTTATGTGTGTCGTAAATATTATCCTACCTGCTGTATATAAAAGACAAAATATTCATGATTTGGAAGACAGCGGTCTTTTTAAGCCTGAGTGGTGTTTCATTCAATTTGGCTTATATTGGTATACATCGAAGAGCCAAAACGTTATGACCAACACATCTTTAGGCAAATAGAAGCAACTGCAGGTAAACAACGGAGCGTGTTAAAGTCATGAAATGGTAGGCCTATTCCTGTTCTTCAGGTGGGAAAGGCA
This sequence comes from Macrothele yani, assembly GCA_039090855.1. Lineage (NCBI taxonomy): Eukaryota > Metazoa > Arthropoda > Arachnida > Araneae > Macrothelidae > Macrothele > Macrothele yani. The sequence continues at coordinate 59,161,046 of CM076989.1, read as the reverse complement.
GAGGACTTAAGTGATTTAGACAATTGCCAAACTGTGATCACCCGACGAATAGGCCCGAATATTTCCAAGAGGGCAAGGCTTGTGTGGTGCTCACGGTAAGTCGCGGTTAGTACCCTCAAAAGGCTTATGTGGTGCTCACAGTAAGCCGCGGTTAGTACCCTCAAAAGGCTTGTGTAGTGCTCACAGTAAGCCGCGGTTAGTACCCTCAAAAGGCTTGTGTAGTGCTTACAGTAAGCCGCGGTTAGTACCCTCAAAAGGCTTGTGTGGTGCTCACAGTAAGCCGCGGTTAGTACCCTGAAAAGGCTTGTGAGGTGCTCACGGTAAGCCGTGGTTAGTACCCTCAAAAGGCTTGTGTGGTGCTCACGGTAAGCCGCGGGTAGTACTCTCTAAAAATGGTCCGAGGAGGAAAAACCACGAAACACCGGCAAGGTGCGGGCCGACCAGGTTTTATCGATGCTTTAGGTGAGCGAAGGCTATCCCGCATGGTACGACCCAACAGAAGGTATATTGTGGCGCAACTTGCCGGTAATTTGAATACTGGTGACGGGAGTAATGCGTCACAACACACAGTACATCAAACCCTGCTGAAAATGGGTATGTGTAGTAAACTCGGTTCACCGTCATAAGCACTTACAATGAACACACGAGCATTAAAACTGGGCCTTGAAAGATTGGAAGAAGATCGTTTGGTCTGAATGATCTCGTTTCCTGTTGCACCATGTGGACCCCAAGGTACGTGTGGGTCGTTTACCTGGGATAGGGGTTGGCACTAGGATGCACTGTGGCAGGAAAACGAGACTGTGGAGGAAGTGTAATGATTTGGACAATGTTCTGCTTGGAAACCCTTGGTTTAGTCACTCATGTTCAGAGAACTAAGACGTTTACGACCTGCTTAAATATCAGGTACATCTTTTCACGGGAACGGTATTCTCCTCTAGTAGTGCTTTCATTCAGAAGGATAATGCGCCATGACACATTTTGAGGTGCAACACAAAATGCCCCTTTTCTAATTTAAAAAAAATGTTTTTAAAAGTGAATAAGTAAAATATATTAAAACCCAAAAATCGGAGTGCTTTTTTATATAAGTAAAATATTGTCCTATAACATAAAATTATAAATATATACAGTAAAATATAAACATTTCGTAAAAATGAAAGCCAAATTGGTTGTGGTTCATGTATTTGGAATTAGTTTATGTAAGTAAAGTTCGCAACGCAATCGGTCGCACTGTGAGACCCGTAGCCAAAAGCATTTGGTAACCGCTGCTTTACGTCGATTTCTTCCCAGTGTGGTTATTTTCATTTTGACCAGTGCATATATTCATGTAATATCTTATTCGATCTGCTATAAAAATAATGAAAATACTACGAGTCAAAATTAAAAAAAAAACTTAAAAAATATATAAAACAACATTTTGTCTCACAAAATATTTTTCTGAAAGTTAATATTCTTCCTTTAACACTGCACAGAATTGGGACTTCTTAATGAAATTTGGCCTTCCAGTTATATGTGATGTTCTAAGAGTTGTTTTCATAATCAAATAAAGGAATTTAATTGTAACACGAGAACCGTTAAGACTTGTGTTTACAGAAACTCTTTGAATTACACATTAGTATCACTATTTTCCTTTACTTTCTTCCGTCATATTTTTTGTGGTGTTTGTTTTTTTCGATTGTGCATTTGGAAAAGTCTTTTGCAAGCAAGCAAATGTTTGCAAATTTTTTTTCAACTCCTTTTGTTTTAATGAAGAAAGGGTTTTTTTTTAAGCTAAAATACGCAGATGCATGAAAAGCGAACCAAAAAACAAAACCATTCCTTTTTTCCCCACGTAATTAAACATCTCCTTACCTTCGCATACCCGCACTTGAGCTGTAAGAAAGCTCCTAAAATAATGGAGAACTCGAGATGTCCGGGAGAAATAACTGGGGAAGAAAGAACTAATTTTCTAACAGAAACAGGAGAAGAAAAGAATTAATTTTCTAACAGAAACAGGAGAAGAAAAAAACCAATTTTCTAACAGAAAACGTTTTTTCTCTACAACTATTCAAATGTTAATTTCTAAATTATTTTTTTTTAATTTCAGAATCTCTGGTAGAAAATTTTTCAAACCGTGGCAGTTTTATATCCTTAAAAATAGCAATGCTATGGGAACCGAAAAAAATATTTGCTCGAGTGAAACTCATTTTTTGCGCAAATTAACCCTTTAACGATGGCGATTGAAATCTTGTGTCTCTTAGAGTACCATTACGCCCGAAACCCTCTGATGCTCCTTTCAGAGTTTCTCCCCTCCTCTTTACAAGTTAAAGACAATGGATTAGTAATCGGTCAACACATGAAGCTTTTGATTTGTTGTCCTGATGTGCTTTGACCTTCAGACGTTTCCCGGGATTCATTACTGCATTCTTTCACAGAGAATGAATGCAATGTCATGAGAGTAAATAACATCGCCGCGGTAGATGCGAACGCCTGCTTTACTTATAGACAACAATGATGACTAAGGGTGACTTGTGCTAAACTCGTAGAGGCGGTATAAATTCAAAGAACATGTAGGGGTAGGATATCCTACTCACTCGAGAAGGGCGTTTTCTGGCGGTCGGGGTTGTTCGGATGTAAGGGAGTCTCGGGAGCTATGGTCGTTAAAGGGTTAAGAATAAGAATAAATGCACTGCTGTCCAAAATTTAAGAACTAAACTGAAATCTGACTATTACAGATAGTTATGAGGCTAATAGAGCTTTCTGACATATGCACACGACTGTGGTGTGACGTATAAAGACACTTCATGATGGGCAGTCTGCATGAAAATTTGTTCCAAGCACGTGACAGCTGCCGAGGGCATGTACAGACAAGAGGCCAAGTTGTGCCTCATATCAGTTCATTATGTTTCTCATGTGTTTCAGGGACGGAGCGAGAAACGGTGCTTCTGCGGTCTCGCAGACATCGTACGGATGATTTTACCTGAGTCTGAATCATCACGAAGCTAGAGAAAGACAGGACTATGACCGATGTCTCCAGAGAGTTTCGAGTAGCAAACAGAGTAGCATTACTCAGCTTTCAGGGGAAACAGAATCGCTGCCAGATGTTTTGCTGGAGGTTGTCCTCGCTGTAGCGAGATGAACGTAACCTGGCCATAATTGCAAGCTGGAGTCAGAAATATATTGAGAACCAGTTGGCTGCTCTTCTACAACCAAGCTCAGGTGTGGAAATTTCGGCCCAACCATGCCAAAACGTTGAACTGCAGCAGCACTATGTTTCGGGAAACCCATGCTCTGTCTACCATTATACAAGGCCTGTCATCAGTAGTGTATATCTCACGTTGACTGCTCTTCAAGTTAACGGCTCAATGTAATGTTCAGTTGTGGAAGCCGCTTAAGTGTTTCGTCGATTCTAAGCGGCAATTGATCCGGAGGGAAAGTGGGAGTGCATATGATGCCAAGAACATCGTTGAACAGGATGGATATGGCGGTCGCAGCGGTATGGTGTAGTCCGGTATCATAGCCAATGGACGTATCGAACTGCAGGTGATAGATCAAGAAACGATCAACGGGCAATTGTACTACAATGGTGTGTTTCTCCGTCACGCTCATCTGCTCAGTGGTGCTTTGGACGAATGTAACAAAGCTTTATTTGTTCCTGGGTAGTAACAGTTACTTCCTAATCTTGGTCTTACCAAGTCTAGTGCCGAAATGTTGAAGACTAGCCTCAAGTAGTTAAACTTGTTGGATGAAAGTGCGCAAGTCGCAGATCAGAGAAGCGTCACCAAGCTTTTTCCAGCTTCTTCACTTGTCCTGTCAAAACAGGCTCTGCTTCTGACACAATGTGATCGGTCTGTTTGAGGCAATTGGAATCACCTGTAACACGAAGAAGTGGTGCCTCTTCATTGACGGCTCATCTAGAAGCTTAAAAGCCGTGCTATTCCATAATGGGAACAAGTACCCGTCTATTTCTCTGGCTCACTCTGCGCACCTCAAAAAGGATTACAACAGCATCAAGAGCTTTCTAGACGCCTTGAATATGATGAGCATTGTTCAGTGGCCATCAGAGACTTCAAAACGGTGGTATTTCTGATGGGTCTCCAAAGCGGTTTTACCAAGCTTCCCTGCTATCTTTGCCTTTGGGACAGCAGGAACACCAAGACGCACTATCACAGGCGAGACTAATCACAGTGATCTGGTTCTCTGTGGAAAAGAACAACGTAATGAGAGAATCACTGCTGGACACCCGGAATATGCTGCTGCCATCAGTGCACATCAAATTGGGCCCTATTAAACAATTTGTTACAGTTCTAGGTAAGGAGCCGTAGCTTACTTGTAACTAAAAGACTTCTTCCCTTAGCTGTCTGAGGCAAAAGTCAAAGCCGGTGTCTTCGTCGGACCACAGATAATAATAAAAATACCCTGCAGTGCAAGTAATTCCCAAATATGTCCACTACAAAGGAGAAAGCGGCTTGGAACAGCTTTGTCGCAGTTGTTAGGGGCTTTCTAGCAGTCCCATGTAAAGCTAGTTGAGACTCTGCAAAATGGGCCGCAAGATGCCCCTCAAAGTCCATATCATTGACGCTCATCTTGATGAACTCATGGGAACGTACTCGGAGGAGCAAGGCGAGCGCTTCTACTTGGATATACTGGATTTTGAACTCGATACCAAGGACAGTATAACGAGAAAGTGATGGGAGACTACATTTGGGGGCTGAGTCATGAAAGTGATCTCGAAAAACTGTTCATTTCTAAATCCTTTGTCGACAGTTTTGTGTAGAAATGACCACAGACGATTTAGAAGTGAACAGCTTTATGTTAACATGAACAAACACATGTTAATTTTGATAATTTTGGTTCACATGTCTTTTTTTTGTTAATTTATGTGAACGAAAAGACCCAAATTTTCCCGTTTCCTCATTGGAAATAGGTAAATTTCAAAATATAACTGTCCTGGTCACATAAGCAAAGTTTGTGGGGAATAATAGCCATTTTCTACACTTTGTAGGTATAAGTAATTAGGAAATAACGGTCACTACCCAGGAACAAAATATGTGTTACACAGTGTATTTCATTTTTTATGGACGAATAAGGCCCGTTCTCACCTATTAGCAGCTGCAGGTGAAATATTCGATACTGAGATTATCCGTAGGATGAAATGGACAGTGCGCTCTCCTGATCTCGATCCAATTGAGCATACATGGGACGTTCTAGAAATACACTTTGCGCAAAGGAATTTCCCACTAGAAACCATTTCAGCACTAGTCAGGGCTCTCCAGTAGGAGAGGGATAATTTGCACCTTAATCACTTGGTGCTCAGCATGACATACAGGTGCCAAACACGCATTCCTGTGTAGGGTGGATATATCGTCTACTGAGGACTTCACCCTGGATCCTGTTTATACATTGCTGATGGAAAGAGTCACTGGATGACAGATGAGCTTACACCACCTTCGTAGCATTTTGTTCTGCTTCGATTTCGGTTACATGTTAGTTATTAATGATTCTTGATGTCTAGCGTTTAATTTTACTGTTGCTATTATTTATCAGCGATACCACTTACGACGGGGTATCAAAATGTTCGTGCAATCACCAAGAAATAAACAATCTAGAAAAAAACTTTTTTATTCAGGTACTTGGGCCTTCTCTACATAGGAACTATAACGAAGTAAATTTCTCCGTCATTTCTGTCCACGCCAGGATTCGAACCCGGATCCCCTCATTCCGGAATAAGTCACTCTACCAATTGAGCTACGCGGACGTTTTATTCTGATTCCTATCTGCCTTTATGTCGTGTGCGTCCTTCTGGCAGGTACGTCACATCTCCTGGTACGTTACAGAACCACCCAGTGCCACACATTTTCCTCACCTTCGCTTGACCCTCTTTATTCCCTTAGAGTAGAACACCTCAGATTGTGCTGGAAACCACTGTTCTACCTCAAAAATGACGTCATCAGTGTCAACAAATCGCCTCCCACGTTGTGGACGTTTCATCTTGGTGAACAAAAAGAAGTCACTTGGTGCCATATCAGGAGAATATGGAGGATGAGGCAATATGTTATATTTAAGACGACTCGCAGTGGCGATGTTGTTATCTGCTGAATAAACTGGTGCGTTGTCGTGCAACAAATGGACCACTTTTGTGATTATTCCGCGTCTTTTGCTTTTAATTTTTTCTCTTAATTTGCTCAGTAGTTTGCAATGGTAGTTAGAAGTAATAGTTTGACCCTTCTGAAGGTCGTCTGTTAAAATAATACCTCTTTTATCCCAGAAAACACAAAGCATCACTTTGGCGGCAGACTTTTGCACTTTTGCCTTCTTTGGGGGGGGGGGGGGACAGAGATGTTTCCATTGCTTGCTCATTTCTTTGGTTTCTCGATCATAGAGGTATAACCAACACTCATTTATAGGTAATCAAAGGGTCAAAAAATCTTCGGAATTCGCATTACAAAGATCCAACATTTTTTGCGTGGGTTGTGCCCGAGTTTTTTTTTTTTTTTGGAATGCGGTGAGAAGTCTAGGTACCCATCGCGCTGAGACCTTGGACATGTTCAATTTTCCATGTATGATTGTCCACACTGACCCATAGCTTAGATGAACTTCTTGACAAAGCATTTCAATGGTTGCACGTCTATCTTCAAGGATTAACTTCTTTGGTCACAACTGTCTGGTCATCTGTCAAAGATGGCCGTCCAGATCCTGGATCGTAAGAAATGGTCTTATGACCACTTCGAAAATTTATTTTTTACTTTGCCACAGTATCGTATGCTGGACACTTATTTCCATATACATTTAACATTTCTTGATGGATTTTTTTAGCTTACTTTCCTTGGAGATGAAGAAACTTGATCAGACTGCGATGTTACACTTTTCTCCATCATCATGCAATTTTCGATTCCTGAAAAAACAAGAAAATTGACACAGAATTTTCGGGTGTAATAAGCACGTCTTTTGAATCCATTCTGACGCAAATTAAATTTATCAAAGCTATTCAAAGTCAATGGAACCGGTATGGAAAACAATAGATCTGACCAAAGAAAGAAGATTTTCAATCGGGTTTTTAATCCCTCAGATATTGCTGTAAACGGAATCGTGAGCTTACGAACTCTTAGAAACAGAGATATCGATAAAATTAAGATGTGACTTTATGTCCCCTGGTGGGAAAACCATGCATTATTTTAAGAAGAAAGTATTCTCAAAAGGTTTATCCGTATAAGCGGTATCGGTCGAAGAAAAAAAAAATTAGTCGAGTTTTCAGGAGCCCAGATTTTGCAACAAATACTTCAGAAGCAGAAATTAACACATATGACCACTGGTGGCTAAACCATTCTTTACCAAACATTAATAATTGTGTGAAAAATATTTTCCATCAGGTCTTGTATGCGATACAGGAAGAATTTTTCAAATCAGAGCTTTAGGAGCAGAAATAACGCAGAAAACGCAATTTACCTTCGTGCGAAAGTGTATGATTTACTTGAAATTTTTGGAAAGTGTATGATTTACTTGAAAATTTTGGAAAGTGTATGATTTACTTGAAAATTTTGAATTTATAGGAAAAACATTTCGTATCAGAAACACTATCCAACAAAGAAAGATTTTTTCAAATCGTACCCTTAGAAGTAGAGATATTGACAAAAATAAGATATACATCTACGCCCCGTGACGTAGAAACCATGCATTTTTTCAAGAAGAAAATGTTGCTAAAAGGTTTGTCGATAAATGAGAAGTATCGGTCAACAAACGACGTTTTTTTCAATCGAGAATTTAGAAGCTCATATTTTGCTGCAAATACAACAGAAGCGGAAATTAAGATTTACGCCCCCAGGTGGCGAAACTATTTTTTTACAAAAATTGGAAATTATGTGCAAACGATTTCCCATCAGGAGCTGTATCCGGTGCAGAAAGAATTTTTCAAATCGGAAATTTAGAAGCAGAGATATGTGGGGAAACGCAATTTACCGCTACGCCCCCAACGTAAAGTCTATGAATTACTTGAAAATTTTGAAATTATATGAAAAACATGTCACACGGAAAACACTATCCAACAAAGAAGGAATTTTTCAAATCGAACTCCTAGAAGTAGAGATATTGACAAAAATAAGATGTACATCTACGCCCCTGGAGGTGAAACTGTGGAATATTTCAAGAAGAAAATATCCCGAAAAGGTTTATCGATGTGAGTGGCATCAGTCCACGGAAGAATTTTTTAATCAACATTTTAGAAGCTACGATTTTATTGCAAATACATTAGAAGCAAAAATTAACACATACGCCCCCTGGTGGCCAAAGTATTCTTTACCAAAAATTTGAAATTATATGCAAAAGATTTTCCATCAGGAGATGTATCCGCTGAAGAAAAACTTTTTCAAATCGAAGTTTTAGAAGAAGAGTTATCGAAGAAAATGTAATTTACTTTTACGCCCCCTAGCGGAAAATCTATGCGTAATTTGAAAAAATAACTATATCTAAAAAACTCTTCGACATAAATGGAATCGAAAGATGTAATTTGTTTTCCAATCGGATGTTTAGAAGAAAATATGTGGGATAAAACGTATTTTTAAATTCGACATCATCTGCATTTACGTCCTCTACTGGCAAAATTGTACATCGTAAAAAAAAACAAGATAAAGGATCATCATTTGCATATTTCAAGCTTCCCAATGCAAAAAGAATTTTTCAAATCGGACTAATAGTTGCTGAGATATTGTGGGTACAGGCGGACGGACGGACTGACGGACGGATGGACAAACCGATAACAGAAGCACGATCTCTTTTTACAAAAGACGTGCTAATAAAAATGGGGGTTGCTAAATATTATTTATGTTGTACAGTATACTGAATGTATACATAACAAAATAAAATAAAAATGGTTTCCGTAGCTTTAATAATTTTGGGTGATTGCACGAACTTTTTGATACCCCCTCGTACAGCTACGAAACCACTTTTTCCTATTCTGACCCTTCAAAATGTACCTCGTCTTTAAGTTTAGGGTAGCAGAATATACAGAATATCATAGATATCAATGAGAAACGATTCCCCCTGAAATTTAATTTTTCGCAAATACGCGGAAGGCAAATATACGATATATTATCCTCACAAAGGCGCCGCTCTTTTTCGTGTAGCCAGCTCTTCAGAAAACTTGAAAATTTGATCGCCCTCAAGCGAAAATAGAACCTCCAACTCCCGATATCCGTTTGATCACGTTACCGGTACACCACTCTTGTCAATTAAGTTCCAAACGGCTTAAGCTAAGCACATGTAGCTTAAGAATCTGAAAATCGTTCAGATTTGCGCTTGTCGAAGCAATTCGAGTTTCCCCCGTAGCAGAGAAATCGCTGGACTTCAAAATCGGGGTGGAAGACGGATGGGTGGGTATCATTGTGGCTGGGGCAAGTTCGATAGCAACCTTATTTACGAAATACTGAAAAAAAGGATTTTTAATGTTTTTTACTACTGACTACAAAGGAATTTGTACAGTTCCTCCCTTTGACACACACACACACACACACACACACACACGCGGGTCTGACTGGTTATGACACTGGTAAACCAACAAGATAACATAAAAAGGACTGGCGGGTTAGTGGTGTAAGGTACAAGTGTTGGTAGAATGTGACACCATTATCTTTTTTTTTTTTTCTTGCTGTGAATGCATTGTCTTAATCGTTTTTCAAAATTTCGCATTTTTGCTTATAAAAATAGTTCTGTGCTTGAAAATTTTCTTTGAAGAAAAACATCCTTGTGTTTATCTAAATGAAATTTTAACGTCGTGCTCCTTCACTCTCCCGCGACAGACTTAAGAGTGGCAATGTAACTGTAGACTCCATTTTCCGTACTGGAACCTCCTATTTAGTGTCACACACAAACAATCTCAATGCCCTTCCTTCAAGCCAGCGACATTGCCTTGCATTCCTCTCCTCCAAAGCAGTCGTAAGCCATGTCCTATTCCCTCACTGTGCCAAAGCAGTCTTAGCGCTCATGTAGCTTCATATTACACTTTCCGTGTTCTTATCCCCTACTTAGTAGCACCAACATACAGCACAGCAATTACCAAACACCACTCTCGGTGAATTCGTATCCACCCACTTCGTTTACTCCTGGCCATACTAACATAAAACGAGGCTTAAACTAAGGATTTGGAAGAGTGGAGAGCGATTGAATATATTCATTGCTCTGCAAATACTATTTTGATAACCTTTCTACGGAGAAGTAAACAACGCCATTGCTAGTGGAAAATGCGTAGGGCGACACGACGGAAAACACGAGATTTATTATTGCTTAGCGAAGTTCAGATTTTAAAATTAAACAAAAATTAAAACTGGTAGTCCTTGGACAGGGTGGGCAAGAAGAATTTCACAGTGGATTGGAACCCACTCTCGCACCTCCTTTGCGACGTCCCTGCCCCGTAGCACCAACGACCTATTTCTCATCCAGCTACGGATATAAAAGATGAAGAAATCATGGGATTTTTTTTCTCGTCATGAAGGCTAAATTACAATATCTTTGAGCAAAATGTTTTTATCGTCCAGCAGAAAATCTGTAAAACCAATGGGAAGCACAAAAACGAAAATGTCTCTACTAAACACTCGGTGCTTTGATCCCAATTTTGCAACTTCAGAACTATCAGTGCCCTTAGTGTCCCATGCCAACCATACGGATTTGCAACTTTACCTTTTTTTGATTGGATATTTTCCGCCTACTGTGAACAACTCAGTGGGCTATAAGCAGTCACTTGTCCCTAATTTAGGACCACTGGTTCCAGGGAAGAGAAAGAGCCAACGCCGTAAGAGAAACACAACATCCATGCCTCACCCAAATTCGAACCCGGATTCATCTCGGAACAACGAAGCCATTGATCAGACCACTCCGCCACCGGGGCGGCCAACTTTAGCTTTTACTATATCGTGATAAAGTCAAAGTTTCGCAGAATTAATTATTTCAACATTCTATTAGCAACGTATCTTTGATAAAAGTGAAAATTGATAAAGTGCTAATGATTTTTTTATTAATTACCATTTCAGTTAATTGGCAGAATAATCACGATATGCAGTGCTGATATTCGTCCACTGAAAATACATAAGCAGTCATTGGCTAAATGCCACAAATGAAGTTATTGAGGTGGATGTGTAGTATTACTGTATTAAGGAGGATAAAAGCAACTGTTAACGTGAAGGAGCTTTCGAAGAACAGCTAAAAATACTTCGCTGGTGTGGTTATACAGTATATTGTGAAGAACTGAGGGATAAAGGAAGCGTAATTATGAAATATGAGCTACTAAGAAAGCGGAGAAGAGGTGAGCAAAAATGGAGTCGGGAGGTCTGTTAAAGCAAAGACGATGACATTCAACAGTACCATATTCTTCAACCTAAGGTTGGAAAGCGTAAATAAGAAAGATGGGAAGCAAAACAGAATTCAATGGAGCAAGAGGATCCTCAGCAGCGACAATACGTTAATGTGTTACTAACAATAATACCTAAATGTGCTGCACGAGAAGAAATATACCTATTTGATTTTCGCTCGAGATCTTTCCTAGAGCTTCACAATTGCTAATTCACTGCCTTATATTTCTATTTCTTGGATTTCTGTTTGCTTTTCCTCCTCGCTGTCTTTCTGATATTGGAAAATTCTTCTCATTACACTTAAACATTTTTGTGGTAGGTTGTATTTTTCTCTCAGAACAGTACACCACTTTCTGAGAAAAAATACACCATTGTGTGATGCAAACAAAGCCCAACAACATATGCAACTTTGCTCTACGCTATGGAACAAGCTTGTACCACATCTTGCACCATGTTTTTAGTTTTGCTTGCACCACATAAAAGTGTATTCTTTTCCCACAAAAGTGGTGCAGCTGGTGTAGCACCACTTTTTTGGTGCAACCTAACATAAAATTTTGAACAGTGTGACGCATTTGGAAATGCAAAGAGAAAGTGCAGTATTAAAATAATATGTTTGAAAATTTATTTAGATAGAGCTTGCTAACAAAGTTTTAAATTTCATTCTAGTAGTATCAAAGTTTATGAAAGTAGAGATCGATAACCAGTGATGTATTCAGGCATCTTCTCGGGGAGGGGGGGCTAAGCACCCCCGAAAATCCATGGATCACCCCAAAACCCTGTAGGTTTTGAGGTGATTGCCCGATGTCATCATCATCATCATCATCATTGTCAACCATTATCAATTCACTGCTGGACGAAGGTCTCCCCAAGATTCCTCCACAACGGTCTGTCTTGTGCCAGTCATCTACATGTCACTCCCGCGTACTTTCGAATTTCATCCACCCATCTCCCATGTGATCTTCTTCTGGGTCTTTTCCTGCCCCTTGGAATCCAATCTAAAATTTCGGCTGTCAATCGATGGTCTGTTGCCCGACGTATTTAGTCTAATTATTTTTGTTTACAGATGAAAATTTGGAGAAATTAATTTTAAAAACTTAAGAAAATGAGGAAAAATATTATAATAAAAAAATGCATCCACGTGGACTTCATGTCTCAGTAGTATTAAGCTTATTTTAAGTATTAAATAAATTTCTTTGTTTTATGCACTAAAACTAAAATTGCTATCGGCATGTATATTTACGTTTTCTAAATCTGACGAGTCAATGTAGCCAATAATGTATTCAGTACCACGACATTGCGATATACGAGCATAAGAAAATTTTTATACTCTATTAAATATATTGTTATATGTCCTAATGCATATATAAATAACAAATAATAACAAGTTTGAGCCCTGCTGCCCCGGTGGCGCAGTGGTCTAAGCGATGGCCTCTGATGATTCGTCCAAAAGGTGTCTGGGTTCGAATCCCGGTGAGGCATGGATGTCGTGTTTGTCTTACAGTACTGACTCTCTCCCTTCCCTGGAATCAGTGCCCCTAAATTAGGGAACGTGCGACTGCTGATAGCCCATTGAGTTGCTCACGGTGGTCGTTAAACCTTCAAATAAAAAAAATAAGTTTGAGCCCCCTCAAAATTTTTATTGCCCCCCCCTCCCCGGAAAGAGCTCTCTGAATGCAACACTGTCGATAACACAGTTGGAGACAGAGAGAGAGGGGGAGAGAGAAGGGCGTATGCTGAGCTCCCCTCCTTTTCTCACAGAACCCATTAACGATTGTCATGAAATTGAGGGAACAACAAGAACATTCTCGTTCGCTTTGTGTGTACGTGAACGAGAGACACTGAAATAAAAAAATATGTGTGACGTATGTCTGTTTATACGAATATAATTTCTCATTGTAAAATATGTATTTTCAATGGTGAACGAAACCGTTTTGTGGGCACTACGGAATAATTATATCAAGTACATTTCTTTACCTAAATAGCGTTGTGAAAGCATTTTCTTTCTTGTGTCAAACTTTACATAAAGACTCAGACAACTGTATGCCAGGCGTAATAATCAATTCGCTCAACCGACACACTGCTAATAGAAATATTTTTTATTCATTACTCTTATTTATTTTCTGATTTCTGTTTCTAATTCGGAAGTGTAATAAATATAAAATAATTTGGAGGAAATATTCCCCTTAATCCTATCCTTGGATTTCACTTTTTCTTCAAGAATACATTCTTTTCCCTTTCCGATTTGTTTTTACCAGAATTCTAATCGTCAGGTGGGAAGCACAACTAATTACATGAGTTGCAACTTCCTGCTCATGATTCACATGAGAATGAAAATAATGTTTTGTTATTGCTGATTTGTCACAAATTTTGGCTTCGAAACGCAGCTCTTCTCGATGCGTATAGTTTTCAAGAATATGCTCTACAGGATGAAAAGGTAAAATTGCTGGAAATATCATTGATACGATTTTTATAAGCCAGTTTGGGCATAAATCTTTGTTCCACAACTTGCCTTCCTGAGCTTCCCTGTCTTCCGAAACCAGAGGCCCAAAACTAAGAAACGGCGACTGTCCATAGCGCTTGGGGTTGCTAAACGGTGGATATTGAATCCCAATAAAATTAAGTAATTAAGTGATATAATGTGTTCCCCGAAAGCTCTCGAAAGTTTATAATCGGATGCAATTCTTGTGACGTCCTCAGTGTCTGGGCGAGAATTAAATCGAAAAGTTTTGAGATCCTCAGTTTATTTGACCTTGAATTCGTCCAATGTTCGGTAAATACAGGGTGATCCAAAAGTTACGCAGCCAGCAATTTGAAATCGTACTGGGCGGTTCTGGTGGCGCAGTGGTCTAAGCGATGGCCTCTGATGATTCGTCCGAACGGGTTCGAATCCCGGTGAGGCATGGATGTTGTGTTTGTCTTACGGCACTGGCTCTCTCCCTTCCCTGGAACCAGTGACCCTAAATTAGGGACGGGCGACTGCCTATAGCCCATTGAGTTGCTCACGTACTGGAGCGGCAAATCAATTGCGCGGATAATATGAATGTATGAGTGGCAACAGTAGACTGTGCAGGTCAAGGCCAACATGCACTGATCACGTGATCTGACTCGCGTTTGCCGCCATTAGCCCTCAGGTCACGACGGAGGAGACATGCGTTTTACCCAAGTTCAGCGCGCTTTCATTGTGGAAAGTTATCTCAAATGACAGTCGTTCTCTAAATGCCAGAATAAACTTAGAAGTCGTTTTCCAGAATTTAAAGTGACGAATATGTCGTTCAGTCTCCCATTTTCGAGAAACTGGTCGTATGGACGGTCGAAAGCGCTCGGACTTTCCGTCAGTCTTAAACGAGAGTCTTCTTTTTTATTTGTTTGTTGTTGTTTTTGTTGTTGAAGGTTTTACGACCACCTAAGCAACTCGAGGCGCTATAAGCAGTCGTTTGTCCCTAATCTAGGGCCGCTGTGCTGTATGACAAACACAACATCCATGCCTCACCGGAATTCGAACCCAGCCCCATCTCGGACAAATGGTCATAAACCAGCTCTTAGACCACTGCACCACCGGCTCGGCATGAGTCTTTGAAAACTGTTCATCAGTACTTCATGCGTTTACCACAAAAATAACAAAATCAATGTTGTGCACGAGCTGCAAGAGCCGAGCTGTAGCTCGGTAGCTCGGCTCTTACTGAGCCAATACTGCCGATGATTTCTGCGTTTTTAATACAACCGTTTTCATATCCTATATTACGTTTTTTTTTATGAAGTTTAGTTGCATCTAAGTGGGTACGTAAACAGTCAGAATGTCAGAATAAGATGTTCTAGAGTTCTGAAAACCTGCACCTTTTCATGGGAGACCATTGCATTTCCTCAAAGTTGAAGTCTGGTGTGCTGTTCCGCGAAAAATTATAGTGGGTCCAAATTTTTTTCATGGAAACAGTGACAACTGATCGTTACGAGGACATACTTCAGCAATTCAAATGGTTGTTAGATGTTGATGAACGCAACAACGCACACAACAAATGACACTATGCTTGTGTCGTGTGAATTTTTTGATGTGTGCATCATTTCTCCTATACTGTGGCAGCTTAGATCACCTGACCTGCCTCACAGACTTGGGGAGTCATCTGAAAGAAAATGTGTACAAAAACAACCCCTTGCGCACTCGATAAACTAAGACAGAACATTGAGAACCTGGTCTCCATCATCTGCACAGAGACTATCTGAAAGGTAAAGAAACGCTTTGAGGTCTGCATATCCGTAGATGGAGGTCATTTCCAACATCTGTTGTGAGGCAATTGTTTCTTACAATGCAGGCCATGCACATTTTCAGCTTTTCGTTAGCTCTACATCGCAACACACAGCTTTATGAAGTATAATTTATTAATGGGTTGTCTAACTTTTTGTTTGGATCGCCTTGTACATTTAAACACAGGCATACACAGAATTTACTTTAAAAGAAAAAGGTCCTTTACTCTGTCAAAGTAAAAAAAAAAAGCTGTCTCGTGCTGTTGATGCAACATTGTGGCCGGTCCAGTGGCGTGTATTAACTTAAAACGTGATTCATCAGACCAGACGATCCTCCTCGAGTCCTCAAGGCTTCCTTTTGGGTGCTCTCGTCGTGCACATTACAAACGACTTTGTTGTTGCTGATCGTTACGAGACGAGACGAGTGCTACACGAAAGAAACTTCTGTCATAGCCCATTCGCGCTAGTATGTGGAGAGCTGTGTATGCTTAGATTCTTCTCTCGATATGGCTGTTGTACTTCCCTGTTACTCGAGGCAATGCAGCTCGTCTGTTACCTCGTACAACCTTCTCCAGTCGCCGTTGCATTCGAACTCGAGCAGTCGTTTCTGCCCACGGGAGGACCACTGACTGCTTCTCTTGTTGTTTGTTCATAACACATTGTACACCATAGACATGTTGTTCTTGCACAGCCGACAACGTTTGTCATTTATGAGATTGTTGCACCTTTCCACTATCATGTCTTTTTCAAAGGAGTTTAAACCGAGAGTTTTTCCCATTTTCTACGCTACGTACACTTATGAATCCTTTGCAGTGAGCTGTTTATAAATACATCTCAACGTACCAGTTTCATACGTAAGGGAAGATGGCTCATGTCTGATTGCTATTGGATGTTCCTAATAATTTGGTACTTCAGTGTATATCCTGAAGTTTCTTTTCTCAAACACAGAGTGCTACTTGTCGCACTTGTGAACCCTGGGAAACTTCTGCTGTGCCTGTAACAGAGGCTATTCACCGAGTAAATTTTCATCGGGTTTTGGTAAATCTAGCATCCTTATGTGTACCACAACGTGAACGCAATATAAACAACACTTTAATTCCTTAACGGAATAAGAATGTCCTTCTAACAATAATTAGCGAAATTTCATATGATTATCATGGAGTTTCGTTCAGTATAGCGTTATTAAAATGAATTTAAGGTTCACGACAGAAATTCCTTTGAAGCGATCGCACTTCACTCTAAATGTTGACTTTAAATACATGAAATATGCAATTTTTACTTTGAGCGATTCTCTTTCCGCTAATTAATTTTAAGTCTTTATTTCGTTGGGTGTGTATAACGGGAATGAGCTCAAGTGGGAGATCCAGATAAGTTTCTTAACCAAAGCTAATGCTTCGAGCAGATAATTGGATGCACAACCAACGAAAATGGCCATCTAATCAAAGTTGAAGAGTTAAACTGTTACACAAAACATGATAAGAAAACCGGGAGCACAAATAATTGTAATCTCTTGAGTCGTTCTTAATCACATATGATACGAAACTTTACGACATAAAATTTAAATAACATTAACTTGTTATACTGTATAAGGAATTCCAAACAAGGTGGAAAATAAACTCTTAAATAAATAAAACCAATGTACAAGAACTCTCTACGACTTTTAGAGAACCCATCTTGTTCAGCATTTTTTATGATTAGTATAATGAAACATAAACATAAAATGGAGCAACTGGAAATGCCACCAGAAATCTATTTCACTGAACTTTTAAGAACAAGCAAATAAACATACGAAAAGAAACTGAACTTTTTCTAAAATCTTTAGTAACTAGTATATTGTCTACCAACTGACAATATCACAACTATATACATTCGTCTATCCGACACAAAAGTAATTTCATTCTAAATTTAATACATTTTGTAACGCTGAAAGTGCAACACGCAAAATCGTAGAGAAAATTCATCAGGCGTTCACAGATAAAAGAGTGTAGGAGATAAGAAGAACATGATTAAGTTTTCAAAATCAATGTAAAACTTTTATTATCTCAAGAATAAGACACATCCGTAAGAGGTAGATTCACGTCTGTTGACAATTCATTCGGCAATAGTTCGTGATATTGAGTCGTTGAGGCATGTAATGGACTCCCGTGATACCTCACACTATGCTTCATGTACTTCTTATACAGGACAGCTGCTGCCAGAGCTGGTGGCAGACAAGTGTTGGTATGCCATCAAACTATATCCCGTATATGTTCCATTGAGGACAGATTCAGAGACCTTACTGCTCATTCCAGGCCGCCAACAGCGCGTAGACATTTCCTGGAGATGTTTAAAGTTTGCGGACGGGCATTATCTTGCTGAAACATGCTGTCAAGGTGCCAATTAATTCGAGCAGTGGCGACGATAATCATTGGATATGGGTAGGCAAAGCAAATGGACGCCGTGTGTAAAGTCCTCTCATTTTTTTTAAGTTCGAGATTTAACGACCACCGTAATTTTCGTACCTGCAGTCTTCGACTTATGGTCTGTCTTGTGACGGGACGACTTCAAGAAATATTGATAGCTTTTTTGAGATCGTAAGGTATGCGGTTGTGCGGTCGTCGTGCGTGCTCTAGTTCCACACCCACGAGAGGTCGTATCTTCACTCCTAAACTTCTCTCCTACCAACATCGATGCATTGTTGCGCTTTCACAGCTGAAATGCTAAGTAATACTGCGAATCTACCATCCACCTTCTACCAACGACCATTTCTACGATTTCGAGAGTAGATCGAAAAAGACTTACCTCACGTGGAATCTTGTCTTAATTGTGACATTACGGTAGAAGCGTCCTCGAGTATATCAGCAAACGCTGCAATTACAATAAGATAGGGCTCACATTTTAATCATGTGAATATCTCATTTCACCTTAGTGGCCTACTGATTGTCATGAGCTTTATACGATTCCTTAAGGGTGTTGCAATTTCAGTTTACAGAGGATATTATAAAGAGATCGTAAGGTATGTAATGAAGAACCGCATCAAAGATTTAAAAGGTGTACTTTTATTTTTAAGTTAGTGTTCGGCGGGTTCCATAGCCGACCGAAGTTGCACTTTTTATAAGTTGCTCCCATTTATGGCCCTTGAAATAAATGTTTTGCATAAAAGGGAGTTCAATCTTTCTAAAGATTGCAGCTGTAAACCATTAAAAGTGCGTTCTCGTTATGATTTCGCGAAACAAGGATTTAGTGCCAAAAGCAAATGAGTGTAACTTCACGTGCAAGAAAACCTTTGTTTCAAAGAACATTGGAAAATGCTTGGATCACCATCATTATGATTTCAGTTGATCAATCCAAAAATCCCTTTTGAAGTGCAACTTATGGCGATAGGTCTAAAAATGCATGGTTCACCGTTCTGATGATATCAGATAACCGTGAAATAATTTCATTCCTGTTTTAATATACACTAAAGAGCCAAAACATTATGACCACCTGTTTAATAAGATGTCTACCCTCCACGTGTCGCTAAAACCTCTCTCACCCGGCGAGACATGGATATTACAAGATTTCTATACGTGTCTTGCGATATTTAGTACCAAACCGTTATCAACAGATCCTTTAATTCTTGTAAGTTACGTGGTTGAGCCGTTACAACTCAGATTTGCTATTCCAACACAAACCGTAGATGCTGGACTTGATGTCTGGGAAATCTCGAGGCTAGTGCAATACCTGGAAGTCTTCCTCATGTTTCGCGAACCATCCTCGGACAATCCGGGCAGGGTGCAATGACGCATTATCCTGCTGAAAGAAGGAACTATTAGAGGAGAATACCGTTGCTGGCTGTGAATGATCTAAATGGTCGGGAGTGATGTGTAGGTAGGTGGTAGACGTAACAGTTTCCTACATATGAATGACCGGCCCTAGGATTCTCCAGCAGAAAATTACCCAAAGCATTAAACTTGTTAAACCACAGACTCGTTTTTTTGCCGCGGTGCATCCTGGTGTCCACATTTCCTCAGGTAAGTTGCGCACCCAACAGTTCACATGGTTCAACAGGAAAAGAGATTCATCGGGTCACACAACCTTCTTTCAACCATTCAATGCAGAGTTTTAATGCAAGCTTGCGCGTTGCGGATGCTTTCGACTGTGAACCAGGTTTGCATGGGCACTTGGAGCGGCCTGCGACTACACAGTCGTATTTTCAGCAGGGATCGACATACTGTTTGTTACGACACATTACTCCCGTCAGCAGTATCAGATTACCGACTAGTTGCGTCTCAGTATCTCTTATGTACGCTCGTACGGTACGGGATAACCTTCCCTCAGCTGTAGCACCAATGAGCAGTGATCGGCCCCACACCGTGCCGGCAGTGCGTGGTTTCCCTCCTCGGACCACGTTTCGAAGGTACTGGCCACGGCTGACCATGAGCACCCTACAAGATTTGACGTCTCAGAAATGCTCTGACCCAGTTGTCTGGCCATTAAGATTTGGCCTTTGTCAAACTCGCTTAAGTCCGCTGTCTTTCCCATCTGAATGACAAGAATAACTTGATCAACAGAACTCAGTATAAGGCTTAAAATAGTACTCGTGATCCGAATTTCTTGGAGTAGAATATAAATCAGTGTCCAAGGTTTCGCACATCAACCTAACTGCAGTTAGCTGTCTACCTTCCTTGAAAAAGCCATCTGGTTGATGAGCGAAAGCTTGCAAACTTTGATTTATAATCTACGCCAAGAAATTCGGATCACTAGTACTATTTTAAGTGTAATTGGTGTTCAGTTAATTGTTATTAATCAGTATAAGGCAATATTTACACCGTTTCAGGACATTCATACGAGCTGTTATTTACTTTCAGTTCGTTCGATTTGCATAAAGACGCGCTGGTCATAATGTTTTCGCTCTTCGATCTTTCTTACAAGGAGGTTTCCAGAATGTAGATTTTTCTCACGAAATAGTTATATTACGCATTCTCATTATCCTGCACACAAACGACCAGTTGTATTTTAAATACAAGTTATTGTTTCACTGGTGATTAGAAATTCCATGCATTATACATATACCTTGTGTACTTAGTGAATTTACTGAACGTATATTGCAATGCTGCAGTAATATCTCCTCGTTAAATGACGATGTTCAATACTGAGTTGAAGGCTGCTTTACTGAGTCGTATTCTTCAGAATTACGAACAGTTTTGGTCCTAAAGGTGCCCTTTTTTTGCACGTAAAAAATCACATTCAATCAAAGAAATCGCTTGCCTAGTTTCGAAAAAAGTGAAGTTACTGCCTAATGCCGCTTGAACAACGTATCATGTTATTATAATTGCCGGAGAAACGAGCATTTTTTCCAGATAACACTGTGAGATAACCATAAATTAAATTTCACGATTTTCTTTGTTGAACACTAGCAGGGGTACCCGGTATTTCCCGGGTAAATATTCGTGGAATCACCAAGTTTAGCGGCTGAAACTATATGAATAAAAAATACATTCCAGTAAATTTAATTTAATTCGTTTAGGTACTGCTTTTTGGTAAAACATATTTTTGGTTTTTCCATTAGGAGCAAAAATGTAGAGATTTTTATAATTGCCAACCCTTGAGCAGGCGACATAGAGTTGTCCGTGTGAGAAACAGGAATGGAAATGCTTACCTTCGAGGAGAAATCTATACGCCTGCCGTACATCCAGCGTGCGCCTCTGAGAATCACGCGTCACTGAAATGCAATGTACTTATGCCATGTCGCGTGCATGCGACTTGACATTGGCATTGATCATTCTTTTGTTTACCGTTTTGAATTTTGAATATCTGAAACTCTATTTACATAACATTTTATTTCTGCCTGATAGAGCAGCTTGTTGGTGGTGAAAGCTAGCGTAAAACTAAAAAAATGGAACTTTTCATAAAAATTTTGTATGGGGACCCCTTGACCTCGGGCTCCGACCCCATCCGAAAACGGTCTACAGTCAAAGTTCCATGACATAGCATACCAAATTTGGTGATTCTGAAATGAAAACTGTAGAAATTTTCTCGAAAATTTTGTATGGGGGCTCCTCGACCTCCCCGGGCTCCGACCTCTTCCAAAAACCGTGTACGGTCTAAGTTAGAGTACCATGAGATAAAACACAAAATTTGGTTTTTCTAAATTGAAAACGGTAGAACGTTTTACGAAACGTTTGTATGGGGGGGGGGGGGCCCTTGACCCCCTGGTTCCGGCCCCTTCGAAAAACTGTCTACGGTCTAAGTCAGAGTACCAAATTTGGTGGTTGTAAATTGAAAACTGTAGAAGTTTTTGCAAAATTTTTGTACGGGGGCTCTTTGACCCCCCAGCTCTTTGATCCCCGAGCTTCGACCCCTTCCCAAAATCTTCTATGATTTAAGTCAGATTACCATGAGATAGTATGCCAAATTTGGTGGTTCTAAATTGAAAACTGCAGAAATTTTAACTAAAGTAACGAACATTTTGTATGGGGGTTCCCTTGACTTCGACGCCTTCCAAAAACCGTCTACGGTCTAAGTCAGAGTATCATGAGATAATGTAGCAAACTTGGTGGTTGTAAATTGAAAACTGTAGAGCTTTTCACGAACATTTTATGTGGGGGGCCCTTTGATCCCCGGGCTCCGCCCCTACCCAAAACCTTCCACGGTCTACATCAGAGTACCATTAGATAGTATACCAAATTTGGTGGTTCTAAATTGAAAACTTTAGGAATTTCAACTAAAACAACGAAAACTTTCCTTGTATGGGGCTCCCTTGAACCCCCTCCCCGGCTCCGATCCCTTCCAAAAACCCTTCTACGGTCTAAGTTAGAGTAACATGAGATAGCATACCAAATTTGGTGGTTCTAAGTTGAAAACTGTAGATTTGTATAACGGACAAACAAACAAACATACAAACACACAAATATACAAACTTTCATTTATATATATATATAGATAAATTATTTTTAATGATTTTATTTAAGTGTTCTTTAATACTAGATGCAAAAGATAAGAAGAAGTGAACATTAATTTCTTGTAGTTCCAGTGGATTTGATCGGAATCCTTTGCGTGCTCAGCTATTGCATGCTAATCGTGATTCCACCACTTAATACATATTCATTATCCCTCAGAGTAACGATTAACTTCCTGCATTTTCTCCAATACACACTTCATAACACTACAATGATGTTGCGCAATAAATCGCATTTATTTCACATTTACCGCAATCTGTCATCGAAGATTTAAGTGTAGGAATAAAACTGAACAGTTTTTAACTTGAGCTTTAAGAGCATAATCATGTCAAATAGTGTTGACCAGAAATAAAATAAAATGTTTATTGAAAATCATTCAGCCAAATTTTTATCAACCGTTCTTCTTTAAAATTTTCATTAAAAGCTTTTGAATAAAACTTGCTTTCAAGAAAATAAAACCAAAGTTTTATTAAAACTAGCTCAACAATTTTGAAGTTTGTATTATCTAGTTTATGAAATCAAATTCTTATCAACAGTGGTAGAATGAAGTTTTTATCAAGAGTGTGAAATCAAATTTTTACCAAAAGGGCTTAATGAATTCTGTTATCAAGATTACTAAATCAAATTTTTATTAAAAGTTACCCCACCTGATGTTCATTAGCAGTTATTTCATTTAACAAAATTTTAGTAAGGATTTACTAAACAGTCTTCGACTTTAAGTTATTTAGTGAGATATTTTTTTAAACTTTACGAAATGTAATTGACCCACTTACGCGAGATACTTCGTTCATGTGCTTTATGACGAAGATAAGTATTTAAAAATTGACGAAAAATACATCTGCAAAATAACGTTGAAGCTTTCCCGTTTTCCAATTTAATATTGTTTCTTGTTTACTTAATTATTTCTTTATGCCATGTTGTTAAAAATATTAGGAATAAAACTCTTTTTATATGGCTTCAGGCATCCTTATGTTATCTCAAATTTCAATATGTAGGTGAGAGGTTAAGATTTTAAAAAATATGATCGCCGAACAATAAGAAAGATGAATATTCGCATAAACTGTCTGCTTCTTTATTACTCTTTGAAGGGCTAATAGTAATATACGGACCCGCATTGTAGTGATAGAAAACTACTTCTTATCACTCAAGAAACGCATATAACGTAATAAATCCGTTTATTTTTATGACGTAATAAGCACAAAGATTCGACAAGCTTTCGCATTCCTCTGGGAGGCTTTTTCAAGGCAATGTCAGACATTAAAATGCCTACTATTGCCCTGAAAAAATGCATTTTATGTCTACCATCGCCTTGAAAAAGCCTCGCAGTGGAGTGCGAAAATAGAGGCAGAATTTTGACACGAGTGAAAGATTTCTACTCCAAGTTATATGAAAGGGATGATGCATGTACTCCAGACATCATGGAAGGTACCAGTACCAGAGTTCTTCCAGTCCTCCCAGCAGAAGTTGCTCATGCAATCAAGAACATGAAGCGGGGGAAAGCTCCAGGAGAAGATGGAATTACTGTAGACATCATACAAGAAGAAAGTGGAGAAATCGAAACAGTACTCGCTCACATTTCCACTCGATGCCTTAATGAAGGGAAGATTCCTGAGGATTGGAACAACGCTATAATGATCCTGCTACATAAAAAGGGTGACATTGAGGATCTCAGGAACTACAGACCTATCAGCCTCCTATCAGTGGTTTATAAAATCTTCACTAAAGTTCTTTCACACAGCTTGAAGGTAACACTGCACATGGCTCAACCGAGGGAACAAGCTGAATTCAGGAGTCTCTACAGCACAATAGATCATATCCACGTACTTAGAAAACTAATTAAAAGAGTGAGGGAATATGAACTTCCATTGTGCATGGCTTTTATCGATTATGAAAAAGCCTTTGATTCGGTGAAACCATCAGCAGTTACAATGGCTCTGAAATCATGCGGTATTGAAGATGCATACATTAATATTATTAATAACATCTATGAAAATGCAAAGTGCAAAGATTCGGCGGTTTGAAAATAAAACACACATAAAAATTGGAAAGGGAGTGAGACAAGGTGACACCATATTTCCGAAGCTCTTTAACGTCACATTGGAAAATGTCTTTCAATCACTGAACTGGGAAAACAAAGGGATAAAGATTAATGGAGATTATCTAACCCACCTTCGTTTTGCTGATGACATAGTCATTTTTGCAACTACCCCATCAGAGCTGCAGAGTATGATCCAGGAACTTGCTGACAAGAATAAAGAAGTGGGATTAAAAATGAACTTTCAGAAGACAAAAGTGATGTTCAATGCTTTTACAAGAAATGAAGATTTATCCATTGATGGAGAAAAGCTGGAGATAACAGACACATAACATTTATCTTGGACAGCAGATATCAAGTGAGGGTCACATTGATGAAGAAATTAATCGGCGTACAAAACTTGCTTGGAGAGCTTTTGGAAGAAACAGCATAATTTTCAAGAGCAATATGCCATTATGTCTTAAAAGAAAAGTGTTTGATCAATGCATCCTTCCAGTTCTTACGTACGGTGCAGAGACGTGGACCTTAACTGAAATAGACATACAAAGGCTGCAGACAACTCAAGATAGCATGGAGAGGTGAATGCTTGGTGTAACCAGGAGAGATAAGAAGAGGAACTCGTGGATCCGAAAAATGACTAGAGTGGAAGACATCATGATCAGAGTTAAATCCCTGAAATGGCAATGGGCTGGACATACTGCCAGAAGGGCAGACCATCGATGGACAACCGAAATTTTAGATTGGATTCCAAGGGACAGGAAAAGACCCAGAAGAAGACCACATGGGAGATGGGTGGATGAAATTCGAAAGTATGCGGGAGGGACATGGAGGAGACTGGCACAAGACAGACCGTTGTGGAGGAGACTTGGGGAGACCTTCGTCCAGCAGTGGATTGATAATGGTTGACGATGATGATGATGATGATGCGTTTCTTGAGTATTCACATTGTGGTGTATTAAAAATAACGTTACTCCTTATTACACTAATGTGAAATTTTCCGGGCCGCCCCTCGATGGCGCAGTGGTCTAAGCGGTGGCCTCTGATAATTCGTCCGAGTAGGTCCGGGTTCGAATCCCAGTGAGGCTTGGATGTTGTGTTTGTCTTACGGCACTGGTGGCTCTCTCCATTCCCTGGAACCCGTGACCCTAAATTAGGGACAGACGACATCTTATAGCCCATTGAGTTGCTCCCGGTGGTCGTTAAATCTCCAATCAAAAAAAAGTTTCCGGGAAAATATCCAACCTCACTTTCGTTTGATTCCATAGCTTCTGCACATCGAAGGTTTCATTAGAGGCTCACCACATCGTAGCCCAGAATTGTTCCCTAATCCCGTAAAGCACAAAACATCTCTTCCGAACGGGAAACATAGCTTTTCATTAAGTGATTTGCACAGTTTTCTCTTCAGATTTTAAAGAGAAGAAAAGTACAGTGATCACTTAAATAAATGCTACTGCTTGGAGTAATAAGAATCTTTTAATTTTTCTGATACGTCTTTGGATACATACTGTGGCATTCATAAATTCGGGACTGAAAAGCATTTTGTAACTTTTGCCAGAAAAATATGTTAAAGAAGATATCTAACGGACTCAAAAGGAAGGAATATGCAAATGAATGCCCGTGATATACTTATCTTACACTGGATACTTAAGACAGTTGTTGCTAAGTGAGACGGTCGTGCACGTATTCAAGAGTTCCAGGGCCACTAAGCTCCAGTTTGCGATTTTTCACCTACTGTTTTCAATATCTGCTGTTTCCAACATTTTGTGTTTAGGAAACGTATCTTATTGCTTGAAAATGAAGTACAATACGGGTCGAAAATTTATTTACGTAAAAGCGCGGTTAATTTATCGCGAAATGGAAAATCCTCCCGTGAGATAGCAGAACTGCTGTCGATAGGAAAATCCGCAGTAAATGATACTTTAAAAAAGTATCGAGCTGGATATGGAATTCAAAACATGTCATGCAGTCAGAGAGATAATGGACAACTAACATTCAAGTCGACAGAACAAGAAAAATGCCGCCCCGGTGGTGCAGTGGTCTAAACGATGGCCTCTGATCATTCGTCCGAAAGGGGTCCGAATTCGAATCCCAGTGAGGCATGGATGTTATGTTTGTCTTACGTCACTGGCTCTCTCCCTTCCCTGGAACCAGTAACCCTAAATTAGGGACGGGCGACTGCTAATAGCCCATCGAGTTGCTCACGGTGGTCGTTAAACCTCCAATCAAAAAAAGAAAAAAAAAAAAGAAAACGCTTTATTAGTAAAAAAAATCAGTAGGCCCGTTAGGAGTTTGCCAAGATGCATGAAGACTGGTCGGGAAAAGATTGGAGTAAAGTTTCTTTTCCAATGTATCAAAATTTAAATTCTTCAGAGTGTTGGAAGACAGTGTGTACGAAGACCTCAAGGCAATAGGTACGATTCGAAATACGAAATTCCTTCAATAAAGCAGGGTAGAGGACATGTGGTAGTCTGTGGAGCGTTTTGTGCAAAAGGCATGAATCCACGGTAAGATGAACGAGGCTATGTACACAGATATCTTACACGATAATTTACTACAATATACGCGAAACATTTTGAGTATAAACTTGGTATATCAGCACGATAATGAACTGAGAATGCAATACGTGTAGTACTGTGAAGACACAGATGTCTGCCAAAAAAATTCGCGTGATGAAGTGGCCATCACAATCGCCTGATGTAAACCCCATAGTAAACCCTTGGAACGAATTTGGTAAACGTGGGAAGGTGCATAGATACTTTAATTCAACCAAATTTTTTTAAAATATTGAAGGAGAAGTGTAATAAATATACTCTGGAAAATATTAAACCGCCTATTTGCATATATGTCACGTCACTGCGCTGCTGTAATTGCCTCTGAGGATATGACACGGAAACCAAAGTATTAGTTTTATATTATTAATTGTATATTATTTTTATACACTATCATTTTTTGTTACAACCCTTTATTTTATCATTGGCCAATATGGCTGGATATTTTTTGAACACCCGTATGTTATAAAATATAAGTTTCTCAATAAAAAATATTGAAATATCTTTGCCTTTCGTTAAAATAAATTCCTTGTTATAATGGCAATACTATGTATATATAGGCATTAGTTTCATACACCTAAATATACAAAGAATAAATGCTCGGAAACTGATGAATGCCACTGTACATTAAATATACCCATGTGATATTGTCTCTCTATGGATTCCGCTTCACGAGTTTTAAAGGTGCATGTAGAAAATATTCGGTATAGGACAGAGAAAAACAAGACAAATGCCTTTTATTTGCCTGCCTGTGAAGATCATGACTTATCTTCTAGAAGTTGGATTGGAAAATCATGTTATGGTTATAACATATACCCTTTTGCAGGTGGTGATTTTCGAACCTACGTCGTCCTGTTCCGGAGCTGCTGTTCTCCCAACTTAACTTCTCCGGTAAGCTTATGGTTGCTCCATTGTCGATTTGACTCATGTAACACCTCAGTAGTACGTTATCTACATCATGTTAACTAGTACCTTACACCGTTTGATCCATTTTTATGAAACTCATAATATTAAATCTATGCATAACTTTTGGGCTCTTTATGTAGTGGTCTGGAAAGGGAAAGCAATTGAATTTTTTCAGAATTTCGCGTTGCGGAGGAATTACAGTTAGAATTTCGTGCAGTGGCACGTATTGGTGGACAGCTCACACGTGCGGTAATTTGAGCTAGGATTTGGCCACCGCCAAGGTGCATATTCGTTATTGCATGTGGCACAGGTAAAATATCAGGAAAACTGCTAGCAATCAAGAGAGTAGATTTGTTCGAATACGGCAAGAAAGTTGTTAGGTGCACGCACCGGTCGTGAGTGGCTTCTGAAGTTCAAAAGCGGTCATTGCGGTGTGGTGAACAAGCAGCGTAGTGGATGGTCGAAGTAGATGTAAAATGCAAATTTACAAGCTCTGGACGAAGATGCCGCTCAGTCGACCACAGAATCGGTTATACAGTTCTACAGTTATAGTACACGTGGACATACACGTGGACACATACTTCGATGATGATTAAATGCGATCTGCTTGTGCAAGTACGGTACCTATTCGACCATAAAACAACGGAAAATTATGCCTACACATAAAAAAAATTCAGTATGTCTGTTTTAAAAAATTTCAGTATGTTTAAAAAATTCAGTATGTTGTATGTTATATAAAACTAGCAAAAAAGCCTTCAGACACTACAAACATGAAAAACTCTTGCTAAGTGACGCAACTAGGCTTGTGTATCAAATTTTGCTCATTTTGTTTTAGCAGTAACTATGCTCATGTCGGCGACCATTTCGCTGAAACATGTTTAACTTAATGTCTCGTTCTGTGCTAGTGTGGATTCCTCCACTAGGTATATTCACATATTGCACTATCAAGTACTGTTATCGTATCGATTTCCCTTTCATTTCTCATGTCTTCAGTGCTGTGCTGTGGCTACTTCGTGTTGCAATGTGTATCCTACTGGTGACGCAGCAGTTTTCGACTGGATAATTATAGACACATACTTCGATACAGAGAATTTCAAAACTTACTAGTGAATGTAATTTATTTATTTAACCTCGGCTGTCTACGCGGTCATAATTCATCTTTCATGAATATACTGAAATTTATTTTGCATCCATACCACCACCTAGTAAGTGTATATTGCATAGGAATAACTTTCAACTGTTGCTATGTTTTGGTGGCGTTGAAGAAGTGCCAAAGGCAAATTCTAATCACTTCGTTCCGTAATTATGAATTATGATTATAATATTGTTTTATTTAAAACAAAATTAAATATAGGCTAGCATTAAATCAATGACTGAACAGTACGTGTATTAATGACATTTTAAAGCAAATTTTGTATTTGAAACTTTTGGTAGAAATTTGAAAATAAATTAACTAGTTTTACACATACACTCCTAGCAGCAAATATTCATTGATTCCATAGCAAGAAGAAAACACAAGTTACTTAACGATTACCGACGGTGTGTGACGTGCCAGTCCCGCAGGACGCACATGAGATAAAGGCAGATAGCAGCGAGACATTCTGTCCGCATAGCTCAGTTGGGAGAGCGACTTACTCCGGAGTGAGTAAGTCATTCTCTGAACTGAGCTACGCAGACAGAGTACTCCGGAGCACACAAACTGGTACGTTATATTGGCACCCGAACTTCCAGGATGACCCGGCTGTTAATGTTCTCGCACTGATGTGATGTTCTTTCCAAACGGTGAGACAGGAAAAATGAGAATCCCTTCTTCAGTGCTTCGAAAAAATAAATCAGTGTGATGTTACGTTTCACACACCAAATTGTCTGGGATTTCTCAAATGCACGCTCTTCATGAAATGACTTCCTATAGACACATGGCCCTCTTCCGGCCCTCTTTTTTTTTGTGTGTGTGGGGGGGGGGAGATGTGACGTTCCAGCTCCGCAGGACGCACATGAGATAAAGGCAAATAGCAGCGAGATATTCTGTCCGCGTTGCTCAGTTGGGAGAGCGAGTTACTCCGGAGTCAGGGACCCGGATCGATGTCAAGTGCGGACAAAATTGTACGTTATAAGTGATTAAAATAAGGTGAAGATACTTAAGTGAAACGTTGATTTCACAATCATGGTTGCTGACGCTAGGTGGATAAGAGATGCTTTTCCATTACATCGTGAGAAATTACCGCTTTAAAAATGTATTTTGAAACATGAGCATAAATTTGACAACTGATCCAGAAATCACCTGCGTCAATATCTACGGCAAAGTAAATTTCTTTAACACATTTATCCATCCGTTTTAAAAACTAAAAAGTAGGGGTTTACATTCCCGTTATGCTTGATATCATCTTTCTGGACAGAAAAACTTTTAAGCACGTTGATGGATTTGTATTCAATACTTTTATTTTTGAACAGTTTTATTCCGGTTAAGGAATGCGGCAGACTTGAATAGGAAAAATTCTTTTATGAAGAAAGCTAACTTACTTTTGTTGCGCGCTTGGAGAGAAGTTAATAAAATTATCCTCCTTGTGTTTCTAAAACTTAAAGCTTTGTGAAACCTCGAAATGGTAATTTCGTTTTCAAGTTGAACACAGATATACCATTGGTCTCCGCAGAAGTAGAGCTGCAGGTCTTCAGATGTCAAAACTTTTCAAGTTCGCTATTTGGGCACGCACAATTCTTCACTGTTGTGCTCCTAGAATTTGCTCGTGCGGCTGAGATTCCCAGTTAGCTTGTCGCACTCATTTCTGAGAAGCGGACAGTTTCCGTTTTGTCCGAAAGCTGCAAAGCTGTCTTTGGGACGAGAGAGTACTTCCTGTTCCGCGAGTTGTTGCCATAGAAACGCGTATTGCATTCCAATTGGCTCTGGGAATGCAGACCGTCCGAACGGACTGAAGAAGCGGCTGCGCGTTAAAATCGAATTCGGGAATACCCCATTGTACTAGGATCGGTTCATTCGCTTGGTATTTACATCTTACATGAAAAAACCTTTTCAAAAGTAAAAATACGGAAAATGTATTCATCGAACGGCTCTGACTGCGAAAGATCTAAGTGAATATAACCAGCTTTTCACGCTTGCATGGTGAGAAACTGGAAAGATATTTCACGAGGTGTTTCAAAGCGTTCGATCAGCGAAGTATGGGGAAAAGGTGACGTTTTTGTAAACCAAGATTATTTTTATAGATGGAGGATTTAAGAGATAGAGGTAGTACCTTTCTCGGCACTTTCTTCTAGGATAAAACTCTTTAGATCAGTTGAAAACGATAACTTAGAGTTCAGAATTGTCTTCGAAACAACTTGTTATGTCGCTGGTCATATTAGCTAACAAAGGTAACCTTGCCTCAGCACAGGGCAAATAATTAAAGACTTTATCAAAGAACAATTCGCAAAGTACTGGAAATAAGTTTATACAGTGGTCCCCGCTTATCCGCGGGGGATACATTTCAAGATCCCCAGTGGATGCCTGAAATCGCGGATAGTGCCGAACCCTACATATACTATGTTTTTTCCTGTACGTACTATATATAGCATGAAAAAGCTTATTTTATAATTAGGCACAACAGTATCTAATAATAAAATAGAACAATTATAGCGATATACTGTAATAAAAGTTATGTGAATGCAAAACTTGCGCGAATTTCTTTTTACTTCACATCACAATTTCGCGGATAGAAGATTCATTCTTAGCGTCGATGGCCAGCATACAGATTTTTTTCTTAAGTGAAAACCTGAAAGTCGAGAACTTTCACGTTTTCACTTAAAGGAAACACTTTAGGGCTCCTCTTTGGCATATCCCAATTGCCAACCAGCACCACTATTCTTGATCTTTGAGGCCATCATTAAGTAAAATAAATAAGGGTTACTTGCGATCCCGCGACAGTCCATCTGAAAAACGAGACGGCTACTTAGTAACTAATAGGCAGATAGCGTATACAGCGGACAAAAGGATGATTCACGTCCCAGGCGGGACAGAGCGAGACGGCGCGAGATTTCACCACGCTACTCAGGACTGCGTGAAATTTAAAATTTATGAACTTTTAATTTCCGGAATTTTCCATTTAATATTTTCGGATCGCGGTTGACAGCAGGTAACTGAAACCGCGGGTAGGGGCGATATTCTGTAAATTTATAAAACGCTTTCTACACACACACACACAAACAAATTTCTATTAAAGGACAGCAAACACTATGAACAGCAGTCAGAGTGCTTATTGTCTATGGAATTTCACATGCTTTTGAGCTTGAATTCTGTGCTCGAAGGCATGTGAAATTCGTGCGAAGTAAGTCGATAGCCATTCATTGTTCAAGAGATTTTAAACTTTTTCTTTCTGTTTTCTCTACATCAGTGGGTGATTTCTACAGAGAATTTCACGCTGATTTTAAATCTGATTTTGTATCACGTAAAGCTTCTGAGAAAAAGGTCTTTAACAAGCAGCATAAAAATACGGCTGAAAAAGCCGTCTCGGCAAAATTTACGTAAACTAGAATTTTTTTTCGATGACTTCCGTTTGTATTATAATCGTGGCATTTCCCTTATGAGACCACAGCAATAAATAATCAGTTATGATTTTTGGACTTATATATTTTTTCCATTTCTGAAACTTCTTGGTGGAATGTTTCACAATGTTTGTCGCTCACAGATCCGAGATTTTCGGGAGAAAAGTCTAGATGTGAATCCAAGTATTGTAATTAAAGGGATATATTGCATCTCATTTGATGATATGCTTTCATCATAAAAGCAACATTTTCTATGCGATCTGGAGACTTTTCATCCTTTAAAATTTGTTCTGTCACCAGTTTCAGTTGTGTCCAGACAGAGAATTTCTTTCGGTTTAGAGCTATTTTCGACTGACGAGTTCCTCATTAATTTTCTAATTTCAAGCCTTCGTTTTCACTCATTTTTCGAAATTTCTGTCACGAATATTGAAATCTAGGTTGATCAGTGTTCACAGTCCATAGCTTTGACGAAGATATGCATCCATTTTCCCGAGGTTTATATGCAATGATGACAAACAGATTTTCTTTGTCTCTGTTAATGGTATACTTCCACATTTTTTTCACGCGGTGTTACATTTTTTCGCTAAGGCCACCGTTTCATTACACAATGATTATTGTTTTCTCTATTATCTTTGTAAGAAAGAACAAATTAATGCTGAACATTATATTAACTTTTTCGTGAAGAAAAAGACATTACATGCCCAAAAAGGCGACAGAAGGTTCGCGAATATTTTTATTTTTTCAGATGTCGAGAGCATCAAACAAAGAACTTTAGTTTCTCACGCCTTAGAAAGGGAGAGGATCTTTCGACGAACTGATAACATCTTCTATGATACCGCGACTTTTTCTATACATTGTCAGTGTCGCCCAGACGCCTAAAAGTCTGAAAGACAGCCATCTACCTTTGTGTAAATATAACAATGTATATTGTGTTAATGTAAGAATGTACTTCGGTGGTAGGACTACTTTCTCAAAGGGGGCGCTTACTAATGGACAGATCTGACAGAACCGCAGTGACACGAGGGGTAGGATTAAAACCCATCAGCGAGGCACGCCGAGCCAACGACCAGGGTGTGGTTTGCGAAGGGCGTCAAAGGTGAACCACGTAGCCGGAGAAGGCGAGCCGCATCAACAGGTCAGCGAGAGGGCAGGGTCAGCGCCGAGGTCTTCGCACATGTGTAGCGCGGAGGAGGGGAGACGAGCAGGTAGGTCCCTTGAAGAGTATCTGTTAGTCAGTCTGCTTTCGTCCAACGGAGAGAGTAGTTCTCCCGTAAATGGGGACGCGAAGCGTTTGCCTTTTTTCTGTGAGCAGAGGGAAGCTCCGACGACGGAGGTCCGACGCTCTGGTTGAGTTTAGCGAGCATCTATCCTAGAAGAGATAGAGTGCTCGGCTGCAGCGGTACAGGTCCCAGCCAGGGCTCCCGCTGGCGCATCAGATATTCCCCTACAGTGAATTCGGTCTTAACACAAGCTAAGATTGAAACGTATTGACAGAGGAGAATAGTTAGACTACTATTCATAATAGTCGCAGAGATATAGATCTACCTAATAGTAGGAAGATTCTTTCTAGAACGTCAACGCCGAGAGAGATTTTCTTCGGAAGTGGTTATCCTAGCTTTCGTGTCCACGCCACTGTTCAGGTCTGATCCTTAGGGATACCAGATGTTAGAGAAAGAGTAATCCACCGCCGTTAGGAACCTAACTGATTATGTAATAAATTTTTGTGTTTTCAATAGTAACTCCTCTTGATATCATTATATCTTAGTGTGAGTATTATTCTGTCCGTTCAGCTGTTTCGATCCGCCTTCCCGATTCACAGATTTCAATAGCAAAGTGGGGAAGGTTTCGTTTGTTCGCTCGAATAGAGTTTGGTTAGTGTTTCAGAGAAACACAAACACTTCCTTGTGTCTGTGAGAAGCCATTTAGCGTGGACGCCTTAGATCCATAAGTAGGAGGCGGAGCCACGACACGTGACCAGTATCTTCGCTCTCACAGCACAGAAAATATGGCGTAGTCGTCGGTAGGATACAGAACAAACGAACTTTGAGGAGAGAGACAGGCTGATAAGAATTAGAGGAGAAATTCGTATTAGGTAGGTAGGAGAAAGATCCCGATACCCACAGGTGAAAGAGAAGGTACCGACAGAACGTTATCCGACGACGGGCGGCTAGAGGAGGTTCTCAACCAGGACGCTTCCCGCATGCTGTGGTGGACGAGAGATCCAGTGCAACGAAGAAGACCTGCAACCTAGACGACAAGAGGATGAAGATCGTGAGGAGAGCTCGTAACCATAGTGCCTCACTGGCTACAGTACTCATTCTTCGAAAGTGGACGACGAGAGAACGACTACAGTGAGGAGAGCTCGTAACCAGAGTGCCTCACGGGCTACAGGACTCATTCTTCGAAAGTGGACGACGGGAGAACGACTACAGTGAGGAGAGCTCGTAACCAGAGTACCTCACGTGCTACAGGACTTATTTGTGCAAACAACTCAAACCAAAGTGAAGTGTCCGGCCATCCCAGGACACAGAATGAAGCAGGAGGGAGCTCGAATCGCTTCGGCGGGTAAGTACCTCTTTGGAACCGCAATTTTATTTCCTGGGCAGTACCTGTAGTATTTTAGCCACCTAAAGCTAATAGAATTCGCGTTAGGGTGCGGTCAGTTAGAGACCATAGGGTCAAAGATATTATCAATTGTTGAAGTGCAAAGTGTATTCATGTGTAAAAGTTCGAGGTTATTATTTAAGTTAGGTAATTGATTGTGTTTTTTTATTATATGTTGAAATAAGTATGTAGGAATGTTAGGAGTGAATAGTCTAACCAGTTTGAGAGCATAGGCTGATATCGAAAGTTTGAGTGTATTTTTCTATGTATATTGATTTTTATGAGTATTGTATATGAATATTGCATGAAATGTGGATCAGCTTTTGGACGGACAAAAGAGTCAGGAGTACGAAGAACAGAGTGTAGAGGGAAGTGAAGGGGAAAGTGATAAAGAGCTAAATAACAGCTCAGATTCTAACCAGGAGGAACAGATTAACCAAAGAAAGATGGAAGGAGATACCGCTAGGTTGGAATTGGAATTTAAATTTAGAATGCTCGAATTGTAGGAAAAGAAAGCGGAGAGAGAATTGCAGGAAAAGAAAGCAGAAAGGGGATTGCAGGAAAAATAGCGAAAAGGGAATGGGAGGAAAAACAAGCAGAAAGAGAACTGAAAAAAATCGAACTAGAAGCAGAACGGGCCGAAAGGATACTTCAGCTGCAATTAGCTAATAGGAAGGAAGAGAGGGACATCGAGCTGAGTAAAATGCAGTTGTCCTTAGAAAGTCCGGCCCCGCCGAAGAAAGGGAACTATCAGGGGCGCCTAGCCGATTATATGAGAATCATAGAGAGGACAGTTCCAAAGAGTACCTCTAAGCCATAGGAAATCCTAGATTTATTTGATTCCATAGAGAGGGTCTTTCTGTTACATGCTGTTCCAGAAGAGATGCAGGGACGGTTAGTCGTGACTTTATTTAATGCCGAATGCGTGAGCCACTTGTTCAGACGGCTAACCCTGGAGCAGTATGACTGCTACCGCACCGTTAAGGAAGCTTTTTTGGCGGAGTGCCACTTGACCCCCGATATCTATCTTAAACAGTTTGAGACAATGAAGAGGAATAAACGGGAAAGCTTCCAGCAGTTAGCAGATCGTATTGGGCGAGCGCTCCAATCCTACGTGGAAAAGAGCGGCGTATCAGAGTTCCAGCAATTAATGAATTTATTAATTTGCGATAAATTTAAGGGTTTGCTTCCTCCACGTAAAGGCTTATCTGCTACAGAGGGGTGCCGTGGGGAAATTGGTTCTAGCGGGCGAACTGGGAAAGCTATGTGACCTTTATGAGACCCATGTAGAAGCCATGGAATTGAGAGAAGGGAGACCCAAAAGCAATTATGCGGCGGGCTCTAATTTTAAGGGAGGTCTATATAATACGGGAGGAACCATCCAGATAAAGAACCGAATAACAATCAGCCGAATAATGGGCTACCCCAAAAGGGAAATTCCCAGCGACCGGATCAGGGTTCCAAAATAGGAGGGCAATTAATAGACCACCAAGGAACTCTAATTTTGATCAGGGCGTGATCTGTTTTCTTTGCAGTAAAGCGGGGCACCGACGCGCGAATTGCAAGCTGAGAGTTACACCAGGGCAGGATAACAAGGAATCAACATGCAATTGGAGAAACGATGGGAATAAAAAAATAAGTCGGGTAGCGACTAGAGAGGAGAGAAGGGAATTGACAGATACAGGGGCCGTCGAGACGAAACCCGAAAAGGACCCATGAAATTAAATGCTAAAATGGGAAATATACTGGAATCCGAGAGTAGCCAATGCGAAATAATGAAGATACCCGTAGGAGGGCAATTAAGGATAGAAACCGAGAAAAGAATTCGGGCCGGAATAATCGTAGACAGGGAGCCGAATTTTGTTGCGTAAAAGAGGGTAAGTTAGGGGAAGAAGATGAGGAGGAGATCGGGCGGATAAATTTAACCGGGTTTGACGGGAGAACCGCCAACTTTCCCATAAAACAACTGCAAGTTAGATTAATAGACCCAGATTTGGAAAAAGCAGGGAAAGAGGTAATGGGTATGACGGAAATAATTTGTGCGATCGTACCCCAGCTCAGTAACGATGCGTTAATTACGCCGTTAGATTATGCTAAGATGAAGGAAGTTAGGCAAGCGAGTCCCGAGTGGATAGTTTCAACCCAGGGGCCGTTTACAATTTCAGGAGAGGAGGACGACGAAAACGATTTACAGGAAAGAAAAAAGCTTACGGGGGTAGACTAAAAGAAACTAAGGATATTTGCGTCGCGAAAGGGGAGAGGACGGAGGAAGCATCGATAGACCCGTTTTCGTCCCAGGCATCAGAGAGAGAGAGAGGTTACCGTGATAGGTGGGGCATCCACGGAGCGCGCGACAGGCAGCCAATCAGATCCAGAGACGGACACTTTGCAGTTGACGGCGCGCGAGCCGAGCTCTTGCCGAAATGGGAGCCCCATAGACGGGGAACTTCGTAACTCAGACTACGGAATTATGAAGGATCAGCAGACGCGCGACGAGACACTGAAGGAAGCTTTTAGCCAAGCCATAGAGAGAAAGGGTGGATTTCTTTTGGAAGATGGGCTACTACATCACCGAGAGAAAGTTTTAGGGCAACCAGTCAATCAGCTAGCAGTGCCGGAACGTAGGAGAGGGGAAGTAATGAGGCTGCCGCAGGACTCGGTGGTTTTGGCTCATTTAGGCCACAAGAAGACCTTAGACCGTATCCGCCACTCATTTCATTGGCCATCAGTCAAGAAAGACGTTATAAGATACTGTGATGACTGCCAAGCTTGCCAACTTAGGAGCCCAGTCACACGGAACGACCGGGTACCCATAACCCCATTTAGGAGGCCAGCGTTACCCTTTCAGGAAGTACAAGTAGAATTCATTGGACCCATAGGCATATCCGCGTCGGCGACCCAATACCTTCAGGAGTGGGAAGAGAGAGTAAAGAAAATGGTACAGCAAGCAGGGGAAGTAGCCGAGGAGCAACCCTGACGGTACGCCTCGTACTACAAACGACGGCGGAGGCCGAAAACCTTCGAAGTAGGAGACCAAGTCATAGCACGCATCCCCGACTCTATGAATAAAATTGATGCAAGATGGACGGGTCCGGTATTCGTTTTAGAGAAGCGAAGGAGCAATAGCTACATCATCGATTTGGGTCTGGGACACCAGCGCATCGGCACGTAGGAAACTTGAGGGAATATAGGCCCAGGATCAACGTCGTCGGAGTCATCTTTGAATCGGACGAGGATCTCGGGGATATACAAGAAGTGCCAACGAGTAGAACGCAGGAGAAGAGGGCGTGTCCGAGGGACGTACGAGTAGGAAGCCCGAAGATAACACGGGAGCAATTACAAGAGCTACAGGAATTGGTACGTGGTATGGGCAAATTTTTCTCCGGAGAGGTAAGAGCCACTACAGAAGCGGAGCACATAATTACCGTTAAACCGGGAAGTTTACTGCGTACACAGCATTTGAGATTGGTGATTAGGAGTCTGGAGGAAGCCAGGTTCACGGGCAACTTAAAGAAATGTTATTTCGCCCGGGAAAGCGTCCATTATTTAGGGCATGTAGTAGCGTCTGGGTGCCACCAGCCAGATCCTGAGAAACTTCAGGCAGTTCGGGATTTAGAACAACCCAAGACAAAAAGGGAGGTACCGAGCTTTCTCGGACTTTGTAGTTACTACAGGGATTATGTGCCTAAATTTGCAGAGGTAGCGGAACCGCTAAGCGATCTGACCGAAAAGAAGGCGTCAGAGAAAGTGGTTTGGACACCAGAACGGGAAGAGGCGTTCACAATTGTAAAGGGGCTATTATGTACGGCACCCGAAATGTTTACCCCAGACATTAATAAACCTTTCGTATTACACACGGTATAATGAATAGAATTCTCCGGCTGGACGTGTAGTGTAGGAAAGCCTACGTTAAGTCACGTTAGGGTTATTGAAAGGTTACTTGACGTAGCTAAAGTGTGCTTAATCTTCAAAGTGCTAGAGTTTGTTTAGGTAAGACACTCACGTACAATAAATTCCAAGAATATGGAATTATTCTTACTCAGCGTTCCTCATTATCTTGAATATCAGTAATATAACTTCGGTTTTAGTACATTAGTACCTTGAAGGCTCCTTATTAAAGCGGTAAAGACAATATTCCCTGAACTTAACGCAAACACTCAATGAAATAGACTTAACGGCCAGACAGAGGTCTGACAATAAAATGAACTAAGAAAACGTACTCACTTTTAACCTTTTATTTGGGAGCTCCTGGTATTACTCAAATACACACTCCAAAATAACACAACTACTGTTAGACCGTACTATCGTAGAATCGCATAACAATAATTAGGAAGAACCTATCATATATAAAACGAAGCTCTCTGGTATACTTGAGCTCGCCTATATATACTGCATACCACCACGTCATGACTTACACTCGTTGCCACATATAATTCAGCGGGAGAAACGATATCTCGTTAAGTGAGAAGATAATTTGCATAGGAAAATAAAATAACAACAGATAGTAAAATCAAAAAGAAACTGAATCTAGAGTATACGTTACAACGGACGCCAGCGCATACGCCGTAACGTGTTGTTTGGGGCAAAGAGATGAGAGGGGGAAAGTTCGACCAGTAGCATACGCCAGTAAAAAACTTACTAGCACTCAAGGACGCTGAGCGGCGAGCCATAAAGAAGCTTACACGATAGTGTGGGCGTTACAAAAGTTTGAGTGTTGGATCTTCGGACATCAGACTGATATTATATCTGACCACAACCCTCTAACTTATTTGACCAGCGCGGCTTCACAATGTTCAAAGCTACAGAGGTGGAGCTTAGCCATCGCCCAATTCAACTTGACCATATCACATATCGCAGGGAAAATAATTCCCCATGCAGATGCAATGTCACGTTTAGCTTTCAATGAAGAAGGAGAAGGGCTTCTCACCCTAGATAAGTGAAAGGGGGAGTAGTCTACACTCAGGTAGTAACCCAGCGACGTTCTTTGGTGGTACTTCCCAATGTATATATGTATATGTGTGTGCCGCAAAAGAAGCTTGTGGACGTGTCTGCTTAAGGAGACGCCGTAGAGGAATTGCCGAGCAAACTTTGCTTATTTTGGTTAAGACTCTATATGTGAAATACGGCATCCCACATGTTTCGTCTCGGAAGTAAGGGCCTATAAGAACGGACATATTAACTATGTTAATTTATAATAATGCTGAACATTATGTTAACTTTTTCGTGAAGAAAAAACATTACAAGCCCAAAAAGGCGACAGAAGGTTCGCCAACATTTTTATTTTTTCAGATGTCGAGAGCATCAAGCAAAGAATTTTAGTTTCTCACGCCTTAGAAAGGGAGAGGACTTTTCGACGAACTGATAATATCCTCTATGATACCGCGACTTTCGCTGTATATTGTCAGCGTCACCCAGACGCCTAAAAGTCTGGATAACAGCCATCTACCTTTGTGTAAATATAACAATGTATATTGTGTTAGTGTAAGAATGTACTTCGGCGGTAGGATTACTTTCTCAAAGGGGGCACTTACTAATGGACAGATCTGACAGAACCGCAGAGACACGAAGGGTAGGGTTAAAACCCATCGGCGAGGCACGCCGAGCCAACGACCAGGGTGTGGTCTGCGAAGGGCGTCAAAGGTGAACCACGTAGCCGGAGAAGGCGAGCCGCATCAACAGGTCAGCGAGAGGGCAGGGTCAGCGCCGAGGTCTTCGCACATGTGTAGCGCGGAGGAGGGGAGACGAGCAGGTAGGTCCCTCTTGAAGAGTATCTGTTAGTCAGTCTGCTTTCGTCCAACGGAGAGAGTAGTTCTCCCGTAAATGGGGACGCAAAGCGTTTGCCTTTATTCTGTGAGCAGAGGGAAGCTCCGACGACGGAGGTCCGACGCTCTGGTTGAGTTTAGCGAGCGTCTATCCTAGAAAAGATAGAGTGCTTGGCTGCAGCGGTACAGGTCCCAGCCAGGGCTCCCGCTGGCGCATCAGATATTCCCCTACAGTGAATTCGGTCTTAACACAGGCTGAGATTGAAACGTATTGACAGAGGAGAATAGTTAGACTACTATTCATAATAGTCGCAGAGATATAGATCTACCTAATAGTAGGAAGTCTCTTTCTAGAACGTCAACGCCGAGAGAGATTTTCTTCGGAAGTGGTTATCCTAGCTTTCGTGTCCACGCCACTGTTCAGGTCTGATCCTTAGGGATACCAGATGTTAGAGAAAGAGTAATCCACCGCCGTCAGGAACCTAACTGATTATGTAATAAATGTTTGTGTTTTCAATAGTAACTCCTCTTGATATCCTTATATCTTAGTGTGAGTATTATTCTGTCCTTTCAGCTGTTTCGATCCGCCTTCCCGATTCACAGATTTCAATAACAAAGTAGGGAAGGCTTCGTTTGTTCGCTCGAATAGAGTTTGGTTAGTGTTTCAGAGAAACACAAACACTTCCTTGTGTCTGTGAGAAGCCATTTAGCGTGGACGTTTCAGATCCATAAGTAGGAGGCGGAGCCACGACACGTGACCAGTATCTTCGCTCTCACAATGTTATTCACACAAGAAGTAGCATTACTTAGTGTTCCCAGTTTGTAATTCAACCAAAGTTTATATAACTTCTAATTTTTTGTAGGAAATAGTTTTTACGCTAAGCAGCGCCAGATCATATGTCTGTTTCCGATTTATTCGTAGTACCGCATTTCCCCGAAAGTAACACCTAACCGGAAAATAAGCCCTAGCATGATTTTTCCGATGCTCGTAATATAAGCCCTACCCCGAAAATAAGCCCCAGTTACGATACGTAGTACCGTAGTCAGCCAGCCTATCACTGTAAAAAAAACTGAAGCGATTGCCCAAATCACTGGAGGATACCCCTGTATCCTCCAGTGACCCTGTTCATGAGTTTAATTTGCCTTGAATATCCAGAGTAAGAAAGAAAGCCGATTGACTTTGAACTCGGCTGAGGATATGGTTTCTGTAAGTATGGCGCATGCATTTAGTTCGGTTCAGAGAGCTAGCGGGAAATGAAAAGAATCCGTCTTTTGTTCGGCAGTTGTAACATCCAGTTGCGAAAAGGGAATCCGACGTGGAAAACTTTACTTGTGAACGCTATTTTGGCGTAAAAGTTATTCATCAACAGTCGGTGAGTGTTTTTAGAAATGGCGGGGGTGTGGGGGGGGGCACACATGCGAACTCAAAGAGAAAGTAAGAAGTGTTCTAACCGCCTTCAATGGATTACGAAAGGGGTTTGGCAACGGTGACTGAAAGAATTCTTTAAAAATCAGAGAGTTAATATTTTGGGGCCGAACGTACATTCTTAACTGTCATCATTTTTGTTGCCACTCCTGTGTCGATTAAAAATTAACACAGTCTTTAATTAACACTTGATTTAATGATAGATTTAAAGGGAATAACATTTTAACCCCAGACAAGATGAATGCAAAAAGAAAGAGCTATTCCGTCGAGTACAAGAAAGGAATCGTGGAGGACTCCCGGGGCAAGAATCTTACGGCTTTCTGCAAAGAGAAGAAGTTGGATCTTCGAATGGTCCGAAAATGGCGAGCAGAGTACGATAACCTCAGTCAACAGGTGGACGAGGAAAATGCTAAGAAGCGCAAGTGTGGATCAGGTTGGCAACCATTATTATTTCCTAAGCTGGAAGACATCTTCTGTGAATGGATTGCTGACAGGAGAGCAAAGGCTTTGGTTGTGCGCAGGGCTGATATTCAAGCATTTGCCCTTGCAATGGCGCCACAGTTAGAAATATCCCCAGAAGAATTCAAAGCATCACAACACTGGCTGGATGGCTTCCTTCAGCGATATGAACTGTCTCTAAGAAGATCGACAACACTGTTCAAATTGGAAGCTACTGAAGTTATTAAACGTGCACTTGCATTCAAGTCCTTTGTTGATGGAATCAACTTTTCTAAATACCAACTCTCCAACATGATTGCCGTGGATGAAACTGCAGTGTTTATGGGCCAAAGATCTCAAACGACATTTGATCAGAGGGGTACCTCGTCAATCTACATTCCCTCCACTGGTTACGAAAGTGCATGCGTTACCTGTGTTTTGGCAATTCGTCTGGATGGAAAATAAGACCCACCTCTAATCATCACTAAGGGCAAGAAAGATAAGATTGAACGTGTTTCAGGCATTTATGTTCTTGAAACCGAAAAAGCCTAGTGCATACAAGCAGTTATAAGGAAATGGGTCGATTTAATGCTGCCACTTGTTTTCCGAGGTGGCCAAAGAGATCTGCTAGTCTGGGATTCAGCCAGCACTCACCGCGCTAAAAACATGAAGAACTTCCTTGCAGAGAGAAGAATAGATCAAATAATGATTACCGCAGGAATAACTGCCTATCTCCAGACTCTTGATTTTGCAATAAACAAGCCATTCAAGGATCATTTGCGAATGGAAATCAATGACTACATTGAAAATAGAATGGAGAGAAATCAGCGTGGAAACTTTGTGAAGCCTAGCCTGCAAGAGGTCGTGACTTGGGTAAAGAATTCATGGGACAAAATCACTGACAGCTGTATTGCCAATGCACTACGAGCAGGCTACATGGGCAAGAAGTGCTCATTTAAGGAGAGCTTTATTGCTGGACATGAGAGATTGGGGTCAATGGTTCTACAGGAAATGGAGTCGCAAGAAATTCCCCGGAATTCGGGGTTTGGTAAGTTATGACGATATTCCAGAAGATGACATGACTGTATTTCAATAAATGTAAATTTTTGTACATGAATAAATGTAGAGTTTTGTACATGAATAAATGAATAAATGCAGATAAAAAAAAAAGAAAAAAAGTTGGTAGTACATGAAAAAATAAGACATCTCCTGAAAAAAAGCCCTAATGCGTCTTTTGGAGCAAACATTAATATAAAACCCGGTCTTATTTTCGGGGAAACAAGGTAGTATCTAAGCTGGTAAAAACTACATTGAAAAAATTATGTCATCATCATCATCATTGTCAACCATTATCAATCCACTGCTGGATGAAGGTCTCCCAAATTTCCTCCACAACGGTCTGTCTTGTACCAGTCTCCTCAAGGTCACTCGCGCATACTTTCGAATTTCATCCACCCATCTCCCATGTGGAAGACTTCTTCTGGTTCTTTCCCTGTCTCTTGGAATCCAATCTAAAATTTCGGCTGTCCATCGATGGTCTGTCCTTCTGGCAGTATGTCCAGCCCATTGCCATTTTAACTCAGATCATGATGTCTTCCACTCTTGTCATTTTTCGGATCCACGAGTTCCTCTTCTTATCTCTCCTGGTCACACCAAGCATGCACCTCTCCATGCTTTTTTGAGTTGTCTGCAGCCTTTGTATGTCTCTTTTAGTTAAGGTCCACGTCTCTGCACCATACGTAAGCACTGGAAGGATGCATTGATCAAACACTTTTCTTTTAAGACATAATGGCATATTGCTCTTGAAAATTATGCTGTTTCTTCCAAAAGCTACCCAGGCAAGTTTTGTACGCCGATTAATTTCTTCATCAATGTGACCTTCACTTGATATCTGCTGTCCAAGATAAACGCACGTGTCTGTTATCTCCAGCTTTTCTCCATCAATCGATAAATCTTCATGTCTTGTAAAAGCATTGAACATCACTTTTGTCTTCTGAAAGTTCATTTTTAATCCCACTTCTTTACTCTTGTC
This sequence comes from Macrothele yani, assembly GCA_039090855.1. NCBI lineage: Eukaryota > Metazoa > Arthropoda > Arachnida > Araneae > Macrothelidae > Macrothele > Macrothele yani. The sequence goes on along the minus strand of CM076989.1, from coordinate 59,116,290 downwards.
AGCAAGTTCCTGGATCATACTCTGCAGCTCTGATGGGGTAGTTGCAAAAATGACTACGTCATCTGCAAAACAAAGGTGGGTTAGATAATCTCCATTAATATTTATCCCTTTGTTTTCCCAGTTCAGTGATTGAAAGACATTTTTCAATGCGGCATTAAAGAGCTTCGGAGATATGGTGTCACCTTGTCTCACTCCCTTTCCAATTTTTATGTGTGTTGTATTTTCAAACAGCCTAATCTTTGCACTTGAATTTTCATATATATTATTAATAATATTAATGTATGCATCTTCGATACCGCAGGATTTCAGAGCCATTGTAACTGCTGATGGTTTCACCGAATCAAAGGCTTTTTCATAATCGATAAAAGCCATGCACAATGGAAGTTTATATTTCCTCGCTCTTTCAATTAGTTCTTTCAGTACATTGATATGATCTATTGCGCTGTAGCCACTCCTGAATCCAGCTTGTTCTCTCGGTTGTGCCATGTCCAGTGTTACCTTTAAGCGGTGTGAAAGAACTTTAGTGAAGATTTTATAAACCACTGAGAGGAGGCTGATAGGTCTGTAGTTCCTGAGATCCTCAATGTCAACTTTTTTATGTAGCAGGGACATTGTAGCGTTGTTCCAATCCTCAGGTAACTTCCCTTCGTTAAAGCACCGAGTGAAAATTTGGGCGAGTACTGTTTCGATTTCTCCACTTGCTTCTTGTATGATGTCTACAGAAATTCCATCTCCTCCTGGAGCTTTTCCCCGCTTCATGTTCTTGATTGCATGTGCAACTTCTGCTGGGAGGACTGGAAGAACTCTGGTACTGGTACCTTTCATGATGTCTGGAGTACATGATTCATCCCTTTCACATAATTTGGAGTAGAAATCTTTCACTCTTGTCAAAATTTCGCCTCTATTTCTTGTTATAGAACCATCTTCTTTTCTCAGAGCCATAATCTGTTTTCTTCCCTTACTGAGATGTCTCTTTGCTATCTTTAGGCTTTGGTTTTTTTCAATTGCTTTCCTCACTAGTTCATAGTTGAATTTCCTTACGTCTTCAGTGATACTTTTTCGTACTGTCTTGCATAACTCTATATATTCCACTTTGGAAGTCGCATCTTTTTTAGTTGTCCTCATCTCTCTTCTTTTTTGCATCAACATTTTAGTTTTTCCTGATAATGTGTTCACATGCAACTTTTTATTAGACCCAGCTAATGTTGTAGCTGTTTCCATAAGAGCTTTGGTTACTTTTCTGTTAACTTCAGAAATATCCACTTCTTCCAATGTTAGGCCTTCTAAAGCAGAGAATCTGTTCTTTAGTTCCAACTTGAAGGTATTATGGTGTTTTTTTTAGGTTGGTTATGTCAATACATTTTGTTTGTCTTATGAGCTTGCCACGTTTGAGTTTAGTGCTGAGGTGCATCTTACATCTCACCAATCTATGGTCACTACCTGTGTTGAACTTGTTTAACACACTGCAGTCTTCTATGGCGAATTTTTTGTTACACATAATAAAATCAATTTCACTTGCCGTCCCATTTGGATGTCTCCATGTCCATTTCCTGTGTGGCTTTTTCTTGAAAAAGGAGTTCAAGATGAAAAACCCTTCTGCCTCTGCAAACTCAACGAGAGTATTTCCACGCTGGTTTCTGTGGCCGTGAATGTATATCGCAACGTATACGCGTCTACTAAATACTCGAATGGTAAAACTTCTTTTCTGTCATACACTGAAGAGCAATTGAATTAGAGATACCTGTCTAATAACGTGTAGCACCACATTTCGTCCTGATGACGGCGGCGATTCGTCTCGGCATGGACTCGACCGACACCGGAAGCGTTGGGTGCTATACGGATTAACGACCCCTGAACAAGCTCCCACAGTTCACGAAGATTTGATGGAGGGGGGTCAGAGCCTCGAACATCTCTCTCGATGGCATCCCAGATGTGCTCGATGAGATTGAGGTCAGGTGACCTAGCTGGCCAAGGAAGCGAGGTCACGTCGGCGGAGTGTTCATCCAACCATTCAGATACAATTCGGGAGAGATGGCTCGGTGCATTGTCTTATTGCAGGATGAGGTTCCCAGTGGAATGTTGAAGACGCACAAACGGGAGCAAATGGTCGTCCAGGATATCCCGGTAACGTTGAACTGTGAGGAACGATGTCACACGTACCAAGGGTCCCATTTCAGTCCACGTAAACAGTCCCCAGACGAGAATGCCACCCCCACCAACTTGAAGAGTACCCTGCTGGCAAGAAAGATCCATCGCTTCATGTGGTTTGCGCCGTACTCGTATCCTGCCATCCACATGTACCAACGTGAATCTCGACTCATCAGTCCAGGCAACATTTTTCCACATGTCTAGGGTCCTGTGATGTTCGGTCAGCAGAGTTACCCTCGTGGGACGATGGCTAGCAGATGATGGTTCTGGATGGTGTGGCTGCTTACACGTTTTTGTGCACCAGCGTTAAATTGCCGAGTGATTTCTTGCACTGTGGCCCGTCTATCCGCTGTTACAATGCGAGCTAGCCGACGATGACCCCGCTCATCCACACGCTGTTGTCAACGGCAGTTGGCCCTTGCAGGGATGGTTTTACCGGATTCAAAGTACTCACGGCGCACCCGTGACACCGTGGTTTGTAAAAATCCCAGTGCCTGCACGACTTCCGAGATGGAGTGACCCATTCGTCAGGTCCCGACAATTTGCCCACGATCAAATGCGCTTAGATCCTTCGTTTTGCCCATACTGCGTCCGACTCTTACTGGTTCCCGTCGCATCACTCCGTATATTGTCGGATCGCTGCATACGCCATGTCGTTTTCGTTTACAGGGCCGCCCACAGCGCCACATTTGCATATCGCCAGCTGACTCTAATTCAATTGGTCCTCAGTGTATACCACTTACGAAGAACGCTTGTGCGCACTTCGTGTTCCGAATAAAGCACAATTTATCCACTAGGGGCGCTAATGTAAAACCTATTTTCTCGATATCTCTGCTTCTAAAAATCCCATGTAAAAATCCTTTAACGTCGATTACCATTCACTTTGTGGAACAGTTTGCACATACTCTTGACATTTTATGCTGCTGACGCTTGGTGGCATTAGTTTCCATTTATGTTTGTACCTGTTCTTCGGTTCTAAAAATCGTACTAAAAATTCTTTCTATACCATACGTCATTTACTAAGGAAAAGACTACTGGAATTATTCTTTTTAAATAGCGTACAGTTTTTGCTTTTTACTTTAGGTGGCTTATGTATAAAACTGATTTCTTGCTATCTCTGCATCGAGAAGTCGTATTGGGTTGGAAAGAAAGTAATATCTGCAAATGCAAGGCAACGGAAAAGTGCTAACTATCGTATGTACAAGTACAAATCAGTCCAAAATGTAGTCTCCATCGTTTGCAACGACCTGCTTCCATCACCTGGGCAGCTGTTGGATTCCGTCCCTGTAGAATTGCGGCGGCTTAGTCGCAAAGAAAAGAATAAGTGCGAGTCAGACATCGTCCCAGTTGGTAAACTCTCGTCCTTCCAGGAAATGCTACAACAACCGGAAAAGGTAGTAGTCGCTTGGGGTAATATCCAGGGAATACCCTGCGTGCGGTAGCAGCTCCCAGGTCAGGTCCCTGATCTTGTGACAGGCCACCCGAGTTGTGTTAAATCTCGCTCCATTCTGCTGTAAGAGGACGTCCTTTGCGGTTCAACAGTGCTGGTCGTTTTGACGTGAGTGATGCATGCAGATAATCAAGCTGACGGCAGTAGGACTCGGCGGTGATAGGGTGTTGTCCGGCAACATCTCAAAAACGCGACTCTCCGCATATCCCACCAAACAGACAGCAAGACCTTACGTGGGTGTAAGCCGGCTTTGAGCGTCACCATGGGCTTTTGTTTTGGGTTCAACCACTATTTCTGGATGCTGATAATATCATACAGGACCCATGTCTCGTCACCTGCCACAATGTGGTCCAAGAACGCTGCAACTTGGTCATGTGCAAGCAGAGAAACGCATGCACTCATGCGATATGCTTTTTGCTTAACTGTGAGTTGATGGGGTACCAAAACTCTTCCTTTGTTCGCCTTCCAAGTTTGACGCAGGTGTGTGATAATGCTCGTGTGGGTAATTCCCAGATGTTCGGCCAACTCCCGCGTGCTCACACGTGGGTCGGTCTCCACTAAGGTCTTCAGCATGTCCATAACCTCTGTTGCGGGTCTTCCGGCTTTGGGACGGTCTGCCAGGTCAAAATTTCCCTCTCCACTAAGGTCTTCAGCATGTGCATAACCACTGTTGCAAAACCACTGATGAAATAACCAGAATAAGGAAATGGGGTATTTACACTCATGGTCAAAAAATAGTTGCACCCAGAAACAACCAACCTACAGGAAAGAAACTTGGTGGATAGGTTTGACATCGTGAGACATGCAAATGATTCAAGTATCACGCTCGGCCCCGCATGTGACGCCAGCAAGGAGGGGTCGTAGCGCTGTTCCTGATCGGCTATATAAGATCGACCCGTTGCGCGTGATTGCCATTCTGACTCGTGCTGTTGTGTTGGTTGTATCCTTTGCAGGTGAAGTATGCCTCGGAGAAAAGTTCCGAAGCAATTCGAGCAGTTCGAGAGGGGCCTCACCGACGGGCTCCGGGAAGCGGAATGGTCTTATGGCAGTATTGCGCGCCATACCGGTCGTTCGTACGGATATCACCATAGCGCGCTGCTGGCGGCAGTGGATATAACAAGGCACGCAACAGCGACAGGAAGGGTCTGGAAGACCTAGACGAACCACAGACAGAGAGGACCGATGGGTTGTCCGACGTACGTGGAGTGACCCAACAACCACGATTGCGGATATTCAGCGAGCAGTGGTGCCCTCCATGCATCGTACGATTAGTGCCAGCACCATTGGCATACGGCTGCACAACGTAGGACTACACGCACGCAGACAGTTATGACGACTGCCCTGAACAACAGCGCACCGTCGACAAAGACTGCAGTGGTGTCGTGCCAGACTGTCATGCAGCCACTCAGAAGTTCAGAGGGTGACCTTCAGTGACGAGTCCCGTTTTTGTCTTCGAGGGGACGACCATCGAATCCGTGTGTGGAGTCACCGTTGTCAGGGCCAAGATGAAAGACTTGTTATCGAACGTCCCACGTCCAGAAGACCTGGTATCATAGTGTGGGATGCAATTGCCTACGATGCCATATCACCTTTGGTGTTCATTATAGGCACTTTGACAGCCTAACGTAACGTTAATGAAGTCCTGCAACCAGTGGCCCTACCTTTTCTGAACGCTCATTCCGGTGCGATTTTGCAACAGGACAACGCTGGTCCGCCTACTGCGGCTGCCTCGAAAGCTTGCCTTCAAGGCACTGACACTCTGCCATGGCCAGCCACATCACCAGACCTATCGCCGATTAAAAATGTGTGTGATGCTTTTGAACGCGCTATCCACACTCCACCCCTACCGCACAATCTGTAGGAACTGCGTGAGAAGATACAAGCTGCAATGGATGTCTTATCGCAGGACACCATTAGGAAGCTGTACAACTCCATGCCGAGATGTCTGACATGCTGTGTGAACAAACATGTCAGCCCGACGCCATACTGAGAGACACTACTTATCGGCGTGTAGCTCAATAAATATTGCGCATATCAGTCTCAATGTTTAATCATTTGTTGTTCCTGGTAATATTTACCTTCCTCCCGAATAGCATTATAATCCGACGTCCTTTGGGGTGCAACTATTTTGTTTTGACGATGTGTGTATGCGTTTCGTATTTGCATATAGTGTGATTTTCATTTGATTAGTTATTTCTGGTATATCTTAAGAATTTGTATAGTATATATTTGACTGTTGTGTAACATGGTGAAAATAAATATATAATCATTCTTAAGAAATTACATAGTATATGTTTGACTGCGTGTAACATGGTGGAAATAAATAAATCTATAGTCTGTTGTGGTACCTTGATAAACATCCCATGCTTTCTTTTGATTTTCTAAATTCCACTGAGTTCCTTTTGCTATTGCGCCTAGGATGTGAAATGAAGTCTGTTTGAATGTCTTTTCCTTCTCGTACCAAACGCCTTTCGATTGGTACGTTTTCCTCTCCTCCAAATCATTTTGGTTTTCTGAAAAGCAGACACATTTCTTCCGTAGGTGAGAGAGTATCTTCGGCTTTTTCCAGTTTAAATTGCAATTTTATTTGCTGTCTTCTAAATAGGTGTTGCTGTTGTGTTTTGCATTGCTGGTATGGATGTAGTCAGTCTGCTGTAAAAGGAAAAGCGTATCGTTTGGCTTTAATTTTCATCACAGCTTTTATTTCTCATTGCATTGAGTCTTCTATTTGCACGCGAAAATATTCTGATGCCGCCACTTCATTGGAAATTCTGAGTTCGTGTAGGCTTCGGTTATATTGTTTTCCTGTAGGAAAAGCACAATTCGTACAATATGTCATAAAAACAAATACCGCCGTCTATGTACGATATTTAATTAAAAGATGAAATCTATTTACAAATTAAAACCTCCACTAGCACTTTCGGGGTAACACTTACCCCATCATCAGGTAGAACAGAGAAGTTAATGCAGTACTCGCGTATACTTATATAGGAGCGCAGCAATGCACCATGGTCTAGTTCTCAAGCGTCACAAAGTTAAGGTGTTGCCATCGCAACCGAGCAATAGATATAATTTCTGACTTTAGTTACACATAATACAGATTGTGTTGCACAATTAAAATTGTCAAATTTACATGTTATTGTTATTATTAAATCTATTTAATATTTATAATTTAAAGTTCAAAACGGCGACGTGGTTTTTCCAAACTTTTGGTATGTCCACTGGCGTGTTATCATTACAGCACCTGTCCCCTAAGGCTTCAATGTACAGGCTTTTAGCAAGGTGTAGTTGTTTTCAATATTTATGCTTTAATTGTTTTGAATAGTTTATTTTCAAGTTCTCAAACACTTCCTTACTCTTTTGCGTAATTTTAACGATTTTCTGCTCAGTAATTACTTTAAAGGGAAAACTGACGGAAGCTTTCATCTATAATATAGTGAATGTATTTTATCGCTGCTGAATTCTCGATTACTTTGCACTTTACTACTTCTCGGCATTGATATTCTACTCAGAATGTTTTTCTTTGGGTGTCTGCCCTCTCGTTCTTATAGATGGGCCTCTATGTTTACAGACTTTTGTTATTTTTTGGAGTTCACAACTTTCCCCTAAGGCTTCAATGTACAGACTTTTGTTATTTTTTGGATTACAGCCTCTTGTCACGGTACATCAATTCTACTGTAACTTTATGAACGTAGTCGCGCATATATTCAATTACCCACATCTCCTGCGCCTCACTTCAACATTTAAGTTTTTCTTCATTTTCTGTTTCATCATTTCTAGCACGTATTTCCCTGGGGATTAATTCATAATGCCACTACATGATGGATGCTTCTCAAATTCCGTCTATAATCTCCGCAGAAAAATTCTGTAGTGGTGTCGCCGTTTGTTTGTTCTTCGATTGCAGGATCTCAAATGCAAGGCTATGTTTCCTTCTGGTCTCTCCTAAACCAACAGAAAACACTGTCGAGGCAAGTGGTATCTAATCTCTGCAGACAGTTCCAGAAAATTTGAACAATAACTGGAAAACCAGGACAAGGATGTCCACGAGTCACAACAGGTCAAGACGACAGTTTTGTTTCTAACAGCTCGCTGCTATAGGGAGTCGACAGCCCGGTAACTCTCGCAGGAGCTATCCTTTGCTACGAGTTCCGCGATATCGAGGCAAACATTTTACAGAAGACTCCACGAGACAGGTCTGTATCATACAGAAGAGTCAGTCTGAATTGGGCAACACAACGTCACCCTCGATCCCTAATCAGTGGGCCTGCGTTCTCTTCAGGGATGGGCTGCGTTACAGCCTCTCGTCCCGGATTCTCGGTGTGTATACATTTGGAGAGAGGCGGAAGCCGAAATCTTCCCTGCGACATTAAAAAAATTGACCACTACAGTGGTGGAAGACTCATGATTTAGGCTGGCATCATGTTGAATAGACGCTCGCCGATGTACGTGTTTTCAGGAGGACCTTGACTACTGCACGCTATAGGGATAACATCCTACAGCAGTATGTAAGGATTTTCAGGGGAGCTGTTGTCCCCAGTTCCTTTTCATGGACGATAACGCCCGCTTTCATAGCCTTGCCGACAAATACCTGGAGAGTGAGGATACTCATGGGATAGAGTGGCCTGCGAGTTCTCTGGACCTGAACCCAATAGATTATGCCTGAGATGCCATGGGAAGAGCAATGGAAAGCCGTCACCCCACACCCCGATCCCTCGCTGAACTCCGACGTACCTTGGTGGAGAGGTGTCACTTATTGCCCAAACCCTTATTCGCAGCCTTGTAAACAACAGGAGGGCTCGTTGTGTGAACTGTATCGCTATTCGCGGTAATCACAGTCCCTATTAGCCTTTCAGAATCCGCGCCACTTGCTACATCACTTTTGGACTGCCATGCTGTTATGTGCATGGTTCTTTCTCATGCGGTGATGGCATGCCTTTTTTGTTGTGAATTTCTGCTTTATTGATATACTGTATATATGTCCGTACCAACTGTCATTTAACTCTGTCTTGTGGATTTTGCGTTTTTCGTGATTTAACGTATGTCTCGTTCATTTTGTACACAAGTTTAGAAGGTTACCAGCACGCAGAACTTTAGGGATGATCAGTGCAATCAGCGGGGCTTGTCACCCCCGTATACTACCTATCCTCCTTGTGATGTGGAGTGAAAGTTTCTGTTAAGCAGAGAAAGACTCGAAGAAAGGCTACCAAACCAACTGGTCGACTGACTTGGGCAGATCATTCCAAGGCAAAGCAATGCACATTGTTCAGACACAAGCCAAGGAGTCTGGCACCGTATTTACAGCTGAATCGCACTGGACTGGGGGCCAAAACGTTTCGCAGATCACCGCGGAAAGTGAGCGAAACAACAGAGTAACTGGACATCCATTCATTTGGGGAATAAACGAATGGTGACGCCTTTGCAGTCTAAATGGTCTAGTTGTCAGAGGAGTAGGTGTCTGTGATTCGTCGAGGTTGGGTCCGGGTAAAAGTCCATGTTAAGGCATGGATGATGAGTTTGTCTGATGGTGCTGGATCTTCCCCTTCCCTGGAAGGAGTGACCCTAAATAAGGGACAAACGAATACTGCAGTCGTAAGAGTTGTCCATGGTAATAAATGGGAAGCAAATTAAGCTCTGGCTTCTGATAAATAAGTGTGGGTTTGAATCCCAGAGAGCCATGGTTGTTATGGTTTTTGTACGACATTGACTCTTTCCCTCCCATATAACCAGTAGCCCTAAATTAGGGACGGGCGACTACTTATAGCCCATCGAGTTGCTCACGGTTGTCGTTAAACCCCAAATAAAGAAAAAGAAAAAAAGAGGGGAAGCGATGCCCCGCAGCTCAGAAACTGTAGGAACATGGAAATTGTAAGGGGAGTATCTGGGTAAAATAGGTGCATTTCGTGGCAAAACAAGATTAGTAATGCTAGCATTAGAACTAAAACGGATACTTCATTAGTGGAAGAAAAAGTTAATAAGAACCTATTCAGTTGGTATGGATATCATTGTTGAATGGCAGATGAAAGATTGCCTAAATAGTTGTTAAATTCCATTCTACAAGAATTAGTCCTAGAACAAGGTGAATTGTGTCATTGTTCTTAGTTTCTCTCAGATCAAGCAAAAGACTATCTTTTAATGTCAAGGATTAGATCCGAATCCGAAATGAGATATGAGTGCTGTGTTCGATTTAGATTTTTGTTAGCTCCTTTCCTTGAAAATATCCACCCTAAATAGGAACATTAATGGAGTTTATGGAAGCAGTTTCATTGATTTCAGTTTCAAGGAAATTGATTTATACGCTCCGTAGGATAAGTCATCTGTCTTTAAAATCATAGATGATAATTTGATAATTACACAGACCTACAAAAATTAACATTTTGTCAGGGGTTTACATTAATTGAAGTGATTGAGATTAATTTTGCTATGCTGATTTCAAAAATAACATTTACTTTTTTCTCTCACGTAAGGAGAACAGAAAATGTTTTCCATAAGAAAAGGAAAAAGGAAAACAGAAAATGAAATGTTTTTTTTTTTTCCCTTACGTTCATTTTTTTTATTTATTTAAATAAATAAACATAAGAAAAACAGAAAATGAAATGCTTTGTTTTCATTTTCTTAAGACAATATACAATCCAGAAATATATATACATATATAGTGGGGTATTGTGAAACTTCCTCACTACGGGTCCATCAAATCACAACACTTAAATAATGGACGAGATGGACGAACACAAACATTTACGCCGTCGCTCCTGTTGGCACCATTTCACCGATCTCTTGTACTTCTCGAATTAAGTGTTCTTTGTGAGAATTTTTATACATGGTTGACGAGAAAGCTTACATCGAAGATGTGATATAAAAGCTCCGTCTTTGCCGCTGCGTGATCCACCGGCGATCCGGGACAGATCCCACTTGCTCACACCAGAATTGTGAGGTATTGGGAAACTTCCCCACTGCGGGTCTATCAAATCACAACACTTAAATAATGGACGAGCTGGATGAACGCAAACATTTAATATGACGTACACTTACAATTGATATCAGGATATAACAGGCTACACTAACAACGGAACCTACTCGTTCCACTAAGAAATACAAAATGGCAAACACAACACCCTTCGGCATACAGCCCCTGTCTCGGTGTTCACACTTCAGAACTCTCCGCAGCTCTGACTCTAGTCCCTGAGAGCATGTTTTAGCGACGCGCCGACGTCCTATGCTCACGCCATCCAGTGGTCGTTCCTCTGTGTGGTGACCTCGGGGTTGTACCGTAAGGACGACGCATACCGACCCCACCCCCATATATTTATCACTTTAAACCTTAACAATACACTGAATGACAAGATACTAGATGCAACGAACTAACATACATAGGTTCAGTAACCTCGTAAAAACCAAACTCTCAATGAAGTAGCGAAATCATAAATGCGAAACCCAAAAACATGGCACGACAAAACCAAACGAACATAAGGAAATAAGGAAATGCCCAACCCTGTTCATCAGGGGAATGCAGGTTGGGTTAAGTGGCTTTTCTTACACAGCAAAAGGGCTGGAACAAATCCAAATCCCCGCTGAAACATTCCCGAAGCCACTGAACCAATGAGTAGAACGAAAACCGACAGAACACATCAAACCAAGAGAGTGCAGTGCACTCATTTCAGTGTTCCTGAAGGTCAAAGTTTAAGTTGTCGGTCACGGTTAACAATCTCACCACAACAAAAAAGGAAGAACGAAAAGCCATATAAATGTGTGTACTTTAAGTGTAAGCTGTTTTTTTTTTTTTTTTTTTTGGATTGGAGGTTTAACGACCACCGTGAGCAACTCAATGTGCTATAAGCAGTCGCCCGTCCCTAATTTAGGGTCACTGGTTCCAGGGAAGGGAGAGAGCCAGTGCCGTAAGACAAACACAACATCCATGCCTCACCGGGATTCGAACCCGGACCCCTTACGGGCGAATGATCAGAGGCCAGCGCCTTAGTTTCAATATTCGCTTTTATTCACGTAAGAGAATTACAACAGAACATCCCCGACCTCACACACAGTGTGAGAGAAGGGGAGAAATAAAACAAAATGTAGATATTTACAATGAAATGATAATTGTACAGATGAGCAATGACAGGCATTGCATTATTTGCTGTAAACAGCAGTAGCTCTGGGATAAATGTTCATCGAAGTCTTGGAACATCACTGGAGCGAAAAAATTTACAGAAAAAAATCTGTGCAGTTCTAGTGACATGGGAATCACTGGTGGTAGAGAGTCACTGTGCGGATGAAGAGAACTGTGTACAAAAGGTGACATCAGCGGGAAGCAAACACAATCCAGTTCCAGGAGAAAACATGGTGAGGGAACAGTAAATATTGAAAGTTCCGACGTAGGTTTATTAAAACAGCAGATGAACAGTCTGGGCACTAGGAAACTGAAACCAGGGACGACACGGCGACCATGTTGCGAAGAAGGCAGGTAACCGTGCCGTATCTTTCGCCAAGGAATATTCCAGGGTGAGTCTGGCTTTAACCCTGTTGCGGTAGTGTGCAACCAAGGAGGTAGAGAATGTAATAGGATCTGGATCGTGTAACTGTAGCAGGTGAGAGAAAATAATATATTTAGCTAGAATAAATAAATACGAACAAACTGGTAAAATAGAGCAGAAACTTGTAGAACTGTGGCCGAGGAAACGATAATCTTCTAGGGTGAGATCACTGGTACAAGAAGGATGTGCAAGTTGGAACATACTGTGAAATAGTGGGAGCAGCGTCGGACAGTAAACAAACATGTGTAAGACATCTCCAACGACGTTACAAAAAGGACAGAGATCTGATGATACTATATTTCTCCGGAACAAAGTCGAAGGGACAGGCAGTCGATTGTGCAAAAACCTCCAATGCACATTAAGTTCTGAGGAGAGGGCCGGTGAATGTTGGGCAGTAGACCAGACTGAGGTTAGTGCAAAAGAAGGAACAGAGGGAATAGGGCAAGGTACCGTAGAAGAAGAACGGAGAAAACGGTACAGGGTGCGGGTGGAAAGACTGTGGAGAGGGAGGAGATCACCGGAAAAGGGAAGGAAGAACGGAAAAGGGAGAGAGGCAGAGGAAACGGAAAGGAGGCCAGAGGAATCGACTAGGGAAGGAAAAAGCGATTGAAGAGCATGTTTAAGTTGGAGGAAGTTATCAGAGAGTTCGGGCGAGGGTGGTAGGGTGGGAAAAAGTTCGGAAACGGGTTTCCATGAAAAATCGGGGAGGACCAGTTGGGAAACGGAGACTACACCAGCGTGTAGCCATGCGGGGAAAAAGAAAAAGTTGGCAGTAGGGGGTGGAGGACGGAGGAGAAAAAAAGAGGCTCGGAAAGAAGATCAAGAGTGGAAGAGGGGGTTGACGAATGAGCGGTAAAGAACGAAGGAACTGAACAGCTTCATGGTAGACTAGAGGAAAACGGGGGGAATGACAGTGTGAATATCCATCTTGAGAAGAAGATGGACGGTAAGGCAGGGATTAAGGGGGAAGTCAGAACATTAAGCAGAAGAATGGAAGCGGAAGAGTCTGGTTGAACTGTCAAACGGAGGAAATTGAAAATTCTTACAGCTTTATAACGTACGGTAATCTCTGGCATATTGAGGCCACCACAAGTCGAAGGTAGAGACAATACTGAGGAAGATAACCAATGAGTAGATGACCAAACAACGCTGAGCATTGCTGATGTTGTTGCAGTTTGAACGTAGGCTGGTGGCGGTTGTGCAATCCAGGAATGATAAACTAACGAGAGGATGTGGGTGCCAGAAAGCCGTGCACGACTGTGGTAGGTCAAACAGCACTTGAGCTTGGACCAGTAAGCAGCGGTGTGACGTAGTTTCCTGACGAGGGTCTCCAGGTGGCAGCCGCTGCTGAGACCCGGCTGCCAATGTGCACCCCAAGTATCTTTTGACTGGTGGAAGTCCAATGAGCGCCCCACGGTGTATCTGGGCGATGTCTCCAGGAGCCACACCATAAGCCTGTACACTTTGAAAGGTTGTACGAAGCGCCGGAAGCCGCAGCATACACTTGATACCATGCAAGAACAATTGTGAATTGCCATTCTTCTCGGATGAGAACTGTGATATCCTCGGCGTAGGCAGTAAGAACGATAGAATGGTGCCTGGTGCTATGCAGAATGGTGGAGGGGGAAGGTTGTAGAAGAGAACGGATAGAGCAAAGAAAAGGCTCAAAGACTAGAGAGAAAAGTTGTCCGGAAAGAGGACATCCTTGACGGATGCCCTTACGAAACGGAATGGGGGCTGTAAGGAAGGAGGCCGTCCGGATATGGACAACTGAGTCCTGGTACAGGGCAAGGAGGGCTGTGATGAAGACAGATGGGAAACCGAAGGCAGAGAGCACAGATTCAAGCCACTGATGACTCACGTTATCAAAGGCCTGCCTCTGATCAAGATTGAGGAAGGCTAAAGGTTCGGAGGAAAGGTGGGCAAGGCAATATGAGTCACGGAGGAGATTAATATTAGTATGAATGCTTCGGCCAGGGATGGTGTACGTTTGGTCGGGATGTATGACGGTGGGAAGGACAGGGTTCAATCGAAGAGAGAGTATTTTAGTATAAATCTTGTAGTCAACATTAAGGATGGATATAGGACGCCAGTTATCCAACTCCAGCAGACACCCCTTCTTTGGAAGAAGAATGATGTGAGCTAGAGTAAAAGCGGGGGGAAGAACAGATAAGGAAAAAGCAGCTGTAAAGCAAGGCAATAGGAGAGGGTGTAAGAAAGAGGAAAACGTACGAAAGAAATTAACTGTCAACCCGTCAGGACCAGGTGACGAGTGACAGTTAAGTAAGGCAAGTGACTGTACTACTTCTGCTGGGGTGATAGGCATAGAAAGAGATGTAACAAGATGCGATGGAATATGTGGTAAGGCACGAAGAATCGAATCAGCATGCGGAGAACTTGACTGGAACTGAGCAAAACGTGACTGGAAATATGTTCTAACACCGGAGCAAATGAGAGTGGGGTCATTAGTAACAGTTCCGTCGGGTAACTTCAGATTACGGAGGTGATGAGCAGAACGTTTGTGGAATTCCAGTTGTTGAACCTGTTCACATAGATAGTCATTTGGCTGGAGATAGAGGAGCTTGAGGCGGTGAAGAGCTTGTTGGGAGACAGGAAGTAGCAAGGCACGAAGTTCAGCTTGGTAATGAGAAAACAGCGGAGAATCAAGATCTAGGGTGGAAAAAATCGAGCGTGCAGCATCAATCTTCATAGAGGCGGTGGTACGTTTTTCGTGGGAATATTGCTTGGTATAAAGAAGAATTTGGGATTTGACATTTAACCAGTGTTGCAAGGGACAAGAAGCAAAAGGGAGCGTATATAAGGCGTGTTGGAGCTGCGATTGGATGGAATTTACGTAAGTTGAATCAAGTAAAAGATCATCATCAAGGGTCCAAGTACGGTAGTATTGCCGAGGAGATGGACCGGTGTGAAGACACATTACGACACAGCTGTGGTCGGAAGAAACTGTCGGTGTGTGAGAAAGGGAGATAACTGAAGGAAGAAGAATTGAAGAAACATAAAACCGGTCAAGTCGGGCAGTTGTAGGGGAGGAAGTGGAGTAGGAGCGCCAGGTGTACGAACGAAGAAATGGGTGCAGGTGTCGAAAAGCATCTTGGAGTTGTAGCTGGTTGATGGCTGTAGAAAGTGCTCTGGTAAGAAAATACCTGGTATCCGTGGAACCGTCCGATCTGTCGAGGGATGGGTCAAGGGTGCAGTTAAAATCACCACCTAAGATGACAATATCAGAGGCCGGAAGACCTTGAACACAGGAAACAAAATGCTCAAAAAGACAGTCTGCATACTGTTGATTGCCGGAAACATAGATGTTGAAGATATGGTATCGTAAGTTGTGAAGTCGGAAAGACAGAAGCTGCAGGAGGTCACGATAAATCGGTTTGACCGTGATATCAGTAATGAAAGAACGAAGACGAAAATTGATGGCCACCGCAAGTCCTGCGTGAAGACTAAGTCGATGGGCATGGTAGAATTGAAATGGCCAGGTTCGCCACCGGTGGTATGGGGTGTTAGGATGGCAGTTAGTCTCCTGTAGCAATAATATATCCGCATCATGCGGTGTAATGTCTTCAAACACTAACGCATTGGTAGGAGGGACGGAGCATCCCTTACAGTTGAAAGAAAGTAATTTTAACTTGAAAGAGGTTGTAGTGGTTGAATATTACTATCAGCACTTTTGTGAAGACTGGTTACACGTTTCTTTAAGTTAGATGTCTGCGCATTAGTGACTGTGTTAATTTTTGGCAAAAGAGCAAGTAGATTCTGAAGTTGGGTGATAATAGTGGGAAGCTGAGCAGTACGTGATTGAACGCAGTCTAGCTGCTTGAGAGGACGTGACGGTTGATTGAGTATAATGAGAGCAAGATCAGAGGGCGCCAGCGGCCCGTCTAATGCAGGGAAAGTTTCCAGATATTCAGCGAAAGCTTTTGATCCAACAATTTTGGAACAGCTGGGGACTTAAGAGATGTAGGAACTGCTGTTGGAGAGAAAGACTGTCGAATTGGCGAACGGGAACGAGAGCAGCGTGGAGAAGACGTCACTGGCGAGATGGAACTCTGTCTGGTACGTTTCAACGTGGAAACGCCGGGAGAAGCTGGTGGGTGTAGGACAGTTAGATCTGACTTCACATTAGGGGATCCAAGGGAAGAAGATGAAGCAACACGACGGAGGGGTTGCCATTCCTTTTCTGAGATAATACCCTCCGAAGAAGGTAGAGGTACCACAGCAGCAAGTGGGTCCAACGATGGAGAGGTGGCCAAAGTACCTGTAGTAGATATCGAAGACTTGGAGACTGATGATGAATCATCACTTGCTGGGGTAGAATCATCTGGAACAACAGTAGAAGGGATCAAGGACGTCTGTGGAGCCGAACTTGGTGTGGCCAGAGAAACTGGTATTGAGGCTGGGGTGTTGACTTTGGGTGGTATGGAAATAGGGGGCTTGGCAGATACGTGTGGACAACGTGATTGGATGTGGCCATATGCCTTGCATTTAAAACAATGCAAGGCAGTAACGATATCGATCCGGAAAATCTGCTTCCCTACAACCACAGTGAGGTCAGTAGGGCAATCAGCGATGGCATCTTCAGTAGGAAACAGGATCCTTGCTTGGCGACGCAGACCTAAGATGTTCCTGTCATCTGGGTCTGTTGGTGCGGAAGACAGAGTGGAAATGGATCCAACTACTTTTCCACAACGGGAAAGGGCCGCCATTAAGTAATGGTCCTTGATTTCTGGTGGTACGGGGTAGCACGTAACAAGTACGGGGCGCTGCGTGAGCGGGACTCCCAGTAAGGTATGATCCCCAACATGCAGTCCGTCAGATAAGACGCGCTCCACAAACTCTGGCTTCGCAAAATAGATGAGAACAGTTCTAGGCTTCCTCGTCATATGGGTGATCGCTCCCTTAGGGAGGATTTGGCGGACGGCTAAGGAGTATTTCTTAAGGCTGGTGTCCGGGAGGGCATCAAAACATATGCCAAGTTTCTGTGTGCGTAAAACCTCCTGCCCAGCAGCTGAAGTTTCCGGAATTTCGATGCGTAATTTCTTGTTGTCTCTAGTGACAATCATATCAAGAGGCGTTGTACATGGATTCTTCGCTGTAGATTAAGATGAACTGGTACCCTTCACAACGGAAGCATAAGGTAGAGTTGCCGTAGGAATGGGCGGAGATGGGGAAGGTCGAGACGCAGTGCTCGCAGGAGCAGATGAAGTACCAGAGGCAACGGATACTGAAGAAGTTAATGACGTCACGGTGGTGGAAAATGTCGGGAAATCAACATCCATAAAGTTGGAAGAAGAAGTGGTAACATCAGATAACGCGGCTTGGAAACCAGCTGCGTGTGGTAGTGACGATGACCGAACGTGGCCAGGTGGGGGCGGAGCTTCGCTATCAAGCTTCAGACCTGGCCTATCAGATGCGGTCGCCGCCATTTGCAATGGCTGGCTTGCTAAACCCGACCCTGGGCAAAGCCAGGACGGAAAAAGAGTTAGTACAAGTAAAGTTTTACTTACAGGACGTCAAAATCGGACTCAATCGACACAGGAGGCGTTCACAACACAGGAGATACACAAAATGACGGCACACACACAAAAGAACACCAATAAACGCAGGTCAAACACGGAGCACAGGTCAACACAACCTTTACAAGGCCATCGCTTAGACCACTGCACCACCGGGGCGGCAGTGTAAGCTGTGTTGTGGTTAATAAGGTCTTCAGCCGCAAGCGGCCCTTCAAACGGCACTTTGAGTAATCTAACTTTTAACACTGTGGGGTCTAGGGTTAGTAATGTGTTTGATGTGTAGTCGACAATAGCTAAGAGAATTATGTTTCGAGACCAGTTGTTCAAACTTTTTAACGATAAAGACAACAGGAAAACCATTCGTCAATAAATTGCCTAAACAACCATCTAAGATTCTGAATAGTGGATGGCAGATCTCTGCAAATTTTACAAATTCGCCAGAATTGCGAAATTATAATGTTTCGATGCACGTTCTTTAATACACTTGAGTTCCAGTGAATGTAATATATGATTTTAAATCCAAAATCTCTTCTTTTATCATAAACTTCGGTTCAAAAACATTTATTATCCCCGTTTCTTATGATTCCAATATCCAAAAAATGCTATTCGTTCTCATACGTATATTAGGTTTTCTATATTTAAATCATTGGGGTATATTACTTTAGCTTGTTCAGAAAAATATCTGATATTAAAAACCACAATGTCATCCGCATATCTGAACACACGTCCAAACTCCACCCCATATATATATATATATATATATATATGTATACTTAAGAGCAAAACTGAAGACTAAGGAAAAACTTTAGAATTTAAAATGAAGGTTGCAAAATAAAGGTTGCAAAATAACCTGAAAATCAAAACGCGCAACGCAGCAGTTTTGAAAATTCAGAATTCACATTCTATAAAGAAGATACCTAAGCAAAAAAATACATATATAATTTTGACTCACACCTAGTACAACATAGAAAAGGTTATGTATCTATACATAACCTTTTCTATGTTGTACTAGGTGTGAGTCAAAATTATATATGTATTTTTTTGCTTAGGTATCTTCTTTATAGAATATATATATATATATGTATATATATATATATGTATATATATATATATGTATATCATCATCATTGTCAACCATTATCAATCCACTGCTGGACGAAGGTCTCCCCAAGTTTCTTCCACAACGGTCTGTCTTGTGCCAGTCTCCTCCATGTCACCCCTGCATACTTTCGAATTTCATCCACCCATCTCCCATGTGGTCTTCTTCTGGGTCTTTTCCTGTCCCTTGGAATCCAATCTAAAATTTCGGCTGTCCATCGATGATCTGTCCTTCTGGCAGTATGTCCAGCCCATTGCCATTTCAGGATTTAACTCTGATCATGATGTCTTCCACTCTCGTCATTTTTCGGATCCACGAGTTCCTCTTCTTATCTCTTCTGGTTACACCAAGCATGCACGTCTCCATGCTGCTTTGAGTTGTCTGCAGCCTTTGTATGTCTCTTTTAGTTAAGGTCCACGTCTCTGCACCATACGTAAGCACTGGAAGGATGCATTGATCAAACACTTTTCTTTGAAGACATAATGGCATATTGCTCTTGAAAATTATGCTGTTTCTTCCAAAAGCTCTCCAGGCAAGTTTTGTACGCCGATTAATTTCTTCATCAATGTGACCCTCACTTGATATCTGCTGTCCAAGATAAACGTACGTGTCTGTTATCTCCAGCTTTTCTCCATCAATCGATAAATCTTCATTTCTTGTAAAAGCATTGAACATCACTTTTGTCTTCTGAAAGTTCATTTTTAATCCCACTTCTTTACTCTTGTCAGCAAGTTCCTGGATCATACTCTGCAGCGCTGATGGGGTAGTTGCAAAAATGACTACGTCATCAGCAAAACGAAGGTGGGTTAGATAATCTCCATTAATCTTTATCCCCTTGTTTTCCCAGCTCAGCGACTGAAAAACACCCTCCAATGTGGCATTAAAGAGCTTCGGAGATATGGTGTCACCTTGTCTCACTCCCTTTCCAATTTTTACGTGTGTTGTATTTTCAAACAGCCTAATCTTTGCACTTGCATTTTCATAGATGTTATTAATAATATTAATGTATGCATTTTCAATACCGCAGGTTTTCAGAGCCATTGTAACTGCTGATGGTTTCACCGAATCGAAGGCTTTTTCATAATCGATAAAAGCCATGCACAATGGAAGTTCATATTCCCTCGCTCTTTTAATTAGTTCTCTCAGCACGTGGATATGATCTATTGTGCTGTAGCCACTCCTGAATCCAGCTTGTTCTCTCGGTTGAGCCATGTCCAGTGTTACCTTCAAGCGGTGTGAAAGAACTTTAGTGAAGATTTTATAAACTACTGATAGGAGGCTGATAGGTCTGTAGTTTCCGAGATCCTCAATGTCTACTTTCTTATGTAGCAGGATCATTGTAGCGGTGTTCCAGTCCTCAGGAATCTTTCCTTCATTAAGGCATCGAGTGAAAATTTGGGCGAGTACTGTTTCGATTTCTCCACTTGCTTCTTGTATGATGTCTACAGTAATTCCATCTTCTCCTGGAGCTTTTCCTCGCTTCATGTTCTTGATTGCATGTGCAACTTCTGCTGGAAGGACTGAAGGAACTCTGGTACTGGTATCTTTCATGATGTCTGGAGTGCATATATCATCCCTTTCATATAATTTGGAGTAGAAATCTTTCACTCTTGTCAAGATTTCACCTCTATTTCTTGTTACAGAACCATCTTCTTTTCTCAGTGCCATAATCTGTTTTCTTCCGTTACTGAGATGTCCCTTTGCTATCTTTAGGCTTTGGTTGTTTTCGTTCGTTTGACTTGTACGGTGAAATTTCAGATACAATATCTCTTTAAACCCCAGCAATAATCCGCCATCATATTCACATTCCAGCGTCCTTGATATCCTTTTTCAATACATTTTAAGTCTTAGTGAAATCTTTTATCTTGCTCTTCACTCACCTAACCAAGGTTTTCAGGAAGAGTGTAGAAAATCCATTTTCAAGCTACTGTTGCAACCCAGGTTCTTAAATTTTTCTAGCATAGCTGCTACGATAGCTTTGTAATTAGGATCCTTGTTATTGCCTAGAAAAGTTTGAATGACATTTCTGATATTAACCCCATGCTTCCTTTTCTGTGTACTAATTTTTTCCTCAAAAGTTTTAACTTTATTTAATCGCCTTATCACTCCTTCTTTGATTTTGCTTCTGATAAATGTGGAAAAATATTAATCAGGTATTGAAATATAGAAAAAAATCACAATTTGTTTCCAAAGCCTTTACAAATTGTTTAATCAATTCTGATTTTACATGCAAGGGTGGTAAAATAACTTTTTACGGACCCACTTGGTTCGGGTGGAGACCGTTCTTTGATCCTGAAATCAAGTTCTCTCTTTTAGGCCATTTTTTTGTGATTCAATGCTGCTTATAAGCTCTACTATCCCATTCACAGATGAAACATGACATTTTTGTGTAACCACCTTGCTGCCCTAATTTCATGTTCGGAATTTTAAAATGTCCACAAATTTGGCAGTTGTATTCCTGATATCTTATTTTATTAAGGAGAAAGTCAAAATTTTCATAAGATTCCTTCAAATGTACTGAAGAGCAATTGGTACTGAGGGCGAAATGTTGCCATTATGCAAAAGAATTTTTAAGCTTCTCTTACTAGAATCAGTGAACAATCTCCACTGTGATGGGTCATGAACAGTGAAAGATAAATGCATTATACGTACAGGAATGTATCTGTGTGCAAAATACAAGCGATTCTTCTTGAACAAAGTATTGAGTAAATTCTTTTTCTCGGTTTCTATATAATGAATATTGTTACGAAGTTGGTTAGGGTATTCGCGCTGAGTTGTACAAGATCCGTTTTGCGTTTGTTGAAATCGCTTGGAGCTGAAACTCCCGAAAACGTGTCTCTGTAAGTCGCTCTTCTCCTCGTTAAAAGGACATTGAACTGTTTTGTTTACGCAGCTGGCGAGAAGGAGGAATGCGTGCGACTGAGAGAGATCCCTGCCATCTCGAAAAAGCGTCGGGGGTCAAGAGGCCATTGGGGAAGAGAAGCCAAGAGCAATGTGCAACTGGGATCTGGCGGAGAAGGTCTGTTCCGGGGACAAAACGAATTGAAGAGATGGATCTCTTCTAGCTGACTAGGAACGCATATCATTAATGCCCAGCGATCTTTCTGGCCTAGAGGGAAAGAGAAAATTAAGCTTCCTCTAGATCTTTCAGCGGCTCTGTCTCCTGTGTCCAACGGCCTGACCGGTGTCTAGTCGCGGGAATCTGCAGCTTACCGCCTCGTCGGCAATTTGGTGCCTACACATCGAAAGCAGTGTGTGTGTGTGTGTCTGTGTGTCTGTGTGCGTGTGTGTGTGCGTGCGGCATCTCAAAGCTGGTTATTGCTGGCCAGTTCCATCACGGATTAATGAAACTCACGAAGGATACCTATCTGTAAGTACTGTAAATCTTATTACTTTCGCATGCATCTAGCAGAACTGTGTCAAAGCAGAGCGTACTGCCATTTAAGGAGCGCAGATCTGAACTTGTGAATTGCTATTGCATTTACTGGGGCGCGTTCTCGTCTTCTTTGCTCCCAGAACTATATGAACGGTGTAAATAATTTGTAGATAATTTGTAAATAGTTTTAAATAATTAAATGTGCCTGTGTTGTCCTAAGTCATGAGCTTGTAAGTGCTAGTCCCTTGATATCTCTCAGGGATCCAAGGCTCGGAGCTATCCATCTGACCAGTTCTTTGTTTTTTTAAAGAGGGATGCGTATCCCAGGGCTTCCAAAATAAAGGGCCCACGAAACAATATTTTGTTCGTGGAGCAAGTAGGTTCTTAACTTTGAGTCTTGATCCTAAAAGTAGTGCACTTTTTTGCGGCAGATTTAAATCCCGTACTAAGTCATTTAACTCGCTTTGTGTAAACTTCTGTGGTTCACAACCTACTTCAGGATTGCTGTACAAGTCCTCAGTTTCATTGCAGTTTGACTCAACTTCTGAAGATGAAGAAAAATCTAACGATGTAGGAGGTGGTGGTACAGGTAAATGAGGACTGTGCGGTACAGGTCTGATAGCACAAATAGTCGTTGGGTGGGCAATATTCCTTATATTTTGCGATTGTTTCCATTTACTGGAGCGGTTAAGCAAAAATAACATTCCTCATGACTCACTAGCTCCCACCATACCATTGGAATAGCAAATGGAAGAGAACATTTCTTACCTTGAGTCAGTTTCCTCAGCTGCTCAACACGCATGTGACAACCTTAATGTGGAGCCCACTTCTTGTCCTGGTCACCAAGCTTTATACCGAAATACGCATGATACACCTTTTTGACAAAATCCGTTTTATTACGTTGCCTTTTTTTCACCACAAAACTACCACATATATAACAAAATTAATCAGAGCTATCAACACAGTCTCTTGATTCCGTAACGCAGTAATAAACAACAACAAAACAGTTAAAATAAGCGAAATACACTTCGGTCTTATCGCTTGAAGCACAGTGTTCAAAATGGCAATTTCACAAAATGTGACAATCATTTATATAGTAGCGGCATCTAGTGTATCATTTTCCAATTAAAATTTCTTCATCTATTGTATCATTTTCTAATTGCCGCGATCTGCTTCAGCTAGTAAATTTAAATCTTTAGAATAACAGATTACTTTATAATATTTTTCATTTTTGTAATCATAAGTAAACATAACATGGGAAATTGTGAAAAGTCTGTGAGAGAGAAAAACAGATGTGATTTTGGTGATCAGAATACCTGAATTACTACAAAACACTTCAAATTTTGCAAATCTCAGAATCGTGTAGGCCTGTGATTAAAGACAGAACTGCAGTTTTGTTGAGCAAAATTGAAAACGGGCGATCTTGAAGAACACCTGCCTGCAACTTTTATCGGTTGTGGAATCGAAGCTTTCAGACCATCAACATTCGTTTTTCGCGTTATTCGGAGGAAGATCTACATTAATTAATAAAAAATATCTGATACCGACTGGAAACTCTTACAAACACACACACACATGTCTGCGATAACTGGGCATTTAACGCTAATTTCAGATTTAAAAACAATAGCTCATTTGTGAGCGCGGTAACACAGATGTAGCATTCTAGTAAAACTATATACATTCCAAATGGTTCAATTTTACATCAGCTGTTTTGTAAACCAAATAAACAGGAACGTTCTTGTCATATCTCGTGTTGCTATATGAGTGTATCACCAGTGGTAATATTTTTCTACTAAAACAAGATAAAGAAAAAAATATGTTGACAACAGCTGTACAGTTGGCACAAATATAATTTTCGCATGTCAACGGACGAAAATAAACTGTTTCAATAGATGGAAAAAGTTTATGTAGGAGCATAACATTCCATCTTTTAGAAAAATTAATAATACCTAGATCTCTGAGCACTTATCAACAATTTAGTTAACGACAGTAAGAACTGAAACACTTAGAGCATTCACGAAGATTTCTTTTAATACCAGATATTGAAATAAAAGTGAAAGTAAATCGAGTAGTTTCGGATTACGACGTCGCAACGACCGCTAATTTGTAGGCCTCTAGAGTCAGCACTTAAAAAAAGAACACACAGCAATACGGCGCTTCAGAATCCCAGCAATATCGCAAGCAACCATTTAATAACACGAAGATTATTTACCTAAAAATTCGCGCTTCTAATTTTGTACGTAGATAACTTTTAGCCATTTCCCTTTCACGACGAACAATAGTCTCTCACAGCCTGTGGGGTGGCCCAGGGGCCCAGGCCCTCCCCATAAGGTATCACTTCATCCTTCGTTACTTGCTAGTAGTTGCTTTTGAAAAAATATATTTAAATATGTTTTTAAATATATATTTTACGAAATTTTGGAAATGCACTTTAATAAGACGAATATATGGTCGAGTCACATTATTGTGACCACCAGTAACCGCCGTGTTCAACGCGGACAGCAGCTAGACGGGCTGGGAGTGATTCACCAAGGTGCTGGAAGGTGTTCACAGGTATGTGGAGCCATGCTGACTGTAGTGCATCTGACAGCTGCTGGAAGGTGCGTGGTGGAGAATCCATAGAGTGAACAACACGATCGAGGTGGTCCCACAGATGCACAACTGGATTTACGTCTGGGGAATTAGGAAGCCAGGGAAGTACTTTGAAGTCTTCATCGTGCTCTTCCAACCACTCTAGGACATTTCTAACTCTGTGACACGTCGCATTGTCTTGCTGGAAGATCCTATCCGCCCCAGGGAAGACAATCAGCATGTATGGGTGTACGTGGTCTGCAAGGATGGATCTATAACAAATTCGGTCCATATTGCCTTCTACAGGTGTAAGTGGACCCAGAGAATGCCACGAAAACATTCCAGACATAACGCCGCACCCACCAGCTTGTGTTCTTCCTGCAATGGTTGATGAGTGTTTGTTCTCCGATGTTTCTCGCCGTAGGCGCCAACGTCCATCCGTTCGACGAAGCAGAAAACGTGACTGTTGGCAAGCCAATTGCTCTTGGCAGCCACATTTGAAATTTACCACATTTAAATTAATTATTTAAATATATTCACGTTCGGGCAACATCGAATTTTAAGTTAAATTTTAAGAGGAGGATTTCAAAATAAAGATTTAATTAATTGGCATGGAATAATTTTGGGAACCCCAAGGTTCAACGGGAAGGAGCACACATAAAGATTTATTTCCGATTTCATTTTTTTCCCATAAGGAACGAAGGTAGAGAGAGAATTCGTTTTTTCTCCTCTGTTTGCCCCATAGGGCAAGAGCAGGTCGTTGAGAGAGAGAGTAGAATCCCCGTTCAACTTCTCTCCCAGCCTTCAGTCAGCTACGGAGAGCCACACACGGAGATGGCCAGAGGAAAGGTTAAGTGAGCTTTCCCCTTTTTCAAACCCCCTAACCTGCGGAGAACTCAAGAAACAGCAACTCGTGCCCTCAGATAGGTTCAAAGCGCTCCGCAATAAGCAATCAAGCCAGTAGCACTGTGACGCTACATTGAGGATGCAATAAACCGAATGCCGACGACCGTCACACACCCGCGATCGCAATTCACACACATAGCGCGATACCAAATTATTAATTACGAAACAATACAGTTGACGTGAAGAAAACAAGTAAAATTTATTTCACTGGCAGGCGATTGCAAGGAATCACACGGACGTGTTTTTCCACGATTCGGCGAACACTTTTAGTACAGCGGAGGTACAGGGTTTCTTAATTGACGAAAAGGTTAATATTTCTTTATGCAGCCATAGCCAGTCAGCGGTAAAATTTTAGTTTATGACAGGAACATGGGCGGGATTTGAAAACGTCCGAGTTTAGGTCGGAAGTGACTACGAGGTTTAGACGGTTCACTGTAAACCGCCACACAGGAAAACTGCCACACCGGAAGATTGCCACACAGGAAAACTGCCACACAAGAAAACTGCCACACCGGAAGATTGCCACACAGGAAAACTGCCACACGCTTTTCATTAAGGGGCCGGGCACAAATTGCTGTCCCTTCGAGGAACACTTTGAATGTGTGGCAGTTTACCAAGTTTCCGAATTATATGTGGCAGTTTCCCAAGGTGCCTAACGATGGGAAGAAGCTCTTTTGTTTGTCTGAATTTTCATGTCGGTTCATACTTACGGCAACTGGCCACAGAAGTTTGAGGGGGGGGATTGAATTGAGAACTCCAAATAAATTTCGAGAAAACGTTTTATTTAGGCGCCAAGCGTTCAGGAAAGAACAATAAGGTGGGTGTTTTTTAATAACGCTGCACTTTTACTTATGCACTAAATATTTACATAACATGTCTAATTTGTAATATTTTTCTTTTACTTAATTAATTCATAGGCCCTACACCTCGGCCTTTTTAACAGGTTCTAATTCGCCGACTTTATATTCATAACGCTTTCGTATCAAATCAAGTCAATAGCATTGCTCTTTTACTTAGGCACTAAATAGTCATAATAGGCCACAGGCATAGGCCTTTTTAACAGGTTTTATTCTACCAGTGTCATATTCACAGCGTTTACACATCAAATCAAGTTAACAATATTGCGCTTTTATTTAGGCACGAAATATTTATTCACAGGTCCTAGGCCTAGTCTTAGACCCTTTTACCAGTTTTTATTCTTCCAATGCCATATTCACAACGTTTACACAGAAAATCATGTTAATAATATTGGGAGTTTTCTTAGGAACGAAATATTAATTCATATGCCCTAGGCCTAGTGCTTTTTAATAGTTTTTTACGCTTTCCAACCGTAGGTTGAAGAAGCGTATATGCTCCAGCTTTTTCCGTCCGTCTGTCCATCCGTCCGTCCGTCCGTCCGCCTGTCTGTCGGCACGATAACTCACGTAAAAATGGTTAGATTTCGATGAAATTTTAGTATGTGGTAGGGGACCACCAGGGGACGAACCCTATTGAAAATGGGTGAAGTGGGGTCAAAGGTCACGCCATAAGAGCGGGATCCATTTCATTGCCTTTATGCGTCATACATGCGTAAATATGGTTCGATTTCGATGAAATTTCAGTATATGGTAGGAAACTGCCTGGGCACGAACCCTATTGAAAACTGGCAAATTGGGGTCAAAGGTCAGGCAGGGTATAAGAGCGGGATTTATTCCATTGCCCTTATGCGTCATAACTTGCGTAAAAATGGTTCGATTTCGATGAAAATTTGGTATGTGGTAAGGAACCACCTGGGAACGAAACCTATTGAAAATGGGCGAAATGTGGTCAAAGGTCAGGGCATAAAGGTGGAATCCATTCCATTGCCTTTATACGTCATAACATGCGTAAATATGGTTCGATTTCGATGAAATTTTAGTATGTGGTAGGGAACTACCTGGGCACGAATCCTATTGAAAATGGGCGAAATGAGGTCAAAGGTCAGGACACTGGAGTGGGATCCATTCCATTGCCCTTGTGCATCATAACTTACCAAAAAATGTTTCGATTGCGACAAAACGTTATCATGTTGTTCCGGAGATATAGTGAACCGGTTCTGTTGAATATCAACGAAATGGGGTCAAAGGTCATTGTACAAAAGCAAGATTTATTCCACAGCCATTATTCTCATAACTTGCGTAAAACTGCCTCTATTGCGACAAAACTTTAGTATGTTATTCTTGAGGTGTACTGAACCGGTTCTGTTGAATATCATCAAAATGGGGTTAAAGGTCAGGACACAGGAGCGAGATTTATTCCACAGCCATTATCCTCATAACTTGAGGAATAATTTCTGGTATGTTGGAAAGCGTATCATAATCAATGCATTGCATGATTTTACTAACTTGTTACTTTATCAATGCCATATTCACAACGTTTACAAAACAAATAAATGTAATAATACTGCGCTTTTACTTAGGCACGAAATATTAATTCACTGGCCCTAGGCCTAGGCCTTGTTAATAGTTTTTACTCTATCAATAACATATTCACACCGTTTACACACACACACAAAAAATGTAATAATATTGCTCTTTTACTTAGGCACGAAATAATCGTTCATAGGCCCTAGGTCTGGGCCTATGAATTAATATTTCGTGCCCAAGTAAAAGCGTAATATTATTAAATTGATTTGTTGTGTAAACGTAGTGAATATGGTATTGGTAGAGTCAAAACTATTAAAAAGGCCTATGGCCTATGAATTTATATTTCGTGCCTCAGTAAACGGCCAATATTATTAACATGATTCACTGTGTAAACGTTGTGAATATGATATTGGTAAAATAAAAACTGGTTAAAGGGCCTATGCCTAGGGCCTGTGAATAAATATTTCGTGCCTAAATAAAAGCGTAATATTATTAACTTAATTTGATGTGTTAACTTTGTGAATATGGCATTGGTAGAATAAAAACTGTCAAAAAAGCCTAGGCCTAAAGCCTATTAATTAATATTTCCTGCCTAATGTTATGAATATGGCAGTGATAAAGTAAAAACTATTAAAAAAGCCTAGGCCTAGGGCCTATGAATTAATATTTCGTGCCTAAGTAAATGCCCAATTTTATTAACTTGATTTTCTGTTAAACGTTGTGAACTTAAACCTTGATTTTCTGTTAAACGTTGTGAACTTAAACCTTGATTTTCTGTTAAACGTGGTAGACTAAAAACTGGTAAAAGAGCCCTATGCCTGTGCCCTATTATGACTATTTAGTGACTAAGTAAAAAAGCAATGCTATTGACTTGATTTGATAAGTAAGCGTTATGAATATAAAGTCGGCGAATTAAAAGCTGTTAAAAAGGCCGAGGTTTAGGGCCTGTGAATTAATTAGGTAAAAGAAAAATACTACAAATTTGACATTTTATGTAAATATTTAGTGCCTAAGTAAAAGTGCAGCGTTATTAAAAATTCCCACCTCATTAGTCTTTCCTGAACAAAACAATTTTTGCTAGGCTTACATAGAACGTTATCTCAAAATTTGTTTGGAGTTCCCAATTCAATTCTCAATATAGGCCAAGAAACGGCAATCTTTATACCCCCTCCCCCTCGAACTTCTGTGGCCTGTTGCCCTAAGTATGAACCGACATGAAAATTCAGACAAACAAAAGAGCTCCTTCCCATCGTTAGGCACCTTGGGAAACTGCCACACATAATTCGGAAACTTGGAAAACTGCCACACATTCAAAATATTCCTCGGAGGAATAGCAATTTGTGCACGGCCTCTTAATGAAAATCGTGTGGCAGTTTTCCTGTATGGCGGTTTTCCGATGTGTGGCAGTTTTCTAAGTTGCTGAAAAACGTGTGGCAGTTTTCCTGTGTGGCAGTCTTCCTGTGTGGCGGTCTTCCTCCAACCAGTTTAGACAGGCATTCACACAGAATTTTTAAAAGAGATAAGTCTCTTCATTACCATCGTGCGGTGAGATTACAATGGAGTCAAGGAGAGCTTTACGTATGCGGCCGAGATGCCAAGTCTTAAATCTGCTGCCCTCGTAACCAGAGATCTCCAGCTCAAGGGTATCCTCCACTGATGGCAGGAAACAGGGAGATATTTTTCGACGGAGTCTTCGAATAAAGCCGAGCGTATACCATTTACGCAGGACTAAAGGAGTCCCAAGGAATCCGATGAGAAGGAGATTGCGAAGCCAAGCGGACGATAGAACGGACGGCTGGACAGGCCCCATCTTGCGAGCCCCAGGACGAAAATACGGGCCCACCTCTCACTAGGAAACATCAGGAACGGCGACCGTCAGGACTTCACCCATTCAGCGAGGACGAGTAAAGAGTCTTCCGCGACCTACGTTCAGATATCCCGGCAGTTCGAGGCCACGAAACGGAAGAAATGCTATTTAGCCGTGTGACCCTCCCCCGAGAGCGGAGTTTCCCGATCGACCCGTAGATAGGGGAGTGCCATCGGACCACCAGTTTCAAGGAACGGAGATCTAGGCCAGAAACATTTGTTCCGACGAGATGAAATTCGGCTCCCCACTTCCAGAGACCGAATCTAGAACCGAAGCCCCGCAGCTGATGTCGACAGCTGAAGTGCGAAGTAAAGTAAACTATAATTTCCTTGACAATGTACATATTCTAGTGACAAGCACATAAAATTTCTGAGATTTATTGTTCGGTGAAATTGCCGCACTTTCTCCAGACACTTAAACTTAATGTTTACTAAGAGTATTTTCATGATGAATTGTTGATAAACAACTGCCAGATAAGAGGCAGGGATTAAGAAGCGTTGAATAAAATTTATGTTCCTACATTAAACTGAAATTAAGCGCCAGCGATGGCACCCTAATAAGAATTTTGGTGTAACGAAATATAGTAGACACCTGCCGGAACGGGCAGAGGTGTAAAGGTAAACTAGTAAACTAATATGTGTATAAAATGGTTTGTAGAATATGTTAACGGCCTGATGCTAAGAAGCTATTGTAGTTCAATTGAAATGATATGTTAGGTGTTGATTAATGATATTTGCAAGGTTGAGCTTTTGGAAGGGTTTCACATTAGAATGGAAACTTAAATTATTATAAGGAATTGAAGCAAAGGGTATTTCTTAAACTTAATTTTTTCATTGTAGTATATTGTGTGTGTTTTATATATAAATATGTCAACAATTTGAGAAATGGGATTTGGGCAGTGAGTGGAATTTCAAGTGTTTAATATCAAGAGTATAGTGAGACAAAAGTTCAGCGAAAGTGCTATATTGAAGTATTAGAATTTTCATTTGAGAAAAAGCAATCTCTAAAGATTATTTAATTTGGTGTAGATTTCACATAAAGTAAATTTTAATTAAACGGTTCTTCATGCAAATTGTACTAGGTTAAGTTTTCTCACAATAAACAGTTGTTATTGTTATTTTATATCTCTGTTTTCTTTTAGAGAACTTTGATTTTTCAGTGTTTAATGATAAGGTTGTTTGACGTGGGTAGTCGAGAGAACAGGGAGTGTGGGATAACCTATCTAGTCCTAGCAGGGAATTTTGTCTTAAAATTCAAACCATTCAATCCTTTTCTTCTTTTTTTTTCCCAAATTTAATTTAATTTAGTTTTTAAAAATATTGCGGCATATGAGGGCGTACGTTTCGCGTGCACTCTCATATGAAAATACAACGCGCAGTCCGGCCGAAAATTTGTGTTGCCATCCTCGGAAGGAAACACAACTCTTTGGCTTACTTTCGACAATCCATTTTAAAAGTTATCATTATATCCCTCCTTACCCCACTCTGGGAAAGAGGGGTGGTAATAACTCGTCAGAGAAGGCAATCCTTTGCCAATCAGCGGAGTTCCAATTGCAAATGTAAGCTTTTCTGAAGATGGACCTTCGTTAGCATAGGTGCAGTGACCATCCGTCTGCATCGGAGCCCCATACGCAACAGGGTTCGCTGAACTGTCGTTTTAGACACACTTCCGGTAGCTCTGTTCATTTGGCCAGTGAGTTGCTCCACGATATCGTGTTGATCGGCCCTCATGCACCTTCGAAGCCGACGTTCACCTCTCACATCAATGGCACGTGGTGCTCCGCAGTTACCACTTCGCTTATTCTCAATGGTGACATTTCTCCAATCACGATAAACTTTAACCACAGCAGCACGCGAAAAGGTTCAAAAACTGCGCTGTTTCAGAAATACTGCCACCCTTGGCCCGAAAGCCGATAATAATCCCTTTGTGCAAATCTGACAAATCGCTCCTTTTATCCATGTAGGCTACGAGTGATATGTTTTCAGAATGTCTACAGCACACCTTATATACCCTCCAAGCCGACTCACGACACGTGCCTTCATTCATTGGTTACCCGCTGTTGACGTCAAAAGTAGGAGGTGGTTACAATAATATGACTCGACTGTGTATTTTTATCGGTTCCCCATATTTTGGGAGACATTTCCTCTGGAGTATTTTTATTTGCGTTTTTAATATTTTGGGCCACTCCCATAAAGTGGCGCTCGGTGCGCCACTGTTCACAGCACATACGTCACGATAGTGGTTCGTCCGCTTCTGGTCAAAAGCTCTTATACAAGTTAGTCACAGGAATTGTTCTAACATCACCCGAGTACAGAAAGGACAAGTTATTCTCTCCTACACTAGGCGACTACTGCTATAAGCAATAAATAAATAGACCCAATTTAATTACAGTTCCTAAAATTTGACGAATAACACTAGACAACCGCCTGGACACCTTAGTATGGCGAATATACTTTTATCGGTTACCAATATATCCGGTGAGACAAAAGTCGCTACAATACTTTTTATTCGGATATGCTGATCAAGAATATGAACTTAAAAATCGTGATTTATCTCTAGTTTTCAAGAAACGGGGAGGGTTAAGTGAGAGTGAATGGTTTGCACCGGAAGTCCGATATTTTTTTTTTTTTTTTTTTTTGATTGGAGGTTTAACAACAACCGTGAGCAACTCAATGGGCTATAAGCAGCCGCCCGTCCCTAATTTAGGGTCACTGGATCCAGGGAAGGGAAAGAGCCAATGTCGTAAGACAAACACAACGTTCATACCTTACAGATTCGAACCTGGACCCCTTTC
Organism: Macrothele yani; assembly: GCA_039090855.1. Taxonomy (NCBI): domain Eukaryota; kingdom Metazoa; phylum Arthropoda; class Arachnida; order Araneae; family Macrothelidae; genus Macrothele; species Macrothele yani. Next base: position 59,083,630 of record CM076989.1, on the reverse strand, counting down.
GGACGAATGACCAGAGGCCATCGCTTAGACCACTGCACCACTGGGTCAGAAGTCCGATATGTCGAGCGCGTGATTCCTCTCGAGACGGATGGCGTTGAGCGCAAATTAGAGGAAGCAATCTGTAGCAGTCATTGCAACCACATTTCCTTGTTGTTGTCATTTGCGTTCGGGATTCTGTGAGTGCAGACGTGTCATTCAAAATGCCTCGTGAATGTCTGAACAGTGATAATTTTGTCATATTTGTGGACAAATTTTACTTTACTATCACAAAGACGAACCATTACACCGATGATAAAGAAAGCTTACAGCCTTTATCTTGGTTGTGAGAGCGGTGACCAGGACCGGTATTGTGCCCCATACATATGTTGTCAATCCTGTGCAACGAATCTGTGCTGCTGGTTAAACTGAAAAGGACGGTCGATGTGTTTTGCAGTTCCAATGGTTATGGAGAGAACCGACAAACCATCTTAATGATTGTTAATTTTACGTGACTCCTCCAATTGGACATGGTATTTAAAAGATGAAAAAGCGGTTTTTTACTTATCCAAAATTTTCCATCTGCTATGCGCCCATTGCTTTACGAGGGAAGAACTGCCTGTTCTGGATTTACCAGATTCTTACACTCTATATGATGAAGAAGAAAGTAAGGCCAGTGAACATTCGTCATCTGTGAAAGCATCTACATCAAGAGATCCTGATTTCGTTCCTATTGAAGAGTTTGAAAGCCACATAAAACTACACAGAGCGAAACTGAATGATCTAGTAAGAGATCTGGAATTACCAAAAAGTAAAACAGAGCTGTTGGTGTCCATACTGCAGCAATGGAATCTTCTAATACACACATAGCACCGTGAATTGTTTGGCCGCTGTGGTATAAGGCTAACGCTCTCGGCTAGATATCGAGAGATTCGGGATTCGTTTCCCCGACGGCGGCCGAAAAACAGTTTTTCGGTTCCTGTGCGTTGCTTAACGTGGAAAGAGCGATGGATTTATTTATTCTTCTTAAAGAGAAAATGTGCACGTGTCTGTGTTTCCTGCTCAGCAAAAAGATCTGCTTCCGTTTTCCAAAGTGACAGATAACTTCATTTCTTGCGTTCATATAGTAGTTGTCTGATGGCAGCACTACAAATCGGCCACACAGACGACGATTGGAGATTATTTTTTAATTTGTCCAAGTAGAACTTAAACGCTGTGCTGCTCAGTAATGGTAAGGTTTTATTACCATCTGTTATACTCGGGTGTGCAATCCACATGAAAGAAACGTATAACTTGAAACAACTGTTACATATCATCAAGTATGGCAAGGGGCAGTTTTGTGGTGACCTGAAGGTCACTGCCATCTTGATGGGGCTATAGTAGGGTTACACAAAATTTTGCTGTTTAAAAAAATTGGCCCCACGACAATCACTTGAAACGGGAAAAAAGAATGTACTTAACAAACAGCTTGTAGAATCCAACACGATCTTGCTCCCTCCTCTCTACATCACACCCGAACTAATGAAGAATTTTGTAAAGGCCAGGGATCGAAAAGGGGAAAGAATTTTGTACCTTCATGATAAATTTTCAAGACATAGTGAGGCCAAAATCAAGGAAGGTGTATTTGTGGGTCCACAGAAACGTCAGTTCTTCTGCGGTAAGGGTTTTGATGATATCTTCACAAGTGATCAAAAGTTAGCTTAGAATGCTTTCCAACAAGTGGCCACTAACTTTCTAGGAAACAATAAGAATGACAATTACTTAGAGCTTGTAGAAACCCTCTTGCAGCGCTACGAGAGACTAGGGTGTAACATGTCATAGAAATTATACTTTTTACACTCTCATCTGGATTTCTTCCCGGCGGTACTGTCCGCGACGAGCACGGGGAATGGTTTCATCAGAACATTACTACCCTCGAAAGAAGGTACTCAGAAAAATGGAATGCAGCAATGCTAACAGATTATTGTTGGACCCTCGTGAGAGATGATGCAGAAACTCATTACAAGTGGCAGGCAAAGCGGCTTCGCTGTGAATCATTTCCTCTATGAAGATTATAATAGAGTATGTACACTATATTGACAAAAGTCACTGGAAACCCCTTCAAAAGCAAATGAACGGATCCGCTGCTTTGTTAAGATGCACGGTACAGCTGCAAACGGTATAAAAACAAGCTTGTAGCTGACCGTGATCATATCGCACTGTGAGGTTGAGTGAAAATGTCTCATCGGGAAAGAACTGACTTTGAGAAAGGAACGATTCCTGGGTGTTATATTAGTGGGTTGTCCCTAAGAGAAACCGGGAGGCGTTTAAACACACCCAAATCAACTGTTTTGGATGTACTGAATAAGTGGAAGACACATGGCGTGCCTGAAGCAGCAAAACGTACTGATAGACCAATGAAAATCAGTGATAGAGGACGTCGAAACCTCAGGAGATGTGACGTACCTTCCAGCAGGACGTACACGACATAAAGGCACATAGCAATCAGAATGAACGTCTGCGTAGGTCAGTTGGTAGAGCGACTTGTTCCGGAATAAGCGGACTCGGGTTCGAATCCCGTGTAGACCGAAAATGACGGAGAAATTTACTTCGTTATAGAGAGTCGTTACAGCTAATCGACGGAGTACTACCCAAGACCTGAGTGTACAGGTGAGTAAAAATGCTGGAACCTCGGTATGTACAAGTACCATTCGCAGAGAACTTCATTCCTTGGGTTACGCTTGTCGTGCGGCTGCTGTTGGCTTGATTTATTTTAAGAATTGTGGTAGACGCCAGCTAATCAGAAGAATCGTTTGCAGGTTCCTGTCGTTGGAGCAGGGAAGCAAATAAACGAGTAATTAAAAATTGAACACTAGGACAGATGTTTCCTTTTGCACATATCTTTATTCGTCAGATGGGGCGAAGAGGAAATATTGGAATAATAGTTGGTCAGATCGGATAGTAAATACTTCCAGCGGGAGTTGGATGTTATGGATGGCCTTCTCTACGCTTTTCCCGCCAAATCTGTTCCTATCTTATGTGGCTACAAGCCCACGTGAAAATCTCTTTCTACCTCGTCGTTTGTCTTCTTGCTTCCGAGCGAAATTCTTCCTACTTTTCCCTCGAGATCGCCATGAAAGCTCCTCTCTGTCTCATTCCCTTACGCGTTCTGTTCTTGACGTAAGAAGAAATTCTTAATTGTTTGGTCCTTTGTACCCGTCGGCTAGAGATTCTCGACGGCTGGGGAAAGAATGGGGCTATCCTTTTGTCCGTGGGAGAGGTCCGGCGAGAGCTCCGAAATGGGTCTGCGCTTGGCGCCTTTCTGACTGAGGAGGAAATTTCTCACTGTCGTTGGCCCACAAAATGATAACAGTTACAATTTAAATATGTTTGAATATTTCCATATAACACTGCTCATAAGCCTTTCATCTCCACTCGGAATACTGCTCGTCGTTTAGCATGGTGCAAAGAACATTTATCGTGAACTGTAGATCAATGGAAACGGGCCCCATGGACTGATGAATTCAGATACACGATCCATCAGTCTGATGGCCGTGTGTGGATATGGCGGCAACAAGGGAAACACTATTTACCACAGTGTACTGTTCCTACGGTCAAGTTGGGGGCTTTTTTTATTGAGGGTTTAACGACCACCGTGAGTAACTCAGTGGGCAATAAACAGTCGCCCGTCCCTAATTTAGGGTCACTGAATCCAGGGAAGAAAGACAGCTAGTGTTGTAAGTCAAACACAACATCCATGCCTTACCGAGATTCGAACCCGGGCATATCTCGGACGAATGATCAAAAGCCGTCGCTTAGACCAATGCGCCACCGGGGTGGCCGGCCAAGTTTGGAGTTGGTATGCACTCGTGTGGGGGGTGTTTTTCGTGCTATGGTCCCGGCCCATTGGTTATCGTGGACGAACCTGCTAGGCAGCACGTCTACCTTAATATTCTGGACAATTATGCCCTATAAATTCTGTGGCAATACTATGGAACCGAGCCTTGTTGGTACCAGCAGGATAATGCACCGAACCATAAAGCAAGGACGTGACGGCGTGGTTTGACGATAATTCCGTATCGTGTGTGGACTGGCCAGCACTGAGCCCTGATATTTATCCCATAGAGCACCTATGGGATGAATTAGAGCGCCGCATAAGAAGTTTGGAACCAAGGCCTACTGCTAAGCAACAGTTAGCGGCCGCATTATGTACTGCATGGAAGCGCATACCTATCGGTGTGTTCCAGAATCTTATCGAAAGCATGTTCCAAAGGGTCAGTGTATGCATGAAGCCTAAAGGTGGACCGGCACTGTACTAATTAATGTATGCCAATAAATGCTATGTTGTGTTTCTCTTCTAGGTATCCTGTGACTTTTGTCAATATTGTGTATATGCAAATGTGTAAAACTTGTTTTATAGAAATTTCAAAATCTAGAGATAATCTTGTGTTTTAACGGCCATTTTCATATTCAGTAGCACAAACAAACAAATGTAACTTGGGCTAATCTCAGATGCACGCAAAAAGTTAAAATTCACTGTCCAGTGTAATCCGTTATGGGAGATATAATTTGGAACACTCATAAAAACAAACTTTTTTTTCACATTGGGTAGTGTCTGATAATTAAACACAGCAATAGGACATCGCCGAATTTGACTGTAATTACTGTTTCACACGTGAATTAAATCACATCAAAAAACTTGAAAATTTCGCCGCCGTGGTGCTTGGAATCGAACCTGCATCTCCCGATTTACGTTCTTGCGCGCTATCCGTTGCACCAAGTTTTCTGATATGATTTAATTCACGTGTGAAACAGTAATTACAGTCAAATTCGGCGATGTCCGATTGCTGTGTTAGTTATCATGACGTATTTACCACGTATTATGAGAAGAATATTTCTTCAACTCTGTGTAGTGTCTTCTCTCTCCTGCTTTCTCTGTTTCTGTGTCTCTCTCTTTCTGTGGATCAAAGAGAGCGGCCAGAAGGAAAATCTCCCTTTGCGGTTTCAGCAAGGAAAAGCCCTGAACTTTTGCCTCTCTTTAGGTTCGACAGCAGCACTTTAAGATTCACGAGCACGTGTTGCCGGGAGGCACAAACTTTTCGTCGACTGCCAGGTCTTTCGCTTACATGAAGAGTATCTGTTTCAGTTTGTAGTTGTATCCGTATTTCACTGGGGCTTTTTCTTTTTTTTAGTTTCAAATGTATTTTGTGCCTCTTCAGCTTTTTCATGCAGTTCTTTGCCTTTAGCTTTTAAAGTGTGTTTACTCAAAACTCAGCGATCCCTCTCAGATCTTTTTGCAGCCGTAGCAGACGGTTTAAATTCTACGGCAGATTTCGCGTCTATTGTCTGGTGAGTAGAAAGAAAGTCTACCTTTCCCCAAAAAAACATCTTTCTTCTTCTTCTCCTCCACTTTTATTTACATTGAAGGCTCGTGCCCTCAGCACTTAATTCTGGTAGTCGAGACAAAGATGCAAACCCCTGGGATTTTCCCATGAACTGAGCATCATGATAGTGGAAGGCTATTAGGGAATTAACAACTTATAGTTACTTAAAAAGCATTTCTTGACAAACACATTGCCACATAGGAGTTAGCAAAATATGTTTATGGCAAAATATCCCAAGGAATGTAATGGCCAAAAACATTTGACTTCTTTTAAATAAGTGAATTCAAGAATTCCCGCAATAACGTGATTCTGCAGGACGAATTTCTACCATCTTAATTCTGAATTCTGGATTTTGATCTCTCTTTAGGCTCCTTCTAGCCACTATTGTGGAAACAAAAATTCACATTCTGGAGGGACCTTTGAAAATTGGTGACATGATAAGAAATGCTAAATTTTAACGTGTCAAGAAGCCTCAAAAAATCAGGATGTTTATGTGTGCAATAATGATATCAATTTAACGTTTTGGAATACCGTCTACAATACATTCTAAAAATTCCGTAGGAAGAAAATAAAATACAAACCGAGCGTTCGGCACATACTTATAGGATAACTGTTTTTCTACAAGCCTAATTAAATTGATAATTTTCTGTGATCAAACATTTGATAAGAATGTGAATTTTCAATATCATCCCATTGGTTCTATGGGGTTTCTTTTTAAAATGACAGACGGCACTACCATTGTGTTTGCTTCAATTATGGTAATAGATATTTGCCGAGCATTTATTTTTATATTTTATTTTCCTCCTAACCAAATTTTAGAATGAAAATGGCGTTGCGTGCTGTTAAATTAAAATTATTATTACACATATCCTGATTTTTCATGATTTCTCTGCTATACATTAAATTTTAGTGCATTCTTTATCGTGCGACCAATTTTCAAAGGTTTTTGTTCATTTGTTATTTTTTGAAATGTGAATTTTCGTTTCCACTATAGGTGAGAATAGGCCAGAAAAGTGTTGTCTTACTGGCTGCTCACGGAACAGAATTTTGCGGCACGCAAATGAAAAAGTAAACCAAATTTAATTTCTGATTGAAAAGAGATGGAATCAAATATGAAATGTTACATTGCATTATACCCCAACAAGCATTATGTGGGTCTTGACTGGGACTATCAAATGCAATGCACAGGGGAGTGAAATTAACGAATTTAATTAGTGGCGCAAACCGTGCTCTTAGAAATAAAAAATTCAAAGCATTTTTAGATGAACTGGACACCGAATATGGTGACATGCTTCTGCCCAATCGAATCTGTTGGTTGAATGCTAGTAAATGCTTAGTAACATTTTTTCAACTTTGAAAATAATTTTATCTCCTTTTATTGGAAGAAATAAAACGGGACGCTGAGCTAACTAAAAGTATTGTTACACTCCGGGGGCTGGCCTAATCAAACAAAAATAACATTGAAAGAATTTAGATTGGAAGCTTGCCGGACGATGGCCACGTCCAGGAAGTAGGCATTAGAATTTAGAAAAATAAATAAATTGTTCCGGGAATCTTTATCGACGAAGTCTTATTGGGGCGAGAGAATTATTAACCGAAGCTTATTAACCAATCGAGAACAAATTTAATTGACACTCAGAATAACACAATCGGATTCAGGTATTTGCACAGGACGACAGACATATTTAATCAATTAAACACACAATTAAAGATAAAACAAGACAAAGAAGACGTCAGTGCGGAATATTTTTCAGAAATTAGCAGCCTTGATTTTAGCTACAAGTTTGAAGATACTGTTTATCGTAGTTTATGAATACCAACTATTAAATGATTACTGACCGACTGTATTAGGCAATTCTTATTAGATTGGGTATGGTCAGTCAGGCACAGGCTTGAGTCCTCCCGCATGCAATCCTATTTATTATTCCTTAACCCGTGAAATAGATAAAACAAGATGGTACTGATTAAATAAGTGGATACGCCACGGATTAAATCAGTGGCGTATCTTGGGTCCAAGACCTGAGCTATCTCACCCGCCCCCAGCACTGTTTATTTTTTAAGTTGCGAAGTTTATTTTTCAGTTGTTAACTAATAGAAGTAACTTTTTTTCTTAATTTTAGGTACATGCTATTGCTATGCATAATACCAAATTATTATGAGGATTAGGATTTTAACACTTATTTGTATACATCAACTCCATTCTTCTGCTGTGCACTTTATCTGTACATGCACTCCATTTTTCTTTCCTTTTGGTGAAGTTGAGTGTTACTTTTTCATAAAAAGTTTCTTCCGAGTACTTTATCACATTTAAAAAGAATGTTTTTCTCTATTGACAAAACAGCCAATTTGCTCAAGTGTACATTCCCTTGCGTTTCCCTAAACTATAATATGTCTTGATTCTTTTTCATGCAGAAAAACTTCTTTCGGCAGTTGCAGTTGCTGATGGAAATTTTAATATCAGGTCTGCAAATTTTGACCAATTTATCAAATTTCATGTACACTGCTGGCCACCCAAAATGCAACACCAAGAAGGACATGAGATAGCAAAGCCAGATTTACTGGACACATAACAAAAGATACAAAGATAAACGATTGAGCTCACAGGCCCGTGCGACTTGCGGAACACGCAGACATCAATAGTTCTTGTGCCCCCCTCCATGGCTAGCAATAACGGCCGCTACACGCCGCGGCATCGAACGAAAGAGCTTTGGATGTAGGCTTGGGGTATGTCGGTCCTGGCTGCTTCCACACGTTGCCACAGTTCATCAGGCGTAAATGCGGGTGGTGCTTACCGGGCCACTCGGTTGCCGATCAGCGACCAGACGTGTTTAATGGGCGACATATCGGGAGAATAGGAGGGCCACGACAGCAATGACACCTTGTGGGCCGTGAAGAATTGTTGCACGATGCTTGCCACGTGCGGGCGCGCATTGTCCTGTTGAAACGTGGTCGCTGGCAGGTACTGCAGGTAAGGAAGGACTACAGGCGCCGAAACGTCGGAGATGTAGCAGTGGCTGTTGCGTGTACCGGCGATGCGCACCAGAGCGGTGCGGATGTCATATCCAATTGCGCCCCAAACCGTAACGCCAGGGGACGGACCGGTATGGCGATGCATAATGCAGGCGTCATATAGTCTCTCGCCACGGTGCCGCCACACTTGGATCCGACCATCGTGGTGTTGCAGGCAGAAGCGGGATTCGTCGGAGAAGACAAAGTCGTGCCGTTCCGTAGTCCAGGTGCGGTGTTCAATGGCCCACTGCCGCCGCACTTGCCGGTGGTGTAACGTCAATGGTAATCAGCGCCATGGGCGCCGTGCGACAAGTCCCCGCTCCTGCAGACGACGTCGAACGGTACGTGCTGACACAGGTTGTTGCGCAACACACCCTAATTTCTGCGCTAACATCCGTGATGTGGCGGTGCGAGCCGTCAATGCCCGCCGCACAACATGTCGGTTCTCTCGTTCGGTGGTGTGCGGCGGCTGCGGCAATCGCTCACGTCAGTACGTCCGTCCCTCCTGCACCCACTGAATCCATTATCACCTCACTGTGGCTGGATGTCATCCCACTCGGGCGCCGATGTCTCGGTGCGATAAACACCTGTCGCGATAAGCCCCTATTTGTCCTCTGTCGAACTCCGGAACGTGCTGGAATGACTGCCGAATTCTGAGACGAGGCATCAGCGCACAGGTCCGGCAGCACAACACACTTCCACTACTTATATCCCGCCTTCTGTTCACCCTTCTTATAGTGCTTCTCGGTGGCGTGCCGGGCGCACATGATTTGCATATGCTCTGCAATGCTAATCGTTTGCATGTCCTCTCGCGGGCGACGCATGCTGCGAATTTCAGGCCGATCGGATGCTTCCTTCTTGGTGTTGCATTTTGGGTGGCCAGCAGTGTGACTTGTAATGTCTCTTATCAATTTCTTTTTGTATTCATCAAGGAAATAATAAACACCTTCACACACACGCACGCGCAAGCTGTTCAGTTTTGAGTCGAACTGTGTCAAAATTTGAAGCATAGGGTTCTAGTTCTGATGATCAGGAAAGCTTTGACAATTTTTTTTCAAAACAATTCGAATCCAACAAGAACCACGAATTGAAGAGATAATATCAGGAATTTTAATTCATTGACATTTCACACAGCTGAGACAAATCTCGCGAAACACGGGCATTTACGGGCTGGAGCATGCAAGTGACGAAAGTAGTCAAAGTCTTCTCTTTTCTGAACGAACCGTTGCCTGAAGCAACAGCCCATTCACACTTCATCTGCTCTTCCATGTTGTCATAGAAACCCTAACCGGCGAGCGTATCCAAGGTCTTCGAATCACACAGCGAAGACTGGTAGAGCGACCGGTTGCTTCACGATGACACTATCACACTGGTAGAGCGACTAGGAGACGCGTTGGTCTTTGATCGCCGGACTCAATCTCTTAGTAAAAAGAAGTGAATCAGTATATATGTTTTATTTTTTGCAGCGAAACATCGACATAGCTTAATACCGTTGATAATTGACTTACTTTGTATATTTAATGGACTTTTATTTGTGCATATTCCGGGCTTCGCAGCTAGCCTAGCTAGCCTCGAATATACGACACTGGATTAAATCAAATTTAAGTTGTCACGCTGTAGCACAACACTGTATTGCACTGACACTAATTATGAGTTGATTTTTGTTGAAGGGCTAGAACCACAACACACACACACAACACATACACACTTGTTGCTTGCAGGCTGTTGACAATTTCTCGCCGATGTTCCTTTCCGCTCTCTACACGAACTGGGAAGGAGGGGAACACCGGGTCACTCCGCGCTCTTCTGTGGGTGCAACGAAAGGTTCAGAATACTTCTCCGTCTTGCAGTCCATTGACTTTCTCGAGCGCAGCAGCCTCTAACGAATCTGACTTCGGCACGGCGTCTCGCTGCTTGGGATAGTATGTCCTCCCGTCCAGGACTTTTCACAGCACCGTCTCTTTTCAGAATTATTTACGTACAGACAGTAAATCGTAGCATGGACGCTTTCACTTGCCACAGGTGAATATTCTCACCTTGCCTGATAGCAAATTACTGGCCACCAACAAGTTCCCCACAACGTCGCTCCAAACTTTGGTTTCTATTCGTTACTCTCCGTCTATACTTCCGTAGACGCAGACCAACTTCCCTTTCTAATCACAGTGTGGCTCAGTAGCATACTACCCGCCACTCACAGGCAATATACCTAGGTCCCCGGGATGCATTTCCCACAGTCGGGGTTTCTTTTCTGCCGACTTCACGCAGAGTCCTCTAGACCTGCAAAACCGAGTCTTCCTTCCTTCTCTCGAAGCTGTTTCAAGACTTGCTCGCTCCTACAATTTACAAGTGCCCAATTTATTACTTTTAAAAGGCGTTTAGAGCAGATACAAATGCAGAGATTGAGCACGACGTATTTGGGACGCTTATTTCTGTTACCCCTTTTAACCACAAATGCATAAACTAATTCCGAGATCCCTTTCTTCTGTCATTTACAAGTGGTTTTGTTTAGGACAGAGATGGGTACTAATGGCCACCGTGTCACGCCATTGTTTACTCCGCCAAGAGAGAATAGAGTTCTCTTCAGGACCTCCCGCAAACTGTGCTTTCGGGTTTCTGGGATTCTGTCTCCCCTCTTTTCAAGAGCTTAGTTTACTGCCCCGGAATGATGATTGCGTTTACCACCCAATACACTGACATTTTTTTCTCCCTTAATATTTCCTGTGCTAATATTTATTATTTATTATGATTTTCAGAAATGTTCTAATAATTATCCTGTTAATTACTTTACCACAATTTACACACATCTAATTTACATAATTAGTTCCCTCCTATGAACTTGGTTTATTTACACATATTTACACACTTGATTTGGAAGTTCCACCTTTGTGGCTAATTAACTAAACAACCCCCAAAATTATGCATCAGTATTAATGATGTAGCTTTTCTTAGCTCAGTGGCTTTCCTAGCTGATACCATGCAGCATTTCAATGCGTTCAGTTTCTCTGCAAGGGAAAGACCAAACTATATATAATGTTTACTGCCATATAGCTGGTTTTCGCAACACGCTGTTAGTGTTAAAATTAAATCTAGAACGAAACAGTTTGGCTCGCTTCGAATCCTTCAAGGAGCTTTTTGATGAAATGACAATACCTAGTGAAATTACAGATATATTTGTTCCTCAGTTACAAGCTCTTATTAGGAATTTTGATGACAGACTAAACAATATTGTAACCTACCGAGCATAACAACAATTTCAACGCTCGCCACCAATTTTTGTAACGTACTGAGCGTGATTTTACAAAAAGAAAAAAAAAGATTGAGTAGGTTCTCTCGCGAAGACTGCTTTAATGGGAGACGTGCACTCACTTAAATAAATTTTACTATTTCTAGAGCATCCACGAATCAACTGCGAGGACTGCCTGCACATAAATACACTTTAATTTAGAAACTCTTATTTCGTAATTTATGATGATGCATTAGGCCGAATCATGGCTATAAACAGGTCACTACGACCAAAACTAGAATTTCTGACATCACAGTGTCCAATCGTAAGTGTTTAGACAGTTAATCAAATATCTTGTAACAGGCATACTGTTTAGCTGTTTCTATCTTGATAGACCATAACCGCGAAGTAAACTACCGGCACTTAAAAATCAAAGAACTGTTACTTTCGATTTTTCTTACGAGTGTATAAGCACCTTCGTGCCGGCTCATTCAATACCCGACACCACGTAACTTGCTATCAAGTTGCGTAGGAAACGACTTCATGCCGTCTTTAAACACACACAGACGCACACACATTTTCACTGCCCTTGTTGCTGGAGTGTGGGGGTATCACTATAGATCCCAGTGTGATGTTCTCCCACGAAGAAGAAACAAACCGTCGGTTAACGGCGGCGCGACCCGAGATAGTGCTTGTCACTCAACCATGCAAGATCTCTCTTTGGTCCTCGGATGATTGGAACTTTTGGATGCAACGGGAAATAACTTCGACCCGTGGTCATTTGATGCTGGGATAGATTGTACTTGCGAACTCAACATGATGTGAAGTTGGCCATCTGCAACGTTTCCCCTGTGTTGTTGAAACAGGAAGACTTCGTCTACGCTCTGTTTTTTATTTATTTATTTTTTTTTTTTTTTTTTGAGCAGGAGTGCAGCTACTTTTTCTGCCGTGTATCGGGAAACAACTGATATTATTTCTTCCTCCCATTGATTTCAGCTAGCTCAACTGATCTGGAATTGCTTCCCCCTACCGTATACACTAGGACACAAGAACACTAGCAGCACTTAAAAATGCATTAGTCGGAGATTTGGTATTACAAATATACGACAATTACTTTGCCCAAATTGCAACCACTCCTGTACATCTGTCCTGCAAACGGCGTCCCCGACCCTTTGTTTAGTCTAGGCGTCTGATATCATTGTTTTCTTCGCCTTCGGGATTCCACACTCAGCGGCAAAGCCTTTTTTTTGGGTGGTCCCGTTTCCCTTTGAGACCTGTTTGTTCAAAAACCCAATCAGAGCCTACGCAATATTTAATCAATTGCTTAATCGGACTGATTAGCTACGCTCATTATATTCAAAATAATGAGGAAAAAATTCATAACAATATGATGAACTCAAATCTTTTCAGTAATCCCCTGAAAGTCGCCATTCAAAGTACGAGCATTTGTCATTTGTCAAGTGTTTGTCACGAGCATTTGTCATTCAAAGCATTTTTGTCAAGTGGAATTATGTTAACTTTAAGCAGATGAAATTATTATGCGGAGAAGACAATCAGAGACTGCAGGAATATTGCTTAAACTTTTCTTTTTGGTGACTTGCTTAATTTTATTTCAGTGTTTGGAAGTACAAGACATATGCGAGAGAGCATTTTCTGACATGAAATACCTAATACCTAAGAATTCAAAACACAGAAACAGTATGAATGACTCAGCTCTTGAACAATTACTTCGACTTTCTGTTGTCAAATTTGTAATTCCCAATGCTTTATTTACTATTTGGCTTAATATGGCGCCAGATGCACATCGCATTGCAGAGAATGTGTGTGACGTGAGAGCGTTACTTTGATCTTCTGCTCCGCAGAGAAAGGTTGTGAGATTTTGTGGCGAAAAGCTCGTTGAGCTTATACATGTCATTTTTGTGTAATAAAGAGTTGTGTTTTAAAATGTTATTGTGGTTAGTGATTGTAAAGAGTTGTGTTTTAAAATGTTATTGTGGTTAGTGATTGTAAAGAGTTGTGTTTTAAAATGTTATTGTGGTTAGTGATTGACGCAGAATAGTGGTTTGGATACATCGTAGCAATCGAGATGAAACAGGATTCCAGAAATAATATAATTTAATCACCCAAAGCCATCAATCAACCTACAACACTTTCAACAACAAGCATCGAAGTGGACATGCATCAATTTTTTTAAAATGATATTTATTTAATCACCCACGGGACACTCATTAAACGCATGTTTTTTGGTCAAATTTTAAATTTCAAAGTCCGGTACATACTAAGTGGAATTAAATCATGACAACAAACAATAAGGTTTACTAATTCCTGACACTGAGCGGTACTTAGGTTGGTGGTTTAATAATGAAAGTTGTTTTCGTAATACCGATGAAAGAAAACATGTGAGTCATAAAAGTAAATATTTGCTAAATATAGCTACGGCAATAATAAGTATTTCGACTATTTAACTTGCCCAAAACAGTATTTGTTTTTATTATTATTATTTATTATTCAGATTTACGCGAGAGTAAGAAACGACCCTGACACCGATGAAATGTAATGTAACTACGAAAATTCATCTACGCATGGACAAGCTAGAATTTGACCTCAAGATAGAAAGAAAAGATGAACAGCAAGTTCGTTAGTGATAGATGATTGGTAACTTTTAGTCTAAGATCTGTACAGGTTATACCCCATCGTGTTATACACCGTTTTAAAGCTCTCGTCAATATCAGGTAACCCTCCTCTCTTGAGGAGTCAAAAGGAAGCCAACTTTCAATACGACGCACCGTTTTCAGTAATTTTTTTGCAATGGTCTTTATCACATTTATCAAGGCGTTTTCGTAATTTACGCAGATTGCAATGAGATATTGCCACGTTTATGTAAAATGTGATGAAATAATGTTCTGAGATAGTTTACTAAAGTAAGATTTGAACAATGATGTTGACTACTTCATTTACCCATTTTCATTACATCGAATTTTTTTACTTCGGATTTCCTTTACTGCTGTCAGGAAATATGCATAGCATCAAAAATATGCATGTATTATTATGTATTATAGATCCATAATGGCTATGGCGTGACCATGTTTGTAGCTACAGTATTTTGAAATACATTAATACTTATTATGAATATTTTCTCTTCTGTACAGGTATGTAAAAGTTGTCAAATATTGTTTGACTCTTTGGCCTGCTAGTTTGCTTTTCATAATACTTATTTCGTGAAAAACGTCGTTGCTGCCTTCCCTAGCTTCAAAGAAATTTTCAATCTTCTGTGCACATAACAAAGCTACTGAATAAATTGGTGGCTATTCCGGATTGAACTCTTTGTCATTATTATCGTTCGCCGGCACATCGTTCCGAGCTGCTTCTATTATTTCACTAACAATGTCATCTGCACTTGGCAAAACCATCGATTTCAACATCGTCAAAGTAAGCATAATTTTCAAATTCAGCGACATCATTTCTAAGTTTTGCTGTGATGAAAGTAGGCCATGAATTTCCTTTTCTTCGGAGTTTCCGTCTTCCGAAATGTGCTCCTTTTTTTCATTCTTCGGAGTTTCCGTCTTCCGAAATGTGCTCCTTTTTTTTCATTTTTTTTTACGATGTACAATTTCGCTGCTAGAGAGCGTAGATGCAGATGATGTCAAATTCAAAAATACGTTTTATTCCACATATTTGCTTTTAAACATCCGATTGAAAAAATTATTTTGTCTTTCGATTCCATTTATATCGAAGAGTATGTCAGATATAGTTACTTTTTCAAATTACGCATAGATTTTCCGCTGGGTGGCGAAATGTGCAACCCAGCCTTACGGAAGCAATTTCTGATCCATATTTTTACCGATTACCGAACGAACAGTTTCAAGTACATTCGCATTTGATGTTGTTATTTTCGACCTTCTGTGTAAGCGCATCAAGAAAAATTGTCTTTAAAGTTACTCTTAAAGCTCGCTATGACTACATGGGTTGTATACAGAACGTCGATTTCTTTTTAGCAAAATTTCAATCTGGATGTTCGTGAATACTATGATGATGGGATGTGCTGAGGATATATATGTGTATAAGAAGCAGAATTTTTTCGCTTTTGTTTCCGAATTTTCTGTTCCAATTCAGAAACATGAATTTTAAAAATGTCCGAAGTCATCCAATTTTTTAGCACGTGTTTTGTAAAAAAAGATCGTGCTTATGTTACCGGTTTGTCCGTCCGTCTCTACCCACGATATCTCTGCAACTATTTGTCCGATTTGAAAAATTCTTTTTGTATTGGGAAGCTTGAAATATGCGAATGATGATCCTTTTTTTCATTTTTTTTTACGATGTACAATTTCGCTGCTAGAGAGCGTAGATGCAGATGATGTCAAATTCAAAAATACGTTTTATTCCACATATTTGCTTTTAAACATCCGATTGAAAAAATTATTTTGTCTTTCGATTCCATTTATATCGAAGAGTATGTCAGATATAGTTACTTTTTCAAATGACGCATAGATTTTCCGCTGGGTGGCGTAAAAGTAAATTATACTTTTCCCGATAACTCTTCTTCTAAAACTCCGATTTGAAAAATATTTTCTTCAGCGGATACATCTCCTGATGGAAAATATTTTGCATATGATTTAAAATTTTTGGTAAAGAATACTTTGGCCACCAGGGGTGTAAGTGTTAATTCTTGCTTCTTATGTATTTGCTATAAAATCTGAGCTTCTAAAATATCGATGCCACTCACATCGATAAATCTTTTCGGAATATTTTAAGAAGAAAATATTCCACAGTTTCTCCGCCATGGGAGGTAGATGTATATCTTATTTTTGTCAACATCTCTACTTCTAGGAGTCCGATTTGAAAAATTCCTTCTTTGTTGGATAGTGTTTTCAGTGTAACATGCTTTTCCTACAATCTCAAAATTTTCAAGTAATTCATGGACTTTCCGCTAGGAGGCGTAGAGGCAAATTGCGTTTCCCCTATATCTCTGTTTCTAAATCTTCGATTTAAAAAATTCTCTCTGCACCGGATACAGCTCCTGATGGGGAAATCCTTTGCACATAATTTCAAATTTTTGTAAGAAATGGTTTGGCCACCAGGTGGCGTAAGTCTTAATTTCCGCTTCTAATGTATTTGCAGCAAAATATAAAGCTTCTAAAATCTCGATTGAAAAAAGTAAAAAGTCTTTTGTTGACCGATACTACTCATGTCGACAAACCTTTTAGGAACATTTTTTTCTTGAAATAATGTATGGTTTCTACGCCAGGGGCGTAGATGTATATCTTACTTTTGTCAATATCTCTACTTATGGGAGTCCGATTTGAAAAACTCATTCTTTGTTGAATAGTGTTTACGATGCGAAATGTTTTTCCTATAAATTCAAAATTTTCAAGTTAATCATAAACTTTCCGCTAGGGGCACAAAGATAAATTGCGTTTTGCGCGTTATTTCTGCTTCTAGAACTCCGATTTGAAAAATTCTTCCTGTATCGCATACAAGACCTGATGGAAAATATTTTTCATATAATTTCTAATGTTTGGTAAAGAATGGTTTTGCCAGCAGAGGGCATAATTGTTCATTTCTGCTTCTGATGTATTTGTAGCAAAATCTGGGCTCCTGAAAACTCGACTAAATTTTTTTTTCTTGGACCAATACCGCTCATATGGAAAAACCTTTTGATAATACTTTCTTCCTAAAATAATACATGGTTTTCCCACCAGGGGACGTAAAGTCACATCTTATTTTTGTCGATATCTCTGTTTCTAAGAGTCCGATTTGAAATTTTTTTCTGTGTTGGAGAGCGCTTCCAGTGCGAAATGTTTCTTTTATAAATTCATGTTTTTCTTAACACACAAGTCTGCAACCAGAGGGCATAAGCTCACGATTCCGTTTACAGCAATATCTGAGGGATTAAAAACCCGATTGAAAAACTTCTTTCTTCCGTCAGATACTATTGTTTTCCATACCGGTTCCATTGACTTTGAATAGCTTTGATAAATTTAATTTGCGTCGGAACGGATTCAAAAGACGTGCTTATTACACCCGAAAATTCAGTGTAATCTTTCCTGTTTACTTTTGCCGTACTTGACCGGAAGTTAGTTCTGCGTTTTTAAAGCATCCTAGGTTTTTGACTTCCTGAAACTTCAGAGCCTCCTCTTGTCGAAGACAGACATATTAATGCACCCTAGCACTGTTAATCTATTTTTTAGAGGCATATCCTATGACGCACCTTCACCTTTATAATTCAGATGTTGGTGAGTAATATTAAAAAAAAACCCTCCTGTTTCGTCAGTATTATAAGTGTTGCCCGCGGTGTAGTAATCTTTTAGTTCATATCATCTTTAATATAACCAAACTGAAATATCTTCCACGATTGCAGCCTTTGCTTCGCCGCAACGTTTTTCAAAAGAAATGCAATGACTTTTCAGATCTTAAAGCTGTCAAGTCATCCGTTCGAACACACAACGTCTGAATTTCCAAAATATGTAGCAAATTTCTCTGCTTCAACTTTCGAGAGTAAGCCAATTGCAGGGGAATCAATATTACATTGAACAGAAAAATACTTTTAACAAAGCGTCATCTAAATCTTTTTCACATTTGTTCAGTGATTCAGTCACAAATGTTTTATTCTTAGAATGACTTTTCTCCCACAGCGTGGAAATATATTTACTGATGATGAAAGTTCAAATCTTTCGCATATTTTAAAAAAATGTTTTTTTCTTTTTAAACTCACAGTTAAACTCAACTTTGCCTTTCAAAGACAAAAGTCTTCGTTTTGACATTGGGTAACTCAAATCGCTCGAACTATTGCCCCTTCAAAGTGCCTCGTTTGTGCCGTGATTTATCCTACAGTGAACTCTGACTTGACAACAACCCATCCGAAAAGTACCGAGCTCTATTACCCTCTTTCTTTCTCCAGTTTTTGCAGCTAACAATGACATTTGACAGATAATGCGCAATCAAAACAGCTCCCTTATTCCTCTAGTATTTTCTCAGTGTGAGATGTGACCAAATAACAGATAATCATATCACCCCTCCTTTCGCAAGGCGTTTGGTTTCAAGCTGATCATCTGAACCAGTTTCCTAAGCAATTTCATCGTTCAAAGAATTTTTCTGTGAAATACAGTGTGCAAACGGCGAGTTCATCGACAACTGACGACTGAGGTATCTGAAATTTTCTCGTTCAATCCGAGAATCGGCCGTTATAAGCGGACTAAACGGCTGGTATTAAAGAGTTGTAACAAAGAATTTTTTTTTAATGTCCTTATTAAATGGGAGCTCGTTAAAACGCGTTCGATATGTATTTTAAATTTCATGCTATAAAAAACTGTGTAAAATCTTATCCTGATCAATGCCATTGAAAACGCGCCTTTTAAAGTTACAAAAGGAAAATGCTTAAATATGCATGAAGAAAGCAAACCGAACGCAACTTTTGAGAGATAAGTCAAACACTTGTCAGTATCATTTGTTCTAACTTTTGTGTATGCAGATATTAAAAGAAGTGAAAATTACAAAAAAAATCAAGGAAGTTAGAATAGCGTGCGTTAAAAATGAAAATACTTTCTATTTTTTCGTCCAGAAAGTTTTTTTTTGCATCAGTTCCCTTCCGGAAACACAATTTAACTCCGTTTTATATCTTAGTTTTAAATAAAACCATGAATATTAACACACAAATGAAAACAATTTGAAATATTCAGTGGTGAAATATTTCAGGTAGTTGACGTCGGTGCTTCATTAACCGAGTCGACTTTCATATATTTAGGCAATCTTTTCTGAGTTTTTTGAAGACAACGTTACTTTCAGATTTTTCTGTCGAAATTCACAAATTATAAATTTACAGCTACAATTTGTGGGTTGGTATTGTTTTTATGCTTCGAGCTACATCCCGAGTAAATAAATAACTATAAATAAGAATATCTTGCCGTGAGATAACTTTGCACCTTTTACAAATTGCGTATGTAAAAATATAAAAAAAATGGTAATGAGATGCGAGCGATAAAAAACAAGTTGCGAAGATGATTGCAATCGAATAAATAAGTAAGCATCACTCTCATTATTATACATATTTATTTACCTGCCCCTTTTTTTTGGATTTACATAACAGTTCTTATAATATTCACCCCATCTGATTAATACATTTTCATTAGTTCCTTGTCAAACACTCTCTGAGGAACTGAGACTTCACTGTGTTGTACGTTGAAAATGACATCAAAATGCCTTCAGAGCAAATTAAAATATCTCTTTCCAACGATTCTGGAAATCTAAGGAATAACAAGGATGCCTTTTTTTTTTGTTCGTAAGATATTGTTTTAACTTTCGACAAGCACTTTCATAACCTTTTCTAAATATATATTTTTTTATTAAAAACCGTTCTTTTCATAACATCATTGCTTACTTCTGCTCTACTCTAGTGGATGCTGACTTTTGTTCCATTACATACTGCTGCACACATATTTTTTTGTAGTCTGCTGTATACAAAGCAGGATATCGATGTACTCTCTTTTGCGTACAACAGCACGAGTTCGATGCAAACTAAAGGGCTTTCTAGGAGCGCTGAAATTGCAGGCTGGGAAGAGGAATAACTCGAAAAAATTGGTGATTTCACTGGAAGAGTAGAATTAGCAGTGCAGGCACTGAGCTAGATGAGACCTTTTTCAGTAGAAGGAAAAGTTAATAAAGACATATTCAGATGGTTTATACATTTCCCTGCGTTTGGGAAAGGAAAGATTGCCGAAAAGACCGTGAAATTCTGTGGTACCAGGTCCCAGACCAAAATTAGAACAAAAAAATATCCACGGAATTGCCGACTTCCTGTATTTTTTTGCGTGTCACATTCATTAAGGGTAAACTCTTGCTACGGCTATGCATGAAAATCGCAGAAATACTGCAGTTTGGAAGATGCTCGTAACGGCACACCTGGCGGCAGCTATCATCTACAGTCTTTCAGATAACTCGTTTTCTCCATTCTTACTTTCAATCGAACACTAACTGATGCTCGACGAGCGCGTACTGTCTCACGTGTTGAAGTGCGACATTTTTGTGACGAGAGGAGGTGTATCTAATAAAATATCCACCTCTGGTAGTTTTTTTGTTTGAAGGTTTAAAGACCACCGTAAGCAACTCGATGGGTCACCCATCCCTAATTTAGTACTGGTTCCAGGGAAAGGACAGAACCAATGCCATAAATTAAACACAACATCCATGTCTCACCAGGATTCGAATCCGGAGCCATCTCGGACGCATGGTCAGAAATCACAGCTCAGACCACTGCACTACCGGGGCTGCCCATCTCAGTGTACAAAGATGTGTGAATAGACACATATGTTCACATTCACACTAAAAAAACCTTTTGTAAAAAACAACAATTGAGAACAGTGTAAAATTTCTATCTAACAAACCCAAATGAAATAATAACGAGATAAAGTAGGGTGAAAAAGATAATAAATATTATTTTTCCCTCCTATTTCACCACGTTATCATTTCATTTGGGTTGAGATTTTACTGTTATCTCAAAGGTAGGAGGAATGCTGTGTTCATGCGACATAGTCTAATCATTCAGTATCTTAAATTCAAATTTGGGTGAAGCTTGAAATGACTTGTAAGATTTTTGTCTGCTAAAAGTTGCCTTCTGTTCAAAAATTAGTCCTGACAATGATCTGAATTTTGTTCAGTGTCGTGGGAATAACATTTCTTCTAGTTTCAGTCAACAGTCCTTAACATATTAAAATATGCTTGTTCATCAAGGCAAAGTAGACTGTTATGTCTTGAATTAAATTTGCTGGCTATGCTTTGCTTCTGGTAAACATTTCTTAAATCTACACTCTGACCATCTATTGCACTCGTAAACACATCTTTTGTCACGCGGAACACTGATTGTGTTTCCAACATCACTTTACGCTCAGTTCAAAAATATAATCAGAATATTTTCTATCATCCACAACGATTTGTGGGATAATGTTTTTTCAGTGTTCGTTTTTGAATTTTTAAGTATTATGTCAGCAAAAATAATGTACAGACCTCAAAAAAAAGAAAAAAAAAGAACCACCCTCCTTAACTTTTGAACCGTTTGTCGCATGTAAACAAGTAAGGTACCGTTGGAAAGCCCTTGAAGGGAACTATCATGTGGTGTAAATTAAGCTAATTAACACGCCAACTAGCTCTCTATCTCCAAATTTTTCCATATAAGAGGTATGTTATTTTACACGCATTCTATTCAGCACATAATAAAACAAACCCTTAAATTTCAAATTTCATACGAATCGACCACTAAATACGTGTACAGTGAGCTACGGAAGATAGATGCTCTAATGTTAAACTGCGAAAATTGTTTTTGACTTGTATCATTTAATCAAGAACAGATACAGTGATTCAGAGTTGCAACAGTAAAACACAAAGAGGCCCAGGTAATATGAACTGCTATACAAGAACAGAACTGTTATATTAAGGGAATTCAATTATAAATTATGAAATATGATCTTAAAAAACAATGAATATGACCATATCAGATAAACAGTCCATGGGATGGAAAATATATTTAAACATCTAAATCCAAATTTACAGCGTGTTAGCATAAAACCTTGCTGATATATAAGCAAAAACTTACATTCATTAAATGGGACGTGCATAAAAAAACGTATTTTCTTCTACTTACTGTAAAACGGTTTACCTCGCAATACTTATAAGCACTTAGAAGAAAGTGTTTCTGCGTGACATTGTTTGATACTGAGGCTGTATTAATACGAGGCAGAGACAATGGGATTGAGGAAATCTAATGCGTAATTGCAACTTTTAATGATGAACATCATAAGTTAATAATTTTGAACGAAAATAACTGAACTTACGACGCCGTTCCTGCAGTTACATATTTATTTTTTTCTATTGGTTACATAGCTGACTCCTGTATTTTGTTTAATTCGAAAACGGAAACGAAAAGTACGTTCCATAAAACAAAAGTTTCGTATAAATGTGTTTTCCGTATATTACTTACATAAATACCTTTACAGCTTCGTCAAATTATGAAACTGCGGTCATGCAAATGAAAACTGCAAATTGTTTCCTGCATGCGCGAGTGAATCCGTGTGCCTGATTTCTTTTATATTGCAGATTTGCTCTTGTATACATTCCGTCTCGAATTTCGGTGTAATCAACATGTATTTGCTTATTTTTCCGATTTATTGATATTTTCCATTGTAGTTATACTGCTTAAACTGTCTGCAACATACGAAACGGAACTGCCTTTCTCTGCAATACAGAAGCCGAATATACGTGTGCAGCTTTAATCTGCACGCAAATCGCCTCTTCGTCATTAGACGGTTTCGACTATCGGTTAAGAAAATAACCGTAACCAGTAGCGTTTGGAGCATTAAGCTTACTTAGTGAAGTTTAATACGGATCTAACTGCATTTACATTCTTTCTTCAAATATAAATAAAACAATAACTAGTAAAACAATAATTTTATTCTGCGAAAAAAATTCCGTTATATTCTGAGAATTCCGTAGTTTTAGGAAAAAGAAAGTTCCCAAATCATGTATCTTCAGCATGTGCATGAAATAATAAAAACACACTGTTACCTACTTTATTGGAACTCTCAATTTTTAGACTTAAATGAGAAAAGAAACTGGTTTGACAATCTAAAATAAAAATTTTAGGTTCGCAAGGGAAATCTTAAAATTAAATTTCATACGACATTATTCTTGTCGGGTGTTCGAATCTCGGACCTGCCGGCAAATTAGTCTGCGGTTTTTTCGGAGTTTTCCACAGTCTCCCTGGGCTTGGGGACGCCAAAGCGTAGATGATTCCCTGTCAAGTCGGTCCTGGATGCACTTTGTCTGTTTCTCCTTATGCTGGCAATAGCGGAAAAATTATTTCCCAAGTCGTCACGTCAACGTGGAAAATTAGACAATTACCCTCCTGAATAAAGAATTGGGAGATACCTATAGCCAGAAGTGGCTATAAAAAGGGTTAACAGAAAGACAGACAGACGATAAAATTCTAAATGTAAAATTCTATATTTCGTTCATGAACGACAAAGTGGAACTAAAATTCCTGATCTAACTCTTTCCTGTTTCAAAAGAGTTGATCGCGTGACGTTAATCGTGTGACGTTAATCGTGTGACGTAGTGCATCTCTGACGACATGTCAGAATGATTTAGATGAAATGGCGTCACGCCAGCAGCTGTTGAAAATCGGTTCTTGTTACTATAACAGCAAAGCAAAGTGGTATACGCGTCCGCTGTGGGCGACAACATGGGACAAACGTTCATACTTTCGAACAAAGAAAATTATATTGTTTTCAGTTGGCACGTGGAATTAATATATGAGAGGCGCAAATTTAAATTACAAGACATTGCTGTTCCCATTAATTCGTATCTTAAGCACGATAACTATGAAAGAAAAGTGAGTTTTCGAGGTGGAAATAACAAATCATTTCAAATAGATCGCACACTTTCGTAGCATTTTGCGAAAGTCATTTCCAAAAATAGGGTGATCATTGTGTTCCTCATATGTTGCCAAAGTGTTCCGAATGTGTATCAACCTGTTCCGCATACGTTATCGAAGTTCTTTCTACAATAAAATGTTTTATGACAGAAGATACTAGTATTTTTACATAACATATTCGGGACACTTCGTGGCAAAAGCATGGAATACTACAAATTTTGAAGATGACAATCCGATTTTTGGCGTAAATGTGACAAGGATGGTAAGTCAGATAATATTTGAAAACTTGAAAATTTTCATTGTAGCACACTGCGAATATATTTTCCGGAATTACTTTCTCGATGTGTTCCGAATGAGTTGTCAACCTTTTCTCAAAGTGTTTCACTGGGAATACTTTGATATGCTATATATTCCGAAATGCCACGGACGGCTAGAAAATAAATCTTGAAATATGGCATGGCTCAAGCATCTGCATCATTTTAACTGTACTAATGTCCTGATTTACTTAAATAGTGGGTTTTGGATTTGTGAAACTTGACTTCAAACATGTCATATGTATTTTGGTGCACACAGACATTAATCTGTATCCATTCAGTAGGTTAACAGAAGCGCCAATCCTTATATATTCCATGGCGTATATATGAGTTCACGACTTTAATCATTGTGACAAAGAACCGTTTCACGGTTCGGCGTATCAGAGTAGAGCAAAACTATATTTGCCGGTTTATTTTATTATGTCGAACGGTTCGAAACCAGCCCCTGCCCTAATTTGGACCGTTTGAACTCCATGTTCATGTGTGGCTGTACCCGACTCGGACGTGGACTTTTCAGCTGGTTCTCGTAATACGTGACCAATGACAAGCAGCATAGAGCTTTATATGCATTTCCAATTATATTTGATATTTACGTCCACGTTTTTTACATTTGTGCCTTCCAAATATTTGAAGTAAAAGGAACGGTGACTCGAATTTTCTGTTGTAATGATCACATTTTTTGAACCGTTTCTGATGCGAATTAAATTTTTCAAAGTTATTCAACCAGTTAGAAAATATCAACCGGATTTTTACAATCAATAAAAAAAACAGAAATAGAAACAGCTACATTTCTTCTAACAGTGTCTTAAACGTACGTTACAAAAATAATAGCAAATATCGCAAAAAAAAAAAAATTCTCATGGCAGAAGGATATCGGAGACAAACAGGTTTTCAAATCTAACAGTTAAGAGAGCAAATATACAAAAAAAAAACCATGATATAACTCTACGCCTTCTAGCTCAAGAATTTTACATAATAGGAAAATTGAAAGTAGGCTTAAAATATTCTTCATAGAAAAACTTTTCAAATTTTCAAAACGTCTCCCACAAGCAGAGGTAGCGATTTAACACCACCTAGCGGAAAATCTGTGCATTATTTAAACAATATAATGTTTCACATCACTATTGTCGAGAATGACCTACAGTAAATAAAGTAATTTCTCAATAGGGTTTTTAAAATCGAATATACAGCTGCAAACAGAAGTACACAAGCACCACCTAGCGACAGAACTTTAACTATAAAACTCCTCAAATAGTAGCCTAAAGTGTTCCACAAGATAAATGGCATCGATGTTGAACGAATTTTTAAATCGCACATTTAAAAGCAGAGATATTAAGAAAAACATTGATGTGCCCTTGCGGCGAAATGTTTCATTATTTTGGTAAGAAAATACGCTCACAGAGTTTGCACATTTAGTAGTATTTGACCGAAGAAAGAAGTTTTTCAATCGGGGTTTTAGTCCCTCAAATATTGTTATAAACGGAAATGTGAGCTTACGCCCTTTCGTGGCAGATTTCATCGTCATAAAAATTTTTAAATTACATGAGAAACATTTCGCAGCGGATATGCTCTCGAACAAAAAAAGAATTTCTAACATCGGATTCTTAGGAGTTTTTACGAGCAGAGATATCAACAAAAATAAGATATGCGTCTACGCTTCCTGGCGGAAAAGCTGTACATTATTGTAAGAAGCGAGTATTCTGAAAATGTTTCCCAAAGATAGCGAAATGGGTCCAGAAAAGAATTTTTTCAATCGAGTTTTCAGGAGCTCAGATTTAGATTCAAATGCATCAGAAGCAGAAATAAACACCTACGTCCCCTGGTGGCCAAACGATTCTTTACCAAATATAAGAAATTATATGCAAACATTTTCCATCAGTAGCTGTATATGGTACAGGAATAATTTTTCAAATTGGAGTTTTAGGAGCAGAGATATCTGGGAAAACGCAATTTACCTTTACACTCCCTAACGGAAAGTCTATGAATTACTTCAAAATTTTGGAATTATATGAAAAACATTTCGCATCAGAAACTATGCGTAACAAGAAAGGAACTTTTCAATTAGGATTCTTATATAGAAGCAGAGATATTAACAAAAATATGACATACTTCTACGCTCCCTGGCGGAGAAACCATGCGTTGTTTTAAGAAGAAAAAATTCTGAAAACATTTATCGACGTGAGTAGTATCGGTCCAGGAACGAACTTTTTCAACCCAGATTTTAAAAGCTCAGATTTTGCTGCAAATACATCAGAAGCGGGTGAAACGGTGGCCAACCGTTCTTCACCAAAAATTAGAAATTATGTGCAAAAGATTTCCCATTAGGAGCTGTATCCACTGAAGAAAGAATTTCTCAAATCGGAGTTTTAGAAGTACAGATATCGGAGAAAACACAATTTACTTTTACGCCCCCTTGCATAAACTCTGTGCGTAACTTGAAAGAGTGACTATACCTGAAATGCTTTTCGGCATAAATGGAATCGAAAGGTAAAATATTTTTTTCAATCGGATATTTAGAAGCAAATATACGTAATAAAATATGTTTCGATTTCGATATACTCTAGCGGTGAAATTGCACATCGTAAAGAAAACCGAAAATAAAACAAAAAAAAAGAAATAAAGGATCATTATTCGCACATTTTAAGCTTCCCAATGCAAAAAGGATTTTTTCAAATCGGACTAATAGTTGCAAAGATATGGTGTCCTCAAACGGACGGACGTACAAACCAATAACACAAATACGATCTTTTTTTTACAAAAGACGTTCTAAAAAGTCGGATTTCGTGGTTCTGCTTGAGTTTTCTATTATGAAACAACTTTCCAGTAATACGCGAATGCTCAGAGCCTAGAGAAAGTGTACTGATCGGAAACAAGAATATTCAAAACAAATTTCAGCTTGCATAGATTCGTGTTTTTCATTATTAGAAAAATGCATACTGTTTATTCTAACATTAATTCAAGTCATTAGCACGAATAAATGAAGATTTTATAAAGGAAACGGCAAGAGTAAATGAACTCCGTCCCTGGGCCTTTGCTCGTCTGTACTCTGCATTCAAATTGTCGGAGGTTCGCGCAAAACGCAGACTTTCCAGCATTATCACTCTTCTTGCAGGGAAGGAAACATTCCAGGAGAGTTTTCCAGATGTAGATATATGGATGCCCCCTCTAACTTTATTTGCAAATATCTTCGTTATTAATCATCCGATTTGGACGATTTTTAAGATTTAGGAGATTTTCCATGTGCTAAATAGAATGCGTATAACATGACGTACTCCTTATGTGGAAAAATGCGGAGATAGTGAGCTAATTAATATGTTAATTAGCTTAATTAGCATTTTTCTTCATATCACGTGATAGTTCCCGTTCGAGTGCTTTCCAACGGTACCTTTCTTGTTTGTCTGCGGGAAATGGTTCGAAAGTTAAGGGGGTTGGCTCGTGTTTTTTTTTTTTTTTTTAAGGGGGTTGGCTCGTGTTTTTTTTGTTTTGTTTTTGAGGTCTGTACATAAAACATGGTTTTAAACTATCGTTGGTTGTACTTCATTTCAAACATAATTTGAGAAAAAACAGTCTATCACCTTTGAGAAAAAACAGTCTATCATTGTAAGTGCACTATTGTATGTGTTTAGCCACAGTCAGAGATGACTCGTGCCGTGACGCCTCACGAGAGGACATGAATCATCTCGTTCTCCCATTGGTGAGCTGGCCTTCAGTATGTAATCATTGCGAGTGCTGTGTTATCTGTTTGAAGTGAATAGTAACTTGTGTAATAGTGCTGTGATTTAAGTGGTGTAATTATGCCAAGGAAATGTATAAATCATCTTGATGCGTTCTGTTATGTTACGTGTATGGTAAGAAAACTTCAAAGCTCGGGAGGCAAAACTTTACTCTATTAATTAAAAAGTGTTATGAGCTTTATTTTGGTTGTAAAGTGGGTGACTATTAGATAATAGTTGGGTCGCTCATATCTGTAGTGTAAGATATGTTAAGCTTCTCACGGGATGGGTGAATGGTTCTTGCCATATGTCTGTTCAGTTCCAATTGTTTAGAAGGAACCAAAAGACCAATATTCAAACCGTTATTTCTATTTGGCAAACATAACAAGGATCACATCTATGTCCAAATACACTCTGAAAAATGTTAATTTGCCTTCTGTAAGGAGGGCTGTTCATCACATAGAAGATTTTCCTGCCCCACAACTTCCAAATACTATGATATTAAGTGATAATGACTCAGGCACTAATGGCATTCATCCAAAACAAAAAGAAAACGTTCATCATGATCCTAATTTTGAAGCAAGTACTTCATCATGTGAATCTTATTTATCAACACAGGAAGACCTTAATGTCTTGGTGCGGTATTTAAATTTGTCTAAAAAGCAAGCTGAAATTTCAGGAGGATCAGGTTAAGAGGGTGGAATCTTTTCCACTGAGACATTAAAGTATATATTTTTTGCAATTGTCACGTTGAATTGAATTTGTTTTCACAAGAAAAAATTTAGCATTTTGTGATGATATTTGCTCTGCAGTGGGAACTCTGAGTCATGAACATGATACAATAGAGTGGCGCTTGGTCATTAACTCCTCTAAAGTTAGCTCGAAAGCTGTGCTTCTTCACAACGGAAATAAATATTCGCTGGTGCCAATAGCCCACACTGCTGACATAAAACAGTCACATGAAAATATGAAACAATTTTTGGAAAAAATCCAGTATGAAAAATAGGCTTCTAACATCTGTGGCAATTTGCAAATCATTGCTCTTTTGTATGGTTTTGCAGTTGATACACAAAAGTTTGCTGTTTCCTGCGTGAGTGGAATCGTGAAGACAGAAGTCATTGAACGAGAAAGGACTGGCCAAAATGTTAGTCATTAACTCCAGGAAAGAAAATGACATAGATCTTCCACTGATTAACGCCGAAAATGTTTACTGAACACCTTTTACACATTAAACTACGGATTATGGAAAACTTTGTCAAGACAATGGACCAAAATAATGCTGATTTTCGACATTTAAAAGAAAATTTCCTTAGGATTAGTGACGCGAAAATGAAGGAAGGGATTTACAAGTTGAAAAATTTGACAAGTTGAGCCAAGTTGAAAAATCAGCTTGGAAATCTCTCAAAAGTGTTATTTAAAACTTTTTGGGAAATTTTAAGGCAGAAAACTATAATAGTTCAGTGCGTGAGCGCTTGGAATTACACAAAGCTGAGGAATATAAGTGTCCCTGAAAATCAGTTTCCTGGACTCTCACTTGAATTTCTTTTCTGAGAATCTAGGCGCTGTCAGCGACGGCGATGGATCACTTTGTCCGTGTTCATTTCGTCCAACGTTCACTAGTTTCGTCCAACGTTCACTTTGTCCACTATTCACTTCGTCCACTGTTCACTTCGTACACCGTTTACTTTGTCCACAATCATTTCGTCCTCAGAATGAATGGAATACCGTAGAAATTTTCTGTTTTCATGGAATTTTTGTTATAGGCAGAAGAAGAGGTCAGCGGACATTGCTCGCATGCGATTGTTTTCCTACCTGAGTTTCTCGATTAAAATATAACGATTTTAAATGTTATTTAAAGTAAAGCAAAGAACTTAACTTTGAAGAGTTTTTTAACTCTTTTGTGTGGTACGATGTCAATCTTTACAGCATGACTCACGCCATGTTCGGGAAAAGAATATAAGGTGGGATTTTTTAAAAACGCTGCACTTTTACTTATGCACTAAATATTCACTCAACATGTCAAGTTATTAATATTACTTTTTTACTTAGGAACAAAATACTTATTATTATGCCTCATACGTAGGCCCTTTTGACAGTTTTATTCTGCCGATGTCATATTCAAAACGTTTACGTATCAATTCAAGGTAATCATATTGTGGTTTTGCTGAGGCACGAAATATTAATACTTACATCATTGAAAGTGTGGGATGTTCAGAGCGGTTTTATGCCTGGTAAAGGCTGCACTAACCAGATTTTTGCATTACGCATGATGATTGAAAAGTATCTGGCTGTTGGGAAGAAAGTTTTTACTGCTTTCATAGATTTAGAGAAAGCTTACGACCGAGTGAATACGACACTTTTGTGGAAGGTATTGAATGAATATGGTGTTACTGGGAATCTACTTAATAATGTAAAAGCCATGTATGGTGGTAGTAGAGCTTGTGTACGAGTGAATGGTGTTTTATCAAAATGGTTTTCCATTGGTGCAGGAGTTAGACAAGGTTGTGTAATGTCACCATCTGCTTATAGCCCATTGAGTTGCTCACGGCGGTCGTTAAAACTCCTCCAATGTCCCCATGGCTCTTTAATATATTTATGGAAGCATGCATGCGTGACTCCAAAATAGATCATAGTGGTTTATGTCTTGGTGATATCCGTGTGTGCAGATTGCTGTATGCTGATGATACTGTCCAGTTGGCAGAGAGCAAAAGTGAGTTGCAGAGTATGTTGACTCGGATGCACGAAGTTTGCATGAAATTCAAACTGAGTATAAATAAGGGAAAAACCAAAGTTATGGTGTTTGAGAGAGGAATGGGTAGCACTGAATGTAATGTAAGTATAAATGGCACTGTGATTGACCAGGTGAGTGAGTTTGTGTATTTAGGAAGCATGTTTGACAGAGAGAACAAGTTGGATGGTGAAATCAGTAGGCGAGTGAATTCTTCTTTGAAAGTCATAGCTGCTCTGGGAGGTTTTCACAGGAATGATGGGTTCTCTAGAGAGTCCCGCATGGCTGTGTATAAAACAGTAATTGTCCCTAGTCTGATGTATGGCAGTGAAACCTGGGTACTGCAGAAGAAGCATAGGAGTCGTTTGTGTGCTGGTGAAATGCGTTACTTACGTGGGGTTTGTGGCAAGACACGATCTGATTGTGTGAGGATTGAAGATGTATTGCAGTTGTGTGATGTAAAACAAAATGTTGTTAGCAAGTTGGAGACCAATATGCTTCGGTGGTTTGGCTATGTTGAAAGAATAAGTGATGAAATGCTTACTAAGAAAATGTTTTCAGCCCAAGTGGCAGGAAGGAAAGGCAGAGGAAGGCCAAGGAAGACATGGGTGGATCAGATTCAGGAGTGTCTGCATGAGAAAAAGATTATGAGTATGAAGTATAAAAGATCTTGTGTACGGCGTGTAATGGATATCAGTGAAGCACGAGTTGTGTGTCAAGATCGCTGTAAATGGCGAAGTTTGATACGACAACAATAAGTAAAAATATCTGGAAGTTTGTATTTCTTTTTGGAGCTAACCTCTGAATATCAGAGAACAGCTTAGTGATATGTATGTATGTATGTATGTACGAAATATTAATTCATAATCCCTAGGCCTAGGCCTTTTTCACAGTTTTTATTCTAATTACGTCATATTCGTAACATTTACATATTAAATCAAGGTAATAAATTTGCGCATTTGCTCAGGCACTAAATATTATTTCATAGGTCCAGACCTTTTTTACAGTATTTATTCTACGGATGTCATATTCATAATTGTTACGTATCAAGTCAAGGTAATAAAACTGCGCTTTGCTCAGGCAGTAAATATTATTTAATAGGCCCTAGGCCTAGGATTTTTTCATCATGTGATATTCCTAACGTTTACGTATCAACTCAAGTTAATAATACTGCGCTTTCACTTTGGCACTAAATATTATTTCATAGGCTCCCAGGCCTAGGCTTTTTTACAGTATTAATTCTACGGATGTCATATTCATAACGTTTACATAACATAAAAATTTAGTAATATTGCGCTTTTACTTAGACACTAAATATTAATTCAAATAATAATTCAAAGGCCTTAGGCCTAAGACCTTTAAACTGTGTTTATTATACAGATGTTTTAGGCCCTCGTAATTAATATTTTATGCCTAAGTAAAAGATCAATATTAATAACTTGGCATGTTATGCAAATGCCACGAATATTTAGTGTAATGGATTGAAAACTGTTTAAAAGGCCTAGAGCCTACTAATTAATGTTTGGTGCCAAAGTAAAGGCGCAACATTAATAAGTTGACTTCATATGTAAGTGTTATGAATATAACATGGTTAGAATAAAAACTGTGAAAAAAGGCCTAGGCCTTGGCCTATAAAATAATAATTAGTGCCTCAGCAAAAGTGCAATATTATTACCTTGATTTGATATGTAAATGTTACGAATATGACGTGATTAGAATAAAAACTGTGAAAAAAACCTAGGCATATGAAATAACATTTAGTGCCTGAGCAAATGCGCAAAATTATTACCTTGATTTGAAATGTAAATGTTATAATATGACGTGATTAGAATAAAAACTGTGAAAAAGGCCTAGGTCTAGGGATTATGAATTAATATTAAGTGCCTCAGCAAAAGTACAATATGATTACCTTGAGTTGATACGTAAACGTTTTGAATATGACATCGACAGAATAAAACTGCCAAAAGGGCCTACGCATGAAGCACAGTACTTAGTATTTAGTGCCTAAGTAAAAGAGAAATATTAATAACTTGACATGTTATGCAAATATTTAGTGCCTAAGTAAAAGTGCTGTGTTTTTAAAAATCCCACCTTATAGTCATTTTCTGAACCAGCGTGAGACATGCTGTAGTTATTGACATCGTACCACACAAAAGGGTTAAAAAACTCTTCAAAGTTCCTTGTTTTACTTTAAATAACATTTGAAATCGTTATATTTTAATCGAGAAACTCAGGCAGGAAAAAAATCGCTAGCCAGCAATGTCCGCTGAAATTTTCTTCTGCCTATAACAAAAATTCTATGAAAACAGAAAATTCCTACTGCATTCCATTCATTCTGAGGACGAAATGAATGTGGACAAAGTGAAGGGAGGACGAAATGAACAGTGGACTAAGTAAACAGCGGACGAAAGGGGACAGTGGACAAAGTGAACGTTGGACGAAATGAAATGGACCAAGTGAACATGAACGAAATGAACACGGGCGAATAGGAAACCCTCCGTGACGAATGGCGAGAGGTTTTGAGCACAGGAAAGAGGTATCAGGACAAATGGAGTCTCAGTATGCTGGCTTACTGCTGCTGGACACTCAAGAGAGAGAGACAGACGTTCCACAAGCAAAATACACTGGAAGGTCATCAATTTTTACTTTTTCGGAAATTTATTTATGGTTTACAAGTGTATGTAAATACACGGTTTGTATATCGTGATGAAAAAAAAATCAAAATAATATCATATTCCAATTCAGCAAGAAAAATGATATTAAAATAACATATTTTTAGCACGTCTTTTGTAAAAAAAGATCGTGCTTATGTTTTTGGTTTGTCCGTCCATCCGTCCGTCAGTCCGTCTGTCAGTCCATCTATCAGTCCGTCTGTCAGTCCATCTATCAGTCCGTCCGTCCGTCAGTTGGTCCTGCCATCCGTCTGTACCCACGATACCTCTGGAACTATTAGTCAATTGGAAAAATTCTTTTTGCATTGGGAAGCTTGAAATATGAGAATGATGATCCTTTATTTCGTTTTTTTTTTTACGATGTACAATTTCGCCGCTAGAGGGCGTAAATGTAGATGATGTCGAATTCAAAAATACGTTTTATTCCACATATTTGCTTCTAAACATCCGACTGAAAAAAATTATTTTATCTTTCGATTCCATTTATGTCGAAGAGTATTTTAGATATAGTTACTTTTTCAAATTACGCATAGATTTTCCGCTAGGGGGCGTAAAAGTAAATTACATTTTTCCCGATAACTCTTCTTCTAAAGCTCCGATTTGAAAAACATTTTCTTCAGCAGATACACCTCCTGATGGAATATCTTTTGAACATAATTTCTAATTTTTGGTAATAAATACTTTGGCCACCAGGGGGCGTAAGTGTTAATTTTTTGCTTCTGATGTATTTGCCATAAAATCGGAGCATCTAAAATGTTGATTGAAAAGAATATTTCGAGGACTGATGCAACTCACATCGATAAACCTTTTCGGAATATTTTCTTCTTAAAATATTCCACAGTTTCTCCGCTACGGGGCGTAGATGCACATCTTATTTTTGTCAAGATCTCTACTTCTAGGAGTCCGATTTGAAAAACTCCTTCTTTGTTGGATAGGGTTTTCAGTGTGACATGTTTTTCATATAATTTCAAAATTTTCAAATAATTCATAGACTTTCCGCTAGATTGCGTTTCCCCCTATATCTCTGCTTCTAAATCTCCGTTTTAAAATATTTTTTCTGCACAGGATACAGCTCTTGATGGGAAATCGTTTGGACATAATTTCTATTTTTGGTAAAAAAATGGTTTGGCCACCAGGGGGCGTAAATCTAAATTTCCGCTTCTGATGTATTTGCAGCAAAATATGAGCTTCTAAATTCTCGATTGAAAAAAACGTCGTTTGTAGACCGATATTACACATGTCGACAAACCTTTTAGAAACATTTTCTTCTTAAAATAATGCATGGTTTCTACGCCAGGGGGCGTAGATGTATATATTATTTTTGTCAATATCCTTACTTCTAGGAGTCCGATTTGAAAAATTCCTTCTTTGTTGGATAGTGTATCCATTGTTACATGTTTTTCATATAATTCCAACATTTTCAAGTAAATCATAGACTACCCGCTAGGGGGCGTAAAGGTAAATTTATTTCCCCCTATATCTCTGTTTCTAAATCTCCGATTTGAAAACTTCTTCCTGTACCGGATACAGCTCCTGATGGGAAATCCTTTGCACATAATTCTAATATTTGTAAAAAGTGGTTTGGCCACCAAGTGGCGTAAGTCTCAATTTCCACTTCTGATGTATTTGCAGCAAAATATGAGCTCCTAAAATCTCTATTGAAAAAAGTCTTTTGTTGACCGATACTACTCATGTCGACAAACCTTTTAGGAACATTTTCTTCTTGAAATAAAGCATGGTTTCTACGCCAGTGGGCGTAGATATATATTTTATTTTTGTCAATGTCTTTACTTCTAAGAGTCCGATTTGAAAAATTTATTCTTTATTGGATAATGTTTCCGATGCGAAATATTTTCCCTATAAATTCAAAATGTTCAAGTAAATCATAGACTTTCCGCTAGGGGGCACAAGGGTAAATTGCGTTTTCTGCTTTATTTCTGCTCCTAAAACTCCGATTTGAAAACTTCTTCCTGTATCGCATACAAGACCTGATGGAAAATATTTTTCACATAATATCAAATGTTTGGTAAATAATGGTTTGGCCACCAGGTGGCATAAGCGTTAATTTATGCTTCTGATGTATTTGTAGAAAAATCTAGGCTCCTGAAAACTCGACTAATTTTTTTTCTTGGACCGATGCCGCTCATATAGAAATACCTTTGGATAATACTTTCTTCCTAAAATAATGCATGGTTTTCCCACCAGGGGACATAAAGTCACATCTGATTTTTATCGATATCTCTGTTTCGAAGAGTCCGATTTGAAAAACATTTTCTGTGTTGGAGAGCGTTTCCGGTGCGAAATGTTTCTCATATAAATTCATGTTTTTCTTAACACACAAGTCTGCAACCAGAGGGTTTAAGCTCTCGATTCCGTTTACAGCAATATCTGAGGGATTAAAAACCCGATTGAAAAACTTCTTTCTTCCGTCAGATACTATTGTTTTCCATACCGGTTCCATTGACTTTGAATAAAGCTTTGATAAATTTAATTTGCGTCAGAACGGATTCAAAAGACGTGCTTATTACACCCGAAAATTCGGTGTCATCTTTCTTGTTTCTTGTGTGACAAAAAATGTTACAAATCAGTGTTATTTATTGCTTATGCTTGCTGAATTGCAACCTAATTTAAATTCATGCCATTAGTTATACTAGTTAAAAGGAATAAAATTTAAACCTCAAAGAAAAGTGTTTCTACACCCAGTGGGTCTATGTGAGCCAGAATCCAGGAAAGAACTACAATATGAAAGAAATGACACTATGGTGTTGTTCTTTTCTTTTTTTTTTTTTTGAGGAAGGGGGGGGGGGATTTGAGGACTTTAATTACCTTCCTCAGCAACTCAATGGGCTATAAGCAGCCTCTTGCTCCTAATTTAGGGCAACTGGTCCAAAAGGAGGGAGAGAGCCAGTGCCGTAAGACAAGAACATCCATGCCTCCTCGGGCGGGATTCGAACCGGACTCACTTGGACGAACAGTCATAAGCCTGCGCCACCGAGGCGGAACTAGGGTGGTAAAGGCATTTGCTGAACAGTAAATACACTTAAACAGAAATATAATATGTCAGACTTCATACATGCTGATGCTATGATGCTTCCTCCACTGGCGAGCTGTAATACGAAAATCAGCGAGGACTGAATCTCTTGGCAGCGGTGCAGTCTCTTCAACGGCTGCACCCCCTCCCTCCCACATCCAAAGATCATCCAAAACAAGTTGCGGATTCTTGCGTCGTCACATAGAATTTTTCATGTCTGCTTGATGGGATTCGTACAAGAAGAGTGCTGGCGCCATTTCATCTGTGCGATTACAGCGAACTGGAAATAAGCGTCCACCAGAGCTCGCTCGGGCATTGTCGTTCTGTACTTTTGACCATCACCGTTAAACAAGGTGTATGTCCGGCTTTCTGTTTTGGGGTTTAACACCCACCACAAGCAACTCTCAAGACTCCCGTCGCTAATTTAGGGCCACTGGTTCCAGGAAAAGGACAGGGCCGGCATCATCACACAGGCACAACCCTGGCCCTTGCGCCATTAAAATCTACTTACCTACCTACCTACCTACCACACAGGCACGCCATTCATGCCCCCCATTCTGACTCGAAATGCGCCCATCGCGGACGAATGGTTAGAAATCAACCAAGGTGTAAGTTCCTGCACTTGATGGAAGAATACAGATCCTATAATGCAGAGTCTATAGACAAGGAGGGGAGGTTTGTGCTAGATATGAGTTGGGCCCAATTTTAGGAGCTCGGGCCCGGATTCTTGGAATATTTTGCTTATCAAGGCTTGCAGTTATGCATTATACACTGGCCAAAGATATGGCCCAAGCAAGGATTAGTTTAAAAATCATTAGTTTAAAAAGTTTAATTCAGTTAATCTACTTCACAATATTAATATGTTTTTAGAAATACTACGCATAAAGCCAAATGTTCTAAAATGTGGATTTGAAAATAAGTAAATAATCAACGTGCCCTTCGACCGTATCAAGGGAATCAGTAATTTTGGTAAAAGCTGAAGAAAATAAAATCGTTTAGAAACAAAAAATTCCATTCGTTATTTCTTTTTGATTTCTAAATTTACTTTTATTTTGATTAAATTGCATTATAAAACGTACAACGCCGTACAGACAGTTGCAAGTGTTTAAAATTTTGACTCTAGAAAACTAATCTTTGCAATGTAATTTACATATATGCTAATTGGTAAAGGTAGTTTAGAGTGATGTAGTAGAATATAAAAACAAGCATGTAGGGAAATTTCCAAAATTAAAATATAAAAGAACATAAAAACATTCCAGACCAGATTATTCTGCATTTTGTAACATTAACAAAGCTTTGCGCTTAATAGTATAATAATCACAATATTATCATAGGTGTGTGCAGTTTCCAGATCAAGTTCATCATGAAAAGAGAGAGAGAGAATTGCATCTAATGCCCCAGCGCTTCAACTTGATTTTCTTTTCTCTAAAACTCGACCTGTTGAACTGAAAAACCAACGTCACCCACAAAATCGCGGGAGTGAGTACATTTTAAAAAATAAATAACAATACTTCTAACTGCACAATTTTGGAAATTAATGCATCATTTTAAAGATAAGATTCTTGTTTTTTAATAAAATACAAAAAATGGGAATGTGATTTTTTCCCAGTTTTTCGATACCAGACCTCCTTAAACTAATCCTTGCTTGGACCATAGCTTTGGACAATGCATAATGCAAGTCTTTCTAAGCAAAATTTGTCTTGCAATGGCAGCTTGCTTAAGAAATCGAAAATCCTTTCACCATGGTAACAAATCCACAATGAAATTCAACAAGTGTAATTCAACCGGGCTCGAAATTACACGTCTTGAATTAATTACAGTAACAAAATTCAAGACGTGTAATTCCGAGCCCGGGTCTGGCCTCTGGGGCTTTCGGTAGTTAATGAATTCTGAGCCCGTCCGAACCCGGGCCCGAGCTCATCTCTAGTGTGTGCCTCTTCCATATACTCTCAAAACCCAAAATATCACTGAATTACCACTCAGTAGTGTGCTGCAATTTCTGGATTTTTTCACACACGTTTTACGTTTGCCATGCGTCTGACCTTTTCCTCCTATCCTCCGTGAAGTGGAAACAGCGCCCATTGTTTAATGTCCATTTGGCGCAAGATTTCTCTCATCTTGGTTGGGCACCAGGTTAAAGGTGTATGAACAAATGTGCTCGCCAGGGAGTTTTGAGCGAAGGCTGTCGTTGTGCTTGTGGTTCCGGATAGTTTGCATTGACACGAGGATCAAGTAGTCATGAAAAAATATCTTTGATCTCTGCTGCGTTACAGAAAAGGAGTCGTTCAGCCAGAATTCTGAAGTAGCTGTCCACTATGGCTGCTGTAGATCACCAGCGCTCATACAGTCGCATATTTCTCACTCTACCAAATGTACTGGTGGCGCTTGAAAGTTTGGAACTTTCTGCAGTGATAGCTCTTGTTGGCGCAGCGCGATAATGCGAATGAGATCTAGTGCTGAAATGGTCTTTCGTGGTATGTTTCCTTTATAATTATTCCGTTGGTATGCTTTCGACCAAAACACTAGGAGATCCCTACAACTTTTGTGCGCGACGGGCAGGTGATGTTCTATACCCACACTGGAGCGTACACAGTTTTTTTCCATAAGACGCCAAACAGTGTACAAAATCTTCAGTGCCCCACCAGTTTCTTCAGGTGTTTATTTCACAAGCTTATTAAGATTTATCAACACACATAAATCGTCAGACAAAATTTCCGGAACTAATCAGTTTTTAATTCAGTAGAAATGAATTATGTTTTACACTCTGATTCGCCATCAAATCATTTTGAATCATAGGTAGAGAATGCTGCAGCTAGATAACAAATGAGTAAACCAGAGGATTTTCGAAGAAAACAGAAGACACCACTTCTAACTTCTCCACCGTTTGGTTTATACGTGGGAACACAATACCCTCCTTTCTTTATTTCATTTCTCCGTCTTTCCGGTGATCTTTGTTTTTAACTTCAGGGAGGAATGGAGTCAGCCGCGTTATTGAATTCGACTTTTACGCTGATAGGCATTTTCGTTTCTTTTTATTCTTCCCAAGCAAGAGGAAACGAGACGCTGAGTTTACTTGAATATTCGCACACCGCACTTTCTTTTCGAAAGATCTATGCCGGGTTTATCTTTTCCCTAGCTCCCAAGAAAAATCCTATGATATCCACCTAATCCGACTTTTCGCCAGCTGACATCTATATTACTCTGAAAAGTATTTGCGTAGTAAAAATAGTGAAGCGTTAAGATATTCAGAAGAGGATATATTTATTTTTCTTGGTGTAAATAGCAAAACTGTTAAAAGAGTTCCCAAGATTCTTCAAATGCTGCAAAACAAATTTTGCTTTTCATTCTATTTTTGAGTCTAAAACAGAGGCAAATTATTATTGGATAAGTCCAGCACTGAAAGAACTCTACGCCAAGTGAAAATAGTACTTGCATAAAAAGAGTGTTCTGCAGCATTATTAAAAGCTGTTTATTTTAAAAAGGCAAAAAGACCGCGAAATATACTGAGGTGTCAGATTATTAGGTACACTTGCCCTCGTCACATAAATTGCTCACTACAACACGTAAGATGGCAAGAGGCAAACAAGGTGTATCGCCTATATCAGGCAAACCAACTCATCGAGCATTAATCATCGTTCGTCTTAGGTTTGGAATGTGCACAACGAGTTATCTGAGCGACTCTGAACGTGGCATGATAGTGTGCTCTAGGCGTGCCAAATGCCCGTCCCCCTGTGCTTTTCAGGCACAACAAACTGCAACAAGTGTAACGTACTACAGAGGTGAAAACATGTGTCAAGACGACAAATCTGCAGCGATACATTCTGTCCGCGTAGCTCAGTTGGGAGAGCTACTTACTCCGGAGTGAGGGGACACGGACAAACTTGTGTTTTCACACAAGGTTTTACCGTAACTGAAGCGACACTCAAAACAAACTACTTTCATGAATCAGTAATCCTGTGGACGGAAAACAACAGGCGGGTAAGAGGGGAAAAGGAGTTTGGCGAGAATCGTGCAAGCCAACAGATTGGCCACAACACGGAATATCATTGCAGAATTTATCACTGGTCTGCCCATGGTCACCTAAAACGTAACCAACGCACCACGTATCGTACTATGTTCCGAATGGGCTGCAACAGCCGATGACCAAGCTCAGTGTCGATGTTGTCAGCGCAGAACACCAAACCTTCCTCCAGTGGGAGCGGGAGCATCGACATTGAACCTTTAAAGACTTGCAAAAAGGTCGCCGGAAAAGAAGACTCAAAGTTCCTTCTACACCACGAGGATGAAAGGATTCGAATTTGGTGCTAACAACATGAGTCCACGGAGATATCCTGTCTGGTGTCAACAGTACACGTCGGTGGCGGAATCGTTCTGGTCTGAGTAAGGTTATCTTAGAACGCATTAGGATACCGATACCAATTGAAGTCTATCTGAACACCACCTCGTTTCTGAACTTCATTTCTTACCAAATGTATTCCTTTATAGCTACGGTTTATCTTTAAGCAGACAGACACATCTAGAAGAATAACGCACCCGCCAGCTTACAAGGGTTGAATCGTTACCGAAATGTTCTAGGAACTTGCTGACGAATTTCCGTACTTCAGTCGCATCCGCAGCTCCCAGATGTATATTCCACCGAGCATCTGAGGGATAAGGTAAAACGGGATTTTCGCGGCGAGACACTGTCTTTGTCCAATTTGCAGTAAATTCACAACTCACTCATTTGCGCGTTGTACATCATTCCGGCACGACGCTTTCAGAATCTAGTATGTTCCTTTCCTCGACGAATTCAGGCTGTTCTGCGGGACAAGTACGGAGTGGCTGATATTGCAACATCCATTGGACTACTTCTTTTTATTCTAAGCTGACGTCATGAGCATCTTAACTGGTGCCACGTATTGGTTCATTGAAGGCTGGAATGACGTTCAGCAGTGTTGAGTGATAAGATCCATATTTACTTTGGCTGAGTCATGGACAAACGTGAATCAGAAGACACGCTGGAAAGAGAGAAACGGGGGACTGTATAAAAGAGTGACAGCATAGCTCATAGCATTGTAACGATTTGAAGAAACATGGGATATTTCTGGAAGACTACTCTCATGTTTCTGTAGTCTGATAAAACTTCAATTATAACGCTGGAAATGAAATAAAAACCAGCGCCAAGCCCGTTTTGGAAGACTATACGACGATTCGCCAATACTAATTAATTTAAACACCAATACTAATTAATTACTAAAAACACAAAGTCATTTCTAAATTTATTATTCTGAATTGGATTCATCTACTAAGGCCAGAATCGCTTCTCTTACAATCAGAGGGAACGAAGGGCTTGTCAGGACTCCTAAGAGGCCCTTTTCCTTGTTACCTTTGCTGTTCAATTAACAGCCTTTGTATGCATAGTTTATTGTAATTTAATATTGTCATGTAACAGCCTAAATAAATAAAGTTATTATTGTTATTATTCAAAAAGATAATGCTTTCGACGTATCAACAGTAATACTAGATTGGCATTTCAAGACATCGTTTCGTATTTTGCAAAATCTCCTAGTCTGACTCACGTTGGTCACGTGCTCAACATGTTTGGAAGACACCTAATTCCAAACGCAGCACTTTCATTCCGATTTTTAAATGACCACCACGAGCAACTCAGAGGACTACAAGCTCTTGCCCGTTCCTGACAAAGGGCCACTGGTTCCACGGACGACACAGAGCAGAACATCATAGAACAAACATAACGCTCGTGCTTTACCAAGGACTTGACCCCAGGCCCATCTCGAAAGATTGGTCCTAGTGTAGAGCCTCAGGTCACTCAGTCACCAGGACAGCCATTTCCATCCGTCAGTTGATAACTCACGTGAAACATATCTGGGATAAGGGATGTTTCACGTGAGTTATTTGCTGGATGTTAGCTAACACCTTATAACGAAGTAAATTTCTCCGTCATTTTTGGTCTACGCCGGGATTCGAACCTGAGTCCGCTTATTCCAGAACAAGTCGCTCCACCAACTGAGCTACGCAGACGTTCATTCTGATTGCTATCTGCCTTTATGTCGTGTGCGTCCTGCTGGCAGGTACGTCACAACCTCTCCAACTGAATGCATGCCAAAGTAAGCGCTTGTATTTAATGCCGTGAGTGCCATTTTTGAAATACGCGATACGTGTTTTCAAAAATGTAAAAATATTTTGCAGGTATTTAAAAAAAATTATTGTAACCATTTGAAAATTAAATAATTTATTCACATTGTTTCCATATTGTCATTGACTTTGGACAAATTCAGATCGATCTTCTATGGTGTCTGGTTTACCGTTCCTTTACCTTCCATCAGCGTATTAGAAGTAAGAAAATTTAGTTTTCTGTGTAGAGGAATCTAAATATTTTGCACATCTCCATATTTGAGGAATTTGTAATTCACTATTTGCAGTAAATTTATTAGCTTTCTAAAACGTTAGCCTAAGACATTTTTTGCATTATCTATTTCAGGAAAAAAAAAGTATTTCCAGGAAGGGTCGTCTTTTTTCATAAGATTGATTCAAAATTTCACTGAACATGAAGGTTTTCCTTAAATTTTTCAATTCACTGCCGGAAAGTGAAAAAAGAACACATAGAGGAAATGCCGGTAGGAACGTCATATTATAATTTATTAATCATTAAGGGCAGCAGAAACTGTGATCCAAGCTGGAATGTCATTGGATGAAATAATGACGTCACTGTGGGCGACAATAGGCAAATGTACGCAGTGCTTATTTAAGGACTAGGGCGTGCAGAACGAAGTCATTCGTCCGATGTCGTGTTGTTCAGTGCACGTTGAAGAAGCTCATGTTTGGACGACGCAGGCGCGCAACATTTATTCAGTTATCGGAGCTCGAGTGAGGCCGTATAGTGGGTCTGCGGGAAGGAGGTTGGCCCTTATTTCAGATTGCGGGCCGAGTGGGACGAGAGATATCGGCCTTGGTAAGATTGCGGACCGAGTGGGACGAGAGATATCGGCCTTGGTAAGATTGCGGACCGAGTGGGACGAGAGATATCGGCGTTGATAAGATTGCGGACCGAGTGGGACGTAAGATATTGGCCTTGGCATTGGCGGTCAGAGGAGCAAT
Organism: Macrothele yani; assembly: GCA_039090855.1. NCBI lineage: Eukaryota > Metazoa > Arthropoda > Arachnida > Araneae > Macrothelidae > Macrothele > Macrothele yani. The sequence continues at coordinate 59,040,085 of CM076989.1, read as the reverse complement.
CGACACTCGCAGACGTGGTTCTGCGCAACACAAAGTTACGGACGCACGAGAGGATCGGCGTATTAGAAGGGCGGCGTTGGCAGAGCGGACGGCTACGGCGTCACAAATTCGATCCTCTGTCATACCAAGGGTTATCTATCAGAATGATATGGAATCGTTTTTTGGAAGCAGGACTACGGGCGTCACGTGTGCCGCTGGCACGGTTACCACTGACTCCTGGTCGCCGTCAAGCACGTTTGAGGTGGTGTCAAGAAAGAGTTCATCGGAGGGAAGAATGGCGATTTGTGGTCTTCAGTGATGAAAGCCGATTCTTCTTGGGAGCATCTGACGGTTGTGAACGCATCCGAAGGCAACAAGGTGAGCGGCTTCTGCCATCGTTCATCAGCCAGGGACACACAGGTCCCACGCCGGGTATCATGGTGTGGGGAGCGATTATCTATCATTCTCGTACGAGAGTGATAGCTAATCGCTCCCCAGGCTATGATGCTCGGCATTAGACAATAGCAGTACGTACGTGAATGACATCGTGCAGCCGGTGATCCTACCATTTCTGAGTACGATCCCCGATGCGATGTACCGGCAGAATAACGCCCGACTACACTTCGCCCGAGCAACTCAACATGCTCTTCAGGTTGTGCATCAACTCTCTTGGCCAGCACGCTCTCTGGACATGTCTCCAGTCGAGCATGTCTGGGAGTGGATCTGACAAAAACTCTTCAGCGATCACCTCGGAATTACGCTTCCAAGTTGAAAGCTGATGGAATGCGTTCCCCCAGCATGATATCCAGAATTTGTACGACCGATTGTATGCCATATAACGAAGTAAATTTCTCCGTCATTTTTGTTCACGCCGGGGCTCGAACCCGGGTCCCCTCATTCCGGAATAAGTCGCTCTACCAATTGAGCTACGCGGACGTTCGTTATCGCTGCTATCAGCTTTTATGTCGTGTGCGTCCTGCTGGGCAGGTACGTCACAGCCATATTGGGAGCTTGTATCGCTGCTGGAGGAGGTTCAACACCTTATTAAAATGTGCCTTCTGTACACTGTAATAGGCATTAAAAGGTAAAATAAACATTGAATCACTTCACACGTATGATCACTTTCCTTTCTTAACAAGTTGTTTCTACGACATAAATTTCATAGATGCAGCTGCAATTTTTAATGGCGTTCTTTTTGCACTTTCCAGCAGTGTAGAAGAAAAAGTACAAGACTTTATAAGACAATGATCCGGGTGCTTATACAAGTGTATTCACGCAATAGCTGCCGAGCGTTAAATGAAGGTAATTTTTTGTGGTTTGTATGAAATATGATTTTGTCATAATTTGTTCTAAAATTTGCGTTTTTTCTATTGCAGCTTTCTAAGAGGAAATTTTCAAGCTGAATGAAAAGACAAAACTGATGTCTTTTCATTCAGCTTGAAAGCTGATATTTGTATGCGAGAAGGCTTTTTTCTCCACGATATAAGCGGAAATAGAAAACATTTATGAGGCTGTTGTGAGTGAGAGAGAAAACATCCGAGGCGCAGACTGTTTCAAGTTCTTAGAAGGCAGATTTTGTTTTCTAGTAAAGACAGAAAGAAAGAGAAATGACTGAGGATAGACAGGTGACACTTTCTTTTTATTCCCCTACAAATTCCCCAAACAAATAAGTTGTGGATTAGCTCCTGGAGTTGGTTCTGCGACGATGTGTATAGCTTGATGGCATCCATGTACATGAGATGGGAGAGCTTGTACTTGTTGTTTAACCTATGGTAGCTTTCGTTGAGCATGGTTGACAGCGGGTTGAGTGGTAGAGAGAACCATAGTGGGCTAAGTGAGTCTCCCTGGAAGATGCCTCTCCTTTGTGAATGGGCTTGGTCGTTATGTTCTCGACTTTGATGGTTGTCTTCCACTCTGTCATGGCCGCCTTAAGGAAGTTAATGATCACAGGACTTACTATGCAGATCTCAAGGACCTCTATCAGCCAGATGTGGAGTTCGGAATTGTGCGCTTTCAATGAACGCATAATAATTTAATATCTCCATGTACCCTTAGAGCTTCTTGTTATTGCTTTCAATGTTTTTCAAGAATTAACGATCAGAACGGTAACCCCCCCCTCCCCCTCTATTAAATACGGTAATCTATGCACACATTTACGTTGTATTTATTCATAAAAATTATTGTTATATAAAGGCTAAATAAGTTGTTGCTTTCTGCGTATAATTTTTTTCTCTAAATCACTTAATGACAGTAATAAATGGCTATCTCAAAAAAAAAGTACTGTATGAGTAACAATGAGAAAGTAGCGAATTAGTAGATTACATACATTTTTTTGAAAAAAAGCGAATCATCCAGTAACTGTTCATATCACCTTCGTATGTGATAATTGCAGTGAGTAGTGTTCAAAGTCAATGAGGTAATACTGCATCATTGATTGAGAAATATGGTAATTTGGAAGAAGTCTAACCGTATTGTGCCATGAGTGAGTCTAAAGTTTAACATTTCCTATAGTACGTTAAATTTTCCATGCACACATTAAATTTTCTTAATGCACAATAAAGACAATTGAAGGCATTAACTTTTATAAAAAAATCATTTACGAAATACAATTTTATGTGTAATGCCTCCTTGAGAAAAGAACAAAAGAATTTTAGAAACGCTATCCTTTGAATAATGAACGTGGACTTAAACAAATAATTTTGATCTTCGTCTTGTGTTAGTTTGACTTGAGTCTCAATTTCGTAGCAAAGCAAACAACAAAGGCGGAAGCAGCGGAAAGTTTGAGATAAAATTTTAAGTAGTTTCTCTTATTTTAAAATTAGTGTTACGTTCCTTACAGAGCAGCGAATTCGCACACACACACACAAAAAGAAAACTTAGAAAAGCTTTCTCATTGCGTTGAAATGACACGAAAATTTCTCTCACCACTTGGAAACCATTTGGTTGATGCAGCAAAAGATATTTCAGTGAAGAGGTAATCTCTTTCATTCTTTCCTAAAGTTTAGAGATTCTGCAAAACGTTTTTGGTGTGAAGTTTTAGTGTTTACGTTACTCATTAACTGAAACAGAAAAAGGTAGAAAATAGATTTGAAATGTTTGCTTTAAACGTCTAGGCTACTTTAAAACTTACCTTGAAGTTTTACAAAAGTGAACACGACTCGGCAAAAGATTTTCGAAAACCTTTCTTTCCATTCCAACTATGCGGAGATATAGTCCTCTAAACCAGTTAAATGCATCTGACAGAGGAAAGATATACTTCACTATTTGGTGAGAATAATGTGTCTAACAAAATGGTTAATATATTGGGAAAATGATGCATCTAACAGAATGGTTGATATGTGGGGGAAATGATGCATCTGGGGAAAATGGCTAATATGCAAAAAAAAAAAAATAATCGTCGTCCAAATGTGTGAAGGATGTGTTGCTTTTAGGTACACTTTGTGTCGGTGTCACGTCAATTCGTCGCCAGCGTCAATTCGTCGCCAGCGTCAATTCGTCGGCCACGTCAATTCGTCGCAGACAAATTCGTCGACTACGTCAATTCGTCGCGGACCAAATCGTCGCGTTTACAAATTTTGGTTACATAGAAAACGAATGCAGGAAAACGTACGATTTCGAACGTCTTTCTCTCTGATCAAATTTATAAAGTTTGGGCACTCAGACAGGATAGAAATAATACGCTTTTTCTTTGGCACTAAAAATATTAGACGGTAGACGGTTTTTGGAACGTGTCGGGCCAGGGTTTGTCAGAGCACCCCACATACAAGATTTTCGTTAAATCTACAGTTTTCAATTCAGAACCACCAAATCTGGTATACTATCTCGTGGTATTCTAACTTAGACTGTAGACGTTTTTGGAAGCGGTTGTAGCCCGAGGGGTCAGAGCCCCCGCCAACAAAATTGCCGTAAAATCTAGTTTTCAATTTAAAACCACCAAATTTGGTATACTATATCATGGTACTCTAACTTAGACGGTAAACGGTATTTGGAATAGGTCAAGGCCCGGGGTAAGAGCTCCACACATACAAAAGTTTCGTAAAATCTATAGTTCTCAATTTAGAACCACCAAATTTGGTGTCATGAAACTCTAACTTAGACGAGAGACGGTTTTTGGAACGGGTTGGGGCACAGGGGGTTATAGCCCCCCCCCTAAATTTTTTTGTTAAATATACAGTTTTCAATTTAGAACCACCAAATTTGGTATACAATCTTATGGTATTCTTACTTAGGCTGTAGACGGTGTTTTGGAAAGGGTCGGAGCCCGGGGTTTAGGGCCCCCCCATAAAATATTTCGTGAAATCTACAGTTTTCAATTTAGAACCACCAAATTTGGTATACTATATCATGGTACTCTAACTTAGACGGTAGACGGTTTTCAGAATGGGTCGGAGCCCGGGGGTTAGAGACCCCATCCCATATACAAAATGTTCTTGAAATTTATAATTTTCAATTCAGAACCACCAAATTTGGTGTCATGAAACTCTAACTTAGCGGGAGACGGTTTTTGGATCGGGTCGGGGGCCCGGATGGTCAGAGCCCCCCCTCTCATACAAAATTTCGTAAAATATAGTTTTCAATTTGGAACCACCAAATTTGGTATACTATATCATGGTACTCTAACTTAGACAGTATGTGGTTTTCGGAACGGCTCGGGTCCGGAAGGTTAGAGCCCCCATACAAAAATTTCGTAAAATCTCCATTTTTCAATTTAGAACCACCAAATTCAGTATGCTATCTCACGAAACTCTAACTTAGACTATAGACGGTTTTTGGAAGCGGTTGGAGCCAGGTGGGTCAGAGCCCCCCCATACAAAATTTTCGTAAAATCTACAGTTTTCAATTTAGAACCACCAAATTTTGTATACTATCTCATGGTACTCTAACTTAAATGGTAGACGGTTTTTGGAACGTGTCAAAGCCCGGAGGGTAGAGCCCCCACATACAAAATTTTTGTAAAATCTATAGTTTTCAATTTAGAACCACCAAATTTGGTATACTATACCATGGTACTCTAACTTAGACGGTAGACGGTTTTCGGAACGGGTCAAGGCCCGAGGGGTAAGAGCCCCCTACTTACAAAATTTTCGTAATATCTATAATTTTCAATTCAGAACCACCAAATTTGGTGTCATGAAACTCTAACTTACAGGAAGACGGTTTTTGGAACGGGTCGGGGCCCGGGGGTCAGAGCTCCCCCGCACAAAATTATCGTACAATCTACAGTTTTCAATTGTCCTAAATTGAAAACACCAAATTTGGGTACACTATCTCATGGTATTCTAACTTAGACGGTAGACGGTTATCGGAATGGGTCGGGGCACGGGGGTTACAACCTCCCCCCTACACAAAATTTTCATAAAATCTACTGTTTTCAATATAGAACCAACAAATTTGGTATACTATCTCATGGTACTCTAACTTAGACGGTAGACGGTTTTTGGAACGGGTCAGGCACGGTGTCAGAGCCCCTCCCCCACAAAAACATTTCAAATCTACATTTCAAAATTGCCTTTATTCTTCAGTAAAATAACATTTCTATGTACATGACAATGGAATTCTGCCAATAAATACAGCGGTATATACATCAGCTGGAAAGTTCCAGTGAAACGTAAAACAAAATATTGTTAAAATCATAAAAAAAAAAAAATTATTTCGCCACGTAGGGCGAAGGAGAGGCAGACAATAAAGCACGAGCGATACAAACGAAAATGTTTACCTACAGTATTGTAGACAGGGCAAGACATGATTCTATACTATGCACAAATTCCAATTAAGCATTACTACCATACTAAAGATTAAACATTAGGTACTAATTCACAGAAATGCAACAGTGATGCTACATTCAAAATTTACAACATATGTACAGAAGTATTCAGTGACAAGGGGAAATAACGCTAAATGTACTCAGAAGGGCATCTTTTTACATTATATTATACACACAGTGACTAATATTTTAAAAAAATATTCAACATAATGAAGGGAACATTGCGTGGGCAGTAAACTGTGCAGAAGGAAGAATTATATACAACAACATAAAACCCAACATTATCGAAGAGAACATGGGAAACATGGTGAGCTATCTTCAATGGCACATTAAAACAGAAAAATCACAAATAGCGAAGCACCAAAATTAATACGTAAAAACATGATTTGTTACAGTGAACGTGGGCGACAACAAAAATCCCACTTATAGGTTGAGATGTAACTGCAAATTGTGGATATGGAACCACCGAGCCGATTGGGCCCAAGTGGATTGAAAAACGCTATCGGTGTTTGTTGAGGCAGCACGAGAGTGCTCCATTTGAAGGCGAGTGGTTAACCGTGCTAGGAAGCGTCTCCGAATGATAGCACTTGCCTCCTGAGGAGGTGGAATAAGAGCGGGGAAGCGTTGTTGAAGATGGAAAGCATAGACAGTGAACTTCACAAGAAGAAAAATATAACGGCACACAGGAGGCAAGTGAGTAGGTGGATGCTTTGTTTGGAGTAGCCAAGCATATGCAAGAAATGGTAACGATCGAGCACAAATTCGATCAGCAAGACGAAATGCTGTGTTTAGGACTGGCAGGAGAACGGGGCAGAATAGGTATTGATGTTGGACGTCGCTGACTTCAGGGCAAAAGGAGCACTGCGGAGAGGTGAGAAGGGACATGCGAAACAGTACTGATGGGGCGGGGAGACGAAGGTGAAGAAATTGCCAATGGACATTGAGTTCAAGAGGGGAGGAAAGGGGGAGGTAGATGCTGTCCAGATGGCGGGGAGAAGAGAAGGAGGTGCAGAATGAACAGAAAGTGGAAGTGCGGGAGGGGAAAGAAGAAGCCAATAAAGAGAAGAGGAGGAGAGAGAAGTAACTAGAACCGGGGAGCTACGAATGAGGAGAAAGAACGGTAGGGAAAGAGGAGCAGAGGGGACCGAGAAGAGACCATCAGGTGAAGCGAGGAGTGGAAAGAGGCTCCAAAGCGCTGTGCGAAGAAGAAGATATTCGTTAGCAAGAGTAATGGTTGGAGATAGAAACAGGGAAGAAAGAGGTCTCCAGGTTAGATCAGAAGTTACGAGAGAACGGACAGTTATCACACCAGAGCAGATCCAATGAGGAAAGTAAAAGTAAGGGAGGTTAGGAGGGTGAATAAGAGAAGAGAAGAAGAGAGGTTCATCTAGGAGATCAAGAGTTGAAGAAGGAAATGAACGGAGAAGAGGAAGCGAACGAAAGAGAGAAAGGCCCTCTCGCAGGACAGGAGGGAGGTGGGACGGGAGAAGAGAGTATGCATCCATCTTCAGAAACAGTAGGAAGGTGAAAGATGGGTCACGGAAAGAAGCTAGAACATTCAAGGTAGTGGTAAGGGACGGAACAGTTGAAGTGGCAAGGCGAATGAAATGAATAATGCGATGAGTTTTATAAAGGAAAGCTGGATCAGGAAGCTGGATGCCACCCAAAGAGGCTGGCAGATGAAGCGTGGCAGGTTTAACCCAGTGATGTGAAGACCAGATGACGGAAGTTGAGAGGCGAGTGATGGTCATCATTTGTGACACTGGCACAACCGTCGACATCCAAGAGTATTCGCATAGAGAGATAAGTTGTCGACGAACAACAGCTGCTCGTTGACGGAACGATGTGAAAGGGCGGGCCTTACTCCAGTAGGCAGCAGTCCGTTGTATCCTGGGAAGAAGAGCAGTCCAGGTGGCAGATGCAGAAGCCAAGGGCAATCCGACATACGCACCGAGGATCTTCTGTGTAGTGGCTGTCCACTGCGCACCCCAAGGAGCATCAGTGCGGGCAGCCCATGCCCCGCACCATAAGCCAGTACTTTTAGTGGCATTCAGCGCTGCTCCAGATAATGCAACATACTGTTGATATACAGAATACAGGCGATCAAATTGAGATTCATCCCGGACGCAAAAGGTCACATCATCAGCATAGGCGGTGAAAATTATTCGATGATGACGAGTACTAGCCACTGTCGGCGGTAGGACATCCAGGAGTGATCTTCGGGCTGCTAACAGGAAAGGCTCAAAAGCGAGAGCGAATAGCTGGCCGGAGAGCGGACATCCTTGCCGGATGCCTCGCTTAAACGGAATTGGAGCGGTTAGAAATGTGGCCGCTCGAACATGGAAACTAACTCCCTGATAAAGGGCCAAGAGTGCGGAAGAAAAGGTAGGAGGAAAGCCAAATTGTGAAAGGACAGCAGAGAGATAAAAATGAGAAACGTTATCAAAAGCGGACTTTTGATCCAGATTGAGGAAGGCAAGAGGTTCACAAAAAGAGCGAGCGAGGAAGTGAAGATGAAGGAGAAGAGAAACGTTAGTGGAAATAGTCCGACCAGGCACAGTGTATGTCTGGTCAGGAGAAATAACGAAAGGGAGAACAGAATTAAGGCGACGGGATAAGAGTTTTGTATAGAACTTATAGTCAGTGTTTAGGATGGAGATAGGGCGTCAGTTTCCAAGATCCAAGAGGTCACCCTTCTTAGGAAGGAGGATGGTGTGTGCCAAAGTAAAGTCGGGCGGTAACGCAGGAGAGGAAAAAGCAGACGAGAAACACGCAGACAGAAAAGGCAGAAGGCACGGTAGAAAAGCACGATAAAAGGACAAAGGAAGGCCGTCAGGTCCAGGAGCGGCATGAGGATTGAGAGTAGCGAACGCCTCGCGGAGTTCGCGAAGAGAGAAAGGAGAGAGTAAAGAAGTAGATAAAGTAGAGGGGACCTGAGGAAGAGAGGAGAGAAGAGGAGAAGCTAATGAGGATGAAGACTGCGTTACCGCACTGTACTTGGCGATGAAATACTGTCTGGTGAAAGTGCATAGCTTCGATGGGTTCGAAGTGATGGAACCATCCTGGAGGCGAAGATGACGCAAAGATGTAGCAGAACGATGTTGAGATTCCAAGGCGGTTAAGTAATCGTGAGAATCAGCTGTAGGGGAGAGATGCAAGAAATGCATCCTGCAGGCTGCATCGGATGCGCGAGGAAGAAGCAAAGCGTGGAGATCTGCCAGATAGCCGGGGTATTGCGGATCATCAAGAGAGAGCATCGACAATAGAGCACGTAGATTCGCAATTTTCATATCGCTCTCATTCCGAGAGGCATGGGAGTAGCGCCGTACAAAAAGGACCAAGTCATGTTTGACACTGAGCCACAGTTGCATCGCGTCGGACGTAGTATCAAGAAGGGGCTGACGACTTCGGAGGAACTCACGCACAGCAACACAAAATTGTTGATCATCCAGGAGCGAGTCCGGAAAAGTCCATACTCGTTGAGTCCTTGAAGGTGAAGGCGAAACACACACCGACAGACTGACAATACTGTGGTCTGAAGCGGCGGAAGGATGATGGGCAGCAGCTGCGATCGACGGGAGAAGAGCAGTCGAAACATAAAATTTATCCAACCGTGCTGCCGTAGTGCTGCCATGGATGGAAGAGCGCCAGGTAAAAGAGATTTCCGACGGGTGTAGATGCCGGAACGCATCAACCAATTGAAAATCATCAACTAGCTGGGAAATCTGTAATACACGTTGTCTGCGGTATTCTCCAACGGTTGAATTGCGGTCAAGGGCCGGCAACAACGTACAATTGAAATCTCCGCCGATGAGAATGTATTTAGACGGTGGGATGCATGACAGCTCTGTACGGAGTGTGGAGAGAAGATCAGGTAACAGACGTTCATCACAGGGGACATATATGTTAAAAACATGATAGGTCACGTTTTCAATGCAAAAGACAGCGACCTGGAGGTTGTCCACATGTAAGGCACGAATCACTGGCGTCGAAATCAGAGGGAGTAGGCGGTGATGGATCCCAAGTGCAAGGCCACCATTCCGTCCAACTCGATAAGCATGGTGAAAATCGTAGGGCCAAGCCCGCCAACGAGAGAACAAAGTGGTAGCAGAGCAATTGGTCTCTTGGAGCAAGAGAAGATCTGCGTGTAGAGGCGCCAAGTCCTCATACACTAGAGCATTTCTAGGAGAAGCAGAGAACCCTCTGCAGTTAAGTGTGACCACCTTGAATCGGTAGGTCCTTCCCAGGTCGACACGCACGTGCGCTGGAATCTGTTATTTTCTTCGCTTGCTTCTTTATTCTGTCAACACTAAATTTGAGATCGGGATAGGAAAGCACAAGATTTCGATACACAGATATCACACTAGAAACTTGGGTTAGAACAGTAGGAAGATCAAGCAAATGACGTGCTACAGTTTTCAATTTAGAGCCACCAAATTTGGTATACACTCTCATGGTAGACGGTTTTTGGAACGGGTCTGGCACGGGGTCAGACCCCCCTACAAAATTTTTATAAAATCTACAGTTTTCCATTTAGAACCACCTTATTTGGTATACTATCTCATATCACTTAGACGGTAGACGGTATTTGGAATAGGTTAAGGCCTGGGGGTAAGAGCCCCCAGATACAAAATTTTCGTAAAATCTATAGTTTTCAATTCAGAACCACGAAATTTGGTATACTATATCATGATACTCTAACTTAGACGGTAGACGGTTTTCGGAACAGGTCGGGGCACAGGGTTTCGAGCCCCCCCCCCCACCGCACAATTTTTTTTTCGTAAAACCTACAGTTTTTTAATTTAGAACCACCAAATTTGGTATACTATCTCACGAAACTCTAACTTAGACTGTAGATGGTTTTTGAAAGTGGCTGGAGCCGGATGGGGGGCGGGGGGGGGGGGGTCAGAGCCTCCCCATACAAAATTTTCGTGAAATCTACAGTTTTCACTTTAGAACCATAATTTTTTTATACTATCTCATGGTACTCTAACTTAGACGGTAGACGGTATTTGGAATAGGTCAAGGCCCGGGGTAAGAGCTCCACACATACAAAAGTTTCGTAAAATCTATAGTTCTCAATTTAGAACCACCAAATTTGGTATCATGAAACTCTAACTTAGACGAGAGACGGTTTTTGGAACGGGTTGGGACCCGGGGGTTATAGACCCCCCTAATTTTTTTTGTTAAATATACAGTTTTCAATTTAGAACCACCAAATTTGGTATACAATCTCATGGTATTCTTACTTAGGCTGTAGACGGTTTTTTGGAAAGGGTCGGAGCGCGGGGTTTAGGGCCCCCCCCCCCCCATAAAATGTTTCGTGAAATCTACAGTTTTCAATTTAGAACCACCAAATTTGGTATACTATTTCATGGTACTCTAACTTAGACGGTAGACGGTTTTCAGAATGGGTCGAGGCCTGGGGGGTTAGAGACTCCCCCCACATACAAAATTTTCTTGAAATTTATAATTTTCAATTCAGAACCACCAAATTTGGTGTCATGAAACTCTAACTTAGCGGGAGACGGTTTTTGGAAAGAATCGGGGCCCTGGTGGTCAGAGCCCCCCCCCCTCTCCCATACAAAATTTCGTAAAATATAGTTTTCAATTTAGAGCCACCAAATTTGGTATACTATATCATGGTACTCTAACTTAGACAGTAGATAGTTTTTGGAACGGGTCGGGGCCCGGGGGTCAGAGCTCCCACCACCCATACAAAATTTTCGTAAAATATACAGTTTTCAATCGCTGACATCCTCCGCCACTTCTTTGAAATCTTACGTGGTGTACCTGTGTATCCGAAGATTGCATCGTAACCTTTTAATTTTATGATGATACATCTTTTTGTTCTATGATCGAAGCTGCGTATTTACATCTGTCGACTTTTACGATAAGCGCAAAATCACTGAACTTTGAAAACTTTTGTATTCTCCAAAATCTCTGCCGCGAAGTATCAATGAAGATAAACTCTGTAACATTGAAATCGTGATTCTCATAAGCGATGGGAAAATTCAGTTAATGGTCGCGGCTGGAGCAGTACGGGAAACAAGAAAGACATGACTGAGTTTCCAGAACTAATGGACAATTTTATTTCTTGAGAAGCAAAGCACAATAGTAAGTGGTACAGTCTCTTCTTTTGGCAATGAATTCAGCAAGCGTTGTGGCATTGAGTCATAGAAACGTCTGATGGCCTTCTGATATCATGCATCTTGCACCTAGTCTTGCAGAGCAGCGACTGTCGTGAGTGGGTGTTGAGATGCTGTCGAACCAAGTTCCATATATGTTCGAATGCGGATATATTCGGGGATCTTTCTGGCATTTCCAGAATATTGATAGCGCACAGACGTTCAATGGAGATGTTTTCAGTATGAGGACACTCATCATCTTGCTGAAACGTGATACCAGGAGGCCCTTACGAAAGTGACATCTACAGCATCCAGGACTGCCTAGATGTGAAACTACCTGTGAGGAATACTAGAAATGTTCAACTACCATATCTAATTTCTGCCCTCAGCATAACCCCTACCATTCGCACTGTGTGAAGCTGGATAATTACTCTTGAGTTGGAACGTTCTCATTCTAGTTCTTGTATGTGAACCCGTCAATCGTTCGACCCCAAAGAAAATTGTAATTAGTCGCTGATGAAAACACGATGCCATTATCTCTTCTAAATCACTTAAGTACGACAAAGTTCTAGACCTGGCGACGATGATCATTGCATAGAGAAAAGGGACGCAATAAACGTCATGCTTGAAGTCCTGCATTTGGCTGTCTAAATCTGTATCTATCATTCTCCTGATGCAGTGAGTGGTTGTAGGGGCAGAGGAAGCTTGTCACCCGTTAGACGTTCTTTTCGTTGTGCGATCTTTGTGCGCGCTCCAATGTCAATCCGGCAACAGATCAGTAGTGTAGAAGAACCTTCGTGCGACATAGTAATGCTATGGCCTTTTCTTTAGGCTTAGCGGGGCTAAGGCACTTTTCGTGGTTAGTTGGGAAGAAAAGCAGAGCAAACCAATTTTTTTAGATGATCATGTAAGTAAAATACTGATTTATATGAGAGCATATTCGTACCTCAACATAACGTATGTATTGTAAGGACGCGACTAAACTGTAGGATCACCCAATAAGGAGTAATCCGACTGCTAGGAGGGAAAGCAACACAGAGAAGTTAATGTAGATAGTGAGACAAGTGGCTGCATAGGCTTATCACCGTTCGTCTGGTTGGGCCTGGATTCGAGTCTGATTCGAGGCATGGGTAGTGTGCTTGTCTTACAGCACTTTGTTTCCCCCCTTCCTTGCAGCCAATGGCCCCAAATTTGGGACGAATGGTGGCTCATAACCTTTAAAGTTCCTCATGGTGGTCGTTACATACCCTCCCACTCGCCACCGGCTCCAACAAATATAATCCTTTGAGTCCATTCTGTGATTCCTTATGAGAAACATCAAAGGACGCTCCGCGGACCGAGTGGTCAGAGTCACTGGCTTCTGGCCAACGCTCGAGAAGGGCTGGAGATCCGTGTGAGGCATGGGCTGTGCGGCCGCTCCACTGCGCTGACTCTGCCGGTATAATTGGATGCAAATCACGGATCGGCGACTATGGCCCTAGATGATCGTAGTGGTCGTTATACCGGGGAAAAACCATAAACCAACGCAAAAAATATCAGTCACTCCCACCCTATAATCTTGACAACAGCGGCAAATAAGTTGCATGTGTTAAGTGTGACTGACTCCTATTATTCACAGTGAATATTTGGATTCGTACAAAATGACAGAACAGTGTCTAAAAGGAAACTTAATATTCTTAGCACCTGACTCACACGTAACTTTTATCTTTTGTTTAAAATTGCTCCAATTAAGAAATTTTAATAAAAGTTTATAAAAATAATGAAAAGAATGAAATGAAGAAATTCTGATGAAAACAAGAAATCAAACTCTAAATAGCTTCTGAAAATTTTAGGGTCTTCTTTCTGGATTGTGTCACCTTACCCGTTTACTCCTAAGGCACTTTTTTTCTTAGAACTACATCACTGTTACAGATCGTACCTTTTCTCAAGAACTGATGCCATCATCGATGCACTGTTGCGTTGTCACGGCCTAATTGCTATGCATTGCTGTCATTTGACAATCCACCCGCTGAGAGACCAGTAATCCGTACTCTCTCAGACCTACTCAACTGACGATAGGGTCGGCAAATTTGGCGCCTTGGTAATCTGTACGAAGCTTACTTTTTCTTAGAAACCGCAACTCCAAACCTGAAAATTATTGTCAAGAGCAAACCTACCTCAGTTATGACGTTATTACAGCGCCATTCTTGTTCATATTGGCAAATGCTGCGATTCACTACCCTACAAAATTTAACTTTTCGACTGGGGTTTGTATTACTCCAAGTGATTTAGATTAATTTTGCTATGCTAGTTTTAAAAATAACATTTATTTTTCTCTGTCATGTAAGGATTTTTGGCAATCGTGAAAACAAAATAATGAATATGTTGTATATATACTGTATATATACGTATATTGTTTATCAGTAATTTACAGAATTTGTTTCATTTTCTTAAGAGAATATACAATCCACGACCCATTGATATTGATTCAATCTAAATAAAAATCACTTGTGTGAAGATAAAAAATAGTTAATGAAAAAAAAAATATATGTAAAATAAATTAATCAAAATTAATGTGTTCTTACAAAATCATTTTCCTTTTCCGTCAAATGAACGTTTACTGCTTTTTCTTAACTTTTGAAGCTGATAAACAATCTAATGATGTAGGAGGTGATGGAACAGGTAAATCAGGACCATGAGGTACAGGTCTGATAGCACATGGAGTCATTGGTTAGACAATATTATTTATGTTTTTGCATTTGTAGCCTTACTGGTGTGGTTAAGAAAAAATAACAATCTTCATTACTCACTGGCTCCCGGCATACTATTGGAATAGCAAATGGAAGAGAGTTTTTCTTACATTGAGTCAATTTTCTCACTTGCTTAACATACGTGTGACGAACGTGATGTGGTGCCCATTTCTTGTCCTGGTCTCCAAGCTTTATACCGAAATAAGCCTGATACGCCTTTTTGACAAAATCCGTTATTTCGCGTTGCCTTTTTTTTCACCACAAAACTACCACATATATAACAAATGAATCAGGACAACATAGCCTCTTGACGCCATAACGCATAATAACGAGCAACACAACAGTTAAAATGAGCGAAATACACTTCGGTCTTATCGCTTGAAGCACAGTGTTCAAAATGGCAAAAACACACAATGTTTCCAGTCACTGATATAAAATCGCCATCTATTGTATCACTTTCTAATTAAAATTTATCCATCTATTACATCATTTTCCAACTGCCGCGATCTGGTTTAGCTAGTAAATTTAAATTTTTAGAATAAAAAATAACAGATTACTTCATAATATTTTTCGTTTTTATCATATATAAACAAAAATAACATGGGAAATTTTGAAAAATCTGTTGGTGAAAGAGAAAAACGGATGTGATATTAGTGATCAGCATACCTGAATCAATGTAAAACCCTTGAAATTTTCCAAACCTCAGAATCATGTTGGGTTGTGAATTATTTATCTAATATTTTAGTCATGTGCATATTGCGGCTTAACTTAGCCGCCTACTGATTTGCATGCGCTTCCGTTTATTAGTTCAGGAACGTTCAGTTTTAATGCTACGAATTCTGTTATTTCCTATATTCCCATGAAAATTAAATAATATTGGGCTTAAAATACTTGAGATTTGTTGTCCTTGTTTCGAAGGGCGCACTTTTGTAAATAATGCTGGAATCTAAAGCCAAAATAAAATCTAACCCCCCCCCCCTCTCTCTCTCTCTATCTCTCTCATTATTTACAAAAGTGCTTAACACCTGAATTTTTTCCACTCATACATGGTAGATACAAAGCAGCATTGGCTATGCCTGACCTGTCTAGATGTTTAAATTGGTTACGGTAACATCATCCACAGTCCAACTTTATTGATGATTTCTGGGTGACGAATTACATCTTGGCGCATAAATTTATGTATCGAATAATTTGCAATGATACAACCAGCAGTTTATTACCGATTTATGTGCTTTGAATATCTGCCCTCTATTTGCTATTTTAGAGAAAGGGAAAGCTAATCTTTTTTTCTTTATAATTTGAATAATTCATTCCACTTAAGCAAACACATGTGAGTATACTTCAAAGCGGTTGTGAAATAAATACATAGAAAATTTCGAACAAAACTCAGAATTATTTCGGTATGGCGGACTTGTACAAGTCAGATGAATTCATGTACATACTGAAAAGTTTTTAAGGGCGTTCTATTGCTCTTTTTTACTCCGCAGTTTTCGCAGAAGCATTTCTGTCTTCATATTGTCGTAACAACACCTATAATTTTAATGGTCTCCGAATCATTGTTCAGCAAAAAGGTCATTAAAAGAAAACGCAACCATACTTATTTGGTATATATCACAAGGAGAAATCTTTTATTTCCAACGAACTCTTGACTTTTATAATAATGGGATTTAGAACAGTATCAAAAGAAAGCTGATTTAAATATTGCCGTATTTCCATCTTCGTAAATTTTCCATTCTTCGTTTGCATTGCTGCTTTTAAGATGTTATTTAATATGACCAAAGAATTCTTGCCTGAAGATGGTTGAGGAATTTCACATTATAGCGAACTGCTAAAATGTACCAGTTTTATTCAGGAGAGACCAAAGCTTTGCCGGGTCTTACTACTCGAATATTTTATTCACTTGGAGCTGCGACGTTGAATTCCTGTTTGGACCTCATCGATCCTCAGAATCCCAGAATAAGATACAGAGCATTTCATCTGAGTTGTACATGGACTGCAATCATTAGCAAGAGTATTTGATAATTGTTAAATGAAAGCAAAAATTACATTTAAATAAAAAATTTGAGGAAAGATGTACCAGAATTCAGTAAAACATTTATAGTTGTGAACATGACGGGAAAAAAGTGTACATTTGACAATGCAAAAAATAATATTTCTGTGCATTGTCATCGTATTTTTAAGGAAGCATGCGATTTCATCGAAGATAAATTCACCGAAAGCGAAATCACCGATATCAAAATAATCGAAAGTAAATTCATCGAACGAGCAACTTACTGAAAAATAACTTTTACCGAACAAATGAAACGAATTCATTGAAATGATCAAATTTTCGATAATTTCGCTTAGTAACTTGCATAAACAGTATTATCATGTCTCTTAATAGTAACAATAAAACATCGCTTTGAAGGCAATGTCACGTAAAAATGGAATAATGTCAAAATTCTCTGGCAATGGGCGCATCACAGGAGTTAACGTGGAGATAGACTTTAGTTTTCTGAATTTTGTTAGAGCCTTATCTATAATGGAAGGGTTGTATCCTCGCTGTACTGCAACACGTTTAAGGAAATAAAGTTCTTTTCCAAATTGTGTTTATCTGAACATATATGTATCGCGCTATATACGCAACTGTAAAAGGCGCTGAACCATAAACAAAATGAACTTTTTAGGATCAAAGGATTATGTTGAAGTCAAAAACTCGTGGGGAATTTATCAAATTCCATGTGAATGTGGCGCTTCGTATATAAGACAGACCCATAGAGCATTGCGTTTTTGATTAAAGACGCACAAGACCTAAATTCGGAACTGTGAACTAAAGAAGTCATTGATGGCTAAACACTGTTACGAAAAGGACCATAAATTTCTCGTTGAAGAAGCAAAACTAATTGACAAGCCAGATTCAACCACCAAACTCGATATTTTGGAAGTTTTCCATATATATCAGAAGTCTTCGCAACTTGTTAATGACACGGCATCCACGCCATTTCTATCAAACGCGTGGAAGCATCGAACCAAACACGTGACTGTAAACACCATTTATGATATCATGTACTATTTGAATATTTACGTGCCATTCGTTCTGATGAAGCTAGGTCAATACCCAGCGAAACCATGGTCGACTTAAAAATTAAATATTTGTGACAAACCACGTTGTATTCTCTCAATACATATAATTGTCACCAGACTGTAGTCTTTGAGATCAAGAATCGCTTAAAATATTCACATTGGTCAGAGTGATAACACTCATATGTTGATTAACTACAATTCAACAAATTTTCACCAAATAAAGGGAAGTTGCGTCTCCCGCTTTGCTTCATCCCGCCGTGTACGGCCTGTCTTTCCGTCTTGCCCGATGGCAAAATCGCCAATCTAGAATTAGACATTGAAGAAGTTGGTAAAATTCGACTGATTTCAACAGTACCTGGATGAATCAAATGTTCGTCTTGTTTTGAGCTGCCCATAATGTTAGGCCTCCATTCCTGCACAAAACGCGCGCCATCGTCGACTGGACACCGCAATCACGTGGAACACACGAGGCTACTGACGTGCATTTGACATGGATTCAAATTGCGTTATCACGCAAGCAATCGATGGAGGTCGGTAAATGTACTGTTCAGGTGCTGTTCTGCCTTTATTGGAAAAATGGATGAAACCCGATGGCAAAATCGCCAATCTAGAATTAGACATTGAAGAAGTTGGTAAAATTCGACTGATTTCAACAGTACCTGGATGAATCAAATGTTCGTCTTGTTTTGAGCTGCCCATAATGTTGGGCCTCCATTCCTGCACAAAACGCGCGCCATCGTCGACTGGACACCGCAATCACGTGGAACACACGAGGCTACTGACGTGCATTTGACATGGATTCAAATTGCGTTATCACGCAAGCAATCGATGGAGGTAGGTAAATGTACTGTTCAGGTGCTGTTCTGCCTTTATTGGAAAAATGGATGAAACCCGATGTCAGCAGCGAGTGAAGCTTACGCACTTGAAGGGCATGGAAATAATGGACAGCAGCATTTCCCGAAAATGGTTCCTGCACTTCATTACTGAGGACACCAGTCTCGAAGAAAGGACGTTCAGCGACCACCAACACTGACACTCTTGTCAAAGCTGTGACCCTAACTCACTACACTAAAATTGGCAGCTGAGGTGGGGTCTTCCCATTTCACCAACGTTGGCCACCTGCACCACTCCTGTAGGCGCCATCGAATAGTTCCCCATGGATTGACACCCAAGCAGGAAAAACGTGTCGCTCTCTCCACGTTAAGAAGCACAACCAGTGTTGCAAAACGGACGGTTCAAAGTGTAAGTAATGGGAAAAGAAATACCGGAATTCAGTTACGAATTTTGTGAAATTATGAGGGTTTCGGGCTCTGGGAACTCCTGTCAGACATCCATACGGTGGACGAGAGTCCCTATGCTGAACAACTACATCTGGCCCATCATGCTCTGCCCCAACGCTTCCCAGGAGTCTTCAATAGCAAGAGGGCGTTGCTGCAAATAGATAATGCCCCAAGTCACGCCTCCAGAGTGTACCCCCGAAAACTGAAGGAATTTGAAGAGTTTGAGGTCCTACATCATCCTACATACATACAGAAGGATGGCGTAGGATCCCGTGCCCGTCCGACTACCACCTGTTACGCTTCCCGGCCTATTTTCTCTAAGAAGGCATTTCGTTTCAGTGGTGGATGTTGGAATCTGGCATCAAAGAGTTTCTGTCCTCGAAACTTGCCGAGTGGTACATGAGTGCAAACGGGTCAACGGGTCGATAATTTCTTGCTGGTTAAATGGGTCGAGTGAAGATTTAGACCCTAACCCGATTTAGACCCGGTTTTATTTCCATTTCACTTTTGAAAAAAATCGAACTAAACCACATCCACATTTTGGAAACCTTCAACTCATCATTAAATTGTGAAAATTGGTGTTGCTGTGAAACATATTCTGAAGCTTGATATGCTATCAAGCAAACAACAAAAACTGAAATTAAACATACAAAAAGTTGCTTAATTCAAAAAGTGAGACTGTCGCGCCATTTAAATTTGGTGGAACAGCCTTAAAATTACTGCGGAAGGACTTTTTGGCTTTCGCAGATGTGTTTGAAAACATGCGTAAAACAGTTCAGTTATGTCTTGCAAATGAAAGACGACAATTTCAACACTTCCTCTTAAGTGAATAAATTATAATCTCCTTTAATACATTTGTTGGATTTCCATATAACCTAAGATACCCACTGCGGAGAGACGTTTTGAACGCCTTGTATGCAAATTATACTTCAAAAAATATTTTTCCTGGTCGAGCCCAATTCTGTGGCATCCGGGACTGGGTCGGGTCCGGTTCCAAACTTTTTGACCCGTTTCCAACTCTGAGTGGTACTCCCGATGATCGTGACTCTTGGGGAACGTTGGCAAAAGACTATCGAAAAACAACGGCAGGACTTTGCAGAATGAGCTGAGCATGTACATATGTCGTTCTTTTAACATTAAAGTTTCTAACTGGAAACGGGAAGAACTTTTGACTCACTCTGATAACTCGTTTCTCGATTTCACTGCATTTCCCCCCAGAATGTTGAGTATGTAACAAATACCTTGTATCTGCATTTTCATCAAAAATAAAATACACCAGCTGTTTTTAAATATTTAAAATAAATTTCCTTTCATTAGTAAATAGTTGGTATGGAGCATTTTCTATATTAGGAAGAAGAATATACCTTTTCGTTGCTATAATGTTCAATTAACTTCTCTGTCTCCGTGGCGCAATGGTCTAAGCGCTGGCTTCTGAAGCTTTGTCTGAGATGAGTTCGGGTTCGAATCCCTGCGAGGCGTGGATGTTGTGTTTGTCTTACGGCACCGGCTCTTTCTCTCTCTCTCTCTCTTCCTTGGAACCAATGATTCAAAATTAGGGACAGACGACTGCCTATAGTCCACCGAGTGGCACACGGTTGTCGTTAAACCTCCAAAACAAATTACTAAGTTTCTTATTTGTGGATGGTATAACTTTCTTATTGAAATACGACACATCTAGTAGTTTAAAAAACTTTCACTAAATCATTTTTGAAGTCATGTAAGCTCTTTTGAATATTTTAGTGAATTTAAGAGTAGTTTGGAAGTTTTTAAAAGAATTCTCGCGATGTAGTTTTGTTGCAATGTGTTTTAAGAACGTTACTGATTCTTGTTCACTATTGTAATTACAATATTTGTGGAATTAATATAATACATGTGATTTTCAACATTTCGGATTGCATGTTCTCTACTGAAAATCCTCTTATCGGATTTAATTTCTTAATTTAATCTCTCGTTTAGGGTCTGAAAAGTATAAATTATTCTTTATTTATAATTTTAAATTAGTCATCGAAGATTTATTACATTTCATAAATTATTTAAAAGATATTCAAGATTCCAGATAATCAGGTAAAAATAAAAGAAAAACATAGAAGAAAATAAAAAAGACACTGAAAAATCTGATAAATTAGATATTCTTCATTTTCTGTTATAGTACATTATCAATTATCAATATACGCCTAAGAGCCAAAACATTATGATCCACCTGACCAATATGATATTGGTCCTCCACGTTCAGTCAAAACAGCTCCAGATGATGCAACAAGATTTCTAAACACGTCTTGTAGTGTCTGGTACCAACGGTTACCAACAGATCCTTTAAATCTTGAAAGATACGTGGTTGAGCCGCCATACTGTGTTTCCATGAACTCTGTGTCGTGACAGATTACTCTGGTAACCAGAATTTAAATAACCGGTGAGATACACCACATTAACCCTTCTGTTGGCTTGTACCGTACGAGATATCCTTCACTCACCTCTAGCATCGATGAGCGATGGTCGGCCCACACCCTGCCGTTGGTTCGTTGTTTTACCTTCCTCGGACCACTTTTTGAAAGTACTGACCACGGCTGACCGTGACTACTCCACAAGAATTGCCGTCTCGGAAATGCCTTCACCCGCTGCAGTTTGACCTTTGTCAAACTTGTTTATGTCCGCTGCCTTTCTGATTTGAAGAACAAGAATGTCACTTTTTAACAGAGTTCAGTATTAGGTGTTATTTAAATCGTTAGATGACATGCACAAACGCCGTCTTTTACCGTCAGTTGTTTAACTTTGCGTAAATGACGCGCTGGTCATAATGTTTTGCCTTTTTGGTGCCCGGTTATTAAAAATGCATTCATCAAGACTTACCTGATGCTTGGTAATGTAAAATGCATACATCAAGACTCATTGACATAATAACGGGTATTAATTCAGTTGTGAGGGCTGATTGAAAGGTAATGAGACCGATTTTTCATTTGGAATAAAAGTTGAGTAATGGTCACATATCGAAAGTTAAACGGAAGTTGGACACGCAAGCTCTGAGTCCAAACGTGTCTCATCTTGTTCCACCCCATGCGGAAACAACTATAGTATTTTGACTAATAGTGTTTCGTTTCGCCTACGCATCGAAAGCATACAGTCAACTATTGAACAAAGTTACGCCATAAAAGTTTGTGCTCGCCTTCAAAAATCGGGGGAAAAAACCCATGAAATGTCTTCGGTAGTGACGTGTGTTTCGTTGGCATAAATTGTTAACAAAGGCAGACAAAATTTTAAAGATCTGGCTAGAGAAGGGGTAGAGGTTACGAGCTGCTTCCGGGCAGAGAGCCAGGTCTGTACTAGAAGGTTCAGCATTTTGCTCCAGGATTAAAAAACTTTCCCCTCACTAAATGAAAACTGACTTGTGACTGACTTCCGTTTCGGTGATTCTGATTAACACAGTAAGTGAAATTCTCATAGAGCATCCTCGAATCACACTTATGCCGTTATTTGATGCACTAGACATTTTTCATGGCAACACCCAGACCATCGTAATGAAACACGAACCTGAGTAAGTTGGATTCCACGGGGATTCGCAATAGAACAAATTTCGTGCAGAAAAAATAATGTACACTGCTGGCCAGCCAAAATGCAACACTAAGAAGGAAACATCCGATCGGCCTGAAATTCGCAGTATGTGTCGCCCGCGAAAGGACATGCAAACGATTAGCATTGCAGGGCATATGCAAATCATGTGAGCCCGGCACGCCACCGAGAAGCACTATAAGAAGGGTGCACAGAAGGCGGGGTGTAAGTAATGGAAGTGTATTGCGATGCCGGACCTGTGCGTGGGAACCTTTCTGATGCCTCGTAGCAGAATACGGCAGTCATTCCAGCATGTTTCGGAGTTCGAGTGGCTTATCGCGACAACGTTTTATCGTACCGAGACATCGGCGCCCGTGTGGGACGACATCCAGCCACAGTAAGGTGAGTATGGATTCGGTGAGTACAGGAGAAATGGACGGACCGACGTGAGCGATTACCGCAGCCGCGGCACACCACCGAACGAGAGGAACGGCATGTTGTGCGGAGGACATTGACGTCTCGCACCGCCACATCACGAACGTTAGCGCAGGAAGTAGGGTGTGTTGCGCAACAACCTGTATCAGCACGTACCGTTCGACGTCGTCTGCAGGAGCGCGGACTTATCGCACGGCGCCCATTGCTCCGATTACCATTGACGTTTCACCACCGGTCAGTGCGGCGGCAGTGGGTCGTTGAACGCCGCACCTGGACTACGGAATGGCACGACATTGTCTTCTACCACGAATCCCGCTCCTGCCTGCAACACCACGATGGTCGGATCCGTATGTGACGGCACCGCGGCGAGAGACTGTATGACGCCTGCACTATGCGTCGCCATATCGGTCCGTCACCTGGCGTATTGGTTTGGGGCTCAATTGGATATGACACCCACACTCCTCTGGAACGTATCGCCGGTACACTCAACAGCCACTGCTACATCTCCGACGTTTTGGAGCCTGTAGTCCTCCCTTACCTGCAGGACCTGCCAGCGGCCACGTTTCAACAGGACAATGCACGCCCGCACGTGGCACGCATTGGGCAACAATTCTTCACGGCCCAATAGGTGTTACTGCTGCCATGGCCCGCCTGTTCTCCCGATATGTCGCCCATCGAACACGTCTGGTGGCTGATCGGCAACCGAGTGCCCCGGCAAGCACCACCCGCGGCTACGCCTGATGAACTGTGGCAACGTGTGGAAGCAGCCTGGACCGACATACCCCAAGCCCGCATCCACAGCCTCTTTCGTTCGATGCCGCGGCGTGTAGCCGCTGTTATTGCCAGCCATGTGGGCCACACGAACTATTGATGTCTGCGTGTTCCGCAAGTCGCACGGTCCTGTAAGCTCAATCCTTTCATCTTTGTATCTGTTGTTATGTGTCCAGTAAATCTGGCTTTGCTATCTCGTGTCCTTCTTCGTGTAGCATTTTGGGTGGCCAGCAGTGTATTTAGCTGGTCCCTTATTCCTAAAAACCCAGATCTCGCTCCATGCGGTTTCTGGTGTTTTCCACAGTTAAAGGAACAATCGAAAGATCGACGTTTCGAAACCAGATGAAAATGCAAAAAACGTTATGGAAACGGCTTTGAGGTATCTGTCTACGGACCAGACATTTCGAGAAGTTATGGAAGGGCTTTGAAGTCTCTGCCTACGAATGAGGCCTGCTGCATATTTCAGCAGTAAGATTACATGCTAGTGTTATATGGAAATATTCAAACTATATTTAAATTGCAACCTTTGTCATTTTGTGGGCCAACGACAGTGAGAAATTTCCTCCCCAGTCAGAAAGACGCCGAGAACAGATCCATTTCGGAGAAAGGTTATTCTCTCGTCGGACCCCCACCCACGGACAAAAGGATAACCCCATTTCTTCCCCAGCCGTCGCCAGAATCTCTCTCATAGCCGACGGGTATATGCCATGGAGCAAGCAATTAAGAATTTCTTCTTACGTCAAGAACAGATCGTGTAAGGGAATGAGACAGAGAGAAGCTTTCATGGCGATCTCGTGGAAAAAGTAGGAAGAATTTTGCTCGGAGGCAAGAGGACAAACGACGAGGTAGAAAGAGATTTTCACGCGGGCTTGTAGCCACATAAGATAGGAACATATTTGGCGGGAAAAGCGTAGAAAAGGCCATCCACAAGATCCAACTCCCGCTGGAAGTATTTACTATCCGATCTGACCAACTATTATTCCAATATTTCCTCTTCCCCCCCCCCATCTGATGAATAAAGATATATGCAAAAGGAAACATCTGTCATAATGTTCAATTTTTAACTACTTGTTTATTTGCTTCCCTGCTCCAAAGGCAGGAACCCGCAAACGATTATTCTGATAAGCTGGCGTCTACCACAATACTTAAAATAAATCAAGCCAACGCTAGGACAAGTGTATCAGGTACAAAGGAAAGTATTAGATATCCGTAAAAAACCCGTCGTTTTTGCATAGGACAGTTCACGATATAAGTGCGCATATTTTCTGAAGGGTAGTTTTTCCGTGCTGCAAGTGAATGAAAACGTGTACTGTGGGGAATCAAACGAAACGAGGCGTGAAACATATGTCGCGACGCATGCGTTGAATTTGTATCTCGATCAATTGCAATGGCTACAAAGTTTGAAATATTTGTTCCGTTGCAACATTAATGAAAACAGCTACCGCCAATGCAGTCCAAAAAATTAACGAAGTTGAAGGTGAAGGCCTGGCGATCGGTGCGCGCGAACATGGTTCAAGAATTAAACGGCTAGTGACTTGAGCTTGAAAAGTAAGGAAGGTTCGAGTAGGCCTTCTGCTGCTGATTTGGATGCCCTAAAAGAGGCTGTTGAAGACATTCCGCGAACAAGCACTGGCAACTTGTCAGAAGAACTGGGGATTTATAAATCTACCATCGCTCTGCAGCTGCACAAGATCGGAAAGGTTTACGGACGATGCCGCGAGGAGTTCACCCCAGATCAAGCTCAACAACGTGTCGAGGAATGCAACGAACGGATCAGAAATCCACGCGATACTCGATTTATCAAACGAATAGTTACTGGGGATGAAAAGTGATGAAATGTGGATGAAATGTGGACCCAGGTGAGGACGCATGGTCTGGGATACCTTAAGACACTAACCGGCGCCTTTTTCACTCGATGCTACGCCGTGTTGCCGAATGTACAAAGCATCCTGGTGGTCGTACGACCTACTAACTAAGGCACATTATACTGTCCCCTCACCCATCGCATTGATGTAATCCCTCAGAAATGAAATCGCTGTTTTTACCACTTACCTGTCTATATGTGAGCTAAATTTCGTCTCATTCTGTTTATTTCATGGTACGGCCTTTTCTATGTCGGGCATTGCACAGAAATCTTGAAAACTAGATGACCTGACGAAGGGAAAGTTGTGGAGACTTAACTAAGAGGAAAATAATTCCGAAGAAATAAAATGTTGTGTTAAACAACCTGCTTCAGAATGTGACAATTCCAAATTTGCCTCATAGTGTGAGATATACCGAGAATAACTGCAAAATTTTTATACCTAATCTCATGGTTTTCTAGAACTTACATATTTTGATAATGTATTGAATTATTTACGAAGCACGCAAAATTTCGATCAGCAATTACAGGTGCAAGTGAAATTTATTAAACAGCTTAAAATCTCAGAAGCAATATAAAAACAAATTTATAGTTACAAAATTATTTCATAAAATTGAATGGTAATATTTTTAGTAGTTAAAATTTCATCAGCTCTGACAGAAGTTTTATATTTAATCGAAAAGTAAGTCTCAAAATTCTCGAAATCATTAATTTTAAGGATTACGAGATGCAACGAGAAAAATATAATTTACGTACTTTTTTCCATATAGTTTTTTGGGCTTCTGAAAAAAATATATAGTGAAGAAACGAAAATATTACTGCCTAAGCCAATTTGTTTTAAACAGTGACTAGAGAAATGCGAGAGGTTCAATTTTTTTGAAAATATTCTGTAAGAAGTGTTACTTTCTTCAAGAAGCAAGTCAGCGTTGCAGATATATCAAAATGCTTCCAAGAATATTTCTAAGCACGCAATTTTCTATTCCCTTTTTGCGAACTGTTTTGGAATATTAGTGTTTGGACTAATGAGAGTCAATCGAAACAAAAACATCACCGCCTAAGAAATGCGTGGGTGTTTTAATGTTAGTAATTGCATAAAGCATTCCTTCTGGGGAATTCATTCATTATTCACGCAAAAGAGTCATTCACAAATGATCATTCAATTTCCAAGTTGTCACTGCGTTCACTGAGTAAATCATTCGTTGCAGAGATCCATTGTGTTTACGAGTTCACTTTCAAGTTCACAGCTCTTTTTCGCAAACTGCACAAAAGAGGGCGAGCTCTTCACTGTTCAGGATGAATAATTCTCCACGATTCGGGCATACCTTTTAAATGAGAGCCATTCACATATCATTCCCATTCTTACCATTATTTCCTATCTGACTGCCGATTAATAAGGGTCAACCCACATAACGGTTGACCCTTATTAATTCTCGACAGTAATTTTCTTAATGGTAATTCCTTTCTGAACTCATGGGGCAGAGGTAAAGTTGAACATTTTGTGACTTCAGTATGTGTCGTGATCATGTGGGATTAAATTATTATTCACAGCATTGAGAGCTTACCATTCACTACCCTAGGTGAAAAGTCATTTGGTGTGCACGAGTCGTTAATGGATGACCCATCATTATTTAATATGCTTGGATGTATGATGGCAATATAAAAATCTTAGCAATTTCTTAAGGAGCGTGCTAACACTGAATGTAACATCCAACGAAGTTTCAGAATGTTTTAATCATTGTTACTTTGCATGACTGCGTTCCGAATTTTCTTACGGATTATCAAAGCATTTCTCTTCTGATGAACAGTGCCAACAGAAAAACGAGTTAAATCTTAATGATTCAGCTGCAGAGCTTACACGGGTTTCTTTTTTCCCTGTTCTCTTCATTTGTTCTATTACTTGCCTAAAGGAAATCACGTTTCATTACTTCAAATTATGCAAATGCACCGAACTATAAAATAAATAAATGTCATGTGCTTGATTCTTTCACGGAGAAACATTTTTTTCTATTCAGGCAGTTTCAATCTCCGCGATTTCTCATGGGGTTAACAAAAGGCAAGAATGTTTCAAATTTTGTGCTAACGAAGTCTTCAAATGTAAATCCTGTAATGCACTGAAAATCAGACAAACTTGTTAGTCCTTTTTTTACGGACGATATGTGTTGCCTGAAATGTTTACGTAAATAAAATCGATAATCAAATCCTTTGTAGGAGCAAAAGGCTCTTAGGTAAGCTAATTTCGACGAAGTTTTAGAATATTTTAATTATTGTCACTTATATCACGAATGGTTGCAAAAGCAGCCAATTTAAGATAGAATATAAGTTAAATTTCTAGTGTCGGAATTCGATGGAATCTCTCAGGTGAATCACATGCTGAATAAACAGAACATAAAAAATATCAATTAATTTTATCTGATAATCTGGTAACGGAAACAAATATCTTTGTGGAACTTCCATTATAATGAATTCGCAGCTCACTCTTGGTGAACAATAGCGTACTTAATTTAAATCTTAAAATCTTTCATGAATTTTAGAGAGAGACAAATATCAACTGTGCTTACTTACCGCAGTCATGATTTTGGTATTCGAGTCTGACTCACAACGAGATTCACCACCTGAAATAAGTAGGAATCCATATAAGAATCTGATAACAACCGGATTCACATCATCTGTTAAGTTAATTGAAGATACCTGATAGAGTTCTGCATAGCTTTCTTTTGGAAATCAGCATTTTGGCTTTTTATTATGAATTTTCTTTTGTAAGAGAAGAACAATATTCCCAAATGGAACTCCGTTTCACAAAAAAGTGTGTGTGTGTGTGTGTGTGATAGAGGGAGAGAGAGAGAGAGAGAGAGAGCGAGAGCGAGAGAGATCTGTAACAGATGAGGAATAGATTCCTTGTAACGAATCATTATTAACATTGTCACTATTTTGGAAGTACAGCTGTGTACCACGTTGTGCTAGTAACCGAATTCTTGCAGTTAATAATCAACGTATAACCTGGTGGTGCTTCCGGAATCTATCAGAATTGCTATCGTCGGAATTAAAGTACTGTTACGAACAAAGCGAGGAGGATGAGCTGACACATCAAGAAACAAGAAGTGAGAAGATATATGGGTGCAGACTGTACAAATGTACTGAGTTGGTTTAAAATCCCTTTCTTGCGGCCTTGATTCTTCTTCTTCTATGCCTAACTGGTTTTCGTTTTAGCATTCAAACTGGAAAACGAGCAAATCGAAATCATGTGATATTTTATGCACCTCTTGTAATTCTTTGCATTCCCTTCAACCACAGAGCCTATGTAGTAGAAAGTTGCAGAGACAGCGCCATGTTGCTTACATTGCCATGTTCCGCCATGTTGCTTTCATGTTCAGTTTTTTGCATCTCCTGTGTCACAGAGATTTCAGGAGATTTTAGAATTCATTGGTTTCCAGGAATAGTATGAAATATTCGGCAATAGGTCTTTCTTTGTCAGTCTGCATGGGAAATGTCGACGGCATCTTTAAGATGTTATCTGTAAGGACGGCAATAAAAATGAGTAAGAGTTGTAAAACAGCATTTCCAAAGCAATCGAACTTAGTACATTGGCTAAGTGCTTTTATCATTTTATTTCCCGTAATTGTGAGAGGAGGAGATTATCAGGCTGCGTAATGAGTTTATTGCTCTTCACGGCGATAGAATGATTTTCTTAGGGGCAAAAGTGAAAACGCGGGAAAAAGGGGAGATGAGAAAGAACAGGGGTCGAACAGAAGTTGGCTGGAAGTAAAAGGTGTGGACGCCTCTCCCTGTGAAAGGCGAGGGAGAAAGAATAAGTTACGCAGAATTAAAGTTAGTAAATAAGAGCGAGTAAATAAAGAACAATACAAGTAGCGAGAAGACTGTGAGCTCTAAGAAATAAATTACTAAGACAATTCCGAGACATCCAGCATTATAAGTTTTAGGCTTCGTTGCATATTTTCTGCAACGAGCTGCAATTAAACTTAAATACTGAATCCGAACGGAAAGTATAAATTCCGCTTGCAACAGCAATCTAACATCTTCATAAATTTTTCGCAGATACCCAGAATTTTTTTTTTTTTTTTTTGGTTAAATTCCGTATTCTTTGAATTTTTAGTAGGAAATTCTATATATGAATTTGTTAGTTACGTACTTGGAGAGATCACTAGTAGTGAATGTGCTGCACGAGGATAATGTCACATATTTTGTTGGGTAGTAAGTTCATGTGGACGGCGATAATATGAAAGATCTGGTGAGTTACATCCGACAGCAGCTCCATAGTAGGAAGATGCAGATTCGAATCCAACTGTAAGCAAAAGAAAGGTAGTATTGATGATTTCAGCACGGCAGCCATCATTTGTCCCTATCCAATAATGTCAGAGCTTGGAGTGGTACAGTACTCTATTGAACTCACATACAGAACGGCATTTCATGATATACAGCGACGACTCTCGGTTTTTCTTGCAGTCCGATGATCGGTGAGTTCTCATATGGAGACAACGAAGAGAATGGACCATTCAAAAGTTATTTGTTGTACACCTGCATATCGTCTAATGGCATGGGTCGTACGTAGTCTGGAGAACAATGAGCTATGGCAGTCGAATGTATGCAGCATTCTTCACAGCAAGTTTGACAGCTCGATGGTATGTGAAAAATGTTCTCGGTGCTGTTTCTCTCCCTTTTGTAAGTGGGGGAACCTGACAGAGTGTTTGAGCAAGAGAGTGCCCATCTGCAATATTGTGAACATCTCGTCGGAACATCGACGCGCTGTAAACGTCAGGGAACGCCCATCGAGGTTTTCGGTGTAAGATTCTCTAGCCCCCTAGTCAGGAAGAATAATTACAAATATGTATGTATGTATATGTTCATCCTACGCAGAATTTCTTTGTTCGTGACATTTTAGGGCAGAACAGACGAAATAAAAATGCTTTAAGGCTGTTGGTGTCCGATAACACACGATTAGTAGCATTAGATTCGACTTAGTATATCATCATCATCATCATTGTCAACCATTATCAATCCACTGCTGGACGAAGGTCTCCCCAAGTTTCCTCCACAACGGTCTGTCTTGTGCCAGTCTCCTCCATGTCACTCCCGCATATTTACGAATTTCATCCACCCATCTCCCATGTGGTCTTTTTCTGGGTCTTTTCCTGTCCCTTGGAATCCAATCTAAAATTTCGGCTGTCCATCTATGGTCTGTCCTTCTGGCAGTATGTCCAGCCCATTGCCATTTCAGGGATTTAACTCTGATCATGATGTCTTCCACTCTCGTCATTTTTCGGATCCACGAGTTCCTCTTCTTATCTCTCCTGGTTATACCAAGCATGCACCTCTCCATGCTTCTTTGAGTTGTCTGCAGCCTTTTGTATGTCTCTTTTAGTTAAGGTCCACGTCTCTGCACCATACGTAAGCATTGGAAGGATGCATTGATCAAACACTTTTCTTTTAAGACATAATGGCATATTGCTCTTGAAAATTATGCTGTTTCTTCCAAAAGCTCTCCAGGCAAGTTTTGTACGCCGATTAATTTCTTCATCAATGTGACCCTCACTTGATATCTGCTGTCCAAGATAAACATACGTGTCTGTTATCTCCAGTTTTTCTCCATCAATCGATAAATCTTCATTTCTTGTAAAAGCATTGAACATCACTTTTGTCTTCTGAAAGTTCATTTTTAATCCCACTTCTTTACTCTTGTCAGCAAGTTCCTGGATCATACTCTGCAGCTCTGATGGGGTAGTTGCAAAAATGACTATGTCATCAGCAAAACGAAGGTGGGTTAGATAATCTCCATTAATCTTTATCCCTTTGTTTTCCCAGTTCAGTGATTGAAAGACATTTTCCAATGTGGCATTAAAGAGCTTCGGAGATATGGTGTCACCTTGTCTCACTCCCTTTCCAATTTTTATGTGTGTTGTATTTTCAAACAGCCGAATCTTTTGCACTTGCATTTTCATAGATGTTATTAATAATATTAATGTATGCATCTTCAATACCGCAGGATTTCAGAGCCGTGGTAACTGCTGATGGTTTCACCGAATCAAAGGCTTTTTCATAATCGATAAAAGCCATGCACAATGGAAGTTCATATTCCCTCGCTCTTTCAATTAGTTCTCTCAGTACGTGGATATGATCTATTGTGCTGTAGCCACTCCTGAATCCAGCTTGTTCTCTCGGTTGAGCCATGTCCAGTGTTACCTTCAAGCGGTGTGAAAGAACTTTAGTGAAGATTTTATAAACCACTGATAGGAGGCTGATAGGTCTGTAGTTCCTGAGGTCCTCAATGTCACCTTTTTTATGTAGCAGGATCATTGTAGCATTGTTCCAATCCTCAGGAATCTTCCCTTCATTAAGGCATCGAGTGAAAATTTGGGCGAGTACTGTTTCAATTTCTCCACTTGCTTCTTGTATGATGTCTACAGTAATTCCATCTTCTCCTGGAGCTTTCCCCCGCTTCATGTTCTTGATTGCATGAGCAACTTCTGCTGGGAGGACTGGAAGAACTCTGGTACCTTTCATGATGTCTGGAGTACATGTATCATCCCTTTCGTATACTTTGGAGTAGAAATCTTTCACTCTTGTCAAAATTTCGCCTCTATTTCTTGTTATAGAACCATCTTCTTTTCTCAGAGCCATAATCTGTTTTCTTCCCTTACTGAGATGTCCCTTTGCTATCTTTAGGCTTTGGTTGTTTTCAATTGCTTTCCTCACTAGCTCACAGTTGAATTTCCTTACGTCTTCAGTGATACTTTTTCGTGCTGTCTTGCATAGCTCTATATATTCCACTTTGGAAGTCACATCTTCTTTAGTTGTCCTCATCTCTCTTCTTTTTTGCATCA
The DNA here is from genome assembly GCA_039090855.1 of Macrothele yani. Classification (NCBI taxonomy): domain Eukaryota; kingdom Metazoa; phylum Arthropoda; class Arachnida; order Araneae; family Macrothelidae; genus Macrothele; species Macrothele yani. Next base: position 59,007,696 of record CM076989.1, on the reverse strand, counting down.
ACATTTTCGTTTTTCCTGATAATTTGTTTACATGCAACTTGTTCTTAGACCCAGCTAATTTTGTTGCTGTTTCCATAAGAGCTTTGGTTACTTTTCTGTTAACTTCCGAAATATCCACTTCTTCCGATGTTAGGCCTTCTAAAGCAGAGAATCTGTTCTTCAGTTCCAACTTGAAAGTATTATGGTGTTTTTTTAAGGTTGGTTATGTCAATACGTTTTGTTTGTCTTATGAGCTTGCCACGTTCCAGTTTAGTGTTGAGGTGCATCTTACATCTCACCAATCTATGGTCACTACCTGTGTTGAACTTGTTCAGCACACTGCAGTCTTCGATGACGAATTTTTTGTTACACATAATAAAATCAATTTCACTTGTCGTCCCAATTGGATGTTTCCATGTCCATTTCCTGTGTGGCTTTTTCTTGAAGAAGGAGTTCAAGATGAAAAACCCTTCTGCCTCTGCAAACTCAACGAGAGTATTTCCACGCTGGTTTCTGTTGCCGTGACCGAATTTACCTACTGAAGTTTCATTCTGTTGCCGGTGCCCTATTTTTGCATTGAAATCTCCCATAATTATCTTCAAGTGCTGCTTACCTTTATTATTTAGATGACGAATTTCCTCATAAAATTCTTCAATTTCTTCTTCAGGATGACTTGTGGTGGGTGCATAAGTTTGAATAATCTGAGCCTGGTATCTTCTCGATAGTTGGATAACGAGTCGTGCAGCTCTGTCAGAGGAACTTTCAACTTCTACCACTTTATCCTTCAGTTTCTTGTTTATTATAATAGTATATAAGTATGCCTAAGTGTTTAAAATGTATTGTACTTCTCTTGTGGTATGATATTATTTTGTGGCGTGTGTTAATGAGAGATGTGAGCTTAAGAGGTTCACAGGTAGCCCAAAGTAGTTGGGGATTAACTTGGAAACACGATTAAGTGGGGAGTGGACATTTTCTCAAGTTTTTAAGAACGGACTTTTGTGGAGGTCAAAGGAGGCAGATGGGACTTCGGTCCGGAGAGGGAGGGAGGTTGGTTGGATTGGCGTCTGAGGGAACGGAACGTTTTCGAAAGGAATCGTCATTTTTGCGTCTGCGTAGTTGTAACGTCGGTTTACGAAAGCACGAAGTGCAGTACAGACGGACGGAGACCAGGTCAATCTAAAGTCTTCCATTAACCTGCCCTACGATAATTCCGAAGCCACATAGTAACATCGATTTAAACTACTTATTGTTATTATTGCAAAGAAAGCTCCGGAATCTATATTTTCAAGTGTGCGATTCTATGTATCGAACCTACAAAAATATGTTATTAATCTCGCTAGATAGCAGCTATATTACGAAAGAGGGTTAATGGAGCGAGGTTTGTTACACTCTGATCTATCCCTAATGGAATCCGTATGGGGGATGATTCGGCAGCACTTAACACCCACCCACAACCAGCGTTGAAAACGGCCGCCTTTCATGACCAAGTGCACAAAGCATGGAGAGCAATGACGCAGAAGGCCACGAGACGGTGAACACCCGTTTCCCCTAAATCCGTTTCCCTAATTCCCGTTTGCCCTAATCACGTTTACCCCAATGGTGTTTCCCCGAAATAGCTTTTACCCGAATTCCCATTTCCTCCAATTTCGTTTCCCCTAATTCACATTTGCCCTAAACACGTTTACCCTAATGGCGTTTCCCCGAAATCACTTCTACCCGATTTCCCATTTCCCCTAATTTCGTTTCCCCTAAATCTCATTTCCCCTAATTAACATTTGCCCTAAACACGTTTACCCCAATGGCGTTTCCCCGAAATCCCTTTTACCCGAATTCCCATTTCCCCTAATTTCACTTGCTTTAATCTCGTTTCCCCTAATTCACGTTTGCCCTTAACATGTTTGTCCGTGTCAAAGTTTCCCCTAAAAACATTTACTGTATCAAGTTTGTTCTAATTCTCCTTTGCCTTGATTCGCGTTTTCCCAAATTCATGTTTTCCGTAATTCATGTTTGTCCTGATTTTCGTTGAGCGAAATAAAACGTTTCTTTTATCGCCAAAATTCAGGAGAAAAATTGTATTTATCGTCAAATTTAGGAGAAAAATCGTTGTATGTAATGTTTTATCGTCAAATTTAGGAAAATATATGTATTTTTAATCATCATCATCTTCAACCATTATCAATCTACTGCTGGATGAATGGAGATCTCACCAAGTTTCTTCCACTACGGTCTGTCTTGCCCCAGTCTCCACCATCTCACTCACGCATGCTTTCGAATTTCATCCACCCATCTCCAATGTGGTCTTCTTCTGGGTCTTTTCCTGTCCCTTGGAATCCAGTCCAGAATTTCGGTTGTCCGTCAGAGGTCCGTTCTTCTGGCAACATGTCCAGCCGATTGCCTTTTCAAAGATTTTACTCTGATCATGTCTTCCACTCTTGTCATTTTCCTTATTCATGAGTTCCTTTTCTCATCTCTCCTGGTTGCACCAAGCATGTATCTCTCCATGCTTCTTTCAGTTGTCTGCAGCCTTTCTATGTCTTTTTTAGTTAAAATCCATGTCTCCTATCCATATGTAAGAACTCGAAGGATACATTGATTAAACACTTTTCTTTTTGAGACATAATGCCGTATTACTCTTTAAAATTGTATTGTTTCTTTCAAAAGCCCTCCATCCATCCATCCATCCATCCAAACAAGGGCCAGAGAAGGACATTTGCCGCGCCGTGTAAAAGAATATTTGTAGCACGTAGTTTGTAAAACAGATCGTGTTTATGTTTTCTGTTTGTCCGTCCGTCCGTCTGTAGACACAATATCTCTGCAACCATTAGCACGATTTCAAATATTCTTTTTGCGTTGGAAAGTTTGAAATGTGCGAATGATGATCCTACATGTCGTTTTTTTTATACGATGCACAATTCGCTGCTAGAGGGCGTAAATGCAGGTGATGTTGAATTAGAAATACATTTTATTCCATATATTTGCTTCTAAACATCCAATTGAAAAAAAAAATACTTTTAACTTCGATTCCGTTCATGCCGAAGACTATTTCTTAGACATAGTCACTTTTTCATGTTTCGCATAGATTTTTGGCTAAAGGGCGTAAAATACAGCTCCTGATGTGAAATCGTTTGGATTATAGTTTCTAATTTTTTGGTAAAAATGGTTTGGCCACCAGGGGACGAAAGGTGGGGAGAGGGGAGGAGTCTAGTACGCTAAGAACTCTTAAAAAGTGGGCCTTCTGCGTTCACAATTCTATTTCTTGCTTTAATAAAAGTTTAGTGCGATGTAGTACTTTATCTGCGGGGGATACAATGGCTGCGTTAAGGACTAACCGTATAATGGTCTTCACCATGTGCACTTCTTTACACTTTTGTTGGCATGATTATCGAAGTCATCAACAAGAAAGGAAAGAATAATTCTCTTGCGATATCAAGACCCACCGTTTTAATTCGGTTAATAAAAATGAGGACAAATATAAATTAGGGCAAACGCGAAATAAGGCAAACGCGAATTAGGAAAAACTTGATACGGGCAAACGTGAAATAGGGGAAACGAGATTAGGGCAAACGAAATTAGGGGAAGTGGGAATTCGGGTAAAAGCGATTTCGGGGAAACGCCATTGGGGTAAACGTGTTTAGGGCAAACGTGAATTAGAGGAACTGAGATTTAGGGGAAACGAGATTCGGGCAAACGAAATTAAGGGAAATGGGAATTCGGGTAAAAGCGATTTCGGGGAAACGCCATTGGGGTAAACGTGTTTAGGGCAAACGTGAATTAGGGGAAACGAGATTTACGGGAAACGAGATTAGGGGAAATGGGAATTCGGCGAAAAGCGATTTCGGGGAAACGCCATTGGGGTAAACGCGTTTAGGGCAAACGTGAATTAGGGGAAACGAGATTTAGGGGAAACGAAATTAGGGCAAGCGAAATTTATGGAAATGGGAATTCGGATAAAAGCGATTTCGGGGAAACGCCATTGGGGTAAACGGGATTAGGGTAAACGGGAATTAGGGGAAATGGATTAGGGGAATTGAGGCTATGCGCACGAGACGTCTCTGTGACTCAGTATCACGATGTATTGTTGAATGCATTGCAACAGAGGTAGTTCTGCGTCCTTACCTTTCATTCCGAGAATATCACTTGAAATTTTTCTACGCTTCTAGGTGAACCAATTTTAGTGTAACATACCTATTTCCTTTTCATGTTGACTTTCGTATTAAATTTCAGAAATGTATTTTTAGAAGAGAAACTTTATTTAATTTCAGTTTTGCTTAAGTCAAAGGATTTCTAACGTATTCAATGTTCGACAGTTTTATATTTTTTATAAATAAAAAGGTGATAAAATACCGTTTTCTAATAGAAGAGATATTTCATCACCCCAGTATGTGCATGTCAAAATATTTCTTTTATGCATGAAAATGTTTACATATGCAAATAATCCGTGTATTTCGATGATGTTTCAGATAACAGTGAACAATTTTCGTCTTTCCTATTCGCTTTTTCTTTGCTGAAATTTGATATCTCTAAACGTAATTTTTTAATTATCTCATGTATTTACTCCAGGTTTTTTGAAGGGGGAGCCATTTGTTTTTCAGTGTTAACCGTTCGAAGTAACCATTCACCTTCCTTGATGTGCAAAGCTTGTTTGCCCTTTATTACAGTTCTTTTCTTTACACTCTCAAGACAAATAAGATCACGGAAGAACAATTACCATTCATTGAAACAGAAATAAGAAATTGTTTTTCAAAACAAAATGTACTACGAAGTGTTTTTAACAGTTTTAAACTAAGAAGTTTTATTAAAGGTAATGTATTTGTATTAAATTTAAGTTGCAGAGAAATTCGTTTTTTTTCCGTGAACAAGCTACACCTTTCTTCTTGCTTTCAGCATAAAATGTAAAAATAAAATAAAAATGGGTTTCCATTAAATGCAAATTATTAGTCAGAGAAGACCCCATGCAAAGATGAAAAACAAAAACAAAACAAAACGAAACAAAATACCTAGGTCACACAATTAGGGCAAATAAGAGTGATGCTTGCAGTGTGAGTTATGGTTCTCTGCCATAGAGTCCTGTTGGAATTAGAAACAAAAAAAGAGCTATTGATTTCAACCGGAAACATGATATAAATTAAGAGAAGCGTAATAAATGAAAGCAAAAGTTGATTTTAATTCAGTTGACAGATACAATTGAGAGATTGGCGGAGGTAAATAAGACTGCCTTCGCTAGCAGCTGATCACTGCTATCCTTAAAGCTCATGCGCCGAAGGCTGTTGACAAAGTGTTTTTAGCCAAACAACTGCATGGCAGCGTCGTGTTTCATAGATTTAGTCTTTGTGAGATAAGTGAGATGCGTCCGTCGTAGTTCTGGCGACTTTGCAAAACCATAGGAGAATACTACCCATATGGTCTTGGAGGGATCGCTAGGTGGATACAATTAACATAAGACAGTTGCCATTCCAAATCACTCATGGCGATTTTAATGTTTTCATCGAACGGAAATATGCGTTTTAGTAGCTTTTAAAAAAGTTCTTAACGAATGAAATATAACATTTTTTACGCTTGCAGAATGTTTCTTAATAACGTAATATTACCTTTCAGGGTGCTTGGATCACGACGGAATTTAAAGTACAATATTTTTTTCTCATTGAGAAATCTCGGTAGATAAGTCGATGTGGTGAACAAGTCGAGGCCCGGACTTCTGATGAAAAAAGTCTCGACTTATAAGCCTTATATCAATAATTTAGTGTATAATTGTTCAAATTTTTGAAAGTTAGGTGGGATAAATTATTGGAAATCGGAAACTATTAAAAGTATTAGTAATTGGGAGGTAGAACAGAAGAGATAAGTGCCTTACGAAATCACTAGCGCTCAGACCCCGAAACAGACCACCCTGAACACAACGATGGGAATTCTTGCCAAAACCTGGAAAATAAGCCCATAAATAATCCCAAACCTAGACTTAAAGGTCAAGACAAGGGTCCCAGAGAATGGGTAGTTACGATGATGGAGGTCAGAAGTTACGTTCTGGAAGAGTTTGAACACAAGACAGGTGATAGCACCTTGTCCTTCGTGAGATCACTGGAAACCCACGGAAAGCAGGAGTCCCAGAGAGATCTGAACAGAGAAGAGAAAGAGCGAAGAAGTACTTAAATTCTGTTTCCTAAAAGCGAAAAAGCTGCGTCCCGACATTCTCCGAATTAGCAGTGTTCAGAGTAATCGGAGATAATGAATAGTGGTTGTAAAAGAAAGAAAATGGAATAGCCGATGTACTGTGGCAAGACACCCTACGAACACCAAAACAGACGAATACGCCAGCTCAATAGAAAAGGGGCGATACTGAAGAAAACTCTCTTAGCTTCAAAGACGGAGTGCCGGAGATAGTAGAACGAGATATCATTCTGAATAGGGGGATAATTAACCTCTCATGATCACTGTAGAAGCTCATCAGAAAGGGAGAGATGGTCTCAAAACATCTTAGAGTGAAAGGCCTGGCCCATCGAGGCGAGAAAGCGAAAGAGAGACGTGATTGACAAGTCTCGGAAAAGAGCGTCCTCGGAAGTTTTTGCGACCATCTGTGCTACAGCCCCTCTGTGTGTGCGTGTGTGTGCGAGCGAGCGAGCGTGTGTGCGTTTATTCAAACATATCACAGGCCAGCCGCCTGCAGGTCTGGTCAGCGGAACTCAAAATAAAAGGATTAAACAGCTCCAACAATGAAGTGGACTGTTCCGCAAGTACTTTTTCTATTCTTTTAGCTGATACTGGCAGAGGATTTTTGGAAGGGACACAGAACATGCTTGCAGAACTATAATTGCTAGAACTGAACTTCAGAAGCTCCAGATCATCGAACTGCACGCAATTTTGGCTCTGGGGGAGTCAAGGCTAAATAGGGCTTATACATCCCCATCTTAGTGTATTTCATTATTCGTGCCATGGTTAGTAAACAAATGTATTTGTAATGTCAGAATTAAGCATTCCTTGTCTGACTCTGAAAGTTGATGGACGTATGTAATGTTCATTTGCGTTAGTAATTGACTTACCACCAGTTTCCACAAACAACCAAAGAGTTCAAGCCTATTTAATTTATATGAAGAAACTTCTCGGTAAGTATCAAATGGTGTCCGCGGTGTGGGATAACGTTCGCAACAGTATCATTATAACAGTCCTGAATGTGGGCATTATATCTCTGCGCCCATTATTCGGACTTAATTTTTTCTTTCTACTTTCTACTTGGAAGCTTGAGCTACGAGAACAAAAATACACCCTATTTGATTATTTTTTTCTGATGCATAATCTTGACTCTAGAGACGTAAAAGCATATGCAACACATTCACTACGTTATATATTTTATTCCATATTACTGCTCCTAAAAATTTAATTGGGAAATTCTATTTTTTGTCACGCACCTCTTGCTTAGGGGAGACTTTTTTGCGTACACTTTCTACTTATCACATAATGCATAGTTTTCAGGCTGGGGACATCAAATTATATTTTACTCGCTGTCATTCTTTCCAGAAGATCGATTTGATAAAACATTTTTGCATTGCACAGCTTTATTAGGAGAATACTCTCTGCATTCATACTTTAAGTTTTCATAAAGCGCAGTTTTGGAACTACGGGCGTAACTGCATGTATCTATCTGTAGCAGTAGCTCAGCTTTTAAAACTCGATAAAAATTACTTTTACGTTCACCATTGGCACAATGAGAAACAGTATAAATATACAAGTCTGACCAAAGTGTTTTTCTATTTTTTTTAAATTATAAAAAAAAATACACCACTTAGAGACATGAGATTTGCTGCGTTTGAGAAGTAATGATGCAATCTCAGTTTTTATGATGCAATATAATTCACTTCCATATGTGCACCCTTAGTTGCATAGATAATGTCCAACCTGTACCCAATTTCTTGCCATGTCCGTTGCAAAAAATCCATATAAAGAGCAGCAATGAGATTCATGAATCGTTCCTTTAGGTCCTTAAATCACTCAGCCTTTTTTTCTCTATGCTGTGACTTTGACAAATCCCCATAAAAGAAATAATGGGGGTTATATCGGGTGAACGGGATAGCGACGGAATAGCGACGGAATAGGACCATCTCGGCCAATCCATCATCCTTTGAGCACAGTATCCAAATAGTTGTAAACACTTGTTTTTCAGTGCCACAAGTCGAAGATCTTCAGCCAGATGTCATCTTTCTTGTAAAAAGATGACAGCTGGCTGAAGATCTTTGACGTGTGGCACAGCAAATTTTTGCAGCATATCTAAGTACACATTTACGTTGAGCGATCGTTTTTTCTTTATTTCTATCCCCCCCCCCCCCCCACACACACACAAACTGCTTTTTCCTGAACTTTCGCCACTGCAGCTTGTAGCTGTGAACAGGAAGGGCAACACAAATTTTGAAGATGACAATCCGTTTTTTGGTGTAAATATGACACGGATAGTAAGTCAGATAATAATCGAAAACTTGAAAATTTCGTTGTCCTGGAGCGGGAATCGAATCCACGTCTTCCAGATAGTGCCCGGGTATGGGTATGCTAAGAAGGACAACTATCGCCATCTAACCGCAATGAGAGAAAAAGAAACTTCATATGCTCACCTTTCAAACGCTGCAAATCTAATTTCTGCAAGTGGTGTCATGACTATTTCTTAACTTTCGAAAGACGGGGAAAGTCTTTTGGACCATTCTGTATTTTTTTTTTTCTTAAAATTAAGCAGCTTTTTGCTAGGAGGCGCAAATCTATATTCTATTTCTTCCGCTATTTCCACTTCTTTAAGTGCGTTAAAAATATAATTTTCTTTCGGATACCTTTCAGAAAAAAAAATTGCAGATTCCAAATTTTTGTTAATTCGAAATTCTGCCACTGGATGAGGTAAGTGTATATTTTCATGAAGGAATCATGAAAGAAATGCGAGATTACACCATATAATACAAATTTTGAAGAGACAATCCGATTTTTGGTTGTCACATTTACACCAAAAAATCGGATTGTCATCTACAAAATTTGTATATTTTCATTGTATAACAGTTTTCCAAAATTTGATTAAAAAAGGCTCTTTTCACAATGGATGCCTTCACTGTGATGAAGACTGCGCACATCTACCACTTTCAAAAAATAAGTTTTGGGGTTACATTATGTGTATCTTTCCTACTCTGCTTCTAAAAGTCTTATTTGAAGAACTCAATCTTCGCTCTATAGCTCCCATAGTGAAGAATGGTTTGCTTCTAGTTTCTATCTTTTATGATGTACAGTTCTGTCTCTAGGGAATGGAAGTTTATATTCCTGTGCAGTGTCTCCTTTTCTAAACACGAGAATGACGCAATCTTTTCTTGATCGGGTGCACGTGACTATGGAAAACATTTCGCATTCATTTTCTTCTTCAAATAAGGACTTACGAACTACGTTGCATCACTTTTTTTTTGATAACTCTGCTTCTGATAGTTCAGCATAAGAAATGCGTTTCATTTCGAATGCTTTGCACAATGAGAAACATTTTGCTTTTTATATTTTTAAAATCTTCCGCTAGTGAATGTTAGTGCATATTTCTACTAACAAATACATTTTCTCTTTCACAAATATGGTTGAAAATTTCCTTTTGTGCCGGATAACATTCACTATGAAGAATATTGCCTATATTACACAGCGCGGCATCAAAAATACGTTTTTATTCTTTAATTATCTCCACTTCTTAACGATTTCAAATAAACCATTTCGGGCCTAAAAATTTCTCTACGTGAAAACATTTCTTGACAGTTTTTCGTTCTCAATAATAGCAGTTCTGCTACATAGAGCAAAAGATTTGTAATTTAAGTCTCATTTTTGTTTCTAACTAACGATTGACGGAATTTTTTTTCAGCCACTGTGAAACTGATTTACGTGCATTTCCTGGTTTTAATGATGAAATAAGACACTTTATTTTTACTGTGTGAAGCTAGTGCTTGTTTCGATTTACCGTTCTTTATTTCTTAAAAGCCGACCGATGAAATGTTTTTTATTTCAAATAAATATGGGTCCCCGAGAATCTCATTTCGTGTGAATTTACTGCTTTACCGCTAATGTAATTCAATTTCCTGACTTAAACACAAACGGATTTTTCTGTTGGCAACCGTTTCTCACGTTTCGAAAGACAGATTTTGAAAGTTTTTTATTCATCGGACTACATTCTCCACGAAGAACAAATGATCAGTTATCATCAGTCATTGGAAGCTAGATTTTAGAAGTAGATAGCTACTACTACAACTACATTATTGCAAAGTAGCTTGCTATAGTTACAACACTATTTTTGGAAAGTAACTAGGTACAGTACATTTTCTGTAAAGTAGCTACTCTCGCTACTTTTTAGCTACTTTTCTTTTACCTTCTGGCCTAAATGAAAATTGAGAATATTGAGATGAGGATGATTCAGGAAATTCAAATAAAAGCTATAAAAATATCAGCGAATTCATTCTTCTTGACTGAAATAATCGAATCTCTCAATCAAAGTTCTTCAAAAAAATCGTTAGCGCTCTCGTCTCCCCGGACGCGCTGTCTTCGCTGCTAAACTGAGAAGATGTTTGAGTTAATAAATAAGTTTGGCTAGTTTTCGCAATGTTAAATCAAGTTAGATGCGTCATTGTGTGTAGGCAGGGATGAGATGATGACTTAGATGCGTCATTGTGTGTAGGCTCAGCCTTCCATTCCAGCTAATAAACATCGGGAAATGTTACGTGATTTAGAGAATATTTTAACACATTTTTTTTAAAGTAGCGTGATCTGTATCGCAATTTTGCAGCATACTGCTGCTATAAACGCATTTTTCTATTTGTAGCGATGCTACATGCAACGCTACTATAAACGTAGTGTATTATAGTAGCAGTCCTACATGCAGCGTGCTAGTTCCAATCACTGGTCACCATAAACTCTTTGTTTTAAATTTCTATGGCAATAAACCACACAATATTTTGATGCAGAAGACATGCACTTCACACCAAGTAATTCTAGTTTTGTTCTGTAATTATACGCGTAAAAAATAAAAACAGCCATAGAATATAATATTTTTTCTATAATTCGAAGACGAATACTAAGAGAAATAAATAACGAAATCTCTGTGTCTTGTAATTAGCTTTATGTTCAATAAAATGATCACATACACAAAATGGTGTAAGGAAACGGTCTGTATGTATTCTCTACATCGATGCACAATCCTTATTAGGATGAGATGTAGTGAAGCATTGCCCACAAATCCTTGGAACCTCATTTGTTGTTCCTCATATCGGGCATGAAGCATTGCCTACCATTTAGCGACTTGTTGTTCCGAAGCTGTTTCATAAAAATTAAGGCAATGCCTCAAAATGGCAAAAGTGCACATCTGAATCCAGTCACAGTCTGCATAAAGATGGTTCTTCGTTGTTTATGCGTGGTCTTCACAGTAATACGCTTCTCAGTTAGCGTGCGTGCCCTAGAAAAATGCATCTTTCTTTTATTTATTTATTTGTTTGTTTGGATGTCTAACGACTACCTTGAATGTGCTATTAGAAGTCACTCGTCCCTAATTTAGGCCACTGATTTCAAGGAAAGGAAAGATCCAGTGCAGACAGACAAACATAAAACCATCCCTCACCGGAATTCGAACCCGAATCCGACACGGATGAATAGTCATAAGCCAGCCCTTAGACGACTGCGCCATCGGAACAGCAAAAATACATCTTCATGATCAACAGTTTTCTACTATTACACTAGTAATTAAGTGTGGAAACTTCAAAGAAGCTGCTCTTAGGAGTCATGCTTGCAAACCACTGCTGGAAAATCCGATTACGAAATTTCTTCGAATTTGCTCAAGTTCAATACGGTAAAATTGCTCAAGTTCAATACGACTCATTGTTAACGAAACAGTATACCGAGAATATGACACATACTACTCATTCTACGGTGTCAGTGAGAGAAGCTAGATACATCCATTGTACTGGGAAGTAGCATGACATCCATTTCTCCTATCCGTTATGCTGTCACATACATGACTGTATGAGCAAAATCCATTTCCGTTTCTCCACATATTTTAGTAAATGTCAAAACATTTTTGAGTATTCGCAAAAGTATCCCGTTTGTCAGCTAACAGGAATTTGTTTTACAAATGCGCACGAACAGCATTTACCTGAGTAGTATTTCAATTATGTCATCAGCATACGTTTCCATCGAATACAGAGGTAACTTCCATTGCTTCGAAATTCAGTGCACTTTTCATTGAAATAAAAGCTTCTATTTGCTCTGGAGCATTCTAATCATCTTTTAAAAATCGACTGTGATAACATACCTCACACGTCTGCTCTCCTGGGAAATGAAATTTCTAAAAAAACAGGCGGGAGCATGACCAGATTAATCGACAACCAAATGAACAAAAGAAAAGCGATGAAAGAATAAAGGCTTTTACGAAAGAGATGACGAATTTTCTGCATGAAAAAGAATCAGTGGTGTTTTCCGTACGATCGGTGTCTCGTCGTTGTTAAAAGTGATTATGTGTGCAAAATTCATAGAATGTTAAGAGAACAGAAACGTAATTTTAATTCGGCAGATTAGTTTAGCCTTTATTGAGAATCTGATTCTTCTTCGAAATTTTAATGTTTAGCGTCAGATTGCGTTGGGGGAATGAGAAAATAGTCATGTGACATCTATGCTGATAGAAGCCGTTATTTTTATTCTGAAAACCTGATGAGCAGAATATAAAATCATAATTCGGAACGGACTTTTAGGTAAATAAATATTTTTACATAAAAACATACAGTATATTTTTGAGAATTTTGTATGTAAATACATATTTTCCAAAATTCCGTTATAAATACACTGCTGGCCACCCAAAATGCAACACCAAGAAGGACACGAGATAGCAAAACCAGATTTACTGGACACATAACAACAGATACAAAGATGAAACGATTGAGCTTACAGGCCCGTGCGACTTGCGGAACACGCAGACATCAATAGTTCGTGTGGCCCCCCTTGGCAGGCAATAACGGCCGCTACACGCAGCGGCATCGAACAAAAGTGGCTTTGAATGTGGGTTTGGGGTATGTCGGTCCAGGCTGCTTCCACACGTTGCCACAGTTCATCAGGCGTAGCCGCGAGTGGTGCTTGCTGGGCCACTCGGTTGCCGATCAGCGACCAGACGTGTTCGACGGGCGACATATAGGGAGAACAGGCGGGCCACGGCAGCAGTGACACCTGGTGGGCCGTGAAGAATTATTGCCCAATGCGTGCCACGTGCGGGCGTGCATTGTCCTGTTGAAACGTGGCCGCTGGCAGGTTCTGCAGGTAAGGGAGGACTACAGGCTACAAAACGTCGGAGATGTAACGGTGGCTGTTGAGTGTACCGGCGATGCGTACCAGAGGGGTGCGGGTGTCATATCCAATTGCGCCCCAAACCAATACGCCAGATGACGGACCGATATGGCGACGCATAATGCAGGCGTCATACAGTCTCTCGTCGCGGATCCGACCATCGTGGTGTTGCAGGCAGAAGCGGGATTCGTCGGAGAAGACAATGTCGTGTCATTCCGTAGTCCAGGTGCGGCGTTCAACGGCCCACTTCCACCGCACTGGCCGGTGGTGTAACGTCAATGGTAATCGGAGCAATGGACGCTGCGCGACAAGTCCCCGCTCCTGCAGACGAAGTCGAACGGTACGTGCTGACACAGGTTGTTGCGCAACACACCCTAATTCCTGCGCTAACGTTCGGGATGTAGCGGTGCGAGCCTTAAATTCCCGCCGCATAACATGCCGGTCCTCTCTTTCGGTGGTGTGCCGCGGCTGCGGCAATCACTCACGTCAGTCCGTCCGTCCCTCCTGCACCCACCGAATCCATACTCGCCTCACTGCGGCTGGATGTCGTTCCACACGGGCGCCGATGTCTGGGTACGATAAACCGCTGTCGCGATAAGCCACTATTCGTCCTCTGTCGAACTCCGAAACGTTGTGGAATGACTGCCGTATTCTGCGACGAGGCATCAGGAAGCTTCCCCCGCACAGGTCCGGCAGCCCAACACAATTCCACTACTTACACCCCGCCTTCTGTGCACCCTTCTTATAGTGCTTCTCGGTGGCGTGCCGGGCGCACATGATTTGCATATACCCTGCAATGCTAATCGTTTGCATGTCCTCTCGCGGGCGACGCATGCTGCGAATTTCAAGACAATCGGATGCTTTCTTCTTGGTGTTGCATTTAGGTGGCCAGCAGTGTACATACATTTCCCTGTTTGTTCCATCTTCTATTTCTTGTGCAAATAAATAAATAAACTCGAAGCACAAATTGAGCGAAAAAAATTTGTAACGGTATTGCAACGAGTGGGCGGAATTTATATCCCTCCACCCCACAAGGATTCGTTTTACTGCCGCCAGGACGATGGCCTATGACGTCTCCTCTTCCCGCCTGGAGAAATGGAACCGGAAGTCCTCCCTTACCCGCAAAGAATTAGGTAATAGCATATGGCCAACACGAAGAGTATACGTATATACCCTGCTCGCATTGTTCTCGTTGTTGTTGATGCGGTTCTGTTGAATTGCGGCGACCAGCATGTTCTGTTTTACTGCTATATTGTTCTGTTCCTATATTACATGATAAAATGTGGTAAATAAAAATTCAGCAAAGAAAAAAATATTTTTCTGCGTCTTCTTTGCTCATATGTGAGGGACAAAAGGATCCTTCGAATCCGGAACTTCATTGATGAAAAAACTTCGTTGCGAGTTTGTGAGGGAAAAATTTTGCAAATATTTTTGATATTACTATTAGCACATCAAAAATCAATATCGTTCTGTTTTAGCTCCTAAAAATCCGCTCTCTAATCATCATTCTGGAATTCCTTCGACTGGTGTTCCGATTTTCGTTGTTTAACGTCCCAAGTTTGTCAAAGGTTAGGAAGTTTCCAACTCCAAATTCTGCATTTTTGCTTCAGGAAAGAGAGGCAACTGCATGTAGAATCAAAATAGTGATGTAGCATTTATTTCAGGCGAGTGACTCAAATTTAGTCCCTAGGAGACAGAAAATAAAATTCTAACCATTTAGCAGTTAACCAATTTTGATGAATTTTCGCTGCATTCAGGGGTAAGCTTCCTCCTCTCTGAATCCAGTTACATTAAGTTTCGGACGTGCAACCTATCGTAGTCGTTCAAACTCATGGGTATCAGAAAAAAGCACGCACCATGCACATGCACATATATGTGGGCAAAAGGAAACGGATGCTAGAACACCTCGAAAATGGAATCTGATTTCGGCCAAAGTCGGTGAGCATCTATTCAAGAAATATTAAACCGAATTCTTCAGCGTAATGAGCGCGCCTTTTGAATTTTTTTTTCGGCACGAAAACAGGTTTTCAAAGCGAACTTTAAAAACGAGGGGAACTGAGCGAAAACCAAAATTTCATTTATGCTGTATAGTGGAAAAATTGCGCATATTTTAAAATAAACGATGCGGACGCGCAGTTTTCTTCACAGCGAATGGAATTAGTTACAAAACTATTTTTTTCAAAAGAATTTCAAAAGCCATTAAAACTTTTGCAAGCAGCGATAAATATTTACCCTCCCATAAGCAGCAGAAGGGTGCTTTCCCCCCAAAAAATCACAAATAATAAGTAAAATGTTTGTTATAGTGGAAGATATACGAAGCAAAGCAATATTTCCTATAGAAATAGCGATACGGTGGAAACGTAATAGGACAATGAATGAAATACGGGATTACACCATTGTACAATACAAATTTGGAAAATGTGAATCCGTTTATTGTTGTAAATGTGACATGGATGTTGAGTCAGATAATAACCGAAAACTTGAAAATTTTGTTGTCCTGTAGTGGGAATCGAAACTGCGGCTTCCGTCCTGGAGCGGGTTGACGAAACTTTGAAGTTTTCGGATATTATCGACTTAACATCCATGTCATATTTACAATAATAAACGGATTCACATCTTCCAGGTTTGTACGTACTAGGACATTTTACACCCCTAGCTGGAAAACTGGAGAAGAAAATGGGCTCACAAAACGTTTTTAATAGCAAAAGGTATCTGACCAAGAAAGGCCTTTTATAACGGAAATGCCCTACCATTGGCGAATCTGGACATTATGAAAAAGCAGAAAGTGAACGTAAATTATTCGTCACAGCGGGAACTACGCGTTAGAAGAAAAACTTTGAAATACGACGTTTAGAAGCAGAGGTAGCAAGAAAATAGTTTCTGCATGTACTCCAGCAGCGGGGAAACTGTTCAACACTTAAAGTGATAATGTTCGTAATCTTCACCATAACGAATGACGTGCAGTGTAAAAAGAAAGTTTTCAAATGGATGTTTAAAAGAGGAGATCCAGCTGTAAACAGAAATGCGCTCTTACGCTTCTTAGCCGCAAAATTGTGTGTTGCAAAAAATTCAAAAATATGTGAATTTTTTTTCCGAAGTAAAAGAACGGCCCCGGTAGCAGAGTGGTCAGAATTTTTAACTTCTGATTAGCGCCCGAGCTGGGCCTGGGCGTGAATCCTAGAGCAAACATGACCCTCACCATCCCTGGAATTAGTGATCCTAAAGCAGAGAAGAACGACTGCTTATAGCCATTAGAGTTCCTCAGGGTGATCGTTAAACCCTAATGCAAAACGAAAAAATTCTGCATGATGAAAAAGGAACTATTCAAATTATACATTTAGAAAAATACATGTGGAAGGGTATACGGTACAGTGCATTTATACTCTCTAGTGAATGATTTGAGGTAGAAATTATACGCAAATTCGTGAAACCTACTGAAGGAAAAATAATCATCTTGCATAATAACTTCTGAAATAACACTGGACATCAATGAAATTGCTTCTGACGGGGAAAGTGCGCAATTCTGTATGAAATTAACCCACTGAACACGAATATCGCCATGAAAAACTTTCATTGGCTCTTGTTTCGGAAATACAGCTAATGGAACGTTAAAAATTTTTGTATTTTAGTAAAAAAGTAGGTATAATGAGTAATAATTTTTTTATGTTACATATTAATAAATTTATGATAAATATAATAAATGTTAGTAAATGTATATTAAAATGATACTGAAATAAAAATATAGTAAGAACATCAGATTCGTACGGCGTTTTCCGTACTCTTAGGCACCGTTAGACCAGGAAGTACTGCATCATTGGGTAAGAAGTCAGGAGTTCTCACGACATCCGGTGTAGTATTTATTACCCGATATGATGCAATCCTTTCAGTTTTAACAGCCCAACGGTAAAGATCTCAGTCCATTTGTTTCTTTCCCTTCATTGGTGAGTGAACTCTCGTGATAGCAGCCTGTTAAAGTAATCCTTGTATTGCGACATTACGTAGCTATGCCGCGTGCATGTGTGAATAAGGCGGATAACTTTTGCAATATATGTGGTAAAGTGATATTTGCTGCACAGAAAAAGTCCATCACTCCGGTTGTTAAAAAGGCTTATCATTTGTATTTCGGCTGCGGGATAGGCGACGAGGATAAGGAGTGGGCTCCACATGTATGTTGCCGCACGTGTGCAACAAATCTGTCACAGTGGCTTAATGGCAAAAGAAAAACGATGGGTTTTGCTGTTCCCATGATTTGGAGGGAGCCCACAAGTCACATAAATGACTGTTATTTCTGTATGGTGCCACCAGTGGCTGAAGGTATCACAAAGAAGAAGAAATAATGAACTGTAGAATATCCAAATATACCTTCTGCTGCTGTACGACCTGTACCTCATTCTGAAGAACTCCCCATTCCCAAGCCTCCGACAAATTTTGTTATCGATTTAGATGACATTCAGGAAGACGATTTGTGTAATCCGGAACTGTCAACGTCACGGATTAATGAAAGCGATGACGAATATGCATGTTCTGAGTCTATGCCACATGAAATTACATCAGAGGAACTGAACGACCTTGTTCGCGATTTGAATTTAACCAAAGTTAAAGCAGAGCTACTGGCGTCAAGGCTTCGTCAACGGAATCTTCTAGAACAAAATGTTCGAGTGAGTTCGTTTCGTATTCGTCACCGACAATTCGAGTAATGCTTCCAAAAAAGTGAAAGCTTTGTGTTCTGTTGCAATATTGACGGCCTAATGCAAGGACTAGGAATACAACATGTTACGCAAGAATGGCGTCTATTTATAGACTCCTCCAAGTTGAGTCTTAAGATGGTTTTACTGCATGACGTGAATCAGCTACCTTCTATTCCAGTTGCACATGCGGTGCACATGAAGGAGACCTACAACAACCTTAAACAACTGTTGGACAGACATAATTACAAAAATTATAGTTGGCTTATCTGTGCTGACCTGAAGGTAGTGTCTCTGTTGATGGACCTTCAGCATTAATACACAAAGCACTGCTGTTTTCTTTGTCACTGGGATAGCCGAGCTACATGTCTGCACTACATCGATAGAGGCTGGTCTCCTAGGACGTCTTTAACACCTGGACAAATGAATGTTCAGAACCCACCACTGACAGATCCTCTGAAAATCATACTACCCCCTTTGCACATACAACTCGGTCTTGTTGTAAAGCAATTGGTTAAAGCCATGGACAAAACAAAACAAGCGTTCAAGTACTTGCATGATAAATTTCCTCGACTGAGCGAAGCAAAAATAAAACAGGGAATTTTTGTAGGTCCGCAGATCAGACAGCTCTTTCAAGATTCGCAGTTTGAGGACATGCTTCAGTGTGATGAAAGAGAAGTGCGGGATGCCTTTTGTCAAGTATCAACAAACTTCCTGGGGAATTCCAGGACTGAAAATTAGGAAGATCTCATTACCGACTTGCTTGCTCTGTATCAAAAATTTGGCTGCAATATGTCTTTAAAACTCAACTTCCTGGATTCTCACCTGGATTTCTTCCCGGATTACTGTGGCAAATTTAGTGATGAGCACGGTGAACGGTTTCATCAAGATATGGCCGTAATGGAGCAACGATACCAGGGAAAGTGGTCCACTTTGATGCTTGCAGACTACGTTTGGACACTCTTAAGAGATGCCCCTCTGGTGGAATACAACTGAAAGGCAAGGAGAAGTAAAACGTCATGAACTGCTAACTGATTTCTATCTATGCATGAAAAACTCATGTACATATCTCAAAACTACATTTAGTACAAATGTAAAAAAAAAAGAAAAAAGAATTACACTATTTATTTTTAATTGTACTACAGTATAAAAAATTACACTTACTGTTTCGGATTGTATTTACTTCAAAAGAAGTGTAATGTAACGCATGCAATATATATATATATGGGATGTAAGGTCAGGTGATGCGTAACATCACAGCCTCTCCTTGACAAATGTCAACCCCGCCTTCCCGTGGTGCATCCTGTTCCCACTAAAGGGGCTCTGACGACCGCCAATAGCGGTATAACTATACCATCGGGATCAGAGGAAATGCTATCCCACACTCACCAACCCGCTTGGCCAGCGTGGTGAGTTATGGCCAAACACCTCCAAAATGACTCTACAACTTAAATCTTGGCCCTCAGTCTCCGGCAGCTGGAATGTACCTGGCCAAGGCAGCGGCCAGTGCGACATGAAGGCAGAGGGTGCTAAGAATCCCCGGAGGACCGGACTAGGCTGCCATTTGATGCTGACCTTGGCTACCTATAACGGACGCTCCCTATCTTCTGATTCAAGGCTTCTTGAATTGGAAGAGGAACTACAAAGGATCAAGTGGGACATCGTCGGGCTAAGTGAGGTAAGGAGAAAAGGAGAAGATCTCATTGAACTGAAAAGTGGACATCTCTTCTATTATCGTGGGACAGATACTGGCAGAACTAGTGGTGTTGGATTTATAATAAACAAGAAACTGAAGGATAAAGTGGTAGAAGTTGAAAGTTCCTCTGACAGAGCTGCACGACTCGTTATCCAACTATCGAGAAGATACCAGGCTCAGATTATTCAAACTTATGCACCCACCACAAGTCATCCTGAAGAAGAAATTGAAGAATTTTATGAGGAAATTCGTCATCTAAATAATAAAGGTAAGCAGCACTTGAAGATAATTATGGGAGATTTCAATGCAAAAATAGGGCAACGGCAACAGAATGAAACTTCAGTAGGTAAATTCGGTCACGGCAACAGAAACCAGCGTGGAAATACTCTCGTTGAGTTTGCAGAAGCAGAAGGATTTTTCATCTTGAACTCCTTTTTCAAGAAAAAGGCACACAGGAAATGGACATGGAGACATCCAATTGGGACGACAAGTGAAATTGATTTTATTATGTGTAACAAAAAATTTGTCATCGAAGACTGCAGTGTGCTGAACAAGTTCAACACAGGTAGTGACCATAGATTGGTGAGATGTAAGATGCACCTCAACACTAAACTGGAACGGGGCAAGCTCATAAGACAAACAAAATGTATTGACATAACCAACCTTAAAAAACACCATAATACTTTCAAGTTGGAACTGAAGAACAGATTCTCTGCTTTAGAAGGCCTAACATCGGAAGAAGTGGATATTTCGGAAGTTAACAGAAAAGTAACCAAAGCTCTAATGGAAACAGCAACAAAATTAGCTGGGTCTAAGAACAAGTTGCATGTGAACAAATTATCAGGAAAAACCAAAATGTTGATGCAAAAAAGAAGAGAGATGAGGACAACTAAAGAAGATGTGACTTACAAAGTGGAATATATAGAGCTATGCAAGACAACACGAAAAAGTATCACTGAAGACGTAAGGAAATTCAACTGTGAGCTAGTGAGGAAAGCAATTGAAAACAACCAAAGCCTAAAGATAGCAAAGGGACATCTCAGTAAGGGAAGAAAACAGATTATGGCTCTGAGAAAAGAAGATGGTTCTATAACAAGAAATAGAGGCGAAATTTTGACAAGAGTGAAAGATTTCTACTCCAAATTATATGAAAGGGATGATACATGTACTCCAGACATCATGAAAGGTACCAGAGTTCTTCCAGTCCTCCCAGCAGAAGTTGCTCATGCAATCAAGAACATGAAGCGGGGGAAAGCTCCAGGAGAAGATGGAATTACTATAGACATCATACAAGAAGCAAGTGGAGAAATTGAAACAGTACTCGCCCAAATCTTCACTCGATGCCTTAATGAAGGGAAGATTCCTGAGGATTGGAACAATGCTACAATGATCCTGCTACATAAAAAAGGTGACATTGAGGATCTCAGGAACTACAGACCTATCAGCCTCCTATCAGTGGTTTATAAAATCTTCACTAAAGTTCTTTCACACCGCTTGAAGGTAACACTGGACATGGCTCAACCGAGAGAACAAGCTGGATTCAGGAGTGGCTACAGCACAATAGATCATATCCACGTACTGAGAGAACTAATTGAAAGAACGAGGGAATATGAACTTCCATTGTGCATGGCTTTTATCGATTATGAAAAAGCCTTTGATTCGGTGAAACCATCAGCAGTTACCACGGCTCTGAAATCCTGCGGTATTGAAGATGCATACATTAATATTATTAATAACATCTATGAAAATGCAAGTGCAAAGATTCGGCTGTTTGAAAATACAACACACATAAAAATTGGAAAGGGAGTGAGACAAGGTGACACCATATCTCCGAAGCTCTTTAATGCCACATTGGAAAATGTCTTTCAATCACTGAACTGGGAAAACAAAGGGATAAAGATTAATGGAGATTATCTAACCCACCTTCGTTTTGCTGATGACGTAGTCATTTTTGCAACTACCCCATCAGAGCTGCAGAGTATGATCCAGGAACTTGCTGACAAGAGTAAAGAAGTGGGATTAAAAATGAACTTTCAGAAGACAAAAGTGATGTTCAATGCTTTTACAAGAAATGAAGATTTATCGATTGATGGAGAAAAACTGGAGATAACAGATACGTATGTTTATCTTGGACAGCAGATATCAAATGAGGGTCACATTGATGAAGAAATTAATCGGCGTACAAAACTTGCCTGGAGAGCTTTTGGAAGAAACAGCATAATTTTCAAGAGCAATATGCCATTATGTCTTAAAAGAAAAGTGTTTGATCAATGCATCCTTCCAGTGCTTACGTATGGTGCAGAGACGTGGACCTTAACTAAAAGAGACATACAAAGGCTGCAGACAACTCAAAACAGCATGGAGAGGTGCATGCTTGGTATAACCAGGAGAGATAAGAAGAGGAACTCGTGGATCCGAAAAATGACGAGAGTGGAAGACATCATGATCAGAGTTAAATCCCTGAAATGGCAATGGGCTGGACATACTGCCAGAAGGACAGACCATAGATGGACAGCCGAAATTTTAGATTGGATTCCAAGGGACAGGAAAAGACCCAGAAAAAGACCACATGGGAGATGGGTGGATGAAATTCGTAAATATGCGGGAGTGACATGGAGGAGACTGGCACAAGACAGACCGTTGTGGAGGAAACTTGGGGAGACCTTCGTCCAGCAGTGGATTGATAATGGTTGACAATGATGATGATGATGATATATATATATATCATCATCATCATCATTGTCAACCATTATCAATCCACTGCTGGACGAAGGTCTCCCCAATATATATCATCATCATCATCATTGTCAACCATTATCAATCCACTGCTGGACGAAGGTCTCCCCAACTCCCCAAGTTTCCTCCACAACGGTTTGTCTTGTGCCAGTCTCCTACATGTCACTCCAGCATACTTTCTAATTTCATCCAACTATCTTCCACGTGGTCTTCTTCTGGGTCTTTTCCTGTCCCTTGGAATCCAATCTAAAATTTCGGCTGTCCATCGATGGTCTGTCCTTCTGGCAGTATGTCCAGCCCATTGCCATTTCAGGGATTTAACTCTGATCATGATGTCTTCCACTCTTGTCATTTTTCGGATCCACTAGTTCCTCTTCTTATCTCTCCTGGTTACACCAAGCATGCACCTCTCCATGCTTCTTTGAGTTGCCTGCAGCCTTTGCATGTCTCTTTTAGTTAAGGTCCACGTCTCTGCACCATACGTAAGCACTGAAAGGATGCATTGATCAAACACTTTTCTTGTAAGACATAATGGCCTATTGCTGTTGAAAAATATGCTGTTTCTTTCAAAAGCTCTCCAGGCAAGTTTTATAAGCCGATTAATTTCGTCATCAATGTGACCCTCACTTGATATCTGCTGTCCAAGATAAACGCACGTGTCTGTTATCTCCAGCTTTTTTCCATCAATCGATAAATCTTCATTTCTTGTACAAGCATTGAACATCACTTTTGTCTTCTGAAAGTTCATTTTTAATCCCACTTCTTTACTCTTGTCAGCAAGTTCCTGGATCATACTCTGTAGCTCTGATGGGGTAGTTGCAAAAATGACTACGTCATCAGCAAAACGAAGGTGGGTTAGATAATCTCCATTTATCTTTATCCCTTTATTTTCCCAGTTCAGTGATTGAAAGACATTTTCCAATGTGGCATTGAAGAGCTTCGGCGATATGGTGTCACCTTGTCTCACTCCCTTTCCAATTTTTATCTGTGTTGTATTTTTAAACAGCCGAATCTTTGCACTTGCATTTTCATAGATGTTATTAATAATACTAATGTACGCATCTTCAATACGGCAGGATTTCAGAGCCATTGTAACTGCTGATGGTTTCACCGAATCAAAGGATTTTTCATAATCGAAAAAAGCCATGCACAATGGAAGTTCATATTCCCTCGCTCTTTCAATTAGATCTCTCAGTACGTGGATATGATCTATTGTGCTGTAGCCACTCCTGAATCCAGCTTGTTCTCTCGGTTGAGACATGTCCAGTGTCACCTTCAAGCGGTGTGAAAGAACTTTAGTGAAGATTTTATATACCACTGATAGGAGGCTGATAGGTCTGTAGTTCCTGAGATCCTCAATGTCACCTGTTTTATGTAGCAAGATCATTGTAGCGTTGTTCCAATCCTCAGGAATCTTCCCTTCATTAAGGCATCGAGTGAAAATTTGGGCGAGTACTGTTTCGATTTCTCCACTTGCTTCTTGTATGATGTCTACAGTAATTCCATCTTCTCCTGGAGCATTTTCCCGCTTCATGTTCTGGTTTGCATGTGCAACTTCTGCTGGGAGGACTGGAAGCACTCTGGTACTGGTACCTTTCATGATGTCTGGAGTACATGTATCATCCCTTTCATATAATTTGGAGTAGAAATCTTTCAATCTTGTCAAAATTTCGCCTCTATTTCTTGTTACAGAGCCATCTTCTTTTCTCAGTGCCATAATCTGTTTTCTTCCCTTACTGAGATGTCCCTTTGCTATCTTTAGGCTTTGGTTGTTTTCAATTGCTTTCCTTACTAGTTCACAGTTGAATTTCCTTACGTCTTCAGTGATACTTTTTGGTACTGTCTTGCATAGCTCTATATATTCCACTTTGGAAGTCACATCTTTTTTAGTTGTCCTCATCTCTCTTCTTTTTTGCATCAACATTTTAGGTTTTCCTGATAATTTGTTCACATGCAACTTGTTCTTAGACCCAGCTAACTTTGTTGCTGTTTCCATAAGAGCTTTGGTTACCTTTTCCGTTAACTTCAGAAATATCCACTTCTTCCGATGCTAGGCCTTCTAAAGCAGAGAATCTGTTCTTCAGTTCCAACTTGAAGGTATTATGGTGTTTTTTAAGTTGGTTATGTCAATACATTTTGTTTGTCTTATGAGCTTGCCACGTTCGAGTTTAGTGTTGAGGTGCATCTTACATCTCACCAATCTATGGTCACTACCTGTGTTGAACTTGTTTAGCACACTGCAGTCTTCTATGACGAATTTTTTGTTACACATAATAAAACCAATTTCACTTGTCGTCCCATTTGGATGTCTCCATGTCCATTTCCTGTGCGGATTTTTCTTGAAAAAGGAGTTCAAGATGAAAAACCCTTGGCTTCTGCAAACTCAACGAGAGTATTTCCACGCTGGTTTCTGTTGCCGTGACCGAATTTACCTACTGAAGTTTCATTCTGTTGCCGTTGTCCTATTTTTACATTGAAATCTCCCATAATTATCTTCAAGTGCTGCTTACCTTTATTATTTAGATGACGAATTTCCTCATAAAATTCTTCAATTTCTTCTTCAGGATGACTTGTGGTGAGTGCATAAGTTTGAATATTCTGAGCCTGGTATCTTCTCGAGAGTTGGATAACGAGTCGTGCAGCTCTGTCAGAGGAACTTTCAACTTCTACAACTTTATCTTTCAGTTTCTTGTTTATTATAAATCCAACAGCACTAGTTCTGCCAGTATCTGTCCCACGATAGTAGAAGAGATGTCCACTTTTAAGTTCAATGAGATCTTCTCCTTTTCTCCTTACCTCACTTAGCCCGACGATGTCCCACTTGATCCTTTGTAGTTCCTCTTCCAATTCAAGGAGCCTTGAATCAGAATATAGGGAGCGTCCATTATACGCAGTCAAGGTCCGGGGATTGTTAGCACCCTCTGCCTTGATGTCGCACTGGCCGCTGTCTTGGCCAGGTACATTCCAGCTGCCGGAGACAGAGGGCCAAGATTTAAGTTGTGGAGTCACTTTGGAGGGATTTGGCCATAACTCACCACGCTGGCCAAGCGGGTTGGTGAGTGTGGGATAGCATTTCCTCTAATCCCGATGGTATAGTTATACCGCTATTGGCGGTCGTCAGAGCCCCTTTAGTGGGAACAGGATGTACCACGAGAAGGCGGGATTGACATTTGTCAAGGAGAGGCTGTGATGTTACGCATCACCTGACCTTACATCCCATATATATACTAATAAAATTGCTGCAAGCTGAATTAGCTATGATGCAATGTACAAACGCAGAATTCGCACAGAAGCGCTAAAGCAGCAATCCGGAACGAATCACCTCATACTATCGATAAAAACATACCACTATAAACCACAATTTTAAATAACAAACAAACCAGAAACTCAAAAAAAATATTAATGCAACGAGACTCAAAAAAAGCTTTATAAGCTTATTAATGCTTTTTTAAGTCTCTTTGAAATAATTTTTTTTTTTTTTGAGTTTCTGGTTTGTTTGTTTTTTAAAATTGTGGTTTACAGTGGTATGTTTTTATCGATAGTATATATATATATATATGAAGACGTACATAAACACTGGTTGCATTGCTAAGGAACACTTGCATGCTATTTCAATGGGAGAGAATTGGTATAAAGTTTGGCAGACTGAAATCAAAATGCCCTAAAAACTTATTTGGAATAATAAATTTCCTCATATACACATGGCAAATTTGTTAGAAACGCATATTCTGAATGCAATTTTGTTAAATGTTTGAAGCTCTTTAATTAGCAGCATAAACAAATATTTATAAGGAAAGCGCATCGAGAGTTGCAGGCAAATTATATGCTTCTCTCCCATTGAAATAGCATGCACGTGTTCCTGATCAATGGTCAACCAGTGTACCTGCATATTACAAACAAACCGTAGCCAATTCAACTTTTTTATGGTCATATTTTGTTTCAGCACATCGAATTCATTAAGAAATGGCTATTTTTATCTCGGAAGCATGAACTTCATCAAAAATTGTTGCCCAGTGTAACTATATGGATTTATTAGCGTATACGTTTTCGCATTATAATAAACAAGAAACTAAAGGATAAAGTTGTAGAAGTTGAAAGTTCCTCTGACAGAACTGCACGACTCGTTATCCAACTCTCGAGAAGATACCAGGCTCAGATTATTCAAACTTATGCACCCACCACAAGTCATCCTGAAGAACAAATTGAAGAATTTTATGAAGAAATTCGTCATGTAAATAATAAAGGTAAGCAGCATTTGAAGATAATTATGGGAGATTTCAATGCAAAAATAGGGCAAGGGCAACAGAATGAAACTTCAGTAGGTAAATTCGGTCACGGCAACAGAAACCAGCGTGGAAATACTCTTGTTGAGTTTGCAGAGGCACAAGGATTTTTCATCTTGAGCTCCTTTTTCAAGAAAAAGCCACACAGGAAATGGACATAGAGACATCCAAATGGGACAACAAGTGAAATTGATTTTATTATGTGTAACAAAAAATTCGTCGTAGAAGACTGCAGTGTGCTAAACAAGTTCAACACAGGTAGTGACCATAGATTGGTGAGATGTAAGATGCATCTCAACACTAAACTCGAACGTGGCAAGCTCATAAGACAAACAAAATGTACTGACATAACCAACCTTAAAAAACACCATAATACTTTCAAGTTGGAACTGAAGAACAGATTCTCTGCGTTAGAAGGTCTAACATCGGAAGAAGTGGATATTTCTAAAGTTAACAGAAAAGTAAGCAAAGCTCTTATGGAAACAGCAACAAAATTAGCTGGGTCTAAGAACAAGTTGCATGTGAACAAATTATCAGGAAAAACCAAAATGTTGATGCAAAAAAGAAGAGAGATGGGGACAACTAAAGAAGATGTGACTTCCAAAGTGGAATATATAGAGCTATGCAAGACAGTACGAAAAAGTATCACTGAAGACGTAAGGAAATTCAACTGTGAACTTGTGAGGAAAGCAATTGAAAAAACCAAAGCCTAAAGATAGCAAAGGGACATCTCAGTAAGGGAAGAAAACAGATTATGGCACTGAGAAAAGAGGCGAAATGTTGACAAGAGTGAAAGATTTCTACTCCAAATTATATGAAAGGGATGATACATGTACTCCAAACATCATGAAAGGTGCCAGTACCAGAGTTCTTCCAGTCCTCCCAGCAGAAGTTGCACATGCAAACCAGAACATGAAGCGGGAAAATGCTCCAGGAGAAGATGGAATTACTGTAGACATCATACAAGAAGCAAGTGGAGAAATCGAAACAGTACTCGCCCAAATTTTCACTCGATGCCTTAATGAAGAGAAGATTCCTGAGGATTGGAACAACGCTACAGTGATCGTGCTACATAAAAAAGGTGAAGGTGACATTAAGGATCTCAGGAACTACAGACCTATCAGCATCCTATGAGTAGTTTATAAAATCTTCACTAAAGTTCTTTCACACCGTTTGAAGGTAACACTGGGCTTGGCTCAACCGAGAGAACAAGCTGGATTCAGGAGTGGCTACAGCACAATAGATCATATCCACGTACTGAGAGAACTAATTGAAAGAGCGAGGGAATATGAACTTCCATTGTGCATGGCTTTTATCGATTATGAAAAATCCTTTGATTCGGTGAAACCATCAGCAGTTACAATGGCGCTGAAATCCTGCGGTATTGAAAATGCATACATTAATATTATTAATAACATCTATGAAAATGCAAGTGCAAAGATTCGGCTGTTTGAAAATACAACACACATAAAAATTGGAAAGGGAGTGAGACAAGGTGACACCATATCTCCGAAGCTCTTTAATGCCACATTGGAAAATGTCTTTCAATCACTGAACTGGGAAAACAAAGGGATATAGATTAATGGAGATTATCTAACCCACCTTCGTTTTGCTGATGAAGTAGTCATTTTTGCAACTACCCCATAAGAGCTGCAGAGTATGATCGAGGAACTTGCTGACAAGAGTAAAGAAGTGAGATTGAAAATGAACTTTCAGAAGACAAAAGTGATGTTCAATGCTTTTACAAGAAATGAAGATTTATCGATTGATGGAGAAAAGCTGGAGATAACAGACGCGTACGTTTATCTTGAACAGCAGATATCAAGTGAGGGTCACATTGAGGAAGAAATTAATCGGCGTGCAAAACTTGCGTGGAGAGCATTTGGAAGAAACAGCATACTTTTCAAGAGCAATATGCCATTATGTCTTAAAAGAAAAGTGTTT
Organism: Macrothele yani; assembly: GCA_039090855.1. Taxonomy (NCBI): domain Eukaryota; kingdom Metazoa; phylum Arthropoda; class Arachnida; order Araneae; family Macrothelidae; genus Macrothele; species Macrothele yani. The sequence continues at coordinate 58,979,065 of CM076989.1, read as the reverse complement.
GATAAATGCATCCTTCCAGTGCTTACGTATGGTGCAGAGACGTGGACCTTAACTAAAAGAGACATACAAAGGCTGCAGACAACTCAAAGAAGAATGGAGAGGTGCATGCTTGGTGTACCAGGAGAGATAAGAAGAGGAACTCGTGGATCCGAAAAATGACAAGAGTGGAAGACGTCATGATCAGAGTTAAATCTCTGAAATGACAATGGGCTGGACATACTGCCAGAAAGACAGACTATCAATGGACAACCGAAATTTTAGATTGGATTCCACGGGACAGGAAAAGACCCAGAAGAAGACCACATGGGAGATGGGTGGATGAAATTCGAAAGTATGCGGGAGTGACATGGAGGAGACTGGCACCAGATAGACCGTTGTGGAGGAAACTTGGAGAGACCTTCGTCCAGCAGTGGATTGATAATGGTTGACAATGATGATGACGTTTTAGCCCACTGGCTGCGAAATTGTGCTTCGGAAAAAAACACGGAAACGCATAGATGATTGTTCTCACAGGTCAGGCTTCCCAGTTTTATAATTCGGACTAATTAGTTGCAGAGATGTTTTGCCCGCAGAGACGGAAGGATATTGTGATACCATAAGCACATTCTTCTTTCAGACGTACGGAAAAGTGCTTATAGGAATAATTGATTAAAATTTCAAATGTTCATGAAAAATTTTATTTGAGATATCAGTGAAAATGAAAAAACGACCTTGCGGTGCATTCTTTCAAAGATGTGTCAGATGTCCCTCACTTTATGGTATGTCATATCAGTACAGTTCTACGCCAGTACTTGAATGAGTCAAAAGTGCAGGGCAAGAACTTGATGTCAAGCGTCTTCCGGTTCTGTTGGAGACATGCTCACTTGGGTAGCGACGAACTCCCACATCTTGAAACTGTACTGCGCCGTCCCGCTGGCTCAGTACTTTAAGTGCTGGCCTTTAACCATTCTTCCAAGTGGGCCCGGGTTCGAGTCCCGAATTAGTCATGGGTGGTGTCCTTGTGTTATGGAACTGGCTCTAACCCTTCCCTGGAATTATTCGCCCCAAATTAGGAAAGGGCGATTGCTACCGGTATTGTTCACGGTTGTTGTTAAACCCCGAAACAAGAAGACATTTCACTGTGGTAATGTTGTCGTTCCGTGTTGGAATATCACATTAGCTGTAATCACAAGAAACAGAATGACACTAAGATTATGACACTTTCAGCTTAAAAATGTGTTGTTATACTGCCTACTGCAAACACAAGTATTTTCTCGACACATACATTACACAGAGTTTACGATTACAAACTCTCCAGCCACTAAAACGATACTTTGCGATGTGTGTCGTTTTCTTGTACAATCTCCTTTTCCCCTCTTTTCCGTGAGTTCTCTGAATTTTATCCGTTCATCTTTCACACCGAATCAAAACGACTCCTATCACTAAACCTCACTGGACGTGAAGGCGATAGGTACACGATTCGTCCAACGACGACTGTTACAATGACGATTATTCCAATGGCGATTCATCCAAATGGAGCGATTGGTCCAAAGGTATGATTCACTCAGTTGTACAATAGTTCCAATGTCGATTCAGCTAATGCAACGCCAAGAACAATTCCGATCGGTCCAATGGCACGATTCGCCCAATACTGATTTGTTCGAAGAGCCGCCACTCGTGCGAAACAAAGCTCATTCGTTCAGATGCAGTCCTCGCTGTCAAATAAAAGTACAGTGAAACCTCGTTTAACGGATACCACTCAAATATGGACCCCGCTCAATTACAGCCACTGTCTACGGTCCTTGAGAAACAACATGAGTTATAATAGACATTACCTTTCTCTTTTGCGAACTTTCTCAGATGCGAACGCTGACATCGATCATCGATCACAAATGGATATATCAATCACAAATGGATATATAGAACCTCCCAGTTATGTCCTGGTAACCATAGTAGGTAGGAATTCACCGGCATTATTCAGCAGGATTTCGTACTAAACAGCGCCGGCGTCCGCTGCCCTGTCTTTCACGAAATACTTTGAACGATTCGTCAATTTGACAAATCATCTCCTCTCCTGTATAGGTGAGAGAGACAAACTCTCTCAAATTTTAAGCCTGACTCCTTCTAAAAGCTGTCTTGGTTGTATATATTATTTCGGGGTTTAAGGACCACTGTGCATCTCTAAGGGTTATAAGTAGTCGCTCGACCATGATTTAAGGCCACTCGTTCAGGAAAGGAAAAGAGTTAGTGCCGTAAGAACCGGCACACTACCCATATCTTATCCAGTACTCAGACCAGGATCCAGCTAGAACAATTATTCAGAAACCAGGACATCTGACCATTCGGGTATCGGTGCAGATGTCAGTTTTTCCTGTTTGCCCCCGTGCATGAAATTTCCCTGTTAGATTGTTATGAGCATGAAATTGTGTACGTGTTTATTTCTACCTATGGGCAGTAAATATAGGACCTCTAGGCCACGGTGGCATAGAGGTCTGAGCGCTGGCTTCTGACCATTGGTCCCAGAGAGTCCGGGTTCGAATTCCTGTGAATCATTGATGTTGTGTTTGTCTTACGTCACTGGCTCTCTCCCTCAACTGGAACCATTGGCCATAAATTAAGGACAGACGACTTCCTATAGCCCATGGAGTTACTCACGGTGGTCGTTACACAATAAAAAAAAAAAGTAAGCTGATAACATTGCGAGAAAAGTAAAGCAGAGATTTGCGGTATTTCTACGTATTGTAATTTTAAAATAACGCGAACTTTCATGTTAGGACACATTTTTTTTACAGCGAAGAATGAATGTTTTGAGGGGAGGGTGTCCCTAAATGAGATGTTTTACTGTATCAATAGTCCAAAGAATGTAAAATTATATTACATTTCGTACGCAATATTGTGACTTCATTTTTTAGATTCATTTTTACTTGTTTTGCTTTCAAGAAAGAAAACGTGCTTATACTATCCTTGTTTTGGTACTGTATATAAATAACGATGCATGAATCCTCAATCGACTTGACCGGCGTTAAATATCAGAAAAGACATGTTTTCCATTTCCATTTGTCTGTGCATGCAGTATCTTAGGAAAAAGTGAAAACATATTTTCTGTTACTTTTCCACGAAATGAAGAAAAGGAATCTGGTGTCTGCGAGTTGATATCTTGAATTCTTGAGATTAGAAAATAATGAAGGGAGGTGGGGGGAGGTGGAGGTTCTACATTAAAAAAGCTGTTGTTAGATAATTCGGAGTAAAATACTGCAAAAAATGGGCTTTTTTTATTCACTTTGGAGGGCGTGAATTTTCAGCTTCTCTCTCCCTACATCCTTTCTTTTTGTTGCTGTTGCAACGATTTTGTTTTCCGTTTCCTCATAAGGTTTATTCAAACTTTATTGCACTGAGGATGTTTCATTACAATGCAAATAACAAACTGTGGAATATCCGTTACGGTGCAAATAGGAAAAATGAATGAAAACGCAAAGGAATAAAAGTGAACCAAAATAATCATGCAGTATTTTTTTATGTGATACAAGATATTATCATTTATTGTGTCGATAAAGGAATCCGAGTACTTTGTGATGAAAGTAGCTTCTCGAATATACTTACGATTATTTACATTTCTTTGTTATTTTTCTCTTGGGTTTTATAAAGGTGAAATCCAATTTGTAGTTCTTTAGAAAAGAAATGCGCGTTACAACAACGTACTTTTATTAGAAATGGTAACAATTCTACTGCAAAATTATCTTTGCCATGTGCTTGCATTCTATGCATTTCCCATTAACTACAGTAAATAGGTCTCATTTTTTTACGATATTTAAAACGTTCAATTTTGTTCCAGATACAATTAACTTCGAAGAAAATTTATACACAATAGCAGTTTGTATTGTTCACTGCAACTGAAATAATTTTTCATCATAAAAACTTTGAGAAATATCATAAACCTCTTACTGTAAGGTTTTACTTTGGCTCATTCTACTCTAAAATTCCATTCTATCGTTCCTGTTTACAGACACTTTTGCTGCTGGCCTTCAAGATTTGTTTATTCAATAGAACAAACTAATGAGATAAAAAAGGAAAAAAATAAGGAAAGTAAATGAACAACAACAGTGAACCCCTGTTTAAAGTGTACGAATTTATTTGTAATTTGCTTTCATTCTAATTACCTCCTTTCCCATCGTATACGAAGTACAACCTTTACAATTTCACAATATTATTAGAAAATATGGCAATCTAACCACAGAAGTACTTCGGGCTAGAATTAGTTAACGTCCTTTTTCTTCATCTCTCCATATTTAACACTGAAATTTGATGCAGAAGGCTTGATACCTGCAAAACAGATTACTGATAGAAACGAATGAAAAATATGGAGTTATAAAGCTGTTGATAAGGTTAACAACTGTTAGCAAAAATGGAAAAAATGCTAAAACCAGTCAAAACATATATTAATTATTACACTACGATTATCTCTAGTGGGAAAATTCTCGCTAGTTTTTTATGCTTCCGCATTTGGTAGACATTTTTTGTAAGTAACTATTCAATATTTTACAAAATTTATAATATTTTTGAAGCATTAATAGTTTGAATTGCTTAATAAAGTAATTGAAAGTCATTAGTCTTCAAATCTTGAATATTTACTACATTAATTCATGTATAGTAAATCATAAAATGTCTGGTTAAATCATAAATTCTGGGGATGGAAATCATTTTGGTAAGCACTATAAACAGCAGAGTAACTTAATTTATTACTTATTTCTTAAAAATAGAAAAAATGGCCTTTAGTATGATGATACCATTAGACGAATCGGCATTGAAATAATCGTACCACTGGATGAGGGACTGGCAGTAATATTGGACGAATCGGCATTGGACAGATTGTCCGCTTTGGAAGAATCACCACTGGACAAATCGGCAGTGGAATGAATCAGTAATGGAAGATTCCTCGAAGTCTGTGAACGGCACCCGTGAAGCTGTTCCGATGTTGAGTAGAAATGTGAATAATTCAGTATGTGTGAGAGATGTAAAAGGAATACAAGAACTCTCCTAATTTGGGGAGAAATAGTTATCCTACTCACCTAAACCAACCGTTGGATACGCCTTTCAGTGATGTTTCTGGTAGGTCCTCTAGGCCTGGTCATCGGACATGTGGGCTCTTTTCCTCTCACTGAGTCCAGCAGCTGGGAGTAATAATGCTGTCAAACGGCACTAATATCCAGCCCATCAGAGGCCAACAGTTAATTTTCTCTCAGTCTCTGTCAGTTGGATATCCAGCGCAGTTGTGCTGTTATCGGTATTAATGCGCAAATCCAACAAATGTCGATAAAATACAGTGGAAGCCTATTATAACGCGGTTATACGGGGACAAGGCAATAATAACCGCGTTATAAAGATACGTGCGATATATACGCAGGATCTACATATGGCAACCGAGGCACAGAAGTACAGCTTTGAGCTCTAAGCCACAGACGATTGTTCGGTAGACACGATCGGACCCGCGTTATATCCGATTCCGCGGTATAATCGATCACTATACTCGGATTCCACTCTATTTCAAATTTCATTTACAGAAAGGTGGAACTTTCAGTTCCAGAATATGTTCACAAATTACATTATATCTCTTTAGTACTGAATCAAATTTATTGAAATTTACTGATTCCTGTTAGTTACTATATTTCGTCAAATAGTATCACCGTTAAAATGCCGCCCATCAACATGTTCACTGGCTACAGAAAAATGTTTATACACTTCCTTAAAGCCAGTGAACTGAATCAATGATCTGTGAAGGCTGTTAAACTGAAAAACAATGATCTGTGAAGGCTGTAAAGGAAATAAGAAAAAAAAATGAAAGAGCAGAGAAAATTATATATGTTGAAAAGCAAATCAGCTGACATTTTGCCGGCTGTGGTTCATCAATCCTAGTATGAAAAGCATTTCTCTGTGGGATCTTCAGAAACGCAAAGTAAAATTTGTTAGTATTCATTCAATTGGGAATTAGAGCATTTCGCTAAAACTTCAGCAACATACTGTGAATACCCTATAAAACCGAAGAGCCCAATTAGTATCGTGGTTATGCGAATGCGAAGACAAATGGCACACTGCCACGTTACTGCGAAGTTCTATAAGTTTAGTACAAGTACCACATGAAATAAAAACTGGAATCTTGAGACATTCAAACAGGTTTCGTTTTAATTGCACGAGCACATCTAGGTCTTCCGTTCTAAAGCTTCTAAAATTCATTGGAACATAACGCCGCGCAGCTTATTAGGTGCGTTTCACAAGACAATAAACAGGAAGAAAAAATAGAAAAGTCATGTGGCCAGAATGAGTTACTACAGACCAACCAAAAGGTAGGGTGGGATCAGAATGGCCAGAATGAGTTACTACAGACCAACCAAAAGGTAGGGTGGATTCAGAATGGCCAGAACGTTTCACGTAGGAAACAGCTACTGCAGTTGATAAATTGGCGGACACGAGTTCTTGTTGCTCCCCACATCTACAGAAACCACGCAGAAAACCGAACTGAATGCATTTCAATAATGAGAAATGAGAGAGTTATTTGAAGTCTTTCATTTCCCCTCGCACCTGACCGAAGCACCTACAAATAGGCAAGGAACAGGAAAATTAAACTTTTGGTAATTGAAGCCATGTGTCATACACATGCCAACATCATGCATTCTATTGATTCTACTGTTTGACAGCTGGAGGCAGTATGGTTATCTGGTGTAAATTTACATGGAGTGAACAGAGTTTTGCAACGCTTCTACATTAAATCATCACTTTCCAGGGTTATGTATGACTTCTGGACGACATGCTGCCTCTATTGATGAACCAGTTTCATCCTAGAGCAGTTCACAAGTGTAGAAATATCAGCACTAAACTTGGTTTTTTGGAATCCTATGCCCCAGGTTCCTGTCGAACAACGATACACTTCGACTACCTACCTTGCTGTCCAAATATTTTGGAAATTCTTGGGATGAGTCAGAATTTGCCACTATTATTCACTAACGCTTGTAGATTTCACAGCGTGAGTTGGAAGCCATTTAGTCGAAGAGTAGATCAAGCGTAATCCTAATGTGTTACGAAATTGAGTGGAACATTCCATACCACAGCTAGAAGTATAACGTTGTGTTAATTAAGTATTCATAGAAAATTAGGAAAGTAGTGGATTTCGTTATGTCACACTGTTATTTTCTCTGTTTAGTATGGGACTCTATGGTAGTCATTGGAACTAGATGTTAATGCATCATGCCACGAACATATATGGTGAGGCAAGATTCACCTACCAAAAGTACAAGCGTTTTTTTAAGCAACCAGGAAAAACATTTCTGAGATAGCTTTGTCATGCACTTTACGAGGCTAGGAGTTCATTATGCTTGAGTTTAATATGACTTGTTTATCTTTACACTTATGGCGAACTTACTCAATTGATCAATGAACGTTCATCGCGGAAATGTATTTTTGATGCGATTAAAAGCCTTACGCCGTGAGAAGAGTGTTGCAGATCAGATTTGATGTCAATAAAGGTCCGAATCGGCCAGGGGCGCACCCAGAAATTCGGAATGGGGGAGGGGAGGGTCCGGCTCTGCAAGCAAAAATGCTCATGTATGTGTACTTACGCGACGTGATTGTTACAATAAATGTTTTGATCTGTGAAATAATTCAATACATTGTATTCATGAAGTATCCAGCTGCAAATGGTGTTCATTGTTGTTTTTACTTTAAAAAAATACATATGTCAGATAAGGAGTTAACCACAAATGCAATTATTTTATCTATTGCTATATTATAGCTTCAAAGAATGAATTTTAGAAAAATTCTATAATGCGTGATTTCAGCAATTATGAAATTGAAATTCACCAATTAGGAAAATTAGAGAACAGTTAGAGGGTTAGGAATCTCTCGTGTCGAACACCAATGGTGTCGGAATCATATTAAAAAGCACTTGGCTTCATGAGGAGGGGGGTCCGGACCCAGGAACCTTCCTTGGGTGCGCCCCTGGAATCGGCACATGGTGGTCAATTTGATCAACAAGTGGCGAAGCACAGAATCAATTCTCAAAATAGTATAACTACTAAATCCGAAATTTCTTGGCGTAGAATACAAAACATTTTTTCCAAGCTTCCGCGCATCAACTAGATGGCTTTCTCAAGGAACGTAGACAGCTAACTGCAAACTGGATAATAGAACGTTCCAACATAAAATTGTTGAAACGCTCTATATTATTTGTATTCTACGCCAAGAAATTTCTGATTTTTAGTATAGTTATACTATTTTGAGCATAATTTGGTGTACAGTTCCTACTTATTGAACAGAATCAGTTGTTGATGTAGTGAGGAAAAGTTTCACAAGATAGACATAGAGGAGTGCAGCAAAGTTAACCTGCTGGAAGTCTTTGGAGCTGAGCCTTTCAAGATCAACTCTCTATCAGATTTTCAAGGCCGATCTTCAGCTGTTTCCGTACAAGATACCGACTCAGCAGCCACTGTCAATAGCAGACCTGACGGCTAGTTCGCCAAGCCAACATTGGACAAACTTGAATCTGAAGAGATTGATCCGGGGATTATTTGGTTTTCACATGACACTCATATCAGTCACAATGATTTCATGAATAAGTAAACAGCGGTTAATATGGGATTCAGAGGGTTAATATGGGACAGATCAAAACATGGAAACAATATTCATCCAGTGAATAGTGATATCCGAACTCTGTTGTGGCGTCCTATGGGAAACACTTCTTTTGCTCTGGAAGTGTTTGAGCCTCTGAACTCGTCAATTGTTACATCATGCAGGAAGGTTCCTATCCCGATAGATAAAACAGTCGCAGTATTTGAGCTCTCAAACGGCCATTTTAGTGGAAGTAGGGCCTCCCTTTATTATCTCAAGCATTAAACTTGTGGGATTGATTAGCTCTCGCATTCTTCAAACATTAAAGCTTGGGACTATTCTGCAATATCCCTTTGGAGCTATTTGAAGGATAGGATCTATCACAGCACCTTGGATCAACTGCAAGAACGCATCCGATAGGACATATCTCAAATCGACCAAGGTATCCTCCAGACCATCGTGGCTAATTTTGAGATGCTACGTCCCAAAGCAGTTCAGACCCATGAAGTGCAAGCATGTCATTGAAACTCCTTTGTGAAATTCATGTATTGATACATTGGCTATAAACGTTTTCTTTCAATACTTACGGAAAACGTTTAATTTATTTTAGTAAGCATTTTTTGACCTACTTCGTGTATATACGCGTTATTAGAGGGGTGCCTAAAAGTAATATAATTGACTCTTGAATTAATTCGCAGCCGACATGCATTGAAAGGTAGTTCGCTGACTTGATTAAAATAAAATTTAAATGTATTTTTGCGTGACGTTTTACTATTGCAAGAGAAAAGATGAATGATAAAATTCAATATTCACCAAAAACATTTTTTATTGTGACTGAACGGTCATGTTTCTCCTTTGTTTAAAATGCATGTTAAAAAGCACCAAAACATACGCATTTCGTATGTCATTCGATATTGTGTGAAAATGTTACAAGCTTTGTTGATATAAAACCCGAAAGCACGTTTTATGGAGTTTTCAACAGCTTCGAAGTCCTTCGACGTCCGACGCATGCATTCAATCAGAGTTGTTTGTTAGAGGCACAACGTCTGAATCCCTACAAAGGTTTGTTGTTGTTGTTTTCATGAAAATACGTGACTGCAAGACTTCATTATTCAACGATGAAGAGCACAATCAGTGACATGATAAGCAACTCCAAACCTCCTTTGAGATTCAGCAGTAGACTGCGCCAGCTGGAAGATTTCTATTCACAACATGCAATTAAACACTACTAGTTAACGGTATACTGATTCGATTCGAGAGCTTTAATTCCTTACACAGAAGAAGCTTCCACGTGACAACCTTTAAGTAGAGATACTCCAATACACGAATATTTGAAGACTTATCTTCAAGTGCAGTTGCAAAAGACGTATTTTCCTAATATTCAATACTATTAAAGTATTTTTTTCTCTTTCTAATAGAGAACATATCACGAAAGGCAAAACACTATGCTGTTACGACCATAAAAATTTCATTTTTTTTATTTAAAAAAGTGGAAATGTTTAAAAGTAACTGATTAATCTTTGATGTAAAGTTGAAAGTTTTTGCCAAATTGACAAAATCGAAAATGTAAGTTCAAGACATCAATGGTTGGCCAAAACAAAGAGTGAAACAGGTATTCATTTGAACACAGAATTCGTGATGCTTCTTTCTAGCTCGATGAAAAATGACAGGAGGTGGAAGAGAGGATGACACTTGCAACAACGTCCTTAGCAGGGCGGGCAAAAGAACCATTGGTTTTCCTCTGTATGTCAGAAAAGACGATTAAGAGAACCAACCGCTCCAGAGGCCGGATGATCAGAAGAGAGAGAGATTCTTGATAACAACCCGATCTGGGTCCAGTTCCGGATGAGTCATGCTGATGTATGACACTGATCAATTTCTTCTTATGAAAGACTTCTGTCACAAATCTCCACAGAGATAGATGTCTTGAATGCACTTATTTCATGAAGAACTTCCTCATCAGCGGACCTACTATGAAAGGTTTCTGATATTCATCAGCATGAGGTCACCTCCCACAAGAGTCATTGGCTTCTCTGTTCTCACACTTTCTATACTTCTTGTACGATCTTGACGATGGCATGAAGCCTAGAATGACACTTTGATGCTATCCACGGCATCACCTCTAAAAACCTTTGATCATATATTTTAAATGTCTGTAGAATTATTAACTCCAGTTTCGAAGAAGTTTTGTCAGCATCTGAACTAACGCACTGTTACCATCTATTTTAAAGCATACTTTCTTCATAAAGAAAGTGAGAAAAAATTCAGTAGCTTTCAACATTGACAACACTTCTATCTTCGCTCTGGTCGCGCATGAGTACGGGATAGAATTTTTAGAGTGAATACCAGTTCATCTAATGATAAGGAGGGCTTCTATTCCTCGCGTCTGAAAGTTTTATAATGCGTTTTCAGTTTCCTAGGTGCAAATATTTCTTATCAGTCACTCAAGCAATCACGAAGATGCCTCGCCGTGAGCATTGAGATGTCTAAGAAGCTAACTCTTGTCGATAGTTAATAAATGAAAGTTTAACGTTTTCAGATCGACCGATCATGTACAATCTGGAATCGTGTGAGGGCTGAACATAATACTTGAAAAATAGGCAGTTACAGACATTTTCGCTACATATTTGTTCAACGGAAAATGTTCTCACATGATAAATAAAATGATATGCTTTACAATAAGTGCACCATAATTATTGTAAAGCATGTCATATCAATACTTTGGTCACCTTTCTAAATAGTTTATATCCAGTAAACTATTTAGAAAGGTGACCAAACTATTTTAAAAGGTGACACCTGGGTGTAATGAATACGTATTCGGACACTTTTTTGTAGAAATAGAAAGAAATCAGCGAAACGATATAAAGCATTTGCGCTCCTGATAAAATAACAGCGTATTATTTAAAATAGTCTGGGATATCGAATAAGATATGCACTATATTGTCAAAAGTCACCGGACACCTAGAAGAGAAACACAATACAGCATTTATTGGCATATATTAGTACGGTGGTGATCCACCTTTGGCCTTAATGCATGCACTGACCTTTCGAGACAAGCTTTCGACAAAGTTTTGGAACACAGCGATAGGTATGTGTTTCCATTCAGTACATAATGCTGCTGCTAACTGTTGCTTAGTAGTAGGCCTTATCTCCAAACTTTTTATGCGACACTATAATTCATCCCATAGGTGCTCTATGGGATTAAGATCAGAGCTATGTGTTGGCCAGTCCACACACACGATACGGAATTATCGTCAAACGACGCAGTAACAGACCTTGCTTTATGACTCGATGCATTATCCGGCTGGTACCAACAAGGCTCGGTTCCATAGTATTGCCACAAAGTTGGTAGGGCATAATTATCCAGAATATCGATGTAGACGTGCTGGTTAACAGGATTGTCCACGATAACCAATGGGCCGGGACCATACCACGAAAACACCCCATACGAGTACACTACCAGCTCCAAACTTGACCGTAGGAACAGTACACTGTGGTAAATAGCGTTCCTCCGCCTGTCGCCATACTCACACACGGCCATCAGACTGATGGATCGTGTATCTGGATTCATAAGGCCATAGGACCCATTTCCATTGATCTGAGGTCCACGATAAATGTCATTTACACCATGCTAAACGACGATTAGCATTCCGAATGGAGATGAAAGGCTTATGAGCAGCCGCACGACCACTGTAACCCATGGAATGAAGTTCTCTGCGAATGGTACGTGTACATACCGATGTCCCATCATTTTTACTCACCTGTACACTGAGGTCTTGTGCAGTACTCCGTTGATTAACTGTAACGACACTCCTGAGGCTTTGACATCATCTATCACTGATTTTCCTTGGTCTGCCGGAACATTTTGCTGCTTCAGGCACGCCATGTGTCTTCCACTTATTAAGTACATCCCAAACAGTTGACTTGGGTATGTTTAAACTCCTCTCGGTTTCTCTTATAGACAACCCACTAATATAACACCCAACAATCTTTCCTTTCTCAAAGTCAGTTCTCTCCCGCCGCGACATTTTCACTCAACCTCACAGAGCGATATGATCGCGGTCAGCCGCAGACTTGTTTTTATATTGTTTGCAGCTGTACCACGCGTCTTAACAACGCAGCGGATCTGTTCATTTGCTTTTGAAGGGGTGTCCGGTGACTTTTGTCAATACAGTGTATTTTGATGATCTCAATAGCATCTACTTTTACTCCCATCAGCGCAGAAGTTACGCATCAGCAAAAGACCAAAAGGTACGGATGATGTTTTTCACCATTTATGCTTTCCAATGAAAGAAAAGCAGTTGAATTAGGAGTAATAGGGGCAGAGGTATGATGTTTGCGACGTACTAAGAAGGTGAAGCACATGTCAAGACGGCAAATTTGCACAGATAAATTCCGGCGGTGTATCTTAACAGGTAAATCATTTGGCTCCGTAACAGAAGGATGCGGGTTCGAACTACGTCACCGGCAAATTTAATGCGTTCACATTGGCTCCCGATTATTGAAATGGTTCTACTGGCTGTTGGGTTCTTCGAAAAATGTGTGATGCTCTTTCCGTACATGGTCCGAAATTATTGATATTCCTTCTCGCTTCGAAAATTATGTGATGATTCTTCCATGCAACGTCGGGAATAAATCAGAATTTCTTCTTATACAAGGAACTACTTCAAGCATGGTTTGACCCGGAAACTAATGATTCCGTCCCAGCCTTATCTCAAGGGCGGGATGAAGCACATATAAAAACGGCAAAGTTGCAGCGATAAATTCTGTCGGGGTAGCTTTGTCCCTCTTCAGTTGCACTGTTGATAATAACGTTCATCATCGTAATGTGTTTGTCAGATACACAGAGGTTTTCAATTAAAATAACGGAAGAATGATATTCAAATAGTTTCACTTGATTGACAGTTATCCTTATTACAATGAATTTAAATATATTTACAGAAAACATTAATTTATTTTCCGGAGTTTCATGGGACAATGCTTTTTGTGAAACTTTCCCAACCTTTGATAACGAGGAACAGTTCACCAATTATGTAGAAAATAGTAACACTATACTGGGGATCCGATTTATTGGCGTAGGAATATATGCATAAGCGTTTCCAAGCTTTCGCACATCAAGCAGATGGTTTTTTCAAGGAAGTTAGACAGAAACTGCAAACTGAATAATAGTACGCATTAAGAATTGAACTCGTAAACTTGATTTGTTAAAGCGTTCTATTATTTAGTTTGCAGTTTCTGTCTAACTCATACAGACAATTGACGTGGATTAGGAATATCAAACAGAAATCATCGCTCTTTCCACGTTTATAAGTGAGTCACGGACAAATTATCATCGGCCGCCAATGGAAATCGAACCCAGGGTCTTCCAGTTACGCGCCGAACACGCTGCCACTGTACCACAGTGGCCTCGAATTTTTTCAGACTCACATCCGTGACTCACTTATAAACGTGGAAAGAGCGATGACTTGTGTTCTGTCTAACTTCCTTGAAAAAGCCATCTGGTTGATGTGCGAAAGCTTGGAAACGCTTATGTATTGCAATACATATCCCTACGCCAATAAATCGGATCACTAGTACATGTTGCTATTTTTCAACCTTTGTTTGTTACTGCGAAGAACTACTGCTAAATACAAGAGTCCGACAAAGGCTTTCATTTCAATAATAGTCTCATGTGCACCTCTTTCTCTGCTGTAATTACTCCACAATTTCAGTAAACTTATTTGTATACACTGGAATCTGGCATAAATAAAATTGCATCTGTTTCGAAATTACTCAACACTTCGTATGGAGTGCTCGATTTCTTTGCCTGTCCAATAACTTCTGGTACCTGCGTCAAATGTTTTGAGATCTTCGTCAAATTTGCGTTGAGCTCTTCACTTTTCTCCATTTCGTTTATTTGTCCTTTCTTATGAAAATTCTTTCCATGTCGTCTTCTTCGTTGCTGTCTTCTCTTGATTTAACATCTTGTGAAGTTTCGGAATCCAAATACCGCGTTTCAGTAGCATCCTCCTCAGATTCGGTGTCATCATCTATGCTTTCCTCACTCACATTGTCCAAATTCAGCACAGCCTATAACTGTAGACTCATGTTCATCAATCGGATCAAAATACTCCATCACTGCCTCCTGGTGAACACTCGCAACTACTAACGAGGGCGGTTGCACTGTGTCTCACAGGCACAAATTTTTCACTGAAATAGAGCCGGACGTCAAAACTTAGACCATCGTCTTCCGGGAGGTAAGCTGAGCAGCTACTGAAATGCACTCCAGCGCAGCTGTTGCTAGCTCTAAGAAATTAGCAAAGATAAGACTCATGTATCTAAAAGATACAGCGCGACCGACGAAAGGTTATTTGGTGTTGAAAGCATTCGACTCCGAAGCAGAAGGGTTCGGTTTCGATCTGCGTCACAGGCAAATTTTGTGTTTCCTCAGGTAGACGGCTGAACGATAACGAAAACTGCTGTTCTATACACGAACAGCTGTTTTCTCAGGTGGACGGCTAAACGATAGCGAAAACAGCTGTTCTACACGAAGTTTTTTACATTTTCAACATATTGCGCATACTGTGAAGACGCACAAAAACGTTTCTATTAAAGACTGAGAGAAAACGTAAAAATAGAAGCAAATAAATACAAAATTAAGCAAAAATAAATAATAAAACTATAGAAAAGATTAAATTTGTGCCGGGAAAGAACTTAAAGGACAAGCACAGAAAACGAAAAGCGCCATCCCACATGCCCAACAGAGCTCGTTCAATTGCCTGATGGGGAAATGGTGCAAGAAAAATATGGGCATTTGGGAAAGGAATGTACCGAAGTTGCCGTTTCAGTAGCGCGATGACAGAGAGAGGTAATGAATGTGTGAACTGAAAAGCACCGAGAGTTACCGTCATACATTTCACTTTTTTTATTATTTAACAGAAGAAGAAAGAGGATGCTGTAGTGTAGAATACGTTGCTTGTAGGATCTGCTCCATGAGAAGTTTAAAAATTGAACCCAGAGAACGAAATAGAATGCTAGAGAAGAGTACTACAAAGGCAGATAGATGGATGTGTGTGTGATAATAAGGCGAATGGAAGAGTAGTATTGGCGATTTAACTAAAAAGGCAGAATTGGATTTACGGCACAGGCACGCGCGAGCGCGCACACACGCACACATACACGCACATAGTGTTGCAGGAAGTTAGGAAAGTGAAAATACTGTGAATTATACAGCAAACATAAGATGCTGTTTATGATAACAGCGTTAAAATGAGGCTAAAAGGTCAAGTCTTCTAGACTTTAGTAAGACAAACAACGCTCTCCCCTGACATTGAGAAGTCGTACGAAGAATAGCTTAACCGATGCATAAATGAAGATCATCATCATCATCATCATTGTCAACCATTATCAATCCACTGCTGGACAAAGGTCTCCCCAAGTTTCCTCCACAACGGTCTGTCTTGTGCCAGTCTCCTCCATGTCACTCCCGCATACATTCGAATTTCATCCACCCATCTTCCATGTGGTCTTCTTCTGGATCTTTTCCTGTCCCTTGGAATCCAATCTAAAATTTCGGCTGTCCATCGATGGTCTGTTCTTCTGGCAGTATGTCCAGCCCATTGCCATTTTAGGGATTTAACTCTGATCATGATGTCTTCCACTCTTGTCATTTTTCGGATCCACGTGTTCCTCTTCTTATCTCTCCTGGTTACACCAAGCATGCACCTCTCCATGCCACTTTGAGTTGTCTGCAGCCTTTGTATGTCTCTTTTAGCTAAGGTCCACGTCTCTGCACCATACGTAAGCACTGGAAGAATGCATTGATCAAACACTTTTCTTTTAAGACATAATGGCATATTGCTCTTGAAAATTATGCTGTTTCTTCCAAAAGCTCTCCAGGCAAGTTTTGTACGCCGATTAAGTTCTTCACCAATGTGACCCTCACTTGATATCTGCTGTCCAAGATAAACGTACGTGTCTATGATCTCCAGCTTTTCTCCATCAATCGATAAATCTTCATTTCTTGTAAAAGCATTGAACATCACTTTTGTCTTCTGAAAGTTCATTTTCAATCCCACTTCTTTACTCTTGTCAGCAAGTTCCTGCATCAGCAAAAAACGAAGGTGGGTTAGATAATCTCCATTAATCTTTATGCCTTTGTTTTCCCAGTTCAGTGATTGAAAGACATTTTCCAATGTGGCATTAAAGAGCTTCGGAGATATGGTGTCACCTTGTCTCACTCCTTTTCCAATTTTTATGTGTGTTGTATTTTCAAATAGCAGAATCTTTGCACTTGCATTTTCATAGATGTTATTAATAATATTAATGTATGCATCTTCAATACCGCAGGATTTCAGAGCCATTGCAACTGTTGATGGTTTCACCGAATCAAAGGCTTTTTCATAATCGATAAAAGCCATGCACAGTGGAAGTTCATATTGCCTCGCTCTTTCAATTAGTTCTCTCAGTACGTGGATATGATCTATTGTGCTGTAGCCACTCCTGAATCCAGCTTGTTCTCTCGGTTGAGCCATGTCCAGTGTTACCTTCAAGCGGTGTGAAAGAACTTTAGTGAAGATTTTATAAACCACTGATAGGAGGCTGATAGGTCTGTAGTTCCTGAGATCCTCAATGTCACATTTTTTATGTAGCAAGATCATTGTAGCGTTGTTCCAATCCTCAGGAATTTTCCCTTCATTAAGGCATCGAGTGAAAATATGTGCGAGTACTGTTTCGATTTCTCCACTTGCTTCTTGTATGATGTCTACAGTAATTCCATCTTCTCCTGGAGCTTTTCCCCGCTTCATGTTCTTGATTGCATGTGCAACTTCTGCTGGAAGGACTGGAAGAACTCTGGTACTTTCATGATGCCTGTAGTACATGTATCATCCCTTTCATATAATTTGGAGTAGAAATCTTTCACTCTTGTCAAAATTTCGCCTCTATTTCTTGTTACAGAACCATCTTCTTTTCTCAGTGCCATAATCTGTTTTTTTCCCTTACTGAGATGTCCTTTTGCTATCTTTAGGCTTTGGTTGTTTTCAATTGCTTTTCTTACTAGTTCGCAGTTGAATTTCCTTACGTCTTCAGTGATACTTTTTCGTGTTGTCTTGCATAGCTCTATATATTCCACTTTGGAAGTCACATCTTCTTTAGTTGTCCTCATCTCTCTTCTTTTTTGCATCAACATTTTGGTTTTTCCTGATAATTTGTTCACATGCAATTTGTTCTTAGACCCAGCTAACTTTGTTGCTGTTTCCATAAGAGCTTTGGTTACTTTTCTGTTAACTTCAGAAATATCCACTTCTTCCGATGTTAGGCCTTCTAAAGCAGATAATCTGCTCTTCAGTTCCAATTTGAAGGTATTACGGTGTTTCTTAAGGTTGGTTATGTCAATACATTTTGTTTGTCTTATGAGCTTGCTACGTTCGAGTTTAGTGTTGAGGTGCATCTTACAGCTCACCAATCTATGGTCACTGCCTGTGTTGAACTTGTTTAGCACACTGCAGTCTTCTATGACGAATTTTTTGTTACACATAATAAAATCAATTTCACTTGTCGTCCCATTTGGATGTCTCCATGTCCATTTCCTGTGTGGCTTTTTCTTGAAAAAGGAGTTCAAGTTGAAAAACCCTTCTGCCTCTGCAAACTCTACGAGAGTATTTCCACGCTGGTTTCTGTTGCCGTGACCGAATTTACCTACTGAAGTTCCATTCTGTTGTCGTTGCCCTATTTTTGCATTGAAATCTCCCATAATTATCTTCAAGTGCTGCTTACCTTTATTATTTAGATCACGAATTTCCTCATAAAATTCTTCAATTTCTTCTTCAGCATGACTTGTGGTGGGTGCATAAGTTTGAATAATCTGAGCCTGGTATCTTCTCGAGAGTTGGATAACGAGTCGTGCAGCTTTGTCAGAGGAACTTTCAACTTCTACAACTTTATCCTTCAGTTTCTTGTTTATTATAAATCCAACACCACTAGTTCTGCCAGTATCTGTCCCACGATAGTAGAAGAGATGTCCACTTTTCAGTTCAATGAGATCTTGTCCTTTTCTCCTTACCTCACTTAGCCCGACGATGTCCCACTTGATCCTTTGTAGTTCCTCTTCCAATTGAAGAAGCCTTGAATCAGAAGATAGGGAGCGTCCGTTATACGTAGCCAAGGTCAGCATCAGATGGCAGCCTAGTCCGGTCCTCCGGGGATTCTTAGCACCCTCTGCCTTCATGTCGCACTGGCCGCTGCCTTGGCCAGGTACATTCCAGCTGCCGGAGACTGAGGGCCAAGATTTAAGTTGTGGAGTCATTTTGGAGGGATTTGGCCATAACTCACCAAGCTGGCCAAGCGGGTTGGTGAGTGTGGGATAGCATTTCCTCTAATCCCGATGGTATAGTTATACCGCTATTGGCGGTCGTCAGAGCCCCTTTAGTGGGAACAGGATGTACCATGAGAAGACGGGGTTGACATTTGTCAAGGAGAGGCTGTGATGTTACGCATCACCTGACCTTACATCCCAAATGAAGATACTTAAGTGGATATACTTAAGAGAATAGCTCAACCGATCAAAAATGAAGATACTTAATTATTTTCTCTACGAAGCGGAGTTTATTATTCATTTTTCCTGCCGTATTATCCATTATATTTGCCAACTAATTATATTTTTCTTAATAATTTTTCAAATATAACGTGTTGTTTTAAGTTTTTTTTTTGTCGTGTTTTAAAAATGTCATTATGCCAGTGAAATGAAGGAATTTGCTTGTCTTCTGTGCTTTCCAACAACATTATTTCTGTAAGAGATTATTATTATGATTCATTAATTTATTAATTTATAGGAAGATTAATAATTTCTTTTCATGATTTATGAAGTGCAGCGTCTTGTAACATTATTTATTTTCTTCATTTTTCAACATTACTTTTTCTGTGGAGGCTAATTCTAAAACTTTTGTATTACACTGGTTTCCATAAATTAAGGGACAACATAAAAAATTGCGATAAATTGACTAATCATCATAAAATATGCACGAAAGTTGCATATGTTACATACAAAGTACTACAACATCAGTGGGCGGTATTCAAATGAGTAGCGCTGGTATAGTTTTATTGAAATTAACAACAGCATAAAACTGATTGTTTCTTTGTGAATCGCCAATTCCCGTGCAGATATTGAAGAAAGGATTTTGTGATAGATACTGTGTTGTAATGACTTCGAGACGTCATTTACCAGTGTAATTACGCTATAGCGCTATTGGCAGACTCGAAGCAGGTCAAAGTCAGGCGAACGTGACTGAATGACTGAACGTAAGTCGTTCTGGGGTCCAAAAGCTGTGGAACCGCTTCCAAGACACAGAATCATTTTCCCGCAGGTACAGTCAAGGCAGACCTAAGGTAACAACTTTATCACAAGATCGATATTTGCGGCTATCTGAGCGCCGGGACAGGACTAATACGCCGACCCATCTTCGATCTGTGCTTGCTGCAGCTACCGGAAGAACGATATCAGCTTCTACGGTATACGCAGAAGACTACATGAAGGAGGGCTCTATGCTAGGCGGCCCGTAATGTGTCGTGCCCTAAACCTTCCGCCACAGGAGGGAACGTTTGCATTGAGCGCACATGCATTTGAATTGGAGGCCAAAATAATGGAAATCTGTACTGTTCACGGAAGAGTCAGGGTATTCTCTACAGAGTGATTATTGGTGAATTTTCAGCTGCAGAGAGCCAGGAACCAGATATCATCCCTCTCATACCCGTGAAAGGAACGCCTATGGTGGAAATAGTGTGCTTGTATGGGAGGCATCTCTTTAGGCGGGCGTACCGACCTCTACATGTTGCCAGGGGGCAACATGAACGCTCGTAGGTATAGAGATGACATCCTGAACCTTATTTCCTCGCCAGAAAGAAGAATCCGAACTCCCTGGGACGTAATTTCTAGGTACTAAATGAAACTACTGATTGCTACCTTAGCTGAACGATTTTCAAAAATAACAAAAAAATGATGTGGGTGCTTTTTCCAAACTGAAGTAACTCAACTCATTTTAATGCGGGATTTATTTTAATTTCCATTTTAGTTTCTATATCTTACCTAAACTTTTTTATCTCTCATTACGCTCTTTTCTTCACGTCATACCGGACCTTTTAAGAGATTGTCATGATATAGCAACAAGTGGCACGAGACAAAAGGTATATTTCTATCTCTTATGTAAACTGTTCTATTTTAACTTTTCATTTTAGTTTCTGTATTTTATGTTAGCTATATTACTGTTTTAACTTTAAACTCTATTAATATGTATATAGTTCCTATCAGTTATGTAAATTTTGTAACCTCTCTTTACGATCTGTTCTCAAAATATTGTCGGTCATTTGAAGAGATTTACATGCTGTGGCAACAACTGGAAGGTAGGTAATAGACGCCGTAGTTTCTTGCGCATGAATGACTGAACCCAGGGTTTCCCAGCAAAATGTTGCAAAATGAATGACTGGACCCAAGGTTTCTCAGCAAAATGTTGCAAAATGAATGACTGAACCCAGGGTTTCCCAGCAAAATGTTGCAAAATGAATGACTGAACCCAGGGTTTCCCAGCAAAATGAATGACTGAACCCAAAGTTTCTCAGCAAAATGTTGCAAAATGAATGACTGAACCCAGGGTTTCCCAGCAAAATGTTGCAAAATGAATGACTGAACCCAGGGTTTCCCAGCAAAATGTTGCAAAATGAATGACTGAACCCAAGGTTTCCCAGCAAAATGTTGCAAAATGAATGACTGAACCCAGGGTTTCCCAGCAAAATGAATGACTGAACCCAGGGTTTCCCAGCAAAATGAATGACTGAACCCAGGGTTTCCCAGTAAAATGAATGACTGAACCCAGGGTTTCCCAGCAAAATGAATGACTGAACCCAGGGTTTCCCAGCAAAATGTTGCAAAAAGCATTTTATTTCCTCTGTTGGCTTGCTGTCGTCCCACGGTGCATCCTGGTGCCGACACTTCCTTAGTAAAGAAGCACACGTACCCGGTCGTCCAAATACGTAGCAGGAAACCAGATTCATCGGACCAGACGACATCTTCCAAACACGCAAGTTACAGTTTTGATGCGCTTCGACGATGAACCGAGTGCCCAGGCTTACCATATCAGATGTTATTCATACCGCTTCGAGACCCGCACGGCACCGGCGTTTATCTGCAGTTGTTTCGATTTGCATAACGACGCGCTGGTCATAATGTTTTGACTGTTCGGTGTATATATCAAACAGGTTTTTAACTTGCGTAATATCAACACCTTTACAATCTACCCGCAATCTCTCTACTACATAAAAATCTACCTCTCTCACTTTATCAAACTACTCTATAACGAGTAGCTTGGTAAAGTGAGTATCGTACTACTATACTCTCTCTCTCTATTCAGTGTTGATTTTATGTTAATATGGCTCACTGTTAGTGTTGCCGAAACTGTTGCAGCTGTAGAAGGAAGTAGCGAGTCGTTCAGTGAGAAAATGTTCAACCAAGAAGTAACGTAATTTACACAAGAAAACCGAAACCTAAAAGAAATGTAATTTGGAGGTGTACATCACAAAGCTTTCAAAACTATTTATTGCCAGCAAAATACCTTAAGCAAGAACCTCTTGTAAGTTCAAAAGGTTTAACATATGTGCTTTTCAATTCGTATCTACGCTAGTGGACAAAATTGTTGAAACCTTTTGGTAGATTTGTATTTCTCAGGTTCGATGTCTCACAGCATCAGTCTTTTTAACAATATTACCATAAAATTATAAAAAGATAATTTAATGTAGAATGTAATGCAGAACACAATATTAAAACAAGAAAGATGACACCGAATTTTTGGTTGTATTGAGCACGTCTTTTGAATCCGTTCTGATGCGAATAAAATTTATCAAAGTTATTCAACTTCTAGCGGAAGAATAGTGGAAAAGCATAATGAAAAAGTTGAAAATAAGCCAAAAATATTCTTCACGGAAACAGCTATGCTAAGGAAAAAGAATTTTTCGAATACGTCTCTCGGAAGCAGAGATATCGAGAAAAAGGTTTTCCCTTAAACGCCCACTATCGCGAAATCTGTGCATTATTTAAAGACGATAAAGCTGCACATCTTTATTGTAGCGGATGGTACACAGGAAAAAAGAAATTTCCTGATAGGATTTTTAGAAGCGGAGGTACAGCTGCAAACAAAAGTACACAAATAGCACCTAGAGGCAGAATTATGAACTATAAAGCTCTTGAAATACAAAACGAGAGTGTTTTACAAGGTAAATGGCATCCGGTGTTGAAATAATTTTTTAAATCGTACATGTAGAAACAGAGAGACTGAAGAAAACATGTTAAACTTTTGTGCCTCTTAGCTGCCAAAAAAGATTTTTTTCTGCTACCGAAAAATGTTTTTTTGAATTGGGTTTTTAACGGAAACGTGAACTTACGCCTTCTAGTGGAACACTTATGCGTTAAGAAAAAAATTTAAATTACGCGAGAAACATTTCCTATCCTCTTAGAAGCAAAGATATCGACAAAAATATGATATATGTCTACGCCCCCTGATGGAAAAACAATATATTATTTTAAGAAGAAAGAATTCTGAAAATGTTTTCCAGGTGAGCGGTATGGATCAACAAAAGGATTTTTTCAATTGAGTTTTCAGAATCTTACATTTTACTGCAAATACATCTGAAGCACAAATTAAAACTTACGCCCCGTGGTGGCCAAACCATTCTTTACCAAAAATTAGAAATTACATGCAAAACATTTCCCATCAGCGTATCCGATGCAGGAAGAATGTTTCAAATAGGAGTTTCCGAAGAAGAGATATCGGGGGAAACGAACTTTACCTTCACGCCTCCTAGCGGAAAATCTATGCATTTCTTGAAAAATATGAAATTATATGAGAAACATGTCGCACCGGAAGCGCTATCCAACAAGAATTTTTTTTTGAAATTGGACTCTTACAGTCAGAGATATCGACAAAAATAAGACACACTGCCTGGCAGAGAAAATGCCACACCACGAAGACGTGAACGTAGCGCCCTGAAAATTGCAGTGTGGTTCACACGTACAAGTTATGCATCGGTCGAGACGTCGTCATGGCAGCGAGAAGTGAGTGGTTCTTCTGTAACCGTGTCTTGAGAACGAGCAAGGGGTGCCAATGCCGTTAAGACGCCATCGTACGCAATTTCGTCAAACGGATGAGTTCTCAAGAGGTGTCATCGTAGGCATTCGTACCGTCGGATGGTCCTTGCGTCGTATTGCGGAAAAAACGCTACGTGATGCCACAACCGTCGGTCGTATTTGGAGACAGCGGTCCCAGGAAGGATTTGTGTAACGTCGTAAGGAGACCGGAGCACCGAGACGGAGTCTGAGTGCTCCGATCGTCGCATCTGACGTCATGCCGTAGCGGAACCACATACAACAACCGGCGACATTTTGCGGAGTGTACGGGAAGACTTGGATGCTCCAATACCGACGTGGACAGTATCGCGCCGATCGGCTGCGTCTGGTTTGCTGTCCAGTTGCCCGTTGCGAAGGCTAACCTTAACAGCGAGCCATCGTCGTCACCTCTTGGCGTGGTGTCGCTTCAGAGCTGCGTGGGTTTCGAATGGAACAGTGTGATGTTCAGCTAAAAATCGCGGTTCTGTCTCACCACGGATGATCGCCGTGTAAGAGTCTAGAGGCCACGCGGCAAACGGACGGATTCCTCCGCCATTGTGGAGCGCCACACGGCCCGGCAACGTGGAATCATGGTGTGGGGTGCTATCAGCGCCAACAGCCGCTTACCGCTGATACGCATTACGGACACATTGAAAGCACGCAGCTATGTTGACGAGGTGCTGCGGCTCGTGGCACTACCATACATGCAGGGCATCCCGAACGCCGTTTTTCAACAGGATAATGCCCGGCCGCATACCGCTCAAATCAGCCTGAATGCTTTTTACATTGTGCAGATGCTTCCGTGGCCAGTACGATTCCCCGACCTCTCGCCCATCGAGCATTTGTGGGACACGATTGGACGTCGGTTGAGTACCCTCCCACCCCCGCAAATGAAGATGAACTGTGGACTCGGATCAGCACCACATGGTCCACGATACCCCAGGAGTCTATTTGGACACTTTTTGGCTGGTTGCCACGTCAGATTCAACTCTGTATCGCCCAGAATGGGGGCCACACTCCTTATTGATCATCCTGTATATTCGGCCAACTAGTCTGTATGTGACAATTAAATCATTTGTTCAGAACACTTGGTTATCGGTATGTGCAGTTTGGTTTGTTTTCGAGCATTCCTTCATGGTGTGGAATTTTCTCTGTCAGGCAATGTATATATCTTCGCTACCTGGCGAGGAAACTATGCATCATTTTAAGAATAAATTATTCTGAAAAGATTTCACGAGGTGAGAGTATCTGCCCACGAATCAAGTTTTTCAATCGATCTTTCAGAAGCTCAGATTTTGTTGCAAATGCATCAGAAGCATAAAAAAACAAACTTACACCTCCTGGTGGCCAAGCCATTCTTTACCAAAAATTGGAAAGTTTATGCAGAACATTTTCTATCAGGAGCTGTGTTCTATGCAGGAAGAATTTTTCAAATTGGAGTTTTAGAAGCAGAGATATAGGGGAACACATAATTAACTCTTATGCCCCCTAGCAGAAAATCTATGCATTACTTGAAAAAGACGCAGCACCTAAAACAGTCTTTGATATAAATGGCATGGAAAGGTAAAATAATTTTTTAAATCGGATATTTAGAAGAAGGTATATGGAATAAAATGTATTTTGAATTCAATATCATCGACATTTATGCCCTCTAGCAGCGAAGTTTTGCATCGAAAAAAAAAACCCCCGGGAGTACAAGGATCATCTTTCTCGCATTTCAAGCTTCCGAATATAAAAATAATTTTTCAAATCAGACAAATATTATAGTTGCAGAGATATGGTATCCACAAGCGGACAGACGGACAAACCGATAACATAAGCACGATCTTTTTTTACAAAAGACGTTCTAAAAAGTGTATTTCAGAAGAAGTTATACACAGGAAACCCCGATAATGCGTATTACATAACACCTCACAATTTCTGTTAGTACTTAGTCGGGAAACTTTTTGCCGCAAATACAGCCGTACAACGGCGTCCCACAGAAGGAATCAAGCTTTTTAGTTCGTCAGGTGTTATAATGTGAAACCAAGTTGCTTCTATAAACTGTGCTTTATTGCTTGATTGCTTCTCTCTAACAAGTTCCTTTAATCGGCTCCACATGTTTTCTATTGGATTCAGGTCAGGGTAATTGTCTGGTCATTCTAGTAGTGTAATAAAATATTTTCCTGAAACCACTTTTTGCATACAGCTGCAACATGACACGGAGCTGAATTTTGTTGAAATATACAGTATAGGCTTCATTATCCTCGAAAATGTCACGTATCGAAAGCTTAAGTTTTGGCTCAAGTGTATCAATGATGTATTTTTTGCCATTTAAAGTACCATTAATTACACAAATTCTGCGCACACCTTGTGCTGTCATACAACCACAGATCATGACACTAACTGTGTTATTCAAGGTAGCTGTAATGCATTTAGGCAGCAAATCTCCATTTCTTCTTCTTACACGATTCATTCCATCACTACCAAATGCGAATTATTCTGGTCTCATCACTCCAGATGGCCGCCGCGGTGGCGCACTGGTTTCAACTCTGGCTTCTGATTATTCTTCTCAGTTGGGTCCAGATTCGAATCCCGGAGAGGCATGGATGTGGTGTTCGTCTTACGGCACTGGCTTTCACCCTTCCCTGGAAGTGTCTACCTATAGCCTATTCAGTTGCTCACGGTGGTCGTAATCCCCAACAACAACTACAACAACAACAAAAAATGTCCATTGTTCCTTTGGCCAATTAACATGGTTTTAGCATAATCTAATTTCTTCCTTCTTTGTTTGGGAGACAGAAATGGCTTTTTCCTTGGAATTCTAGAATTTAAACCAAAACCTTTCAGTCTGCGTCTAACAGTTTGTAACGTATACTCTCGATTCACTTTCCTTTTGATTTTACTATCTCTGGTTATTTTATTTTTCTATGTAAATTATCTTCTTACTGAACGAGATGTTATTTCACCCGCTGAATGAGATCTGGCAATGAGTGTAAGTCATGACGTGGTGGTAGCCAGTATAAATAGGCGCGTTCAGCGATACCTAAGGAGAGCGTTTGTTGTTGTATAGGAGAGCGTTTGTTGTTGTATAGGAAAGCGTTTGTAGTTGTATAGGAGAGCGTTTGTTGTATAGAGAGAGTGTTTGTTGTTGTACAGGGAGAGCGTTTGTTTATGTGGAGAGCTGTTGTTTATGAGTATAGAGCTTCGTTCATGTGCAAGGAGCTACGTGTTATTTGAGTAGCTGTGTGTGATGATACCAGCAGAAGTTCATAATAAAAGGTTTTACGTAAGTACGTCTTTCTCAGTTCATAGTACTGTCAGACCTCTGTCTGGCTGTTAGGTTTATTTCATTTAGTGTTATTAGTAACAACCAGCATAAGACTTTATTCATCTTAATTACTGCTACAACATTACTACCAGTTATAAGTTTGTTCATTACTATTACTACACTACTAGCAGGAGACTTTATTCATGATCTTAATTAACTAGTAACAACATCCATTTGAATTCACTATTAGAAGCTTAGTACAAGCATTGAATTCATTATAATATTAGTGAAAGCTATATTCACGACAATTAGCTTAGTAGAAGAAGCGTAATTCATTATAATTGGCGCCCGAACTTTTCTCGAACACGAGATCTTGACAATTATTACCCATGTCTTCACTACCTGAGACAACTTCAATATTTCACCCTAAGACAAGTTTCGGTGGTGATGGGATTAATCTCGACCATCTGCAAGAAGCCTGTGGGGCTCACTTTGATATGAATGATCTACACGTACCCAGGCATTCTTCACAATTTCGTAACTCACCAGCTTCCTATCACTCTGAGTCGCGGGTCGTACCTGAGGGAGTTCAATCCTCTCAGCGAAGCAGAATGCTTGCCTATTTCGTGCCGCATGCAGGAACAATTCATTTCAATGGGTTGGAGGGATCCTTAAAGTTCCTCGAAGATTTGGAAGATCATTTTGATCTATACAATATTCCTGAAGACTGCAAAGTACTAATCGCAGGCACTTGCTTGAGGGATACCGCTAAGACCTGGTATCGGCAGTGGGGAATGTCGAACCCGGGTTCTCATTATGAGAATTTCCGTGCAGAATTTTTGGAGGTCTTTCCTTTCGGCCTCAGTCGAGCTAGCCTTGCACAACAACTTTTTTCTCGTCAGCAAGGACCCAACGATAGCCCTGTTGAATTTGCGTTGGAAACAACACGCTTATATAACTTGTGGGATTCACATGCCAGTCATGCTGACATGTTGGATACCCTATTGCAGCAGCTCGACCCATTTTTACAAGATTTTCTTGAGGTTCGACACCCTGCTACAATTCATGAATGCCTTCGCCTCATACGAGCGTATGAAGAGCGACATGGCAAACATGGTTCAACTCACCATGCTCGGGCACCCCGCGAGGCTTATTACGAAAACCCTCAGCGGCATAATAAGCCTAATAACTTTCAGCGCGAGCATACACAAGTGCACACCCAAGCTTCATACGTTCCACCACACAGAAGAGTGGCAAACCAACAGCGAGTTTCTGAACAATCTTCGGGATATCGTACAAATGCACAGTATGCTCGACTCAGTTCCAATCCGCAGCATTCGGAACGTTTTCATGCTCAGGGCAATGATTATTTTTCTGCCCGTGCTGAGGGAAGAAGTAATAGATATGCCAATGTCAACAGACATGCGGAGTTCCCGACGCAGGTTTCACGCAGTTTTCCTCATCGTGAAAATTTTCCCGATACCCGGCAGGGTCGAGGTTTCAGACCGCATGATAATCCAACCAGGAATCCTTTAAACTTCCAAAGGAAGTAGACCAAGGGCCGGTCCTGCTTCCTGATACCAAGCATTCTGACCCTAAAACAGCATTAGTGACTGTCCAAATTCCTCAGTTGCCTGATGTATTCTTGACAATGGAAGATATTATTGTCGAGACAAAGTTCGACACTGGTTCTGAAATATCAGCCCTAAATACGAAGTTTTGCACTGACAATTTTCCTGCAATACTCGCTCAGCCTGCGACGCAGTATTTGCGAGGTGCAAATAACGAAATCTTCAGTATCACAGGAACTGTCACATTATCTCTAGGGCTGGGAAGGGCTCGTTTTACGCATTCTTTCCAGCTTATAGACGAACTACCTGTTAAATGTCTAATGGGAATGGACTTTATACATCAGTTTCAAATAATTTTGAATTTCGTACAACATGTGATTTCCTTTCCGGAACCTGTCGAAATGATTCCTACGGTTCCTGTAGATATAACGAGTTTGTTATTGAGTAACCAATTGAATGAGAGGCAGCGAAACCAGCTTTCTCTACTTTTACAGGAAAGCCCTGGTTTATTTTCTGATCAACCTGGTTTCACACAGATGGTTTATCATGTCATTAACACTGATGGTTCGAAACCGATAGCGACGAAACCTTACCCTTGTGCTCCACATAAGAAACAGGAAATGCAACGTCAAATTTCTGAAATGATTAAACAGGGCATAATAAGGGAATCAACAAGCGCCTGGGCTGCTCCTGCCTTTTTGGTTCCAAAGGAACAACCCAATGAATTTCGTTTTGTGACAGATTTTCGCAAGCTCAACCAAGTCACAAAAACGATCAATCATCCACTACCTGTCATGTCACATATTTTGCATGATCTATCATCAACCAAATGGATGTCAACCTTGGATTTGGCGAGTGGATATTGGCAGGTGGCGGTACATCCAGACTCCGTCGATAAAACAGGCTTTGTGACTCCTTTTGGGGCTTATGAATATCTGCGTATGCCCTTTGGATTAGCTTCTGCACCTGCTACTTTCCAAAAGCTTATGGATACGGTTCTCAGACCTGTTCTGGGTCCCCATGTGCATGTATATTTGGATGACATTATTATTACATCCGATACTTTTGACAAGCACCTTTCTCTGCTCAAACAGGTGTTCCAACTCATATACAATGCTGGCTTGACGTTAAAACCTAGTAAATGCCAGATAGCGAGGGACGAGATTGTATATCTGGGGTTGAAAATCACTCCCCACGGCTTATTTACGGATAATGAAAAAATTAGGCCTTTTGTTGACTTTCCTCGGCCTAAAACAGCAAAAGAACTATCACGCTTTCTGGGAATGACCGGATGGTATCAGCAGTTCGTCCCCGCTTATGCTACAATCTGTGAGCCATTGTATGCTTTAAAACGTAAATACAAGAAGTTTGTTTGGACACCTGAGGCTAACGCTGCGTTTGAAGAACTGAAGTCTGCGTTGACTCAGCCTCCGGTGTTGGCTTTCCCGGATCATACTAAGGAATTTGATATTTATACTGACGCATCCGGAGTTGGTCTTGGTTGCGTTTTGTCACAAGCTGGGCATCCAATAGCTTTTGCGTCTCGTACTTTAGCCAAAGATGAACGCAATTATTCAGCTACGGAACGTGAATGTCTTGCTGTTGTGTATGCTCTTAACAAATTTCAATGTTATCTTAACGAATTGACAGTTAACATAATTACGGATCATTCTGCCCTTTAATATTTGAATTCTGCTAAGCACCTATCTCAAAGACTTATGAAGTGGGCTCTTAAGTTACAAGAGAGTAATATCAAAATTTCGTATCAGCCAGGTCATAAGAATCAATTACCGGACGCATTGTCTCGCGTTCCGATTAGTGGGGTCACCACAGAAACTACTCCTGGATGTCAGCCTTTACTTCTAATAGCTGATATAACATCCAGAAAGCAGATAATGTCAGAATTAATAAATGATCCAGATTTCGGGGATATCTATAATTTTTTGCTTGCGGGTTCGCCCCTACAAAGTGATCCTTCTCTGGCTGGAAGGTCACAGCATTTTGAAGTCATAAAGGGTCTTCTTTACTATACAAAATCTAGAACTACTAGGGCAGATTTTCGCCCATGTATTCCGCCAACCCTTAGAATGGCCCTTTTAAACGAATTTCATGACAAACCTCTTGCAGGCCATTTAGGCATTCGCAAGACCCGTTGTAAATTGCGGGATGTTGCCTATTGGCCTGGCATGTACCAAAGTGTGCTCGCATACGTTAAATCATGTCACTTGTGTCAGATTCATAATTACCGTAATGTAAGACCGGCCGGTCACTTGAAATCTAGTTCAAGTTCTCATGTTTTTGATATTATTTCAATAGATTTATTGGGACCTTATCCTTTATCTGTTAAAAACAAAGCTCGTTACGTGTTAGTATCAACTGATAATTTTTCTAAATGGGTTGAAGTTTTTCCCATTAAAGCCGCTACGGCAGAAGTTATTTGTAATGTATTAATTAATGAAGTATTCTCTAGATATGGTGCACCTAATAAAGTAATTTCGGATAATGGTCCACAATTTATTTCTGACATTTTTGAAAGAATGTGTGCGAGACTACACATTAAGCATAAATTCATTTCTCCATATCATCCCCAGAGTAATTCTGCGGAACGAGTAAACCGCACGCTAGTGAAAATGATTGCTACATTTGTCATGGATCATCACGAACGATGGGATGACCATCTTGAGCTTTTTTCGTTCGCCCTCCGCTCGTCTGTTCACGAATCTACTAAAATTACTCCTGCAGAACGTTTTCTGGGTCGCAAAATTAAAACCCCTTTTGAAACTTTAACGGGGATTATCGACGAACTAACCCAGCGACCAACTCCGCAATCAGTACGAATCATGGCAGAAAAAGCTCGTGTTGCAATGATAGGAGCACAAGCGGCTCCAGCAAGATATTATAATACTAGGCGTAGGGAACCAGATCTGGTCGTTGGAGATCTCACTCTCGTGGAAACGCACTTCCAGTCTTCTGTTTCTCATACTTTAGAGAAGAAATTTGCACCCAGCTACGAAGGTCCATATCGGGTGGCAAATGTGTTTGAAAATAACATTGTTCTTGAAAAACCTGACAATCAATTTCAATACGTACACGTTGCTCAGTGTCGCAAGTATCATGAACGAAATATCGATTTTATAATCAACCCTACTCAACCTTCTGTTCCACAGACTCAAGAGTCTATATCTCACGGTCAACCTCCAGAAATTTTGGACGAACCAACAAAATTTTTGAAGAATCTCCAGTGATTTTTTCTTCGCCCTCCCCTCCTCAAGACGGGCTTCCAAACACGCAACCTGATTCTCCCATGAGACCAAGGCTCGAATCAAGTTCTTCAAATACTAGTATCGTTCCTTTCCCTCCAACCATTGCCAAGACTATTGCTGCACCATTTCCTGATAACTCTGCAACACCACAAGCTCCTACTTCCTTGAATACATCGTCAGAGAGTATTCCTATAGGCAGGAATAAACATCGCCCTGCACGACCACTAAATTACAGCAGCGACTCAGAGGCTTCGGATATTTCTGATTTATCAGTTATGAACAATAATGTGACTATTCCTAAACGTCGGACACCAGTTACAAACCGTTCAGCACCACCAAAAGCTGGTCAAAAACGTAACTTGTCTCCCCAATCTGCTTCGCCGCAACAGCGACGAAGGCAGAGATCCTTGCATCCGCCCGGGTTTCGCCCCTGGAACCTACGCTCAGGGCAAACAGGGCCGATGCCTGCTGCTACTCTCATGCCACGAGGGCGAAAGCGAAAGCAAACGATGTGGCCGGAGCCACCTCCATCCAAAAGAATGCTGGAAGGACACCACGGGCCCCAGCACAAAGGGACTACATATCAAAAGCCTGTGGAAGCCCGTTCCTGTCAGCCGCAGGGATTTCCGGACCGCCAGACTTCGGCCGTTCCTGATCGCCGGACTTCAGCCGTTCCTGACCGTTCCTGTCAGCAGCAAGGATTTCCGGACCGCCAGACTTCAGCCGTTCCAGACCGTTCCTATCAGCCGCAGGGATTTCCGGACCGCCACACTTCAGCCGTTCCTGACCGACGGATTTCAGCAGTTCCTGACCGTTCCTGTCAGCCGCCGGGATTTCTTGACCGACAGAATCCAGATGTTCCAGATCCATTCAAATCCTAGAAACGCGCTAAGCCACCTGAATTTACCAGTCCGATTAGGCCTGGAAAACGTTATCGTACTAGAGTTTTTTATGCGTCCTCGAGATAAGTAAGTTCTCGTGGACAGGTTCTTTTCTCCGTTTGTTGTTTTTCCTGCACGACCAGTTGGCGTGTCAGAATTTCTTTTTTTCGTGTGGGCCTATGCATTCTTTTTTGTGTATATATGTTTTTTTTATATTTCTTCTATGTCCATCTACTAATCCAATTTTTTTTATATATATCTATGTGCTTAGGGGTAAAATAATAAAATTGTTACTGTTAGGCAGCTCCAGGCAATCTTCGCTGCTGATACAGTTGGTGTGTATTCAACGAATAATGAGAACGTAATTTGAAATTAAAAAAGTGATTCCTGCTAGGCAGAATAAAAGGAAGGTATGCCGATGCAGGTTTGTTTTGTTCAAAAATACAAGTGTTTCACGGACGAATACAGATTTCTTGATTTTGTCATGCCAAGTTTGATATTGTAAATACTGCTGCCACCAAACAACAAAACAAAAAAGAGGTCGAGAAACGTCAATCAACGAAGTGTAAGACTTACACTCCAAAATTGATCGGTTTTTCGGAAAAGAAAAAAGAAAAAAAAATTAAGGGGGAGATGATGTAACCTATACTCTCGATTCACTTTCCTTTTGATTTTACTATCTCTGGTTATTTTATTTTTCTATGTAAATTATCTTCTTACTGAACGAGATGTTATTTCACCCGCTGAATGAGATCTGGCAATGAGTGTAAGTCATGACGTTATGGTAGCCAGTATAAATAGGCGCGTTCAGCGATACCTAAGGAGAGCGTTTGTTGTTGTATAGGAGAGCGTTTGTTGTATAGAGAGAGCGTTTGTTGTTGTATAGCGAGAGCGTTTGTTGTTGTATAGGGAGAGCGTTTGTTTATGTGGAGAGCTGTTGTTTATGAGTATAGAGCTTCGTTCATGTGCAAGGAGCTACGTGTTATTTGAGTAGCTGTGTGTGATGATACCAGTAGAAGTTCATAATAAAAGGTTTTACGTAAGTACGTCTTTCTCAGTTCATAGTACTGTCAGACCTCTGTCTGGCTGTTAGGTTTATTTCATTTAGTGTTATTAGTAACAACCAGCATAAGACTTTATTCATCTTAATTACTGCTACAACATTACTACCAGTTATAAGTTTGTTCATTACTATTACTACACTACTAGCAGGAGACTTTATTCATGATCTTAATTAACTAGTAACAACAACCATTTGAATTCACTATTAGAAGCTTAGTACAAGCATTGAATTCATAATAATATTAGTGAAAGCTATATTCACGACAATTAGCTTAGTAGAAGAAGCGTAATTCATTATAAGTTGTAGCACTCATCTTCAAATCACATTGATACAATTCATTTCCAATTGACTCAGACGATTTTCTTCTGTTACTTAAACCCAGTACTTTACATCACCACATGCTGCTGTGCTTCACCTTTTCCTGCCTTTAACAGTTTGGTTTTGAATTGACTGAGTCCGTTGATACCTCTTGCACAGTTTGAAAATATAAGTTTGTATTCACATCGCTTTCTAGGTAACCAGTCAAGTCTTTTCACTCTGTTTGTCATCTTACTATGTTACACTAAGTTATCAAGGAATAGAAAAATCCGTAAAAACACAGTGGCCGCCAACATGATGACACTCATGCAACTAAATAGGAGTTCTTTTATTAGCTCTGACACTTGGAAATGAGAACTGATTCATACTAACACCTTATTGGTTCCATGGTATGTCTTAACCCCTGATTGGCTCTTTGAATAACCACTATCATTGGTCAGTTTTAGTTAAGGAAATCCACTTCTTGTTACACAAGGCAATTCTGTTTCCATTTTCTGGTTATTTGGCTATAACTTTTGGTAGAGTGAAGATAATTCAAGACATTGTTTTTCATAACACTCTGTTCTAAATTATCTTTCTAATGATATATAATTCTATGGCATTATTCTAAAAAAGACTGATGTTAAAGCCAACAAATCTTAGAAATACATATTTTCTTGAAGGTTTCCACAATATTGGCAACCAGTGTATTTATAAATAGAATGCATGGTATAATATAGAAAAAAATTTAGACGCTATTAAGCAACATTCTTTACAAATTTTTGGAATTAATAAGTCTTTGCTTAAGTTCTTTCATGGATGTTTTCATTTCCTCGCTTTTGTGCGTTGAGTTTCCTCTTGGGGGTGACATTTTGCCACAGAATTTCGAAAGATGAAAACTAACATAGTTTTTCTGCGGTCATTAACGTTTTCTCGAGATATTTTGCAAGTGGATGAAAAAAAAAAAGGGGAATCCTGATAGCAAAGTTTTATGATCTTCAATTCATAATCTCCAGCAGAACGTCAGAAAATTTTTATGCAAGCATTTTCAAGTTAATTTTATCTAAAACTTCTCTATGGACACGTATGATATTCAGCAATGAATGTAACACAGCATCTATATCTATCTCGAAACTCTCAGGGGGGACAGCATCGTTGTAGAAGATGATTAATTTTTGTCTTCTGTTTCACGTAACATTTCCTTTTCTATTTTTTTATTTTTTTGATATTCATTGGTGTAGACGCTTCATTATTTAAGAGAATAGTACTTTTTTCTAATGGTTCTGATCAATTTTAATGAATAAGCGAGAGAGAATTTACTTCTATTTTCGTTTTCTTATTTTGAAAAACAACATCTATCTGAAGTTGTTTATATTTCCAAGATGTATTTTCTTTGCAAATAGCAATGGAAATTCATGTATTTATACCATACAACGTCAACAGAATGTAAAATTTTTCAGATTGGTAAGTGATTTAATTTCCATAACATGTTTCCGCTACAAACAATAGAGCTAATACATTATCTTATCTACTGTCAGCGTTGGTACAGCTCCGTTGTCCTTCAAATTAAAATTTGTGCAGTGATATAAATTCTCACGCCAATTCTTTTTAAATCATGAAATATTCGTAGATGCTGGTTTTTCAGGATTTGAACTTTCGGTTTGAGACAGCAGTATAGCCGAAATTTCCCTGCACCCAAGAGATGGCTAACAGCCCTACTCACATGCAACCAATGGGAACCTGCTGATCACATTTGCTTTACGAACTCTTTTTAGTTCTGACATCACTATGTTGACACACAAGATAATGTATCAAAGTATATCGACGTCGGCTGTCTCGGTGACTGAGTGGTCAGAGGCGCAGGTTTCCGGCTATTCGCCAGAGCCAGAATGTTGAGGCGTAGGCGCCGTGCTTCTCACTTTTTTGCGGTTTATCGTGTTCTCACTAAAGGGGCTTGACGACCTGTACCACAGGGATTAAAGGAAATACTATCCCCACTCACTAACCCGCTTGGCTAGCTTGGTAAATTTTGGCCAAATCCCTCCGAAATGATTCCACTGTTTAAAACTAATTTTGCGGGCAAGGGCCGGGCCCCCAGTTGCCGGCCGTTGCCCGTAATCTAACGGTGAAGTTTTTTACAGTGTAGGGGAGACTGGCTAAAGATAGACTCTTGTGGAAGAAACTTGGAGAGACCTACATCCAGCAGTGGATTGATAATGGCTGCCAATGATGATGATGATGATGATGTAGTAGCTTCACTTTAATTTATTTGTAGCCTTATATCTAGTATTTATAGCTCTATGCAGTGGCGGCCGGTGATCAGGTTGCAGTGTTGCGCAACAACCAGTTTCAATATAAAGAAAAATAATATTTTGTTAATAAAACATTAATTTTTTTATGAGAAATTGGTTTATTTAGCTTGAAATCAGTCAAAAATAAATAGTGCAGTCAACTCAAACAATCCAATACCGATGCGATGTTGGGAGTAGTGTATGAGCTAGCCGTCGCTTGACTGGGTGTTGCATTAGAGCTGCAACTCAGACGCCGTAATGTCCTAGGTATGACTCGAAATGCTAGACCCAGTCGTTGCATTCCCAACCAGTAGATATGTGGTTGTTGCAAACGCTTGGCAACCCCCACTACCAATGACTTCGTTTCGCTTTTCTGCCGCTAGAGCATGCGCAGAAACCCATTGCTCTCGAGATCACATGTAACCTGAAACCCGCAGGTGAGCTCCGCGTTCTTGTCTTGTCACCATGCTCAAACTTAATAGTCTGACAGCGGACGTTTGCGTTTCAGGAGAGGTTACATGTGTGCTGTGTAGTATTTGTTATTTTCTAATTCGTTATTCTTTTATTGTGCTAATGAAACATACGTTATTAGCTTTGTTGTTATTAATAAATTAATGTTTTGCAAATTTAAAATGAATAGTGTTGAAAATCTTTTATCAAATACTTTTCCTGGACTTTCCTATGAAGAAAAGCAAAATATACGAAAACTTGGAAGGCCATTACCTGACTTGAATATTGTCCAGAACATAAGAACTGGTAGGCGACGATTTAAAAGATTTTTTAAAAGAGAATTCTACGTAAATAATGAGTGGTTGTATGGGTGTGATGTAAGAAATGCACTATTTTGTTTCCCATGCTTATTGTTTGGAGGCGAGGATTCGTGGACAAAATCGGGCATGACAGATATTAATCATTTGATCACTCGCAGTAAAAAACACGAGGCTTCAGAGAAGCACATTAAAAATGTTTTAAAATTGTCACTTTTTGGTGCTGTCAATATAGCTGAACAGTTAGACACAGCATATAGACGAAAAGTTTTAGAGGACAATAAAAAGGTTAGGCATAACATATATGTTTTAAATATTTTAATAAATTGTGTTAGGTTTTGAGGGATTTTCGAGTTACCATTGAGAGGTCATGATGAAACTGAAACATCATCTAACCCTGGAATACTTAACGGTTTGGTTCAGTTTTGTTCGGAACTAGATGCTGCATAAAAACTCATTTAGAAAACGCAATTGTCTTTAAAGGAACATCGAAAACAATTAAAAATGAAATTTTGCAAGTAATGTTAGAAGTGTGTCATGATGAAATAACAAAAGAAATGAAAGAAGCACAGTTTTTAGCCATCATTGCGGATGAAACAAGTGACATTTCAAATATATTTCAAATGGCCATTGTTTACCGGTACGAGGTAAAAGGAAAACCAGTTGAAAGGTTTTGGGATTTTATTTCTCCTTCGCAGCATGATGCACAAACCATGGCTTCTTGTTTACTAGAAGAGCTGAAGAAACATAAAATTAATGAAAATCCCAAAATTAAATTGATCACACAAACGTACGACAGAGCATCAGTTTTGGCCGGTTCTTCCCACGGCGAGCAAGCAGTTGTGAAAGAATCTTATCCAGCTGCTGAATACATCAAATAAATTGAGTTATGATGAAAGCTGCTTCTATAAATAGAAATGTACGACTTTTTTTGTCTAGTTTGCAAGGCATCTGTACGTTTTTTTCAAATAGCCCACAACGAACTGCAGTACTTGATCAGATTGTGAAAAAACGTTTACCCCGAGCTTCCCCTACAAGATGGAATTTTCTCTCACGCAGTGTCAATACGGTTTTTAATGAAAATAGAGATATTATCGAATCCCTGAAGACCATTCTTAAGTCTAAAGACATTAAAAGTGAAAGTACTATTTGCCAGGCTGATGGTCATTTAAAGGTTTCTACAAGTTACAGCTTAAGCTTTGGGCTTTCATTTTTTCGGTAAAATCATGCCTCATGTAGAAATTTTGTTCGGTCAACTTCAAAAATGTGACCTTGATCCCTCTACTGCAAAGAAAGCTATTGCTGTGTTTGAGACAAATGCAGTGACGACAATTAGAGAACAAATTGATGTTGATGAGAGTGCAACGACACAGGGTACATCGACTTCTTTTAAAAAACGGAAAACTGCCTACTTTGAAGAGAGAAGAAAAAGAAGTCTGTGATGTCATTATTTCTCAGGCTAAGGAAATGGCATCTTTCACATGGCATCTAGTTGCAGCTTTGTTATTTTTACCACAAATGTTCCCTCATTATGCCACTAAATTCCCAGCGGAGACATTGAAAACAGTGTGTGCTGTCTATCCATTTATAGGTAAAATGAAACGCAGCCATCAACCTTTGTCCATCTACTGTGCAGAAGAGTTCAGATCACTCTCAGGGAGTGTTAGCTTATGCGAGTTCCTCATGAAGAACAATTTAGGAAAAACATTTAGTGAATGTTACACCTTACTGAAACTTATCCTAACAATTCCTATGACATCAGTTGAAGCAGCACGGTGTTTTTCTACTTTAAAACGAATAAAAATATATTTGAGGAACTCAATGACAAAGGAAAGGTTGTCAGCCTTGGTCATGCTTTCTATTGAAAAGGATCTTATCATAGATATTCTCGACTTCAACCAGAGAGTTATTGACAAATTCGCTACGCAGAAAGAGAGAAGGATGGACTTTCTCTTCAAATAACTTATGGTAAGAACTGATTTCATGTTCGTATCCATTGTTATTACGTAATTTGAAATTTTGGAATATGGTAATTATGTAGAAAGTATTTTGTTGCTACATTACGTTGCTTTTAATAATGCTAAACTCCTCCTGCGCAGCATCCTCCCCTTCCAAGTACACCACCACCACCACCAACAACAACAACAACAAAAAACAGTGCTCGCAAGTAGTGTTTCTAAGGAAAACGATATATGTGCAACACCCTATTTTTGAACCCACGAGCCGCCACTCTCTCTATGTATGTACATACGTATATGGCACATTCGGAAAGTAAGTACCTTTTGCGAATATTTTTTGCTGCGGCACTGAAATCGTGATATCGCGCATGCGCGCTGACTTCCTTCACTTGTGGGTAAGCCTAAGACATCATTATGAGGCCATCAGATCGTGTTTACGTGTTGTTCTGTACATTCAACATGTTTAAGAAGTTCAAGCGGCCCATCGACTCCGAGATAAGGTCCGTAATTCGGTTTTTGAATGCAAGAAATGTAAAAGCGACTGACATTCATATTCAGAATTGTGAGGTCTACCGTCAAACTGCATGAGCGATGGAATGATGAGGAAATGGGCCAAACAGTTGGACGAAGGTCGTGAGAACGTGCACCACGAGGAGCGGTGCAACAGACCATTTGCGGTCAGTGATGATTTCGTGAGGACAGACTTTTAACAATTTCGGCGCTCTCTTTCAATTTCCCGTAATTCAAAGACTGTTCTTTACGAAGTTGTGACAGATCATTTGGATTTTTCGAAATTTTGCCCACACTGGATACGGAATATATTCCCTGAGGAGCACAAAAGCAAGCGGGCTGGCAACGTGCTGACCTTTCTCACACAGTACATTCTCAAGGTGGAGGGTGTTTGAGGTATATCGTCAATTGTGACGAGACATAGGCGTCTCACGTGACTTCGCAATCGAAGAAGCAGTCCATGGTGTGGTGGTACACATCTCCGAAAAGGGAGATATTCAAGCAGACAATTCAAAGTCGCAATATCATGTGCCCAGTTGTTTTTTTTTGGGGGGGGGGGGCAAGCAAGGAATTTTGCTTGTAGAATTCTTGGGTAAAGGCAGAACAGAAAGCTCATCAGCCTGTTGTGAGACCATGGAGAGATTACGTCGCGCGATCCAAAACAAAAGGAGTGCCATGCTTATTTGCGGCGTTGTCTTGCTTCATGACAACGCTCGGCCTTCCATTTCTGCACAGACTCAAGTACTCATCACGTCATTTGGATGGAAACAAATAGATCATCCTCCCTACAGCCTTGACCTAGCGCCAAACGACTATCACCTGTTCTTGCAACTAAAAAAGTTCCTTTCTGCTTGGCGTTTCTTCGACGACGACGAAGTCAAGCTGCAGTGCAGAAGTGGCTGTATTCACAGGCGGCCACGTTCAACGACGAAGGGACACAAAAACTGGCGCTCCGTTACAATAAATGCCTCAATAATAGCGAAAACTACTACGTAGAAAAATAGTTTAAGATATGGCGAATCAGATAAAAATAACATCAAAAACAGAGGTGGGTAGTGTATTCTCTAACTTATGTTACTCCTTCTTTATATATATATACATTTTACTTATTGTAAGCTTATAATAATAATAACCTTCGTGATTGCTCATGCTTATGATATAAGGTTTAATTCATTTCTGGAATACTAAAGTCATATCTGTTAATTGCCATTTCACACTGTGAATTTTGCTGCGCAGTCCCATTTGCACAGATGTCACATCACGTGTCTACCATTCTTGTATATTTACGTTACTCTCCCCCGGACTCTTGTTTCATGCATCTGAAGATGGGTCCAGGGGGACCTGAAAGGTCTCATGATTTTTAACCTTCATTTTTTAAACTTGTATTTAAAGTATTTAACGAAGCATTATAAAGTGTAAAGTATGCGTCTTTTGCTTATGGAGATTATTACATCGTGCTGTGGGAATTGGCTGCCAAATTATCTGCGATAAATATAACGTATTTTGCAAATACATTCTCCTTTAACTTTGATAGCCAAATGGTACTTTCTAAATATGCCTCGCTTTTAGATGAACTGAAGATTTAGCACTTGATCGGACAAATTTGAAAAATAATAATATGCATTGCTTTTAGAAGAACTGAAGATTTAGCAGTTGATCGGACAAATCTGAAAAAATAACCGATACTCCCATTTATTTACCTTGGTCAAAAGATATGAAGCAAGCTCTACAACAAAGAAGAAATTAACGGGAGTATAAAACTTGGGTAGGCAAAAAAACATTTACAAATTTGGTTGATCAAAAATATTACAATTTTCAATATCAACGTAACATTATGTCTTAAAAAAAGCATTTAATCACTGCATTCTTTCAGCTCTTACTTATGCATCAAAGACATGGACCGTAACTAAAAATGATATACAAAGGCTACAGAGAATTAAAAGCAGCATTGAGAGCTGCATGTTTGGTGTAACCAAGGAAGATAACAAAAGAAACTCGCGGATTAAGAAAATGACAAGAGGGTAAGACATTATGCTCCAAATAAAATCTCTGAAATGGCAATGGGCTGGACATAATGCTAAAAAAACTGTCCACCGATGGACAACTGAAGTATTAGTCTAGGAAACAAGGGAAAGAAAGAGTTCCAGAAACAGACAACGTGGGAGATCAGTAGATGAAAATCGAAAGCATGCTGAAGTGACGTAGAGGAGTGTGAAAAGAAAGCAGTTCAGAAGAAGACAACGTGGGAGATTAGTAGATGAAAATTGCAAGCATGCTGAAATGAAATGGAGGAGTCTGGAAAGAAAGAGGTTCAGAAGAAGACAACGTGGGAGATTAGTAGATGAAAATTGCAAGCATGCTGAAATGAAATGGAGGAGTCTGGAAAGAAAGAGGTCCAGAAGAACACAATGTAGGAGATTAGTAGATGAAAATCGAAAGCATGCTGATGTGACATGGAGGAGTCTGGAAAGAAAGAGGTCCAGAAGAGCAGAACGTGGGAGGTTAGTATATGAAAATCGAAAGCATGCTGAAGTGACATGGATGAGTCTGGAAAGAAAGAGGTCCAGAAGATGACAACGTGGGAGATTAGTAGATGAAAATCGAAAGCATGCTGAAGTAACATGGAGGAGTCTGGAAAGAAAGAAGTCCAGAAGATGACAACGTGAGAGGTTAGTAGATGAAAATCGAAAGCATGCTGAAGTAACATGGAGGAGTCTGGAAAGAAAGAGGTCCAGAAGATGACAACGTGAGAGGTTAGTAGATGAAAATCGAAAGTATGCTGAAGTGACATGGAGGAGTCTGGAAAGAAAGAGG
Source organism: Macrothele yani (assembly GCA_039090855.1). Lineage (NCBI taxonomy): Eukaryota > Metazoa > Arthropoda > Arachnida > Araneae > Macrothelidae > Macrothele > Macrothele yani. Next base: position 58,936,699 of record CM076989.1, on the reverse strand, counting down.
TCCAGAAAAAGACAACGTGGGAGATTAGTAGATGAAAATCGAAAGCATGCTGAAGTGACATAGAGGAGTCTGGAAAGAAAGACGTGGGAGATTAGTAGAAGAAAATCGAAATCATGTTGAAGTAACATGGAAGAGTCTGGAAGGAAAGAGGTCCAGAAGATGACAACGTGAAAGGTTAGTAGATGAAAATCTAAAGCATGCTGAAGTAACATGGAAGAGTCTGGAAAGAAAGAGGTCCAGAAGATGACAACGTGAAAGGTTAGTAGATGAAAATCGAAAGCATGCTGAAGTGACATGGAGGTGTCTAGAAAGAAAGAGGTCCAGAAAAACAACGTAGGAGATTAGTAGATGAAAATCGAAAACATGCTGAAGTGACATAGAGAAGTGTGGAAAGAAAGCGGTTCAGAAGAAAACAACGTGGGAGATTAGTAGATGAAAATCGAAAGCATGCTGAAGTGACATGGATGAGTCTGGAAAGAAAGAGGTCCAGAAGAAGACAACGTGGGATATTAGTAGATGAAACTGGAAAGCATGCTGAAGTGAAATGGAGGAGTCTGGAACGAAAGATGTCCAGAAGAGGAGAACGTGGAAGGTTAGTATATGAAAATCGAAAACATACTGAAGTGACATGGAGGAGTCTGGAAAGAAAGACGTACAGAAGATGACAACGTGGGAGATTAGTAGATGAAAATCGAAAGCATGCTGAAGTGACATAGTGGAGTCTGGAAAGAAAAAGGTCCAGAAGAAAACAATGTAGGAGATTAGTAGATGAAAATCAAAAGCATGCTGATGTGACATGGAGGAGTCTGGAACGAAAGATGTCCAGAAGAGGAGAACGTGGGAGGTTAGTATATGAAAATCGAAAACATACTGAAGTGACATGGAGGAGTCTGGAAAGAAAGACGAACAGAAGATGACAACGTGGGAGATTAGTAGATGAAAATCGAAAGCATGCTGAAGTGACATAGTCTGGAAAGAAAGAGGTCCAGAAAAACACAACGTGGGAGATTAGTAGATGAAAATCGAAAGCATGCTGAACTGACATGGAGGAGTCTGGATAGAAAGATGTCCAGAAGAAGGAAACGTGAGAGATTAGTAGATGAAAATCGAAAGCATGCTGAAGTGACATGGAGGAGTCTGAAAAGAAAGAGGTCCAGAAGAAGGCAACGTGGGAAATTCGTAGATCAAAATCGAAAGCATGCTGAAGTGACATGGAGGAGTCTGAAAAGAAAGTGGTCCAGAAGAAGACAACGTGTGAGATTAGTAGATGAAAATGGAAATCATGTTGAAGTGATATGGAGGAATCTGGAAATAAAGAGGTCCAGAAGAAGACAACGTGGGCGATTAGTTGATGAAAATCGAAAGCATGCTGAAGTGACATGGAGGAGGTTGGCTCAATACGGAAAGTTGTGGAAGAAACTTTTGTGTCCTACATCCAGCAATGGATTGATAATAGTTCATGACGATGGACATGATGACGTGCAATGTAGGACCATAATTATATTTTTAGTGAAGGGTAGGTTGGATGTAAAATTCTATGCAAAGCTCAACAGGATTGGCAGAATTCTTTGTCATTTTCGTAAAAGTAAAGAATGCCATTGCTATGTTAGAAATGTGAATTAATGGAAGTTAAATTTTATCGCCGATACTTTTGAGTCCCCGAATCGAACGATATGTTTGTTGCTGAAAGTAATTAATTTTAATTATCTGGATCAAACGGCGATGATGTCGCCAACAAATGATACTGTTATTGACCAGCAGATGCTGTTATAAGAGACTGAATTAGGTTCTTACCGTGCGTATGAAACATTGTGGAATGGCTCCTGATGTTGTGAAATATTAATCCTGCTACTCCAACAGAGGGAAAGCGCCTGAGAAATCTGAAGCCCATATCACGCGCCAGTGAAATCGCAATCACGAATGGCCATGCTGCGTGGAGACTCTCTCTGCTGTCATTCCTTCTCTTCATTATTTTCAGTTCAAATGAAGCTAAAGGCTTATTGTGCAATTCAAGTGTTAAACCCAGTCACTGAACAGGATCTCTCCTTGCAGTTACATCTATTACATCTCGTCAACGATCTATTACTCTGAACACTTAACAAATATCTAATGTCGAATGCAAAAGTACATTTTCCCGCATTTTACCGAATCAATGAAAACCGTTCTTTGAGCTTTTTTGTATATATTGTTGCAAAAATAATTTACATGTGTATTATCATGAAACTAATTTTATTGTCGCATTACATATAGGGTAGAATATTTTAAGATGAAAATCAAAAAACTGTTTTATTTTGGGAGAAAACTATTGCTACACGTAGAATTGGAAACGGTAAAATATTGATACACAATTTTGGGGGCCATTTAATTAATTAGCCGTAAGGTGGAGCTTTCAAACCAGGTATGTAAATAAGTATAAATAGATCAAGTTAATAGGACTAAGTTAATTATATAAATTGTGTTAAACTAATTATGAGGATTTGAGAATTAACTGTTAGAACATTTTCGAAATCATAATAAAGTGTTAGTGAATAGCTTAGGAAGCATTAAAGGAATAAAATGTCAGCGTAATGGTTGGTGGTAAATGCAGCCAGCATTCCAAGCCAATAAACTGAACTCTTGAGAAGAGGGATACAGAGCATCTTCCCGATGAGATAGAAAAAGGAGGGCAATTTAAGCTTGTGGTCAGCGGCTATAAGTCTTAAAACGGAAGCTATTCTTTCTCGGCGAAGTAAACAGTGGCGGGATACAGAGGCCATTGACCCTCGGTTCTGCCCGAAACTGAACCAACTACCGATGACACGACAAAGGAATCAAGAAGTTAGTTTATGTGATTTCGGCTAAAACGGGTCAGAAATGAAAGTCCCAAACACGTTGTGCACTGTTTCTGCATACTGCATCTGTACTAAAAGCTTCTTGACAGAAATAAGGCACGTGTAAATCGTAAAAGCAAGCACAAGTAGGATGCGCTAAAAATCTGCAGTCTGGTAAATAGACCTGGGGCAGTGGAAAGGAACGTTTCGGCAAAGTCAGAGAGACCCCGGGCGGATTTAGACAGGCGTCAGCGGAAGCCCCGTCGGTGTCCTGGAGGCCGAAACATGTGACCTGTGCTGTGATGATAAGCAGAAATGCCTTGTTAGAAAGAGGGGCTAGCAGCTAGCTGGATCCCGACGTTAGAGTAAAGGCTCGGATACTTCGCAGAAAGTTGGAGATCGATTGCAAATCCTATCCATGCCCACTTAAGCAGGTTAATTACTGGACCACCAGCAAAAGGAACTAAGGCCATCCGAAATCATGGTGAACTGGAAGAGAAATCGGAGGCTCGAACGCTGTTAACAGACGAAAGACCGGACTGTACAACCGAGATCGGTTCAGCATCAGCGAGCTCCCTTGGGAGAAGAGAGGAGAGGAGGACACCCAGTTTTCCGTCAGAATAAGGGGGAAGGAAACAATCATCGATCTATCCCGAAGAAAGAGCCGGAGATTCAACACCAGCCCAGCTTCATAAAACCACTGCGTTCGCGTCTTGTGAGTGTTATCCTGTGGAAACAAAGTGTCACCTACCAGCGCGCGCGTGTGTGTTTGCGTGTGTGGTCCGGGCTTCGGCTTAAATCAACGGTCCGCTCTGAATCAGTGCCCACGCATTTCAGCGTTGAGTTATGACTTGGATATAATCAGATCTTCACAAACTGTTAAGTACAGAAACTTTAATTAATTTGACTGCCACCGCTTAAAGAAAAATAATTTGGAATGCAGGATTCAAGCCTACGAGAATTTAATGACAAAACTGAACTAATAAGAAATTGCATTAGGCTTCCAGTCATCAGTTATACAGCTTTTAGGCTAAAAGGCGATAAACTGAGTCCGCCAGTTTGCAGCTGAAATCGAGGATGCTAAGCGTATGTTTGTGTACCGTATTCGACAGTGACATCTTCTTTATCTTTGATTGGTTTTTAATTGACTAAATACACGGTCAAGTCATATTATTGTGACACCAGCTAATATCCAGAGTAACCGCCGTGTGCAGCGCAGACAGTAGCTAGACGGGCTGAGAGTGACTCAATAAGGTGCTGAAAGGTGCTCACAGGTATCTGAAGCCATGCGGACTGTAGTCCATCTGACAGTTGCTGGAGGGTGCGTGGTGGAGAATCCATAGAGCGAAGAACACGATCGAGGTGGACCCTCAGATGCACAGTTGGGTTTAAGTCCGGGGAATTAGGGGGCAGCGAAGTACTTTGAAGTCTTCATTGTGCTCTTCCAACCACTCTCGGACATTTCTAGCTGTGTGACACGCCGCATTGTGGTGCTCGAAGATCACATCCGCAACAGGGAAGACAATCAGCATGTATGGGTGCACATGGTCTGCACGGATGGATTCATAACGAATTCAGTCCATAGTACTTCCACAAGTATGAGTGGACCAAGAGAATGCCACTGAAACATTCCCCGGACCATAAATGCTGCCCACCACCAGCTTGTGTTCTGTCAGCAATGGTTGAAGGGTTTTTTTCTCCGATGTTTCTCGCCTTATATGCCATCGTCCATCCGTTCGATGAAGCAGAAATTGTGACTCATCGGAGAAGGCAATCCATTGCTAATCACCGGAGGTCCAATTTCGATACTGCCGTGCAAATGTAAGACTTTTCTGTTGATGCACCTCAGTTAGCTTAGGTACAATGACCATCCGTCGGCATCGGAGTTCCATACACAGCAGGGTTCGCTGAACCGTCGTTTTAGATACACTTCTGGTTGCCCCCTGGTTCATTCGGCCAGTGAGTTGCTCCACTCTAGCGTGTCGATCGGCCCTCACGCACCTTCGAAGCCGACGTTCACCTCTCACATCAATGACACGTGGTGCTCTGCAGTTTCCACTTCGCTTATTCGCAATGGTGCCATTTCTCCAATCACGTTACACTTTAACCACAACATCACGGAAACATTTCACAAATTGCGCTGTTTCAGAAATACTGCCACCCTTGTCCCGAAAGCCGATAATCATCTCTTTTTGCAAATCTGATAAATAGCTCCTTTCATCCATTAAAGCAACGAATGATATGTTTTCAGATTGCCTACAGCACACCTTACATACCCTCCAAGCTAGCTCACGACACGTGACTTCTTTCATTGGCTACGCGCTGTTGACGTCAAAAGTAGGAGGTAGTCACAATAATGTGACTCGATTGTGTATATTTGTTATCTTGTACCAACCCCTGAACGCGAATGAGTTATTCTCAAATTCAGTGAAATTTGCGTTTTAGTAAGTTTCGGTTAGAAATTTTATCACCTCAATAAGGCTTCAGCGATAAAGAAACCTGGAATAAATTATTCTCATTTTCTAAATTTTAATGTCTACTTCCTGGGCGTGGTCATCGGTCAAAATAAAAAACACTAAAGAATTCTAAATTCTTTAAGTGTTGTTTTATTTTGATTCTGCCACCCCCGGGGAGTAATAATATCATTTCTGGTGCATATATAGGTATATTCATCAACTGCTAACTTCTATTGAAATTAAGAAAATATGCTGTCACATGATAAGACTGCAGCATCAAGTTACGAAATCAATTATAAAGGCACTTTAAGAGCATCTCGACTTTGAAATGAAAACGGATGAACAAGGGAAAAGACCTGTTAATTATATGTCAACCAATACACCCAATGGATGGATCTCTGATTGCGAGATACTCTAAGCACGGTCTGAAATTTCCTAAGAGGAACATTCACTGAACCTTGCTGAAACACGTACGTATGAGGGAAAGAAAGCGCCATTCCTGGCTACTGATTTCTGGTCACCAAGGGACACTTTTGCACGTTCATTAGATATCCTGAAAAAGAAACAAGTGTTGTCTATATGGACGCGATTCAAGTATTGTTCTTTTATTAGATCTCCACCGCAAGATGCTTCCGGTGATAGGATTTCAGGAAGAACGTAGGGTAAATGGAGTTTTGTAGGAATCTGCTGATCAGTAAAGAATGAAACAAATGGTTAGGCAAACATATTGTAAAATTATATTTCTGTGTCTGGTGGTTATGGGAGACAAAATATCGTTGAAGAATGTATGTAGCAAATTTGGAGGAAGCTTTGCCTTTTTAAAACCCGCGAAATGCAATTTGAAAGTTTCGTATTTTGATACAAGATGCTAAAACAAAATATCAGCTGAAAAATTGAATAAGGCGTTTCTCACTGTGTTGATCTCAATGAAGTATCTGTTTTGCTTTTTTCGACTGCATTTCCTTCATTGGCAAACCTGCTGGGGTAAATAGATCGTTGCTTCCTGTCAACAACGCTTCAAACTTTATGAATTGTATTTTCGTCCAAACTAGGAGTGTTATTTTATACTACCCTAAATTTAGGGTCATAGTACATATATAATTAAATTTAGAGCATTATTATTTTTGCGTATTTTTCTCATGTTTCAACATCAAGTCTGAAAGGTTTTCAGTTAATGAAAAGATAACAGCATCTTAATTGTGATTAACAATTAGATACTCTCAAATTCGTTCGAGTACCTTGGCGTCAGACGAACCGTTGAAATTCCTCATACGTCTTACGTTACTGACATGATCATTTCACTCCAGAGTCATCGTCTCTTTCACGATTCTTCAAATTACATGCTGGCTGATTATCATGCAAAAATGCACGGTTAGCCCGTAGTCATTTTGTGTCCGAATTCGAATGAGTGGAGCCATTTTCAGACCCATACATTCTTAGAACGGTGAAACTGTGGAAGTATCTGGTTATGTTTCACCCAAAAATGACAAATATTAACTGTTTAAATCAAGAAATGATAAACTGCCTCTGATCAGTTACAGATTTCTAAAGTGCTGTCGACAGGCTATACCTTGATGAAAATTATTGGTCTCTAGTTTGGAAAACAAATTGAATCTTGCTTCTATATACCGTAAATTTCACTTCGCCCAATGTTTTAATAAAACATATGACTAAATACATAAAATAGCAAAATACCCACTTTAATTTTGAAATGCTAAGGACAAGCACATTCAATTTTTTTATACTCGTATATTGTACTTATCTGTAATTCTTTATTTTAAACTATGAGAACGACATTTCACCTAATGACATATTTTAAGGTAAGATGCATAAATCGCAATGCAATAATTCTGAGTAATTGAGCAATTTTTATTGAAGAAATCAAACTGTATTTTCTGTTTTTCCGTTTTTGAATTTCCTTATTATTATGTAATTACTAAGCTAAATACCCGTTCTTCGAACGTGATGATATTAAAAACATATCTATAATACAGGATTTCATAACGTACCATAATATAATTTGTACCATAAATTAATATACTGATGGTTTGTTCTATAACTTTATTATATCATATCGGTAATAAAATGGATTCAAACACATAATGTTTATAGCATGAATTTCGGCATCCTTAAAAGATGCGGAATGTTGTCATTTGTAACTAAACATTTTTATAGCGATGAACGAATGGAAAAATTAAGAAAAATATATTGACTTATGTTAATGCTTCTTTGTACACTACGTTGGCTGTTCTAGAATCATCCGCCAGTATTACCAAACTGCTAACTCTTGAGCACGCTACGTAAAACTGGCCATGAAAGAAACAGTTTTCTCTTAAGTCGATACCAAATATTTTTAAAGAGTGTCCTTGTGATTTAATGATCGTCATAGCAAAGCAGACCTTCAAAGGAAACTGTAATCTCTTGAATTTGAATGGATAATAGATGGAATAAGAGGTAAACGTGGAATAAATACAGATTCCCCAATGTGAGCAAATAGTAAATATGGTGGACTCAATGACATTGCGATGTAGAGCATTGATTTGAAGTCTATGCTGGTAGGTTTTCATAGTAATTGAAATTTGAAAAAAAAAGTTTCCCCCTTGAGATACTACACCATAACAAATTGCGACAGTTGAAATGGCCATACACTGCATATTTCTTCTTTTGGGAAACACATGTCTGCTTGATTTATTCTGCCAGACGACACATACGCAATTTCGTTCATAACTGTAAATTTAAAACTTCAAGCCTACACGAAACAAATCAAAGTACGTCGTTACTCTTCACTTTCATCGTTAAAATATTAATAGACAACAGAACAAAATAATAATAGAAAACAGAACAGAATAAAATTAGAATAGAAAACAGAACAAAATACGTTGTTGCTTTCAGCATAAATGTAAAAAGTATATTGGTTATAAACAATTTCGTTCGAAACTGTACATTTAAAAGCTAGCAAGTCAGATGTTTTTGGAAGCGTGAGCAAAATTGTGTTGCCATCGCTAATATCTCAAGGGGGAAACTTTTTTTTTTCAAATTTCAATTACTATGAAAGTCCACCCGCATATTTGTATTTATTACAGTCACCTTACCACTCATATCCCACTGGAAAGAATAGGCCCTGAAACGATAGGCTGTTATTGAGGTCATATGACCAACTGAGTCACAGCTACCATGTGTGCGTCATCTCAGCTATTAGTAATGTGCTGATGGGCTGAATCAGAAGAGTAACAGAGAGCAGCAGAATTTCATAAAACGTGCGCTGATGGAAACTTCGAAGGTTGTGTTGCAATATCAATAAAATTTGCTGATATTTACTTCACAAATTACTTTGAAAGTTTTACACAAAATGAAAGAAATGCTGATGTTTAAACGAAACTGACAAAGTATTTGCGGTTTTCGCTTAGAATTCCAACTGATAGGAACTTTGAAATTTGCCGCACAAAATAAATGAAATGTGCTGTTGTTTTATTGATAAATTACTTAAAAAGTTCTCACTGGCACGAAATGCAAATATTTTAATGCTTTTGATGGTATGTTGGATGTCAGCATCGAATCCAAGATGGCGGCTTATTTACGATTTTTGTTTCGCTCCTGGTAAACTTCCTGTTGAATTTCTGCTGAACTTTTTTTTAATTTCCTTCTATTTTTATTGAAGGACTTTGCTTCCGCCGCCATTCCGGAGGTTCCGGCATCGGTATTTTTGGTTCTGGCCTATGCACATAATGTTAACATTACCGGTGTGCGGTGTCAGTGTGTTCCTTGTTCATGGATGACTCAAGAAAGAAGACTTTTAAGTTCTTTTTGCATTTTTTTTGCTTGACCAGAACATATTTTCTGAGTTTTTCTTACTGCCCTTATTTTTTGGAAGGTCGGACTTTTGTCGTTTGAACTTATAGCACTTAGTAAATCTACCACTAAGGAAAACAACGGCGGTGCAAAACACATTTCTGTAACATTTCAACATGTTTATATTTCTGTAACATATATATATATATATCTTACAGAAATGCTAAACCGTTAAACAACTGAGATAGTGTTACCAACAAAACATATGCATAACAAATTCTTTTTTCAATGTATATATAAATAACTAAACTTTGCTCGTTAACAGCAGAAACCAGAGAGAAGAAGTAAATCATCCTTTTTTTTAAAAAACAAAAACAAAACGCTCTAATACTTTCTTCTGTTGCAGTGGTAAATGAACATTATATTTATGTTATTACGAGGGTTAATCCGTTTTTCTTTGGAAAAAAAATCCCAATAATGAATCAAAATAATAAAACATAAATAACTTCACAGCAACACACTAACGGACTAATGGCGTTCACGACTTCACATGCAGTTCAGAGCAGGGAAGCTGAGACCCTTTTGGTCACATGACTAAATCGTTTCAGGGCCTCTTCTTCCCAGGGTGCTATGCTTCTTACACTTATATGGCGTCACCGTTGCTTCGGTGAAAACGAATGTTGGTAATTTGATTCTGACTCAAAACATCTTGACATTCTATATGTCAAACGATAATATAATATGTTTAAATGCAAAGCATATTATGATATAGGGCTTTTTACGTGATTTTTAAGTTTTTTTATTAAATAAATTCAGAACAAATAAATTTAGAACAAAATATATACTGAGCAGGTCAACTCAAGTTATTTAGAACTTAGGGCGGAGCTTCAGTTGCTGTGCAACAATGGCTCGATCATTGCAAAACGTCCTAGCGTTATCAAAGCTGGGTTATTTAAAAAACCCATTTCGACTAACTTAAATGTTTCTTAGGAAAAATCCTTTCTTAGTGCGCCTCTATGTTGTAAAAGGAACATTCCTGACAAATGCGAAAGTTTTAAGTTCAGTAGTTTCTGAGATTCGGCGATGAGTCAGTGAGTCAGTGAGGACTTTCAGTTTTATATGTACAGATTAAAATTCCAAATATGAAATTTGTGCTGATTGGCACATTATATACAAATTACAGACAATACAAAATGCAGAAATATTTTTTCGCAGAAAAAATAAATAAATAAAGTAATATAAAAGAAAATGAATAAAAAAAATTTCTACAGGACATTAGATGGAAACAATAGTGAAAAAAATAATGAAATAGAAATAAATAAAATTACTACAACGCATTAAACGGCAGCGGTAGGGAGAAACGACTCACCAACGCACTTCTTGATGTATTATCTTGGTCCAAATAAATCGTGAAAGAAGAAACTTTATCGAGCATTAAAGCCCATTCCGTGTAGGATGTGAAATGAAAATCCTGTACAGAGCAGAAGACCTGTAAGATAAAGATAAAAGATAATCATTATTAAATTTAGATTGAAATGAAATGCTTAAAGATAAAAAATTCATAAGATTTTGTACTGTTAAAATTTTTGTATTAGATTGCATCAAAAGTGGTGCTAAACTAGTTGCACCACTTTTTGTGCCTAAGGTACATTATTTACATTGCATGAATCACACAGAACATGGTACAATGGGTGAAACTTTGCACCAATGAAGTTGTATACCAGAACTTCGCACTTACTCTAGAAAGCTATAATGACTTTTTATAATGAATTACCTGGTTTTCTAGACTGCAGAAGCAGTCATCGGACATCTGACAATTTATAAATTGAAGTAAATGGCAAAAAGCCAAGTTATATTGAGTACATTCTCAAATGCCAGGATAATGTCGTTACACAGCTCTTCTTTCATATGCAAATGTACCTTCCAGAGGCAACATCCATGGCGAATTAATTGCTGCTAACGTGTTAGTACTTCAGAGGCCCGCCATTTAAAGACTGCCATGTGTACGATATCCCATCAAGAACCAACAGATTTTGGAAATGGTGCATCATCGTCTTTTTATACGCTCATATTCAGTTCCATTAAGTTGCCTAATGACTGAGAATTTAACATTTTTTGAAAAGGCATATTCCAGGGTAAGTTAAAAGTTCGTCCCGTTTCGAGCTAGACATAACGTTGGGCCTTCATTCCTGTGAGAAAGGCACGCCATCGTCGATGGGGTACCGCGATTATATGAAACAATCGAGACTGATTACGTGAATTTGGCACCGAGCTAAGTTGCCAAAGAAAGAGGCCGATGATGAAGGTCAATAAATGTGCTATTCGGGTGTTTTCACGACATTATTGGAAAAAAGGGTTAAACGCGGCAACAGAAGTAGCAAAAGGAATCTGTGCAGATGAAGCGGAGGAAACAGTAGGTAGCTGCTTTGCACGAAACTGGTTGAGGCGTTTCAATGGCGGAGACACCAGTGTCGATAGTAAGCTGATGTCAGGACGTCCAACCACCACAAACACTGGCGCTGTGGTCGAAGTTGTGACAGTAAACCCTGGTACCATTAGACTACAACTGGCAACTGAGGTGCGCTCTTTCCAATACATCATCGTTCGTCGCCTGCACCAGCTTAGTTTCTCCTCCATGCGCCATCGAATAGTTTCCCATGTACTGGCGTTCCAGCAGGCGAAACAACGTGTCGTTCTTAGCTGGTAGGTTGTCCACAAGAGAATTATTTTTCGTCGTATCATCATAGGAAGTGAAAAGTGGATATTCGTACGTTATCCTACCACTAGGAAATAATGGTTGATCCACACCAAGAAGCACAGCAATTAGTGCAAAGCGGCAGTTCGAGAGGATAACCAGGCTGTGAATTTGGTAGAATTGTAAGGGTGTTGTGCATTGGGAACTAGTGCCAGATGGTCAGGCTGTGGGCGGAAACAAATATGCCAGACAACTGCTGAGAATCCATGATGCCCTGCACCAACGCTATCCAGCGCTCCTCAATAGGAAGAGGGCGTTGCTGCGAGTGAAAATGCCCCAAGTCTCACTTTCAGAGTGGTTCCTCGAAAACTACAGGAATTGGAAGGGGTTGAGTTGAACACCACCACCATGCAGTCTGGTTCTTTGCCCTTCCGACTACAACCTATTTCGCACCATGGTTCATTTCCTAAAAGGACGGCATTTCATTTCAGTGGCGGATATGGAATCTCGCATAGGAATTCCTGCTCTCGGAACCTTCTGACGGGTACCGCGGTTGGATCGTGGCTCTAGCGGAATGTTGTGAAAGGACTATAGAAAAAAATGGTCTATACTTTGCAGAATGAGGTGAGCGTGTATGAGCTCTTTCAGAATTTACGCTCACCTCAGAATGAGGTGAGCGTGTATGAGGTCACATTGGTGAAGAAATTAATCGGCGTATAAAACTTGCCTGAAGAGCTTTTGGAAGAAACAGCATAATTTTCAAGAGCAATATGCCATTATGTCTTAAAAGAAAAGTGTTTGATCAATGCACCCTTCCAGTGCTTACGCATGGTGCAGAGACATGGACCTTAACTAAAAGAGACATACAAAGGCTGCAGACAACTCAAAGAGGCATGGAGATGTGCATGCTTGGTATAACCAGGAGAGATAAGAAGAGGAACTCATGGATCCGAAAAATGACAAGAGTTGAAGACATCATGATCAGATTTAAATCCCAGAAATGGCAATGGGCTGGACATACTGCCAGAAAGACAGATCATCGATGGACAGCAGAAATTTTAGAATGGATTCCAAGGGACAGGAAAAGACCTAGAAGAAGACCACATGGGAGATGGGTGGATAAAATTCGAAAGTATGCAGGAGTGATATATAGGAGACTGGCACAAGACAGACCGTTGTGGAGGAAATTTGGGGAGACCTTCGTCCAGCAGTGGATTGATAATGGTTGACAATGATGATTATGATGTTATATATATATATATATTTTTATCTTATTTTATTTATTTATTTTTTATTTCATATATCATATGAAATAAATTTTTTATTTCGTATATCATATATATTGATTTCCATATGTAAATTTATATTATTATAAAAATTGAATGTATGTTGTACATTTATTGCATTAATTTATTTTTTGTCTATATATTTGGAATTCAATGAAATTTGGTATGCGAAAGTAATTTTCTTTAATGGGACTGTTACGTGCAAAGACATGGTGACTGACCACAGCCCAGCAGAGTGATGCTACATGAACGTTCTTTATCTCAAAAGATGTGCTAAACAAGGCATGTGTTTCCCTGCTACCTATTGACATTGTAACTAAAAGAAAAACAACTCGGATCGGACGGGAAAAATGCTCAAAATGGAGACAGTGGAGTGACTAGTGGCATCATATATTGTTTACAGACGAGTTGCGGTTTAACCTGATACGCCATGACGGACAGGTCCTTGAACGGAGACGCTTGGTGAACCGCTGCAGGTGGCGGGCATTTCAATGAGTCATTCGGCCCTTGAACCAAGCGTTACGGTGTGGGATGCTGTTGGATTTCTTTTACGTTCATGGCTTATTCATATCTCATGTCATCATTTCATGTCTCACGCAGCGACCCTGAATACCCAGGGGTATATCAAGGACATTTTTGAGGCTAAAAACCTACCGTATCTTCAAACGGACGGTCCTTGGGTCGTTCTTCCGGCGGGGAATATATTAGATCTTCTGTGTGCCCAACATGCTCCATTTCCTCTTTTTTGCCCGCGTGCTGGACATATTTATCGCCGATTGAACATACCAGGGATATGGTCATTCGGCGACAAGTCAGTCAAGCGACTTGGGCAACTACCAAGCAGACCTTTTGGTCGGAATGGAGGCAGAATAGGAATATATGTATAAGCCGACATTCAAGACGTCTTAATTCAATGCCACCTTGGTACACTCCGCTATATCCACTTGTGGTAAGTACGCTAAATGTTGTGCCTTTTTCTATATCTACAGCACTGTACTTCTGGTCGTACATGTTTTACAAATTCCATTTCGTTATCTTGTGTCTATCTAGGTGTTGCACTTTCTATGGACAGCAGTGTAGACAGGGTGATTGCAAACTCCTTCAACAAAACAAGAGGGGTGATGGTACACATCAAGATGAACAATATTTGCAATGGAACCTAGGAACGCATTCCACTTCTAGTACCAGAAGAGAGTAAAGTTACATATCCACGTTCAGCCTTCAACAGTGAAAACAAACATACATACCTAATTTATGAGTTGCACAATTCTAATCGCATCAGAGAAAGACACAAAGGAGCTGCTCAAATTGGCGTTCAAAGGCGTCGTTGCACAGCACACACCGGCAAAAAAAAGACTATCGCACCCTCTCGTAGACTCCAGGTTTGGTGTCGATCTTGTCCGCAGCAACAGCGATTCATGCGACGAGATCTTCCAAGGACTCCACATGCGTCTCGTACACCAATGTTTTCATGTCCCTCCAGAAGAAGAAGTCCAGTGTATTAAGATCCGGGGAGCGTGGAGGCTAAGCCACAGGTCCACCGCGTCCAATTCACCGCCCGGGGTATGTCGCATTTCAGAAGTATCGGACCTCGGTGGCAAAGTGTGTTGGGGCCCCATCATGCATAAACCACATGTCCCTCTGTGTGGTGAGCGGAACATCCTGCAACAGACCGGGAAGCACTTGCTCCAGGAACACGCAGTACGCTGCGCCGGTCAGACGTATACATCAATTCTCATGTGATGCTCGCACGGTAATATCGCTGAACGGGATCGGTTGGGTTTTTAAATGTTTGCTCCTCATCGTCTACGCACGTGTTCAGCGCACCTGATTTGCATCTTGTGCTTCCCATGCACCGGTTGGAACTCTGTGTGCCTGCTGTGTGTTTTTCGAACGTGCTGTTTTCTGGCACTAGGAGTGGAATGCGGCCCTAGGTTCCATTGCAAATATTGTTCGTCTTGATGTGTACTATCACCCCTCTTGTTTTGTTGAAGGAGTTTACAATCACCCTGTACGAAGAGGAGAATGCTAGTACACAGTATACAGTGTGGTACAGAAGTCCCTGAAACCTTCATTTACATTTTTATTGGTTGCTTTTCCAGAAAAACCAAGATAAGTATTTCTCTTTATGCAAGGGGGACACTTTTGCGGCATAGAGGCAGGGGGTCTGGAGACCCCGTAGGGGGTGGGGCTGGGGTTACTCGAAATTTTCAAATGGAAAGAGGGGTCGTGTGACATATCGATGGAAAGATCTCCGAAAATGTAGTAAGTTGGTTTTTAAATTTCTGTTTTATCTTTATTAGGCACGCAGTTATTGCCTACAATATCGACACTATAGTGCACTATGAGTGGTAGAAAAAATTGCGTTATTTCTGACATATTTGTGTTCTTTCTTTGGTTTGTGTGAATGTACCGCACTTATTGTGTTTTAAGGCAAGGAACCACGATTCCGGCCACGAATCGAGGGGTCCTGTGACCCCGCTAGGGGCGGGGAACAGGGTCATCCAATAATTGCAGATGGAAAAGAGGAGAGGGTAGTGCAATACCTCATTGTTACGATGACATATTTCGCGAATTTAATTTACTGTCCTATGTATTTCAAAAACATACAATAGTCATTATGTTTTATTTAAAGGGGACACCATATGGGATAAGAACCGAGGGGTTTTCTGACCTTGTGAGGGTTCGTCCTGGGAGTTTCAAGAAATGTTGCTTGATAAAATCGGGTCACGCCTTATCACAGGAAAGATGCAAGAAATGGGGACAACAATTACTTTTAACATTCGTCATATCTTTATTTAATCAAATGTGTTATGGCAAACTGTTAAGGTTAACGTGTAATCGGGGAATATAAAATACTGCAAAAGATACGTCCAGTTTTACATCTTTGGAGTCTACTGTAAAATGGCACGTTTTCCAAGTCAAATCAATAACTGCAGACATTCCTACATCTGAAGCGACTAACAGTAGGTCAAGTATCGTAATATCAGATATTGTTACACGTTACCTACCGATTACGTGTGTTCGAAGTGACCATCACTGGCAGCAATGCACAGCTCAGGCTTGTCACACTACATACCATGTAAAGCACAAATTGTATCCCGGGATATCTCAGTGACATTCCAGCGTATTTCCTCTCGGAGTTCTGCAAAGGAATTTCTCAAAATAAACGCAGTTTTGAGATTTCCTCAAAGAAAAAAGTCACACGGTGTGAGATCTGGTGATCGAGCAGGCCATTGGATAGGTTCGTTGTTTTAAATCCATATGTATTTGGAAACTTCTCATTCACCCATTCTGTTGCTAGATGGGAATGATGAGCCGGTGCTTCATCTTGCATGAAGTACGGCTGTAAGTCTTCATTCACATCCACAAATGGCTCCAAGCGGGGCCACATTTCATTTTCCAACAAATTTTGATAGGACTCAGCATTTAAATTTCCTTCAATAAAATATGGACATGTAATTACGTCGTCCCAGATATCAGACCATACGTTAAGTTTTCTATGCACTGTGAATGCCTCTCGGAAAGGACATGCGGATTCTAGGGTGACCAGCGGTAAATCCAATTTCGACTGGTCGCACCGGTGGCGCACTGGTCTAAGCACTGGGTTATGACCATTCGTCCGAGAAGGGTCCGGATTTGAATCCCGGTGAAGCATGGATGTTGTGTTTGTCTTAGGCACTGGCTCTCTCCCTTCCCTGGAGTCAGTGGCCCTAAATTAGGGACGGGTGGCTAATTATAGCCTATTGAGTTTCTCACTGTGGTCTTTTAACCTCCAATCAAAAAAAAAAAAAAGAAAAAAAGAATACGAAAATTCGATTGACATGCCCATGCCTGATGAACTTTGCTTTATCTGTGAAAATGAGGCTTCGCTTAAAATGTTCATTGCTTGGCATTTGTTGTCGTGCCCATAGACAAAACTGTAGTCACCCATTATAGTCGGTTGTTCGCAGCTGCTGTATGAATTTTATCTTGTAAGGACTACATCTGTTTGCCTTCAATATTCTGTGAACAGAAGTAGGAGACATAGCAGCCCCTTGAGCACGATGCCGTAGTGAAAATGTCGGGTTTGTTTCGACACTAGCTAAAACGTCGATTTCCTTGTCCGCGTTAGTTACTGTGATCTTCCCGTTCTGTTTCTCTCTACGACGCTTGCAGTTTCCATGAAACGGTGTATTAAATTAGACTGCTTTCGCAGAAGTTTGTGGTCTATCCACGTTTTGCTGGGGAAATTGCCGAGCTGCTTGAAAAACATTCTCACTATTCCTAAAGTACAAAACCAATAGCTGAACACAAACCTGAGTGGAATATGTGTGAGCCATCTTCATAAACTAACACAGAACATAAGTTTTACGTACCTTCGAATACCAGAGGAAACTTTAAATGACACTAACATTTCGCTACTGTCCGAAGACAAAAACAGAAATCTGCATAATTGACACATCGCGCTATTTACATAATGTTACAACGCGATGCTGACTGATGGCCTGCTACGACGATAGCAGACTTCATTACAGACTATCAAGGCAACATCACGTTTTTCAAACATATGCAGATTTGGTTTTATTACCCCAGAATGCCACCTTGGCCATTAAATGACTATGGTAAGTTTTCAGAACTAAATGGTGCAAGAAAAAAGATTGTGAAATATTTCTTAGTAAAATAATTTCACGAACTTGGCCTACAACATTTCATCTAATAAAGATATTGAAAAACGTAATAAACATGTTATGCCAAATACAAAGATCTTTCTAGTGATGTATTACACTACCCTCTCCCCCCCCCAACCCCTTTCCATCTGCAATTATTGAATGACACTGATACCCGCCACCAACGGGGTCACCGGACCCCTCGATTCGTGGCCGGAAGCGTGGTTCCTTGCCATAAAACACAATAAGCACTATACATTCAGACAAACCAAAGAAAGAACACAAATGTGTCAGAAGTAACGCAATTTTTGCTACCACTTATAGTGCACTTTAGTGTCGATATTGTGGGGAATAACTGTGTACCTAATAAAGATAAAACAAAAATTTAAAAACCAACTTACTACATTTTCGGAGATCTTTCGATATGTCACACAACTCCTCTTTCTATTTGAAAATTTCGAGTAGCCTCCAGCCCCGCACCCTATGGGGTCTCCAGATCCCACCTGTTCTATGCCCCAAAAGTGTCTCCCTTGTAATGAAGAAAAATGGCTATCTTGGGTTTTCGGAAAAAGCAAGCAATAAAAATTTAAATGAAGTTTTTCGGGACCTCTGTGCCATACTGTATATCGCCAGTTGTTCTTACAGTTGCAATAACATGAGTTCCTAATCTTTCGAGACAAATGTCTTCAGATTTGCTCCCCGATTTCGAACATAGCTTTGACAAAATCCGTTCTCGTTTGAGAATACACTGAATTCACATTGACCAGAGATTCTCTTTTTAATCTGTTTAAACTGAATTGGGAACAGAATTCCCTTGAATGTAAATAAATAAATACATCGCTCTTTGCACGTTCCAGAAACACATAGCAACCGAAAAATTGTTGTCAGCCGCCGCAGTGGAAATGAAACACGGAACTCTTGATATTTAGCCGAGCGCGCTGACTTTACACGGCGGCGGCTGAAAACAATTATTCGGTTGCTATGTGTTTCTGGAACGTGGAAAGAGTGATGTATTTATTTATTTACTGACGCCACGTATTTGGAGGATTTTCCCCTTGACTGAGAATCAATTTCAATATTCTTGAAATGTTCTAAATAACTCATAAAACATTGAAGTGTTTTGCCCAGATTTTATTTTATTTAACATTGCTAAAGCGCAGTTCTTTCTTGCAACTCGTACTTTAACGATTGCTTTCCCTGGCATAATGGTTCTTACAAGCACAATATAATGGACCACTAATAAATATGACATCTAGCATATTTTCATCTGCTTAAAATAATTTATCATTATACTAGGCTGAACTTTTTTCTTTTCAAATGAAAGAAGTTCGTTTTCATTTGAAAAAAACTTAGGAAGATTCAGTCTAGTTCTACGTCAAAAGTTCGTTCTAAACATAACTGAAGACATTTTTTTTGATCGTGCAGTATAAATGAATCTGGCCTCTGGGAAATCACACACTCTCAATAATTTGGCGAAATTCATAAATTTTAATATCTTCTGTTTCTAACATTTTCCAGAGGCTATGATGTTTGACATTGGCTATTGGCTTAAAGAAATTATGTTTTATAAGTTGAGTTTTCCCTTTTCAATCACATTACTTGATTCGTTATGCAAAATGCTGAAGAATACTTGGACTGCCGATGTTCAGAATTAAAGCAGGACTTTGCTGAGAAATAAATGGAATTTCATCGTTGAGATGTAGTGGATAAAAGTGAAATATTCAAAAAGGAAATCCTAAGAAACATAATTAAGCGAAATACATTCCCGAACAAGTAGATGAAATTCCTGTGAGGGGAAGGCAGAAACAAATCAAAACCACAAAGACGAGGCAATGCTTTCTCAATCATTCATACAGTGAGAAAAGTAGAGAGATTTTCAAAAACAAAAAGAACTTCAAAATATGTCATTGTGTGGATCCTCAGAATATGAAGAACTACTTTTATCAGAGATTCATTCCTTGGTTTCGTTAAAGCAGAACAGTAAGGAGTAATGTTTGGTGAAAACGTGAAAGTTTTATATCAAGGGTCTTCACGGAAAACATCTCGATTAACGAAACAAATGGCGCAGCAAATTATTTAAGACCATGAATGCTGATCATGCTTTTGCATAAATATCAAAATTTACGATCTGGCTATATTCTCTAGGCTAATCAGATTTTTACGTACTCTGAAAGAAATGAAAAGAACATACACTAGTAGCCAAAATTGTTGACACCTTTAAGAAAATTTATATTTGTAAGGTTTGATTTCTTATAATATCAGTCTGTTTTTAGAATAATACCATAAATTTATGTATTATGAGAAATATAATTTAATATAAACTACTGTTTGTGAAAATTGCAACACCATGAAGGAATGATCGTAATCACGTGAAACTTGCAGGATATGCAAAACAGGGTAGGACATGCAAATGATTAGAAGTGCAGAGTCATTGCGCATGACTAGGTCCGGCAGTGCTCTCTGAATAGTCGAGTAAGGGGTATAAAGACAGGGCTGTTTGGGATACACACTAGTAGGGCCGCGGGTGGCCAAGTGGGCAACGTTCGGGACTGCCACGGAAAGGACCTCAGGTTCGATCCCAGGCAGGTACGAACGCTCAATCCACTAAATATCCGCCGTGCGTCGGTTGGGCACGTTAAGCCGTCGGACCCCGGGTACTGGCCCCCGGTAATAAATAAGGGCGTTTTCCTCCTCCTTTCTACGTCACTTCCGTGTCACTTTCCAATCGGGCACTCTAGCCCAAATCTCCTAGCTTCCTATTTCTAAGGGTTGTTTAAGACCTGGGGTCAGACACTCCCTTCCTAAATCCTCTACATATGATCATGATCATCATACACACCAGTAGTGCATCACGCACAGCGAGTTGTTAAAGAGTCTCCAGGACTTAATAATGCTTCGGCGACGACGAAGGGCGCGATTTCACCATATGACAGAGTTTGAACGGGGACAAATGATTAGTCTGCGTGAAGATAGGTTTTTGTGCCGCGACATAACGCCACGAGAGTGATGCGCGTGTGGCGACAATGGACCGAGGAGAACCAGGTGCGTCATCAATCCAGCAGTAGACCGAGAGATGTGACGACACCGCTGGATGACTGACACCTCAATCGCATGGCAGTGACTTTCCGCATCTTCACAAGTGTTATTAATAGCACAACAGTGGAGCACTACAACAATGTGATATTTTCTGCTTCCACAGTTAGACGCCGTCTGCTGCACAGAGGACAGGTTTCATGCATCCCAATTGCGGCTAATTCTTTTGACCCTGAACCATCGACGCCTCAGGCTAGAATAGGGTTTTCAATACAGGCAATGGCGAGTTGATTGGCAACATGTCGTATTTTCGGACGAGTCCCGATTCAACTTGGAATACCATGATGGCCGCATACGCATTAGACGGTAATGTGGTGAGAGCCTTCTTCCAGCATGCATCGTCGAGTGTCATACGGGCCGTGATGGTGTGGGGTGCCATTGGGTACCACTCGCGATCTCGGCTGCTACGACTTGAGGGCAATATCAACAGCGACCACTACATCAGGGAAGTTGTACATCAGGAAGTTGTACCTTCCTTCAGAGCACTCCTGGCACTGTATTTCAGCAGGACAATGCCTAACCTCATGTTGCCAGGAATGTTCAAGTCCTCTTTGCGGCACAACAGATACCGCTTCTTCCCTGGCCTGCACGTTCGCCAGACTTGTCGCCTTTTGAATATGTCGAGAATATGGTCACTCGGCAACTAACCCATGAAAGTCCTCCAGCGGTCAGTACCAATGATCTGTAGACTGGGATACATACCGCCTGGCAAGCAATTACCCAGGACATCATCCAGCGCATTTTCGATTCTTTTGATTGGGGGTTTAAAGACCACCGTGAGCAACTCAATGGGCTATAAGTAGTCGCCCGTCCCTAATTTAGGATCACTGGTTCCAGGGAAGGGAGAGAGCCAGTGCCGTAAGACAAACACAACATCCATGCCTCACCGGGATTCGAACCCGGACCCCTTTCTGACGAATGATCAGAGGCCATCGCTTCTTTTCAATTCAATGCCTCGCCGTCTAAAAGCTCTTATTGCAGCTCGCAGAGGCTTCACAAGACACTGAGTTTTGCAGGTAAAAATTGTTGTATTGTTCTGAAAATTAAATCACTTATGTACAGTCATGTCAGTAATGTGTGATATAAATTTCGTTCGAATCGCATGGTATTTTCTTTGTGCCGTAATTTTCACAAACAGTAGTGTAGAATGTAATGCAACAAACTGTGCTGAATTATATTTATTCAACACAGTTGTTGCATAAAAAAGTTAGAGCCAAATTAATAGAAAAAAGCAAAAACAACAAACCAGTGAGGTGTTAGTATGAGTCAGCTCTCATTTCCAAGTATCACAGCTAAAAATAGAACTCCTATTCAGTTGTGTGAGTGTCATCAAGTTGGCCACTGTTTTTTTCGCAGATTTTTCTATTTCTTGATAAGTTAGTACGTTGCGAAACTTAGTAAGATGACAAACTCTGAAAAGAGTTGACTGGTCACTCTTAGAAAGCGATGTAAAATGCTAACTGGAAAACGCCATTTTATCTTCCAACAAAGGAGGAAGAGATAAGAATGGGCTATAAACAATGTTAATTCGTCTGAGGTACAATAGGACAGAGACATCTGGACTGATGAAACTAGATATCCATATCTGGTAGTCACTGAACAAAGTATGTAAGAAGAGATGCAAAAGATTCGCTGCCTGAATGCATTACAGCTATCCTGAAGCATCCCATTACTTTTACGATCTGAGGTTGTATGACATCAAAAGATGTGGGCAGAATTTGTGTGATTAATGGTATTTTAAATGGCAAAACTTACATCATTGATATACACTGCTGGCCACCCAAAATGTAACACCAAAAAGGAAGCATCCGATTGGCCTTAAATTTGCAGCATGCGTCGCTCGCGAGAGGAAATGCAAACGATTAGCATTGTAGGGCATATGTAAATCATGTGCGCCCGGCACGCCACCGAGAAGCACTATAAGAAGGGTACACAGAAGGCGGGGTTTAAGTAGTGGAAATGTGTTGTGCTGCCGGACCTGTGCGTGGGAAGCTTCCTGATGCCTTGTCGCAGAATACGGCAGTCATTACAGCACGTTTAGGACTTCGACAGAGGACGAATGGTGGCTTATCGCAACAGCAGTTTTTTTTTTTTTTTTTTTTGGAGGTTTAACGACCACCGTGAGCAACTAAATGGGCTATAAGCAGTCCCCCGTCCCTAATTTAGGGTCACTGGCTCCCGGGAGGGGAAAGAGCCAGTGCCGTAAGACAAACACAACATCCATGCCTCACCGGGATTCGAACACGGACCCCTTTCGGACGAATGATCAGAGGCCATCGCTTAGACCACTGCGCCACCTGGGCGGCCAGCGGTTTATCGTACCGAGACATTGGCGCCCGTGTGGGACGACATCCAGCCACAGTGAGGCGAGTATGGACTCGGTGGGTGTAGGAAGGATGGACGGACCGACGTGAGCGATTGCTGCGGCCGCGGCACACCACCAAACGAGAGAACCGGCATATTGTGCGGCGGGAATTGATGGCTCTGACTGCCACATCACGAACGTCAGCGCCGGAATTAAGGTGTGTTGCGCAACAACCTGTGTCACCACGTACCGTTCGACGTCGTCTGCAGGAGCGGGGACTTGTCGCACGGCGCCCATTGCTCCGATTACCATCGACGTTACACCTCCGGCGACTGCGACGGCAGTGGGCCGTTGAACGCCGTACCTGGACTACGGAATGGTACGACATTGTCTTTTCCGACGAATCCCGCTTCTGCCTGCAACACCACGATGGTCGGATTCACGTGGGGCAGCACCGCGGCGAGAGACTGTATGACGCTTGCATTATGCATCGCCATACCGGTCCGTCGCCTGGCGTTATGGTTTGGGGCGCAATTGGATATGACACCCGTAGCCCTCTGGTTCGCATCGCCGGTACACTTAACAGCCACCGCTACATCTCCGACGTTTTGTAGCCTGTAGTCCTCCCTTACCTGCAGGACCAGCCAACGGCCATGTTACAACAGGACAATGCGCGGTCGCACGTGGCCCGCGTCGTGCAACAATTCTTCACAGCCCACCAGGTGTCACTGCTGCCGTGGCCGGCTTGTTCTCCCGATATATCGACCATCGAACACGTCTGGTGGCTGATCGGCAACCGATAGGCCCGGCAAGCACCACCCGCGGCTACGCCTGGTGAACTGTGGCAACGTGTGGAAGCAGCCTGGACCGACATACCCCAAGCCCACATCCAAAGCCTCTTTCGTTCGATGCTGCGGCGTGTAGGGGCCGTTATTGCCAGCCATGGGGGCACCACGAACTATTGATGTCTGCGTGTTCCGCTAGTCGCACGGGCCTGTAAGCTTAATCGTTTCATCTTTGTATTTGTTGTTATGTGTCCAGTAATTCTGGCTTTGCTATCTCGTGTCCTTCTTGGTGTTGCATTTTGGGTGGCCAGCAGTGTATTAGTCCAGTTTGAAAAATTCGTTTTTGTAAATTGAAGAACGGCCATTTTAGTTATTGTAAATTAAAGAACGGCCATTTTAATTCAAATATATTAGCTGTATAAAATGTAAATTAATGATCCGACATCAGGGGAAAATTATAATGAAGTACGCTATAGTTATAAAGTTTTAATATCTAACATGTAAGAACCATTTTCATGAGAAGTACAAGTGAGAATTTTTTTGTTATTTAGGAAAATCTAACGGGCTCTCTAAACGTAGGCATACCGTCGTCGGTAGTAAAATACGTTCCTGTTCAATAGACGTTATAGACAATGGACGTCAAAGACACGGTCTTCCCGAACGTAAATGCAAGAGACTCACTTCTATACTTTAATAGCACATTACATTAAAGAAACCGCAGCTAAGTCATATTCATGTGGAATCAAAAGAGACGGAGAGTTGTCGGAAGTACGATTGTGAAACGAAAATGAATTATTTCAAGTGTTAGTAATGCTATAATTACACCTGTACCTCCATTGCTATGCTCGGAAAGGTACATGGGTTTACCAAACTACTGGAAACGCCTACTGCGACTAGAATGCATCTTACACAAATCACAGGATGACGTCATGCGCGATGTGAGGCACTAAAGGGGTGCAGTACGATGTCAGCTACCACGTAGCAGCCCCCAGTCGCCAGTGAAACAGCTGTTGGGGAGTAATTTTCGGTCTCAGTGACTTCAAAACATGTCACGATCCTTGGTGTGGGCCTAGTAAGAACTTCAGTAACTACAACGGAACAGTGGCGCACATAGAATTTCATCAACGGTGGTCCGACAAGAAATTTACTGGACAAGCAAAATGTGCTATATCTTTTATATAAATACACGTAAATCTTATTCTGACTACGGCTAAGTTAAATATATACCGTATATACACTTCTGGCCACCCAACAGGCAACACCAAGAAGGACACGAGATAGCAAAGCCAGATTTCCTCGATACATAACAACAGATACAAAGGTGAAACAATTCAGCTTACAGGCCAGTGCGACTTGCAGAACACGCAGACATCAATAGTTCGTGTGGCCCCATGGCTGGAAATAACGGCCGCTACACGCTGCGGAATCGAAAGAAAGAGACTTTAGATGTGGGCTTGGAGTATGTCGGTCCAGGCTGCTTCCACACGTTTCCACAGTTCATCAGGCGTAGCCGCGGGTGGTGCTTGCCGGGCCACTCGGTTGCCGATCAGCGATCAGACGTGTTCGATGGGCGACTTATGGGGAGAACAGGCAAGCCACGGCAGCAGTGACACCTGGTAGGCCGTGAAGAATTGTTGCACGATGCATGCCACGTGTGGGCGCTCATTGTAATGTTAAAACGTGGCCGCTGGCAGGTCCTGAAGGTAAGAGAGGACTACAGGCTACAAAACGTCGGAAATGTAGTGGTGGCTGTTGAGTGTATCGGCGATGCGTACCCAAGGGGTGCTGGTATCATATGCAATTGCGCCCCAAACCATAACGCCAGACGACGGACCGGTATGGCGATACATATTGCAGGCGTCATACAGTCTCTTGCCGCGGTGCCGCCACACGTGGATCCGACCATCGTGGTGTTGCTGGCAAAAGCGGGATTCCTCGGAGAAGACAATGTCGTGCCATTCCATAATCCAGGTGCGGCGTTCTACGGCCCACTGCCGCCGCACTCGCCGGTGGTGTAAGGTCAATGGTAATCGGAGCAATGGGCGCCGTGCGACAAGTCCCCGCTCCTGCAGACGACGTCGAACGGTACGTGGTGACACAGGTTGTTGCGCAACACACCCTAATTCCTGCGCTAACGTTCGCGATGTGGCAGTGCGAGCCATCAATTCCCGCCACACAATATGCCGGTTCTCTCGTTTAGTGGTGTGCCGCGGCTGCGGCAATCGCTCACGTCGGTCCGTCCGTCCCTCATGCACCCACCGAATCCATACACGCCTCACTGGGGCTGGATACGTGCTAGAACGACTGCCGTATTCTTCGACGAGGCATCAGAAAGCTTCCCACGCACAGGCCCGGCAGCACAACACACTTCCACTACTTACCCTCTGCTTTCTGTGCACCCTTCTTATAGTGCTTCTCGGTGGCGTGCCGGGCGCACATGTTTTGCATATGCCCTGCAATGTTAATCGTTTGCATGTCCTCTCGCGGGCGAGGTATGCTGCGAATTTCAGGCGAATCGGATGCTTCCTTCTTGGTGTTGCAATTTAGTTGGCCAGCAGTGTGTGTGTATCATCATCATCATTGTCAACCATTATCAATCCACTGCTGGACGAAGATCTCCCCAAGTTTCCTCCACAACGGTCTGTCTTGTGCCAGTCTCCACCATGTCACTCCTGCATACTTTCGAATTTCATCCACCCATCGCCCATCTGGTCTTTTTCTGGGTCTTTTCCTGTCCCTTGGAATCCAATCTAAAATTAAGGCTGTCCATCGATGATCTGTCCTTCTGGCAGTATGTCCAGCCCATTGCCATTTCAGGGATTTAACTCTGACCATGATGTCTTCCACTCTTGTCATTTTTCTGATCCACGAGTTCCTCTTCTTCTCTGTCCTGGTTACACCAAGCATGCACCTCTCCATGGTTCTTTGAGTTGTCTGCAGCCTTTGTATGTCTCTTTTAGTTAAGGTCCATGTCTGTGCACCATACGTAAGCACTGGAAGGATGCATTGATCAAACACTTTTCTTTTAAGACATAATGGCATATTGCTCTGGAAAATTATGCTGTTATTTCCAAAAGCTCTCCAGGCAAGTTTTGAACGCCGATTAACTTCTTCATCAATGTGACCTTCACTTGATATCTGCTGTCCAAGATAAACGTACGTGTCTGTTATCTCCAGCTTTTTTCCATCAATCGATAAATCTTCATTTCTTGTAAAAGCATTGTACATTACTTTCGTCTTCTGAAAGTTCATTTTTAATCCCACTTCTTTACTCTTGTCAGCAAGTTCCTGGATCATACTCTGCAGCTCTGATGGGGTAGTTGAAAAAATGACTACGTCATCAGCAAAACGAAGGTGTGTTAGATAATCTCCATTAATTTTTATCCCTTTGTTTTCCCAGTTCAGTGAATGAAAGACATTTTCCAATGTGGCATTAAAGAGCTTCGGAGATATGTGTCCGCTTGTCTCACTCCCTTTCCAATTTTTATGTGTGTTGCATTTTCAAACAGCCGAATCTTTGCACTTGCATTTTCATAGATGTTATTAATAGTATTAATGTATGCATCTTCAATACCGCAGGATTTCAGAGCCATTGTAACAGCTGATGATTTCACCGAATCAAAGGCTTTTTCACAAGGGAAGTTCCTATTCCCTCGCTCTTTCAATTAGTTCTCTCAGTACGTGGATATGATCTATTGTGCTGTAGCCACTCATGAATGCAACTTGTTCTCTCGGTTGAACCATGTCCAGTGTTACCTTCAAGCGGTGTGAAAGAACTTTAGTGAAGATTTTATAAACCACTGATAGGAGGCTGATAGGTCTGTAGTTCCTGAGATCCTCAATGTCACCTTTTTTATGTAGCAAAATCATTGTAGCGTTGTTCCAACTATCAGGAATTTTCCCTTCATTAAGGCATCGAGTGAAAATTTGGGCGAGTACTGTTTCGATTTCTCCATTTGCTTCTTGTATGATGTCTACAGCAATTCCATCTTCTCCTGGAGCTTTTCCCCGTTTCATGTTCTTGATTGCATGTGCAACTTCTGCTGGGAGGACTGGTAGAACTCTGGTACTGGTACCTTTCATGATGTCTGGAGTACATGTATCATCCCTTTCATATAATTTGGAGTAGAAATCTTTCACTCTTGTCAAAATTTCGCCTCTATTTCTTGTTACAGAACCATCTTCTTTTCTCAGTTCCATAATCTGTTTTCTTCAATTACTGAGATGTCCCTTTGCTATCTTTAGGCTTTGGTTGTTTTCAATTGCTTTCCTTACTAGTTCACAGTTGAATTTTCCTACGTCTTCAGTGATACTTTTTCGTACTGTCTTGCATAGCTCTATATATTCCACTTTGGAAGTCGCATCTTCTTTAGTTGTCCTCATCTCTCTTCTTTTTTTCATCAAAATTTTGGATTTTCCTGATAATTTGTTCACATGCAACTTGTTCTTAGACCCAGCTAATTTTGTTGCTGTTTCCATAAGAGCTTTGGTTACTTTTCTGTTAACTTCAGAAATATCCACTTCTTCCGATGTTAGGCCTTCAAAAGCAGAGAATCTGTTCTTCAGTTTCAACTTGAAGGTATTATTGTGTTTTTTAAGGTTGGTTATGTGAATACATCTTGTTTGCCTTATGAGCTTGCCATGTTCGACTTTAGTGTTGAGGTGCATCTTACATCTCACCAATCTATGGTCACTACCTGTGTTGAACTTGTTTAGCACACTGCAGTCTTCTATGACAAATTTTTTGTTACACATAATAAAATGAATTTCAATTGTCATCCCATTTGGATGTCTCCATGTCCATTTCCTGTGTGGGTTTTTTTTGAAAAAGGATTTCATGATGAAAAACCCTTCTGGCTATGCGAACTCAACGAGAGTATTTCCACGCTGGTTTCTGTTGCCGTGACCGAATTTACCTACTGAAGTTTCATTCTGTTACTGTTGCCTTATTTTTGCATTGAAATCTCCCATAATTTTCTTCAGGTGCTGCTTACCTTTATTATTTAGATGACGAATTTCCTCATAAAATTCTTCAATTTCTTCTGCAAGATGACTTGTGGTATGTGCATATGTTTGAATAATCTGAGCCTGGTATCTTCTCGAGATTTGGATAACGAGTCGTGCAGCTCTGTCAGAGGAACTTTCAACTTCTACAACTTTATCCTTCAGTTTCTTGTTTATTATAAATCCAACACCACTAGTTCTGCCAGTATCTGTCCCACGATAGTAGAAGAGATGTCCACTTTTCAGTTCAATGAGATCTTCTCCTTTTCTCCTTACCTCACTTAGCCCGACGATGTCCCACTTGATCCTTTGTAGTTCCTCTTCCAATTCAAGAAGCCTTGAATCAGAAG
The DNA here is from genome assembly GCA_039090855.1 of Macrothele yani. Lineage (NCBI taxonomy): Eukaryota > Metazoa > Arthropoda > Arachnida > Araneae > Macrothelidae > Macrothele > Macrothele yani. Next base: position 58,907,477 of record CM076989.1, on the reverse strand, counting down.
ATAGGGAGCGTCCATTATACGTAGCCGGAGGTCAGCGTCAGATGGCAGCCTAGTTCGGTCCTCCGGGGATTCTTAGCACCCTCTGCTATCATGTCGCACTGGCCGCTACCTTGGCCAGGTACATTCCACCTGCCGGAGACTGAGGGCCAAGATTTAAGTTGTGGAGTCATTTTGGAGGGGTTTGGCCATAACTCACCACGCTGGCCAAGCGGGTTGGTGAGTGTGGGATAGCATTTCCTCTAATCGCGATGGTATAGTTATACCGTCGTCAGAGCCCCTTTAGTGGGAACAGGATGCACTACGAGAAGGCGGGGTTGACATTTGTCAAGGAGAGGCTGTGATGTTACGCATCACCTGACCTTACATATATATATATATGACTATATTCCCTCATTTTCAAGAAACCAGTCCTACACACGCCGTACAGTGTGGTAGAGAGCAAGGTCGTGTTGGAAGAGACAACGGTTATTTCCATAATATTACTATGTTGGCAGCACCGAATTATCCTGAACGTCGAGGTATAACTTCAGAGTTCATGGTTTGTGGTATAATAACCAACAGGCAGAGTCCCATGCAGGAAAAACAATTCCATACCTTGATGGAACCTCCGCCGAACCTAACAGTTGGAAGAACAGTCCGACGAAAATTGTTCGCCGGGCTGTCGCCAAATATAAATGCATCGACTAGATTGGAAAAATTAAGAACTTGATTCATCACTCCAAAGTACAGCTTTCTACTCGCCTACAGTCCAAGTACGACGGGAGATGCACCACTCCAAACGGCGCTTCGTATTCACAGCAGTGATGTGCGTCTTGTACGCCACTGCTACAGAATAATAACCCATTCTGTGCAACTCTCTGCTGATAGTTATGGTACTAACCGAGCCATTCCAAGCATTTTCTACTTCTGCAGCGATGGAAACGACAGAAAAAGAACGGGGTTTCTTAACGTTTCCGACCATGGCTTTTCTGTAACGTTCCATCAGTTTGTGCGGCTTATTTGAACGTTTTTTTCCTCTCGTTGCACCGTCCTGCTTCCATCTTTTCACGGCATCACATACAATTGATTTTGATGTGTTTATTTTAGCGGAAATGCTCCGTATGGAAACGTTAATCAAATGACATCCTATGACCAGCCCACGTTGGAACTCGTAAAGTTCACGTCCACGCGGCATATCTATTCCAAGTTACTAATAACACGACAAATCCTCACAGCTTGATACGTAGTATACGTACCTCCCCACTCACATAGCGCGCACCTTCCTGCGGAATCGTTCTTTTCACTTATGCAAATATTTGGTAGCGTCAGAATATTCTTGATAATATAGTGTAAGTATGCACGTTCTTAATGAATATTAGCATAAATCAGCACATATGAACACCCAGATTAAAATAAAATCTATGAAGAAGTAAGATAAATTCAGTAATTATTGAGCATAAGATGTTCATAAATATAACGATCATTTCAAAAACTAAAATTAAGACGGACAGAAAAATAATTAATCATAACGAAAATACTAAATTTATAAAGCCACGCACAGAATATGTTTTTTTTAATTTAGCCATAGTAGGAATGTATTTTAAGAGAAATTAATTTGTTTTAAAGACTCGGACCTTCTTGGGAGGGATCCCGACCCGGCTGAACCTGCACGTGTTTGCGCCACTGCAGCGGAAGAAAGAGTAGGTGAAACATGAGGAACCGCACCGCAGATTATGACTATCTATATAGAAGGACGCGGCGTCGCCTCCAAGAGTACAAATCGTGGACGCCATACGATTATTCTAGATAGGGATAACCGAAAGTTGACACGGATTGTACAAAGGATGCACAAGACTACGACATCGCAAATAGGAGCAGAGTCGAACACAAGTCGGAATGATCTCATTTCCATCATAGCAGTTCGTCGGGAAGTCGATCGCGCCTATATTTATGGCCGTACTGCAATTCACAAACACCTGATTACCAGCATCAATGCAACTAAACATGTAAGGTACATAAAAACTGGAATGCTTAAGACTGGTAGCGTGTCATCTGGTCTGATGAATCATACTTCGCATTGGTTCCGACCACTTGTAGACTGTACGCCTGGAGAAAACCTTACGATGCGTACCACCGCGACCGTTTCGTTTCGACTATGAAGCACGGAGGTGGATCCCTGGTGCTGTGAAGTGTCATATCATGGCATTTCTTAGGGCCATCGGGTACTCTGCAAGGTCGTGTCTCATCTTTAATGTACAAATCCATTCATGGGACCACCTGCACTCAATGTTGCGGGCACTGTTCCCTAAGGACAGTTCCTAGTTTCAATGACATAATGCACTCGTGCGTGTCAAATTTTCCTTTGCACAGCATGAGATCAAGGCTCAGCAGCTACCCATTTCACCTCAATAGTATTGGAAATTTGTGGTAATATCTGGAGCGAAAGGCCAAATAACACTTTTCACCTCCAACATTACTGGCGCAGTTGGGACAAAGTCTTGAGGCATAATGGTCCCAAATTCGATTATCGTATGTGCACGACTTTTATATGTGTATTCCAAGTCGAATTGCTTGTGTTATGGATGATCGAGGTGGGCCAACAGCTCATGAAGAAAAGGTTCTCCACAAACAGTTGGTGTTACCATTATTGTGATAATTCCTGTGTTTTTTTTCGGCTAACAACAAGCCTTCGATAAGTTCGCACATAGAGGCTTAACCTGTGTGATTTAGATTCGGCGTTCCGTGTCAGACCTGGATGTTAGAAATGAAGCTGTAGCTCGCGATGTTACGCAAACGATATACTGTATGTTGGTGCGGAAAGGGGGTGGAAGAGAGATACACACATGGAGAGAGAGAGAGGGAGAGAGAAAAAGAGGGAGGATGGGAGACTAACGGAGCCAGCCGCCCACTAAAATCAGTCTCAGGAAACGGGACTACACTTTCCGGTTCCAAAATTCCTCGAGGGCAAGGCAACGTGTGATTTTAGCTCGTTCAGTTGATGGCTAGAGAGTGACCAAGCAATGTACACATTTGCCGAGACAGGCATGCAAGTATCAGAAAGTCAGTGGAGGCTCATGGTTTAACAAGCTGGTAGAACACGTAACGGAAACTGATATATTAATATTTTTATATGCTTCATAATGTTATATTGGGTTGTCGGAAAAGTCATGACGTATTTTAGCCATGTTTTGAAAAGCTCATTTATTGATAGAAAGAACAAAGATCAATCAATGATATAATGCCCCTTTTGTTCGAAAATCTTTTGCCATCTGTCAGTCAGCAACAGAATGCCTCGTTCATAAAAGGACCTGTCTTTCGTGGCGAAATACTGAACAAGGTGCTGATTTACAGCCTCATCTGAATTGAATGTTATACCACGCAAGGACTGTTGAAGAGAGCGAAACAAGTGGAGTCTGACGGCGCAAGGACAGGCGAGTATGCTGGGTGTGGCAACACATCCCACCCAAGCTCCAATAATTTTTGGCGAATGATCAAACTTGTGTGTGGTATATCGCGTTGTCGTGATGGAACACAACACTTTTACGATGAACGAGCCCTGGACGTTTCTGGTTGATGGATTCGTTCAAACTGTCCAATTGCCGACAGTACATATTCGAATTGAGTGTTTGGTTTTGTATTAGGAGCTCGAAAAACACGACACCTTTAAAATCCCACCACAATGAGACTAGAACCTTCCCCCGCACGAGGATAACTGGTTTTGCAGTTATTTGGGGAGTAGCGCCCCCACGGCCCGAGACCACCTTGCGACGGAATATCTTGATAATTCGTCTTGTACGATAACATCACCGAAGAGACAGCTGTTCATCCAGCTGCTGGGGGATGGCGACCCCACGGCCCGAGCCGAAATGTACTTTATAATGATTTTCCCTCTATTTTTTTTATTTCTCTTGGCACGCTCCCGCCTCATTTGTAGGCTGCTGAGGTTGTGATTATGCGCCTGCTCTGGATTTTAGTTTCTCTTTTTCTTTTTTGTCATTTCCATTTTATGTTCCTTTCTTTGTTCTTCCGAGCTGGTTAGCTAGACCTTCCTGCACGTTTGCCGTGTGCTGTGACCCGTAAGGTGGAAAAGAGGATGCTGGAGGCTAAGGTTTCTGGAGGCCAGGGTGTTGTTGTCGCCAGTTGCCAACACTCATCTTTGCCCCCTGCTTCACCCTAAACTGGCGGCTAGGAACTAACCCACTCCTAGTCAATGAGGTCTGTACCCGAGTGGAGCCTAGACCTCTAACGGCTTGTCGTTTCGTACGAGAGGATGAGTCTGGGGATAGGGTGGGAATGCCAAAGGGGTGTTCCCCAGGCACGGGAAAGTCTGGGTGCACGCCGAGCGCATGTCTGCCCTATCAACTTGCTATATCCGCTTCCTATCCCTAGAGCCGTGTCCTGCGTCCACTTAGGCTTGCGGTCCTCCGGCTCTCCCTCGTTGGGCTCGATTGTGGGTGGGGAAGTCGGCGGACGAAATCTTTCTTTTTTTTCATGGCTCTTAATGATATTTTCCCACGAACCTGAAACCAAAAGAGGTAATGAGGAAGGCTCATCCTCTTCCGCAAAAAAACCTGTTCCTGATTGTTCGAATGCTCATTTCTTTTTTGTGCACTCATTGGACTCTTCAAAGCCTTTGAGTGCCAAAAGTCCATTTTGGATAAGCAAAGCACTTCAATCTATAGCAAGCTCTCCTAAGAGCGTAAAGGAACTTCAGTCTGAAGATCTTCTGGTAGAAATGTCCACTGTGGCCTATAGTTCCACACTTATTAACACTACCACGCTGCTTGAGACTCCGGTCAAAATAACACCTCATGGATACTTAAATTCATCTCGAGGTGTTGTCTCCTCTCAGGACCTCATTGAATGTAATGAGGATGAACTACTTGAGGAACTGAGGAGTCAATACGTTATGGGCGTGCGGCGTATTCTTTTTAGGTGGAAGGGGCGATCCGTCCCATCACGCAACATCATTTTAACATTTAACAGCCCTTCTCTGCTTAGTCCATCAAGGCAGGGTATCTTCACATTGAGGTACGTCCGTACATCCCTAACCCTTTGATATGTTTTAAGCGTCAGTCGAACGGCCATTCTCAGCAGTCGTGCAGGAGCAATCCTAGGTGTGGACGCCGTGGTGCCACAGATCATCTTTTACCGGAATGTGTGACCGAGGCCGAGTTTTGTCTGAACTGCAAGGGTTCACACGCAGCATCAGCCAAAGATTGTCCCAAGAAGGAGGAGAAAGAAATTCAAAGGCTAAAGACGGTGGAGAATATTTCCTATTATGAGGCCAGAAGGAGAGTAGTTCCTGTTTCTTCTGATCTGCGATCATATGCATCAGCAGGAGGCACTTACAACACTATCATTCACTTCAGTATAAATCAGTACAGAATATAGCAACTCAACTAGTATCAGTACAGTCGGGTGCAGCTCAACTAGTATCAGTACAGTCGGGTGCAGCTCAACTAGTATCAGTACAGTGAGGTGGAGCTCAACTAGAATCAAATAATTTACTGATACAAAAGCAATTAAATCAGCCTCGGATATAAAATAATCTGGACTTCATTACCACTGCAGTGCTCTACAAAGTTAGAGGTTATAAAATAAAATATTCGTTATGGCACAGAACCACATGATTTGCCATTAAGAGATTCAATTCTGTTTTTAATGTTTTGAAGTTCTGACTCGGTGAGATGTGAAAGCAGTTAATATCTATGATCAAAATCATATAGCAAATTGTGAGATATTCCTAAGTGCATCGCTCTACGTATTCATTTCCAATTCAATTGTTTCGGCATGAATTTAAAAACACATCTGCATGATCTCCGGACGTACAGAAACAAATGGGAAGGTAGTGAGGAGGACTGATAAAGTAACGATGCTTTTAGGATGATAGATAAGATGCAAGCTTGCTTTTAAGAGCTAAATGTAGGCAACAGTGGTGCTGCTGGTATTCATAAAACGTATATCTTGCAGTCGCAAAGGGAAAGAACTGCAGTGAGTTAAAAGGATTTCCGAACTTCTGCCTTCAGGTTCGTCTGTAATGGTTCATAAGAAAATTCGCCATATAAGAAGAGGTCTTCCATTTTCAGCATGACTTATGCGCGAGGAACACAACGTGCTTTTGTTCTGTCTTCTGACAGATCGTGTGGGTGTGGGCATGGTGCGTCTGCTTCTACAAATCGGAAAAGTGTTTTCTGTTTTCATTTTTTTTCAGTTAGAGAGAGAATGTGGCAATTAACGCTCGCCTTTCCTCATGTAAAATATTTCCTCTACGTAGTATTTTATTCGTCTTTCCCTTAGTAACCTTTTCTCTAAAAGATGAATTTGAAAAATGTTGAAGCTCTTTTCCTTTAACATATCTTCCGTTTCTTCCCAACATGCCAGTTGGATAACGTAAGTTACTTAATTCTATACGTATAAAACCAATGCAATATTTTATTTCTGCGTTGGGAAGTTAAAAGCTTGAGTTACAGCCTCCAATTATTCTTCGAACCGTCTGCGAGTCATTTTCCGCAGAAAGTGATTTCAGTTATTTATTCAGCATACTGAACAAAACAAAGAATTAGTATCTGCAACGGTTCCAGGTGAATTAATCGAAAATGAAGTCACCTAATACGAAACCATGGAAGCCGAAATCATCGAACGGAGAATTTTTGGACGACAAGTTTTTTGAAAATTAGGTCTCAAAATGAAATCATTGAACGATAAATCACGGAAAGACGAATTCTTTGTAGTGCACATTTTTCGAAAATTACGAATATAAGTAAATAGAATTCCCTCCGTGAAATCATATAAAGGGCTATACTGGTAATTTCAATTTGTAGGTTAAACATATGAATTAAGAAAGTTTTCCAATTTAATTAGTTCTGTCCTCATTATTATAAAAAAAGAAAACATTCATTCCATTTACAGTGCTGTGTTCAACAAGAGAAATGTAAAGACCAATGACTTGTGGAAGCTGAATCAACGATTACACTTCATTTGCGTAAGTTTTTAGGGATATGTATTGATAAATGATGAGGAATGAATGAAATTCGATTTACCAGACTTTTTAAAATTTATTGTTTTTTTTTTCATGCTCTTTTTTTTTACTTTTGCTGGATTACCCGGAATCTTAACTTTATTTTAATCAACTAGGAGCTGCGCCTCTAGGCTCGCTACGCTTACTTCCAAAGTAGCGCTCGGGCCCAGCAGCCTGATCTCCAAGTTTATCACATGAAATAAAAGCTGGAAAATTCATATAAATTTCAATTTCTATTTCATGTCTAAACAAATAAGGCTTGTTATCCCGAAATTTCAGAGTTTTTTTTACTGTCGTTAATTTTTGGAAGGTCGGACTTTTGTCGTTTGAACTTATAGCACTTATTAAATTTACCACTAAGGAAAACAAACGTGGTCCAAAAAGCATTTCCATCGTAAACCGTAAACCGTTATGCTAAACCGTTAAGGTGGACGTCAAGTAATTTTGCTTCCTATACTTCCAATGGAAAAACTTTTGTACACATTTCCTTCACAATTATTGTGTGTTCCCAAGGATGAAAATTTGAACATTGATTAAAATGACTTCACATTATAACTTGGAATACTCAATATTTCCTAAAACATAACCATAATTATATAAAAAATCAAAAACTTTTCCTTTGGTGGTGTTGGAACTAGAAAAAAGATGGCGCGACCTGTACTTTGATGACGTCAGTAGACAAACAAATGTTGGATTGCATAATTATGGTTATGTTTTAGAAAATATTAAGTATTCCAAGTTGTAAAATGAAGCTCTTTTAATCGATGTTCAAATTTTCATCCTTTGGAGCGCATTAATTGTCCAGAAAAAAGATGGCGCGACCTGTACTTAGATGACGTCAGTAGACAAACAAATGTTGGATTGCATAATTATAGTTATGTTTTAGAAAATATTAAAAGTATTCTACAAAGATTTTTAAGATACATAGACTGGAAAACCGTAAGTTAACCGGGCGACATTTGAAGTTTAATGTTGTACGTCAAGAATCTGTCACATCTCGTCTAGGCTTCTCACCACCTTTTCTAACATTTCCCTTGAAATAATAGAGGTGTTTTAGTATTTTAAGTGCAAGATAGTTAGCTAGTAACCTTTTGCATTTACTTTATCTTTAAATAGTGAGTTGAGTGACTCAGTTCTTACTAGAACCTTCTCACATTTACCATGACTTGCAGTTTCAATCTAGTCTTCTCACCTCCTTTTCTAATCTTTCCTTGGAAATAATGGAGTTGTTTTAGTATTTTAAGTGCAAGATACTTAGCTTGTAACCTTGTTCACTTATTTGATATCTAAATATTAAATTGAGGGACTTAGGTTTAACTAGATCCTTGTGACATTCACCAGAGTATGTATGGCTCTAAAGTGAAGGTTTTTTCTGGTTAAACTTACAGATGGTTGCTAACTCGTGTTTCTTTTCCGAGACTTTTCATCCTCGAAATTTGTAATTGTCTAAACTTTAAATTATATGAAGAGGGAATTTTTTCTGTCATATTTAATTTTACTTATTTTTCTCCCGTTCAGTTGCTATTTCGAACTCATAATACTGCGTCGTAGTACTGCGTTTTGTGAGCTCCGATATTTCGTGCCCAAAGTTGCGATTTTAGTGCCCTACGACTTATTATTTTGTGTATTTCGTGCGTCTAAAGTTTGATGCATCGTTTTGTTTCGTTTCCCGAATCATAAGTACGATATTTTACTCGTAATAGCTTTATTTATCTTTTGGTCGAGCTGGTCAGAAGAGCTGCTGGGTGCCGCCATTAGTAATGGCGTCATCCGTTGGGGATGCTGAGATTACTATACCTACTTCCGGTTCTTCCGTATCTGGACTCTTGCTCGACAGCATTGCCATGTCGCCTTCCCCGAATGGTGCCCCGAATGGTGTTGGTCAGCTGCCCTCTTCGGGTGCGTCATCCCGACGTGTTTCCGTAGCACCTCAACATGCGTGTTCCTCTACTACTTCTTCCTCTGTGATGAGTGATGACGTCATGGACATGTCGGACAGTGCTCTTACTCGACAACAACCATCCTACTCGGCGGTTGCAGCTGCCCGGGCATTTCGTGTGTCCCCTCCGTTGTACAAGGATGCAAGTACTCTTTTACCTTTCTTGAGTCGTGCGGGGATGAGCTTTTTCTTAATCTCCCGGCGGAATCGTCTCCCGGAACCTCCTGCTCATCTATTTTAGCTCAAGGGGTATAATTTGAGGCATTGCCTAACACGCCTCTCATAATCTATTTTTTTTTATTGGAGGTTTAACCCTTTAAGCGGCTCGAACGAAATAACTCGGGGTACGTTTCTGTGGCCCATAACGGCTGGCACGAAATAACTCGGGGTACGTTTCAGTGGCCCATAGCGGCTGGCACGAAATAACTCGGGGTACGCAATCTGTCCACTGCCCAGCTCACCCGAGTGACCTCGAACTCCGGTTAACAGTGAACATTGCATTCCCCCTTTGCTTTGTTATTCAAACTGCTCGTTTACGGGGACTGTTGACACTAATCCTTTCTGATTGATTACCTGTTAAAAGGGTTCGGACAATGGCACTGAATCTAAAAGGAGAGACGTTTGGATGTCATTGCAGTTTCTACATTTGTCTTGGAAAGATAAATTCACGAAGCTTGAACTGTAGTTATGCGACAATTAAAACTTAAGGAAAACTTTAGAGTATTTCAGTAATTCTCTGTAATCAACTTGGCAAGAAAAAATTTTACTTTCGGGAACACAATCTTTTAATTTTAAAATACTTAATTAACGCAATTTTATTTAAAGAAATAGGAAATCCACTGTGAAACTGATTTTTCGGTTTGCAACAGCAACCTAAAAATAATTGAAATAATATGACATAATATTTTTTTACGTGAAATTTCTGATCAGGTGGTAATGAAAACAAAATTTAAATTTCAAAAATTACTTTATTTTAGGATTTTTCAAAAGTGCTTTGCTATTTTAAATGAAAACAGCAACGATTTGAACTATTAGTGAGAACAGATAGTTAGATATAAGTGTGAGCAATAAAAAGTACATAAAACACACAAGACACAAAAGCGATTTTCTTTAATTTAACAGGAGGAAATAGTTGGTCGGTTGTCAATCAGCATGCTTTGTACGAAGACAGTTGATCTAATTCTTTTGAACACATATGATTTCGGATTCACAGAGATGGAAAATGGTTTGCTAGAAAAAATTCGCGCTATCCTTGCAGAAGTCCAGTCAGACTATCATTCATTGTATGTTATTTAGAATTCAATAATATTACAAGCTATGCTTATCAGAAAGCTTAATATCGAGTTGCCCATAGTTGGATTTTTTGAACCTACATATTTCGAGGAGCGAGATCAGACGGGTGTAGGAGAAGTGGCCACCCGGAGAAGTGGCCACCGGAGAACTGACCACCAGAAGAACTGGCCACAAAATTTTTAAGGGGTCGTATAAAAATTGCGTTTTTGACCGCTTTATGCCCACGACCCCCAGAGGTTGGTTATCTGAGTCATATAAAGTTTCCGTAATTTCGTCTTTTCTTAATTGCGATAATTAATGTAATTTTTTTATAAAAAATGTTTATGATCTACATTTCAACAGAAGATTTCAGGGTTTTCAAACTACAAGTCTGCAAATTATCTGAGCGCATGTGCTAACTCAGGAAACTTGTCGGGGGGGGGGGGGGGGGTCCAAAAGTGTAAAATATAAAGCATTTCTCGACCCATCCGAAGATTTTCAGCATTTACAAGCTACAACTCGACACATTATATGAGCGTATGTGCCTACTCTGGAAACATGTCCCGGGGGGGGGGGGGGGGAGGGGTGTTAATACCAAAAGTGCAACATATGAAAATTTTTTCGTCCGATCGGAAGATTTTTAGCATTTATAAGCTACAACTCGGCAAATTTTCTGACGGCATGTGCCTACTCAGCATACTGTCGGGGGGGGTAATACCAAAACTGTAAAATATGAAAACTTTCTCGTCCGATCTGGAGATTTTCAGCATTTACAAGCTACGTACAACTCGACACATTATCTGAGGACATGTGCCTACTCTTCAAACCCTTCGGGGGGGGGGGGGTTGATACCAAAAGTGTAAGATATGACGAATTTTTCGTCCGATCGGGAGATTTTCAGCATTTACACGTTACAACTCGACGTATTATCTTATCTGAGAGTATGTGCCTACTCTGGAAACCTATCGGGGGGGGATACAAAAACTGTAAAATATGAAGAATTTCTCGTGTGATCCGAAGATTTTCAACATTTACAAGCTACCCCCCCCCCCCCCCGACAGGTCTACTGAGTAGGCACATGCCTTCAGATAATGTCTCGAGTTGTAGCTGCTAAATGCTGAAAATCTCCGATCGGACGAGAAATTCTTCATATTTTACACTTTTGGTACCCCGCACACACAGGTTTGCTGAGTAGGCACATACCCTCAAATAATGTGTCGAGTTGTAAATTGCCAAAAATCTGCCGAACGGACGAGAAATGCTTCATATTTTACACTTTTGAAATCCCCCCCCCCCCCCCCCCCGACGGGTTTGCTGCGTAGGCACATGCGCTCAGAACAGAAAATTAGTCGAGTTGAAGCTTGTAAATAGTTAATATCTGCCGATCGGACGAGAAATTCTTCATATTCTACACTTTCGGTTTCTACCCCCCCTCCACATACACAGGAGTAGGCACATGCCTTCAAATAATGTGTCGAGTTGTAGCTTGTAAATGCCAAAAATCTCCTGATCGGACGAGGAATTTTTTCATATTTTACACGTTCGGTATTAACCCCATCTCGCCGACAGGTTTCCAGAGAGTGCACATGCGCTGAGAAAATTTGTCGTGTTGCAGCTTGTAAATGCTGAAGATCTCCCGATCGGAAAAGAAATGAGAAATACTTGATATTTTACGCTTTTGGTATTGCCCCTCCCCCTCCCCCTAGTTTCCTGAGGCGGCAGATGCCCTCAGACAATTCGATTACTTTGTAGCTTGTAATGGCTGGAAATCTCCTGATCGAACCAGAAATTCTTCATATTTCATATTTTAGGTTTTAAGTCCCCCACCCCCACCCGACAAGTTTCCTGGGTTTGCTCATACTCGCAGAGAATTTGTTTAGTAGTAGTTTATAGAAAAATATCGTGAATAAGAAAATACGAAATTACGGACATTTTATGTGTGTCAGATAACCAATCTCGGGGAGACGTGGCAACGGAAAAATTTTGTGGCCAGTTCTCCGGTGGCCAGTTCTCCGCTTAGTCTTAGCTCCGAAAATCTTGGAAATGTCTAAATTTCTTACTGAAAATGAAATATTAAAAAAAAAAATTATGAACAGAAGTTGCTCAAGTAGTGGGGAATATAGCCACACGAAATTTGTTTATGCAGAACAATTTCATGGCACTGAAATTGCAATGTGTCCAGTTCTCCGGTGGCCAGTTCTTCGGTGGCCAGTTCTCCGGTGACCAGTTCTCAGTACCCGAGATCAGACAGGATTCGTTTTTCATAAATACAGTCATGTAAACACTTGCATTTATTTTAAAAACAGCCTACACCTCCTAATGCACAATCTCGTGTCTGTTATGTTTAATCCGATGTGAATAACGAATGCACACAGAAATATTGCTCACAGAAAAAATCGCACTCCTCGAAAATAAGAAAAAAATGCCCACGTCTTGAAAATAAGATAATACTCAGATGTGTGTTGTTTTCTTACGTCTGTTAGAAACAAGAGGTCATTTTTAATTTCACTAAGAAATATCTTGATTTTAACTAAGCAATCGACAAAACTAGTCAGATCATTTCCTCTGCTGAGCGGCAGAACTTTACCTAGCGTTACAAGGAAATTGAACAGTTCTGAAAATTTCACAACAGTCTTGTTCGAAGAAACTCAGCAATTTTAATATCTCGTAAGTGTGAACTTGCAGTCAAATGTTATTAAGAAGCAAGAACGGACTGAACCTAAAACGCTTACAAAATTCCTATGCCTTGGACTTTTCAACAAAATTTAGCTTTTACATTGGAGTTTTAAGGTGAGGTGTATTCAAATATACATTCTAAAATTGGGATAGGAGAAGTAGTACATCAATCCTTAGGTGCCTGCATGAACAAAAAGTTCTAAGCTCGTTTTACGACGTTTTCCGTTAAATGCTTGATATTTCATTTTTGTATACGAATGACAATTACCAATAAAAAAATTGTGCTACACATGAAACTCGTGCAAAGCTCCCTAGGCTTTTTCAGCAGAATTTTTGTTACAATCATAATGTTTGATATGTTTAAATAAATAAGAAAAAGTGGTAAATGGATATCAACATATCAGTCATCGGATGTTTGAAACAATATATCAGTCATCAGGTGTTTGTATCTCCCAAACTCTTTAATGCCACATTGCAAATGTCATGCAGTCACTGAACTGGGAAAACAAAGAGATAAAGATCAATGGAGATTATTTAATTCACCTTCGTTTTGCTGAAGACGTTGTCATTTTTGGAACTGGCACTTCAAAACTGCAGAGTATGTTCCAATAACTTGCTGACAAGAGTGAAGAAGTGGAATTAAAAATGAACTTGCAGAAGAAAAAACTGATGTACAAATCAAATTTTGAAGATATGAATCTTTTTTTTTTTTTTTTGTGTGTAAATACGAAGTGGGTGGTAAGTCAGATAATATCCGAAAACTTGAAAAATTCGTCGTCCTGCTGCGGGAATCGAACCCGCGTTTCCTGATGAATCGAACCCGCGTCACCCTAATAGCGCCCTAGTCTATCCGGGAGACGCGGATTTGATTCCCGCTCCAGGACGACGACATTTTCAAGTTTTCGGATACTATCAGACTTATCATCCATGCCATATTTACACTAAAAAACGGATTCACATTTTCCAGATTTGTATTGTATGGTGTAATCCTGTATTCCATTCATGATGTACAATGATTTTACAAGAAATAAAGAATTACTGATTGATAGGGAGAAGCTGGAGATAACGGATACCTACATTCACCTTCGATAGTAGATATCAAGCGATGGTCCCTTTGATGAATAAATTAATCTGCGTATAAAACTTGATCGGCGTGCTTTTGGAAGAAACAGTGAATTTTTAAAGAGCAATATGCTATTATGTTTTAAAAGAAAAGTGCCTAATTAATGCAACCTTCCAGTGCTTACATATGGAGTGGAGACTTGAACCTTAACGAATAAAGGCTTAAAAAAATACGGACAACTGAAAAGAAGCTTAATATAACCAGGAAAGAAAAGAAGAGGATCTCGAGAATGAAGAAAATGACATGAGTGGAAGACAGCTTGATCAGTGCAAAATCCCTGAAATGGCAATGGGCTGGATACATTGCCAGAGGAACGGACCACCGACGCTGAACTGAAATTTTTGACTGGACTCCACAGGACTAGAAAAGACCCAGAAGGAGACCGCATGGGAGATGGATAGATGAAATTCGAAAGCATGCGGGAGGGACATGGAGAAGACTGACTTGAGGCAGATCGTTATGGAGGAAAGTTAGGGAGACCTTCTTCCAACAGTGGATGATAACAGTCGACAATGATGATATAGGTGCAAGAGAAGTGGCCACCGGAGATTGGCCACCCAGAGAACTGAACACAAATATATAAAGGGACCGTATAATAATCGTCCATTTGACTGCTCCATGTAAACATTCCCAGTTGTGACTCATAACGACCCTCATAATTTTGTGTTCCTTTTAATTGAGATATTTAGTGTATTATAGAGATGTGAGACTCTTCCTCAGTTCTTTTTCCTGTGTTATTACTATGCCGTTTGTCCTAAAAGTTTAAATTACAACGAAAACAAAAGAACGATATATCTGATCTTTCTTTTCTTTCTTTCATTGATTGAAAGTTTAACGACCACCGTGAGCAACTCGATGGGCTACAAGCTGTCTCCCGTTCCAAATTTAAGGCCACTGATTCCAGGGAAGGGAACAGTGGCATGAAATCAGAATGATCTCATGCCAGTGTTGAATAGATAAGAAATCAGAATGTGGCCCAGTGCCGTAAGACAAACGCAACGTTCATGCCTCACCGGGCGGGATTTAAACCCGAGCCCTTCACGGACGCGTCAATGTGCACGTTAAGCCATCAGACTCCGGGTACTGGACCCCCGGTAATAAATAAGGGTGTCTTCCTCCCCCTTTCTACCTCGCTTCCGTGTAACTTTCCTATCGGGCACTCTAGCCCAAATCTCCTAGCTTCCTATTTCTAACGGTTGTTTAAGAACTGGGGTCAGGCACTCCTTTCCTAAAAACCTCTGCATATAATATGATAGCATGTGGGTAAAAATACCCCCTGGAAAAAATATTCCCGGGGAAAATACCCCTCAAAACTTAAAAGCGGTAAAAGTTACCCCGAAGGAAATACCCCCAGAACAAACTGTTCACTGTAAACTGCCACACAGGAACACTGATGTGTGGCAGTGTTCCGGTGTGGCAATTTACCGGCAACCCTGCCACACATCTTTCAGCAACTTGGAAAATTGCCCTGTTTTTCATAAGGGGCCGGGCACAAATAGTTGTTCCTCCGAAGAGCACTTTGAATGTGTGACAATTTTTCTAATGGGGTAGTTTTCCAAATTCCAAATATATTCCGATTTATACGTGACAGTAAAAAAATCCGAATTATATGTGGCAGATTTCCAAGGTGCCTAACGAGGGGAAGAAGCTCCTTTATTTGTCTGAATTTCCATGCAGGTTCTTACGAGTTTAAGGCAACTGGCTACAAAAATTCAAGGGGGGGCTATAAAGATTACCGTTTCTGGGCCTATTTTGAGAACTGAATTGGGAACTCCAAACGAATTTTGAGAATACGTTCCATGCCAGCCAAGCGAGAATTGTACTTTAATTTGAAGAAATAAATTGCCGAGGATCCGAGGTACTCTTAGTTTGGGAGGGGGGGGGGTCCCCAACTTCCGTAATATTATATTCTGGGCCGTTTAGAGTGCAAACAGGTGATCAAGGTAAGGGATTTGCTCGCAATTTCTATACTTCATGTTGTGTTTAGTGGCAGACTATGTATGCCTTTCCCCGCTGCCCCGGTCAGTTGGTGAAGTCTGTAAATGGGATACGAGGTGTTTGGTTTGGAGGGCTCTACCCCCAACTTCCGTAATTTTATATTCTGGACCTCTAGAGTCGGTCAGTGTATCCTCGATGTTATTTATGAAGAGCTCTTAGACACATGAGGGGGAGGGCTGAATTCACCCCACCCTCCTGAAAATTCGTGGTCGTGTACAGAATCATTATATAAAACATGGTACTGATGTTTACAGCCCTACGTCCATTCTAACATTTTGTGGTAACCCCCCAGCGCACGGACCTTGCGTACGCTTCAAGAGGAACATCCTGGATACACTGACAAACTCCAGCGGCCAAGAATATAATATTACGGAAGTTGGGGGTAGAGCCCTCCCAAACCAAGGGTACCTCGAATCCTCGGCAATTTATTTCTTCAAATTAAAGTACAATTCTCGCTCGGCTTACATGGAAGGTTTTCTCGAAATTCGTTTGGAGTTCCCAATTAAGTTCTCAATATAGGTTCAGAAACGGCAATCTTTATAGCCCCCACCCACTTGAACTCTTGTGGCCAGTTGCCCTAAACACGTATGAACCCGCATAAAAATTCAGACAAACAAAAGAGTTCCTTCCCTCTTTAGGTACCTTGGAAAACTGCCACACATAACTCGGAAATTTAGAAAACTACAACACTGGAAAAATTGTCACACATTCAAAGTGTTCTTCGGAGGAACAGCAATTTGTACCCGACCCTTTAATGAAAAACGTGGCAATTTTCTTCTGTGGAAATTTTCCAAGTTGCTGAAAGAGGTGTGGCAGGGTTGCCGGTAAATCGCCTCACCGGAACATTGCCTTTACCGCTTTTAAATTTTCATGGGTATTTTCAGGGGGGGTATTTTTACCGTTTACCGATATGATATGGTGTGATCGTTTCCCGAAAAAGAGCATAGGTAATGAGTGGTAGGGAATCCTGGGTACCCCTTACACTTCGGAGTCCCACTAGAGATTAATCCCCCCTACAAGAAAAAAGAAAAAAAAGTTTCCCTGAAATGTATACTGTGGTTTCGTAAGAAGGGTTGGAACTGTTTCTTTTTCATTAAGGTACAATAACATCATTCCTTCACTAAAGAAAAAAATTAAAGGGGAAGGTGACGAAGGGAATGAGATATTTTTACACGTACATCGTTTGCATAATCTAAGAGCTACGGCTCTTGTGGAATTTATACTACAGCAGACATGTCCAAATCAATACCGTTTGTCACTGTTTAATTTACAAATGCGGAATATCTAGGTTGCAACTTAAAATCTATTCGAAAGGCCCGCGGACTAGGTGGCTTGTAAATAGGTGAGAAATAATCCTTTGTGTGTCTTTCATTAGGTTCAATAAAATGTTTACAAATACGAAATTTCTAGGTTGTAACTTAAAATCTTCTAAAAGGGCCCGCGGCCTAGGTGGCTTGTGATCCATTGAGTGCCTTTTATTAGGTTTGATAAAATGTTTAGAAATACGGAATATCAAGGTTGTAATTTAAAATCTTCTAAAAGGATCAGCACCTGAATATCGATTCGTTGAGCCCCTGTTAATTAGCCTTTATTGCTTGTTATCACATGGGAGATATTAAAATCATAACTAAAGATTAAAGGAGTCAGAAACGTTCTACATAAACCTTGAGCCATTTTGATCTTACATACCCATTGAGATCCCTAGGAAAACTGGTACATTCCGTTTTGTTCAGCTAGGAAAACTCGTACACTTTTTCAAAATCTCGGACCGAAACGCAATTTGTGTATATCCCCTTACTTGAAAGGGTGTACGAGTTTTCCGCCGTTTGCACTTTTCTCAGCGGCATGAGAAAGTGTACGAGTTTTCCTGGATCCGTTGGAATAAGGTAATTTTTGTTCCTTCATCTGAGCAATGGACAAGAATTTTTGGAAGGGTGGGGAAAGGGGACGGACCTTATGGGTTTTGCCCGGGTATGCGCCACTGATAACACACAGTGGTATGAAAACAAATGTAACTTCATATCGATATATTTGGTTTTAGAAAAATATAGAACACAATTATTTTGAATTAATATTGAAATTTTATACATACAAAGTTTTGAAATTAAAAAATTAGGAAAGAGTAATATGTTATGTAAAAAACTTTATTCAAAAATTCAGGGGGTGTTCTCGATAACGGAAGTTGAGGGGAGCGTGTGTTCTCGTCTACATACGATTCAACCCCTTTGGTTAAATCCAATGTATGCGGATGTAAAACTGTTTTCTTTTTTTTTTCAATGTAGTGGGCATCACTGTCTTTACATGTTAATTCTTTCCTTTAATTTTTTTTTCTTCCGACCGACTCAGCAAGAATTGTGTTGGAGGAGACTGGCCTTCCTGTTCTCGCCTTGGGTCATAGAACGGAGCATAAAGGACACTTGATGGCATCGTTAATCCCTGTCACAGGGTTGCGTCCACCCGCTGAGGTGAGAAGGGGGACAACAATCGCTATGTTGGAAAAGCTGAAATCCCGCCGAAATGGGACCAGTTTTTTCGAAAGAGGAAGGGAATTTGGAGACAATACGCGTTCAAGCTTCGGGTGATTTTGGCAACAATTTGTTCCCGCAGACCGGCCAGTTAAAGGGTTAACGACCACCGTGAGCAACTCAATGGGCTATAAGCAGTCGCCCGTCCCTAATTTAGGGTCACTGGTTCCAGGGAAGGGAGAGAGCCAGTGCCGTAAGACAAACACAACATCCATGCCTGACCGGGATTCGAACCCGGACCCCTTACGGACGAATGATCAGAGGCCAGAGCCTTTGAGACTCAAAATCTATGCTACTGCTCTTAAACGCCAGTTTTCCCCTACAGCCATACTTCACATGTCTCGTTGACCACGATTTGTCATCGTGTATTTCACGGAGACAGCCATTGTTCATTCTGTCCTACACACTGGATTGTTTATCCGGAATCAACTTCTTATGCCCGAACCCGTTGCCCAGCGCACTGTTGCTGTGTCATTGTACCCGGTCCCCCCAGAGGTGACCGATCTTATGCTCTATGCTGCCTTTACAACGGTCGGCCGTGTTGTCGGCCGTATAAGCACGTTTTCCGCTGCACCACGTGATGCAGATGATCTCTCCATCCTCAGTGCTCGACGCACGGCGCAGAAGGTGTTTGCCTCACAAGATGATATTGCTCGCTGCCCAACCAAGCTTACAGTTAAGTGTGATGGTCACGTTCGTCGAATCACACTCCTTACTTCCTACCACTCCTTACTTCCTAACACTGTGCGAAATACCTGGCGTTCGGACATCATAAGGCGGACTGTCCTCCTCCTGTTTCTCTTACTCAGTCATTTTCTTGACGGACTACTGTGCCTTCCGCAACGGATATTCCATCGTCGACAGCAGCCTCTGTGGTGGCTCGAGGTGTTCCATCCTCCTCGCCTTTGCTTTCCTGTGGATCCCCTCCCTCCGCATCCGGTGTCTTTGGATCCGGCTGCAACTGATTTACCTGCCTCCATGGATGACACAGAATCTAACTCTGAATCGGATCCTTCTTCTGATGCCTCTTTTGAAACTCCATCGGTTATAGAAACTCCTGCAGCATCGCTTGTTGCTCCTGCTTTAACTCCAACGTCGAGAGCACCACCTTGTACGACTTCGTCTTTGCCTGTTAGTGAAGTCGGTCATTTGGGAAATGACCTGACTTCTACTGATGACTCCGCGAGTGATCGTCGCTCCCAGAGTGAGAAACGCATCGTTTTCCTTGCTCCTAGTGCTCCTGCTAAACGAGGACGCTCCCGGGTCTACCGTTCCCGGTCCTCCTCCAGCACTCGTTCGCCTCCTCCATCTCCGCGAGCCTACGGCCTCGCTGATGATCCTGCGGAACTTGCTGAAGCTGCATTACAGGTCAAGTTTGAACAATTATGTACACTTGCTGCTGTGCGTACTACACCTTGTCCCAACGGCAACTGTGTCGTCTTTTTGCGTTAGCCCCCGAGAAATCGTTCTGCTTCCGAACATATCTTTCTCGCTATTCGTATCCTCCACGAGATGTTGACGACCAGATGATTATGGACGCGCTTAGCCATTATGTGAAGACTCACCCTGACTTTGCACCTTGCTACGACCGCTGGGCTTATATTTTCGACCAGTGCACGTTTATGCTACGCCTGATCTTACTTCCGGGGCTCATGCAGTGTGACTTCTAGCTTCCTTTTGTTCTCTTCCTGGATGCTTGTACTACCGCACTCTTTCTCTGAAAGGACTCTTCCTGTGAGACGATGTGTTTACGCTTACCTGGACTGTTTCCGGGCTATTTTATTCTCATCTATTATTTGTTACTCATCTGTTTACTTGTTTTTATCCTGTACCTTGTCATAAATGGTTCTCAATAAAAATTTGACCTTATAATACTGCGGGAAAAACTTCCAAAATTAAAATTTTTGTTCTCGGCAACTTCTCTTAAGAATAAACAAATGGCCACATTAAAATATTTTTTGACATTACTTAGAGTGTGAAAATACGAATTTCATGCAACTAGATCATGCAGTTTGCAAGCAACTGAAGCCGAAATATATTTTACACGTAGGACAAGCGGCGTTTCCCTGCAGCTATTTCATATCCCCCAACATTACGATAATGATGTTTTCTTTAATCGTAAGTTAAAAGGCGCAATGTCTAATTTATACCCCATTGAAAAAAATTAATACGCAGTTATAAAACAACGTAAAATTTCTTCTTTCGCGCAGTTAAAAGAGCTTAATTAACGTTGCTTGCATAGGACACACGCCGTTTTATCCGTACAAGCTCTGTGATCAAAATGTCGCCAGCTGCTACCACTCATTTGCACAAGAACTTCCGGTCTATGTATCTTAAAGGTCTTTGGTATTCCAAGTTATGAAATGAAGCTATTTTAATCGATGTTCAAATTTTCATCCTTCGGAACGCATTAATTGTCCAGAAAAAAGATGGCGCGACCTGTACTTTGATGACGTCAGTAGACAAACAAATGTTGGATTGCATAATTATGGTTATGTTTTAGAAAATATTAAGTATTCCAAGTTATAAAATGAAGCTATTTTAATCGATGTTCAAATTTTCATTCATTGTGAAGAAACGCATTCATTGTGAAGAAAATGTGTACAGAAGTTTTTCCATTGGAAGTATAGGAAGCAAAATTACTTGACGTCCACCTTAAACAACTGAGATAGCTTTACCAACAAAACATATGCATAAAAAAATTCTCTGCGTCATCCTGGCAGCAGGTCACGAGACCAGAGCGTTCCTCTGTGGTTATCGTGAAGACCGACAAGCCGTTCGTTTCTTTCCTTTGCGTCTGTAAAAAAATGTTTTTTTCCTGTGAATTTTATCGTCTGCGTTAGTGGTTCGTGTTGACTGTGTTGTGTTTTCACCGTTTTGCCTCACTTGAAGTGAGTGTGTGTGCCTTCTGTTTCGTTATTTTGTGTTTCTTCTGTGTGACGCAGTTGCAGCACACAGTGTTGTGTTGTTCGGCTTAGCGGCCATGATGGCTGCTTCCCAAGTACAAATGCAAGTTCCGTCTGCTGATTTTATCTCCGCTGGATTTTCTTTGGCTACATCGACCGCTTGTGAGACAACTATGACCTCTTCAAATGTGGATTTGTCTACTTCTAATTGTGTTTCTGCTTCTAATGTGCTTCGTCCTAATGTTTCTGCATCGAATGTTCTTCGTCCTAATTTGCATATCCTGGATGCCGAGTCACGTTCTGCTGCCACGGCTGCTACTCCTCCACGCTCGTATGCTGCGACTGCTCGTCCAAACCAATCTCATGCACCTCTTTCAATGCAACCAGAATTTTCTAGAGAAGATTAAGTTCTCAAGATTCGGATTTCTGACGACTCACCAGCAGGTAAAGAACTTTCCTCAGCTTTTTTATTAAGTGTGTATTTTCCGTCTCTTCGTGACACCCCCTCCCCCTCTATTTGGAGGCCTTGGTTAAAGTTGTTCCCAAGGAAAGCATCGTTTCAATTATTCGCATTGGAGGGTGTTGTCGTTCATTTTGTTCACCAAAAAGCCACCGACACCGTTCTTGCTACAGGCATTGATATTGGCTCCTTTCACTTGCAACCTGTTTCTTCTGCACAGCGCCCGGTCACAGTGACATTATCTCCTGTGCCTACTGCTATTCCTGACAACTTACTTGTTTCTGCACTCGGCACTCTTGGTCGAGTAGTGGGAGAGACTAAATTTCTCCCAGCTGCTGCCAGAGACTCTCCATTCAAATTTGTGCAAGGAGGACGTCGCCAATATCGTGTTATTTTCCCCACTGACCAAGCCATTTCTAACCGCCCCACATCTCTGCAACTTGTTACGGACACACGAACATACGTTTTCAACTTATTTGCTGGTGTCCAGTGTTTCCGGTGTAGAGCTGAGGGACACCTGGCTTATGAGTGCCCTCAGCGCACACTTGCGCAAGGTGCTGTCCCTTCGTTGAAGGTTCGTGACACACCTCCATCATACACTTCCTCCGCCCTTACTACTGAACAAACTGTTTCCCCAATGTCAACCACGTCATCATCTCTGCTACTTGCTCCTTCAATGACTGCAGATATTTCGTTGTCTTCACCTGTTTCAGTTCCGCCACTGCCATTGAACTCCGAGCAGCCGCTGTCTTTCAAAACTCCTACGCAGTTATTGCCAAGCACTAAACATCCATTACCATACAACTCCGAGCAGGCGCTTTCTTTCAAAACAACTACGCAGTTATTGCCAAACACTGAACTGCCATTTCTATTCAACTCCGAGCAGCCGCTTTCTTCCGAAACTACTGCGTCATCATTGCCCAGCTCTCACGCGCCACCACCAAGCAACAAATTGCCTCCCGTTTCACAGCCTGTTTCGCAAGTGCAAACACCTGCTTCTCAACTGTTCAAATCTGCTCTCATTGTTGACATGTCATTTCCACCTCTTCCTACTTCGGTGGGCTCCTCTGGACCCAAAACTGCCGGGAAACGTCCAAATTCTGCCGAGTCTTCTCCTAGGCCTTCGCGTCGCACTAGGCGTTTTCGGACCAAATCTTCTGCCACTTCCTCTGGAACCTCACCTGGCGTAGAAAATTTTTCTTCTCAACTTCGTACAACAAACAGATTCGCTTGCCTCCCTACTGATGATGATATGGATGTTGCTGCTAATTTAAGTGAATCAGCATCGATTGCTTCGGATGTTGTTGGAGATGATTCTTCTCTTCCCACCATTCCCAAACTTTCCGCTCTGTTCAAAGACTGTTCTGTTCCAATGCAACCGCTCACATTTACTGAACTTCTTGAACTAATTCAACTCCCTAGGATTGACAAATTTCTAACAATCCCGTGTATTCAATCTAAGTTAAATTGGTTACCTGAAATGCTTCAACAACTGCAATTGCTTGATGAATTTTTGATTAACGTTTCCGTTCCCCCTGAAGATGCCCAGCTTCAGCATCGTCTGTGGTACATGCTGAAGTTGCTCACAGCTGAACTCGAAAACAATCAACAGCCTGTTCATGATTTCCCAACTGACTGAGTTTTTTTTTTCTTCTGAATAAACGTTTTGTTTTGAAATTGTTTACCTTTGAACTTGTACTGCTTTACCGTCTGTTTTTGTTTAGTTTTCGGCGAACTCTTAGACACAGTTTAATACTATTGTTATCAACGGACTAATAGACTTTTATTTTTACTGCTGTTCAACTGGGCAGCCTCTCAGCGCCCTCTTTTTCACACCCTTTACACTGTTGTTATTGTTTTTTTTAATGCTTGCGTATACCTTGTTCTCTCCCACATCTTGTTACTGTTTTGTTTTCTGTATTTGTTCATATTTTGTAGAGGCGTTTTTTATAACTAACATTTTGAGCAATAAATACCTTATGAAGACAAGCCGTTCGTTTCTTTCCTTTGCGTCTGTAAAAAAAAAAATGTTTTTTTCCTGTGACTTTATCGTCTGCGTTAGTGGTTCGTGTTGACTGTGTTGTGTTTTCACCGTTTTGCCTCACTTGAAGTGAGTGTGTGTGCCTTCTGTTTCGTTATTTTGTGTTTCTTCTGTGTGACGCAGTTGCAGCAGACAGTGTTGTGTTGTTCGGCTTAGCGGCCATGATGGCTGCTTCCCAAGTACAAATGCAAGTTCCGTCTGCTGATTTTATCTCCGCTGGATTTTCTTTAGCTACATCGACCGCTTGTGAGACCACTATGACCTCTTCAAGTGTGGATTTGTCTACTTCTAATTGTGTTTCTGCTTCTAATGTGCTTCGTCCTAATGTTTCTGCATCGAATGTTCTTCGTCCTAATTTGCATATCCTGGGTGCCGAGTCACGTTCTGCTGCCATGGCTGCTACTCCTCCACGTTCGTATGCTGCGACTGCTCGTCCAAACCAATCTCATGCACCTCTTTCTATGCAACCAGAATTTTCTAGAGAAGATAAAGTTCTCAAGATTCGGATTTCTGACGACTCACCAGCAGGTAAAGAACTTTCTTCAGCTTTGTTATTAAGTGTGTATTTTCCGTCTCTTCGTGACACCCCCCTCCCCCTCTATTTGGAGGCCTTGGTTAAAGTTGTTCCCAAGGAAAGCATCGTTTCAATTATTCGCATTGGAGGGGGTGTTGTCGTTCATTTTGTTCACCAAAAAGCCACCGACACCGTTCTTGCTACAGGCATTGATATTGGCTCCTTTCACTTGCAACCTGTTGCTTCTGCACAGCGCCCGGTCACAGTGACATTATCTCCTGTACCTACTGCTATTCCTGACAACTTACTTGTTGCTGCACTCGGCACTCTTGGTCGAGTAGTGGGAGAGACAAAATTTCTTCCAGCTGCTGCCAGAGACTCTCCTTTCAACTTTGTGCAAGGGGGTCGTCGCCAATATCGTGTTATTTTCCCCACTGACCAAGCTATTTCTTACCGCCCCACAACTCTGCAACTTGTTACGGACACACGAACATACGTTTTCAACTTATTTGCTGGTGTCCAGTGCTTCCGGTGCCGAGCTGAGGGACACCTGGTTTCTGAGTGCCCTCACCGCACACCTGCACCTGGTGCTGTCCCTTCGACGAAAGTTCCCGATGCACCTCCATCTTCCACTTCTTCCTCCCTTACTACTGAACAAACTATTGCTCCTATGTCAACCACGTCACCATCTCTGCTGATTGCTCCTTCCATGACTGCAGATATTTCGTTGTCTTTGCCTGTTTCAGAACTGCCATTACCATACAACTCCGAGAAGGCGCTTTCTTTCAAAACAACTACGCAGTTATTGCCAAACACTGAACCGTCTTTACCATTCAATTCCAAACAGCTGCTTTCTTTCAAAACTTCTGCATCTTCATTGCCCAGCACTCAAGCGCCACCACCGTGCAAAAAATTGGCACCCGTTTTACAGCCTGTTTCGCAAAATCAAACGTCTGCTTCTGAACTGTTCAAATCTGCTGTCATTGATGACATCTCATTTCCACCTCTTCCTTCTTCTGAGGGCTCCTCTGGACCCAAAACTTCCGGGAAACGCCCAAATTCTGCGGAGTCTTCTCCAAAGCGTTCGCGACGCTCAAGGCGTTCTCGGACCAAATCTTCTGCCACTTCCTCTGGAACCTCACCTGGCGTGGAGAATTTTTCTTCTCCACTTCGTACAACAAACAGATTCGCATGCCTCCCTACTGAAGATGATATGTATGTTGCTGCTGATTTAAGTGAATCAGCATCGGTTGCTTCGGATGTTGAAGATGATTCTTCTTTTCCCACCATAAACAAACTTTCAACTCTTTTCAAAGACTGTTCTGTTCCAGTGCAACCGCTCACATACACCGAACTTCTTGAACTAATTCAACACCCTAAAAAACGTAAATTGCTAACAATCCCGTGTATTCAATCCAAGTTAAATATGTTACCTGAAATGCTTCAACAACTTCAATTACTTGATGAATTTTTGAGAAATATTACTCTTCCTCCTGATGCTGCCCAGTTTCAGCGGCGTCTTTCATACCTGTTGAAGAAGCTCTCAGCTGAACTCGAAAACCATCTACAGCCTGTTCATGATATCCCAACTGATTTGTGTTAGTTTCAACTGCCGAAGCTTTGCTGCGTCGGCAACTAATGCTCTTGTCTTCGAAGATATTCGTTATCTTAAAGCTAACATCATTCTCCTGCAGGAAACAAACTGTTCTCCTTTGACAGACATTTCCCGCTGGCGACGCTGGCCTTTTGTCTTTTTTCACAATTTCCGTGCCCATTTCGGGTCCGGCACCGCAATTGGCATTCATAATCGTTTTCTTCCGTTTCTGTCTGACGTTGTTGAGTCACAGAGCCTGCTCGGGATTTTTCAATACCTTTCTTTTCGCTTCCTTTCTACCCGTTTTCATTTGTTAAATTTGCACGTTCCTCGTAGTGATTCAGAAGCTACATCCCTCTTTCTTCATGTTACTACAATTCTCGCTGAGATTCCGTCTTCTGAAATTGTGATTATGGCTGGTGACTTTAACTGTACGCTGCAACCTCTTTACGATCGTGATGGGTCTCAAGATTTCCGCTCTTCTCTGGTTTCGCAACTCACTCAACTGGTCTTTAATTTTGATCTCCAAGATGCATTTCGCCTTCTCCATCCTGTGACCCGTGATTTCACTTGGTTTCCTCCTGCAGGATCCTCCAACGCTGCTGCACGTTTGGACCGATTTTATGTTTCCAGTTTTTTGCGTTCTTCCCTTGTTTCTGTTTCACATGCTCCAGCTGTTTCCTCCGACCATCGTCCAGTCGTTCTTCAATTTCATCTTCCTTCCACTGGTGTCCCTCACCCAATGGTTTGGACCCTTGATGATTTCTGCCTGCAAGATCCAACTTTTATTTCTCATGTCAATTCCATTATTGCGCAATCAGTCAATCAACTTTCCTCCACTGTTGACCCGTCAGCTCTGTGGCTCTCCACCAAGCATTCCATTTCTGCGTTTGCTAAACGCTTTTGTTTTTCTGTTCGCACCAATCGTCTTATGGACATAGATTCAATCCGCCGTTCTCTTCAGTCTACCTCGCACACCGATCCTAACTTTGAAATCCTGCAAGCCCGACTTCATCATCGCCTCCAATCATCGGCTAAATCTGCTCTGACTCGCTTGAAGTTCACCCTTTTTCACTTTCATGATGATCCCCTTCAGAGTCTTCGTCATCTTGAAGAACATCGAACTAAATACAATACCATCGCTTATCTTTCCCTTCCGGATGGATCTATAACGGCAGACCCCTCCCTCATCTGCCAACATACCCATTCATACTTTTCTGGTCGTTTTCAACCTACTCAGATGCCTCCAGCTGATTCCTCTCCACTTCTTCACGGTCTTCCTCAAGTCCCTCAATGTTTCTTTTCTTCGCTCAGTGCTCCAATCTCACCAGCCGAAATTCGTTCTTCTGTTTTCAGTCTTAATGATCGTTCCTCACCAGGTGAAGACGGTCTTCCTCTTTCCTTTTATAAGGCTTTTCTTCCAACTCTTCTTCCTCTTCTTGTTGCCTGCTTTAACTTCGTTTTTTCTTCGTCTTCCTTTTCTTCATCAGCTTTTTCCTTTGCTCTACTTCGCCTTATTCCAAAATCTGGCAACCTTGGACTCTTGACAAACTGGCGGCCTATTTCCATTCTAAATACCGATTACAAAATCTTTGCCAAAGTTCTTGCTCTTCGCCTTAATCCAGTTCTTTCGCACATCATCCATCCTGATCAGACCTACACTGTTCCTTCTCGCTCAATCGCTTCTAACATCTCTGTCATTCGTAACTTATACTCTCTTGCTTCTCGACTCTCTGAACCTCTCGCAATTTTCAATATCGACCAGCGTCAAGCTTTTGATTCAATTAACCACTCATATCTCTTCACTGTTCTTCGCCAGTTTGGTTTTCCTTCCTCCTTCCGTTTGGCGCTTTCCAATCTTTACTCTCACTCCTTCTTTCGTGTTCGTACTTCAGCATTTCTCACCTCTGCTATTCCTTTCGCTAGTGGGATCCGGCAGGGCTGCCCCCTGTCGGGTCAACTCTTTGCTCTCTCTTTTGAACCGCTTTTGATTTGTCTCCGTTCTCGTTTGTTTTCCTCAGTTCCGCGAGGAGTTGCGTGCACCCGTCACCACCACACAGTTCTTTCGGCATACGCAGATGACTTAACAGTCTTCATCCGTTCTGAGGGAGCATTCGGAACTCTTCGAAATACCTATCTTGAATATGCTGCGATTTCTGGTTCTTCACTCAACATGGATAAATGCTCTGGATTATGGGCTGGGTCGTGGACGATCCGCGCTGACCGCCCATGGGGTGCCCGCTGGTCTTCAAGTGTTGCCAAATTCCTCGGAGTCTACATTGGAGACCCCTCTGCGGTCGCCGCTGCTACCTGGACTCCCCTGGTTCAAAGGGTCAATCGCCGCCTAGCACCTTTTTACCGTCTCAAGCCTTTTCTGTCGTTCCTCAGCCGTGCCTACCTCCTCAACACCTTTCTCCAACCATTTTTTTTTCATGTTTGGATTGCGCACCTTCCTCCGCAGTTTTTGCTTCGCGAACTTCAACGTACCTTCACTAATTTCGTCTGGAATGTCATTCATTGGGTGCAGCACTTCACTCTTGTTCTTCCTATTTCTTTTGGTGGTCTCTCTCTCTCCGATATCTCTCTGAAGTTCAAAGCTATCCACCTTCAAAATTTCCTTCGGAATTTCTTTCTCCAACCTTCTTCTTCTCAAACCATTGTCGACACGCTTCTCTTTCCCCGTAGTCCCCACCTCACTGTCTCAACTTTTCTCCGCATGGACCTCTTTCCTCTCGTTCCGAGCCATTTCCCTGAGTTTTACAGATCCGCTCTTACCCTCTGGCGTTCCTTATATCCTATTCGCCTTCCCCCTGCCTCTACTAACGATCTCCTTGCGGAACCTCTCTTCTTTTCTTCTGCTATCCGTTCCACTGCTTCTTCATATTTGCACTTCTCCACCTGGTTCACCAGTGGCGAGGTGCGAGTCTCTCAACTCGTGGATTCCAACCTTCGCTGGAAATCGCTCTCCCAGATCACTCCTAATCTTTCGGATTCGCCCATTCATCGTTCTCAGCTTCGATTACTTCAAGTCAGTATTCGTCGACTCTATCCTCTCCTCGCAGATCAACATGGACTTATCTCGCAACCCTCAGCGCCTCATAGCCTTCCTTTTCTTGTGTATCTCAATGATATTCCTTTCCTTCCTCATCAGGTTACTGTCAAGCTTCTTTATCTGCATTTTTTAACACATTTTCTTGAACCAATGCCTATTCCTAATGTACCATCTTCAGATTTGCCAGCCACCTGGACAGACTCTCATTCTTCTCTCGCCTCTCCAAAAGCTTGTGACATTCATTGGTTACATCTTCATCGCCGCCTACTGACTCCTCGAACTCTTCACCGTTTCCGTCATCTGACTTCACCTCTTTGTTTTTTTTGTTCAACCCTCGGAGATGTTCATCATGCATACTTCTTGTGTCTGATGTTACAGCCCTTGTTCTCACTGATGTTCTCTCTCCTTCAAAAAGTTTGTGCTCACCTTCACACCATGTCACATTATCTTGTGTTACGTCACCACTTTCCGTCGGCTCCCACGCATAATCATGTATGCTCCTTCCTAATTCTACAAGCGAAGTATACAATCTATCTATACTATCACGCAGCGTCGATCAACCTTCCCTCCGCCGTTTTCACACAGCTCGTCGTTTCCTCTGCCGCAGATATCGTCACTCCGTTACAGCCAGACTACAACTCGAATTTGACATTGCACAAGCCAATAACACTGTTCCAAACTTCATGTCTATTTGGTCACCACATCAGCCTTGGTTCCAAGTCGTCGAAAATGTCGTGGAACTGCTGGCTTAACTTTCGGCTCTCCACTACTGTGTTTTATTCCATCATCAGTGTTCTTCATTAGTGTTCTGTGTCTACTTTTTCTGCCCAAGAGCGAGACTTACTTTTACTACTGAATTCGCGTTTTGTTTTGAAATTGTTTACCTTTGAACTCTTACTGCTTTACCGTCTGTTTTTTTTCGGTGAACTCACAGACACATTTTATTTCTATTGTCACCAATGGACTCATTGACTTATATTTTTTTACTACTGTTAAACTGGGCAGCCTGCGAGCGCCCGCTTTTTCACACCATTTATATTGTATTTATTTGTTTTTTATTGCTGGCGATCACCTTGTTCTCTCCCATTTCTTGTTACTATATTTATTTTGTACTTGTATATATTTTGTTCGGGGTTCTTTTCCCAACATTTTGAGCAATAAAGACCTTGTGAAGACAAGCCGTTCGTTTCTTTCCTTTGGGTCTTTAAAAAATGCTTGAAAATCAGAAAATAACTTTTTCTTAATTTTTTTCTTGTAAAAAAGGGATGACAGTTGTAAGTTTATGCTGTGAAAATTGCAATGCGTTATGATTTATAGTTTTCCATATATCCGTTTTTTAAATGGATTTCATCGCGAAATAGATAATTTTGTGAAATTTAGAAATTTAATTTCTCATAAACTAAATCGAAATAAAAAAAAAAGTGCGACGTGGTGCAAAACTTCTGTCATGGCACTACAAGCCTACAAAGTTTTGTGGTTCTGTTGCTGTTAGTGTGTCCGGAATGCGACCTGATAGCACTTTTTTGCTTACCTTAATTTTGAAATACAATTGCTCTTGAAGTATCGCTAGAATCGAGAAACGGTTTATTTCAGCTTGTTCTCTAAACAATTCTCTACAAACGATGTAAATTTCATATTTTTGTGTTCAATACGTTTCGCGCTGCGAGCTAGGAAAGCAAGAGTGTCGCGAAATTTCTAAAACAGCGGCAGCATGAAAAGTGGCGGCAGTTACTTTTTTAGAATAAGGAGATTAATACAATTTAATACATTTCCGAAATGTAATTAAAAAGTACAAGTAAAAAATATATATATTATTGATCTCAAATGAGAATTTGGTTCAGAAGGTAAAACTGCTAAAACCTTTTTTTAGGGGCAAGCATCTGCTCTGAATTCCAATACACTATACACCGATGTAATGTCAAAAATCACGACCCACATGACACTCAAGATTCTTACATATAGTGCATCGCTGCACTCCTATAAAAAGCTAAGGGAGTGCTGAATTACCCCTATATTCTACCTGATGATGGGGTGAATGTTGCCCCGAAAGTGCTAGTGGGGTATTTTAATCTGCAAATAGTTTTATCTTTTACTAAATATCGTACCAAGACGGTGAAGTTTTTATTTCATTTGACACATTAGTACGAAGTTACTCTTTCATCCATCTACAGATAATATAGCTTCAATAGTAAATAGGCATGAAAAGCGTTTATTGGACACATTTCATCAAAACTACTTTGTGAAGTTGTTTTAAAGGCTCCCAAGCCACTTTTAAAACCATTAAAAATTTAAAAGAGTTTACATGATTTCATAATTATATAAAAGAGGCCCTTTCGGTGCTTAACCTGTCTTATTCCAATAATTAAATGGACCATACACAAATTAAAAATTTCGTTAAACATTATCATCATCATCGTCATCATCATTGTCAACCATTATCAATCCACTGCTGGACGAAGGTCTCCCCAAGTTTCCTCCACAACGGTCTGTCTTGTGCCAGTCTCCTCCATGTCACCCCTGCATACTTTCGAATTTCATCCACCCATCTCCCATGTGGTCTTCTTCTGGGTCTTTTCCTGTCCCTTGGAATCCAATCTAAAATTTCGGCTGTCCATCGATGATCTGTCCTTCTGGCAGTATGTCCAGCCCATTGCCATTTCAGGGATTTAACTCTGATCATGATGTCTTCCACTCTTGTCATTTTTCGGATCCACGAGTTCCTCTTCTTATCTCTCCTGGTTACACCAAGCATGCACCTCTCCATGCTTCTATGAGTTGTCTGCAGCCTTTGTATGTCTCTTTTAGTTAAGGTCCACGTCTCTGCACCATACGTAAGCACTGGAAGGATGCATTGATCAAATACTTTTCTTTTAAGACATAATGGCATATTGCTCTTGAAAATTATGCTGTTTCTTCCAAAAGCTCTCCAGGCAAGTTTTGTACGCCGATTAATTTCTTCATCAATGTGACCCTCACTTGATATCTGCTGTCCAAGATAAACGTACGTGTCTGTTATCTCCAGCTTTTCTCCATCAATCGATAAATCTTCATTTCTTGTAAAAGCATTGAACATCACTTTTGTCTTCTGAAAGTTCATTTTTAATCCCACTTCTTTACTCTTGTCAGCAAGTTCCTGGATCATACTCTGCAGCTCTGATGGGGTAGTTGCAAAAATGACTACGTCATCAGCAAAACGAAGGTGGGTTAGATAATCTCCATTAATCTTTATCCCCTTGTTTTCCCAGCTCAGCGACTGAAAAACACCCTCCAATGTGGCATTAAATAGCTTCGGAGATATGGTGTCACCTTGTCTCACTCCCTTTCCAATTTTTACGTGTGTTGTATTTTCAAACAGCCTAATCTTTGCACTTGCATTTTCATAGATGTTATACCAACGAAAAATTAAAAGCAAAGTTTTACTGTTACTATTAAGAAAGGCGATAGTATTGCAAATCCTAGTTATTAAAAGAATTCATCAAAAAATATAATTTAACGGTAAATTCGTTTCGTAATTTCCAAAAAAGTCGTTTTTCGGTAAAGTGCTTGTTTGATGCATGGAGGTAGGAAATATAGGAGACGCCTTAACCGCAGAATTTTGAAGCCGATCTGTTTACTTTTATGATATCACTCAGCGTGCTTGGTTACCCTCTTGGTCGTGTCTGCCATATGAAAGCATTGAAAATTTGTGATTTTTAGAAGCTCATATTTTTTGTTAAACTGGTTTGTCAGCGTATATATTTTTTCTGTGTTTGACAGCATACTTTAGCTTGTTCATATTTAGTTTCCATGGGATCCTGCATTGCATTCAGCTGTGCAAATAAATTTAAAAAGAAAATACCAGGTAACGCTATTCCACCGGTTAGTATCACTTTATTTTCCGTTTACTAGGTTTAATTAAGTTCTTTGGGATTCAATCGTCAATTGCAATTTATTGTGAATGGCTACTGTATATTTTGCTGTGATTTGTTTCCTTTTAGCATATTACGTAATGCTCTAAATTTGTAGCAAAATTAAAGCAGTCGCTAGGTTTACGTAGGTTATACAAAGCTGTTTACGAAAGTTGTAACAAATTTGTCTGGAATAGTGTAGGTTATGTAATCGGAGGGGTATTCATAACTGTACCACGTTTAAAAGGATGTTCAATATAACTACATTATTAAGATAATCGTCTTTGAATAATAAATAACCCACTTATAATTATGACAGTGTTCCTATCCAAAAACTTTGCCCCATAAACAAAAACGATAGGAATTAGCTACATTTATCAAAAGTTCATCTATTTCTTTTTTCCTGTTTTAGGGCTTGACCAGTATACTAAATTGCATATTTGACCATAGCTAGTAAATAATACTCATTTTAAACTAATAGACAAGGTGCTTTTGATAGTGTGCTACAAGATCAGTTAATAGAACTGGAACTCCTTTATTTAACACTGAACTTCACAGTACAAATACACATTCTCTGGATTAGCAGAGGACATTAAAACAGTAACTTTTGCATGTAAGACACTGCACTCACTGTTTCTTCACTGCACTCACTCTTTCTTAATGAGTGTGAAATGCAGCTCACAGCTAGGCTTTTTGATGACAACGCAAGACATCACTGTTAATATCTCCTGATTCACAACAAAACCACTTCGAATGTGAAAAATAAAATGATGGTGATACTAAACACAGTAGATGAGAAAAGTGAAAGTTAAAACACAAAGGGTGCACAGATATTTAAAAGATTAAAAATGAATAGAAGTAGACAAATGAACAAGGAAAGAGAAAAATGAAAGTTGAAACACAAAGGGTGCACAGATATTTAAAAGATTAAAAATGAATAGAAGTAGACAAATGAAAAAGGAAAGAGAAAAATGAAAGTTGAAACACAAAGGGTGCACAGATATTTAAAAGATTAAAAAAAAAAGAATAGGAGTAAGAGTCAAATGAACAAGGAAACATTTGAAAGTGACTGAACATGAGTACCTTACAGTGAAGATTTGCACTTATGGCTCCTCTCAAGCTATGACCCAATAAACATGTATGCACATTTTGATTTTTGAAGAAATATTCTCATAATGCATTGAAATACATTATCATTATTAACACAGCAATCACACATCTCTAAATTGCCTGTATTTCCTGTTCATTCCAAAACTAGATTTGATTCTCTTCGGCCACCCCATTTCTAGTCACTGCACATTTTTGGTATTCTAAAACTTCATGTTCTCTTATTCATTTTACAGAGCAGTAAACATTTTACGATCATCAGTTACTTTGACATTCCATAAATAAGCTATCAGTTATATATTTCCTTCACTTCTGGTACCAAATGTTTTCTTTGCCTGATTTAGTGTCTATTCTGTAATGCATGTATATGTTCTGAGATTAAACATTGTTTTCATGCATTTTAACTCTCTCATGAATAATCTGCTTTTTCTATCTGATATTAATTATAGCAATAATGCTCTACAGCATATATGCTCTAATTAAACTTTCCTCTTTTGGTTCTCTGTTAATATTCAAAGTCCATCTTGTTACCTTTTCTTCCTTTACATCATATCTTACTTTTTTTGGTAAAATCAGTGAGATGTAGCTAAAAGGTTATTCCTTGCACAGTGGGTGTGGCATGTGTTTTGTCTATCGAGCTTATGATCTGTCTCTGTTTTATCAGCATATTGTAATTTCTTCAAAGCCGAGGTATTTGTTGTAGCTGAAACATTCAAATATTTATTGTGATTTATTTGCTCACAGTTCATGTTCTGATTAGCTCGGTGCAATTAGCCTGTACTGTTTCGCACATCAATGTAAATCTCTTGTACCAAATATTTTGATAGTTGTTACAGATTTCCTGTATTGTATATATATTTTTTATATTCTTGGCATTCTTGTTGTGTATCCATGCATCCTCCACTCTTCATTTTTTGTTTTCCCATTAGGACTGCAGGACTAAGCCTTTTAAGAGAAAAGACATTCATACCTGGTGTGGCACCCATTGTACATGTATGTGAAGGAAAGCATTTTGCTGCTGCTAGTGAAGGTTACTGAAGATGAGATTTAACTATTTGAGATAAGTGTTTTGTATTGGATGTACATATAAATTTCCATACAAACATTTGCCTTTAATGGTTTGAATTGCAGCAGTAAGCTAAGTTCCAGCTACAAATACTGTTGGTTAAGCTTTTCTTTTCTTGCATATATAAAAAGCACTTCAAGAAGTTTAATGTGTGTGTGGGCATCAACTCATAATAATATTTCTTCATGTTCTAACTAGCTCATTCTCTTTTGTCTTGTGTCACTAGAGGTATATTGAACCCCCATTAGAAAAGGATAGTACTGACATATTTTCTATAGCTTAAAATGTACATAATGAATGTGAAATGCAGCTCACAGTTAGGCTTTTTGATGACAGAAATGGGGAGAAACTTGAATGCAGCTGAAGTAAAAATACAACAGTATAAAATTATAAAGATATTAATTGCAATATATGAAAATGTATAGTTATGGTAAACAAATAAATTACTTGAGTGAAAACTTTATTACTTAACTAATCAGATGAAATAGGCTGTCGTAAGAAGTTCTAGTTTAAAAGGTCAGCATTATTTTGGGAAATCAGATTTTGGTACGGGAGATGTTATATGCATAACAGTAAACTAAAGATGATTTGGTATCTGATGACAGAAAATTTGCAATTCTATATTTCCCATGCACTTCTGATTAGTTATCCATTCATTTTTGTGGCTATAAAATGTAGGTTAAATGTGCATTAGCATATGGGCTGCTGTTAACAATGCTCTCTGTAATTAGAGCTAAAATTAATCACCTTGTGTTGATTAGATTTTCCTATTCTTAAACATACGTTGTACTAGCAACAAACTGTAGGATTTATCCTCAATGAATTCTTTATTAATAAATATAAGCTTGCTCATAAATGGTATACGTATATTTCAAAAACCAAATTAAAAATCCTTATTATATATACACATCTGTTTCATTTACTACTTAAAAGCTATTAACTTATTACATTATCAATGTGCCTCTGTTAATAGTGATGTGTATTAGAAGTATAATATTTTGAATGCAGTTGGATTTCTTTTAAATGAGATCTTACAGTAGGAATGTTTTCTGCTGCTTATTTAAATCTGTTTTTATCAAGACATTTTATCAAGTCAGATTTCCTTGACTACCAGCAGGACTTGTAAATCATATTTCCACAAACTAATAAATTGTACATTTTCTTGCTATATTTTGAAACTGCACCCTTTAAAAAGATAAAAAGTTACCCCCCCCTCGAAAAAAGTTTCCTTCCTATTAAGGCCTGTAGTTTTAGAATTATTTGCATTCATACCTTTGAAGCTCACCTCAGTTCTAACCAAACCAGTTGGAATTTCCTACCTTTATTAGAAGAAACTAAAATCAGTCAAGTGCTTAAAGCAGTTATAAAAAATAAAATGTAGACGCAGTAACATCATATTTTGAGTCTGAATTTTTTAATTTCTTTGAACAAGCTCGCAGATTCCCCATTTTTTCTATAAAGACTTGGAAATAAAATCTAGATGTTTCATGAATTTTTGTTTTTTAAGTAATAATGTTCAATGAGAATATTATCACCCCTCCCTTTGCTTATTTGCTTACGAACAATCATAATTGTTCTTCAAGTAAAACATACGTGAAACGTCGTTGTTTATTTTAATTTTCTTCCTGACAACATGGCAGAAGTGTTCCCTCCCTTTAAAATGCGATCTTTTGAAAAATTCACTCATAATACAAATTCTCTGAAGCTCGATCGTTACAATTTCTATGATAAACAATATTTTACGATAATCCGCTAAGACAGAGAACGATTTTAAACGTTTTATAAAATTATGTTTAGTATAAACACATTTTAAATCGTCAGTTCATAAACGTCTCAGTCGTTACGAAGACGCTTTTTTAGATCTAATTTCCTGCACGAAAATCTAAGTTTCTGTACTGAAATTCCTTTCACGTAAACCTAAGAGTTTCTTAAACCTATTCCACTGCGTTTCCATTTCGCTTATAATTTAAGACAATGTAAAATCTTAAGAAAACGAACAGGGTCTCGCTAATGCTTTCCTACGGAAAATCGTCTGCTTTTGCATCTTGAGAGTAACCACGCCAAAGCTGGCGGTACTACTTTCACCGCGGAAACGTACAAACCCGGCTTCACTTTGCTAGCATGGGAAGAGTTGGCGACAGCGCCTCCTCTTATTCCTACCTCCATGGTTTGATGAATATTGTTTCGATTATTTCTTTTTCGATTAATTCGCTTTCGATGATTTCTTTTTCGATAAATTTGCTTTCGATGATTCCGTCTTCAACGAAGTCGTTTCCGATAAAATCACCTGCTCTCATCTGCAAACGGCGGTCTTATCTAAATGTGAGATTAAGCGGATTATCAGTTTTGTTCTACACACTAATGATGATTGCCAGAATTGCAGGGCCGCCCCGGTGGCGCAGTGGTCTAAGCGATGGCCTCTAATCATTCGTCCGAACGGGGTCCGGGTTCGAATCCCGGTGAGGCATGGATGTTGTGTTTGTCTTACGGTACTGGCTCTCTCCCTTCCCTGGAACCAGTGACCCTAAATTAGGGACGGGTGACTGCTTATAGCCCATTGAGTTGCTCACGGTGGTCGTTAAACCTCAAATCAACAAAAAAAAAAAAAATTTTGCAGGGCCACTGCAGGGATGTTAATACCAACCAGGGACATCACTAGACATGGAAATCAGGATGGGCGACAGGTGGGCGAGTATTATTTTTGATGGGGCAAGTCTGATAGCAAATTTACTTCCGAAACACTGAAAGGAAGAATTTGTTTTCCTTTTTCTACAGGCTGCAAAGGTAACTGAGCAATCCCTCCGCCCGGCCCTCCCTGGATACATGTTCATTAATTTTGGAACTGTTGGAGCTGTGTTGATGTTTTTGTATTTTTTGGGAATACAAAAGAATTCATTGTTTGGAGTTATTTTTTATAATGTTCCATCCCCATTTTTAATAAAATTAGTAAAACCTAAAGAGTTACATACCCGTATGATAAACATTACACACTACCACCAGCACCAGCAAAACGCATGCCGCCCCGGTGGCGCAGTGGTCTAAGGTGCTGGCCTCTGATCATTCGTCCGAAAGGGGTCCGTGTTCGAATCCCGGTCAGGCATGGATGTTGTGTTTGTCTTACGGCACTGGCTCTCTCCTTCCCTGGAACCAGTGACCCTAAATTAGGGACGGGCGACTGCTTATAGCCCATTGAGTTGCTCACGGTGGTCGTTAAACCTCCAATAAAAAAAAAAAAACGCCCTCATTAAAAGAAAATGTCATGCCTAGGAGAAAGATCTTAAAAAGCAAATGCTTTTGCGGATTAGGGATGAGGGGAAATGTTCAAGTTAGTATGATTAACTTGCACATTTGCCATCAACAGTTCGAGTTAGTATGATTCCAACACGCAGGCAATATCTTCCCCTCCTTAACTCCTTTTCTTCAAGTCAGCAACTTTGTCTTGCACTCATCTCTTTCAAAGTAATCTTCAGTTACGACCTGCTCCCTCATTACCCTAAGGCAGGCTTAAAAGCGCTGGTATAGCTATAGTTTCCACTTTTCGTGTTGGAAAACCCTGCTTAGTAGCACAAACAGCACAGCAATAACTAATAACCTCAGTGAATACCTATTCATCCTCTTTACTCGCCCCTAATCATACTAACTTGAAGAAAAGGCTTAAATTCAGGATTTGGACGAGTGGAGAACAACTGGATTTTCATGGTCCTGCGGATACTATGTTGATAACATTTCTACGGAGAAGGAAAAATTCATTTTCTAGAGAAAACTACGTACGTTTACACGACGAAAAATAGCGGAGTCATTATTCCTTGACAAGCTCCAGATTATATTTTAAAGTAAAAAAAAAAGCACATCTTGAACTGGGTGGTCGGTAGGGCGGCCAAGGCAATATTCAGGGTGGGCTACAGCCCACCCTCGCACCCACTTGGCGACGTCCTTGATCGCAACACAGGACATGGAGTTGTTCCCTATCAGCTTTGCTGTTCATAATCTCTACATAATATTCCTACGTTGTATTTCATTCACATTTATTTTGCTATCAAGATTTGGGCCAGTTTTATAAACCACAAGTAGAATATTTTCGTTTAAAAGTATTTCTTTTTCAAGTGCAATATTTGTATTTAATTTTCATGCGTCTGCAACCATTAAAGTAAATATTGTAAGTGTTTAGTTCCAAGATGACTAAAAACTCATCATCTCTGCTTTGAATGATAAAAGTTCTTAATTGTACATATTTCTGCGTTTTTAACCGGAAAAAATAAGTAAAGAAAAGCGCTGTTCACTTTATGAATCATTGTTCTCAAAAATTTGCGTGAGAAAAGCCTTCTATAGAATTGCCTGCAATTCAAAGTGAGCACCCAATATAAGAAGTCACAAAACCTTGCTTTCATGTAACAGAAACCTGATTCGAGATGTTACCAAGCAACAGGTACTACTTACTTGAAAGGATGTTTTAATAAGAAACGAAATTTCGTAATCTTAGTCGGGATCGTCGATAATACTCCATAATTTGTAGCGGATATTAAAAACGCCAACGAATGGCTCGTTTTGTTATTTCTTAAACGAGCTTCATATTCCGAAGGCTTATCTATTAGTAATGAAAAGCTTCTTCACTGTTGAAGAGCAGAGCGCATTCGATCAATACTATGATATATATATATATATATATATATATATATATATATATATATATATATATATATATCTTTGTTGCATGCAAGCTTTAAAAAGCAGAACCTCGTTTTCGGAGAATAGATAAAGTCAGACGACGCTTTGTTCTGGTCACAATTATTCAGTCTGTTTGATTCACAGCTAAACCTGCTGTCTAATTACACATATGGAAAACACAATTGGGCATACTTTAAAAGTCTTTCCATTAATAAATAATATTTTTCTTCCGAGTTTTTCCAAAAATGCATCTCAAAAATTATGCGTTTTCCTAAATTTAGGTGCTACTTCAATGCTTTTCAGTACTTTTGACAATGCGTTAGAGGAATGATGAGTCTGTTATTATCAACTATAAATGCACTTCCCATTTAGGGCCAAAAATGTCTGGCACTCTGCATGGATCTGTTGCCATTTTAGAAGGTCTTTTGGGGAAATGAGCGTGTCACTATATCCGTCCGTTTGTCTGTCTGCGAGCAGCATGTCTCTGCACCTATCAGAACGATTTGAAAAATTACTTTTGCATTGGGAAGCTTGAACTGCGAGAACGAAATATTCTTTCTGTTTCGTATCAATGCATAAGGTCGTAGCTAGAGGACATAATGCACATATTATTGAATTTTAAATGTTTCTCTGTATCATTGCTTCTAAGAAGTAAAAGGAAGAAAAACTTGTTTTCGATAAATTCTGCAACGAAGACCATTTAACGCTCAGTTTCTTTTACTATTTTATTTATGTTTGTTTGGGGGATTAACGACCACCGTGAGCAACTCAATAGGCTATAAACACCGCCGTCCCTAATTTACTGCAACTTTTTCTAGGGAAGGAAAACAGCCAGTGCCGTAAGACAAATACAATATCCATGCTTCATGGGATACTAACTCTGACTCATCTCAGACGAACTGTCAGAAGCCTCCGATTAGATCACTTCGTCACTGGGGAGGCAGCTCAGTTTCTTCTTCAAATAATGTACAGTTGTCCGACTAGAGAGCCTAAATACACTGCTGGCCACCTGAAATGCAACACCAAGAAGGAAGCATCCAATTGGCCTGAAATTTGCAGCATGCGTCACCCGCGAGAGGATATGCAAACGATTAGCATTGCAGGGCATATGCGAATGATGTGCGTCTGGCGCGCCACCGAGAAGCACTATAAGAAGGGTGCACAGAAAGCGGGGTGTAAGTAATGGAAGTGTGTTGTGCTGCCGGACCTGAGCGTGGGAAGCTTCCTGGTGCCTCTTCGCAGAATACGGCAGTCATTCCAGGACGTTTCGGAGTTCGACAGAAAACGAATAGGGGCTTATCGCGACAGCGGTTTATCGTACCGAGACATCGGCACCCGTGTGGGACAACATCCAGCCAAAGTGAGGCGAGTATGGATTCGATGGGTGCAGGAGGGACGGACGGACCAACGTGAGAGATTGCCGCAGCCACGGCACACCACCGAACGAGAGGACCGGCATGAAGTTACACCACCGGCGAGTACGGCGGCAGTCAGCCATTGAACGCCGTACCTGGACTACGGAAAGGCACGACATTGTCTTTTCCGACGAATCCCGCCTCTGCCTGCAACACCACAATGGTCAGATCCGCGTGTGGCGGCACCGCGGCGAGAAACTGTATGACGCCTGCATTATGCATCGCCATACCGGTCCGTCGTCGGGCGTAATGGTTTGGTGCGCAATTGCATATGCCACCCGCGCCCCTCTGGTGCGCATCGCCGGTACACTCAACAGCCACCGCTACATCTCCAACGTTTTGGAGCCTGTTGTCCTCCCTTACCTGCAGGACCTGCCAGCGGACACGTTTCAACAGGACAATGCGCGCCCGCACGTAGCACGCATCGTGCAACAATTCTTCACGGCCCACCAGGTGTCACTGCTGCCGTGGCTACCCCTGTTCTCCCGATATGTCGCCCATCGAACACGTCTGGTCGCTGTTCGGAAACCGAGTGGCACGGCAAACACCACCCGCGGCTACGCCTGATGAATTGTGGCAACGTGTGGAAACAACCTGGACCGACATACCCCAAGCCCGCATCCAAAGCCTCTTTCGCTCGATGCCGCCGCGTGTAGCGGCCGTTATTGCCGGCCATGGGGGCCACACGAACTCTTCATGTCTGCGTGTTCCGCAAGTTGCACGAGCCTGTAAGCTCAATCGCTTCATCTTTGTATCTGTTGTTATGTGTCCAGTAAATCTGGCTTTGCTATCTCGTGTCCTTCTTGGTGTTGCATTTTGGGTGGCCAGTAGTGCATATTCTGATGATTCAGGGTTCGCTATTTGGCAAACAGACTGCACTCACCATACAATTGTACGTATAACCAAATTCTCACAGTAAGGAGTTGTTAATTCGTTAACTTAGTCGCAGGTTAAACACTACTGCTAACAAAGTCATGAAGGTATACATTGTATAATAGCTGTTACAACTATCGGAATCATGAAAGCATAGATTATAACGCATTAGGTATGTGAGAGGGGAGCTTAATAAATTAAACGTAGTCCTTGTGTTCAATGCTTGACTGACTACAAGTCATAACCCAAAGGAAGAAAACTCAAGGGAGTTCAGATACAACGTTCAGTATATGGAAAGCATAAAAAGAAGAAACCTAAGTTTACATAAATGAAAAGTCAATAAAAACATAAAGTTAAAAGGCCGTAGACGTTACAATGTATTGTGTTTTCACCTATTATTGTCTTTGCGGCCGTAAACTCATTAGATAAGTTACTTTTGCGTCAGGGTAGCGCGCATAATGAAAAATAACTTGCATACTAATTTTCACAACGCACAATTTTGCGAGTGGGAGGCGTAAGCCAAACTTTTTCTTTTGAATATACGTATTTGCAGCCTATGAACGCCTATGAAAGAACGATCGAAGAAACTCTTTTTCTTTTTTGTTTAAATGCCTGTGTGACTATCGAAAAAATTTCGCGCATATTTTCAGATCGAAGTAATACGAAATTAATTCTTCGGCAGGAGGAGCATAAATATATGCATATCAGAGCTGCAGAGTATGATCCCGGAACTTGCTGACAAGAGTAAAGAAGTGGGATTAAAAATGAACTTTCAGAAGACAAAAGTGATGTTCAATGCTTTTACAAGAAATGAAGATTTATCGATTGATGGAGAAAAGCTGGAGATAACAGACACGTATGTTTATCTTGGACAGCAGATATCAAGTGAGGGTCATATTGATGAAGAAATTAATCGGCGTACAAAACTTGCCTGGAGAGCTTTTGGAAGAAACAGCATAATTTTC
Source organism: Macrothele yani (assembly GCA_039090855.1). Taxonomy (NCBI): domain Eukaryota; kingdom Metazoa; phylum Arthropoda; class Arachnida; order Araneae; family Macrothelidae; genus Macrothele; species Macrothele yani. The sequence continues at coordinate 58,864,399 of CM076989.1, read as the reverse complement.
AAGAGCAATATGCCATTATGTCTTACAAGAAAAGTGTTTGATCAATGCATCCTTTCAGTGCTTACGTATGGTGCAGAGACGTGGACCTTAACTAAAAGAGCATGCAAAGGCTGCAGGCAACTCAAAGGGCCATGGAGAGGTGCATGCTTGGTGTAACCAGGAGAGATAAGAAGAGGAACTAGTGGATCCGAAAAATGACAAGAGTGGAAGACATCATGATCAGAGTTAAATCCCTGAAATGGCAATGGGCTGGACATACTGCCAGAAGGACAGATCATCGATGGACAGCCGAAATTTTAGATTGGATTCCAAGGGACAGGAAAAGACCCAGAAGAAGACCACATGGGAGATGGGTGGATGAAATTCGAAAGTATGCAGGGGTGACATGGAGGAGACTGGCACAAGACAGACCGTTGTGGAGGAAACTTGGGGAGACCTTCGTCCAGCAGTGGATTGATAATGGTTGACAATGATGATGATGATGATATTAGATTTCTCGATATCTCTACTTTTAAGAAAATTATTTTTAAAATTTTTCTGTGACTAAGAACGTTTATGGTGAAAAATATTTTGCATACAATTTCTAATGTTTTGCAAATGCAAAATTTTTATTCTTGAGAGCTTAAGTGCATGTTTGTCTGTACAACATATTTGCAGCTATATGTACATGTTTATATACAGTATATATACCAGATCAAAAATATTTTTTTTCGGTCAGACACAGCTCACTGTGGAAAGCGTTTTGCGCATAATTTTTTCCCAAAGCAAAATACAATTTATCCTCTGGTGGTGGTGATGGTGGGGGATGGGGGGTAAGTAAATATAAATTTTTGTTTCTCTATACCTCTGTTTCCAAAATTTAAATTTTAAAACTTCAGTTTACACAGAATACCACATACTGCGGGGAACACTTGGAGTGTATTTTTTTTAATTTTTCATAATGTAAAGTCCTGAAGGAAGTGTGCCCACTAGGGCGCGTACGTTGATAAACTGCGTTCTCGGTATCTCTGCTTCCAAAAGTCGCATTCGAAAAATTATCTTTACCAAGCGAGCAGCTCCACCTATGAAGATTATTTTGCATATTTATTTTGCCATTTCAGTATGCTCAGTTTTGCCCCTTATGCTTTATTTCTACAGTGCTCGACATAGAAAATGCCGTATACCATGAAGGAATGCACGAAATGAGACGAAATCTACCACAAAGTAGACAAAGAATTGGGAAAGAATCTTAATTTCTGAGGCATTATGTGAATGTGATAGGCAAGCGGACACTATAATGCGGCCTGAGGTATGTAGATGGTATAATGTGGCTTGAGGTATGTAGACAATGTAATGCGGCTTGAGGCCATGTAGACACTAGAAGGCAGCCAGAGTGCAAAGTCCTCGGGTGGTGTCCTGAGCTATAGTTGACCTATGTCCACATTTCACCGACATCGAGAGGGGGTGATGCAGCGGTGTTAAATCATCTTCCAATGACGACTCATACGGTCTCAATTTCTCTATCGGAGAGAAGTCTGCGAAATGCGCTATCCAGGGCAGCACCTGAGTACCTTGTAGGTATTGTCTACTGATATTAGGCAGTATGCAGGCGAACGTTATATTGTTGACACTGGATACCATAAAGATACGGCACCAACGGGGTTAGAGCTCCTCCTCGACGTATCGTCGTGCTGCGACTGTATCCAACGTACATACGAGCGGTGAACGTTTGTTGAAAATTATAGCACCCTAAACCATGACACCAGGCTGGGGATCCGTATGATGTTCATGACACCAGGCTGAGGATCCGTATGATGTTCATGACACCAGGCTGAGGAGCCGTATGATGTTCATGACACCAGGCTGAGGAGCCGTATGATGTTCACGGATGGAAGCAGGATCCACCTGGTGACTACATCGTCCTCAGACTTTCAATCGGCGGTCGTATCTATTATGTAGACGCTGAGACAGAAGCGAGATTTGTCGCTGGAAAGAGTCTTTCGGCCACGCATATCTGGTTCGACACTACTGCAGTCTTGCGAGACGATGCACTGTGGTCAATGGCAGTTGTCATAATTTCTCGCGAATGCGCAAACCTGCTTCAGTGAATTTGCGACTCACAGTCCGTGTCGATAAGGGGATTTGCATAACTGCCTGCACACTTCGTCGAGTGTCATGCGCTGTAGATTGTGCGGCTGTCACGGCTTGCTGTCGAATGCGGCGATTGAAAAGTTCGGACTTGCGCCTACGTGCACGAGTCCTATTACGGCGACGCACTTTACCTTCCTCCAAACATTGCTGCCACATTGCGCTGACCGTTGTTGCATTGCAATGCGTTTCTGCAAACGTGCGAAGTAGGGACAAAGTAGCAGTACGTATTCTGCCTTATGTTTAACCGTGTGATAGTGGGATTCCCAATGACGACGCCCAGGCATTCTAACACGATACACGTGCTTTAGCCCCCGAGATCGCTCCAATAAAATCATGAAGTATTAATAACGAATTTTTTTTGCTACCATTTTGTGCTTATATAACACTCCGTATTTTGCGCAAAATATAAGTAATTTAAGCATGAGCTATTCCACGAGTGTAACACAAATGAAAAAGCACCTTTCGTATTTCAACTGTTCAGAATCTGAAGCGAACTTCAGTAAAAAAGCACATTCAATAAATTGCGAAACCTTTTCACCGAAGTTATGTACACTCAATGGACAAAACAGTAGAGATACCTATCTAATAGCGTGTTGGTCCTCCTCTAGTGCGAATAAATTCCTGTACACGCCGCCGAGGCATCAACTCCACCAGATTCCAAAGGGTTTCAGGAGGTAATGCTAGCCATGCCTTCACAACTCCGCTCGAGACGTCGATACAGGATCCATGGATCTGGGGCTCCGCTTCATGGCATCCCAGATAGCTTCCACAGGGTTTAAACCCGAGAAACCTTGGGGGGGGGGTCACTGGGTGGTTCCCAACACAGATGAGTGTTCCTCGAGCCATGCCTGGGTGGTTGCTGACCGGTGGGGTGGCGCCTTGTCCTGTTGAAACAGACCATCGGCCTCAGGATGCGCAAAGGCCATGAAAGCGGGTTGGTGATCAGCCAGAACATGCTGGTAGCGCTCATGCGCTCAGCTCCAGACACACTAACGGACCAAATGCCGAGGTCCAGTTTTGGTGTTCCCGGCGCCAGGCGAAGCGTAGTATTCTATGAAGAGCACAGCAATGGCTCACGAGTAAAGCGTCGGCTCCCGTAGCCCATGGCATACAGCGTGTGCCATACTGTTCGTTCGGTGACACTGTGTGGGCCTTCGACATTTAACCTGGATGTGGTTTGCGCCGCCGTTGCCAAGCTGTTGGTCTGTGCGAAGCCTGGATAGTCAACGTGGACCCTGGTCATCAATGGCGTGTGTTCAGCCACCATTTGCTCTCTGGACGCTGGTACCTCCGTCGATGGTATAATTGCGGTACACCCTTCATACATTCACCTTCGGGAACACTAGGATTCTTACCACTTGGGCGATAGAATGACTTATCTGTCTTGCGCCGACAATGCGTCCACAATCAAAGTTGCTCAGATCACTACGTTTACCCATGTTCATTGATTGCGATACACTGCTGTAAAGCACTACGGCCCGCCTGTATAGCACGTCTTTTGTAGATCGTGCTTATGATACCGGTTTGTCGCTCCGTCTGTACCTACGATATCTCTGCAACTATTAGTCCGATTTTAAGAATTCTTTTTGCATTAGGAAGCTTGAAATATGCGAAAGACGATCCTTTATTTCGTTTTTTTACGATGTACAATTTCGCCGCTAGGGGGCGTAAATGCAGATGATGTCGAATTCAAAAATACCTTTTATTCCACATACACTGACGGAAAAAAATCCCAACACCAAGAAGGGGTTGTGTTAGATAAACGACAGTTGGTAGGCGGTGAGAGTACATCTGTAAGATGACGTCTATGCAAATTTCGCGCTCGGCGCATACGTGTGGCGCTAGTAGCGCCCTCGGAACATGCAAAGCAGGTTTGCAGTAAATACGCGCTGTAACGTTCGTGAGCGTTAGTTATCGTTGAGATTCAACGTAGTGTGTTGATGTTAGTCAAGAATGCCTTTAAGAAGGCGAAGAAGCCATTATCAACAGCTCACGGAGTTTGAAGGAGGTCGTGTAATAGGGCTACGAGAAGGTGGATTTTCGTTCCGCAATACTGCAGAACGAAAATCCACCTTCTCGATTTTGTTCCGCAATATTGCAGAACCACTGTGCATGATTGTTGGCAGCGGTGGTCAAGGGAAGGTACTGCCTCAAGAAGACCGGGTTCTGGCCGGCCACGTGGCACTACTGCGAGGGAAGACCGCCGTGTACGGCGTATGGCCGTGGCGCATCGTACCGCGTCTGCGGCAGCAATTCGAGCTGCAGTTGCCACCACAGTGACACAACGAACTGTTACAAATCGGTTACTTGAAAGACAGCTCTGAGCCAGACGCCCTGTAGCGTGCATTCCACTTACTCCAAACCACTGCCGTTTGCGACGTCAGTGGTGTCAAGCTAGAGCTCATTGGAGGACGGAGTGGAGATCTGTTGTGTTTTCTGATGAAAGCCGGTTCTGCCTGGGTGCCAGTAATGGCCGTGTGTTGGTTAGAAGGAGGCCAGGTGAGCGCCTGCAACCAACCTTTCTGCGGCCGAAACACACTGGACCTACACCTGGAGTTAATGTCTGGGGAGCAATTTCCTATGACAGCAGGAGCACTCTCGTGGTTATCCCACGCACCCTGACGGAACAGTTGTACGTCGGTCTGGTGATTCAACCTGTTGTGCTGCCATTCATGAACAGCATTCCAGGGAGTGTTTTCCAACAGGATAACGCTCGTCCGCATACCGCTGTTGTAACCCAACATGCTCTACAGAGTGTCGACATGTTGCCGTGGCCAGTTAGATCACCAGATCTTTCACCAATCGAGCACGTATGGGACATCATTAGACAACAACTCCAGCGTCACCCCCAACCAGCATTAACCGTCCCTGTATTGACCGACCAAGTGCAACAGGCATGGAACTCCATCCCACAAACTGACATCCAGCACCTGTACGACACAATGCATGAACGTTTGCGTGCTTGCATTCAACATTCTGGCGGTTACACCGGTTATTAATGTACCAGCATTTCACATTTAAAATGGCTCTTCTCGCGCTTACATTAAGCTGTGATCTTGAAACCTTAATCGATTAAATATGTTACCTATACAAATGTATTGCCGCCATTTCATTCCTTTGCAACTATTTTTTCGTGGTGTTGGGATTTTTTTTTCGCCATTTCATTCCTTTGCAACTATTTTTTCGTGGTGTTGGGATTTGCTTCTAAATATGCGATTAAAAAAATAATTTTATCTTTCGATTCCATTTATGTCGAAGAGTATTTTAGATATAGTTACTTTTTCAAATTACGCATAGATTTTCCGCTAGAGGCGTAAAAGTAAATTACATTTTTCCGATAACTCTTCTCCTAAAACTCCGATTTGAAAAAAAATTTCTTCAGCGGATACACCTCTTAATGAAAAATATTTTGCATATAATTTCAAATTTTTGGTAAAGAATACTTTAGCCTCCAGGGGGCGTAAGTGTTAATTTTTGCTTCTGATGTATTTGCCATAAAATCTGAGCTTCTAAAATATCGATTGAAAAACTTCTTTCATGGACTGATGCCACTCACTTCGATAAGCATTTTCGGAATATTTTCTTCTTAACATATTAAACAGTTTCTCCGCCAGGGGGCGTAGATGTATATCTTTTTTTTGTCAATATCTCTACTTCTAGGAGTCCGATTTGGAAATTCTTCTTTTGTTGGATAGTGTATCTGATGCAAAATGTTTTTCCTATAAATTCAAAATTTTCAAGTAATTCATAGACTTTCCGCTAAGGGGCATAAAGGTAAATTGCGTTTTCTGCGTTATTTCTGCTTCTAAAACTCCGATTCAAAAAATTCGCCCTGTATCGCATACAAGACCTTACGGAAAATATTTTTTACATAATTTCTAATGTTTGGTAAAGAATGGTTTGGCCACCAGGTGTCATAAGTGTTAATTTCTGCTTCTGATGTATTTGTAGCAAAATCTGGGCTCCTGAAAACTCGACTAATTTTTTTTTCTTGGACTGATAATGCTCTCATGGAAAAACCTTTTGAGAATACTTTCTTCCTAAAATAATGCATGGTTTTCCCACCAGTAGACGTAAAGTCACAACTTATTTTTGTAGATAACTCTGTTTCTAAGAGTTCGATTTGAAATTTTTCTTTTATGTTGGAGAGCGTTTCCGGTGCAAAATGTTTCTCATATAAATTCATGTTTTTTTTAACGCACAAGTCTGCAACCAAAGGGCGTAAGTTCACGATTCCGTTTACAGCAATATCTGAGTGATTAAAAACCCGATTGAAAAACCTTTTTCTTCCGTCAGGTACTATTGTTTTCCATACCGGTTCCATTGACTTTGAATAGCTTCGAACAAGAAACATTACGAGGCAGAGGTCGAAAAACTTATTTGTGAGGGACCGTACAAGGAAATGAAAAAATGACCCATCGGAGAAACAATTAAAGGAAGTTCGGAAAGTGGTAAGAAGTTGCGTAACCCTTGACCAAAGTTCAAAAAATCATCTGAAGCCCTTATATTCCCGTTGTCCACGTTTCTATGCACTTCCAAAGATACACAAGATTGGTGTCCCCTTTCCTCCCATAGTCAGCAATATAGGATCAGCTACACATAAGTTGGCCAAATTTCTATCTTCGAAACTATCGACTTTAACGACTTCTACGAACACAACATCTGTAAAAAAGTCCATTGATTTTGTCAATCGGCTAAAGCGACATCCATTAAACGATCAGTTCATGTTATCCTTCGATGTGAAATCCATGTTCACAAGTATCCCAGTGAATGGAGCTCTCCAAGCATTGGAATCAAGTCTCAAAGAACATCATTCCAGCCAACCGGGAATAGAAGAAATTTTGAGACTATTGGAAATTTGTATAAGACAAAACAGTTTCCTTTTTCGTGGAAGATTTTTCCAACAGACAGAAGGCCTTGCAATGGGTAGCCCGCTGTCACCTATTTTATGCGAAGTCTACATGCGCCACTTTGAAGACCAACTATTTCAGCTTGTTACATTTGACCTGTAGATTCGATATGTAGATGATACTTTCGTTCTCTGGAATGGCATGAAATCGGAAATACCTAAATTAGTTACACTTATCAATTCAATTGATCCTCATATACAGTTCACATATGAGACTGAAAATGATGGCTGCTTACCATTCCTTGATGTCCCTGTGTCACGCTCTCAAGAATCCTTTAGTACAACAGTTTATCGAAAACCATTTGCTGTTTCCTTACCCCCTCATGCAAAATCAAATCATCCATGGAAACAACAGATATCTGCCTTCTTTACATACGTATATCGTGCAATACATATCTGCTCAACTGAGGATTCCTTACGAAAGATCTTGATTTTCTTAAACGATTTGCAGCACACAGAGGATACAGCCCTCCTGTTATAGACACAGCTGTCAAAAAATAAATAAATTAGGAAACCAAAGCCTGCCTGCACGCATATAAACAAGATGAATTTTTACGGATCAAAAGACTACGTCGAAGACTTAAACTGCTAGGGAATGTATCAGATACTTTGTGAATGTGGACTTTCATATATAGGACAGGCCCGCAGGGCTTTAAGTTTCCGTGTGATGGAACACAAGACCTGTGTATGGAAATGTGAACTAAAGAAGTCGTCTATAGCTCAACATTGTAACGAAAATAACCATACATTTTTGTTTAGAAATGCTACGCGTATTGAAAAACCGGACTCGTCTATCAAGCTTAATATATTAGAAGCTTTCCACATATACCGGAACTCGTCACAGCTTGTCAACGACATGAAGTCGACTGCATTTCTTTCAAGCGCGTGGAAACAACTCAACAAAACCCGTGACCGTCAGAATTCTGATGATGTCACAATGATTTGAATGTTTACGTTCCATTCGTCCTGAGGAAGCAAAGCCAAACGCTTTGCGAAACTATAGTCGATGTATAATAAACATTTTATTGTGTGAAACGTTGTTATTATTATTATTCTATCTTAACACCGCAAGCGTTGTAGTCATAAATTATAAAAAATTTAAATTGCGTCAGAACGGATTCAAAAGACGTGCTAATTATACCCGAAAATTCGGTGTAATCTTTCTTGTTTTCTCCTGCGTTCAGTTTGGGTCTGTTCCACTATTCACAGGGGATACCCATATCAACTGTCCGTCACCCGTATCTCTCATGTTTTGTCTACTGAGTATATAGTGCTTGTCGATTAGTTTTACCCTAGAAGATTCAGTGATACAGGCTGAAATCCAAAGTTCAAGCAGGAATTTTCTCAAATATTCTGATTTGAAGAGAATATTAAGAACGCATAGTAGCTATTCGATTTGCATTTCTATACGGGTGCTTTAAATACCACGTTTGCTTTTCTTACAGAAAAGGAAAACTTCTCTTTTGTAGCAGAACGAATCCGATCAATATTTTAATCTTTTTAGTGTTGCTGGAAGCTCGGAAAACTGAAACTTATTTTCAGGAACACACTGATCTTTCCTTTGGATTATGCTAGTATTCTGACGAACACGAGAATCTGTTGGATATTATAAAAATGGAAATCAGAAGTCGAGTTAATTTTTCCAGTTGGAAGACAGACATGGTTTTATTGATTCTACGTATCAATACGCATAAAACCTATAGTTGTCTAAATGAAAACTTGCGTTGGGGAATGGGTGGAAATGCCGAAACTTTCTGCAGTGATCCGTCCTAGTGAACGAATCAAGAAAAGCATCAGATATATGCAACGGAGCTAGAATTTTAGTTAGGAAAAAATGAAAAGTAGTACCCAATTTTCCCATTAAAGGATTTTTCTGTCAGTAAATGCTTTAATATACAGTAAACATTACAAAAACTAAATCTTTTAATTTACTGTATTAGGGGAAATTTGTGAAGAAAACTGGAATTTAATTTCTGCAGAAATTAGTATACAGGAGGATGATTTTAGAGAGAAAGAATGTAGGGGGACGATTGTTTGACGGAAAAATATAGAAGAACGACTATAGGACGAAATAATGTTGGTCAGTTGTAGCTAAACCATGATTTTTGTTTTTGTTTTATATTGTGTCTCAGCTTCTCCAAGTCATAATTATAATTATATATTTTGAAGTGCTTCCAGGACGTAACATATGAGGTAAGAAATAATGATTTTTAAGTAAATGTTTTTCAAGAAGACTACTTCAGTAAAGCAAGTAATACACTGGCGCTCAGATTAAACGCAACAACTACAAAAACCTTGTTAACAGATAATAACTGCGAAAATAATGAAAATAAGGAAAGGAACTTTATGATTCTGTGTTGTACAGTGTTTCACACTTGCTATCACAAAAGATTTAAGATGTATGCAAATACGTCCAAACTATGGGCCTGTGAAAATGGCAGTGAAGTAAGGCGTGAAACGATATCACATAAATAAGCAAAAAAGGAAAACCGTACCAGAGCCTTCAAAACGGAATGTCATTACCTCGGACAGCAATGCAAGCTTCACCGCGTCGAATGATATTTTGAATGAGAGTGCTTACAAGATTCTCTGGAATTATACCTTATTATTTCAGAAGAGTACAACGCAAGTCCTGTACGATTGTAGTATCAAGGAGGAGAGCAGCAATCCGTGGGCGTAAAGTGTCCCAAAAGTGCTCTATCTGTTTAAGATCTGGTGACTTTACCGGTAAATCTATACATGCTTCGCTTTCAAGATTTTCACTCCCCAGTAAAGCCCTTTGAAGTCGGACGATAACAATTCATTAACAGGAAATCAGGACCTCTAAAAAGATAAGAATGAGGATCCAGTGACTTGTGGCGATATCGGTAAGTCGTCAGACTTTGACGACTTTTATTTATTATCACATGGTGATGAGAAAGATGGTTGATATACTGTACTTCAGTTTCAACCATTATTCCACTACTTCTGAAATGATCTCGTTCCCGAACTTTCACCGGCTGATTTCAAGTTCTCGCTATATGACTGTTCTTCGAGAATCCAGTTGAAAACAAAATCTGCTCTAATCTGTAAAGAGTAAGCATGCCCGTTATTTGTGGGTCCAATAATTATGTTGACGACACAATTCGAAGCGAGTTCTTCTCTGGGATACCCTCAAGGGAAAACGCACAACAGGCTGTCTTCTATATAGACCACTGTTGTGCAATCTACGCTGTACAGTATGTAGGGATACAGTCCGACCAGCTGCCACAGAGAGTGTCTGAACCAACTAATGCACTGTACTGCTTGAAATTGAGCCTACTGGTTACCAAAAATAGGCAGCCTTGTCGAGCAGAAGTGACCCTGCGATGTCCTTGCCCAGGTCTTCTTCTCCTGATGTTTTTAGTATCTGAAATTGTCTGCGTTCCACATTTAATAATCATGTGGCCATTTCAGGTTGAACTGTTAAACTGGCCAACTTCTGATCGCCCTATAATGTCCATCACATTGAATCATCTGTTTGAACTTCCTGAGATACAAGGATATATTAAAATAATGGAAACTTACTGTTTCTGGAGAACTTTTTAATAATACGAGTAAGTTGTAGGACCATCTTTGACTTTCAGAACAGTAGCACTTAGATTTGTAATAGACTAATACACGTCATGCAGATACTATAATGGAATTTGGAATAATTCTTCTTATAAATATGTTCCAACAGTGCCAGTGGTGTTGGAGGTGGGAAGTGTGATCTGACCTTTCGCACGAATATTCCCACAAATGTATCTTGAGCTCTGGAGGTTGAAGTGGCCAAGGTAGCTGCTATACCTCATCGTCATGCTCTGCAAACCACAGCTTGTTATGTTTCACACTTGCGTGGGTGCATTATTTGCCTGAAATCAGGGACGGTTGTTAGGAAACAATGCCTGGAACATTAGGTGCAAAATGGACTCACCCTTCGCATGTGTGACACGACACTGATAATAATCAAAGCTCGTAAAGAGTGCCATGATATGGCACACAGCAACCAGCAGCATCAGGGATTCACCTTCATGCTTCACAATCGGAACCAAAATGCCGGAGTGATACGCTTCTGCAGGTTTTCACCAGACGTATACTTTGCCAGTGGTGGGAAACAATGTCAAGCTCGATTCATCAGAACAGATGATACGTTTCTAGTCTTTAGCTTCCAAGTTTTTACGTGCTTTGCAACACCTAACACATTTTGTTGCATTGATGTTGGTAGTTACACGTTTGTGGATTGCAGCACGGCCATAAATACAGTCACGATGGATTTTCTGACGGACTGTTATGACGGAAACGGAATCATTCCGACTGGTGTTCAACTCTGCTGCTACTGTATTTGCGGTGTAGTGGTCTTGTTCTTCGCGTACAATCCGTGCTCACGTTCGTCTTTCCCTATCAGACATCTTTGCATGGCGTCCACAATTTGCACATTTCGAAGCAACGCCGTGTCAGTTTTAATAGGTAGTCATAATCTTCGATATATTTCCTCGTGTTTCATGTTCTATTTGTGTCGTTCTAGTTATTTAAGTTCCTGTAAGACGCGCGCCATTGATTATGCCTTTTTAGAGCTCCATGAGATCTGACATTGTTGACAATTACTCCACAATAGGTGTTTCACTTGGGAGTGCGGCACTGCTGCGTGATACTCGACAATGTACTTTACTCCTTTATGCACCTCACATCGTGGGTGACGTCGTTCCTGTGATTTACATCCACCACACTGCATGTACTCCACTCGCAGTCGGTGTTTCCATTATTTTGATATGATGACGTCTTATCCCCGCTACTGACATTGCAAACTCCGAGAGTGTCCTAGTAGATTGCTTTCAGTCACTGAAATAAGAATCCACTTTTGTGTGGTATGTGGAAATTCGCTGTACCATGGCTTCTTACAGCGCCGTTGCTCGTTTATTGACCAGAGCATCTGCTGCTTTGCATAACGGATTTTTTGTGCACCATTTGCGTGTGATTTCGGGGCAGGATTCCTCTGTCAACTAGGGTTTTGTGGTTATTGCTTTGATTTTGAGCACCAGTGTACTTTCTTTAAGTGACAGAGTATTTATAAGATGGTTTCGAAATTCTTGATTTTTAGACTGGGCAATAAAAATAAAAAAATAAAAATGCTTTGAAAAAGCATTTCTTAGGGACAAAATAGGCAATATTTCAAAGCATATCACAATGAAAAACGATATGAACGTGCGAAGTCTGTTAATAAATAAAAACTACTTAAGAGAAGCAACAGGAAAAAGCAAAGAAGCAAATATTTATAGAAATATAAAATATATGTGAATTAAACATTTTAAGAAAATGAGTTCATGAATGAATTCCTTTCGTAAAATGGTTACAGTTAATTTGAAATTAGTATGATGAATATTTTTTTATAATACACGTATTTGAAAATCATAAAGGTAGCATACAATAAAGAGTATCTGTTAATGGTAAAAATATTTGTCTAACCTCTATTTTCATACCTACGCCAGATCTGATTTATAAAAGGCAGCATACTTTTACTGGAATACAACATGCATTTAATCTGAGCAACTTCTGAAATTACTCTGAAATGTCCGTTTATTAAATACTCCTGCCCTTGTTACATAAATGTCTTACTCCTACACGTAAGTGAGCGCTGTGTGCAGTATAAATCTGGCATATCAGCTCAACGAGCATCATTTAGCGTTAGATTGAGAATGGGAATAGGCACAATGAGTGGTCAAAGCGACTTTGAACATGACATGATGGTTCGGACAAGGATTGCAGATTTGAGCGTCTCCCAAATGCCGTCCTCCTGAACTTTTCACGCGCAACAGTAGCAAGGTTTATCGTGAACTGTACGACACTTAAAAAACTTCCAACGATCGGCGACTCTATGGACGAAAACAGCTAGTGAATCAGAAAGATCAAAGGAGAATGGCGAGCATCGTGCATGATACAGACAGGCCACAAGCCTCCAAATCACTATAGAATTGAACATCGTTGTACCGAGGGACATCTCCGAACGCATTACGTATCGGGCTATGCCAAAAACGGGCTACAACAGCCGACGACCGCATTGAGGGCGTATGTTGTCAGCGCAGAACGCGAAGTCGCATTTCCAGTTGGTGCGAGGCTATCGATGCTGGATCGCTGAAGACTTGAGAAAAGTTCCCTGGGTGGACGAATCAAACTTCCTTCGGCATTGTGCGGATGGCAGGATCCAAATTTGGCTCCAAGACAAATGAGGACATGGAGCTATTCTGTTAGGTGTCAACAGTGCAGGCCGGTGTAGACGGTGTGATGGTCTGGGGACTGTTTTTCTAACACGTATAATACCCATAGAAGCATATCTGAAAGCCGCTACATATCTGTGCATTGTTACCGACGAAATTCATCCCTTCATGGCAACGGTTTATCCTCAATGAGATGATTATTTTCACAGGATAATTCACCTACTCATAGAGCTCAAACGTATCACTACCAAATGGTTCCAAGAACCTGCTGAAAAGTTTTCCTCTCTTCAGTGGCCTGCACAACTCTGGCTTTCTGCCCCATTGAGCATCTGTGGGAAGGGATGGAACGGGCTATTCGTTGTAAGACTATGCGATTGTCGAATTTGCAGCAACTCAATCATTTCCGCATGGTACAATGTGCTTGAACGACGCTTCCAGCTTCTGGAATGTTCCATGCTCGACGAATTCAAACTGTTATTCAAGCCAAGGGAGGTGGAAACACTACTAGGTAGGTGTACCTAATAAATTGCCATTAAGTAAGTATAAGTTCGCAAGTTTGTACAGGCTTGGATTAATGCTATTGCATTTAAGGCAATGCACCAGTCATTCACAAAGCTAGATTCTGCGCAGAAAATTGTATAATATTTCTTCTTAAAACCCCGGATTTTACCGATAATCTTCGGTGCTGTTCCTCCTGAAGTGTAGTAGTAGCCCGCTAAATCTTTTGCTGTAGTGATCATGCGTATCCAGTGTCCACCTGTGTCCAGATGATTAAGTGCTGAACGGATCACTTATTTGACTCCCTCATTCGCGCTACAGCGATAATTTGGAATCGCCAGCTGTTTGAATTTGGGCAGGAAAAAGTGCTTTTGATAGTTCCTACTTTAGTAATGAGAAAAGAAATAGTATCCATCGCAGTTATATCTTTCTGGGAGGCCAATCGCCTTCCAAAATAAAATAAAAAAAGACAGAACATAAACGTGTTTTTTTTTTCATATTTGTACTAGTATTTTCCAAGTTAACCTACGTAGCTTAATTGAAAATAAATTTATTTTTGTGATTTCAATCCTTCACGAGGGATTTGAAGATACATAATTCTGTTCCACAATTCACACAGCATCTTTCTCCTATTAGTAAAGTGTTATTCCTCTTTACTATTTTTTAAACAATAGTACCTAAACAGCTTTGTCCTTTCAGAGAGCACAAGCTGGACGTCTGCTTATATTTTTATTCACTTCTTTCGTTTTCATATCACAGACTGAAAACAAACTTCATTAATAACATTAACACGATGCACGTATAACGGAAATAGAAAAAAATGAAGATAAGAAGCAAAATCAGAGATGAAAGAAAAATACCAAACCTTTAGATCAAAGGAATGAATAACACTTTATTTAAAATAAAAAAGAACCACTTATGCTGAAGTCTTTTGTGAAACAAAAATCCCAAAAGAAAGAAATCAGCACCGAACACACAAAAGGAAAAGATCAGAGATAAAAAAAGGTCTTGCAGTTTTCTTTTAAATTTCGATTCTTTGAGTTTTCAGAAACGAATTAAATTACCTGTGCATGAGCCAGCTAACTTTTGTTATTAAAGAAAAATGAAAAACCGAAATCAATTATCAAAGCAAATAGAAAGATGCTGAAAAATCTGCGGTAAGCGATTTACACTTTTTTCACAAAGAAAACTTTGAAAACAGAAATTGAAAAATTACTTCGTTATCTCTAATTCCTCGTTAACTCTGATTCTGCGGCATTGTAAACGTTCATGTTCTTCGATCACGCTGATGCTTTAGGTGCAATAAAGAGAACTTTACATAAAACTAAAATTCGGGTAGATTACGTCAAGGAATCAGTATGAAAAGGAAATAAAATATCCGTTTATTGACGCATATATACTATTAATAAAGCGTAAGCTTTCAAAACCAACGGGTGCCTTCTTCAGACTTGTTCGTGGTTAGGCAAGACAAGAGGAATAAACAATAGAATTTTTTTAAATAAACATGAACAGAATTTGAGAACGTGATATGTTGCGTCGGGTGCATGCGACAACGAGAGATGTCAAAAGAAGCGTGCTAAGCGTGAAGAAATGGGCGCCATATTTGAAGAAGCTCAAGTGATACGTCATCGTTGCAAACCACAGGGTTAGTCAAAATCTCAATGGTTTCCCTGCTGGCAGTGCCTCTGGCGGTAGTATAAAGAGCAATTCACTTTATCTGGTCCCACTTCGGGATGGCGGAATGGGTAACCACTTACTTGGATAAGGCGGTTGTCAATCTTCCGTGCGAGACGTCCTGCTTGTGTTCGACTAGTCGAAGAGCGAAAGAACGTTTTGTCATTTCGATGCAATGCTTGGTGGTATCATCCATGTATTCCAATGGTATGGAGTACACTCCCGCATCAGTCAGAGAGGTATGGGTGTTCCGGAATGATAGCAGGTGGCGTGATATCGATCTCGGTGAGCGTATCCCAAAGCTAAGCCCGAGTTTCTTAGCTGTGGAATACGCTCTCCGAGATGGAGTTTCTTAGCTTTGGAATACGCTCACCGAGATCGAGTTTCTTAGCTTTGGATACGCTCACCGAGGTGTTCTGCAAGAAGTAGGTCAGGGTGGGTACATAAGGGCAAGCCCCAATGTATTGCAGAGAAGGCTTGGTATGGCGGCTACCCGGGTTGGAGAAAATAGCATCGGCATTCTTGATAATATCCTCGATCACTTGCATACTGCAGCCGGCGGAAATGGCCAGATCTCTTAGGTTGTCAACTTCTTCAAGTCTGGATGCAGTGTCTGAGGAGAGAATAAAGGCACGTTTAGCCCTATGTCTGAAAATGGCTAATTTGTGAGCAACGGGACCCATGGAGGTGGGATTACATTCGGGACAAATGTTGGCTTGTAAAAGACTTTGGTTTGGAGGGATCCAGAACGAGATTTCTTGACTAGGACGTCCAAAAACGGGAGACTGCCGTTGTCTTCACACTCCATGGTGAAACGTATGTTCCGGAGGAGAGAATTAATGAAAGCGAAAAAAAGCGTTTAGTTCATCAACTCCATGCTGCCAAATAAAAAATACATCGTCGGCGTATCTGAGCTATATAAGAGGAGCGAGTTTAGCTCCATTAAGAATTTTTGATTCCAGCGGTCTGAGAATGGCCTCAGCTAGTACAGCAGATAGTGGGGATCCCATGGCAACCCCTTTGGACTGCTTGTAAATTAGGTTATTAAAACAGAAAAAATTTGATTCCGTCACGACTTCTATCACATAGGAGATACCCAGTAGTGAGTCCCGTGAGAACATTGAAGAATCAGCAAGTGCTCGCTTCAAAGTGTCCACTGCCTCGTCGACAGGTACTGGCGGATAAAGTGACACCACGTCAAAACTACCGATGATTTGGTGCGGAGCCACAGTGAAGTTCTTCAACCTTGTGGCGAAGTCACCAGACGGCAACAGGACTGTTGTGGAGGCAGGCAGGAAAGCTGCTAGGAATGTTGCAAGTTGACGCTCGAGATTGATTGATGGGGCTGTCCTCCGTGAAACAATAGGCCTAAGCGGGAGTCCGTGCTTGTGATGTTTAATTCTTGCAAATAGCGAGAGTATCTTCTGCCCCGGAGGAAGCCATGCGGCTGATATGATGGTGTCCGGGATAGCGGGCATTTTCGCCACTCTCTTAACTTTCGCAGACCACCTGATTAATGGGTTAGAGGTAATTTGGATTGAGTCCGACTGTTGCATGAACTAAATGATTTTACTTTTGTATTCATCGGAGTCCATTATCACAATCTGGCCTGATTTATCAGTGAGTGCGAAGACAACCGATGGGTCGTCCTCTAACCTTAGGACAGCTGTTAGGTCATGTGGCCTAGAGTGTCGAGTCTTTGGAAGCTTATTCGATTTGCTCAGGCGCTGGAAGTATTGAAGACGGATTGAGTCTCTGTTTGCGATTGGTACCTTATAGAGAAGGCGTTCAATTGCTGGGATTAGCTCACGGACGGAAGGCTGGGTGTTCGCCTCCCCGGTGGCGCAGTGGTCGTTGAACAGACAAGTCGCATTTTTTCGGCTCCTGCGTAGAAGTCAACGTTCGTTTGTTTACTTGTTCTTTTTGTGGCATTTCGTCGTTTTGTATTTTTGTTGCAGTGTTTCGTACCCTCGCTTCACGAGCAGTGAGGCTGAGTGCCGAGTGGGTGCTCTTTTTTGTTTTGTTTTTTCATTTTCGTGTGTCGTCAGTTACGACGCATGCGTTTTGGTGGGCCAGTGGTCGAGAATGTCCACTACCACTGTGAATAAGTCACTATCGTCTACAGCTGCTTCGTCGATTGCTGATATGTCTTCGCTTCTTAGTTCTGTGCCTTCTTCGGGGAATGTTGCGTCGACTAGTGCTGCTGGACTTCCAGAAACTGTGTTTCTGGCCACCCGTGTGCCGGCTTAGTCTAATATTCCTGGTTCCGCTAGTTCTACTTCAACGTCGTTCGCACAAGCTGTGGGAAGTACCTCATATATTTCTAGTGATTCTGCACCACATTTCAAACGTGTAGCTTCGGCGTTGAAAATTATTCTTCCAAGTGATTCGCCGCAAGGTAAGCAGTTGTCGTCTGCCTTATTATTAAGTGTTTTCATTCCTGCTTTGCGTGACACCCCCTCCCCCAGTATCTGCATGCTGTGTCGAAGGTCGTTCCAGCCGAAAGCATTGTGTCCAATATTCGCTTGGGTGGAGGGGTGGTTGTTCACTTACCCACCAGCAAGCAGTAGATTTAATTATATTTCATGGGGTTGATATTGGGTCCTTTCATCTACAACCTGTCGCTGCAGCCCAAAGACCAGTTACGGTGACCCTCTCTCCTGTACCAACGGCTGTTCCTGATTCTCTGTTGATTGATGCCCTCAACACGATGGGTCGTGTTGTGGGAGTGACCAAGATTCTTCCAGCTACAGCCCGTGATTCCCCCTGAAACACGTGCAGGGTGGGCACCGCCAGTACCGGGTTATTTTTCCAACTTCTCAGTCAATTGCGGAACGCCCTGCAACTCTGGAATTAGTCACTGATACCCGGACGTACATTTTTAATCTTTTTGCAGGGGTTCAGTGCTTCCGCTGTAAAGGGGAAGGTCATCTCGCTTCTGCTTGTCCTCATGCTACTCCTGGTGCTAGATCTGATTCTTCATTAGCTACTACAGTTCCGGTGGCCGCTGCCCCTGCGGATGTTGTGCAGGCCGCTGAGGCACCTGCTCACATTCTACCTTCATCAATTTTGCCTGCTGTTTCTCCAGTCGATTCTTCCCTCCCGGTTCCTGTCGTCGTACTGGATGGTTTGGAGCCCTCCAATGAGGATTTTCCATCGCTGGAAGTGTCTGCACCTAAATCACAACGTAAACGCCCCAGCTCACCTGGTGTTTCTACTCGCTCTTCTCGTTCGTCTCAACGTCTTCGGTCCAAGAAACCAGCCCATTCTACCTCCGGTTCACCTAGCCATCATGAGCCAAATTCTGAATTACTAGTTTCGAACCGATTCGCATGTCTCCAGGATGATGATGTTATGGACACGGTTGCCCCTGATCCTGATGACACTGCAATGGTTGACTCTGACGATGATTCTCCTTCTCCTACACTTCTTGACATTTCTACTATGTTTGAAGAACTTGCGATGCCTTTGCACTCTCTTACCTTAACTGATCTGTATGCATTGACCACTCGCCCGCGTCAGGCGAAGTTGATCACACTACCTTGCATTACGAGTAAGCTTCACTTGCTGCCTGAAATGATTGCACAGCTAAACCAGTTCCATGAATTTATAACTAATGTTACTTTGCCTGGCGGGACTGAGCAACATGCTCGCCGGGTGGGATACTTACTCAAGATTTTGAGGGCTGAACTGGAAGGCTGGATGCAACCTACCGGTGATGTCCTTGTTAACACTAATTAGCTTTAATTGTAGAGGGCTTGCGTCTTCTGCGGCGAATGCTTTGGTTTACGAGGACGTTCGTTACCTGGGGGCCAATATCCTCCTTCTCCAGGAGACGAACTTTTCCTTGGATGCCGGGTGTTCCCGCTGGAGACGCTGGCCGTACATTTTTTATCATAATTACCGGACCCATCTCAGGTCTGGTACCGCTATAGCGTTTCATGTGCGTTTTCATTCTTCCCTTTCTGATCTTGTTGAGTCACAGAGTCTGCTGGGTTCTTTTCAACATATTTCTTTTTGTTTTTGTTCTAAACGTATTCATGTTTTCAATATCCATATTCCGCAATCTGCTACGGATGCAGAAATTCTCCTCCAACATCTTTCTTCTATCCTTTCGACCCTCCATCCAAATGATACAGTCATTGTTGCAGGCGACTTCAATTGCACTTTGCAACCCGGTTTTGACCGAGATGGTTCAACCGAAAGCCGTTCCGACCGTGTTTCCAATCTCACTCAACTCGTTGTTAATTTTGATTTGATTGATGCATTCCGTTCCCTCCATCCCTGGTCCAAGGAATTTTCCTGGTTCCCCCGGCTGCTTCACGCTGTGTCGCAGCACGCCTAGATAGATTCTATGTTTCCAGTTTTCTCCATTCCTCTCCAGTTGAAATTACTCATCATCCTTCCGTTTCGTCAGATCATCGCCCCATTCTTTTAAAACTTTTTTTACATTCTTCCTCTGTTCCCCTTTCCCCAGTCTGGTCGCTCGACGATTCAGTTTTAACTGATCCTGTTTTCTGTGCTGAAATTCGCTCTATGATCTCGTCTTCTGTGCAACAACTTTCTTCTATCCTTTCGACCCTCCATCCAAATGATACAGTCATTGTTGCAGGCGACTTCAATTGCACTTTGCAACCCGGTTTTGACCGAGATGGTTCAACCGAAAGCCGTTCCGACCGTGTTTCCAATCTCCCTCAACTCGTTGTTAATTTTGATTTGATTGATGCATTCCGTTCCCTCCATCCCCGGTCCAAGGAATTTTCCTGATTCCCCCGGCTGCTTCACGCTGTGTCGCAGCACGCCTAGATAGATTCTATGTTTCCAGTTTTCTCCATTCCTCTCCAGTTGAAATTACTCATCATCCTTCCGTTTCGTCAGATCATTGCCCCGTTCTTTTAAAACTTTTTTTACATTCTTCCTCTGTTCCCCTTTCCCCAGTCTGGTCGCTCGACGATTCAGTTTTAACTGATCCTGTTTTCTGTGCTGAAATTCGCTCTATGATCTCGTCTTCTGTGCAACAACTTTCTTCGTCTGACGACCCAGTGGCTCTGTGGCTTTCCACGAAAATTTCTATTATTTCTTTCGCACGTCAGTTTTCTTTCTCTTCCCGTACTTCTCGCTTTCAAGATATTGATGTTCTCCGTCATAAATTGCAGACTATTTCTCCTTCTGATCCTTCTTTTCCCGTGTTTCAAGCTCAACTTCGTCGTATTCTGTTTACTTTTGCTTCAACAGCCATTACTCGTTTGAAATTCACTCACTTCCGGTTTCACGACGACCCCTTTTCTAGTTTGAAGTCCCTTGAGGAGTATCATGTTAAAAGCAACACAATTTTTTCTTTCACTACCTGACGGATCTACAGTTACCGACCCTTATCGTATCTGTGAACTTACTTTTTCCCATTATTCGGATAGTTTTCAACACCGACTCCTTTCTCCTGCAGATACCTCCCCTCTTCTTCATGTCCTCCCTCAGGTTCCACATTGTTTTTTTGATTCTCTTGTTTCTCCTATCTCTCCTTCTGAAGTCCGCTCTGCAATTTCCAGTCTGAATGACCGTTCTTCCCCTGGCGCGGACGGTCTTCCGCTCTCATTTTATAAGAAGTTTCTTCCTTCTCTCCTCCCGCTTCTGGTTGCTTGTTTTAATGCCGTTTTTACTTCTTCAAATTTTCAGTCTTCTGATTTCACTTTTGCTCTTCTCCGTCTCATCCCCAAAACCGGAAACCTTGGTCTTTTTTCTAACTGGCGTCCTATCTCTATTCTTAATACTGACTACAAAACCTTTGCTAAAATTCTCGCTTTTCGCCTCAATCCCGTCTTGCAGCATTTAATCCACCCCGATCAAACTTACACTATTCCCTCCCGTTTCGATTACTACCAACATTTCCACCATTCGCAACTTATATTTTCTTGCTTCCCAACTTTCCGAACCTCTCGCAATTTTTAATATTGATCAGAAAGAAGCTTTTGACTCCATTAATCACTCTTATCTCTTTGCTGTTCTTCGTCATTTTGGCTTTCCTACTCTTTTCTGTCAAGCTCTTATTAATCTTTACTCTCACTCTTCTTTCCGTATTCGCACTTCCACATTCATGACAGCTACCATCCCCTTTGACAACGGGATCCGGCAGGGTTGTCCCCTTTCGGGTCAACTTTTTACGCTTGCATTTGAACCTCTCTTAATTTGTCTGCGTTCTCGTTTGTTTTCTGTGATTCCTCGCAGTATTGCTCCTACTCGTCACCACCGCATAGTGTTGTCTGCATATGCTGATGACCTCGCTCTCTTTCTTCGCACTGAACGTTCTTTCGGTGTTGTCCTTTCTGCTTATCGTGAGTATGCTTCAATTTCCGGTTCCGAACTTAATATGTCTAAATCTGTCGGTCTGTGGGCCGGATCGTGGGTGGCACACGGTGATCGCCCTTGGGGTGCCCGTTGGTCATCCTCGGTCATTAAACTTCTTGGTGTGTACGTTGGAAATCCCGTGGCTGTTGCTGATGCCGCATGGATTCCTTTGGTTCAGCAGCTCAATCGCCGTCTTGCTCCTTTTTGCCGGTTCAAACCTTTTTTGTCCTTTTTTAGCAGAGCACATCTGGTTTCTTCCTTTCTTCTTCCCATTTTGACACATTCATGGTTCGCTTATTTTCCCTCGCCCATTTTTCTCCAATCTGCTCAACGTTTGATTACTGATTTCATCTGGAATAAAGTTCACTGGGTTCATCGTTCTACTCTCGTCCTTTCTTTGTCCTTTGGAGGTCTTGCCCTCCCAGATCTTTTTCAAAAATCTAATGCTATTCATCTTCAGACCTTTCTCCGTTCTTTTTCTCATCCTCAGATTTCATCGCTTACTATTGTTGATACTTTACTTTTCCCTCGCAGTCCGTTTCTCACTCTCGCTACTTTCCTCCGTATGGATCTGTTCCCCCTCATTCCAGATCACTTTCCCGTTACTTATCGCACCGTTTTTTCCCTCTGGCATTCCTTATGTCCCGTCCGTCTCCCACCTACCTCAACTAATGATCTGCTTGCGGAACCTCTCTTTTACTCTTCCGCACTCCGTTCTCCCTCTTCACCGTACTTGTGCTTCTCCACCTGGTTCGCCAGTGGCGTGGTACAGGTATCCCAACTTGATGCATCTCTCCGCTGGAAGTCTCTTTCCCAAATCGACCCCCTCTTGCTGACACTCCCTTACATCGCGCCCAACTCCGGTTGCTTCATTTTCAGCTTCAACGCCTTTACCCGTCCCTCGTGAATTCTTTTGGGTTAATTGTTTCTTCTTCGGCGTCCCTTTGCCTTCCTTTTCTCGTTTATTTGAATGATGTTCCCTTTCTGGTGCATCAAGTTACTGCAAAACTCTTGTACCGCCACTTTCTTACTTATTTTCGAGCACCTCTCGCTATTCCTTTTGTGCCTCCTGATGAAACCTCTCAGACATGGGTCGATTCACACATTTCTCTGGCTTCCCCAAAAGCAACTGATATTCATTGGCTACATCTTCATCGCCGCTTGCTCACACCACGAACTCTTCATCGTTTTGGTCGCCTGTCTTCTCCCTTGTGTTTTTTCTGTTCAACGCTCGGTGATGTTCATCACGCATATGACTCCTGTTTAGTTTTACAGCCTCTTTTTTCATTGATGTTTGCTCTTCTCTCCAAGGTCTGTCCTTCCTTTCACTCTGTTTCACATTACTATTTTCTTAGCCGTCATCATCCTTCCGCTGCTGTTCACAATCCAGTTTGCGCGTTTTTAATTTTGCAGGCCAAACTGACTATTTATTTATACTATCATACCAGCGTTGATCGGCCTGCTCTTCGTCGATATCATCCTGCGAGAGTTTTTCTGTGCCGTAGGTTTCGTTCCTCGATCAAATCCGTCATCCAACTTGAGTACGAGGTAGCTCTGGCCCGGCAGGCAGTTCCTGCTTTCTTCTCGATCTGGTCACCCCACCTCCCTGGTTTCGGGTTGAGCATGGGTTGATTCAATTCGTTTGATCAGTTGTTTTTTCTTGTTTTTGTAATGGTGTACTGGTTTCTTCACTTTGTTTGTTTTTGCTTTTCCGGGTTGTTGTCTTGTTCTGTTTTTGATTGAGCTGCAGGGTTTTTTTGCCTTGTATTCATTCTTTTCTTCTAATCCTGTTGTTTTTCCTTTTTTTTTAACCGTTTTCCTTTTCTTGTTTTTATGATGGCCTTTTGGTAATGTTGTACTGTTTTGCTTCCTTGAGATTCCGGTCTTTTTGTTGTTTTTTCCCCTGTGCTTTGTTAGCTCATTCTACTGGTCGGTATATTCTTTCTTGGATAGTGCTTTTCTATACTTTTCCTCTTACTAGCGGCCTCTGCCTCTTTGTCTGAATTTTCTTGTCGTTTTGCGCTGTGATTGGATGTTTTACAGCTAGTTGCTTTGACTTTTTTTTTTCTGTCCGGAGTCCGTGGGCATTTGTGTTCCTGTGTTCTGTGTGTATTTTTTTTTCTGGTTCTTGGTGGTGCTGAGCAATCGGTTATTTTTTTTTGTGTCGGTATTTTTGTTGAGTTGTTTGTCTATGTATTATTGTGTGCGTGCTTTCTATGTTTTCGTCGGCCACAGTTGTTGGTCGCCGCATTTCTTGTTGTGGTGTTTTGTTGTACTGGTTGGCCACCAATTGTTTGTGATCACTGTTATTGTTTGGTATTAGTGTGATGCTTGTTGGGTGTTGTTGTTTTCCGTTGGGCTAGTCTGCGTTGTCTAGTTTTGCAAAATTTTTTTGGCGTGTTGTGTTTCTTTTGTGCTTGTTTGTTTGTTGTTGTTCCTGATATTCTTTTTTGTACTGTGTTTCCTTAATGTGGTATTACCGTGTTTTTTTAATTGCTCTTGCTTTTTGCACGTGTTGTGTTTAGTTGTTCGGATGGCGGCTGTCCTACTCGCTCTGCTCCTGTGTGAGTTTTTTTAATACTGTGATTGTATTTTACTTATACTGCTAATGTGATAATCTTGTTTTTTACTTGTTTGTGTATGTTCTACTTTCGTGTTTCAGTTGGCTCCGCAGTTTAAGGAGCCTTTTTTTCTCATACCCTGTGTTTCATGTTCACTTGTTTTGCTTTTTTTTATGAACTTTGAATTACTTAGTGTGGCCCTGCTGGTCTCGTTGTGTTTTTTCATTGAGTACTCAGCCTTATCTCTCGTTTTCTATACAGTGTGCTTCTCGTGCGTATCTTGTCTATTGGGTTACGTTGACCCAAGGAGTTGGTCAACGCACTATTTGCCTTGTGCTTTTTTTTTTTACTGTGCCTCTTGTGTTTTTTTTTCTTGACTGTATGTGACTACATGTGAAGTGAAGTAGTCAGTTGAGGCAGTTTTGTCTTTGATTATGTTTTAAGTGCACTTTTTGTGTTTTCGTTTTTGTGTTTCTTTGCACTCAAGCTCGGGTTCTACGTCTTGCTTCGTGCTTCTCCTGTCCGGGGTTTTCCTGTAATATTTTATTTTTTCTCAGCACAGCCTTCTGTTGCCGTGCACGACTGGACGTACTTTGTGTTGTTTTCAATGTGTTATGATGCTATGCGATCTTGTTTCCGCGTGATTCTCTCTATAGCGCCACGTCGGCTTGTGGGGTTTGTCAACGCGCGTCTTCTTGTTTTGAGTATGAAATTTGAATTGAGTGCGATCTTTTTTGTGAACCTCGTGTTCCTGTTTGGCTACATTTATTTTGTGTGATGCAGCGGTTTTTCCCCTTATTATCATGTATTCTTCTGTACAGTGTTCCCTCCTGACTTACATGCGTCACTTCGTATTTCGTTTTCAGTTATAGCGGTTGGTTAACACCCCTCTTTATGTGCACGGTTTTTTTGTTTTTTATGTTCTTCTTGTTCTAATGTTTTGGCCGCTGCTGCATGTTTTCAGAAGTACAGTTTTGTTTCTCCTGTCGCTGTCTTGCAGTGTCAGTCAATTTGTGTTGTGTTGTATTGTTGTTGTGTTGTATTGTTGTTGTGTTTTTTACCTGTCACCTTTGTGTTCGCGCTGCTATGTACTAGTTTTTGGAATGTGTTTTCTTCCCTCACTCTGGGGTTTGGGTTTTGTAATGTGTGTGTTTTTCGTTTTTGTTTTCTGTGTTCCTTTTTTATCTGTATATATTTTAATCTTGTTCTGATGTTACCAGTTTTCTTTCCTCCTTTCTTTTGTGTTGAGACTTCTTGGCCTCGTCTCTTTTAATGCAGTCTCATGTGACTGAAGCGTATCACATGTACCTTGCTTTTAGACTAATAAAGGTTTATTTTGAAGGCAGTGGTCTAAGCGATGGCCTCTGATCATTCGTCCGAACGGGGTCCGGGTTCGAATCCCGGTGAGGCATGGATGGATG
This sequence comes from Macrothele yani, assembly GCA_039090855.1. Classification (NCBI taxonomy): domain Eukaryota; kingdom Metazoa; phylum Arthropoda; class Arachnida; order Araneae; family Macrothelidae; genus Macrothele; species Macrothele yani. The sequence continues at coordinate 58,838,652 of CM076989.1, read as the reverse complement.
TTGTGTTTGTCTTACGGCACTGGCTCTCTCCTTTCCCTGGAACCAGTGACCCTAAATTAGGGACGGGCGACTGCTTATAGCCCATTGAGTTGCTCACGGTGGTCGTTAAACCTCCAACCAAAAAAAAAAAAAAAAAGGCTGGGTGTTCAGGCAGAACTTTGGACCCTTTTCCAGTATGCCTAGTTCCTTCTGCGATAAGATTTTTGAAGAGACATTGATTACTGGGATTTTAAACTTCCGTGAAGGCGTATCTCTTGATTCCCTGAGACGGGAGAGCTTTTCATTGTGGGTGAACACAAGCGATCTATTCTGGCGGTTGACCAGCATGCTGAGTCGGCGAAGGAAAACATCCAAAATGAGAGGTATGGTTTCGGCAGACAGCTTCAGGTGTAGGTGGAATAAACGGTGCTCCAGGGACATAACGCGTTTTCTTTTACGCTGTACAAGATGGGACAGAGTCTGGCGCTGGAAGTTCAGTTTTCTTCTGAAAACCCCACTGGTCGCTCACTGCAGTCTTGAAGCGGAGGAACTTCGGAATGACGTCGTAAAGTTTGCAGTCCATAAGGAAGTTCAGATGACATCTCTCACTCACCAGCTTGAGCCTCAAACCACGGAAAACTCTATAACTACCCATAATGCCCGGAGAATAGCGTTAACACATAAGATAGTACAACTATACTAGTTATCCAAATTTATTCGCGTATATAAAATCAAGGTTTCCAAGCTTTCGCACATCAACCAGATGGCTTTTTCAAGAAAAGTAGACAGCAAACTGCAAACTGGATAATAGAACGTTTCAACAATTTGAACGCGGTGAGTTGACTTGACAATACACGAAGAGATGCGAACGTAATTATTCAATAAAAACACGAGACATCGTGTTCGTATTGCACGCGGAATCCTTATAGGAAAACAAAAGGCATTCATTATTTGAAGAATTTTGTTTTCCTCCAAGTATTCCGCGTGCAATACGAACATGATTCGCATCTCTTCGTTTATTGTCAAGTCAACTCACCGCGTTTAAATTGTTGAAACGTTCTATTATCCAGTTTGCAGTTTGCTGTCTACCTTCCTTGAGAAAGCCATCTGGTTGATGTGCGAAAGCTTGGAAACCTTGATTTTATATACGCCAATAAATTCGGATAACTAGTATAGTTGTACTATCTTATATATAGTTGGTGTACAGTTCCTTGTGTTATTATTAGTTAACACATAAAACTAAAGTTCGGGTGGATTACGTCAAAGAATCAGTATGAAAAGGAAATAAAATATCCGTTTATTGACGTATAAATAAACGGATATTTTATTGACCATTTTTGCATCTAAAATATCAGCGTGATCAGCTGCCTGTCTTCTACTTTACTTCCCCCAAATGAATAATTTCACTATATTAATTAATAATTTGCATAAAAAACGTGGAAAATTTATCGTAAAATTCAATATGAGAAGATATTTTAGAAAAAAGGGATTTAGATAGATTCCTGATATTCACAGTCAAACCACTGAGTATCAGAGAATAATTAAAAAGATCAGAAATCCATGTCGCCCAAGCAGCAACACTGTGAATTTTTCATCGCTCCCTTTCTCGTTGATTCATACTTAGAAATAAAATTTGACAACATCAGGTACGAAATCTGAACGTGGCAGCATTAAAATTGTATGCGGCAACATTGATTTTTTCGTATCCAAATAACTTCGGAAATGGATATTTTAGCAACACTGAACTTTTCATACCGAAATAACCTCGGCTATTATATGAAAATGCTAATATGATTAAACTATTAATTAGGGAAAAATAAAGCGGATTTATTGACCCGGACAGTTTAACAACACTTTTATACCGAAATAACGTAGGACACGGACAATTTAGCAACACTGAATTTTTCATATCGAAATAACCTCGGACACGTACATTATTTAACGTTTTCACATTTAGTTTCGTTATTCTGAAAATCAGCAAAACTGGGTTATTCCACTGAGGCGAAGTTCAATATTCGAAGGGTGAACAAAATCGCAATTAGACTCAGTATATTAAAAGTTAAGTCATACATTTTGGTGTCAAAGATGGAATCTCACATCTTAAGCACTCAGATATTTCGCCTTTCTCCCCGTACGGAAGAACTTCGGAAACTGTTTTTCGAATCGTCACCAAATAGTTAATCAAATTTGATCATTTCAAATAAGTACTCATTGACCACTGCCCAGCTGCTCCAATGCATTTGTTGTTGGCGAAAGCACCTACGGTACTCCAATAGTTTACTACAAGGCTTTTAAACTTAATCTTTGGCATTTGAAATGCTTTACATTCTGATCTAAGAACGATTTCTCAAAGTCAGAAAAGCCTCTACGGAATTTTTTACTGAATGTCAGGATAAAATTTATACAAGCCGTGAAAAGTTTAATTTAAATTAAGAAAAATCAGTATTTTAAAATCTGTACCAATCTTGATAAGCCTTATTTAAACTGTCAGACACAATGTTAAAACAAACTGCTCAAAACTCGATAAGTTGCACTTTCACAAATAAATTACACTCAGTGGCCAATAAAAAATAAACATTATTTAGCATCTAGTAGGGCTACCTTTGTTGCAAATGACAGCGAATATGTGACGGGGCACAGATTTCATGAGGTTCTTGAGCTCGGTTTGGTCCAAAGGTAGCAACTCCTGCAACAAAATATAACGCAACTCAGTCAGTGCTGACAGAAGGGGACAGCGACGCCAAACAACTCTATCTAGCATGTCTCACACATTTTCAACAGGATTGATATCAGGGGACTATGGAATCCATGGGAGTTAATGGACGTCTTTGTCGTGCTAACCAAACCATTCGTGAACAACTCTATCCCTCTGTGCTGTTACACTGTCATCGACTAAGACGCCACTCCATGCAGAAAAAAGTGTAACACTGCAAGGTGCAATTGGTACCTTACAACACTCAAGAAATATCTGGATGTCATCTTACCTTTCACTGGCATCAGAAAGAGGCAGACTATACCGAAAGAACATCAACTATTTCCACGTCTCTTATTGGCAATGGGGCCATTTTTCCAATCACGATGCACTTTAACCACAGCAAAACGCGAACAGTTCACAAACTGCGTTGTTTCAGAAATACTGCCACCCTTGGCCCGAAAGCCGATAATCATCCCTTTTTGCAAATCTGATAAATCGCTCCTTTTATCCATGACAGCAACGAGTGATATGTTTTCAGAATGCCCACAGCACACCTTATATACCCTCCAAGCCTGCTCACAACATCCACCAAAAGAACATCTACCTCCAGATGCTCGAATTAAGTTGAGATGCCGGTTCCATCGCTTCATAAGATTCTCGCCACATTCTCTGCTGACCGTTAGTGCCAAACAATGTATAGTGTGCTTCATCTGAAAGCATCCATTTCTTCCATTGCTGAATTGTCCATTCATGGTGTTCTCTGCACCATTGCAAGCAATTTATGTTTTGTTTTTTGCTGAAACAAGTAGTTTCCAATTGAGCAGATGACTTCCAAAACCGTATTCTTTTAACTCCGTACCTATGATTCGTGTCGAAATGGGATGTTCCTGACCTTCTTTGGATTCAGTGCTCAGATCTTGCACACCGGAAGCCCCGTTTTTCTATACTGTCCTCCTCAAGGAACGTCGGTCATGCTCCTTAAGTCTAACTTTCCGGCCACATTTAAGCCTTTTGGATATGGAAACTCTTATCTTCCAGTCCCTAAAGACATTTGAAACCGTCCAGCCCCTAAACATATTTGAAACGTGGCGTCCAGTCCTTAAACACATTTGAAACGTGGCGTACAGCCTCTAAACACATTTGAAACGTGGCGTCCAGCCCCTAAACACATTTGAAACGTGGCTCCCACTAAGCGTGTGCCTAAAATTAGATATCTTTGGAATTCTGACATGTTTGCGTGAGCTACTTCAGTCGAACTATCTAGAGTATATATATTTTTATAAAGGATAAGGCAAACGCCATGAGCCTATGTGATTGTTACATTTGCATATATTGGCGTGTATTGTCTGTGACTGTCTTATTATAAAGGTCTGTGTGTATTTCGTCTCTGACACACGTGGAACGTAATGGATAGGCGAAGAATCTGAAACGAAGAATTTTTTTCTCGAACAATGTGATCCCAGTGAGCATATAAAGAACCACCCGCCCCAACTATAGGGCTCAGGTTACAGGGGAGGACTGAACCAGCGCTGTGAGACAAGCCTCACCTAGGACTAGAGTTACAACCAACTCACAAATTCGGGTAATTATTTAGAAGCCCGAGCCTCTGTAGACTTATCTAACGACGAAATGGCGTGGCTTAAGCGAATGGAATCTTTGCATGCAGGGTGTTTGGATATGAATTGGGATGAAAGTCGACAGCTGATAGATGGTTCAGATGCTAGGAATTAGAAATAAAGCATTGAGACAGCTGTTTCTGAAAAGCTTTCAGATGCGATATTAAAATTGAGGCTCACTGAAATTCTGAAGCCACAAAAGAATAGTTTCAGTTCTCGATATCCCAGAAACTTACCAGAAAGGCAACAAGCAGAGACAAGGACTGAAGATAAATTACAAACGTGCTTGGAACATCGCATTGTATCATATAAAAAGCAGCAGAAGGAAATTATTTTTATCAATCAAATTTTAAACATAGATAAAATTTTGAACTAGATTTTTTTACTAGATCAAATTTTTAACACTTGGGAGAAATGTTTAGAATTTGATAAAAAAAAAAAAAACCGTTTAAAATATGTTAAAAATTTGATCGGAATGAACAGGATTAAAGTACTAGGCCGCAACAATGTATTTTTTACAAAATCTTAAAATTTGAAGAAATTTCTCTGAGCACGAACATTTCACCCCTAGACGAGGCCAAATTTATCAAGGAAAACAATTCGGAATTTATTTATTTCCAACGTCACTATGGAATTCTGAAAATATTTGTCTTCATCTGCAACTAATTGTACTCTGGAACAGTTTTTCCTGAATATTGCTGTAGTGAGGAATGATATTTTGTGGGTCAGTGCCAGATATAATAGCCAATTTTCTCCCCTAAAAATAAGAAAATGCTCTAATACGTTATAGTCGAACAGGTGTATTAAAGTAACCTGGAAGCCATTGGTTGTTCAAGCAATTAAGAGAGAGGATTAGAGCAGAAATCACGCATGCGACGTATATCAAAGAACCGGTGCAGTACGCTGATCTACTTTCAAAAATTTTGTCAGGAAGCACCTGATTATCATATCATCAGTAGTGTAAGTCTCGCATAAGCCATGAGAAATTTTAATCATTTCAGCAGTTTCAGAAACAGTGGGCCTCGTGTTATTTTTCACCCAGTTACATGCGACCGACAGGTGTCCAGAACATTGACTGGTACTCATCACTTCTAAAAGCGTATGACAGCCGCCCACCTACTCCTGTGAAAAACTCATAGGCTACTTATGGTTCTAAGTTCAGATGATACACACATCAGGTGCAATGAAATTTTAAGTTTTTCTTGAAACACTCAAGGCGTATATGTGTGATGAAACACGGAAATTTCAAAAATTGAACACAAAAGCAAAGCAAACGACAAACACGTCTGAAACAAAACACTGGGTAAAAGGGTCAGATCAAAAGCTCCTTGAGAGGATTTTACTCGGAATTTTTAGCAGTTTATTCTTGAATTGTATATACGTAGAAATAAATGCATGAAAAATTTCCTACACGATGTTTCTTCAGTCGTCTCAGAACACAATTCCATTAGATCTTCATTATTATAACTTCCCTATTCCGTCAGCCTACAAATGATAAATTTTTTCGTACATTTCGATACTTAGCATATTATTTGCATAAGTTGTAGATAAAAAGACTGCTATATCAAGTGCCCCGAGATATTCCGCAATTCATTTGCTTACGTAAACCAGAAATTGGCCGAATACGAGTTGAAATTTTTTTTAGCCCAATATACACTACTGTTTTTGAAAATTACAACACCATGAAGGACTGCTGGGTTGAAACTTAACAGGATATACACCATAAGTAGGGGCATGCAAATGATTAAAATGTTAATGAAAATGTCCGGTCTTGGGTATAAACAGCTGGCTCAAACGATGTTGTTGCAATAAGTGAAGAATCAACACTGAGTCGAAAAGGTGTTTGTTGTGTCTCACTATGCCCCGTCGTCGAAGAAAGTCTGACAGAATTTGAGCGAGGAAGGGTTGTTGGGATGAGAGAAACTGGATTCCCTACCGCGAAAGTGCCATTCGTACCGGACGAAACCGCAGTATAGTGATGTGAACAGATGAGGCTCGGATGCACAGAATTCAGGGAAATGGACCGCAAAATGTCACAACTGACCGCGATGACAAACACCTCTACCACATAGAAGTAACCGATTGCAGTGCGACGTCCACGGGGTTAGCGCAGCAGTAGAGCACTGTCACAGGTCAGGCTTTGTCACAGTTTGACGTCGTCTGTCACAGTTTGACGTCGTCTCACAGTTTGACGTCGTCTGCTTAACACAGGACTGATCGCTAACAGCCCATGACTGCGTATTCCTTTGACCTTCAACAAGAGACGCCTCGGGCTGCAATAGGGTCTCTAACATATACATTGGAGCGCTGATTGGCAATAGGTGCTAATTTCTGACGAGTCACGATTCAAACCGACGCACCGTGACGGTCGCATGCGTGTTCAAAGACATCGTGGGGAACGGCTCCATGCAGCATCATACCTGCCCAACGCCAAGCGTCATACTTCAGGGCGCCATGAGTCCCGTTCAGGATCTCGCCTAATACGAATTGCGGGAACCCTCAGCAGTCACCGATACATCAGGTATGTTTTAAAGGCAGAATTGTACTGGCGCTATATTCCAGCACGACAATGTCCGGCCACATGTGGCCTGGAATGTTCAAGACCTCTTCCACGCACGGAAGATACCGCTTTTTGTCTGTTCTCCGGCCAGCACGTTCGCCGGATATGTGCCCGATCGAACATGTCTGGGGCATGGTAGATAAGCGAATGGCCCGTCAAGCGCCAGTCACCACAAATAAACTTTTGTCTCGCATAAACTGCCTGGCAGGCTATTTCCCAGGACGATATCGAAAACCTCTTCCATTCAATGCCAGTCTGTGTCGAGGCTATTAATGTTGCCCGAGGTGGCTTCACACGATACTGAGTTTTGAAACGAAAAAAATCTTGTACAGCTCTACAAATGTAATCAGTTATCTCCTGTAACATGAGTGATAGTTTTATTTGAACAGCGCGATTCTTTCTTGGTATTACAATTTTTCCCAAACGTTAGTGTTTCTTTCAGGACTTTTTGACCGGGGGACAAATGAAACCTTAGAGGGGGCAAGTTTTCCATTTGCTATATATATACTGTATATATATATATATTTTAACTACTATATTTATATATATATATAGAAGTAATTACTATATACCTAGCACAGGGGCGCATTTAGAGCCCCCCCCCCCGGGAAAATGCTTCATTTTTTTATTTTTGGTTAAAATGCGACTTACATTAGAAAAACAATTCCTTAATCTAATAAAAATGTATCAACACACATTAGAAAAAAATTGCTTTAATTTTTCTTCAATTTTTCAATAACTTTAATTTTGTTCCAGATGGTGGATTTCAAAAACTTCCCCCTTTTTTGTCCCCCCCCCCCCCCGAAGAAAAAATACTTCTTCAAACATTTCAGGAATAACAAACTGTTCTCAGCTAAAGAACGGAACGGGGAGGTTCCGCAGGTTTGAAATTTTTATCTCTTAAAATGCATTCAACGCACTCTTGTTCCTGAATCACGATTCCCAGACAATTAGGTATGATTAGTCTACTTACTATATTTTGAAGAATACCATGCGTCATAATACACTTTTTAATAAAATAAACTATAACTAGTACCATTTGAACAAGTATTAAAAAAAATAAAATTGAAGAAATGTTTGTATCATGAAAAGAAACGAAACTTCCTTTTCCCTCATAGCCTGAATTTATCAAAATTTGGCTCGATAACCTAAAATAAAATGTCTCCGGGGGGGGGGGGGGGAGTTCGTTTCCGGGAGGGCTTCGCCACCCTGGATGTATGCCTGAAAGCAACACTGAGTGTAGATCGCCAAGGTTCCCGTGAAAGACAATATCTCCAATCTGAGCTATGAATCTTCCTGTGCGCTCACAGAAAATTTCGGGTTTGTAACTATTTCCTTGTTTTTCACAAAGGGGGAAAACGTGAGAAAGGTCAATGAAGATGGAGACTGTTGAGAGAATCAAGCACCGCAAAGTCATTGACTACCTCGTTTAAAGGGAATATCGCCAAAAGAAATTCATAAAGACATATAGCAACATTAGGGAACTTATACTTCATACGCCATTGTCCAAAATGCTTCTGCAGAAGTTGAAACAGTGTTGAAGACGCTTCCCACAGTGGAAGGCCTGGCAACACCTACAATTGTGGATGTCATTCATGACCAGACCATGCAAATGCCGCAGAATAACATTAATGCACATTGGGGTAATATTCAACATCCTACATGAGAGACGCCACGAAATTCTGAACACATTAAGAATGAAGAAGGTTTCTTCGAGGTGGGTCTCCTAAAGCACTGAATGAAGATCCAAAAGCAGAAAGGATTGAAATGTCATGAGATTGTTCACCATTTTTAAAGCTTATAAATCTTAGAATTTAGAGCGGTATCTCATTATGGCTGAAATATGGCTGTATCATTTCGGTCCTTAAAAAACGAGCAATAGAAACAGCGGAAGCATTTCTTTTCTCCCTGAGATAAGAAACGTTTTGACTGTAGAGGTCGGCTGGAAAAGTCATGGAATTCGTAGTCTGGGATGCAAAAGGAGTGATCTTGGTGAATTTTCTAGAATAAGTACCACTATCAGTGAAGATTTTTCCACTAACTAATGAGTACCACTAACTAACTAAGATTTTTCTTTGAGGAATCGGAGCTTATGAGGTTCGAGAAATTGAGCAGCTTTCCATTAAGGCAATGCACAGGCGCAAAGAGCGTTTGTGACTCATGCAACACTGCATGACTGTGGGCACAAGAAATTACTCCATCCACCTTACTATCCAGATTTGGCAACATTGGATTATTCCCATTTCTAAATCTCAAAAAGGACTTGAAATGGCAGAAATTCGAGAGCAACAATGCTGAGATGGGTGCAGCGAACAAATGGCTTGAGTCGAAACCTAAATTTTTATGTGAGTGAGGTATGAAAGCTAGTGGATTGTGTCTGAAAGTGTGTGGCCTTAAAGGGTGAATACGTTGAAAGATAAGTGGTTTTCATATTTCAGCATACCTTCTATGAAAAATGTAAAGACACTCGCCCCTTTCCGCTACTTTACGTGTGAATTAAATTAGCATTGGAATCCAGCGAGAGTCATCATATTTTGTACCGGTTCGCTCCTTCTACGACGAAATGCTGTTATTCTCTCTTTTTTTTAAATGTGCCTGAGGAATCTAACTTTCAAACAGGTCCATACATGTAAATAAGAGTCCAGAATTCTTTCGCATAGAAGAGGACAAATATATTTAATGATTTTTTCAAATACGACTAATTTGACTTTAATGCCTATCGTTATGGTCAGTGGTTGGAGAAACTTCCGTAAATCTCAAGGATCCCGTTCGCTATTAACAGCACATTTCGTGACCGCTACCAACGATGAGCTGAATCTTTCTCAACTGCATTTTTCTGTAAAAGCATCCATGAAAAATACTTCACGCCTACGTGAGCGCGAACGTCACGACGTTACTTGAGGACGACTCTCTCGCGCGTTCGATTCCAACGACGACTGAAACGCTAAATGCCCCCACACTCCTGCCGAATAATACTCTTATACCTTTTTGAAAATACAAGAGCCTTTAACATCCTTTGACTGGCCGCAATAAGACTTTAATCCGTTTTGCCGAAACAGACACTGATCTGCAGGCCGACAAACATCGTCGACAAATCAATACAACACATTATAAAATATATATTAGCGTATGCCGCTATTCTTATCCTAAACTTAATATTGTTCAGCTGTACTCGAAAATTATTAATCCTTTTCTGTTCGGCGTCAACTTGTCCCGAGACCATGCTTGTCTGACAATTGCTGCTAGAAATGGCGGAAACAAACATATTTCACGAGTGCACGGGAACATAATAACATTTACAACATTTTGTCTTGAACAGGGTTAGAAAATCTTACAAAAAGCTAGGAACTCCATAATTCTTCCTCCCGCCTGTTAATTTTTGAGACTATATTCCGTATCTAGAAAAACAATTTAGTTTAATTCTTGTACACAAAAATTTCAACAGATATATATTGTACAACAGAGAAACCACAGCTGTGGGATTGGCGTTAAAAAATATTTTATTAAATTAACTCACCAAATCAGCCAGAATGCAAGCAAGGTACTTTTAACGTTAGCACAGTTTATACACAGTCGAGTCACATTATTGTGACCACCTGCTACTTATGACGTCAAAAGCGTGTAGCCAATGAGAAAAAGCACTTGTCGTGAGCTGGTTTGGAGGGTATATAAAGTGTTCTGTAGGCATTCTGAAAACATAACACTTGTCGCTTTCATGGATAAAAGGAGCGATTTATCACACTTGCAAAAAGGGACGATTATCAGCTTTCAAGCGAAGGGTGGCAGTATTTCTGAAACAGCGCAGTTCGCGAACTGTTTGCGTGCTGCTGTGGTTAAAGTGTATCGTGATTGAAGAAATGGCACCATTGCAAATAAGCGACATGGAAACTGCGCAGCACCACGTGCCTTTGATGTGAGAGGTGAACGTCGGCGCCGCCCCGGTCGCGCAGTGGTCTAAGGGATGGCCTCTGATCATTCGTCCGAGAGCGGTCCGGGTTGGAATCCCGATGAGGCATTGGTGTTGTGCTCATCTTACGGCGCTGGGTTTCTCTCTTCCCTGGGTCCAGTGGTCCTGAATTAGGGACGAGCGATTGCTTATAGCCCATTGAGTGGCTCACGGTGGTCGTTAAACCTCCAATCAAAAAAAAAAAAAAGGACGTCGGCTTCGAAGGTGCGTGCGGGCCGATCGACATGCTACAATGGAGCAACTCGCTGGCCGAATGAACCAGAGGGCTACCGGAAGCGTGCCTAAAACGACAGTTCAGCGAACCCTGCTGCGTATGTAGCTCCGATGCAGACGGATGGACACTACAACTATACTAACGAAGGTGCATCGGCAGACAAGACTTACATTTGCACGGCAATATCGGAATTGGACCTGGGCTGATTGGCAAAGGATTGCCTTCTCCGATGTGTCACGTTTTCTGCTTCATCGAATGGATGGGCGTTGGCGTGTAAGGCGAGAAACATCGGAGAACAAGCACTCTTCAACCATTGCTGGCAGAACACAAGCTGGTGGAGGCAGCGTTATGGTCTGCAAATTATTTCGTGGCATTCCCTGGGACCACTCAAGCCTGTGCAAGACACTATGGACCGAATTCGTTATGCATCCACCCTTGCAGACCGCGTACACTCATACATGCTGATTGTCTTCCATGGGGCAGATGGGATCTTCCAGCACGACAATGCGACGTGCCACACAGCTAGAAATGTCAGACAGTGGTTGGAAGAGCACGATGATAATTTCAAAATACTTCCCTAGCCCTCTAATTTCCCAGACTTAAACCCAATTGAGCATCTGTGAGACCACCTCGATCGTGTCGTTCGCTCTATGGATCCTCCATAGAGCTGCTGACGGATGCACTGCAGTCAGAATGGCTCCACATACCTGTGAACACTTTCCAGCACCTTATTGAGTCACTCCAGTCTGTCTAGCTGCTGTCCGCGCTGCACACGGCGGTTACTCTGGGTATTAGCTGCTGGTCACAATAATGTGATTCGATCGTGTATTATTTATTGCTCAAAGATGTTCTGGCCACGGACTGGATGAAAGTTACGCAAGTGTTCAGGGTGGAGTTTGGCCACAAATCGATGACTCTGTTTCATCTCTGGTTTAAAAATGCAGTTGCATACCATTGGGCATCTATAAATACACTTTCGTAAGGAAACTGAAATCCGTTGTGGATGCATGTATACATATAAGTGAAATCTGTGATGATAGCACATGTGAGCTGAGGATAAATACAGACACTGGCAACAGAATCAGAAACCTTTGTGCCAGCGGGCAGGCGGGGCGGTTGCCCGGGCGCAGCTCGAATGAGATCGCAAAAATCACTGTGTACAATCTGAGTAAAACTGAAATTGACTTTTGCACTGCTTTTTGATGCAGAATTTACGCGTAATTTCTTTCACTAGTTACGGTAGCTCGGCGGCTAAAAATACGTATTTCTTCTTCAAAATGTGCAGTTGATGTACGTTGCTCACAATCAGAAATGACTGCGCGGTTGTTATGCGTTACAAGATAAGGATGTACTTTAAATTTTTGAAGAATCGCTGGGGGCATTTCAATTATTACCCACTACTAGAAGCTAACTACTATGCAAGCACAAACTACAACTGCAAGCTAGCTAACTGATTATGCCACTACTACTGCAAGGTAACTACTGATTATGCCACTACCACTGTAAGCTGCATTCGGTTCGTTTAATATGATACCAAAAATTGGAACTCCGGAGCGGTTGGGAATCTCACCGCTCTCTTTTTTGCAACCCTAAATGGCGTCCCGCGTACATTTCAGCTTTTTACCACTCAGAACATCATTGATGGTAAGAGAAATGCACGAAACCCAACTGCTAAGTACTGTCCCTATTTCCTAATTTTTTCCGACGCAATTGATGAGGGTAAAATGCCGTTCAAATTTGGGATAATAAATGACACCTAGTTCCCTAATACCCTATTTGCAGTATCATACCCCAATAAAAATATTTTAAAGTTAGGTTGTTAAACTACAGTTAAGAATGGCAATAACTTCGCAAAGGTCTTCTGGTCAGCCGAAAAACTATCCCATTTTTAAAATCTATTATTAGTTATCAATTAACTACAAGAGAATATGGTAAAATAAAGTATAAAATTCAGTGTAAAGCGTAATGTCAGAAGAAACTCCTGGTGCCCAAATTTAGTTCTTTTGAAAAACTGTGCTTGTGGGTACTAAATAATGCAGATTTGTCCGTATTCAACGGACAAGACCGATTTTACTATCCTGAAACTCATGCAACAAGCAGGATTATGATGTTTTAGGCGATAAACCTCTTTTGACGTAAGGTCTTTGGTGGTGATGGTGGTGGTGGCTGCGTGGGAATGGAGGGGGGGGTTGCAATATTTTGTGGCTTGCCACGTGAGTAGAAATGCTTAGTTACGCCATTGTTTATGCAGATGTACGTATGCAAACGTCACTTGCGCATATCCAAAACACGTGGCCACGTGCGTCATCACGTGATCTAGGTAACTATTTATGACTCCTGCTCGGCAGTAATCGTCAGTAGCGTTGATCTCAATGGAAACAAGAAAGATGACACAAAATTTTCGGGTGTAATAAGCACGTCTTTTGAATCCGTTCAGACGCTAATTAAAATTATCAAAGCTATTCAAAGTCAATGGAACCGGTATGGAAACAATAGTAACTGACGGAAGAAATAAGTTTTTCAATCGGTTTTTAATCCCTCAGATATTGCTGTAAACGGAATCGTGAGCTTAATCCTTCTGGTTGCAGAATTGTGCGTTAAGAAAAATATGAATTTATATGAGAAACATTTTGCAAAGGAAACGCTCTCCAACATAGAAATAATTTTTCAAATCCGACTCTTAGAGACAGGGATATCGACTAAAATAAGATGTGACTTTAGGTCCCCTGGAGGGAAAACCATGCATTATTTTAGGAAAAAAGTATTCTCAAAAGGTTTTTCAATATGAGCGGTATCGGTCCAACAAAAAAAAATTTAGTCAAGTTTTCAGGAACCCAGATTTTGCAACAAATACATCAGAAGCAGAAATTAACACTTATGCCTACTGGTGGCCAAACCATTCTTTACCAAACATTAGAAATCATGTGAAAAATATTTTCCATCAGGTCTTGTATGCGATACAGGAAGAAGTTTTCAAATCGGAGTTTTAGAAGCAGAAATAACACAGTAAACGCAATTTACCTTTGTGCTCCCTAGCGGAAAGTCTATGATTTACTTGAAAATTTTGAATTTATAGGAAAAACATTTCGCATCGGAAACACTATCCAACAAAGAAGGAATTTTTCAAATCGGACTCCTAGAAGAAGAGATATTGACAAAAATAAGATATACATCTGCGCCCCCTGGTGTAAAAACCATGCATTATTCAAGAAGAAAATTTTCCTAGAACGTTTGTCGACATGAGAGTATCGGTCAACAGACAACTTTTTTCAATCGAAAATTTGGAGCCCATATTTTGCTGCAAATGCATCAGAAGTGGAAATTAAGACTAACGCCACCTGGTGGCCAAACCATTTATTACAAAAATTAAAAATTATATCCAAAGGATTTCCCATCAGGAGCTGTTCCTGTGCAGAAAGAATTTTTCAAATAGGGGATTTAGAAGCAAAGATGTAGGGGGGAAAGCAATTTACCTTTACGCCCCCTAGCGGAAAGTCTACGAATTACTTGAACATTTTGAAATTATATGAAAAACGTGTTACACTGAAAACACTACCCAACATAGAAGGAATTTTTGAAATCGGACTCCTAGAAGTAGAGATATTGACAAAAATAAGATATTAATCTACGCCCCCTGGCGGAGAAACTGTGGAATATTTTAAGAAGAAAAATATTTCTAAAAGGTTTATCGATGTGAGTGGCATCAGTCCACAAAATAATTTTTTCAATCGATATTTTAGAAGCTCAGATTTTATGGCAAATACATCAGAAGCAAAAATTGACACTTACGCCCCCTGGGGCCAAAGTATTCTTTACCAAAATTTGAAGTTATGTGCAAAAGATTTTCCATCAGGAGTTGTATTTGCTGTAGAAAAAAATTGAGTTATCGGGCAAAATGTAATTTACTTTTACGCCCCCTGGCGGAAAATCTATGCGTAATTTGAAAAAGTAACTATATCTAAAATACTCTTCGACATAAATGAAATCGAAAAATAAAAGAATTTTTTCAATCGGATGTTTAGAAGGAAATATGTGGAATAAAATGTATTTTTGAATTCGACATCATCTGCATTTGCGCCCGCTAGCTGCGAAATTATACTTCGTAAAAAAAAAACGAAATGAAGGATCATCATTCGCATATTTCAAGCTTTTCAATGAAAAAATAATTTTTCAAGTCGGACTAATAGTTGCAGAGATATCGTGTCTACAGACGGACGGACAAACTGATATCCTAAGCACGATATTTGTTTTACAAAAGACGTGCTGAAAAACAAAGGATCTTTCAGAGTTCGACAAAGGGTTTATTGTTGGTGCCCGTCTGGTTGGAGCGACGATTTTCAAAACAGCAGAGCTGACTGGTTTATCAAAGGGTGAGACATCTTGGGTCTTTAATCAATAAAACAATAACCCACATTGCTATTCTAAGAGACGTAAATGTGGAGCAACGACAATCTGTCAGGAACAAGATCGCCGTCCTCGGGAAGCTTGTAACGAGAAACAAGACTTCCTGTGTGCAGCTGCGGACCGAAGCATTGAATGAAAGCTGTTCGCGACCCCAAATCTCAGGGCAGGGAATTGAAGAGGATTGGCATTGGCAATCGTATGCCTATACGGAACCACTGATTTTTGCGAATAACTCGAAAGTTCAACTACAGCGGTGTCAGAAAGACCGTGACTGGACACTGGGAAAAAGACACGTGGT
Source organism: Macrothele yani (assembly GCA_039090855.1). Taxonomy (NCBI): domain Eukaryota; kingdom Metazoa; phylum Arthropoda; class Arachnida; order Araneae; family Macrothelidae; genus Macrothele; species Macrothele yani. The sequence goes on along the minus strand of CM076989.1, from coordinate 58,822,919 downwards.
TCCACGAGCCGCGGTTCATTGTTCTGCACCGATGGCAGACAGAGAGTTTGGCGAAAGCCCCATGAAACAATGGACACAGTTTGCCTTGTAAACACAACTCAAGTTTCTGGAGGTGGTGTCGTGTTGTGGGGTACGTTCTATTGATACGTAACGGGTCTCCTGATATTGTCGAAAGGTATGATGTCCTCCGAGGATTATCTGAATATTATTGCCGATCAAGTCCATCTTGCAATGTTTATTTTTTATCCAGCTGGTGGCGGCTGTTTTATGAACGACAATGCAACTGCTCAGCGCGCAAGATGTGTTCAGCAGTAGTTCAGCGAGCCTTAGAACGATTTTCACCATTTTCGTAGCCACAACAAAACTCGGATCTGAACCCAATTGAGATTGTATGCGGCATTTGAGGAAAACAAATCCGGGAGCAAAATCATTTGGCCTCCAGTCTGAGCCAATTAAAGGACTGTCTGCTGAAAGCTTGGTATGCGCCCCCAAAACCATGTGGAATCTGTACCTAACCTCATACATGTTGCAATTCGGGCTAAAGGAGGTCCATCCTGGTACTGAATAAAAGTTTCTAACTTAGAGGCAGGTAAGTGTATTTCCAGTGATGGGACAGAGTCAAGGCAGTAAGACAACCACAAGAAGCCACTGCTTAGATTACTGCGTTAAGAGAAGCAGCTGAAACGGTTTTCTGGAAGAAGATTTTAATATTATTCCTTTTCTGATTTTCAATTAAAGAAGTATTTTTAGATTCCTTTTCCAAAAATGCGCTGTCATTGTATTGTTTTGTCAGCTCTACTGCTCTACTGAATTGCATTAAAACGAAATAAATTAATTTGTTCAACCTGAGAAACAAATCCTTTGAGAACATTCTACATGAGATGAAGTAGGAAAAGTTCGCATGGAATGAAGTATTAGGGAGAGGCATTTCCAAATGAATGAATTTACCTTTCGACAATTTACCATTTCTAAAAAAGCGCACTTGCAAGAAGAGAAGTTTAATGTAATCAAATGAAATAATATCGCCTGAATATAATCAACCTGCAGAAAATAAAAAAATAACGACGGCCATAAAATCACGCAACGATTTAAAATGTCTACTTCTTGGTAATAGCACAATGGTTCAAATTAAAATTGTTTGGAATAACCAATGAAAAAAATTCTTAATTTTCAGTTCTCCATCTCTGTCTAAAGAAGAAGCTCAGTTTTCTTGCTTAAGAGCATTCTAGAGGTTGAGATTTGAAAAATATCCCTTATAAAACAAAATTACGGAAGAAAAGTCCTACGGGGTGAATAGACAACGTCCTGCAAAAATGGAACCTAAACTCATACTCAAAAATTACCAAGCAATAAAAATTTTGAGAATCAATTTTTCCTCAAACAAATTTCCAACCTAAGTACGTAGAAGCTGAAATCATTCATCGCCTGAATTTTGAGAAGAGTGTCTGATTTTAAAACCTAGCTGTCAGACATTTTACCAAGCAACAGAAAAAAAAATCAAGACAGTACCCTGGTGCTCTTTGTAGATAATTTAAATTATGCATTTTTCGTATGCCAAGATCTTTGCGCATGTGAAACAAAACGACTGATTCGAGAGTATACATTTAAGTACTTACAACAAATTCCATTTATTTTCGTCACTCACGACCATCACCGAGCCATAGTCTAAGCGGAATTAAATCATGACAACAAATAATTAAGTTTACTAATTCCTGACATTGAGCGACACCAAAGTAGGTGGATTAATGAATATAACATTCATTAATCCACCTACTTAAGTGTCTCTCAATTGTCGTAAAACCCATGATAGAAGATATGTGAGCCATAAAAGTAATATTTACTAAATTATGGCGGCGGCAATAGTAAGTGCTTCGACTCTTTAATTTTTCAAAAGCAATATTTATTTTTACTATTATTACACACAGTCGAGTCACCTTATTGTGACCACTCCTACTTTTGGCGTCAACAGCGCGTATCCGATGAAATAAGGCACGTGTTGTGAGCAGGCTTGGAGGGTATATGAAGTGTGCTGTAGGCATTCTGAAAACATATCGCTCGTTGTTGTCATGGATAAAAGGAGCGATTTATCAGATTTGCAAAAATTGGTTGATTATCGGCTTTAGGGCCAAGGGTGGAAGTATTTCTGAGAAACGCAGTTTGGGAACTGTTCGCGTGCTGCTGTGGTTAAAGTGTATCGTGATTGGAAAAATGGCACCATTGCGAATAAGAGACGTGAAAACTGCGGTAACATGCCATTGATGTAAGAGGTGAACGTCGGCTGCGAAGGTGTGTGAGGGTCGATCGACACGCTACAATGGAGCAACTCACTGGCCCAATGAACCAGGAGGATAACGGAAGTCTGACTAAACCGACAGTTCAGCGAACCCTGCTGCGTATGGGCTCCGATGCAGACGGATGGTCACTGCACCTATGCTAACGAAGGTGCATCGGCAGAAAAGTCTTACATTTGCACTGCAGTATCGAAATTGGACCTCCGCTGATTGGGAAAGGATTGCCTTCTTCGATGAGTCACGTTTTCTGCTTCAACGAACGGATGGACGTTGGCGTATGAGGCGAGAAATATCGGAGAACAAACACTCTTCAACCATTGCTGGAAAATCACAAGCTGGTGGGGGCAGCGTTATGGTCTGGGGAATGTTTTCGTGGCATTCCCTGGGTCTACTGATACCTGTAGGAGGCACTATGGGCCGAATTCATTATGAATTCATCCTTGCAGATCTCATATACCCATACATGCTGATTTTCTGGCCTGGGACGGATAGGATCTTTCAGAATGACAATGCGACGTGCCCCACAGTCAGAAAAGTCTGAGAGTGGTTGGAAGAGCACGATGAGTACTTCACTGGCCCCCTAATTCCCCAGACTTAAACCCAACTGAGCATTTGTGGGATTATCCCGATCGTGTTGTTAGCTCAATGGATCCTCCACCACGCGCCCTTCCAGCAGCTGTCAGATGCATTTCATTCAGCATGACTCTACATACCTGTGAACACCTTCGAGCATCTTATTTGAGTCACTCTCAGCCCGTCTAGCTGCCGTCCGCGGCAGCACACGGCGGTTACTCTGGATATTAGCTGGTAGTCACAGTAATGTGACTTGACGGTATATATTATTCAGATTAGACAGACGTAAGAGACGACCCTGACACCGATGAAATGCGATGTAGTTACAAAAGTCCATCTGGGCATGCGCAAGGTAAAATCTGATCTCAAGATAGGAAGAAAAGCTGAATCCTAAGTGGGTTAGTGAGGGGTATTGGTAATATTTGGTCTAGGACATCTACAGGTTACACCCCCTCGTGTTAGACATGCCTTTAAAGATCTCGCCAATAGCAAGTAACTTCTCCTTATGGGTGTCGAGAGGACTCCAAATTTCTCTACGACGCACCGTTTGCGTGGATATCTGAGAAAACCAACCTAAGTGTCTCACCGACTAAAGAATGGAAATACATTTTTGTAATGCATTTATCACATTTCGCATCAGGTTCTCGCAATTTACGAAAATTGCTATGAGATATTGTCACATTTATGTAAAGCGTGTTGACATAATTTTGGAGACAGTTTAGTGATATATATTGTTGAGTAGCAATGAAATTAACTAACGTTGCGTCACTTCATGGTAAAACATGCTGGACGATCAGATTTCAGCAGTGCTTTTGACAATGAAACACCGTTAACCATTTTCGTTACATCGAATTATTTTTTTTACCTGGGGGTATACTTTATTACTGTCAGGAAAGATGCATTGCAACAAAAGGCGAAATTTCTAGATTTTACTCGGAGGTAATTAACTGCATTGCTCTATTGGATGGAAATAAGATCCCAAGTTTATTACAAATCGTACAGTACAAACATAATGGAGTTATATAAGAGCAAAGGAAACAAGTTTAGTCCCAATTAATTCCCAGCAAAAAAAACAAATGTTGGGAAACTGCTGGCCACCCGCTGGCAGTGATGGGCCACTGCTGGCTGAAATCTGCCGCTCACGGCCTGGTACCGGTCCGTGGGTGGCAGCGCCTTCGTTTGGCAGCCATAGATGGCCCTGCAGCATAGCCGTGAATTGAGGGCCACCAAGCAAGTGCAATTAGTGGCCCATAGCTGGCAACTGATGAAACCCCAACACCTATCGCCATCGTGTTATTTTAGTGGATGTTAAAAAAAAAAAAAGAATATGTAGAGAGGCGAATTAATTTCCTAATGAAACGAAGGTATCAGATAAAGCCATGAAATACTAGATTACAGTCGTAAAATACACCCACTCCTTCCCATGAATAACAAGAAATAACATCTGAGTAATCTTTTGTTTTAACATTCACTAAACTGCTTGAAACAAAAGTCCTGGAAAGACATTAAAAAAGTGTTATGTTGAAAAAAAAGAATTATACGCGTACAAAATTTATCAATTATTTGAAAAAAAAAGGAAGCACCGCTATGTGGATATAATGTACTCATCCATGAGTTGAATACGCAAGACATGAGGAATTAAATTCTAAAAATAACGAGAAGTAAAATAAAGTATAATTCATCTTTAAAACAAATGTAGTTTCGGACAGCGGAAAGGAAAGTTACAACGTTTAAAATGTAACAGAAAGTGATATGAACGGGTAAATATATTAATTCAACAATTGCCTTTCAAGACGACAAGGATAGCTCGAAACTTTGGAAAGCGCCTTTAAGTTGGTACACACGTTGAAAGAGTGAAGTTCCATAAAGGTAAAAAAAAAAAAACAATAACCGTACGTTGAAAAAATAAATTTATGAATTATATGAAACTGACATTTATGAAAAATACCTCGCGATATTGTAAAATTAAATAGAAAACCGTTGGTAGAGCTCCCGGTTCCCACGCAGACAGTCCTTAGTTCGTTTACAACTAGATCCAAACGGCCGTTTTTCCGGACCTGTTGAGAAAATTTCCCCAGCGCAGTGCTATAATTCAGAAGTTTCGTAAGGAGAAAAAAATAGTTGTAGCTTTAGGAAACTGCCGTTATCCTTTATTATTATTATTTTTTTTGGCTACTACAGGGGAATTGGCGGACAAGATTCGGCAAGCCATCAGTTACGTCACGTGTTTGCCGGCTGACACTGCCGGGAAGCTAGCGGACCACATCAGGCTAGCCATCATTTATGGCACGTGATTGCAGGGCCGCTGAAGGGCCACTTGTGGCAGCTACTGCCAGTGATGGATAACTAATGGCCCTGTTGTAGCATATGAAAATTGATGGGGGTGGCAACTGTTGGCCGACCGGACATTTGATTGACGGTTCGGCATCGGTAACATAGTGCCGGGCTATTGCTGGAAGTGCTGGCTGCCAGCAATGAACCAGCAAGCCTTTTTTGCTGGGATATTTCATGATGAATAAAAATAAACAAAATTTCAGTTTTTTCGGTAGGTTGTTTAGAGATAATCTTTATTTCTTCGAAGAGGGGAACTGTTTTATTCTCAATACAATATTGTTTTAATGCGATTTTCTCTTCCTTTCTGTTCCAGTTTGTAATATACTGCTGTAATCTATTCTGCAAGCGATTCTTTGCACGTCCCATGTAGGTAGTTTTTTGTGCACCCATCTCTAGGGTCGTATACGATCAATATTACAAACTGGAACAGATATGGAAGAGAAAACCGCATTACTGAGAATAAAGCAGTTCCCCTCTTCGAAGAAATAAAGTTTATCTCTAAACAACTCACCGAAAAAACTCTAAGATATGCCGAATCGATTGTTAAGAAAAAAACGAAAAATAATAATTACTTGATATTAGCAGTGGTGCACAGTATACATTTACAACGGAACTGTTTTTTGGTGGTGGCAACCATAAACTTTAGTGACGTCGAAGATCTGTGAATGTACGGTGACAGCGGCCTTGATGGGTCTGGCAGTGTGTGAAGGACGATGATGTCAGGAAGTTGGACTTCGTACGCTCTCTGAGGATGGCGAACGAGTCATTCACCGAAATGCATAGGAGGATATCGACAATATGCCGAGTTCTGTGAAATTTCTGCTGCTTCTGTGCTCTCGGAGGATATTGTTTTTGGTACAAAATTATCGTTTTTTATTCGTTTTTAGTAGGCCATTCCATTTGTTTAACATTCGTGTTTTTTTATGCTTCATGACAGTAGTGACTTCCATTGTTCATAGTGAGTATAATTTTCATTGTTAAACTTCTTCCTTTGAGAACCTTGTCACAGTAAGATTTTTTTAATTAACTTTGCCACATTTTAACTGGTGTAGCGCGTTTTTCTTCACTTCGTGCCGTAGCCATTCACTGTTTTATATTTGTGTTCTTGACTTTGAACTATCAGTCCAGATAAGATTCATTGGGTCAACTGCATTAAGACCAAATGTTATCTTGACAACTTTTAATTTATCTGCATCCTGACCGACCATCTTCCATACACTGTTAACAATTTTGTGGTACGTTGCACCAAAAAGTGGTGCTACACCAGCTGCACCACTTTCTGAAAAAAGATACCCACTATATGGCGCAGCATAATGTGGTGCAACCTTACATCGTAAGGTGGTACAAAATTGCACCATGTTTTTTGGGTTTCGTTTGCATCACACAATAGTGTATCTTTTCTCAGAAAGTGGTGCAGCTGATGTTGCACCACTTTTTGGTGCAACGTAGCACAAAAGTTTTAACAATGTAGCGCCTGTTAGCCAACATGGAGAGAATTTTTTATTACATGGATATCGAATGACATTGAGACAGGTAAACATTTTTTTTGTACAGTTTATTAAAAGTACCACATGTTTTTAATACAAGTTTCCCATTTTAATTTAGATATGACGAACGGGACAGGTAGCAGCAGAGGAGATAATGCGCAAAAATTTAAAAACAATGAAGAACAGGTACGTACATGCTTCTACGAAACTTATAAAATTTATTGCGTGTTTTTTTTTGTGCCTTATTAATATAAAAGCAATTTAGTGTCTGAATAAATGCCAATTTCTTTTTTCCCATACAAGTTTATTTTCGTAGCTTTTTTGAAACTGCAAAAGTAACACACTGATATAATTTATTTCATAGCCCTGAGTAACATTATCATGATCAGATTATTTATCTGTGGTGGTGAGTTCCCGAGAGCCTAAGTATAATTAGAAATGGAGAAAAGTTTTTCTAAAGCAAGCATCTTTTCTATAGATCAAGGTACACGAAAAGCCTTGGTGAAATTACGTGAGTGAGATTCGTTTCCGTAAGCCATTTAATATGACGGAACACATATTCATCACATTGGCTCCTTCCCCTTGCATGGATTTCGAAGGTATTGAATTACTTTTTGTGTATGTGTGAATGTTTTCTTTCTGCTTGAATGTGTGCATTCTTTAAACTTTGTTCCTTTCACCTGTTTTACTGCTTTGAGGAATAACTTTTTTACCATCTCTTACCAGGGAAATAGATCACTTTTCCTCTTTTCGTGTCTCACACAGGAAATAGGTAAATGGGAAAGCGCTAAGCTGATTTTTCTGTACAGAACAAAGAATTGGCTTATAATGATGTTATTTCCTTTGTGAATATTTGCAGGTAAATGTAGTTGTCTGTGCAAATGACAGGCTTAAGCAGTGATTGGAAAGCTAGTTTTTAAGAGTGGATAGCTACTGCTAGAACTAAATTCTTGAAAATGGTTTTCCTGCAGCTATGAGGGCTATACTGAAATTAATGGGAAAAAATGTTTTAAGAATTACGAGCTGTAATGATTGAAGAAATTAGTACGACACCTTAATCTACATACGCCGGGGGGCGCAGTGGTCTAAGCAATGGTTTCTCATCATTCGTTCGAGATGGGTCCGGGTTCGAGTCCCGGTAAGGCATGGATGTTCTGTTTTTCTTACAGAGCTGGCTCTCGCCCTTCCCTGGACCAGTGGCCCTATATTAGGGACGGGCGACTGCTTTTGATCACGGTGGTGGTTTTACTTCCAATCAGAAAAAAAATCTACATACCTTAATCTATTTTTTACAAAATCCCCGTTTCTTTTAACACAATTTTCACATCGTTCTGGCAGTTTAAAGACAACCTTGCAGAAAAACTCCGTTCCTGTTGCGCGAAGACACCGACTTACAGTATGCTGATTGCTTCCGTACTCTGCTACTGTTTGCCATGCATCTGGTTTTTTAGATTCCATAAAGATGATAGTCGTCGGGTGTTAGATCAAGACTATAAGTAGGGTGAGGTAAAATTTCCCACTAGAATTTCTGTAGTTTTTCCATGATCAAAAGAGCAGAGTGGGGCATAGCGTTGTCGTGCTTGAGAATAACGTCCTTTCCCGGCCGTTTATCACGCAATGTACGACGGAGCTTCTGTAACGTTTTGTACATAACGAGCTGCATTTACAATTTGTCTGGGCTCTAAAAAATCAACCAAAATGTACCAATCAACGTTCCAAAAGACAGTCCCCATAACCTTTTCAGCTGACGGAATTGACTTGGGCTTCTTCCTGATTGGTGACTGGCGATGATGCCATTTCATGCTCTGGCGTTTTGTTTCAAGTTCGAAATGCTGGAGCCAACTTCCCTTCATCTGTTACAATACTGTGCAAAAAATGAGCCCTTCATTTCGATACTGCTCCAGAAGTTATGACGAGATGTTTCTCCGCAGGGCTTTGTGGCTTTATGTCAGTAAACGTGGGATCCATCAGTAGACAGAAATTTTCCGACATTCCAACCAAACTGCTAATCATTTCTTGAACTGCATTGTGTCCTATGCCCAAGTTCGCGCAATTTCCTTCACCGTCACATGTCTGTCATCACGAATTAAGGCATCAGTCCTTCCCTTGTTGTGTTTCGTAGAGGCTGTTCGACGGCGACCGCTACGCGGATGATCGCTGATGTCTGTGAAACCGTCTTTAAAATGTTTCACCCACCTTCTCACACTGCTGGCACCCATGCACGCATCTCCATATCGGCAGCCGGAATTCCCTCTTTCACAAGGAAATGGATCACAGCACGCTAACGGAATTATGTATCACTGTCAATCATGCATCATCCTCATAATACGCAATCTACTTGCGTGATGCAGCTTTGCTCAATACTTTCACTATGACCTACCACAAATACTTTTTTGAAAAGTAGGAGCTATCTACACTACTTTTTTTAAAAAAGTTGCGGCTTTTGCTATTTCTCAGCTGTCTTTTTACGTTTAGATTTAAATTAAAAGTGCAATTTCTGAGGAAGGTCTTCACATCTACAGTATTGCATATAGTATTCAGAGTTAAAAACCAAAGTGAATCACACAAATTATTTATTTTTGTATTTACCTTAACTCTGATAATCATACGTCACACATTTTAATACATTCAGTTGTGTATGTTTCGGGCTACACAGGCTAGATGAGAAGCCCAGGGAATTTAATAAAAGATATATATAATAAAGCCATATATCATTCTGATCATTCGTCCGAACGGGGTCCGGGTAATAAAGCCATATATCATTCTGATCATTCGTCCGAACGGGGTCCGGGTTCGAATCCCGGTGAGGCATGGATGTTGTGTTTGTCTTACGGCACTGGCTCTCTCCCTTTCCTGGAGCCAGTGACCCTAAATTAGGGACGGGCGACTGCTTACAGCCCATTGAGTTGCTCACGGTGGTCGTTAAACCTCCAATCAAAAAAAAAAAAAGAAGCATCGGAATGGCCTGAAATTTGAACTTCTCGCCCGCGAGAGGACATGCAAACGGTTATCATTACCTGGCATACGCGAATCATGTGCGTCCGGCACGCCACCGAGAAGCACTCACTATAAGAAGGGTGCACAGAAGGCGGGGTGTAAGTAGTGGAAGTGTGTTGTGCTGCCGGACCTGCGCGTGGGAACCTTCCTGATGCCTCGTCGCAGAATACGGCAGTCATTCCAGCACGTTTCGAGTTTGACAGAGGACGAATAGTGGCTTATCGCGACAGCTGTTTATCGTTCCGAGACATAGGCGCCCGTGTGGGACGACATCGAGCCACAGTGAGGCGAGTATGGATTCGGTGGGTGCAGGAGGGACGGACGGACCGACGTGAGCGATTGCCGCAACTACGGCACACCACCGAACGAGAGAACCGGCATGTTGTGCGGCGGGCATTGACGGCTTGCACCGCCACATCACGAACGTTAGCGCAGGAATTAGGGTGTGTTGCGCAACAACCTGAGTCAGCACGTACGGTTCGAGGTCGTCTGCAGGAGCGGGGACTTGTCGCACAGCGCCCATTGCTCCGATTACCCTTGACGTTGCACCACCGGCGAGTACGGCGGCAGCGGGCCGTTGAACGCCGTACATGGACTACGGAATGGCACGACATTATCTTCTCCGACGAATCCCGCTTCTGCCTGCAATACCACGATGGTCGGATCCGCGTGTGGCGGCACCGCGGCGAGAGATTGTATGACGCCTGCATTATGCAACGCCATACCGGTCCGTCGCCTGGCGTTATGGTTTGGGGCGCAATTGAATATGACACCCGCACCTCTCTGGTACGCTTCGCCGGTACACTCAACAGCCACCGCTACATCTCAGACGTTTTGGAGCCTGTATCCTTCTCTTACCTGCAGGACCTGCTAACGGCCACGTTTCAACAGGACAATGCGCGCTCGCAAGTGGCACGCATCGTGCAATAGTTCTTCACAGCCCACCAGGTGTCACTGCTGCCATGACCCGCCTGTTCTCCCGATATGTCGCCCTACGAACACGTCTGGTCGCTGATCGGCAACCGGGTGGCCCGGCAAGCACAACCCGCGGGTACGCCCGATGATCTGTGGCAACGTGTGGAAGCAGCCTGAACCGACATACCCCAAGCCCACATCTAAAGCCTCTTTCGTTCGATGCCGCGGCGTGTAGCGGCCGTTATTGCCAGCCATGGGGGCCACACGAACTGTTGATGTCTGCGTGTTCCGCAAGTCGCATGGACCTGTAAGCTCAATCGTTTCATCTTTGTATCTGTTGTTATGTGTCCAGTAAATCTGGCTTTGCCATCTCGTGTCCTCCTTGGTGTTGCATTTTGGGTGGCCAGCAGTGTATATGTGCGAATTCATTTCTTTTCCTAATAGAACCAAATTTCGCAATCTAACAACGGTCTTCAATAAAAGTACTGGCAGCCGTTACTTTGGCGCTGGGGTCTAAGCACTGGCTAGTAACCATTCGCCCGAAATGATGAGCCTGGGTTCCAATCCGTTAAGGTATGGATATGGTGTTTGTTTTGCGACACTCGCTACCTTCTTTCTCAAGAACCAGTAGCCCTAAATTAGGAACGGGCTACTGTTTATGGCCCATCGAGTAGCTCACTGTAGTCGCAACCCCCCCCCTTCCGTTAAACCAACAGAAAGAAAAAAAAAAGGAAAACCCTAGCGTGATCGCCTCGTACTTGCTACCTTCACAGGCTTATTGAGGTTTCCCAGTTAACAATTTGGCGAGCTTTCATAATAAGTTAAGTTAGGTACGTAATTGTAGACAGGGCACACTCGGACACCCTGTTGCAACTAATTACGCTTCAGGAAAAGTGATAATGCCACGTGATTTGAAGAATATGTTTCTAACCACTTTTTAAAAATTCTACGATTTGTACCGTAATTTTTTGTTACAAGTCACTTTATTTCGTAACATGCTACTGCTACAACTACTTTTTTATATTTGTAGCAATGCTACATGCCGTCCCAAGTAGCGTGCTATAGTAGCAGCGCTACTTCCAATCACTGGGTTTAAGCTTGAATGTTCTTAGAAGTTGGTTTCACTGAAGGGTTTCAGGCTTAACTGTGCACTTTTAAATATCATTAACTGAACATTCGTAAATTCAGAATAACACTCTAACTGCCTAGGTTATTAAATGAATCAACACTGAGTTATTATAAATTCACTGTTTTTATTTGATTTTATCGGGCGTCTTCAGAAGTGGATCTCTCTAGTCATGAAACACTTGACTTCAGATCAAATCACAATACTTTGCTCAATCCAAAATCCGCTTACCTTTAACAAATCGTTATCTCGAAAGAGCTGGTCTTAGCGTAATCACATCAACTCAGCACTTTAACAATCAAGCTCTGAACTCTGCTCGGCTCAAATCGTTGTCTCATTCTCCTTTAAATCTGCCCTAATCTCCTTACATGTCGACATTATATTTTATTGATCTCTGAAAATATTTTCTCAATATATAAAAATATTCATAAATATATATCGGACATTATATTTAATTGATGCCACTGTTACCAAACTCAGAAAACTCACCGCAGAAGATAATCTGTCATTAAGTTGAAAGAGCGTGTAACAGGAGGAAACCAAATTTACATGAGAATACAGAAACTCAAAAAGAAGGTTGACTTAAAGGTATATGTCGCAGGCTGGAAATGCGACGTGTGCAATTTGGAATGGTTTAACACTTGCACGAACTACTTAAGTGTTTAAATTGTGTTCGTAGTGGCTCATGTAACCAGGAATTATTCATCCAAGAAACGAAATGTGAGTGATAAATAAATGACTCTGTTAAGGAAAGAAATCTGGCGTGCCTCAAAAAATTAAGAGTACCACCGAATTCTTTGTCAGTGACTTTCAAGAAGAAAGCAGCATGATAAAAAGAAAAAGTTTATGGAAGCTTTAACTTCAGGTTCAAAAGAAGTTAGGTGGCGTAGTACCTAAGAATATGAATAAAACTTTGTTTAAATGGTTCAAAAGTGTGCGAATAAAAAAAAAGGTTTCCGTTAATGGTCCTACTTCAAAGGAAAACGACTTCACTTCCGTGGCTCCAAAATGTAACGGCCCTGCAAAAGAATTTGAATCTGAAGAGGAAATCAATTACTTTTTTTATTTTGCATTGTTTACACATCGAAAATTGCAATGGCGATCTTTCAAAACTGACATACGCACTTCGTAACTCATGAAGCTGATGGAAACATACCTGGCTAGGATTGATCGTGAATGGTGCAACACGAAAAAACTTCCAGCAATCTGAAATCCCGTGGACACCTGGTGGATAAGAGAAATTGCCTAAAATCCTCCAAGTGAACAGATGTGTCACTTCCATCTGTCACTGCAGTATTCAACAGTGCTCTATCGAGGGTAATTTTCGAATGCCCCTTGTATCGGATCATGTGGTTAATGGGCTACCCAAGCCGACGAGCGTATCGTCTGACTCCTATGAACCCACTCTTCCGCCAGATGTTTTAGTGAGGATTGCCGATTGATGGAAATGTTTTGCATGCCGCACGGTTCATGATAAACATCACAAAAAAAATGGAAATTTAATGTTTTCAAAGATATCCAGTTTTTGTAACAGCAAATAGAGTCTTCAAACACGCAACCAAAGATGCTAAGATCTTTACGCGCTCGTAACGGAAAATTTGGGAACTACATGAAAAATAAAGCATAGCAAAAATTCACAGTGTTATTCCGGTGTCCGAGATGTAACAGCCTTGGGACCCTGGTTTGAGTCCCTGACGAGGCATGGTTGATGTGTTTGTCCAACAGAATTTGTTATCTGCCTTTTTCCGATTCGAGGAAACAGCCAGTTCCGTAGGAGAAATGCACTGACGGAAAAAAAATCACAACACCAAGAAGGGGTTGTGTTAGATAAACGACAGTTGGTAGGCGGTGAGAGTACATCTGTAAGATGACGTCTATGCAAATTTCGTGCTCGGCGCATACGTGTGGCGCTAGTAGCGCCCCTCGGAACATGCAAAGCAGGTTTGCTGTAAATACGCGCTGTAACGTTCGTGAGCGTTAGTTATCGTTGAGATTCGACGTAGGGTGTTGATGTTAGTCAAGAATGCCTTTAAGAAGACGAAGAAGCCATTATCAACAGCTCACGGAGTTTGAACGAGGTCGTGTAATAGGGCTACGAGAAGGTGGATTTCCGTTCCGCAATATTGCAGAACGACTTGGCAGGAATGTAGCCACTGTGCATGATTGTTGGCAGCGGTGGTCAAGGGAAGGTACTGCCTCAAGAAGACCGGGTTCTGGCCGGCCACCTGGCACTACTGAGAGTGAAGACCGCCGTGTACGGCGTATGGCCGTGGCGTATCGTACTGCGTCTGCGGCAGCAATTCGAGCTGCAGTTGCCACCACAGTGACACAACGAACTGTTACAAATCGGTTACTTGAAGGACAGCTCCGAGCCATACGCCCTGTAGCGTGCATTCCACTTACTCCAAACCACTGCGTTTGCGACGTCAGTGGTGTCAAGCTAGAGCTCATTGGAGGACGGAGTGGAGATCTGTTGTGTTTTCTGATGAAAGCCGATTCTGCCTGGGTGCCAGTGATGGCCGTGTGTTAGTTAGAAGGAGGCCAGGTGAGCGCCTGCAAACAATCTGTCTGCGGTCGAGACACACTGGACCTACACCTGGAGTTATGGTCTGGAGAGCAATTTCCTATGACAGCAGGAGCACTCTCGTGGTTATCCCACGCACCCGGACGGCACAGTTGTACGTCGGTCTGGTGATTCAACCTGTTGTGCTGCCATTCATGAACAGCATTCCAGGGGTGTTTTTCAACAGGATAACGCTCGCCCGCATACCGCTGTTGTAACCCAACATGCTCTACAGAGCGTCGACATGTTGCCGTGGCCTGCTAGATCACCAGATTTTTCACCAATCGAGCACGTATGGGACATCATTGGACGACAACTCCAGCGTCACCCCCAACCAGCATTAACCGTCACTGTATTGACCGACCAAGTGCAACAGGCATGGAACTCCATCCCACAAACAGACATCCAGCACCTGTACGACACAATGCATGAACGTTTGCGTGCTTGCATTCAACATGAAGGACAGCTCCGAGCCGTGTCCATTTTCTTTACAAATGGGGTATCAGCACACATTCACTCATTTGTGATAACTCTTGCTTAAATGTTTTTTCATTAAATACCACGAAATGCCAGTACCCTATTTATTCAAAGCTTTCCACACTTTCACTAGTGAAATGTTTGCCCACAACCACGAATCTTTTGGTTTTTTATGCTTCTTTAGAGCATATTTTGTTTCTTTCTTTCCTACTCCCACCGTTATTTCCACACTGGTTGTCCCCCTTTTCTAAGCAATCTTTTGTTCTCTGCAATCAGGAATATTTTTCCCGTCTAATTTTGTCATTTGTCTTATGTGAGCGATATTCTTCGTAGATTTTTATTTCTTGCTTTTACAATGATTAACATTTTCCTTTTTCCTATCCCCTATGTTTAGTTCTTTATAAATTAGACTAAGACATCCTGTCCTTAGGCCTGCCGCTGCATTTTCAGCTGTTTCTCTCTTTTATTTTACTTTTTATACAACTCGAAGTCACTTATTTCCTGTGTCAGAGTAAATATTTTCTTAACATTTCTCTTTTCGTTTATTCTGTACTGTACTTCGTTATTTCACAACCGTGGTCACCTCCTGCTTTCCTAAATTATTTTTAGATAAAATAAAGTTTCGCTCCCTGCCAATTTCAGCACTTGAAACTGAAACTTTTCATAAAAACTACTTCTAAGTAGTTTTGTTTTGAGAAAAAAAATATATATAAGCAATTGTACTCTACACAGTTGGCCTCACTTCTTATAATCAACTCTGCACAAGGAAAAACGAGGAAAAGTTGGAACACGTTTGGTGCGTGTTCCACCACAGGCCTCTTTTTTTCTCTCCATGGAAAATGACCATACGGAAAAGAATTCTTTAGAATGCTTCCTGCTGTGAGTTTTTGACATAGGTTTCTTCCAGAGAGTATCCAGATATTCTGCCGAAATTGATCTAACAGATTCTCCTTCCCCGATCAGCCCCTTGGCGAGCATATAAACTGCCACTTTGCATACATTTCAAACACATTAAGTAAATATTTCCATACCTTAAAGAGTTCTTAACGGTGCCGAAAGCCAAATCGCAGTTAACTTCCTATGCCTTTCCTGCCTTTCGAAAACGGTCCCTTCCGTCACACGACCTTCGCCGTTACATCATCATTTCGGAAATATTTGGGGCGTACGCTCTTAATTTTACTGAAAGTTCAGTGCGAATTCCTTGTTCCAGTAATGAATCAGTTCTTTGTCATGAAGATGTTCGACATACCTTCTCAGTGAAAATTTACTGTTATCAATAAACGAAGCCGTTTCAAGTACTGTGTGTCAGAGTAAAGCGAACTGAAACAATCATCTTGTCCAAAATAGACAAACAGACTGATTCACCGATGTTTCCAAATGACCCTCAAGAAATCTGTTCTTGGTTAAAGCAATGTGAGGTACGGCTATGAAATAATGAGACTATTCTTCGGGCGAATGAAACGCACAGTGCAGGAGAAAAGTGAATAGGGGTACATCGATCTTGAACTGTCTGTAACCGAAAGTGCACATTTCACCTCTACTCTCTGCATTAGTTTGGTGATACGTGCCAATGAAAGTAGACGTGTTGTTTGTAACTCGTCGGAAAAATGATGAGTTCAAAAATTGAGCAAAGGTTCAACGTAAGATTTCTGGTGAAATTAAATAAAACGCCTAACGAAGTTTTTCGTGCGTTAAACAAAGCGTGTAAGGAACGTGCGAGCATTTTTGTGTTTCACAAGAGGCTCAGTGAAGGCTGACGACAACGAATGTCCGGTCCGCCTAAGCACAAAAAAACAGAAGCCAGTGCTGCCAAAATCTAAACAATTGCTCGAAATGATGGTCGACTGAGTATCAGAATTATATCAGAAATGGTAAATATCGATTGAAGCTGTTAGGCAAATTTTGCATGAAAATGTTTCGCACCGAGATAGCCCCGAAACTCTTCACGTGTGAAAGAGAAGAAAAAATAATAGCAAGTAAATTTGTTCTGGCATTCTGTAGGAAATTCAGGGGAATTCCAACCTTTCGGGAAGTGTCATCACGTGTGATGACACTTCCTGAATATTTGAATGAGACCATGAAACGAGAACACAGTCGATGCATTGGAAAACACCTACGGCAACGAGGATGATGAAAGCACAGCAAACAATTCCAATTTCAAGGACATGTTAGTTGTTTTCTTTGACATTAAGGGTGTAATTTTGGCAGAGTGAATTCCTGATGGAGCAACAGTGAACCAGCATTACTAGAAACAGATTTTGGAGACTGAGTAAGTGAGTAAGAAAAAGAGGCCATAGTTTAGAAAAGTGTGTGTGTGTGTGTGTGTGTGTGTGTGTGTGTGTGTGTGTGTGTGTGTGTGTGTGGCTTCATCCTTAACCAACTCAAAGGAGAATACACCGATGAACCATTCCATAATGACCACCCCCTGCCTAGAGAAATTAGCGCTCCTGGAGACCGAACGGTGGCGCAGGTGTAGTTCAAAGAGCAGTATACATACAACTCGATGACCGGATTTCGTTTAGTAGAGTGTTCGGAGTTAGAATTCAAAAAGCTGCCGATTTATCGGGGTTTGATATAGGACAAATTGTGGTGGCACGGTGCCTGGGAACTACGATGTCGGAAACGGCGCGGCTTGTAGGTTGTTCACGTGCCGCACTAGTGAGTACGTATCAAAAGTAGTGCACAGATGACCAAATGACAAACCGTCGTCCAGTCATGTGTCGTCCGCAGCTCACTGATGCCAGAGGGAAGCAAAGACTGTCGCGCATTGTTCACAGCGACCACAGGGCCAGAGTGCGACAGATTACCTGCAGCTACAACAGTGGTGACCAGGGCAATGTGTCACAGCATAGAGTTCATCGCGGCCTTTTGCGCATGGGCCTGAGTAGCCGAAGACCCAGCCGGGTAGCCCCATGCTCGCTGCACGTTATTGACAGCAGCGCATGAAATGGGCCTAAGATAATCGAGATTGGACCGTGGATGATTGGAAGAAAGTGGCCTGGTATGACGAATCAATATTCTTGGCGGATCATGTGGACGGCCGAGTCCAGATACGCCGATTACTAACGCAGGCTATGTCACTTGGATGCACTGTTGGGCGGAAACAGGCTGACGGCGACGGTATTAGGCTGTTGGCGATATTTTCTTGGGACACTTTAGGCCCCATTATCCCAATAGCACAATCATTGACAGCTGTCAGGTATCTGTACATCGTTGCGGACCAAGTTCACCCATTCATGGCAACTGTGTTCCCTGCCGGTGAAGGCCCTTACCAACAGGATAATGCACCATGCCACACTGCCACAGTCGTCAAGGAGTGGGTCGAGCAGAATGCTGGTGACTTTCCGTTAATGCCCAGGCCTCCAAATTCACCTGACATGAATCCAATCTAACATTTTTGGTTCGACTTAGAAAAGCGGGTTCGCGCTAAATCAACACCAACCCGAAATGTACAGGAACTGGAGAGCCTGCTGTTGACATAATGGTACCAGATACCCTAGGATACCTATTGCCACCTCATCGAATCAATGCCTTGCCGAGTAGCCACTGTTTTGCTGGCTAAAGGGGGTCCCCCAGCTTATTTGGTAGGTGGTCATAATGTAATGGCTCTTCGGTGTATCATTCAGCGCTCTCGATGAAGCCAAGAAACGAATCATAATGCATGAACATCCTGCTTACTCGTCAGATTTGGTTCCCGAGACTTTTTTCTTATCTCTAAAGTCAAATCTTTTCTCAAGGAGATTCGTTTTGAGTCACTTAGTGTGGTGCAGAAGGGAATGATCAAACGTCTCAAAGGAAAACACAGCACCTTAGCAACCGGACTGCTTTTCTCAGTGGAAGATCAGAATACATCGGTGTGTTGATCTAGAAAAGGAATTGTAGGTGAAAAGAGTTAAGAAATAGAAATTTCTTATTCAACTGAAGTTGCAGCGACATTTTGGTTATTTAACAGCCATATCTCGTATATCGCGTATTGCGACGAAAGAACACCGGTTTTCGACAGAAATGAAGGATGACATACTTCTTCACCAGTGGGGTATCGTGGGTCCGAGACCTGGGCTATCTCCCCCCCTCCCCCAGTACTGTTTTTTTTAATTGCGAGGTTTAATTTTTAATTGTTAAGTAATAGAAGTAACTTTTTTCTAAATTTTAAGTGCATGCCATTGCTAACATGATACCAAATACTTACGAGAATTAGGATTTGAACACTTATTTGCCCATGAACTCCATTCTTCTTCTGAATACTTTATTTGTACATGAACTCCATTCTTTAATTCTTTATTTGTACATGAACTCCATTCTTTAATTCTTTATTTGTACATGAACTCCATTCTTTAATTCTTTATTTGTACATGAACTCCATTCTTTAATTCTTCATTTGTACATGAACTCCATTCTTTAATTCTTTATTTGTACATGAACTCTATTCTTCTTTCCTTTTGTGCGAACTTGAGTGTTACGTTTTCACAAAATGTTTCTTCCGAGTACTTTTCCATATTTAAAAGGAATATTTTTCTCTACTGACAAAACAGCCAAGTTTTTCGAATGTGCATGTCCTTGTGTGGCTCTAAGATATATCTTGATTCCTTTTAATGCAGAAAAACTTCTTTCGGCAGTTGCAGTTGTTGGTGGAAAGCTTAATATGCGGTCTGCTAATTTGTACACTTCATTTAACACTATGTTAAATTTATACAACTTTATGTAACATGTACTGATTTGCTTTTGTATTCATCAAAGGAATAAAACATTTTCAATTAATTTTTTAGTCGTGCTGTATCAAAATTTGAAGCATATAGTTCTTTAAGTTATGACAGTATATGTTCAGGGAAGCTTTCACAAAATTCATCAAAACAGTTCGAATCCAACAAAGCCACGAAAATATAATATGTCTGATTTTAATTCATTGACACTTGACAAAAACTGAAACAACTCTCGCGAAACACTCTTATGGGCGGGAGTATGCGAGTGCCTGAGATAGTCTAAGTCTTCTCTATTCTGAGCAAACCGTTTCCCAAAGCAATGGCCCATTCCCCTCTACCATCTGATTCATGTTGTGGTAGAAATGCTAGCAGGCGACGGTACGGAAGGTTTTCGCTCCAGAACCGCGAAGACTCTGGAAGAGCTGCTTGCGTTATACAATTGGTCTTCGCTCGCCAGACTGAGTCAAAGAAGCGAATACGCACGCGTTTTTTTTTTCGCACCGTAAGCATCGAAATATCTTAATACCGTTGATAATTGACTTTTATTTGTGTATACTTAATTGACTTTTATTTGTGCATTCTCTGGGCTTCGCAGCTAGCCCAGCTAGCCTCGAATATACGCCACTGTTCGTCACTTTTATTTAATGAAAAACAGACCCATGCAGTCATGGTATCTCAACAATTCTCACTTAACCTGAATTCTAATTATATCAGTGACATCAGCGTTTCGAAAAAATATATGTTATTAACATTATCCATATGAATACATCTTTACTTTTTACTAGCTCACTTGTTTTTCCTTTAAAGTTGAATTGAATAATTAAAGAGGTTCCTTTCCAAATAGCCATTTCTTAATTATTGTATTGGGCTGTCGTGGAAAAGATTTCAAGCGGTGAAAAAAGATTGAGATATAATTTCCCGTTGTTTGAGACAAAGTATTTATTTTTGTCTGATCGATAAATTTTACCATCGGAGGAGTAATAGAATCCAGTTTATTTGCTTTCATTCGCCAATGGTTTCTTCAAAGCAATTCTAGCTGGCTCCTCGGGCGCCTTACCTCCTCGGATTCAGTTGCATTTAATTTCCCCCTCCGAAATTAATTTGGAAATCTAGTAATTGAACTCCAGTACTTTACTAAACTGCGAATCTCGGGAGTGCAGCATTTCATCATCTGTGTTATGTAGTTCATATTTCAGAAGATGTTCTTTCCCCATAGAAATGAAACTGTCTTTTTTCAGCTCTTTTTTTTAACTCCATCATTGTAAGCTCATTTTGGTTTTCAGGAGCCCATTACGAAAGAACATCATGATTAATGCTGAATGAGCACGTTTTGTGATAATAAAAAGTAATTCAAACCAAGAACATTCCTCAATATTATACAATCACACACGGTAATCAAATGCACCCATTACAACGACACTGTGGATGGAGGTAAACAGTAGCTCCCGACTTCCAACAGTTACCATTAAAAAAAAAGTGTTGTAATTCTCTATAGCAGCAGTATTAGTCTTATACTGCACTGGTCGAGATGACGCATGCGCTATGTTGCTCCTTCAAGTTCGTTTAACCGACAGTGCTTATGCCATTACTTGATACAAAAGGCTTGCGTGTGCGTATGAGTGTGCGCGCGCTCTGTTTTCCGCAATACAGGGAGCTCTTGAAAGAAGTTTGTTTAGCAGAGAAGTCCGATATTTGATACGTCTTGACAAGGAGATGAACAACAGAAACTTTGTGGAAGCTCGAAAGTGTGGTGACAGTGTAAACGGAGGGAAGCAGCTATTCAGCAAATAGGAGCAGCTATGGCAGAAATTGGGTACTGTCGCAGAACTGAAGCTACCCGCTGCCTCTAACTCGGCAACATATCCGGAAATGATCTTCTTCTGTACATGTCTGGGAAGTGATGGATCACTGACGCGCAAACCTCAGGGTATTTCCGTACTAAGTATGAGTAGTCTCGTTTGTTTTCAAACTCTTCTGGAAACAACGGAGGGTTTCCAACATGTAATGCGCGTTTCCAACATGTAATGTTGGGAAGAACGCAATTCCGCCCAGCTGTCGAGAATATCCAGAAATTACCAGGTAAAAAAATCAACTCACATTCAGCCGCGAAAGAAGTAAACATATCTATTTTATGTGCATCTAATTTTGTTTTACAGAAAAAAATATGATGCAAAACATTAAATATTGCCTCAAAAATATTATAATTACTATACCGTGCAAACTAATTGGGACAAGCTATTTTATTCTCAGAATTGTAATGTGATCCCCAGTTGATGTCGGAAACCCACGTAAACCGGTTTTATCAGCTGTGAGGTGGTGTGACTGTTAGAACTTGATAGCAAGAATGTGGTTTGACAGGTTTTAAACAGGAAATAGGCACTTCAGCTTCAGTTGTGAGCTTTCGTGTGTGACAGGTGGATGTTAGCTTTTGCTCTCTGTGAGTACGTGCTGCTTTCGTGTATTGAAAAATGGATATTTCCCCAAGGAAGCGTGCAAAAATAATTGCTCTGAAGGATCACACTTCTATGCGAGTGAGAGATATCGCTTCTGCATTTGGTGTAGGCAAATCAAGTGTATCAAGACTGCTTACTTGATACAATGCATCTAGATCATCGTCTCCAAAAAGAAGAGGTAAATGTAGAAGAAAACGAAAAACCACTCCGCGCACGAACCGATAAATATCTAATCAGGAATAGTAAAATGAATCCAAAAAAAAAAAAAAACAAAAACAAAAAAAAAAAACAAGCACCGTCCTTCAAAGAGATTTATTGGCTAGTGGTTGTGATGTTAGTGATTCAACTATACGCCGAAGGCTTCTGGAAGTTGGGCGGAAGGCAAGAAGACCAACGAAAAAACAATATTTGAATGCGAAAATGAAGATAAAACGTATAGCATGGCCCAAAAAAATTAAATCATGGACTACTGACGACTGGAAAAAGGTAATTTTCAGTGATGAAACTCATTTATTTGTGCAGGGTTAGCATGCAAATGTCGTTAGACGAAGCAACTGTGAACCCTTAAGACCTGAGCATGTCAAACAAACTGTAAAACACCCTCTAAAACAGATGCTTTGTTGTTTTTTTCTCATCAAATGGCGCTGGAAGCTTAGTTCCTGTTCAAGGTGTGATGAATTCAGCCAAGTACGTGGAAATATTACAACGTAGAATTGTTCCATTCTTGCAAACTTTTGACGGAACATTTCAACATGACTTAGCCCCATATCGAAATTCGAAATTGGTCAAGAATTTCATGCTGGAAAATCAAATTCATTTGCTTGATTGGCCTGGAAATTCACCAGACATTAAATCCCATGGAAAACTTGTGGAATATTTTGAAGAGACGTTTAGGTAAAACGGACTGTACAACCAAAGAACGCATGATAACGAATGCTATAAAAGTGTGGTTTCACTATTATGAAGTAAACATATGTGCACTCACTTAGTGGAGTCAATGCCAAAACAAATTCAAGAGGTCATTTCTGCTAAAGGAGGACGTACTTCATACTAATACAGGTATTTATCAGTGTAATCAAGGCATAGAATGATATAAAGGCATAGTTTTGGAAAAAAGAGTGATTTTTTACTTTGTCCCAATTAAATTGCACAGTATAGTATTTACCATCACTTATTAATTTTGCTTTATATGCTCTGTATTAGGAACTTGCCGCGTGCCACTAAAAGTGGCTACGAGTGCTAGATATGGCACATGTGCCATAGGTTGCTGACCCTCTGTTCTGTGGTAAAGATTACGAACATCACCGATTTAAAGTACCGTAATTTTCAGGCTAAGCGCAGCACCTGACAAAAATCGCTATTTAGAAAACAAATTCGTTGTAAGAATCTCACCGGCATCAGCATCGTACCCCAAAATTTAGTAAACTTTTATACATCTATGTAAATGCTTTAACAAATAACATCGGAACACGTTTGAGTCATTAGTTGGACTACCTGCTGCATATTTTTTAAAGTAATGTTTCTATAATTTCATAATCATTTGTGTTATCTTAGGTAATTTAATGAGGTAATATAAAAATGAAATGGATGATGGCACTGGAAATCTCCATGTTCTTTACTTTATTTTCTCATTTATTTATATGTGATTAATAATCGCTCTTAAAGGGTGATATGGGTTATCAATTCCAACTTGTAAATACAGTTTTATTGCATGAATTACCGATGTTACTTGCTTGGGTGGTAAAGACTGATTTCGGCTATAAAAAGTATCCGTACGAAAATGAAGTGAAAAATATTAAATAGCCATTCATTATAGAAGAATATTCATAAAAAGAGTATAAATAAGTGGAAAATGAAACAGAAACAGGCTGGAAAGAAGAAATAAAAATCAATTCTGTTTTTAATTTCAAGTACTTTCACTGCCTGGGAAAATCATGAATGCTACTTTTGATAAGTTTTAACGCTATTTGCTGAAGCAACATTAAATTTTCAGAAATGCAGCAGGTTGTGACGTCACAAACGTGGGATACCTGCAAAATATTCATGTAATATATATTTGGCTTTTACATTACTCCTGACCATCTGTGAGAGAAAGGTCTCCCAACTTAATCATAAATGGTAGTCACTGTCTTTGGCTATGCGCTCCTAGTTACTGACGATTCTCCGGAAGGCCAGCAAGATCGTGTGTTAATAGACAGTGAGAAATTACCTATAAAACCAGAGATCCAATTTTATCCTGCCATTTCCTATGATAAAAGTGGTCAAGGGAGAAAGCGAAGGTTCCAAAACCATGCCGTAAAAAGGAGAGACACACACTAAAAACCCAAAACATTATTACCTGCATGTCTTTAGGCACTACTGTTTGTGAAAATTACAACACCATGAAGGACTACTAATATTAGCTTGAAACTTACAGGATATGTAGAACAGGTTAGAACATGCGAATGATTAAAATGTCAATGAAAATGTTCATGCGGTTTTAAAGCAGCGGCTGTTCGGTCTTGTATATAAAGTGTTGGCTCAAACGAAAGGTCTGGGATATAAAGAGCTAGTACGAACGAAATGTTACAATTAGTGAAGAGCCAACATTGAGTCCAAGGGTGAAGGGTGTTTCTTGTGTCTCACTATGCCCGTCGCCGCAGAATGTCGTATTATGAACAACTGACGGACTCTGAGAAAGGAAGTATTGTTGGGATGAGAGAAGCTGGATTTTTCTGCTGAGAAATTGCCGCGCGCTCAGGACGAAACGCCAATGAAGTACCGCGAACGTGGCTTCAATTGACAGATGATTCCCGGACACGCAGAAATCCGAGAAATGAACTGCAAAACGCACGGCTGCACGGAATGACAGACAGTTCTACCGCATGCAGAGACCGATCGCATAGAGACATCCAACAGTGTTAGCGCAGCAGTGGAGCACTGCCACAGGTCACGCTTTGTCTTCCAGCACAGTTCGACGTCGGCTGTTAAGAGAATAGGTTGGGTCTTCAGCAGCATACTGCTGCGCATTTCTTTGACTCTCAATACCTGACGCCCTCAGGCTGCATTGGGTTCTCGAACACAGACATTAGCGCGCTGATTGGCACAGGTCGCGGTTTCTAACGAATCGCAATTCAACTTGTTGCACCATGATGATCGCATTCATGCTCAAAGACATCGTGGGGAATGACACCTTACAGCGTGTGTTTTGCCGCATCCTACAGGTCCAAGGCTAAGCGTTATGGTTTGGGGCGCTATTGAGTTCAATTCGCGATTTTGCCTGATACGAATTGAGGGAAGTTTCAACAGGCAGCGATACATCAGGGATGTTTTAGAGGCAGAGGTGATACCCTTCCTTCAGAATTGTCTTGGCGCTACATTCCAGTAAGTCAATGCTCCGTCTCATGTGGCCGAGAATGTTCAAGACGTCTTCCATGCACAGAAGATGCCGCTTTTTTCCTGGCCTGTACGTTCGAGAGATATATGTCCGATATCGAACATGTCTGAGACATAGTAGCTAAGCGCTTTCCTTAGTCACTACAAATTAACTGTTGCCTCGCATAGGAACAGCCTGGCAGACTATATATCCCATAATGTATTAAAATCTCTTACATAAAATGCTACGCCTTGTAGAAGCTGTTATTTTTGCTCGAGGTGTCTTCACACCATACTAAGTTTTGAAGAGCACATTTGCGTACATATCTACAAATGTAGTCAGTATTTTCTGTAGCATGAGAAATTTGTGATATAAATTTCATTTGGATAACGCGATTCTTTCTTGGTGTTGCAATTTTCGTAAACATTTGTGTACAAATCAAAGCAACTATGCCTTATGATATGAGCCAATAGAAGGCATACTGTCGAGGAACCAAGGAGGTTAGAATAAGATATCTGGAGATGCCCTTGTTAATGAAGCAGAATCACTTTGCTTGAAGCCTATAACCGCGAGCGACGGCCGTCAAAGTGTGGGAAAGCTGATCGTTTTCAATGCTATTTAAGTGCATTTTGTGTTGGCCGAATCGCCTTCTTTCGTAGCAAATATTTCCAATTTCGCATCGTAACTTGTTGCCAATGTGTGAGGAAATGCTGATTTTATAAAATTCTTAATTATTTTGAGGCTTCTTCTATTTTTATTTTAAATTGAAATACACGAACATGGGTGCGAATTCTAAACAAAACATAGCTTTAAAATTGTAAAATTTACTCGTGTAAGAAGTATAATTCATTCCGGTTTGATATCAACACGGTTTCTGCAACCCAAAACCACGCAATTCCAAAATACAAACAGATGACATTACAAAGGTATCATGTAAACAACTGCAAATTTCCACACCTTGCGGCTTCACGGTTAACAGACCAGGGCATCTCCAGAAGTATTATTCTAACTTCCTTGGGTGGAACTCGGTTCAATTTGAATGCTGGTGACAGGAGTAATGTGTCACAACACACAATACATCAAACCTTGCTGAAAATGGGGCTGCCTAGCTCTCTCCAAGTGCTCATTTTAACATCGGTTTACCGTCAAAAACGTCTAAAATGCGCACGCGAGCATCACAACTGGACCTTGAAAGATTGAAGGAATGTCGTCTGGTCCGATAAATCTCGTTTCCTTTCACGCCATGTGGACGACAGGGTACATGTGCGTTCTTTACCTGGGGAACTGTTAGTACCAGGAAGTACCTTGGGACAAAAACAAGCAGGTAGTGGAAGTGTAATGCTTTGGACAATGTTCTGCTGGGAAATTCTGTGTACAGTCATTCACGGGCAGGAAATTATGAAGTCTACCACCTACCTAATCATGATTGCAGACCAGGTACATCCCTTCATGACAACAGCATTTCCCTGTAGTAGTACTGCTTTCATCAGGATGGTCATGCCACACTGCCCGGATTGTTCGAGAATGGTTCCCGGGACATGAAATCTTCGAGGTATCCCAAATTCCCCAGACATCAATCCAATCGTGCATCGGTGGTGTGTTGGAACAGCAAATCCGATCTATGGCGGCTTAACCATATAACTTAAAAGAGTTAACTGATCTGCTGGTAATTACACATTATAATGTGTTGGCACCGGGTAAGAGCTGTTTTGGCGGCAAATGGAAAACCAATATCATATTAGGCAGGCTGTCATAATGTTTTGGCTCTCGGTGTATGTCCCTCAATGCTTATGCGTCCTGACAAGAGAAGTAACTAGAAAAAGGTAGCGGTAATCGTTCTTTGATTCGTTTTGGTTGAAGAACACGGAAATTGATAGCTCTTTACCGAGAGAATGATATCCCACAGAAATTAACAATTGCTGTTTGCTGAGCCGTTGTTTGAAAACAAAATTCTTGGTAAACGCCCCATTGACATAAGAACTGTAGGGCGGTGTTTTTTAATATAAGAGCCGCGGTCTTTGCTTGAAAATTACGGTGATTCAAAGTCTTTCTGCCAAGGGTTGTATATGTGTAAACCTTTTCCTTTTGCTATCTCTGCTGATTTCTCAGAAATAAATGTAATGAATCAACAAACCTACTCCGCTGTGCACCTGTGGATTACTATAAATGTGGTTGAGAAATCAATTAGGGTATAGAGTTCGAATTGCAATAATTTATTGGAATGCCTAAAAACTTTACGCAATTTAGGATCTCATTAGCGTATCTGTTCTGAGACTTGTCAAAAGGTATGCTTACCATATTCTAGAATCAGGTGCCATTTTTAAACGAATAATACGTTACTGCAGTTAGAAACTGAGTAATTAAGTCAAATTTACTGAAACGTGGAAAGCAACGTCTGTTCCAAGCTCTACTCATGGCGTTCACTTTCTTTCTGTGTCGCGGCCATCGTTCTGTAGCATATGACATCGCATCTGTACTGGCGATCTGTTTAACATATTACAATACATGATTGCTGTAACAAAAACCTATATCCTTTGCGTCGTGTAACGTTCATCCATTATGCCTCTTGTGCTTAAAAACCACCCACAAAAAATTCTGATCAAATGAAGAATTTAAAATTAGTTCATAATATTCTGATGCTTAAACTATTGAAAAATGAATTTATAATTACAGTATTTGTGCAGTGTGTGCCCTATTAGTTATTCAAGAAAAGCTTAATAGCTTTCTGATGTGAATAATCTTTGTTGAGTGTCACTGAGTATCAGCAATCAACAGGCATGGAGTGTCATCAGCTCCAGACTTAACGTTTTCGCAACTGATTTCTCTATCAGATAAAAGAAAATGGCAGGTTGCATTTTCTGCAGTTCATATTCATAAATGGAAAGTACCTCCAAAAAAAATTCTGCTGGTGTTTTATTTCTTCTAAACTATACAAAACTCATATGTATTTTGTTACATTGTGAGGAAAAGAAACGTAAAAGTTTGGCATTCATTTTACAGAAAAGTTTTTCTCTTCTTACTCTAGGAAGAAAAAATGCGGCATTATATTCAAAGATGGAATTTAGCGAACATTGTTTATTCCGAAATTTTACCCTTGCGTATTGCCGTTCCTGTGGCCGAGAGGTAAGAGGCACGGTTTTGCTCCATGGCTCGAACTGGACCCGGGTTTGAAAGCCGGATGAGCCGTGTGTCCTGAGTTTGTCCTACGCTAATCTGTCGCATTCTTGGAACAAGTGCTCAAAATTAGAAAAGGTGGCTGTCGAGGGTCTTTAAAACCACGAAACAAAACAATTGTGAAAAAATACCTTACCTTTCCTTTCAGAATTTCAAATTTTCCTTCGGTTATTACAGCTTTCATTCTTTTTCGGGACTGAAAGCATGCGTAGTGTTTTGTATAGCTGCAGAGAAGTGCACGGTTTCTATAGCTGCACTCATGATTAATATTTACCAGAATTCAGGTAGCTATAAACACAATTATTCATGGAGTATTGCTGTTACAACACTGGCACCGGGATAGAATGCGTCTCCGAAGTCCTTCTTTTGGACCTTAGAAGAGCTTAACTTCAAGTGCCTGTCTCAGTGTGGTGATATTTCTCAATCCTTTGCATGACACGCATCTTCGATAGCACAATCGTGCTTAACTGTCAAAAATAATTCGGAAATGCTCATGCCGACGTTGGTCGAGTACGATTGAGTCAGAAGTTTACGGTGTATCTCAGAATCCTAATGATGAATGCAGAACGCAAGAGATTTTGATCAAGGAGATACGACGATTATGTTCACAAGTTTCTGCATTTGCGGCGGAGATGAAATTTCACTTTTCGCTCCTGTTTGTTGCTACTGAATAAATAATACCTCTGCAAACGAGTGTAGAAGCATCCGATATATTTAATTTTCATAGACTCTGGCACATTCATGGCCATTAATTGGCTGTCTTAGAAACTTAGCACACCTTCAACTGATAATTAACACAGACGTATGCCCTGCGACTGTTTTCGCCGTATTATATTGACATAGCAGCACTTTTAATTGAGGATAATTTAGAATATGCGAGAAACATTCACATTGAATTAGCAGAAAATGCAAAAGCTGTTACATTCAGAGTTTTAACGTTAGTTCTTAAAAACATAACTTATTGGGTATTCGTCCTAGAAAACGTAGGAAGGGGTTGCATATTTAATGTAAACAAACTGTAAATTAGGAGTTTGAATTACTAGCTTCTAACGAAAGTTTTGCAGATTTTTGTGTCGGATCTTAATGCTTAAGTAGAGTCATTTTTGTTTAAGACCTGTTATTTACGACCTGAATGATATTTTCCTGGTGAACGGAAAGAATGGGTTACTTCAAGTTCCATGTTTGGTGTACAGTTGAATCTTCTGGAGGGATGACGAGTTTTCTGCATTTCTTTAAAGAGTTGTAATTGTTTCTTCATTTGCTTTTATCGACGAGTGAACAAGCGATAAGGTTTTCTGGAGAGAAGGTCAGCTGTAGTCAGCTAAGGACAGGAGCAGTTTGCGAAAAATTATTATTAGGTGCTTAGCCACATATTGAACTGAAGCCCTCGGGATGCTACTTCCGAAACAGCGGCATTCCGCAGATCCTATTAGGTCTCAGGCTGTTGTCATCATGTCATCTTCATCAGAACTCTTGCTGCCACCATACAACGGTCCGCCAAACTTCTCTATCTTCCTATTCGATCTCTCCGTAATTCTCAATTCCAAATCTGTTCAGGCCTTACCTTTTACAGTCTCGCCCCCGCTTTCATGGTTTACCTCTAGGTCTCGCTCCAGTAATGTCCCATTGCAGACTCCTCATACTAATTTCCTAACATTCTCTTTCATCACATGGCTATTACATAACTGCATCGACAAAGCCTTTAACTCGTAGTTGTGTTTTCTCCCAATATATCCGATCTGAATCAAATACTATTTTCTTCGTATACCTTGTAGTAGTCCGGTCAAAATAGGATTTTCAGATGAAATAAATATGAAAGTTTTGAAACTTGGCACTCTTGTTTATAGGTATCTAGTGAAGATTATATCAATAGTCCTGACGAATCAGATGTGAGCTCTAGCCGCCATCTTGAAAAATATGTTCGTTTTTTCAGGTTTTCGGGAATATGTCAAAGAACGGTTGGTCAGCCCAAAAATACTATTTACAAAATTGAAGCTTACGAAATTTCCTACAAAAAAGGTTCACTTCACTTTTTTTGTTTCTCTAATAGTTTCTGAGATAATCGGGTGTCAATGTTGTACTGTTTCGCTGATCGCTACGTTATCACTAGCTTATTTGTATGAAAAACCGCAGTGATAACGTAGCGATCAAAAAATTCTTCTTAACTGTTAATTTTGGATTTTCACTGAAAGTGGTAGCCGGATTATATTTTCAAAACCAGTATCCGCAATTTAGGTTTCTGTTTCATTTTGTCTTTTTTTTTTTTTTTAAAGGAAATTAAAATTGAAAAAACTGAATACTCATAACAAAGCATTTTTAAAAATAATGTAGTTAGAGTAAATATCATGGTGTCTTGGAATGAAAAATTAAAAATTCAGGAATAAATATTCAGTTTTGAATTCATCCCACATTGCCAGTTGTGTCAATTTCCTGTAGTTGTCTACTACAAGCATCATAAATAAATTAATAATTATATATTTCCCACCGCGTAGAAATAATAGAAATTAACAATAAAAGTGAATTTTCGCTCTGGATATTTCATTGGAAGGTTTTAGGTAACACATGACTTGGCTAAATGCCAGATGCATTTCAGTGCAATGTACAAAAATATGACATAATTAAATAGACTCCTTATTTGTTGATAGTATTTATTTTCTGTCCATATGGAATGGAAGGAGCTGTAGTTGTAGCTGGATTTAATATCTAGTAGACTTACTCTTTGCAGTACGTAGGGCTTTCACTCTGTCAGGCATTGTATTAGGGGTATGCAAAAGAGTTTCCACCGCCCCCGCTAGTGGGCACTGTAGGGTCTAACGGCCGGTGACCCGTGCTGTCAGTTCGTACATAGAGCCAAGCATGGTGGTCGATAAAGTTTATTTGCGGTACTGTTTGTTATTCATGTTTAATTTAGGGAAAAGTGCGAGTGAAGCATAAGGTTCAATATGTTAGTCTTATGGTGAAACGGTTATGGGTGAGTGGACGTGTCGAGAATGGCTTGCTAGGTTTAAGAAAGGTGATCTAAACTTGGAAGACAAGCCACGTGCACGTAGACCGCGTGAACTCGCAGACGAAGAGCTGGAATCGCTGTTGCAAGAGGATGCCACACAATTGACCACGCAGCTGGCGAAACGTTTGAAAGTGGCTCCATCGACGGTGGTACGGCGTCCACAGGCCTTGGAGAAGATATAGAAGATTGATAGGTGGGTTCCGCATACCTTAACGAAGCGTAATATTGGTCAACATTTGGATGTCTGCATGTCGTTGCTGAAGAGGTTTCAAGGGAAGAATTTCTTCTGGAAGGTTATCAGCGGGGATGAAAAATGGGTCTATTGCGACATCCTCGTATGCAAGCGATTCTGAGTCGACCCAGGCCAGCCATTAATATCCACTGCACAACGACATAGCGATCAGTTTATGAAACTGAACGCCGCAATCGAGCAAAAACGCCCATGGACAGGTGAAGGACGCCATCCAGTCATCCTGTTACACGATAATGCCAGAGCACATGTCGGTGCCACCACAAAATCAACCCTTGAATAGTTACACTGGCAGATTTTACCACACCCAGCTTACTCCCCAGACATTGCACTCTCAGACTTTAATCTGTTTCGTTTTATGCAACATGCCCTAGCCCAGCAGCGGTTTACCACAGTTTCAGAGGTGAAAAATTTCGTCACTGCATTCTTCAGCTCAAAACCAGAATCTCTCTATCACAGGGTTATTCATTTGTTGCCTGAAAAATGGCAAAAGGTCATTGATACTAACGGCCAATATTTCGTTGAAAAAATGTGTACTGGTTTCCTGATTATTTTTGTCTCTTTTCTCCTTAAAACGGAGGAAACGTTTGCATGCCCCTAATACAAATGAGATCAGCAATAGTGCTCAATGGATTTTGAGCCCACGATTCATATAACAAGGCCAGAATATGTGCCTTGTTGGTTGGTTTCTGTGACATCCATCATAACTTTTCGTCCAACACGGCCCTCAGGTATTTAGTTTGGTTTATTCTGGCTTGGCCACGACAATTTCTGGAGAGCGTTTTGTTCGTGCCATGTTTGAGTACGTTTTGCTCTACTAAATGGAGCGCCATTCTCAATGAACAATGAGGTAGCCTTTGGCATCTGACCACTGGAGAATAATGGTAGCATACCCCCTCTCAGCGATGGTTATGCACTGTATTTTTATGCATTGATATTGCCTTCATACTTTAGGAGGACTGAACGACCAGTTATCTGTATGGCTCCTAATATCATGACTGAAAAACCGTAATGTTTCACAGTTGGCTGTATGTGCTTCAAGCTGAATTCCTGGCTAGACACAGCTGAATTCTTAGCCACACCCAGGCCCTGCCATTGTCTGAAAATTATGCAAATCGGGACTCATCAGAGAATATGACATTGTGCCAAAAGGGTTAGGGCCTCTCAATCATGTCCGTCGCCCATGCCAATCTGCAACGAATATTTGCTTCTCGCAAAAGAGGTTTACGTCAAGCTGCTCTTCCATGATAGCCAAGTCGGTGAAGATACCGCTGAGCAGTTCTTGTCCTCACTTGGAGATGCTCTGCAATTTTAACGGCATTTCTACGAGAATTAGTTTCCACAGGAGTCTTGACAGCTCGAAGTCACCTCTGACCCAGGAAGACCCATCCGTGATGCTGCTGCTTCCTTGTCTGACTTCTTGAATTCCACTGACACTCGATGAACTGTGGCAAGAGTAATTTGCAGGTTTGCAGCGTCCTCTCTGAAAATCACTTAGTTCCCTGTTTTCCTTGGGTCGAGGCATGCTCGTTTGGTATCACCTACACACTTACATTGTCCTGCAAAACATGCACATAAACCGATGAGCCATTACACTATGACCACCTACCTAATAAGCTGTAGGACCTACTTTAGATACAAAACAGCAACCATTCTGCGAGGTTTCGATTCGATGAGGAGGCCATAGGTATCCTGAGGTATCTGGTACCAAAATGTCAACAGCAATACTAACATCGGTTCAAATGGTTATGATCTAACTACCTTTTTTAACGAGGCCTTTAAAAAAATGTTCCTCGCGTTTTTTAACGGCCTTGTTAAAAAAAACACGATAAACAAAAGAATGGCGATATTTTATGATTTCTCGTGAAAATTCATATCAACAGCAAGTCTTCCAGCTCCCATACATTTCGGGGTGGTGGTGATTTAGCGTCCAAATCGAACCACAAATGTTCGATTGGGTTCATATCAAGTGACATTTGAGGCCAGGGCATTAACAGAAAACCACCAGCATTCTCCTCGAGCCATTCCTTGATGATTCAGGCAGTGTGGCGTGGCGCATTTTCCTCTTAGTGGCCATCATCAGCAGACAACACAGTCGCTATGAATCAGTACACTTGGTCCGCAACGATGTACAGATGCTTGACAGCTGTCAGGGATTGTGCTATTGGGATAATGGGGCCTAAAGTGTCCCAAGAAAAGATTGACCACAGCCATAACACCGCCGCCGCCGGACTGTTTCCGCCTAACAGTGCATCCAGGTGGCATGGCCTGCGTTGGTAATCGGCGTATCCGCGCTCGGCCATCTACGTGATGCACCACGAATTTTAATTTGTCAGACCAGGCCACTTTCTTCTAATCATCCTCGGTCCAATCTTGATGATCTTGAACCCATTTCATGTGTTGTTGGTGATGACGTGCAGTGAGCCTGGAGACCCGGCTGGGTCTTCGGCTACGCATGCCCATGCGCAGAAGGCAGCGATGAACTATGTGCTGTATCACATTGCCCTGATCACCACTGTTGTAGCTGGGGGTAATCTGTCGCATTCTGGCCCTGTGGTCAGCTGTGAATAATGCGCGACGGTCTCCGCTCCCCTCTGGCATCAATGAGCTGCGGACGACACACAACTGGACGACGGTTAGTCGTTTGGCCATCTCTGAACCCCTTTTGGTACGGACTCACTAGTGCGGCATGTGAACAACCCTCAAGTCTGGCTGTTTCTGAGATCGTAGCTCCGAGGCGACGTGTCATCACAATTTGTCTTTTATCAAACTCCAATAAACCGGCAGCTTTTCCCATGCTGACTACCAGCAGTCTACCAACCGAAATCCGGTCCTCGGGTTGTATATATACTGCTCTGTGGATTTCACCTGCGCCAGAGTTCGGTATCCAGGAGTGCTCATTTCTCTACGCTGGGGGGGGGGGGGGGGGCATAAAGTAATGGCTGATTGGTGTATATTAAAGGGAATTCAAGCATGCAATGCTCCACTACATAGCAAAAATGCCATTACGACGGGTATCTACTTAGGTTATTTGCTTATGTCACGTCTGTGTACGTTATTTTGTTACTTAGCATTCTGACTGAGATTTCAGTTGAAAGCAATGATATTTTATTTGCAGTATTTATTTTATACTTAACATAAATGAGATTAAACACGCTGAATTCTCCAGGGCCATCACTCATGACTTCTGAATAAGCTTTAATATTTAAATGACACCTCTGCTTCATATTGCAAATTTGAGAAGAAAGAAAAGAAAATGACAAACTCACAGAGAGCGAAGACAATGAAAAAGATTTTAGTTGAAAGAAAAAAAGCAGTGCATTTCCGAATTACCTTGTATAAAAATTCAATGAAAAAAAAGTGGTGTGATTCCCTTAGGGATGACTTAAACTCTCACGACCGCCTTTCGTAATTGCAAATGTTATGTTCAGTAACAAGTGTCTTTTGTGCACATTCCAACAGGTGCCGTAATTCGACACAATCGTGAAAGGCAGCTTTCAGTTTTCAGAAAACGATTGTAAGATTGGGACGTTTTAGAAAAATTCAATTACAAGTCCTCTTTGTTTTTCAGATAGAAGCAACTCGTCAAGTGCTCTATAAGGCTGGAAAAAGGTATTTTGTTTTAGACAGCTCTAAATGCTTTCTTTGGGTTGAAATGAAATGAAGGAACAAAGAGATTGTCATTCTCCAGAGAGAAAACAGTCTGATGTTTTGTAAGTGTAAGAGCAAACGATTTTTGCGTTGGCGGTAGAATTATTTAGCATGTTGCATTTTGCGAGTAACAGATTTCTCAAAGCAAAATAGTGAGATACAGCAACACAGAAAAGAAAAGACAACAAGAGGGAAAGAAGAGCTTTCAAAGAAAGCGAAACAAGACTGTTCAAAGCATAATAGTTGTGTTGATTATTAGAAAACCTTTAATCTCGAATCTCTGGATATTTGGCTCATCATTTAAGCCGTTAGACTAAGAAAGAGTGAATAAGAAAGAATAACAGAGACGTCGTATCCAAGATTTGGGATCAAGCATTTCGTGTCAGTCGATTTGCTAGTCATCGTATGATAGTGTGACTACACATTATGATGACTCCAATCCCAAAACATAGCTCCATGTTGTCTGAAATACAAGACATGGATAAACTCCTTATACATTCACTATCTAATATTCTCATCACTCTTTGAAATATTTCTCAAAACGTATTTCAGTTGCACTGTCCTGATAGTCACTTCTTTTTCAGGTGCCTTCAGGATGATGATTATGATGATGTGTTTTCCTGCTGCCTTTCTCTTAAATGTTAATCGGCAACCGCCATGCATGACTTAATAGGTCCAGGGCCAATTTTAGGAATTCACTCACGTATTTTCGTTGTATTCGGGGAAACTCTAGAAAACTGCGAACTAGATGGACGACAGCGGGATTAGAACCCGTTATCGTCGCGAGTTTAACGATCAGCAAAGTGCGCCACGTCAGTTGCTGATAACTACTGGAGATGCTTTTAACAGTGATAAAATCACTGTTGCTATAGGCCCTCTTTGAATTCTTTGTTTATGAGCAAACTCACAGTTAAAACCAAAAGAAAAACTATCTTAAGCGGGGGAAAAGTTGACACTGAAAGAAAGCGCACGTCACTAGCGACCTCTATGAAGTTTCAACAGAAAAGGAGATGGGTTGTTTAGATATGGTGACACGATAAGTGAAACTACGAAGTAACGGTGATTTTGAACCCGAAACATTAACCAGACACGATTAACGGTGACATTCTTATTAGTGAATTTATAACTGTTACTTTACACTGGTCATACCTGTAACAGGGATTTTTCAGTAACAGTGATAAAGTTTAACAGTGATGTTATTTCCAGCACATCTCTCTAATAACGGTTGTCCCCCGGTGACGCAGTGGTCAAACGCGGGCTTTGGCCTTTTGTCCGAGATGCGTGCGGGTTCGAATCCCGGTGAGGCATGGATGTTGTGTTTTTCTTACGGCACTAACTCTCTCCCTTGCTTGGAGTCAGTAGCCCTAAATTAGGGACGGAAGACAATCCATTGAGTTGCTCACAGTACTTGTTAAACCCCAATAATAATAATAATAATAATAACAACAACAACTGTTTGATTCAAAAAAGCGTATAGTCATCCAGTGGACAAAGGGAAGAATTCGGATGAATATTGTGTATATTCCAAGTTAAAGTTAGTTTTCCAAACTTTCAGTACGGAAAGTTTTGGAATCTTTTTTTGATGAATTTTTTCTGCTGATGTGAGATTTTTCTGTAACATCTGTTCGCGCACGCGCAGATTCTGAAAAACAATCTGATTTCTTTGCTGCTCATTTCTCTTGCTGTTAGGAAAAGATCGTTTCGAACTTTTCTGTTGTATATTCCACAATTACACTAAGAAATTAATTTTAATCGCAATTCTAATAATTTGTAAACAACTATAACAAAAAGAGTCAAAGTACTGCTTTGACATATGTATATTGTTCCCACAAAGAAAAATTAATTCTAAACAAACTTGCTAATCTGCACCAGTGCTTATATTTTAATAGCACACGGTGTAAAATTGTTACTTTTCAGTTTGATTTCGTTTAAGTATTGGCACAATAAAATGTTTAAGAGGCTAAGATGTCTAAACATGTCACAGGACAATGAAGTCTGGTCAACAGCTTTTTTAATGGGCTTTCGGATTCTTTTACTTCTACTTGCTGAATAAAACCTCTATAGAGAAAGATAACAGCATGACATCTTGCGCGATATTGTTCTAGGCACTCTCTTCCAACGTTTTCTTAAAGTAATATCATACAAACAAACAGAACCCTCGTATTTATTCATTAGTTGAAAATGTGATAATCACAGTGACTCATTTATGTATGCATAAATAATGCCCGGATGTAAATTCTTGGATTTAACATAATACTTTTGCGATTCACAAACAGAATACGAACAGGTTCATTCTACGGAATTCCGTAAATTCTTTGTTTGCGTCACGTAGTACAATTTACAGTGCTTGTGATCACGCGTTTAATACTTCCGTAGTCCCTTGTCCACAAAAGAAGTTGGCTAAATATGTGCATAATTTTTCTATGACTCTTAGATATCACTGATCTTCGATAGTTGAAAATGCCGGCGTCGGTTCAGTCGTCTCATTTTGCTCCCTTCGTATGTCAGGGGATAAAGTAAAGTTCGTTGGGCACGTTACTCGCCCTCACATGGGAATAAAGACGAACGAAATATCTTTTAACCCTGCTACTAAGCGGCGTTTAGGCTTCGTTGCTTTTTCTTTCAGAAGTTAAAACCTACTGAAAATCTGTCAGCGTCATAATTTTTGTTCTAAACTCAGTACAAAAATTTCGAAACGTGAATCGAAAATGAAAGAAGGTGTTTCCTTTCTTTCTTCTATGTTACTACGTATATGTCTAACATTTGCATATTCAAGTATTTGTGTAGATCTAGATGATGTGCATATAACCTTTGGTTCAAGTAAGACACTGTAAGAAGAAAATTGTTTTTCGTATTAATTCATTTTAATTTTTTCATAAACTTACTGACGTGCTGAACGTGCTTTCACTATAGATATAAATATCCGTAACACTATAACATTCAGTGGAATCTCTGTTTAGGGAATTTTTTCTACTTAGCGGATTTTATGTGGGAACCTTGAAACTTGAGCTAAAATGCGTTAAAAATACCTCCATTTAGCGAATTGATTTTCTGTTTAATTAAGTCCTTCACTTAAATTCCTTTTGCTTTACTCGAATACATTAAGGGCTTTGCTACTGCTGATCAGTAAGATACTTAAGAGGATATTCTACAGAGTGTTTAGAAACGTTTTGAAATTGCTGATGCTCTGAAGATGAAGATTGCTAATGTGAATCAAGTCAATATGATCAAAGCATTTCAGATGATTCGAAATGCGCTTCAGTTCATTGAAAATGCGCCAAAAGTCTTTACAGATATAAAACTTACTATGGAGAAATATCTGCTAAAGTCAAAATAAATAAATAAACAGCTGATTTTTTAAATGATGATCCATGAAATTCTTTTATGTAATATCATTTTGTTTTTATAAAACTTTGGTTTAAAGATGTGCAGGTGTACACTAGTTACATTTTATAACAATCCTGTATGCACTGGTATTAAATTATTCTTTATATTCATAATAATGATATCAAATTCATACTATATGCAACCGTAATACTCTATTCAACAAATGCTAATAAAACTTTAACTTCAACACGGTTAAAGTTAAAGCCTGGGATAAAGGCTACGTTTAATAGTAATAACTCCTTTGGCAAGTTTTAAATGTTTAGAACTTTAAGGGTTTACAGAAAAACCATCCCGGTTGCGTCACTTCAACTTAAATCTATTTGCTGAAAGATTAAGTATTAAGCATAATAGTTTCTTAAAGAAGTTGTAGCTGCAATATATCTCTTTTGATTATACATTTGCATAACACACAATAGTTAACGGCCCAAATTTACGAATCAGAGAATCGACTACTTACAAATTCAATGTCCAAGCTTTATTTAGGAGGTGGGCACGTCAAGGTAAACAACGTTGAATATTTTTCATTCCGCAATAACGAGATGACAATTATCAATGCGTTAGCTCTATAATAAAAGCGTAATCCACATGCACTGAAAGAACAAATTATTACGAACAACCACCTATTAGCGTGTGGCACCACCTTTTGTATGCTGGATAGCATCCAAACGACGTGGTACGGAAGCAATGAGGTTCTGAAACACAGACTCTGGTACCGCTGACCAACAATCTAAGAGTGCTTGGCGTAGAGCAGGCAGAAATGGGTTCCCTATCACTTCGTCCAACGTTCACTTTGTCCACTTTGTCCACCGTTCACTTTGTCCACGTTCATTTCGTCCTCAGAATGAATGGAATACCGTCGAAATTTTTTGTTTTCATGGAGCTTTTATTTACGCTTTCCAACCGTAGGTTGAAGAAGCGTATATGCTCCAGCTTTGTCCGTCCGTCCGTCTGTCCTCACGATAACTGGCGTAAAAATGGTTCGATTTCGATGAAAGTTTACTATGTGGTAGGGGGCCACCTAGGGACGAACCCAATTGAAAATGTGACAAATGGGGGCAAAGGTCACGCCGTAGGAGCGGGATCATTCCATTGCCCTTATGCGACATAACTTGCGTAAATATTGTTCGATTTCAATGAAAGTTTACTATGTGGTAGGAGACCGCCTGGGGACAAACCCTATTCAAAATGGGTGAAGTGTGGTAAAAGGTCAGGACATAAGATCGGGATGCAATCCATCGCTCTTATGCGTCATAACGTGCGTAAAAATGGTTCGATTTCGATGAAGTTTCAGTATGTAGTAGGGGACCACCTGGGGACGAACCCTATTGAAAATGGACGAAATGTGGTCAAAGGTCAGGACATAGGATTGCGATCCATTCCATTGCCCGTATCCCATATTATTAAGGTGGACGTCAAGTAATTTTGCTTCCTATACTTCCAATGGGAAAACTTTTGTAAACATTCCTTCACAATTAATTTGTTCCCAAGGATGAAAATTTGAACATCGATTAAAATAACTTCATATTATAACTTGGGAAACTTAATATTTTCTAAAACATAAACATAAATATATTAAAAATCAATAACTTTTCCTTTGGTGGTGTTGAAACCAGAGAAAAGATGGCACGACCTGTACTTTGATGACGTCAGTTGACAAAAAAATGTTGGATTGCATAATTACGGTTATGGTTTAGAAAATATTAAGCATTCCAAGTTATGAAATGAGGCTATTTTAATCGATGTTCAAATTTTCATCCTGGTTTAAAGCATTAATTGTCCAGAAAAAAGATGGCGCGACCTGTATTTTCATGACGTCAGTAGACAAACAAATGTTGAATTGCATAATTATGGCTACGTTTTAGAAAATATTAAGTATTGCAAGTTATAAAATTAAGATATTTTAATCGATGTTCAAATTTTTATCCTTGGGAACGCATTAATTGTGAAGAAAATGTGTACAGAAATTTTTCCATTGGAAGCATAGGAAGCAAAATTACTTGACGTCCACCTTAAAGTAGCAATTCTTGTATGTATGTATGTATGTATGTACATTTTATTTTGAAAACAGCTCTAAGAATTTTGATGAAAGTCGTTAATTCTGGTACTAGAAATCGATTCAGCTTGATCTTCGTTTAGTGGGTTAAATAACCACCCCGAATTATAACGTTTTTAGTGATGGCGTTGTTCCATTAATGTTACCACTACTTAGAAATCTTATGGCGTCACAATCTCGCGTTTGAGAATGTTGGCGCGCGGTCACGCAATCTGTCTCATTACGTCACGCGTTGAGTGTGGATCCTATTAAAGTTTTATGACGTCACACTCTTACGGCAAGCAGATGGTCGCGATTCTCATCTGCCTCATTACATCACGCGTTGTGTGCGTATGTCCGTGCGAACGATAACTCGCGCAACAATCGTTCGATTTCGATGAAATTTTTGTATCTGGCAAGGGATCACATGGAAATGAACCCTATTTAAAGTGAACGAAATGGGGTCAAAGGTCAGTACCCAGCAAAAACAGTATTGCTGGGCCAGCAGTGGGCCATTGCTGGCAGCCAGCACTGCCAGCAATGGTCCAGCACTATGTTGCCGCTGCCGAACCGTCAATAAAATGTCCGGGTGGCCAACAGAAGGGCCAGCAGTTGAGGCCAACAGCTGGCCAACAGTTGGCACCC
Organism: Macrothele yani; assembly: GCA_039090855.1. Lineage (NCBI taxonomy): Eukaryota > Metazoa > Arthropoda > Arachnida > Araneae > Macrothelidae > Macrothele > Macrothele yani. The sequence continues at coordinate 58,781,502 of CM076989.1, read as the reverse complement.
CATCAGTTGTCATATGTCACAACAGGGCCATCAGTGGTCCATCACAGGCAGTAGCTGCCACAAGTGGCCCTTTAGTGGCCCTGCAAGTACTTGCCAGAAATGATGGCTAGCCTGATGTGGTCCGCTAGTGGGCCGTTAGTGGCAGCCAGCAACCACGTTACGTAACTGGTGGCTTGCCGAATCTTGTCCGCCAATTTCCCAATAGTAGCAATAATAAAAAAAAAGCAAGGATAACCGCAGTTGCCTAAAGCTACAACTTTTTTCTACCCTTACGAAGCTTGTGATTTAACGCACTGCGCTGGGGAAATTTTCTCGACAGACCGGATAAACGCCGTTCGCATCTGACTAGATTCGATGCTTGGCCGTTTACGCGGAAGCCGCGCTCGCTACCGACCGGACTAATTCACGACACTGGCGTACGTGCTGGAAGCTATCTGTTTGGTATGCAATTTGTAATCGAATGCTTCCCTCTTTCATTTTATTATATTGCCAGGTATTTTTCATAAAAGTCAGTTTCATATAATTGATAAATTATTTCTTTCAACGTAACGATAGTTTTTTTTTTTTACCTTAAGGGAATTTCACTCATTTTCAAGGCGTGTACATACTTAGAGTCGCTCTCCAAAGTTTTGTACCGTCCTTGCCGTCTTGAAAAGAGATTGTTGAATAAATATATATTTACCCGGGTTCATGTCACATTCTGTTACTTTTTTAACGTTTCCTTTCCGTTGTCCGAAGCTACATTTGTTTTATAGAGTAAAAGATATTTTATTTTACTTCTCGTTATTTTTAGAAGCGAATTCCTCCCAGTCTTGTGTATTCAGCCCATGGATTAGTACACCACATAGCGTTGCTTTTTTTTTCTTTCAAATAATTAATAAATTTTGTACACGTATAATTATTTTTTTCTTCCAACAAACGCTATTTTAATGGTTTTCCAGGATACGTGTTTCAAGCGGTTTCAAATTTTTTCTTGTTATTCATCCACTCCATTCCATGAATTGTTATTCATAGGAATGGAGTGGGTCATGGAATGGAGTGGGTGTATTTCATGGCTGTAATATAGTATTTCACGGCTTAATCTGATATCTTCGTCGACGTAAAATTTCATTAGGAAATTAATTCTCCTCTCCACATATGGATTTTTTCTTAACATCCACTAAAATAACACGATAGCGACAGCATCGTCTTCAACTAACTGGTGCCATGAGAGACACAGCAAGTGTTGCTTCTGCGCATGCGCAGTCCCGATGCTTCCACCTGCTGTTGGGGGTTGCATTGGTTGCCAGCAACGGGCCACTAGTGGCACTTGCTTGGAGGCCCACAATTCACGGCGATGATGCATGTGCATCAATGGCTCGCCAACTGATAGCGCTGCCACCAACGGACCACTACCGGGCCCTGAGCGGCAGATTTCAGCCAGCAGTGACCCATCACTGCCAGCTGGTGGCCAGCAGCTTCCCAGCACTTGTGTTTTTGCTGGGTACATAGGAGTGGGATCCATTCCATTGCTTTTATTCGTCATAACTAACGTAAAAAAAGGTTCGATTTCGATGACATTTTAGTATATGGTAGGGGACCACCTGGCGACAAACCTTATTGAAAATGGGCGAAATGGGGTCAAAGGTCAAGAGATAGAAGCGGAATCACTTCCATCGCCATTATGCGTCATAACTTACGTAAAAATGCTTCGATTTGGATGAAATGTTAGTATGTTGTAGGGTCTTGCCTGGGGACGAATTCGTTTGAAAATGGGCGAAATGGGGTCAAAGGTTAGGACACAGGAGCGAGATCTATTCCATAGCCGCTATGCATCATAACTTACGTAAAAATGCTTCGATTGGGACAAAATGTTACCATGTTATTTCGGAGGTATACCAAACCGATTCTGTTGAGTATCATCGAAATGAGATCAAAGGTCAGGGCACAGGACCGAGATTTATTCCACAGCCATTATTCTCATAACTTGAGTAATGATTTCTGGTATGTTGGAAAGCGTATTATAAACAATGCATTGCATGATTTTACTAACTTGTTATAGGCAGATGAAAAGGTCAGTGGACACTGCTTGCAAGCGATTTTTTTTCTGTCAGAGTTTCTCGATTAAAATATAACGATTTTAAATGTTATTTAAAGTAAAACAAGGAACTTAACTTTGAAGTGCTTTTTAACTCCTTTGTGTGGTACGATGTCAATCACTACAGCATGACTCACGCTATGTTCGGAAAAGGACTGTAAGGTGGGATTTTTCAATAACGTTGCACTTCTACTTAGGCACAAAATACTTATATAAGATGCCAAGTTATTAATATTTCTCTTTTACTTAGGCACTAAATACTAATTACTATGCCTCATGTGTAGGCCTTTTCACAGTTTTTATTCTGCTGATGTCATATTCAAAACGTTTACGTATCCACTCAAGGTAATAATTGTGATTTTACTGAGGCACGAAATATTAATTCAAAAGCCCTAGGCTTAGGCCGTTTCAACAGTTTTATTTTACGAATCTCATATTCATAACTTTTACCTATCAACTCAAGGTAATAATATTGCGCTTTTACTTAGGCACTAAATATTATTTCATATGCCCTAGGGCGCGGCCTTTTTCACAGTTTTTATTCTAATCAAGTCATATTTACAATATTTATATATCAAATCAAGGTAATAATACTGCGCATTTACTTAGGCACTAAACATTATTTCATTGGCCCTAGGCCTAGGCCTTTTTTGCAATATTTATTCTACGGATGTCGTATTCATAATGTTTACGCATCAAGTCAAGGTAATAATATCACGCTTTTGCTCAAGCACTAAATATTATTTGGCCTAGGCCAAGGCCTTTTTCACTGTTTTTATTCTGTGTACGTCATATTTCTAACATTTTCACATCAAATTAAGGTATTAATATTGCGCTTTTGCTCAAGCACTAAATATTATTTCATAGGCACTAGGCCTAGCCTTTTTTCCGCTGTTTTTATTCTAAGTACGACATATTCGTAACATTTCATTCATTCTGAGGACGAAATGAACGTGGACAAAGTAAACGGTGGACGAAATGAACAGTGGACGAAGTGAACATTAGACTAAGTGAACAGCGGACGAAGTGAACAGTGGACAAAGTGAACGTTGGACGAAATGAACTGGACGAAGTGAGCGTGGATAAAATGAACACGGACAAAGTGATCCGTCACCGCAGAAATGTAGGTGTGGATGGATGATCACAAACAGTTCGTTCCAATATGTCTCATAAATTCTCAATGGATTTGATGTCTGGTGAGCGAGAGTTCCATGCGAGTGTCGTAAGCTCACTGCTATGCTCCTGGTACCAGCTGGTCGCTAGCCGGGACCAATAGGATGGAGTGTTGTCCTGTTGAAAGATCGGAACTTGGTTCGGACTGAGGGGTGTAATGAAAGGGTGGAGATGTTCGGCCAGGAGCTGCACAAAGCTAGAACCAGTAACGAAAGACTCAAGAGATACCAAGGAACCCAGGCCGGACCACGTGAAAGCTGCCCAACAGTTACACCGCCTCCATCGACCTATAGTACCCCAGATTGGCATAGGAGGTCCATAGTTTCGTGTGGTTTACTCCACACACGCTGCCTGCCATCGGCGCGATACAGTTTGAAACGGGATTCGTCAGACCATATGACGCGTTTCCAATCATCCATGCTCCAGGTTCGATTGGCCTTCACAAACTGCAGCCGAATCATGCGGTGCTGTGCCGTTAACATAGGAACACGATGTGGTCATCGACTTCCCCAGCCGAGTTGTGCCATGTATCGACGGATTGTCTTTGAGTATAGACTTTTGGATGCTCCTTTGTTAAATTGTGAAGTGATTTGCTGCAAACAAGTCTTCCGATTCACCTGTTGTTGGCGCTCTCGACCATCCAATGCACTTTTACGGCCACATTTCATGCGACTTTTAGAGATTTTGCCGGATTTCACGTACTCCTGATACACACTTGCTATGGTTTGTCGCGAGATTCCTAGCAGTTTTGCCGTTGCGCTGATTGAACATCCGGCCTTCCTGGCTCCCACGACTTGACCTCGATCAAACTCACTCAAGTCTCGTCTTCGACCCATGCTGGCACTTGCCGGAATGTATTCCTGTGCGTACTGACCCTTTCTATTTATAGTCCCAATCGGTTTACCTGCACACCGCGATTTCCTGCTGTCTTGCTGCTTTGCGTATTTTCACCGGGTTGAAGGCAATAATTTGTCCTTTCAGTGTATACCTCGCTCTTATAATCGATTATCGCTCTTCGTCTAGTACATAGCACGTAGTACATAGCGCTCAGCACTGTTAAAACTGCACTTTCACTCTATTTCATTGACCTTTGACTAACTGTCAGAGTTGTCGAACTTTGAAAACTCGTCGGGATAAATAATGTGTCGTTCAGTTGGAAAAGCTTTTAACGAGAAGAAATCGAGGAACACAGAAACTCGAAAGGAAGGTTAAAAGGTTAAATTAAAAGTATACGTCATAGAGGGTATAGTAAGCAGAAGTTTAGTTACTGTGGAAAAAGTTCTTCGTGTAATGTAAAGACCTATTCCACATAAGGAATATTTCGTCCGTCATCTTGCGCCTTCGTTAAATAGAAGTTCCACCATATACTATTCGGGGAACTACAAAACTGTCGTGTCATAGAGAAGAATGGAAGACCTGAACTTTAAGGGTGACTAAGAATTTCAAGTTACACAAAAAACAAAGTATTACGCTGCAGCATGAATGAAAAACGTAAGCAGCAACAACTACCAATTATGCAAGTTCTAAATGCTTATAATAACACAAATTCTGCAAGTTCAAATAACGGTTTATTATAATACATACGTCATGTTTTAACATTATAAAGTCATATTAATATTAAGTACATACGTCATGTTTTAACATTATAACGTCATATTAATATTATAGTGCATGCGTCATATTTAAACATGGCATATATATTAATTCTAACGAAATGCTTCCCGCTAAAACGCTGGACCTTAGGGAGTAGCCATCATTCTATGGGGACCGAAATCCTTAACATTAGGGGACAAATCACTGCAAAAGGAATACAGAATTCATCTAATTGTCACGCGAAGTGCTCATTTAAAGAATACGCTTTATTTCTTAGGAGTTGCAATATGCAGAAAGTGGAATCACGCAATACCGTGTAAATAATATACTTGGAATAACAGCTGCATTCGTTAGACGCAGAAAAAGTGACTCATGGGAAGATGCAATTTTACAGGGTAGTTTACCATGTTTTTATGAAACACTGATAACTGTTTCTGAAGTAAGACGAGCAAAGGACGGAGCACTAGGATTTGTTAATGGTTTGTCATAATGGACGAAAATTACTGACCCTGAGAAATATTAGAACACGATAAGTACTTACAAAACAATCGTAACGAGGCAGTGTGTAACACGGAACAAATAAAGCACTGTACGTACTGTAACAGAAGAAATCATTCTAACAATGTGCATTGGTATTTTAACAGGAACTAAAAAGAAACAGATGAGTATAACGCAAACATCAAATCCCAGATATGCCATATCACATTAAACCGAAAGAGAAGGCAGCAATGACTGAAAATATACTGGAAGTTCAAGAGAGAAAATTTTATATTTTACCCGAAAGTGGCCGAGAAATAAAAGTATACATGATGTTGGAATTGCATTACAAATCAATACTCTGCCGAAGAAATTTAAAAATAATGGAACAAAGATTATTTTCATCGATAGTTTTTCGCCGATAAATTCTGGAGGTAGCGAAAACACCTTTACTAAATGAAGAGTTTGTCATAAAATCGGAAACAAAAGATGTTTTTTTTTATTGTACTCGAGGGCTAGAAACAAATTTTCTGTGGACTACAGAAGCTGCTAAAAAGAATATGACTTTTACTTTTTGTTTCGGAGTTCAAGGACAATCATGAAACGGCCTTACGAAATCTCCCGTCCGTAATTTTGACCACGCCTTAAGAGAAACACACCACACATGCTTCATCCAGTACTTTAACTACTGATCCAAGGCCAGTGTCTCAGACCACTCAGCCATCTATCACGTTTCGTTCAAAAACGTAAAAAACAAGTTAGTAAAATCATGCAATGCATTGATTATAATACACTTTCCAACATACCAGAAATCATTACTCAAGTTATTACTCTACTCAAGTTATGAGGATAATGGCTGTGAAATAAATCTCACTCCTGTGCCCTGACCTTTGATCCCATTTCGATGATATTCAACACAACCGGTTCAGTATACCTTCGAAATAACATGATGAAGTTTTGTCGCAATAGAAACATTTTTACGTAAGTTACACTGGCGGAAAGTGAAAAAAGAACACCAAGAAGGAGACGTCTGATACCAACGAAATTTATACAGCATAATAACAGAATACAGAGGATAATGTGATCAACACATTATGGCAAAATACAGCTGTATTTGCTGGTAAACTGAAAAATAACATTTCCATGTAACATGGTTAGTACGAGGTTGAACCGCCATGAACTGCGTCACACTGTGCAATTCTGGCATGGAGTCTGTCGTACAGATGTTGAATGTAAGTTTGAAGTATTGAGTTCCAAGCATCCTCAACCTGGACGCGTAAATCGGGGATGGTCGTGGCTGGCCGTGGAGACCGGATAAGTCGTTGTCCCATGAAACCCCAAACGTGCTCAATGGGGGACAAATCCGGTGAACGTGCAGGTCATGAAAGTTGTCTCACACCCTGAAGTGCATGTTGCGTTGCACGTGCCGTGTGTGGGCGTGCGTTATCTTGCTGGAATACACCACGATGGACCGTCCTTACAAATGGCACAACAACGGGCTGAATGATGTTGTTGTTGTAGGAGGTGCTGTTTAATGTACCCGGTACAAACACTAGTTGTGTACGGGCGTGATACCTGATCGGTCTCCGCACCAGGAGACCAGGTGTAGACCCTGTGTGCCGCTGGCGGATGCAAGAAGGGTGGAGACGCTCCCCTGTGCGTCTGCGAACACGCATACGACCATCGGAGGCTCCCAAGCAGAATCTGCTTTCATCGCTGAACACGACAGACAGATCACCATTGCGTTCTCCAGTGCAGACGTTGGCGACACCACTGCAGCCGTTCCTGACGGTGGGTTGGAGTCAAAGGTACACATGCTAGAGGCACACGTGCACGTAGTCCTGCATCCAGTAGACGGTTGTGGATTGTTTGAACAATCACCTCAGGTGCAACGGCAGCTCGGATTTGCGTTGCAGTGGATGTTTTGCTTGACAACGCCGCTCTTCTTATGCGTCGATCGGTCCGCTCATCAGTCCGTCTGTGACTCCCGGTTCCACGTCTTCTCGTGTGGGAATGTTCCTCGGACCATCTACGCCACCATCGTACCACCACCGATACTTCCCGTCGAATTTGCTCCGCAATACGACGATACGACCACCCGGCCTCACGGAGTCCGACTAGACGACCTCGCTCAAAGTCCGATAACTGCTTAAATCGTACACGTCTTCCATGTCCAGGCATTGAAGCTTCTTCAGGGTCTTCGCACGTGTCCGTACGCCGACGACTGATTACATTCACTTCGCCGTACTCCTTAAATACCACCGACGATAATTTGCATATTATGTAATGTTGTGGCGTAAGCGATCACCGGTTGGTTCCGAAATTAACATCACAATTACGTAAATTTGACGCCATTAACATATGTAAATTTCATGATTGGCCGCCAATTCCTACTTGGTGTTCTTTTTTCACTTTCCGCCAGTGTATCATACATAAGGGCTATGGAATAGATCCCGCTCCTGTGTCCTAACCTTTGACCCCATTTCACCCATTTTGAACAGGATTTGTTCCCAGGCAGGCCCCTACAACATGCTAACATTTCATCCAAATCGAAGCATTTTTAGCATTTTTAGGTAAGTTATGATGCATAATGGCGATGGAAGTGATTCCGCTCCTATGTCCTGACCTTTGACCCCATTTCGCCCATTTTCAATAGGGTTCATCCCCAGGTGGTCCCCTACCACATACTAAAATTTCATCGAAATCAAACCTTTTTACGTTAGTTATGACACATAATAGCAGTGGAATCGATTCCGCTCCTGTGTCCTGACGTTTGACCCAATTTCATTTACTTTTAATAAGGTTCCTGCTCAGGTGGTCCCCTACCACATACTAAAATTTCATCGAAATCGAACGATTGTTACGTGAGTTATCGTGCGGGCGGGCATACGCACACAACGCGTGACGTAATGAGGCAGATGGGAAACGCGACCATCTGCTCGAAAGAGTGTGACGTCATAAAACTTTAATAGGATCCACACAGAACGCTTGACGTAATGAGACAGATGGCGTGACCGCCCGCCAACATTTCAATCGCGAGCTTGTGACGTCATAAGATCTCTAAGCACGGGTAACATTAATGGAACGACCCCATGACACTGAAAACGTGGTAATTCGGGGTGGTTATTTAACCCACTAAACAAATTTTTCTAAAGTCGAGATCAAGCTAAATCGATTTCTAGTGCCAGAAAACGGTAGGTTAACGACTTTCCTAAAAATCCTTAGAGCCGTTTTCAAAATAAAATTATCATAGATACAAGAATTGCTCCTTTAAGGTGGACGTCAAGTAATTTTGCTTCCTATACTTCAAATGGAAAAACTTCTGTACACATTTTCTTCACAACTAATGCGTTCCCAAGGATGAAAATTTCAGGATCGATTAAAATAGCTTCATTTTATAACTTGGAATACTTAATATTTTCTAAAAAATAACCATAATTATGTAATCCAACATTTATTTGTCTACTGACGTCATCAAAGTACAGGTCACGCCATCTTTTTTCTGCTTTCAACACTACCAAAGGAAACGCTATTATTTTTTAATATAATTATGGTTATGTTTTAGAAAATGTTAAGTATTCCAAGTTATAATATGAAGTTATTTTAATCGATGTTCAAATTTCCATCCTTGGGAACACACTAATGTGAAGGAAATGTGTACAAAACGTTTTCCATTGGAAATATAGGAAGCAAAATTACTTGACGTCCACCTTAATAGTGTGGGATAAGGGCGATGGAATGGATCCCGATCCTATGTCCTAACCTTTGACCCCATTCGTCCCATTTTCAATAGGATTCCTCTCCAGGTGGTCTCCTACCACATACTAAAATTTCATCGAAATCGAACCATTTGTACGCACGTTATGACGCATAAGGGCAATGGAATGCATCCCGGTCGTATGTCCTGACCTTTGACCCCACTTCACCCATTTTCAATAGGGTTTGTCCCCAGGCGGTACCTAATAACATACTAAAATGTTATTGAAATCGAACCATATTTACGCAAGTTATGAGGCATAAGGGCAATGGAAAGGATCCCGCTCCTATGTCGTGACCTTTAACCTCATTTGTCCCATTTTCAATAGGGTTTGTCCCCAGGTGGTCCCCTACCAGATATTAAAAAATTCATCGAAATCGAACCATTTTTATGTGAGTTATCGTGCTGAGAGACGGACGGAAAAAGCTGGAGCATATACGCTTCTTCAACCTACGGTTGGAAAGCGTAAAATAATAGGGGGGGGGGCGAGGTTCCACCGATTAATTTCTGTGAAATTGGCACTTCTGACTTTAAACGGATGTTGACAATATTAAATGTAATAATAATAGAAAATTTATCTCACTATGATATCCATCTGCATTAATCAGTAGAGACCCACGCCATTTAATCCTACATCATAAGGAAGAGACTAAGCGAACGATGTTGCAAGCCTGTCACTTACGTACTACAAATATGTCACACTTTCGAGATAACGCATTTGATCTTTGAAACGTCGTGGTGTTTATAATGCAGTAAGGATAATTGTTATACAAATTGCTTTCTGTGCCACTGGAATCTTCAGAATTTGTTACATTGACCGTCTTTGCATTTTCACTGCCTTTATTCACCTAATTTCCACCTTTTTTGCAAAACACGTTTCTACATTACTGCTGAAGTTTTGTTGTCAGCTAGTCCAATAATCATCTTCTAACAGTACGTTAATCTTACAGAAACTTCTCCATAGCAGATATCTTCTTGCTAGCAGAACAATCACAGCTATTGAAGCCACAGCTATTGAAATTACAGCGACGGCCCAGTGGAGCAGTGGTGTAAGCGATGGCTTCCGACCATTCGTCCGAGATGGGTCAGGTTCAAATCCCGGTGGCACTGTCTCTCTACCTTCCCTGCAACCAGTGACCCAAAATTAGAGACGGCTGACTGCTTTTAGCACATTGAGTTAATTGCTCACGGTGGTCGTTAAAACTTCAATAAAAAAAACATAGGCCTCATAAAAAAAAAACAAAAAAAAAACATTCCGGTGAGGTATAGATGTCTTGTTTGTCTTACGGCACTGGCTTTTTCCCTCTCCAGAAAACAGTGGCCCTAAATTAGTAACAGGTGACTGATTATAGCCCATTGAGTTGCTCACGGGAAATAACGGTTTTTTGTGCGCAGCTGCGTCAGAGAAACCCACCCGTTTGAATGACACCTGCTGATGCATGAACAACTCTCTTTTGTGCGATTTGTCAGTTTTTGATATAACTTCTCATCACTCTTTACCGTGTCTTTTCATTGTTCTAAGGGTGGCACGGAGAATCAAAGCTTGAACCCATGCTGCTTCGACTCTTGAATAAAGGCTTACATTCATTTTTCTACGAACTTGTTCTAAGGGTAACACAGAGAATCAAAGCTTACCCATGCTGCTTCCGCTCTTGAATAAAGGCTTAGATTCATTTTTCTACAAATTTCTCATGCCAAACTTAGAAATAATATTTCAACAGGTCTTCATGGGTAGGGGATTCACGAAAACTGAGTTCCTTCGGCTTCTCCAGAATATAAAATTCCAAGTTCCTCAAGACATCCATTTTTGCCGGCAAACCAAAAGCCGAAGCACAAAAAGCATATATAGTTCGCGCAACGTTCACTCTGCAGTCCGCACCCTACACAGTTCTCGATCGTTAGTCGTAGGTTGGGCAGCCTGGCGCTCCCGGTGTCACAGGGCAAATCGATGATGTTAGACATGGCATAAGTACGTAGTGCCGGAATGAATGGGATGGAGACATAATAATGGGTGATTTTACGTGATTCGCGCTGACCCCTTAATAGTACAACTTTTTTGGTTAAAAGCCCCTTTTTGAATGTTTTTCGAACGCTAAATTCAAATACAACCCTTACCGTAAGAATATGGCTCTACTGTTACTGCTCCAAAAACCTCATCTGCCCTCCCCGTGGGTACGTCACTGTGTTACCTACAGATTGTAGACGTCCATATGAAGACTTTTTTCCATAATGCAAAGGTCTAGCACCATATAGAAATACTGCTGTTTCAGAAAGACAACAGCAGAATACATAAGGCTAAAAATGTTTATAACTGGTACAAGGAGAATGTGCTAATTTTGGTCCACCTCAACTTTTTCCACGAAGATAAAGAATTAAAATCGCATTGAAAACCGTTTGGACTATCAGTAACAAAAGGCGAACCACCAAAACAGATCCATGTGTTTTGACTGACGAGACACAGGAGACATTTATGTGCTGGAGAGATGCGCCACTTACGAAGAGTTTGTTGTAAGACAAGTTCTGGTCATGTGATAAACGAAAATGCGTTGCGAACATGCAATATGAAGTAAAATGTTGTTAGAAAGGTGGAACAAATATTATGAGGTGGTATCGCCAGCTGAAAGAATGAGTGGCAAGATACTTACTAGGATAATTTATGCAGCCCAAGTGGTGGGAAAGAGAACTAGAGGAAGGCCAAGGAAATCATGGGAGAACCAGATTCAGGAATGTCTGCATGAAAAAAGATAATGAGTATGAAGAACAAAAAGTCTTGTGTGAGACGTGTGATGGATGTCAGTGAAGCTCAAGTTGTGCGTCGAGATCGCTGTAAATGGAGACGTATGATACATCAGCAGTAAGTAAAATCTGGCTCTATCAGTTTTAAATTTGAATACTGCAGATGAATTTCTTTGAGGAACAAACTTCTGAGTAACAGAAACTACTTAGAGACATGTATGTATGTACGTCATCAGGCTGAATTACGATTGGTGTTGTTAGCAGTGTGGGTCAGAACTTATATACTGTGTATATACAGGGTGATCCATATAAACCAGTACCATGTGATTTACTTATAACATTTTTATAAATAACAACAAAATTATACAGTAAGTTGAGAATTATACATGTGGTATTGGAGAATCATTTTATCAAAGCGAATATTGGAATTGTCCTCCATTTTCTTGTAAACACAGTTGAACACGCCGCACCATATTTAGTGATGTCTCATGTAGAGTACGAGCAGTAACATTGCCAATTTCAGGCGTGATTGTTTCACGCAATTTTTTTTTTTTTTTTTTTTGATTGGAGGTTTAACGACCACCGTGAGCAACTCAATGGGCTATAAGCAGTCGCCCGTCCCTAATTTAGGGTCACTGGTTCCAGGGAAGGGAGAGAACCAGTGCCGTAAGACAAACACAACATCCATGCCTCACCGGGATTCGAACCCGGACCCCTTTCGGACGAATGATCAGAGGCCATTGCCTTAGACCACTGCGCCACCGGGGCGGCGTTTCACGCAATGCATCCAATGTTTTTGGATGGGTTTTCTAATCTCTATCCTTTAAGTAGCCCCATGAAACAAAGTCAGGGGAAGTTAAGTCCGGAGATCGGGAAGGCCATCTGTTTTTTGACATTAATCTGTCATCAAAGAAGCTGGTTATGAGTTCCATTGAGACTTTCGATGTGTGACACGTAGCGCCATCCTGCTGAAAGTAGCCCTCTGTCAATTCAAAGTCATCACGTTGTTCCACAAATTCATTGAATATGCGGCAATAAACGTTAGTGTTGACAGTCTCAGAGGAAACAAGAAAGTTGACACCGAATTTTCGGGTGTAATAAGCACATCTTTTGAATCCGTTCTGACGCAAATTAAATTTATCAAAGCTATTCAAAGTCAATGGAACCGGTATGGAAAACAATAGATCTGACCAAAGAAAGATTTTCGATCGGGTTTTTAATCCCTCAAATATTGCTGTAAACGGAATCGGGAGCTTACGAACTTTTAGAAACAGAGATATCGACAAAAATAATATGTGACTTTACGTCCCCTGGTGGGAAAACCATGCATTATTTTAGGAAGAAAGTATTCTCAAAAGGTTTATCCGTACAAGCGAATCGGTCGAAGAAAAAAAAATTAGTCGAGTTTTCAGGAGCCCAGATTTTGCAGCAGAAATTAACACATATGACCCCTGGTGGCTAAACCATTCTTTACCAAACATTAGAAATTATGTGAGAAATATTTTTCATCAAGTCTTGTATGCGATACAGGAAATATTTTTCAAATCAGAGCTTTAGGAGCAGAAATAACGCAGAAAACGCAATTTACCTTTGTGCCCGGTTACGGAAAGCATATGATTTACTTGAAAATTTTGTATTTATAGGAAAAACATTTCGCATCGGAAACACTATCCAACAAAGAAGGAATTTTTCAAATCGTACTTTTAGAAGTAGAGATATTGACAAAAATAAGATATACATCTACGCCCCCTGGCGTAGGAACCATGCATTTTTTCAAGAAGAAAATTTTTCTAAAAGGTTTGTCGACATGAGTAGTATCGGTCAACAAACGACGTTTTTTTCAATCGAGAATTTAGAAGTTCATATTTTGCTGCAAATACAACAGAAGCGGAAATTAAGTTTTACGCCCCCTGGTGGCCAAACTATTTTTTTACAAAAATGAGTAATTATGTGCAAACGATTTCTCATCAGGAGCTGTATCCGGTGCAGAAAGAATTTTTTAAATCGGAGATTTAGAAGCAGAGATATAGGAGGAAACGCAATTTACCGCTACGCTCCCTAGCGGAAAGTCTATGATTTACTTGAAAATTTTGAAATTATATGAAAAATATGTCACACGGAAAACACTATCTAACAAAGAAGGAATTTTTCAAATCGGACTCCTAGAAGTAGAGATATTGACAAAAATAAGATGTACATCTACGCCCTCTGGCGGAGAAACTGTGGAATATTTTAAGAAGAAAATATTCCGAAAAAGTTTATCGATGTGAGTGGCATCAGTACACGAAATAATTTTTTAATCGATATTTTAGAAGCTACGATTTTATGGCAAATACATCAGAAGCAAAAACTAACACTTACGCCCCCTGGTGGCCAAAGTATTCTTTACCAAAAATTTGAAATTATATGCAAAAGATTTCTCATCAGGAGGTGTATCCGCTGAAGAAAAAAATTTTCAAATCGGAGTTGTTGAAAAAGAGTTATCGGGGAAAATGTAATTTACTTTTACGTCCCCTAGCGGAAAATCTATGCGTAATTTGAAAAAGTAACGATATCTAAAATACTCTTCGACATAAATGGAAACGAAAAATATAATTTTTTTTTTCAATCGGATGTTTAGAAGCAAATATGTGGAATAAAACGTATTTTTGAATTCGACATCATCTGCATTTACGCCCTCTACCGGCAAAATTGTACATCGTAAAAAAACGAAACAAATCATCATCATTTGCATATTTCAAGCTTCCAAAATCAAAAAGAATTTTTCAAATCGGACTAATAGTTGCTGAGATATCGTGGGTACAGGCGGACGGACAAACCGATAACAGAAGCACGATCTTTTTACAAAAGACGTGCTAAAATTTGGGCTAATAATTTTCACAGACGAAACCGCACACCATACACCAACCTTTCGTGAATGCATCGGTGTTTCACACATAACGTGTGGGTTTTCGGCAGCCCAGTATCTGCTGTTTTGCGAATTGACGTAGCCTGACAGATGAAACTAGGCTTCATCCGTAAACCATGTGATGGAGAGAATATCAGATCGCAAATTAAGAAAATTTTGAAACCATTTGCAGTAACTTACTCTCTTTCCCTTGTCCGGTTCCTGCAGTTGATGGATTACGTGCACTTTAAATAGTCGAATATTCGCTTTTTTTGCTGCCCTTTGACAAGTTCCGTATGAATCATGTCGGTTGGCTTAATCTGCGCAACGATTTCGTCGGAGATTGAAGTAAACGTTGCCAAACATCGTCCACACGTGTTTGGGGCATCGGAGGGTTTTGTCTACCGCTACCGCTGAGAAGAGAATCGGTTTGCTCCAGTTTTTTTGCCATCGACAGAATTGGTGACTTGCTTGGTACTTTTCGAACTCCAAACTCTCTTCGAAATGCTCGTTGAGTTTTGATGACAGAATTGGTTACCCAATACGATTTCACTAAAAAAAAATACGCTCTGGAACAGAGTACTGCATGTTTCCGTATACACGCAAGTTAATGACAACACAACAACAAACAAATCACGAGATGAGTTACAGTTACCGTTAACAATCTTCTTCGCGGTGGCGCTTTTCATTCTCCAGGAGTTGCTGCTTCTATTGAAAAAAAGAAGAAGTACCTTGCGCGATCCCTTGCAAAACTGTAAGTTTTTTTCAGGGTACTGGTTTAAATGGATCACCCTGTATATATATATATATATATATATATATATTGTATATATATGTATAACAACAAACAACAAACAAAGCAGAAACTACAACAACAAAAATAAAAATAAAAATAAAAAACTCCAAAGCCAACAAGCAGGGAGTAAGAAACAAAAGCGGGATGCAGAAAGTGTCGAAAATGCTGAGCTTTGGCTTTTTCAAGGACCTGCAAAACTCTGCATTTACTCACTTCCACAAAGACCTCGTTGAAAATGGGTTTCTGCTAAGTCATAGATGCAAGTATAACTACCCAAAAATTACCAAATGAACTGAACTGCCCACAAAGATGCGAAAACTTTATAATTAAGCATAATTTTTTTTGAAGTGATTAAATGCAGAGTTTTGCTGGTCCTTGAGAAAGCCAAGGCTCAGCATTTTCGACACTTTCTGCATTCCGCATTTATTTCTTACTCCCTGCTTGCTGACTTTGGAGTGTTTTATTTTTATTTTTATTTTTAATTTTGTTGTCGTAGTTTCTGTTTTGTTTGTTGTTGTTTCTAAGAATTCATCGCTGCTGCTTTTGGGCGTTTTGTCCTTCAGAATGTGAGTTTGTAAAAAAAAAAATATTTATTATTTTTTTATTATTAATTTTTATTATTGGCTAAAATTTGGTTTAAGGTATATATATATATATATATGGCAAAATCATTTTATATATATATATATTATATCATTTTATATACATATATATTGATACAAACGTGCCGAGCGATTTAATTTATTAAATTACTCGCCACCAAATGATACGTTCGTGGTCTCGATCCCGCCGCAGTCGGCAATTAATCCTCTATTTGGATCCGAGACTTGTGGGTTCTTTTAAATTCGAGAGCTGGTATAAATGGGCGAGAACCTTAGCTGCTTGTTGAAACACAGGAATTATTTACAACACCAGAGCCTAAAAGAATAAAATTGAGTAAGATTAAAACACTTAAATATATTTATTTGCAGGACGGAACTCTATCCCGGGGCCTTGGCAACGGCGATACAAACACAAGTTATGCTCCTTATTCTGAGCTAATATTATGTGACCCTAGATTGTGGAATCAGACTTCCGCCCCAAAAGGCGTATCAAAGTTCAAATTTAAAGTCTGGGTTCAGTTAATGTTCTCAGTTCGTCAACTCGCCGAAAGGATAAAAATAACAGAAAAGTAAATGTACTCACTTGTGCTTATAGTCGCACGATAATCCGTCTTTACCCGGTCTACTAAAATTATTATGAGGCACTGTTGGCCCCTTACACACACACACACACTGTTGAGCGTTTTATTTGGCTTGCGATGGCATTTCACCTGTGCGAAAAGCGCAGGAGGATTTTCACTTGCTTCGATGAGTGCCGAACCAGTGGAGTGACGCTGATAGCTGCGGGAGGAACGAGGGTTAGCACTCCTTCAACTCCGTCAAGAAACTTCGTCGGCAGCAGGGAGGGACGCTCGCTTATGGCTTTAGACAGGTCAGCGACCTTCCCTTTTTGGATGGAGACGGCGTTTCGAGAGGATAATTTTCTGGTCGTGGTTAGCTAATGATTCTTAGTAGGCCTTCTAGATGGGAAACAGAAGATATTTGCTCGGCGTTCAGAGCCTTATTTTTAGCTGGCGGTTCATCGTGATATCTTGTCGAAAACCGTGTATGAGGAGATAGTCGCGGTCTCTGGGCCCATGCCCCTGCTGTGGTTTATTTCTTCTACAAAAGAATATAACGGCTCTTTTCAACGGCGGTAGAATCGCTCTTGTCGGCACCCTCAATTTGGCATATTTGGTGGTCTTCCCCGGCCACCTAATTATCGTTAAACTCTACTTTTCCTAGTACCCCGGAGTCTTACAGCTGCGCTTTAGGTAATGTGGCCCATATTAGGTCTCGCCGGACGTCAGCTTCGCAAATTCAGGTTTCGTTCGTCTTATCGCAGGGCTGAGCCTTAATGCGTATTCTTTTCGTTTCTGTTCCTCTCGCGTGCATCTCACTGCAGCGTACCGAGATAACGAACTCTTTCCTTTCGTCTGCCTCTTTGCGGAGGCAAAACAAAGTTGCCTCCATCGCCTGTCACGTGGCTTCGTCTGCCTCTTTTCTGTCAACATTTGAGATTTCTCTCTTCTCTTTCGTACGGAACGCCGTCGCCTCTGCAAGAATAGTTCCGCAACTGACTCGCGCCCCTCATAATCGTAATTTTCAGCGTTCCATACAGATTTTTGGCACTAATGGCACACTTGAAGGCATATTTACGAGGGTCTGGATGCCTCTCAGTCGCCAACTGGGTGGTCTCCTTGTTGTTGAGTAGGCCTCCAAAGGCGATCTCTCGATTCCTTTACTTTCACCCAGCCAAAGAGAATTACAAGACTTCCCCAATTAAAAATGAGTTAATTTTGCAATTAATTTGCAATAGGCCAAATATTTAATTTAATCATCACCATAATTTAGCCACGCCTATCCAGTCCGTTCCCCATTTTAATAGTAATTAATTTAGACCCAGTTTTTCGTATCAATATGCACTGGTGTGTAAAAATTAAGGACGAAGAGGAGAAAGTAGCATAACAGCGGAACGAGTAGGCAGAGCGGACCGAAAGACCACTCAGGAGATAGACTAGTGTCCGGTGCGGTAAGGCATGCGCATATATGCAGCATGACGTAGAGGGGGGGAGTGTCGGAAGAGTATAAAGCACACGGGCGGTGTACGCTCAGCAATTCGGTGAAAGCTATTGCACGGTGTACATCAGTTTGAACGACGTCGAGTTGCTGCCACCGTGTGATATGGCCAACAGACAATCCAGTAGGCGACATCTGGATGACTTTACCCGTGGTCGCGTCATTGGGAAGTTGGAAGAAGGTCGAAGTATGACTAGTGTGGCCGAGGAGTTCGGGATCGCTCACAGCATCGTTTCACGAGCTTGGAGAGTATTTCAAACGACAGGAACAGCTGTCCGAGAGTTTAGCAGTGGTCGTCCACGAGCAACCACGGTGGCGGACGACCGGTATATTGTCCTCAAGGCGAGAAGGGACAGACGGCAGACAGCGGGAGAAATCGCAAGGCACATGCAACAGACAACTGGACGTCCGTTATCGTGTTTTATCGTGGCCAGGAAGCTGCTCAAAAGTGGTCTATTTGCACGACGACCAGTACGGTGTGTGCCATTAACGCCTGCTCATCGGAGACGGCGGTTTCTGTGGTGCCAGGAACACAAGAACTGGACACATCGGCAATGGGGTCGAGTTCTCTTTACGGATGAGAGACGATTTAGTCTGACGTGCGATTCTGGACGTATGCACATCTGGAGAGAGCAGGGAACACGCAATCACACCTCCAACATCATAAAAAGGGACCGGTTTGGAGGTGGCGTAGTTCTCGTTTGGAGCGGTATCATGCTTGGTAGCCGTATTGACCTCCACATCTTCCAAGGAGGTTCAGTCACTGGTGTCCGCTATTGTACCGACATTCTCCTGTCTCACGTGCGTCTGTTTAGAGGTGCTGTGGGTCCTGAGTTCCTCTTTATGGACGACAACGCTGCATCTCATCGTACAGTTCCTGTCGCAGAGCTGTTGGAGAGTGAAGATATTAAACGCATGGATTGGCCCGCAAGGTCCGCGGACCTAAATCCAATCGAGCACGTGTGTGACCTTCTCGGGAGACGCTTGGCAGCACATCACCAGCCGCCAGCAACGATTCCGCAGCTGCGATTGGCACTACAAGAGGATCGGGACGCGATGCCTCAACAGCTCCTTGACAGCCTCGTTCTCAGCATGGACAGACGTTGTAAATCCTGCAACGCAGTCGGGGGTGATCATATCCCCTACCAACGACTGGATTTTTCTTGGCAGCCGCCTGTCACATGGACGTTTCTGTCTTCTGTTCAGTTGTGCTTGAAGCTACCTTTCCAATAAAGTGCCTTGGCATCCTTTGGATTTCTTGTTTGGACGGTTTTGCTCACTTGTCCCATATGCTTACATTTTGGGGATCTTATGGTATGATTTGAGTCGATGTGGAGCACTTCTGCACGACGTTAAATTCGAAAAACCATCTCGTCCTTAATTTTTGCACGCCAGTGTATATATGAGTGGTATTGTAGCAGTGCGGGTTAGAACATAATGTATATATCCCACTTCTCGTAGCTTCCATACCTAACAGGACTGATCCCGTTATTTAAGATAATGGTGGTGTTACACAGCAGTGGTGAGTTGGAGCTCAATTTAGGACATACTTTGGGCCCGTTAAAGATGGAAACGTCTGACTAACCTGTTTAGGCATTAAAAAAACTCCTTTACCAGACTATCACTTGCTCCTCTCCCTGCATTTAACAAATGTCTTTTTGGATAGTGGGGAAGGGAACTCTGTCTGTTTCTATAGTATAGCAGCAGGATTTTCTTTGGCCATTCCTTTCCTCCTGAAATGCTTCGCGCGGCCGGAACATGAGGAAAGATCACATGGTAGATCAACCAACGTACGTTGCTCGGTAGAATTAGCAGTTAGTTGTCGCGTCAAGGTAGGAGACAAAATTTCAACTGAGTGTTGTTGAAAATACACCACCAAGAAATACCTGCGATATTGAAGTGAGATGTATAGGGTACATTACTTATGATACAAGATATACGTGATCAGAAGCACAGACCTGTTAAGAGATGCGGAACACACAATACTCACTATCTTGCGTAGCCACCACGAGTGACGATAACGGATCCTACACAAAGTAACATCGAGTGGAAGAGGTTCTGGATGAAGAATTGCGGAAAGACATTCTATGTTGTCTCGATTCGTACTCAAAGTTCATCTTTGACTAACTGTCGGCGCAGCCTGAAGGTCCAGGCGTGAGAGATAATATCCCACATTTGTTCAATAAACGACAAATCAGGCGAATGCGGTGGCTATAAGGAAGTAGTGACATATGCCTGACACCCAGGATCTGCAATACTTTCCGAACCGACTGTGGTCAAGCCTTGTCCTTGAAATACGGCACCGGGATCCTGCAGTTATGGCAACACCGATTTCGTATGACGCTGAATAATGCATGCCTCCAGCAACCGTTCATCATGGTGACGCCTTGGACTCATTATAACCGCTGACAACCAGTAAAAGGCTTCTCCAAGGCAAACGCCTTCGAACAGAACTTGCAGACAACCCTTGATGTGATACACACCACCACTGTTGTGCTAATCCTCGGGACGTGGGTGTTAGGTACGCCAACGCCATACTCTTCCGTTAGTTGGCTCGTCGCTGGGATCTGGATCCCTCACGTCTGTTGGTAAGACAGTCCTCTTCCTACTGACGCCATATTCGCCTCACTGTGATCGCGTTTAGTCCAACACGAACAACGATGTCACGGAAAGAAAGTCCGACTTCCCTTAATCCAACACATCAGCCTCACTCAAAGTCCGGCAGTTGTACGTAGGGGTCTCATCTGCTGAGACGGATAATACTCAGTTACTACCACTACTCAGTTACTACCACTACCTTACTGCCGCAATTCCCGCTAATCGACTATGGCAACTTGTCGCACACTGCTTTATACCTCCTGCGGGACAGTAACGACGGCGTGTCTTGTAAAAATAATTTGCATGTGCGTTGCGGTTGCAATCATACCCATCCTGGGAGTTTCAGCCCGATCGCACACGTTTTTCCTAGTGTTGCATTTTTAACATACAGTAGTGCATTATCCAATAGCATCTGTAGTTCTTGAAGAAGCTTTTCCTTCTCCGCAGAAATCAGCCGCTACGTGGCCTATGACATTTGTTACCCAATCCCATTATTACTAGCACTTTCGAATTCCATTCAGATCGAGTTGCCGAAGAATTCTCTTTGGTAACTAGAAAAAAGTACAAAGTGTAGCAACTACAAAGCGCTAAATCTTACAAAATCACATTCAAAAGAAAGTTCTCCCTCTCTTAGACTCAAAGTACGCTCGCGCTCGAACCGCAGTACATGTTATACAGCCTGTGCGAAAAGAAATTTATTCAGTCAGACTTTTAGAAGCGGAAAAATGAAAAAATACACTCAAAATATTTTCTCATACTGGAAGACATCTGATTCAAAAATAATTTTTCAGATAGGTATTTTACAAAAATAAATATTGAGGAAATCATAATACATATTTACGCTCCCATCCGGATAGGCTGAGCGTTATGTCAGCAAAAGTTGTGAATCCGTTTATTGGAGTAAATATGACATGAATTTTAAGTCACATAATATCGGAAAACTTGAAAATTTCGTTGTCCTGGAGCGGGAATCGAACTCTCGTCGCCCGCCTAGCGGCTAGCAAACACGGGCGCTAGGCGGAAGAGCCGGTTTCGATTCCCGCTCCAGGACAACGAAATTTTCAAGTTTTCCGATATTATCTGACTTACCATTCATGTCATATTTACTCCAATAAACCGATTCACAACTTCAAAATTTTTACTGTACAATGGTTTAATCCCGTATTTCATTCATTGATACGCAAAGTATTTTTCATTGTCAATAGTTTCTGATGGAAGAATATTTTCACTCCTATTTTTAAAGGCAAAGATACCGTTGCAAATACAAAGATAAACTTACTCTCCTCAAGGACCGAACTGTGCAACATGAAAAAGCAGAAAATATGTGCAAAACGTTCCTCATGATGAAATCTATGGGATTGAAAGAAATTTTGCTGTCTTTTAAATCCAGATATAACGAAGAAAATAAGTACACCTTCGCGCCCCATGCGGAAAACTATGTGTTACATGAAGTGCGTAATGTCTGCAACCTGCATCATAGGAAGTGATCCCGAAATCATTTATGAACTATGAGAAAATACGAAACATAAAGTGCTCCTTCTCAGAATATATCCGAAACAAAAACTATTTTCCGATATTTTTTTTTCATTAGGAGTAGACATCAATACCCTCAGCGAGGAAAACGGTGCGCAGCTTTGAACAGGAAGTGCGTGTAAAATATTTTTAGTAATTAGTGTTAAATGCCCAAAATAAAAATTTTTAATCCTACTTTCGGAAACGGAGATACCGTTGCTAATAAGAAGTTCAAATGTCTAATAATGAAACCGCTTGCTATTGAAGATTACAAACAATACGCAAAATATTTCTCAATCTGGAATCTACGCGACGCAAAAAAAAAAAAAAAAAAAAAAAAAAAAATTAAATAGCACTTTTTGAGGGACAGACTGCGAGGGAAACATAATGTTCTCTCCTCCTTCGAAGCGAGGAAAGTGTACGTTATTTAAAGCAGAAAATTTGTTGTTGTGTAAAATGGTTTTTACCACAAATTGTGTCCGACCGAAAAGCAATTTTTCAATCGGATTTTTGGAAGGAATATTATGGAATAAAACATTGATCGTGATGAATATCATCTGCATTTAAACACTTTAGTGACATGACTATTCATCGAAAAAACAAACAAAGGTTATCAATCGTCCTTCCCATAGAAGATTTCCGATGGAACAAGAAATTCTGAAGCGGATTGCTAGTTGTAGATATATGGTGAGCAGAGTAACAGGCAAATGGATGGGCGGACAAAGCGACACTATAAGCATGTACTTTTTTTCTAAAAATATCCGAATACATGCAGAAGTGAGCACAGCAAACAATGTAAAGTAAACAGGCTGTCACTTCTGTTACGGGAGAATGGGACTCGGGGAAACAGAGGAAATATAACAAAGGCTTTAATATTAAATTTCAGGAGAAACCGAGTTATCGACATGAACTACGAAAACTGCATGACGCAGGAACTCACATAAGGAGCCTTCCTCTGAACAAAACAAAGCATCAGACTTAGTGTTTACACATTCACTCTTTTTCTGCCACATGAGTTGAATTACTCAAAATAACAGCAGATATTTTATCACCCTTATTGATGATTCTTCAAGATGTACATGCATACGCCGAAATGAAGTAAGGATGAAATGTTTAAAAAGTTCAAGAAATACTGTAACTGCCGTGTAAAATGTATTCGAAAGACAAAGGCAAGAAACTTCGAAAATGGTGACCACTGTGAATAAAAAAAAAAAAAAAAAAAAAAAAAAATTCGAAGGCTATCTACGTGTGCTGACCAATAAGTAACTTTCGATGATTTTTATTGGGGGATTAGATAATTTAAATCGGTGTCTTCCATCGTCATTGTATTCTAATGGCTCGGTCAGAACGGGCATTGTAGTAAATGAAAATGAAATCTATGCCCACAGATCCACGGAACAGGTCAACGTGGTGAAGCTTCACATCGCTGTAGTACCGCTGTCCAGTGATTGTCACTTGATCCTTCACGTATAGTTCGGTACATCCACTAACATGGTGCCACGACCACCATGTATGCCTCGTTCAACAATATTCCTGGCACCATACGCTACGTTCCTTACAGATCAGCTGTCGCTTTTCATCTGTGAACATTATCTAGGGCCATTGATCTGAAGACCAGTGAAAGTGAGACATACACCACTGATGATGGGCTGTAAGATGTGCCCTGGGTAAAGGTAGACAGCATACGGGTTCCCGGGCATATAGTCCTGCTGCATTTAACAGTCTTGACACATAGTCCTGCTGTATTTAACAGTCGAATTCCTCACACCTGTGCTTGCTTGAAGACGATTTACCTACTAGCCCGCAGTACTTTTCCGACACCGATTTGCTATTATGACCAAGTAAAGTCATCCGGCTGGTTCGTATCGCGGGGAATACCTCCAGAACATCAGGTAGTGGTTCTGTGTCTCTTCAACGCTGACCAAAGCCGCTACACTGTACTATGCGCTACTCCAAACTCTCTGGCGAAATCGGTTGTGGTCCGGCCTTCTTCGAACTTGCCGATAATTTGGCCCTGAGCAAAAACTGCCATATGATGTCTGAGAGACATCATTTTTTTACCTCAGATACGCATTTTCTCACTCCTTTGTTGAAACACATGTAAAACACAATGAATTCATGAGACATAACTAGGCCTCTTGCCTGTATACACCCTCAGTAGTTGCCACGTACTCACAACAAATTTGTAGACGGGCTGCGCACCACGGAGGGGCTATATTCTTCCCATTGTACTTGTGTGCAAATGTTAGTATGTTCTTTCAGGTCCTATGACGCTCTATAATCGTCTGATTTAAAGTTCGTCTTTAAGTTTTGGAAAGCAGTGTATTTTCCTTATTGTCACAAATGCCTTATTCAGTTGCTATGTCATGTACGTTGAATAAATGTGATTACTACACTTTTGTGACGTACCTACTTCAGAGGTAACGCGCATGTCAAGACGACAAATAGCAGCGATGAGCGCACGCTGGTGTAGCTTAAATGGGAAATCATTCGGCACTGGAGTAGAAGAAGGTGGGTTCGAATTACTACCTGCAAAGAAGAGTTGTGTTTTTCACAGCTTTCAAGATGCATTGTCGTAGTTATAAAGTTGAAAGATTTTATTATTTCTAGTATTAGTGTACACTGGTGTCCATTAAAAACAGAACACTTGAAAGGAGTCGAGCTAAGGCTTTCATTTTTACAGGATATGTTTCTTAGGCAATACAGAACAAATGATTAGCGTCTCGGTGTCTTATGTACCAGGTGAGTTGATGTAGCTAATAATCGTTGTGAGCACAAATTACCTGTTGAACGCGCTGAGGCATTGCATAAAGTAATGTGTGAATAATGACCTGTGGAATAGCCATCCAAGCTGTTCTGACCAGCGTACAAAGTTCATCAAGAGTTGCTGGCGGGCAGTTGTACCGCTGCACCTCTCGTTTGAGCATGTCCCAAGAATTTTCTATTGGTGATAAATCCTGCGATCTAGACCACCACGGTGGAAGTGTAACGTTGTTATCCCCGAAGAAGGCAGGTGTTGTTGCTGCAACATGCGGTGTGGCATTGTGCTGCTGAAATATGGCCCCGGAGACGCGTGAAGGTACGGAAGGGTGACCGGTTCTATAATGTCATTGACGTAACAGGCACTCGTTATAGTGGTACGGACTCTCACTAGAGCTGATCTGCTTTCGTACCAGACAGCACCCAAAACCATAATGCCTGGGGTTGGTGAAGTATGCCATTTTTTCCTAAAACAGAAGCACATTTCGAGAATATAGTCTTCCTGACGCGTCTCACCCTGTGGTCGGAGGAGAGCATGATATTGTGCCATTGGTCACGCCACTTCCTTCGTTCAATGCACTATTGCAGCCTGGAAGTCCATTGCAGCTCTGTAAAATGTAGCTGAGGAGGGGCAGACGAGCCTGCAGTCTGAACTGTAATATACCGAGACGCTAATCATTTGTTTTGTATTGCCTAAGGAACATATCCTTACAGCTGACATGAGAAATGCGTCACTGCTGCGCCAACGCCGTTGATGATGCAGAACGGTCACTCAAAGACATCCTCATGAGATGACAGTTGTCCCGCGGCGTTTTCTGTGTACGACGTATAGAACCTTCTCTTCGTGTCCTACATCCTTCTTCGTACCATTCGCTGCACAGTCTTGCTACGACAGACACACTGCGTCGTACGCTACCGGCAGTCTCGCGGAGGAAAGCATTGCAGTATCTCATGCCGATAATTCAACCTCTGTCCCACTCGCTTATGGGACCGTAGCGCTTGTAACCGAAAAACGACTGTTTTCCCGTATGTGACGTTGCACGATCTGATTTGCCTAGACGCAATACGCATCCGCATATGGAGCCGAAATGCTAATCTTTGTTGTGAAATTGCCTAATTAGCATTTCCTGTAAAACTCAAAGTCGTAGCTCGACTCCTATCGGGTGTTATGTTGTTTTATGAACGTTATTACTTAGCTGGCCAGAGAAGCAACATTCTGACTAGTCCGAGGTAGGGCCATGTTCGAGTCCTGGATTAGGCATGGGTGACGTGCTTGTCCTACCGCGCATGCTCTCTTCGCTGCGTATAATCATTGGGTCCCTAATTAGGGACGGACGGCATCCTTACAGCCCTTATAGTTTCTAATGTTGGTCCTTAAACAAAATCCCAGAAAAATCAACCACGTCGTTATTACACATCCAACACTTCTTGCGTTTCATTTTATTCGATATAACGAAGTAAATTTCTCCGTCATTTCTGTCCACGCCAGGATTCGAACCCGGATCCCCTCATTCCGGAATAAGTCACTCTACCAATTGAGCTACGCGGACGTTTGTTCTGACTACTATCTGCATTTATGTCGTGGGCGTCCTACTGATAGGTACGTCACATCTCCGCCCCCCCCCCCAAAGAGGGCCGAGGGCATGGCCCACGGGTCAGCCGTGATCATGAATCGTTGCAGGCAGCCATCCGCTGCTGTAGAACGTGCACTCGAGAACTCCCAGTCAATCCAGTAGGTGGAATGCAACATCACACATTTCTTTTTGTTTTTCGAAGCGCTGAAGAAGGGATTCTCTGATTTTTTCTATCTCGCGGTGTGGAAAGAACATCACACCAATGCGAGATTTTGAACGGCCGAGTCATCCGGAAAGTTCGGGAGCCATTATAACGAAGTAAATTTCTCCGTCATTTCTGTCCACGCCAGGATTCGAACCCGGATCCCCTCATTCCGGAATAAGTCACTCTACCAATTGAGCTACGCGGACGTTTGTTCTGACTACTATCTGCATTTATGTCGTGGGCGTCCTACTGGCAGGTACGTCACATCGAAGATTCTGTAATTATAGAGGAAAAGAGAGAGTCGTTAAGAACTATTATAATTAATATGCGATACTCACTGCTTAGGCCAAGAGGTCTTTGAATATATCAGCGATTGCAAAAAACACCCCAAAATTCTAAACTGTATACCCAATGTGAAACCTGTGTAATCAGCTAGCCTGAACGTAAAGTTTTATGGGAGTGAGTTTGTTTTACATGTCTGTGCTGCATTAACGAAATCAATTAGGTTGCATTTAACACTTGTGTAAACACATCACAGCATACAGTTGCCGCACGAAATGGGCAGTTTTGCCTGGCAACAGACATTTTGTTTACTTTTTGTGTTCTTTTTTACCGATCGCACAAGCAACTAAAATTACAGAGGATTTCATCCTTCTTAAAAATTACTTTAGCTTCAACCTCAAATCAGCTTTTTGCAAGTGTTTAAAATCTTCCATTGAAGCAATTAACCTATTTTAGAAAAAAACTGTTTAGCGGAAGTCGTCCTTCTTACAACATGAGTTATTAAAGCAAAAATCTCTGAATACTTAAATCATTACGGTTTGTATGACAGCCGCTTGTTTTATACCTCGAGGTGATCCGATAACTTACCGCACTAAGCAAAGACCAATTTTCTAGTTAGCAACTCTGTTTTTATATAAAACTCTTCTGTATTATTATCTCAAGTGTTCAGAAATAGGGATAAAACTTTTCTGCATAATCATCTCAAATGCTCGGAAATTGTGGTATAACTTTTCTGTCACATAATTATCTAACTTACGCAGATATCTTTTTTATCCTCTAGGAATGTTTTTGATATCCAGTTTCATCTCAAGAGAAAATTGCGAAGGTAATTTGAAGAGATTACGATGGATTAGGCTCCAAATGAATCGATAAGGAGCAATAAGATATCGCGAAAAGGAACGACGTTTAATTTATCTGAAAAACAAAGAAGTGTTTTTCGTGAATTGTTCTCAAAATTAAGATAAATAAAAATCATAAATGTTGCTTCTGGCTTTGTTTTTTGTGTCTTATTGCGTGTGTATCAAGTGACTTTTAAAATTTCAGGTAAGAATAAAAAAAAACGAAACTGAAGGAGAAAAAATGAAGATGGAAATACTGTTGGGTAATAAAATCCCGGAGCCTCCAGACATGCTCAAGAGCCAATTAATATCTAAGAGATTATAATTTTTGTGACGATTTTTCTATGGGCTAATTAAAGAACAGAAATTGCGGGAATTATTTTCTGAGAAATTGAAAAATCTCATTCGCCTAATCTGTTCCTATTCTTTTCATTACTTTCTTGAGAAAGTTTTTTTTTACCTTTCTGGTTTATTAAATATTTAATGCCATCACACAGGTTAGCAATATCCCTCACCGGAAGAATAATTAAGAGATGATGTTGAGAAAGTGCTTGTAGGTAATTACTACTCAGCATGATTTTTGAGGGAAAAAAATTCGTGTTCATAATATGTCTCCTAGTAGCAGTCCGATTTTGCGTGAACTATGAAAATAGATATCTCTTGGCCTTTTCCGGATGCGCAAACGTGCTGCAAGGGAAGTAAAAGCAGATGTCTTTGATTTTTATATATAATTTTTCTCTCCATATCATTACTTCTGAGAATTCCATTGAAAAAATTATTTTTCCTGTCTGATGACTTTTATATCGAACACAATTTTGGCACATTTCCAACTTCAAATAATGCAAAGGCATTATGGTTTTCCTTGATATCTCTTCTACTAAAAGTAGGATTTCGAAAGCGATTTCTACGTCACATAGTGAGGAATATTTTAGATTTTTCTCCATTTTCATGACGAATAGTTTGGTATGAAGGCATGAGCGAATACATCTACTTGTAACGATATCCCCACTTCTAAAACCTAATAACTTTGCTTCGAGGCGGAAAGAATTTTATTTTGTAGTTATTTCTGAGTTTCTGAGGACATTTGAGAGAGGACAGTTTATTTCTCTAAGAGAGAATGGATGGTAGATTCGTTACATTGCACAACCTTTGAGCCGTGACAATTCAGCAGTTTTTTAGAGAAGGTACGACCTCTCCTCGGTCTCAGACTGGAGCACGCAAGACGACAAAACCAGGGGAAATTTGTTTCATCGGAGAACTAACTCCCTCCGCCCTTATAACCCCTCTCTCTACAATCTGAAATGCGGTAAATTTTATTTTACGTCGTCCCGTCGTAAAGCAGATCATATCTCAAAGTCTGACTGAGGCAGGATCCACGCAAGACGCCCGTCGTATCCTCCTCTGCGATAATCATAATCACCAGCGCCTGAAATGGTGCCTTCCTCTAGAGAGTTGAAAGACAGAATGACATCATGTGTTCTACAGAAACGAATCTCCCTTTTACTTGAGGTCCGATGTTCAATAAGCTTGCGTAATATGGGCGACGATGAGAAGTGATCATTTCAAGAGTAACTGTCCAGCGGCATACAGTGCGAATGTCAAGGATCATGTTCTGTGGAGTAATCTTCAATCACAGCCGAACGTCCCTAGTATTTCCCATAAACAGTTTGACACAACGTGAAGAGTATACATAGTGAGGTTGGTATCTCGTTCTGAAGGAGAGAACTTCATCTGACATGTTCCAGCAAGTAAACGCGTGCCAATAGTGAAAACATCATCAGAGGACGTCTGTGCCCTCTCAGCATCTTGGAGTTGTCTGCGATGTCCCTGAATCTGTCCCCAATACAACATTAACTGAAAAAAGTTGGACGGCATCTCAAAGCCCACCCGCAACCAGCGAAGACATCGGCCGCCTTGCAAGACCATGTTCAGGAAACATGGTGGGTACTGCTGAAGGCGGCTATCACACGTCACTTCGATTCAGTTCCACGACGCATTATTGAATGCATTACCAACAGAGGTGTTTGCAACTCTTACTGTTGTGCCTTATTTTTAGGTAACGAAGCTGTCCATTAGTTTTGAAAACTTGATCATGTATTTCTTGCCTGCGATTATTCTCCACCCATAAACGTGTGTTGAATTTTCCCGCCTCTACTCGATAGTGCAATTTTAATGTTACAGAGTACATTTCTGTTTTCCTTTCTACAGCTCCATCTAAAATTCTCATTCACAAAATTCTTTCTCCTTCGCAAAGTTTCCATTATGAGGAACGTTTTGCATGTAGTCCTGCTCTTTCCCAACGCACGGTTCGGCGTCTAGGGGATGTAAGTGAATACTTCCATTCTTAACGGGGTCTCGGCATCTAAACATCCGGCTGGAAAAAATCTCTTTCAATAGGATTCCCATGGTTTTCGAGAATCATTTGCACATTTTCTTCTGGAAATAACTCTCAGTTTTTCCACTTGTGTTAGTAAAGTTACATTATATTTTCACGGATATCTCTGCTTCTAAATGTCAAATTGTTGTATATTCCAAATAATTCCCAGCTTTACCGCTGAAAGAGAAAATTCTCTAGCTATCTCGTCTTCTAAAACTCCTATTCGAAAAATCATTTCCGTGCCGAAAATCTTCTGTCGTTGAAACCATTAGTATATCCTTTTCTTTTCTTGTTTTCAAAATGTCCCGTACTGAAGCTGAGGGGAGGAAGTAAATGTTTGCATCTGAAATCAATGCTTCGCTTCTAAGATATCCATTGAAAATATTCTACTCAGGATACGAGGCAACATGACAAAACTTTACATACATTTTCTGTTAAAATGATGCAAAGTTTTCCCACTAAGGAGCGTAAGAGGCTGTTGCAATTTGAGATCATATTTCCGTTTTTGAAGTCCAGCCACAGAAACGTTTTTATACTTCGGACAGATTTCCTTTTGATAACATTTTGCGCGAACTTTCTACTACTGCAGTTCAGTTGGATTTTTTTATAGCTGCACAAATAGATATTTCTATTAGCAATCGTTTCTCATTATGTTTTATCGTTGAATACTTATTAACTTTACTCTAAATGCTTAACAATAACATTTAAATTACATCTAACGGCCACAGGGATAGATATAGAAAGAAATGGAACTTACAGAATAGCCAATGGACTCTGTTATTCTGCTGGTTGCTGACTTACAAACGGTCTTTGCAGAACCACAATGTGATTCAGACACAATTACAGTTTCTTTGTGAACAAATGTAACAACCTCGAAAACTGAATCACATCATCAACTTCGCAGATAACATTTTAACGCTTATTGGACGAAAAGGTCATCAAAATAACATGCGGTCGTACTTGCAGCATCATTTCGTCTCACAAGCATCCCCTCCTACAGGGCCGTAGCAACCGGTAGGGCAGGGATCCCAGAATGGTCTTACCAGGGGCGTAAATTCATACCGGACTTAAAAAACAGAAATGGTCTTACCGGACTGCAAAAACAGAAATTCGAAACGTGTAAATAAATTTACTGAAAGTTGTACCTGAAAAAAATTTATATATTTCAATATTTTTTAAAGACTTTAGTTAGCAGCATACAACATTCCGCGCAAGTGATCAGAGTACAAAGCAACCTACATTGTGAGGTGTGAACCACTCATATGCATGAAAGTAATCGCCAGAAGTAGTCGATGGAGGCATATAGGTAAAACAATGTGCAAAATATACCTAATCGCCATATGCTATCCGAACACTCCGTTGGGAGCTAATTAGTCATTTGTGCTCTGTCACAGAAAACTACCTAGAAGCGTATATCCTTAAACGGATATTTCCAAGGCCCACGCCGAAAGCATCTTCCTATTATGTTAACAATCTAACACTCATTCGTTCTGTACTGACTCGTTTTCAATTCCGCATTTCTGCTAAGTGCTGTGTTGTCAGCTTTTACGTAACCTTTACTTAATATTTACAACCGTTTGCTCCTGGGTTTAGTTTTTACCCAGTTTTTACATTTTTAGTAAAATTGTCAAAAACCAAAAGTGAGAGTTTTGAAATATCATAATATTTTCCTATCACGATGGAATGAGAAACAAAATCTGCATAGTATTTGAATGGACGTAAGAAGCAGCTGTTGAACTCTAAGGGGCGTAATTTTAAGTCTCGCCCTCCCAGAAAAGAAAAGCTGCTCCCTGTTTTTCACTAGGCTTATTTACCTCACCTCACTCTCAGCCGTTGGTGAAAGGTGTAAGGAACTTGAGAGGATTTGACGTTCCGTTCAGAAAGAAATATAAAGAAGTAACATAATTTACATAAGAATAGGAACCCGAAAAGGAAGGTTAATTTAGAGATATACGTGAAAATCAATTTAAAAATTCATTTTAGGATTTGACTGAATTCTCAATGATGAATGCAATGCCAATGACCATAAATCCGTATTTTAAATATTCCATATGCCAACAGTTGCTTGATTATTATTATTATTATGCTATCACATATTCTCCAGTTTATTTCGAGTCCAAAAATGTTGTTATTACAGACGATAACTCGAAGTCATCTTCCTTGATTTTTGTTTATTTCAAAAGCTAATGAAAACAGAAAGAATTACAGATGACTATGTTGAAATTCCCTTTTAAGATTTTCAAAATCAATTTTTCTGTTCAATAGTTACCAACAGGTGTCATGGCACCTTGGCGAGGGTTAATTATTTCTTGCCCTTCTGAGCCTCGCATTCAATGCTATGCTTATAAATACAGCATGAGGACATTCGTGTTGGCCTCCCCTGTGGGCGAGTGACTAAAATGGCTTCTGGTCCTGGATTGAGCTTCGGATGAAGGATGGGTGATGAGCTCCTGTAATGGCGAGGGCTCTGTCACTTCCGGAACTAGTGACCTTGAATTAAAGATGGGAGACTGTTTACGTTCCTGAGAGTTTATCATGGTAGTCATTAAACACTGAAAATAAAAAAAATGAAAAAACAATCAACTTGTGTTTTTCTTTTCCGTGCTGATTTTCTCTCTTCATCGGAACCAGAGTTCTGAACTTGGGATAACTCCTCATAAGCTTTCTTTGACGTATTAAACAAGCAGAAACATTCATTTAATGTCGTTAGAAGAGTTGATAAAATTGTTTTATTTTGTGAAATTTACATTTGAGTGTGAAAATGCATGGAATTTCTAAGGCACCAAAAATACCTACTACTTACAATAAATAGGTGTTGTTCGTGGTTTAGCTGCATCGAAACGATTCATATGAAGGCGCCCGACACATACTCCATAAAAATACTAAATGACTGCATGACCGTGAACAAGATAGACTAAGAATTCTCTTGAGCAGAAAGAAGAAATATAGGGCAGACGCGTATTGTGCGTCATATATCTGAGGGATTATATGACCGTCCTATCCGAAGAAGATACATAATTAACTACCTAAAAGTAACACAGAGGTTTGCAAATTCCAAAGAAAGAAATAGCTGTGAGATTCGTCTCACTACTCTTTGTTACTTTCCCACAGGAATCTTAGGCTCGTTTTCATTTCACTTGATTTTATGAGTCACTTGATAGAATTATTATTACAAAGCTCTTGTTTTCTGAGCCCAACCACCTGGTCTTCACTACGGAAGTCTCACTGTCAAGGCGGGTGAAAGACGTTCGTAACTTAAAGTAATGATGAAAACAACTGAATTAACTTTGGGTTAAACGTAACAATGTTTATTAATATCTAAATCCAAGTCATTCGCATAGTAAGTCATACCGGCTGGAACGGAGCCATTCCTTCTGCGTTAGTGTATTTTATCTTCCCAAGTCCTGTGGCTGGCCTTCCCATCTACCACTATATCGTTTAAGTCTTGACCTCAGCCATAATCACTGATCAAAATCCACGATTTTACCACTTCTTTAGAGTGATTCTAAAGACATTGCCGTTTTGAAGAGTCATCCTGTGTCAGGCAATTACCCGGTTCGCATGCGTTACGCAGATAAGAACAACGCATGACCGGAAAACCGGCATCATCCAGTTCGTATAAATGGCAGCGCACGCTGCAGCGATTTATTCGAAAATTTTCTGCTGCCAAAAACTATAAACGAGAAAGGCACGATCCGAGTGATGTTACGGTTCTTCTTTTGGAAAATGTTGCCCCACCGGGCAGCAACCACCAAGGAAGGCTCTAAGAACACTCATCTGAGTTTGGAACCATCTAGTATCCCCCAAGGTCTCCAGATTTAAACCATCTGGCAGGTCTCTATGATGTCGTGGAAGGGAACATCAGTTCCATAGATCTTGGACGGACGTCTAGGATGGAGTTGTGGAAAATGCTGCAAAAAGCATGGCTGGCATTACCGCCAGAAGCCCTCCGGCATCTGGTACCTCGACTTGTAAGGCTGTCATTCGCGCTAGAGGAGGACCAACATGATATTAGGTACTTGTCTCAATTGTTTTGTCCCTTGAGTGTATATAGATAGGTTTTGAGACTTGACTGTAAGTGTCCATATCTTCTCTGGACTCCTCAACAGGCGCTATTAGGTAAAGTCTCAGTAGAAAAGTTTTTGCTCTTTTACTCTCTTTGTTGTTCACCTCTTATTCACCTCGTACATCATTCTTTTGCTAAAAAGAAAATCTCAGTGTACAACCTGATAAATCATGAATCCTTGGCAACTTTTCATTTCAGCAGAAATGTTACAAGCAGAACATAGAACAGATAGCATATTTCAACGAACTTCTCAGAAAAGAGATCAGCTGCTATTTATTTTCTGCATTTCAACGACTAATTTAAAAAGCAAACTTAAATCAACCATTAAAAAGAAAGATGACACCGAATGTTCAGTTGTAATGAGCACGTCTTTTGAATCCTTTCTGACGCGAATAAAATTTATCAAAGTTATTCAAAGTCAATGCAGCCGGTTTAAAACAAATCAAAATAGTATACCTATACTAGTTATCCAAATTTCTTGGCGTATAATACAAATCAAAGTTTCCAAGATTTCGCACATCAACAGATGGTTTTTTCAAGGAAGGTAGACAGCAAACTGCGAACTGAATAATAGATCGCTTCCACAATTTGAACGCGGTGACTTGACTAGGCAATAAATGAGTAGATGCGAATGTAATTATTCATTCACAGAAACAAGGCATCATGTTAGCAGGGCATGCCGCACCATGAGAGGAAAAGCAGCATTAAGAGACGCTTTCATTGCAAGCCTCACTGTTGGTAATGATCTCTAAGGTTTCGCGAATGGCAGTAGATTTTGGAGTAGAGTAATATGCTAATTTCTTTATATCACCTCACATAGAATCAACAAACTGGAACTTGACTCCTCTGGACAGGGAAGTGATTACTTTTCCGTCCATTGTGTCTCTTTTATGTTCGTTGAGTCCAATTCTAAACGAACGCCTGTTCATTCCGATGTAGTATTGCTTGGTGCCGTTCGGATATATTATATATGATTTCTATTATACGCCAAGAAATACGGATCACTAGTATAGTTATAATATTTTGAGTAAAGTAGGTGTATAGTTTCTGTTTATTAATTAGAAACAAATTATCCGGATTTCAACAATCGATAAAACATCCAGAAATAGAAACAGCTACTTACTTCCACAAGCGACAAAAAAGTATGTTACCAAAATTAGCAAATTGTGCACAAAAAGTTTCTTATAGCAGAAAAAAGGTATCAGAGACAAAAAGTTTCTCATAACAGAAGGAAAGTAACGGAGACAAACTGATTTTTAAATCGAACAGTTAAAAGAAGAAATACAGAGAGGAAACATGATATAACTCTGCACCTTCTAGCTGAAGAACTTTGCATAATGGAAAAGTTGAAAATGGGAGAAAAATATTCTTCAAGAGAAAAGCTATGATAAGGAAAAAGAATAGTTCCTATACGTGGCCCGGACGCAGAGATAGCGAAAAAACAAGGTATTGAACTTTACGGCCCCAAGCGGGAAATTTGTGCATTATTTGAAGAGGATAATGATCCACATCTCTATTGTAACGAATGGTGTACAGTAAAAGAGATTTTTCTCAAATAGGAATTTTAGAAACGAAGATAGACCTGCAAATAGAAGTACAGAAACATCACTTAGCGACAGAACTATGAGCTAAAACACTCCTCAAATACTGAGATAAATTGTTTCACAGGGTAAATGACATCCGGAGTTGAAAGAATGTTTAAAACGCACATTTAGAAGAAGCAGAGGTATTAAGACAAACAGATTAAAAATTTTCGCTTATAGCTGCGAAATGGTGCATTTTTTGGAAAGAAAATAAGCACAAAGAGTTTGCATAATTAGTAATATCTAACCGAAAAAATTTTATATCGGGATTTTAGTCCCACATATATCAATGCACATGTGTGCAACCAGAGGGCGTAAGTTCACATTTCCACCTCTAAACGGAAACGTGAACTTATGCCCTCTAGTGGCACACATGTGCATTGAGAAAATTTGAAATTATTAATATATGAGACAAATTTCCCAGCGCAAATGCTCTACAACAGGGAAATAATTTTTCAAATCGGACTCTCACAAGCAGAGACATCGACAAACATAAGATATACATCTGCGGCCCCTAGCGGGAAAACCATGTATTATTTTAAGAAGAAAGCACACTGAATGAGTGGTATCGGTCCACGAAATAATTTTTTCAGTCGAGTTTTCAGAAGCTTAAATTTTGCTGTAAGGGTGTCAGAAGAAATTTACGCACACTGGCGGCCAAACCATTCCTCACGAAAAATTAGGAATTATATGCAAAACATTTTACATAAGAAGCTGTTTCCGATGCACGAAGAATTTTTGAAATCGGAGTTTCAGAAGCAGAACTATCGGGGAAAACGCATTTCACCTTTACGTCCCTAGCGGGAAATCTATGCATTACTTGAAAAAGAAGCTGTGCCTAAAATAGTCTTTGTCATATGTGACATCGAAAGGAAGACACATATTTTTTCAATCGGATATTTAGAAGCAAATATATGCAATAAAATTATTTTAAATTCGATATCATCTGCATTTACACCCTATAGCGCAAATGTTACTCATCGAAAAAAACCCGGAACGCAAGAATCATCATTCTCACTTTTGAGGCTTCCCAATGCAAAAAGAATTTTTCATTTCGGACTAATAGTTGAAGAGATATGGTGTCCACAGGCAGACGGACGGGCAACCCGATAACATAAGTACGATCTTTTTCTACAGAAGACGTGCTAAAAAATGAAAAAAAAAATGGACAGGACCTAGAGAACAAAGTGGTGTCAGCCAGTGTAGGTTTGGTGCAACTGAAGTTGGTTGGAACTTATCTTTCCATTTTCCTCGGTGGTGCAGTGATCTACGCGATAGCTTCTGACTGTTTGTGCGAGATGGATCCGGGTTAGAATTCCGGTGAGGCATGGATGTTGTGTTTGTGTTATGGCCCTGGTGCTCTTCTTTCTCTGGAACAAGTGACCCTAAATTAGGGACTGGGGATTTCTTATAGCTCATCGAGTTGCTCACAGTGGCTTTTAAAAACTCCAAACAACAGCAAGTTACCTAACTTTAGACTTACGAAGCAGCCTAAAAGAAAATCAAATGAGATAAATGAAATGCGTGCAACTTACACAGTCGTATCAAAATAATATGACCACCTACCTAATAATTGGAATAACCACACTTCGTCCGGATGACAGAGGCGAGACGGAGTGGCACAGACGCAATGAGTTCCTGGAAGGCTGCCCGAGGCACACGTGCCCATTCGGACTGCAGCAGAGCACAAAGGTCCTGAAGATGTCGTGGCTGTGGGTCAGCACATCAAACCTGCCGATTCAAATACTCCCACAAATGCTCTATGGGATTGAGGTCGGTTGATTTCTCCGGCCAAGGGAGAACGGAGACAGCGATATCGGGTTCCTGGAACCACTGACGTACCCCTTAGCGACGTGGCACGGCGCATTGTCCTGTTGCTGGACACCATCACCGCCAGGGTAAACGTCCAACATGAAGCTATGCATCTGGTCAGTGAGGATGAATAGGTATCCATTGGCATTTAGGAACCCATCCAATGATACCAGCGATCCCAGGTCAAACCACGAAAACATCACCGAGACATGCACACTGCCACCGCCGGCCTGCACTTGACCGACAAGCGTGTCCGCGTGTTGGTTCTCGTGTATTTGACGCCGTATTCGCCACGGCCTGTCACTACTGTGGAGTAGAAACCTCTATTCGTCGGAGAAGGCAACCTTTTCCCACTCTTCCACTGTCACATGACGGTAGTCCCATGCGAACTGCAGGCGTCGTTGCCGATGGACCAGGGTTAACATATGCGCCTTGACGCAGCATTGACTCCGGACATCCATGCGTAACAGGGTTCGCTCTACTTCTATCGGGGACACGTACATGGGTGCCCCAGCGTTCAATTGCGTGGTCAATTGCTGCACTGATGCGCGTCGATTGCCCTTTACCAGTCCACGGAGGCGATGTTCTCCTCTGGGATCGATGACCTTTGGGTCTCCACAGTTATGACGTCACGAGGTACTCGGTGTGCCAGCGGTCCATTCTTGGTACATCCTTACTACAGCACCTTTCGAACAGCCCACGAAGTCTGCTATTTCTAAGATGCTTCCACCCTCGGCGGGATGATCATTCCTTTTTGAACGTCCGTCAAATCACTACCTCTGCCCATTGCACTCACTTAACGCACTATATGGCTCATCTGTCCTTGTCGTTCGCTTATATCTCCTTACGTGTCCTCGATAGCAGTAGAGCGAACCCTGTTACGCATGGATCTCCGGAGGCGATAAATAGACGGACAGCAGGACTTTACAACAGTGTATAGCAATCTACCAACATGGGTAAACATAATGATCTGAGTGATTTGGATCATGGGCGCATCGTCAGCGCAAGACAGATGGGTCATGGTAGACAAGTGGTAAGAACCCTAGGATTCCCAAGGGCAACCGTATCAAGGGTGCACCCAAGATATACCATCGACGAACTACGAACCACGCCCAGACAGCAAACGGTGGCCGACCACCGAGGTCGACGCAGACTATCCAAGCTCTTACAGACCGACCACTTGGCCACGGAAGCGCAAATCAGATCCAGGTTAAATGACGTAGCATCATGCAGCGTCAGCGAGCATGCGGAACTGCGCACGCATCATACACCCAGCAACGGGTGCCGACGCCTGACTCGTATGCCACTGTTGACTGCTCGTCATCAGACGTTACGCCTCGGATGGTGCTGGAAACATCCAAAACTGGACCTTTGTAGAATGATGCCGCGTCGTGTGGTCAGATGATCCTATTTTCATCTGTACCTAGCTGACGATAGAGTACAGTTGTGACTTCAACAGCTTGAAGCCATGGCCCCGTCGTGCCAGATCATCTCTGTTCAAGGTGGTGGCTGCACTGGGATGACTTGGGTAGCCTTCTCATGGGACACATCAGTCTGGAGTGTTCCTTAATTTCTTGGGCTCTACCAGCATGTGGTAGCTGATCACCTACACGCTTTCGTGACCTTCGCGCATCTAGCGGCCGATGGTTTGTTTAAGCAACGCCGCCCCACCGTTAACCAACCACAAAAGAAGGCTGTAAGAACCCTCATCTGAGTTTGGAACCATCTAGTGGCCCCAAGGTTTTAGGATTTAAACCCTGTGGTAGCTCTTTACGATACCGTGTAGGGGAACATGAATTCCATAGATCCTGTACCTATGTCTAGGACGGAGGTCTGGAAAATGCTGCATAAATCATGGCTGGAAGTTGGCCTGCTACAAATAAGTGTACGAAGAAATGAAGAAAAAAATATTCTGTGCAAACTTTTCTTTTCAAGAACGTAAAGAAGAAACGCAGTTTCATTGGATCTGATAATCCGGAGCTAATTTCTACGCAGTAGTACCTGATGTATGTATGTATTAGGGCGTGCCACTTAATTATCGGCCCTTAAACGCAAGCGATCATAGAACGTTGGCAAATGCAAATAGTTTTGTGCGATAATGGCTGATTGCAGAGCCACCCAATAGCTTTCTAGGCAAACGTAACCGCTCACATCTGTAGTGACAGAAGGGACGAAAGTTGACGGTGAAAGCAAAGTCGTTCCAGAAGCAACATTTGAGGCACTGCGTCCTGTTCGCGTTTCAGCTGAAACAAAGTGCCACGGAAGCCCAGCAAATGATCTGTGCTGCTTTGGGTCAGGCTGCTGTGTCCTACAGTACGTGTAAGAAGTGGTTCCAGCGGTTTAAGCAGGGAAATTTCGATCTCCGTGATGCAAAACATCCGGGACAGCCACGGAAAGTTGACGATGAGGAACTGAAACAACTGTTGAATGTGGATTCCTGTCGCACATAGTCAGAGCTCGCCCAGGAAATCGGAGTAACATGGCAAACCATTGCAAAGCGCCTACACAAGCTTGGACGGATTCACAAGGAGGGCTGTTGGGTGCCACACCAACTCACAGCTGTGAACAAGTCTGGGCGCTACGATGTTGCTGTGTCCTTGTTCTCCAGATTTAAGAAGAAGGATTTCCTCCACAAGATTTTGACCTGTGATGAGAAGTGGATCCTCTACGATAATTCTAAGCTGCGTAAATGGTGGGTTTATCCAGGTCAGCCTACCACCAGTACCGCCAAACCGAATATCCATGCCAGGAAGTTGTTGCTCTGCATATGGTGGGATCAGCGCGGTGTAGTACACTATGAGTTCCTCAAACCTAGTGAAACGGTCAATGCTGAGCGTTGTTTTCAGCAACTCATTCGTGTGAGTGACGCAATGGAGGCAAAAAGGCCATACACTGGCAAGGGCAGAAGGTCGGTCCTGTTGCTTCAGGATAATGCGCGTCCTCACACCGCGAAAACGACTTTAAACACGATTACCGATGGGAGATTTTGTCCCACCCAGCGTGTTCTCCAGACTTCGCCCCGTCGGATTATCACCTCTTTCGCTCCCTGCAACATCACCCGAGTGATACGCACTTCACTTCTGTCCAGGAGGTCCACCCAAATATTGATGACTTTTATCAACTCGAAACAGCCCTCTTTTTTCCGCATTGGCATTCGGCAGCTACCTGACCGATAGCTCAAATGTATTCAACACGACGGGATTATTTCCCTGATTAGGTACGTAATCGATTTGCAATAATCTGCTGTCAACGTGTCGTGCCTGTGGCCGAGAATTAAGTTGCACACCTAATACACTGGTGTGCAAAAATTAAGGATGAAGAGGAGAAATTAGCATAACAGCGGAAAGAGCAAGCAGAACCGACCAAAACACCACTCAGGAGATAAACTAAGGTCCGGTACGGTAGGGCATGCGCATATATGCAGCATGACGTGGGGGGGGGGGGTAGGAAAGGTATAAGCACACGGGCGGTGTACGCGCAGCAATTCGGTGAAATCTATTTCACGGTGTACATCGGTTTGAACGACGTCGAGTTGCTGCCACCGTGTGATATGGCCAACAGGCAATCCAGTAGACGACATCTAGATGACTTTACCCGAGGTCGCGTCATTGGGAAGTTGGAAGGAGGTCGAAGTGTGACTAGTGTGGCCGAGGAGTTTGGGATGGCTCACAGCATCGTTTCACGAGCTTGGAGAGCATTTCAAACGATAGGAACAGCTGACCGAGAGTTTAGTAGTGGTTGCCCACGAGAAACCACGGCGGCGGACGACCGGTATAAGAGGCAGACTGCAGACAGCGGGAGAAATCGCAAGGCACATGCAACAGACAACTGGACGTCCGTTATCGCGTTTTGCCGTGGCTAGGAGGCTGCACATAAGTGGTCTATTTGCGCGACAACCAGTACGGCGTGTGCCATTAACACCTGGTCATCGAAGACGGCGGTTCCTGTGGTGCCAGGAACACAAGAACTGGACACATCAGCAGTGGGGTCGAGTTCTCATTACGGATGAGAGCCGATTTAGTCTGACGAGCGATTCTGGACGTATACACATCTGGAAAGAGCAGGGAACACGCAATCACACCTCCAGCATCATCGAAAGGGACCGGTTTGGAGGTGGCGGAGTTCTCGTTTAGGGCGGTATCATGCTTGGTAGCCGTACTGATCATCACATCTCCCAAGGAGGGGGTCCAGTCACTGGTGTCCGCTATTGTACCGAGGTTCTCCTGCCTCACGTTCGTCTGTTTAGAGGTGCTGTGGTTCTTGAGTTCCTCTTCATGGACGACAACACTACACCTCATCTTCCAGTGGCTGTCGCAGAGCTGTTGGAGAGTAAAGATATTCAACGCATGTATAACGAAGTAAATTTCTCCGTCATTTTTGGTCTACGCCGGGATTCGAACCCGATGCCGCTTATTCCGGAACAAGTCGCTCTACCAACTGAGCTACGCAGACATTTGTTCTGATTGCTATGTGCCTTTATGTCGTGTGCTCCATGCTGGCAAGTACGTCACATCTCCCCCTAAAGAGGGCCGGGGCATGGCCCACGGGTCAGCCGTGACCATGAATCGTTGCAGGCAGCCATCCACTGTAGAACGTGCACTTGAGAACTAACAGTCAATCTGCTGTGTGGAATGCAACATCACACATTTTTATTTTTCGAAGCGCTGGAGAAGGAATTCTCTGATTTTTCCTGTCTCGCGGTGTGGAAATAACATCACACCAATGCGAGATTTTGAACGGCCGGGTCATCCGGATAGTTCGGGCGTCATTATAACGAAGTAAATTTCTCCGTCATTTTTGGTCTACGCCGGGATTCGAACCCGAGGCCGCTTATTCCGGAACAAGTCGCTCTACCAACTGAGCTACGCAGACATTCGTTCTGATTGCTATGTGCCTTTATGTCGTGTGTGCCCTGCTGGCAAGTACGTCACACATGGATTGGCCCGCAAGGTGCCCGGACCTAAATCCAATCGAGCACGTGTGGGACCTTCTCGGGAGACGCTTGGCAGCACGTCACCAGTCTCCAGCAACGATTCCGCAGCTGCGATTGGCGCTACAAGTGGAATGGGCCGCGATGCCACAACAGCTCCTTGACAACCTCCATCTCAGCATGGACAGACGTTGTAAATCCTGAAAAACAGTCAGGGGTGATCATATCCCCCACTAAAGACTGGATTCTTCTTGGCAGCCGCCTATCACATGGACGTTTCTGTCTTCTGTCCAGTTGTGCTCGAAGCTACCTTTTCAATAAAGTGCCTTTGTATCCTTTGGAGTCCTTGTTTGGACGGTTTTGCTCACTTGTCCCATATTCTTACATCTTGGGGATCTTGTGGTATGATCTGAGTCGATGTGGAGCACTTCTGAACGACGTTACATTCGAAAAACTGTCTCGTCCTTAATTTTTGCACACCAGTGTATGCATGTATGTATGTATGTATGTATGTATGTATTTATTAAGAATGTTCTTTTTTGAATAAATTTAAACCTTTTGAAATTACTTATTTTTAGAGTAAACATTTTGTAGAATACATTTACCAATTCCTTTCGAATTAGAGATTCTTACTATTTTTGTAGAGTTAATTTATTTCAGAAACGCTTAATATAGTATATAATAAATTTAACAATATATCTCAAGAAAAACATTAATTCAACTTAAAAATACATTTGCAACAGCACATCAAGAGCTTATGCTTGGGTTCGCCTGCACTCACGTACTGTGGTTTAAAACACTCGAGAAAGTCTCTCAAAAGTTTTAATGAATGTGCTTAGTTAAATATTTCCATCATTTTTCATTCTTTTTGTTGTGGTAGCTGAAGTTACCCAAGTACGTGTTATTTTATTTACTAAGTTCGAAGGTAGATACAAGCTTGTGATGCGATACCTCACATTACATAATCAGCACCAGCCACGCGCGAGAGCGGTACACATCCAGGAACTTATTTCCTAGAGAAAGATGAGGAAATCTTCAGAAGTACCGATAAAAAGGTCTGTTGCTTACACTGACCTTGTCGTTTCAAACCACTTTCTCGGAACTTTTCAGGAGCAGCAAAAGTAACAAACTAAATCTGTTAGTGAATATTTTTTCTTGAGTAAGTCATTATGGAAGAAAACATTTGTATGCCCTTTTAAGTGATTTTATTCAAAAAGTAACAGCACAAAAGATGTTCGAGTGCTCAAGTACTCCACAACGGATTGGATTTAATCATGAGACAAACAGGAATTCTTGTGAAAAGAAAGAGACTTTGCATTCCAATATCAGATATAAAAAGCCAGAACATTGAAGTGCAAGTAAGGGAAATAACGAGGATTCTAAATTAGTCTAAGTCGCTAGACAGGAATTGCAGATCCGGAGTGTTAGAGAGCGTAAGCAATTTGTGTTGAGGTTAAATGGCCATTAGGCAGCCCAGTCGGTGCAAGAAGGAATTGAATAGGAGCAGATGAAATCGTAGACACACAGGAAGAAGAATAAAACCTCATTATAATGAAGGGTAAACAGATGTGAATTACTTCAGGAAGAGTTCGCATGTAGTAGAACCCTGAAGCAAAAGTGTGTTTCGCTATTCTTCGCGGTTTATGAATATGAAGAAGGCGTCTAACAAAATGCATGGAATTTTTGATGATGCCATTAGAAATATCGCTAAAGACACGACGCCAAATCAGCCAGCGTGATCCAAAAGACAGTATTTTTGTTAACGATATTTCTTTTCTTTGACCTGAAGAATATGCACACAAAAATTGCGATTACAACGAGAACCAAAGCAGTAATGACCATTATCTGTGTGAACGTAAAACATTTACATCAGCACGTTTTGGACCATAATCTTCTT
Organism: Macrothele yani; assembly: GCA_039090855.1. Classification (NCBI taxonomy): domain Eukaryota; kingdom Metazoa; phylum Arthropoda; class Arachnida; order Araneae; family Macrothelidae; genus Macrothele; species Macrothele yani. The sequence goes on along the minus strand of CM076989.1, from coordinate 58,736,911 downwards.
ATGAACATCTAAAAAACCTAAAATGTACGAAAAATATTGATTATTTCGTGTTTCACATGTTTAGCTCTGATGTCCCTAATATGTGTTTCTACCTTAAGACATTAAAAACGCAACTGACAGTTCACCATTTTTGAAAAACGCGAGATTATGCAGAACCTTGATCGTCCGACGAAAGGATTTGTAGGAACTGTATCATTAATGATTTGCTTTTGTGACCAAATGATAGGTCGCACACGCTGTTAAAGTGGTGCTACACCATCTGCACCACTTTCTTAGAAAAGATACACCATTGTGTGATGCAAACAAAACCCAATAACATGGTGCAACCTTGTACCATAAAGTGATGCGAAGTGGTACTATGTTGTTGAATTTTGTTTGCACCACATAAGGGTGTATCTTTTCTCAGAAAGTAGTGCAGCAGGTGTAGCACTAATTTTTTGTGCTATAAATTTTTTTGTTTTATCACTGTAATGCCGAAACAACCGTTTTCAAAAACTGAGAGTTCCCAGAAAGAAACAAAAAGTGCAAGAAGGGGAAATGAGGTGTGTTATGCATACTAAAGGTCTGTGACGGGTATAAAAGTTTGTGTTTCATTATCTTTTCCTTTGGCGACTTGGATTTTAATTTACCAATGCAGAGTTCTTGTCTTATATGTCATATGTTTGGACGTATATATACACTGAAGAGCAATTGAATAAGAGATACCTGTCTAGTAACGTGTAATACCACCTTTCGCCCTGATGACGGCGGCGATTCGTCTCGGCATGGACTCGACAAGACACTGGAAGCGTTGGGAAGCCAAACGGATCCACGACCCCTGAATAAGCTCCCACAGTTCACGAAGATTTGATGGAGAGGGGTGGGAGGCTCGAACATCTCTCTCGATGGCATCCCACATGTGCTCGATGGGATTGAAGTCAGGTGGCCTAGCTGGCCAAGGAAGCGATGGCACGGTGCATTGTCTTCTTGCAGGATGAGGTCCTCAGTGGGCTGTTGAAGACGCACAAACGGGAGCAAATGATCGTCCAGGATATCCCGGTAACGTTGATCTGTAAGGAACGATGTCACACGTACCAGGGGTCCCATTTGAGTCCACGTAAACCGTCCCCATACGAGAAAGACACGCTCACCAGCTTGAATAGTATCCTGCTGACAAGAAGGGTCCATCGCTTTATGTGGTTTGCGCCGTACGCGTATCCTGCCATGTCGTTTCCAACGTGAATCTCGACTGATCAGTCCAGGCTACATTTTCCCACATGTCTAGGATCCAGTGGCGATGTTCCCGCACCCATGCTAATCTTTGCACCCTGTGATGTGCGGTCAGTAGCGGTACCCTTGCGGGACGATGGCTTTTGTACCCCATAGCGAGGAGATGGTTCTGGATGGTGTGGCTGCTTACACGTTTTTGTGCACCAGCGTTAAATTGCCGAGTGATTTCTTGCACTGTGGCCCGTCTATCCGCTGTTACAATGCGAGCTAGCCGACGATGACCCCGCTCATCCACAGGCTGTTGTCCACGGCAGTTGGCTCTTGCAGGGATGGTTTTGCCGGAATCGATGTACTCACGGTGCACCCGTGACACAGTGGCTCGTGAAAATCCCAGTGCCTGAACGACTTTCGAGAGGGAGTGACCCATTCTTCGGGCTCCGATAATTTGCCCACCATCAAATGCGCTTAGGTCCTTCGTCTTTCCTATACTGCGTCGGACTTTTACTGATTCTCGTCGCATCACTCCTTATATTGTCGGATCGCTGCATACGTCATGTCGTTTCCGTTTACAGGGCCGCCCACGGCGCCACATTTGGATAACGCCAGCTGTCTCTATTCTAATTGCTTTTCAGTGTATGTTCGAAAACCAAACTGTAATAAAAACTTGTTCATCATAAGTGTAACTTCGATATATGCTTATTTGTTTCGGGGTTTAATTATCCCCTTGAGCAGCTCTTAGGGGCGTAAGCAGAAGCCCGTCACTAATTTGGGCCACCAGTTCCAGGGAGGGGAATTATCCAGTTCTCTTACGACATGCACACCACCCATGTCTCATTCGGGATTAGAATCCGGGCCCTATTTGGAAGATAGACAGAAACCATCGTTTTGGCCACTCGGCCACAGTGCCGGGGACTTTACCTCATTCATATATGTCACAAGTTGTCACTGACGATTCCACCAATGACGACTGATCCAGTGCCGACCTCTTCAGTGGTACGACTGGTCCAATGCCATTTCGCCCAATGATGTCATCTGAACAACGATCATTTTTTTTTTCTGTTTTTAAAAAATGAATAGTAAGTTACTTTCCTCTTTATATAATTTCAGAAAAAATTTCGCTTTCTACAATTGGTCCCTTAACCTGATTTTAGATTTACTGCAAATGAATTAGTTAGTAAATATTCAAAGTTTGAAGTTTAGTACTTAATTTAATAATTAAATTGTTCAAATTTTCAGTGCTTGAGAAATGCTATAAATTTCTCAAAATATTATAAAGTTACTAGCCAAATACCCGTTCTTCGAATGTGATGATGTTAAAAATATTTCTATAATACAGGATTTCATACCATACCATAATATAATTTGTACCATAAATTAATATACTAATAATACACTTGATCGGTTTGTTCTATAACTTTATTATATCATATCGGTAATGAAATGGATCCAAATACATAATGTTTGTAGCATGAATTTCTGCATCCTTATAAGATGCGGAGTGTTGTCATTTGTAACTAAACATTTTTATAGTAATGAACGAATGGAAAAATAAAAATAATATATTGACTTATGTTAGTGTTTCTTTGTACACTACGTTGGCTGTTCTGGAATCATCCGCCAGTATTACCAAACTGCTAGGATTACTATCTCTTGAGCACGCTACGTAAAACTGGCCACGAGAGAAACAGTTTTCTCTTAAGTCGATACCAGCTATTTTTAAGGACTGCCCTTGTGATTTATTGATCGTCATAGCAAAGCAGACCTTCAAAGGAAACTGTAATCTATTGAATCCGAATGGATAATAGATGGAATAAGAGGTAAACGTGGAATAAATACAGATTCCCCATGCGCGCAACCAGTAAATATGGTGGCCACAATGACATTGCGATGTAGAGCATTGATTTGAAGTCTTGTGCCATTGTAAAGTTTGAGAGGTTTTAAATTCCTCAACAACATAACTGGAGCTCTGATTTTTAAAAGAAGCTTGTGAGGTGGCATTCCTGATGGATTCAGCGTTCAAGAATTCAACAGGATACTTAATTACTTCGTCACTGTTAAGTACTGTATCAAGTGATTTGTATGTCATTTCCTCGGCTGAAAAGCTGTTTAACAGGATATCATTGAATTCTGAAGCCTTGTCATTTTTTGGTGTTAGGAGAGCTCTTTCACGAAGCCAAGTCACTGGTTTGTCTTTTAACTGCTTGATATGAGAATAAACCATTGATATTAAATTGTGTACGTTTGCAACGGTTTTGCACAGGTTTTGTGGAATATCAATATTGCATTCCGTTTCTTTATAACGGCCCAACCCAATCTTCAAGAGCAACTCCGCAAAATCACCGCCGCATTAGTTGTCGTCATTTAAATGAACGAGCATGTTTTTTGTCAACGAAAGTTTATCGATGTGAGGCCATAATAATGAAGATTTCAAGCAAGCATCGACTTGATCTGTACGGGTTCTCCTTGGAACAACTGGTAGAATTTGACGGAAGTCTCCCGCAAGCAGCACTGTGACATCTCCCATAAGATTGTTATTCCCATTGAGGTCTTTTAAACATCTATCAAGGGCTTCGATCCTCCTCTGTGGGACATAGTGCACTTATCCCAAACGATAAGTTTACAATGTTATAGAACTTCAGAGAATTCACTTTGCTTCGAAATGCTGCATGTAGGAATTTCCACATAATTCATGTTTAGTGGAAGTTTAAAGGCTGAATGAACAGTTTTACCTCCTTCAAGGAGAGTTGCAGAAATCTCTAAAGAGGCAACAGCTATTGTAATCTTTCCTGCACTTCTTACTTTTGCCAGAAATAGATTTAACAAATATGTTTTTCCGGGAACCTCCAGGTGCGTCCAAAAAGAATAATTTGCCATTACTACTACTGATGCCTTCAAGTACTTTTACGTAAACCTTTTTTTGATCTAGTGTAAGAAACAGCTCATTTGCATTTACGTTCTCTAGTGAAGATTGAACATTATAGCTGATTTCTCCGAGGTAGTATTTGTTTTCTTTGCTTCTCACTAAACGTGTTGGCTGAGGCAAGTAATAGTGTGCTAAGGTCCCCCCCACCAAGATATTTTTTATTGGAGGTTTAAGGACCACCGTGAGCAACTTAATGGGCTATAAGAAGTCCGCCGTCCCTAATTTAGGGTCACTTGTTCGAGGGAAAGGAGGCAGCCAGTGCCGTAAGACAAACACAACATCCATGCCGCACCGGAATTCGATCCCTGATCCCTTTCGAACGAATGATCAGAGGCCATCGTTTAGATCACTGCGCCACCAGCGCTCCCCCCCCCTCTCATGTTAAGGACCTCATCCTACAACAGTACTAACATCTCTTTATGTATTTCTGTCCTGTTGTGGATACCTATATCTCCTAACTCGTCATTGACTTGCCTCGAAACATCTTCAGAGAAACTATCCTTGTACTTTTCCCAAAGATATAATGGTTCTGATATCTGATAAAATACTAACATGATCGAAAAGAATTGTCTTAATCTATAAAGCGATGTAGATAATTAATTTCCTCCAAAGTTTTGTCCCAGTGGTTATTGTCTTCCAGTACACCAAGTGCTCTACAGGTTGCTTGAAATGTAGGACATACATTATTATCAACTGTTCTGAGATATAAAAATGATGGTCCCCGAACTTCATGCAGTAGTAGGCGAAGATAGTAGCTCTCTGTGTTATTGGGATGTACTGTATATACTCTTCCTAGAACTTAATCTTTCTTAACATCATAATGACTTTCAACATACATTCCTTTTTTTCTTTGTATAAATATTTTCCTATCACAGACGAAGTATGATGGAATCTCATGACATAAAAGTGTTTTGGCGAATTCATCGGTTTTACACAACTCGAAGAAACCTGTTAGTGTATTTTTAAAGGGATCTTTTATTTTCTCAAGTACATTCTGAGATGCAAAATACAAGCGTTGACCATTTTCTAAATGGACAGAGAGGTGCATAACAGGAGGAAATCTCTCATAAATCGGAAATGATAGAATTCTCCAAACAGCTTCTGAACTGCTTAAATATCTTCCAGTTTGATAATTTTTTATTGTCAGCTTATTTTATAATGCAAATGTATGTAGTTCATTTCTAATACAAATCAAGCTTATTTCCTAATGCAAATGTTGCCTGATCATTACCCTTATTGATGTATTTGCAGATGTACTTAATTGATTTCACCGAATTGCAAAGTTTGAGTGTTGTTGATCAGAGGTCGAGGATAACTTTTGGTACAAACGTCTACTATCATGCAAGGTGAGCTTTTGTTCACACTACCAGAGGGTCCGTGTATCATGTTACTCTTTACTATGTCGTAAAGAATTGGATTCATTTTTAGATCTGGAATTTTAGAATTTATCATGGAATCAATATAATCTGGTAAAATTTTGTTTTATAACCAAAGTAAAATATGTATATGAGGTAGTTCACGTTTTTGCCATTATACAGAGTACATGTAACATCTTATATTCCCGAATATACATCCTTTTGTTATGAAGTTCATAATTTTTTTAACTTTCAGATAGAAAATGCGTGCTATGATGTCATGGCCATCATGTGGTTTTTGACCAGGATGCAAATCTTCAGATATTTCTGTCCATTTTGCGTTACATGTAAGCGTTATTAAAAAATCTGGACGTCCGTAATAAAGCAAATAAGTCATAGCGTCCTGAGTACGTTGATGCATGTAACGTGGACCTCCGGTGAACGATGATGGCAAAATTACCATTTAGCCCAAATCTGAAGCTTTGGCATCATTTTTCTGAACTGCGTCTTGCAGGAGAATATAATTTTCCTTTCTTAATTTGGTTTGACTATAGTGACTATAGTGTATTTAGCCTTTCTGTCTCGATTTTAGCATACATGTCAACCAAGTATTGGCTGAAAAGACTGCAGTTATAAAGCAAATGATTTAGTGCACCTTGTCTGTGCATAATGCGGTAGCTGTAGAAGTCGGCTGCAGACACAGTTTTTTGCAGATGTTTTTTGTAACGGGATCGATTTTGGATAATGAGATGGAGTATCTATCTTCACAGCAGCAGAATGTGAGAGGATACTGTAAAGCGTCATACGAGCTGTGTGTTTCACTTATTCGTATTAGTTTGTCATCTCGACTGAGCAAAACAATATCCATCTTTTCAAACGCCTGACCTACTATTACAAGAGTTACTTCGTTCTCTGTTAGTTTATTAAATCTACCCTTACGACCGTCACTTGGTTTCCTATCTGCGTGAATTACTATTTAGGAATGTTCGGCATTTTGCGGAGCGTTTTCGATGGTGATTTTGAAATCCTTGAAGGTAATTATTGCGATCATGAAGCATCTTCTGAAGTTCGGAGACTAAAACTGGTTTAACAGCACTGTAATTTTTACATATGATTTCTGTTTCCCTGTTGTCTTCACCAACGAAATACATCTGGAGAAATTTCGGTTCTTGCTCTGGTGGAGGTAATAAACTTCGTATCAAGTGATAAACCTGGCCTTGCACTTTACGTGACATGAAATTTCCTTCAGTTATTTGTTTAGCTCCGAAAGACGTCAATTGAAAACAACTGTTATACTTTCGGATTGAGCTTAGAAAATGGCGAGATTCTGAATAAACACCAGTAAAAGGCTACGTATAGGTTCGGGAAGCCGTTGGAATGATGGAAGAATGACCTTTCCGCTGCCACAACACATGCCAGTATGCTCTTCCTTCCACTTGAGAGCTTTACACCATATATAAACCACATCCAATGAATCTAATTTAACAAATTTATCTTTTTCATACTCAATATCCGAATTATACATAAAACCAGAGTTCATTTTCTGTAACCAAGGTATTTCTTTCTTTGCAATCGATTTTCGTGAGAAGGATCGTAGTGAGCAACAGAGGTTCGATTCACTTCAGGTTTCTTTTGGTATATTTCTCAGCAGACGCCTAGTGCACTTCTGGACTGCTTTTCGTGTATTTTTCAACAGCTGCCCAATTAACTTCTGGATTTTTTTGTACTTTTCAACAGCTGCCCGATTATCTTGTGTATTGCTTTTCCTGTATTTTTCAGCAGCAGCCAGGTTTACTTCTGAATTTTTTTTTGTGTGTACTTTTCAGCAGCGGCCCGGTGTACATTAGGATTTTCTTAGCATATATTGCTGATGCTTTTCTCAATTGTTTTTTCTAGCGTTATCTGAAAAGCGAGCACGTCGTTTAGAACCTCTTCTGTTCCCAGAATTACTATTGGACTGCTCAAATAGGCTTGACTGAATGTACGAAATGGTGGGTTTGAGGTTAGCCGATTCCTCAATAGATAGATTTGAAGGACAGTCTATTCAGGATACGTTCAAGATAGTTATTTGTGCCACCTCAAATTGTTGTTAATCAAAATTTTCTTGACAAAGAAAAAGCGTTGCTAGAGCTTCCACTGTAATGCATTTAAACAATCATACAACATCCCCTTCTTGCCATTCTTCCTTGTCATTAACTGGATGGGAATTGGATAGGTTGAAGCCATCATCAACTTTCCAGAAGGATGCAGCTTGTCTGTTACCAGTAAAGAGAAATCCTATATTACCTTCTTCTTGCTGTAGCACTCCATTTAATCTGCTTGCCAATTGTTTCATGGTATTTTTGAAAGAGATTTCGTTTGAAGGAAATAGTCCAGAAAACTGATACACAATTTCTATACGTAACACTGCACAATTCAAATTAACAATAGAATAATATATTCAATAGAAACAAAAGGATGCCCTATTTGATTAATAGTTTTGCATTGCTATTCGTTGTTTATAAAAATAACGTGGTCAGAGCAATGACATCGTATATTTACATATCAGGTCTATTTTCTATGATTAATAGAAAAAGCAAAGAAACTCAAACAAGAATTATTTTTTACGCTTTCTAACCGTAGGTTGAAGAAGCGTATATGGTCCATCTTTGTCCGTCTGTCTGTCTGTCTGTCTGTCCGCCTGCCCGTCCGCACGATAACTCGCGTAAAAATGGTTCAATTTCGATGAAATTTTAGTATGTGGTAGGGGGCCACCTGGGGACGAACCCTATTGAAAATGGGCGAAATGGGGTTAAAGGTCAGGACATAGGAGTGGGATCTATTCCATCGCCCTTATGCGTCATAACTTTCGTAAAAATGCTTCGATTTCCATTGCCCTTATGCGTCATAACTTACATAAAAATGCTTCGATTGCGACAAAACTTTATCATGTTTTCCCGGAGATATACTGAACCGTTTAAAAAACGGGGATATACTGAACCGTTAAAACTATTAATCTAATAAGACATCCTTTTGTTCCGGAGATATTAATCAATAGGACATCCTTTTGTTCCGGAGATATTAATTAATAGGACATCCTTTTGTTCCGGAGATATACTGAACCGGTTCCGTTGAATATCATCGAAATGGGGTCAAAGGTCAGGGAGCAGGAGCGAGGTTTATTCCACAGCCATTATCCTCATAACTGGACTAAAAATGCTTCTATTGCGACAAAACTTTAGTATGTTGTTCCGGAGGTATACTGAACCGGTTCTGTTGAATATCGTCGAAATGGGGTCAAAGGACAGGGCACAGGAGCGAGATTTATTTCACAGCCATTATTCTCAGAACTTGAATAATGATTTCTGGTATGTTGGAATGCGTATCATAATCAATGCATTGCATGATTTTACTAACTTGTTCAGTATAACTGTTGCTATTGTTTCTAATAAAACAACGGTGACGTAAAGCGCCCTTTTTTCTGTTGAACTGCAAAAAGATTTTGTTTCTTCATAAACAGAGGAGAAAAATTATAAAGAAACATAAATAGCAATGAATAGATTCAAGAAACGAAATGAATCGTAACATATTCTGGTTTCTTTGGCGACACAGTAAATTACAATATCTTGTAGCCCACGAGTAAAGGGTAATATCTCCCCATTCCTCCGTACAGTTTTAATTTGTTCATTTCTTATATATGCACTGCTACGAATATTCAAACGTTTCTTATTTCCATTATTATGAAATAATCCCATTGTAATATACTTAGAAAAAACCTTGTGAGGAAATAAAAAGCAACATTTTTAGAATAACAATAAAAGGAGATAAGGAGGATACAGCTTGACTGTATCCTAGAAATAAAAAATTCCACGGCGAGTGAGAAAAGCCCTTTCTATTTTTAATGCAATAATCCTAACTGATAGCATAACAGTTAGTTTGTTTTTTTACGCATATAGAATATTTTTATATTCTTAGTGCCGAAGCTCAGGAATTTAAGATATGAATATATGAAAGCCAGACCCCATTCTTTCATTCCGTGCAAGACTTCATTGGAGCAATCAGATGTAGACCAATCGCACCACTGAACGAATGGTCCTTTGGACCAATTAATTGCTCCCTATATGGACGAATCGGCATTATAAGCGGCACTGCACAAGTCACCATTACAAGCGAGCTCCTCTGCTTTTTCCATACAAAATCATGTTTATTTTTTTTACTACTGCTTTTGCTTTGTTATCACAAATAATAACTTTTCTTTAAAGTACTATGCCAGTACTGAACAGCAATATTCATTCTCACATACTTAAAACTAAAAGCTACTTCATGGGTTCGTTGAAACTGCCTTCAAGAAATCTAAATACTCAGAATGTTATAAATTTTACAAAGGGTAGAAGTGAAAGTTTTATGATGAGAGCTTTTAGAAATGTGAAAACCGTGACAATACAGTTCAGAGAGAGGAACGGGCTAAGCTCAGAAGCTTATCAAATTAAACTAGTCAAGGTTTCCGTTCAGTCCATGACTCTTAACTTTGGGTAGTTAAAGAAACCCAGTGTCTTCGTCGGTTGGTGACATTATAACATGTTGTTCTTCGTAAAATTACATAGAATTATATTCGTGAGATATTCAGTAAATCATTTATACTCCTTGCAAGCAAAAAAAAAAAAAAAAAAAAAAAAAAGAAGAAGAAGAAGAAGAACGAAGCACACAGAAGGAATCATCCAATCGGGATGAAAGTTGATATTAGGAAAAGAAATGATTGCAATTCCAGAGCAGTTGAGCCATTTATTCGGATAAAATAGCTACACGAGTGGAACAAGTCAGTACACCGTAGCGCCACCTTGGCTCGGATACAAACGGTTACCCGGCGTCGCATAGGCGCATAGAGTTCACGGATACTGTCCTGAAGTATAGAGTGGTGTCCAAATTGCGGGCCAGTTCGCCGATATTCTGGGATGGGTGTAGGTGGCGTCACATCATGCCCCAAACATGTTTGGTCCGCGAGAGGTCAAGCGATCGGGATGGCCATGGAAGGGTGTCTACATTACCGACTCAGGTATGAGGAAAGCCAGGCTGTGTGTGGTGGCCAAACATCATCCTTTTAAAAAAATTGCTCGCCGATGCTGCGATAGGAATGGTCGTCGAATGTCGTAGACGAACCATTGAGCAGTAAGGGTGTTACGGATGACTACCAAGAATGTCCGGCTATCGTAGGAAATGGTTTCCCAGGCAGTCACACCCAGCGTGGCAGCCGTGTGCCGTTCTACGCTAAAGGCAGAATCCGTAAGCTCGCCGGCTCGACTCCAGTCACATATGCTATGTTCATAAGCGGCAAGTGCGAACGGTGATTCATCAGTGAAGACAACACGACGCCACTGGAAACTATCGCACGTTGATCAAGCACAACACCACTGCAACCGGTGCAGGCGATGCTCGCTGGTGAGTCGTAGGCAGCCGAGTGGTTTCCTGGAATATAGTCCCGGTGCTGCGAGTTGTCTCGCAACAGTCCGGGCGGCCATTTCCGTACAACCTGTTGACGCCGCAAAATGGCCACAGATGGTTGAGAGCGACGAATTCTGTTCTGTGCGTGTGGCTTTCAAAATCGCTCGATCCTGGCGTTCTGTCGTTTTCCTCGGGTGTCCACTGCCCGCGTGCCTCTGGGATGTGCCCTCCTCGACCAATTGATGCGTCCAATTGCCGCATGGCTCCGACTCAAATACCTGGTGATATGGCTACTTGACTAATCAGCCTCTCTCAGCCCAATTATACGTTATTTCTCAAACTAGCTTAGCTGCCGGCATTGTGCAGGGATCTGACGTCGAGGCATCCTCACAGTCCATGGAAGTTTAAAAACCGCAATTCGGTGTCACAATTGTCCGTGCATGCCAGCTTTTCTCTTGATATACCCTCCCCGATGCGCGGTTCCCATGCCTTGTTGGCGAACCGGTTAGCCGTTTGTCCTTAAGAAATAACTACCAATAACTAACTAGTGGCCCACTTGTTAGTCATTGGTCGTTATTTTCTAGTCGTTTTCATATTCAGTCCTGAGATACTTGTATGTGGAGTTTCATATGGATCGCACGACTTTCTCGGGTGCTTCCTCCCCCCCCCCCAAAGTAGATACAAAAATCGGAAAAGGTGGCAGTCACCTGGAGGGCCGCCGACACTGGGCAATGTCCGGGAAATAAACCAGGTGCGGCAGCAGCTCCAAGCCCAAGTCCCTGATCTTGTGACAGGTGACACATCTTTCTGTAGAAGCCTTCCCCCCCATTCTTGTGGTACAGCGGTTCTGGTCGTTTCGAAATGAGCGATGCGTGCAGAACGTTGAGCTGACTGCAGTACACATCGGCGGTGATAGTGGTTTTGTCCGGCAGCAGTTCAAAACACACAACACTCTACAAACCCCACCAAAGAGACAACACGACCTTTCGTGGGGTTTAAGAGTCGGCATGGGCTTCTGTTTTGGGTCCAACCACTGTTTCCGGGGCTGACATAGTCATATAAGGCCTATGGGTCGTCACCTGTCACAATGCTATCCAAGAACGGTTCAACTTGGTCACATGCAAGCAGGAAAACACATGCACTCGTGTTTTGCTTTCTGCTGAACTGTGTGTAGATGGGGTACCCAAACTCCCCTCTTCTGCACCTTCTGATCTGACGCAGGTACACGATAATGCTCGTGTGGGCAGTTCGCACATGTTCGGCCAACTGCCGTATGGTTATACGTGGGTCGGGCTCCATTAAGATCTTCAGTATGCCCATATCCACTCTTGCTGGTCTTCCGGCTTTAGGACTGTCTGACGGGGCAAAATTTCGGAAACCATTCAAACCAACGACAACACTGGCGATGTTATATGGAATTGGGGTACACACTGGTAATGTTCCTTACAGGACTTGCGGGTGTGCAACCGCAACGAAACTCTTACAGCATGCAATGGTGGATGCGCCCCTTGTTTACTTCCATGTTGGTTGACGCTTACACTCATTGCCTTCAGACGGCTAACTGTCACTGACTTAAGCCACGTACCTGTTGATGTCATGCAGTTGAGCTACGCAGTGTCAGTGGCAAATGTGCGGCGTAGCCGGGGCTTCGACTTCGGGTACCTTGTTTTTGAACGTTACTTTCTTTCCAACCCAATATCTGCTTCAAAGGAAATGTGGAAATTGCCCTACTAGATATTTGTTTAACGAATGAGAATAATTTAATACTTTGGTGATTAAATGATTGCCTCTTCAGTCATACTTTACCCTGTGATGAAGTTCGCCTAATACTAGGTGTCTCAAAAAGTTCTCATACTCAAAATTTAGAAATTTCATTATTATACTGTGAACGCTTTTAGAAAAATTGTTCTATAACCTTCTATATATTACAGGGACACAGATGCAGGATGCACGAGGTGCTGGAGATGCTCTCCCCTTTTTTTGGAGAGACAACTGCATCTGCATGCTCGTGTTCCGAGACTGCGCTTCAGTACGCCGACGGTAGTGCTCTGCACCGCATGAGTGATATTGTTCTGTAGACGCTACAACCTATGAGAGACATGTCTCGGTACACTTTCTCTTTAGATACTCTCGCAGAAAGAAACGTGGAAGAAACAAGTCCGGCGAGTACGGTGACCTAACTTATCTCCGGTGAGCGTGGTCTACCTTGGGTACTTCCCGTGTAACGAAAACGTTTAGCCAATTCAGAAACAATAGCCGTACATGGTATCGAGCAATCGAAGAATTTCCTCCTAAAAAATTCACCAAACTGATGACAGGAGCACCAAAACCAATCGTGCTGATATCACCAAACTATGAACATGACGTTTTATACACGATAAAAATGACGAAAATGACATTTAAAAACCTTTAATGATAAACTCCAATGATAGTATCTTGGCAATATACTGCCATGCATATCGTTACTTTACGTGCATGAATATCATAATTATAAATGTTAGCTTACCTTTTAAGGCCAACACCTTTAAACATTTCCCTGTACGTCAGGTTCGGGGTTTCCTGATGGTTCCAACCACGTGTGATGATCGATTTCACCATTGTTGTATTTCTCACGTGCAGTCAAACAAATTAAGTGACACGAAGCATTGCTCGGCTGCACGTCAGAAATACAAAAATGGCGAAATGAGATCACCACACCAGGCTGGAACCAACAGGAAACCCCAAACCTAACGTACAGGGAAATGTTTAAAGGTGCTGGCCTTAAAAGGTAAACTAATATTTATCCTTAATGATAAGTTAAAACCAATTTTATTAGTACTTTTAATCCTACTTTGAGACCATCCTCAGATGAAAATGAACACGACCTAGGGATCACACAGATTAATATACACTGCTGACCACCCAAAATGCAACACCAAGAAGGACACGAGATAGCAAAGCCAGACTTACTGGACACATAACAACAGATACAAAAATGAAACGATTGAGCTTACAGGCCCGTGCGACTTCCGGAACACGCAGGCATTAATAGTTCGTGTGGCCCCCATGGCTGGCAATAACGGCCGCTACACGCCGCAGCATCGAACGAAAGAGGCTTTGGATGTGGGCTTGCTTGGGGTATGTCGGTCCAGGCATATACAAAACCCACATCCAAAGCCTCACCAAAACCAATCGTGCTGGTTTTGGTGAGGCTTTGGATGTGGGCTTGGGGTACTGCTGCCGTGGCCCGCCTGTTCTCCCGATATGTCGGTCTAGGCTGCTTCCACACGTTGCCACAGTTCATCAGGCGCGGGTGGTACTTCCCGGGCCACTCGGTTGCCGATCAGCGACCAGACGTGTTTGATGGGCGACATATCGGGAGAACAGGCGGGCCACGGCAGCAGTGACACCTGGGGGCCATGAAGAATTGTTGCACGATGCGTGCCACGTGCGTGCGAGCATTGTGTAGTTGAAACGTGACCGCTGGTAGGTCCTGCAGGTAAGGGAGGACAACATGCTCCAAAACGTCGGAGATGTAGCGGTGGCTGTTGAGTGTACCGGCGATGGTTAACAGAGGGGTGCGAGTGTTATATCCAATTGCGCCCTAAACCATAACGCCAGGCGACGGACCGGTATGGCGATGCATAATGCAGGCGTCATACAGTCTCTCGCCGCGGTGCTGCCACACGCGGATCCGACCATCGTGGTGTTGCAGGCAGGAGCGGGATTCGTCGGAGAAGACAATGTCGTGCCATTCCGTAGTCCAGGTGGGGCGTTCAACGGCCCACTGCCGTCGCACTCGCCGGTGGTGTAACGTCAATGGTAATCGGAGCAATGGGCGCCGTGTGACAAGTCCCTGCTCCAGCAGACGACGTCGAACGGTACGTGCTGACACAGGTTGTTGCGCAACACACCCTAATTCCTGCGCTAACGTTCGTGATGTGGCGGTGTAAGCCGTCAATGCCCGTCGCACAACATGCCGTTCCTCTCGTTCGGTTGTGTGCCGTGGGTGAGGCAATCGCTCACGTCGGTCCGTCCGTCCCTCCTGCACCCACCGAATCCATACTCGCCTCACTGTGGCTGGATGTCGTCCTACACGGGCGCCGATGCCTCGGTACGATAAACTGCTGTCGCGATAAGCCACTCTCTGTCGAACTCCGAAACGTGCTGGAATGACTGCCGTATTCTTCGACGAGGCATTAGGAAGCTTCCCACGCACAGGTCCGGCAGCACAACACACTTCCACTACTTACACCCCGCCTTCTGTGCACCCTTCTTATAGTGCTTCTTGGTGGCGTGCCGGGCGCACATGATTTGCATATGCCCTATGCCCTGCAATGCTAATCGTTTGCATGTCCTCTCGCGGGCGACGAATTTCAGCCCAATCGGATGCTTCCTTCTTGGTGTTGCATTTTGGGTGGCCAGCAGTGTAACATACACAATGCAGATTACCGTATACGCATGATTAAGGTTCAACACACTATTGACGTAAGCAGTTAATGTCCAATGAAATAGAGTTAGCATTCACGGTGAAGGATAGGCTATCCGAAGGACATGATATGAAGTGTAATTCACAGAGTTTCGAATTGCACAACTATCACGCTGTCCAGTGAGGACCGAATCTCACGATATGTAGGATCAGTACCATATGTGTCGCCTATTATTCAAGCCCTAAAAACATCTGCCGAAAATATCATATTGATTTTGGTGTGAGGACAAAAAACATCTGTGCCCTTAAGAATATGGACCGGTGCTGCAATGATGAGGTACCGGTATCTGTATCGGGAGTGTGGAAGAACCCCATACAGGCTGACCCTATTTCATAGGACATTAATTGCTAATGCGCACTAGCACCAAACGTGGATCATTTGCATACCAGCACGCACTCTAGCTATTTGCAAAGTTTCGTGATTGTAGCATGTGTTCTTCTAGGTGCTCAAATTTCATTGTCCGTGAGTATATATATATATATATATACAGAAAGAGAGAGAGAGATAGAGAGAGAGAGAGAGAGAGAGAGAATGTGCCGTTCTATGTATATATATGCTGTATAAATGATCTGTACAGAGATGTAAGATGCACAAAACTTTAATGAATGTACATGTCATGCCATGCCATTCTAATACCATAGAGAGAGAATGTACCGTACAGCACAGCTGAGTGACTCACCGCCATATATATGGAATATATAGAATGTGCTGTACAGTAGGGCTGAGTTACTTCAATGTGGCAATCTATGATCATGACACTGCGTAGCGTCATTCGCATGGGAACCCAAAATGCACACACTGAAGTGCAATTGAATTAGAGATACCTGTCTAGTAACGTGTAGCCTTTCGCCCTGATGACAGCGACGATTCGTCTCGGCATGGACTCGACAAGACACCGGAAGCGTTGGGAAGCCATACGGATCCACGACCCCTGAACAAGCTCCCACAGTTCACGAAGATTTGATGGAGAGGGTCAGAGCCTTGAACATCTCTCTCGATGGCATCCCAGATGGGCTCGATGGGATTGAGGTCAGGTGACCTAGCTGGCCAAGGAAGCGAGGTGACGTCGGTGGAGTGTTCATCCAACGATTCGGAAACAATTCGGGAGCGATGGCACGATGCATTGTCTTGTTGCAGGATGAGGTCCCCAGTGGGATGTTGAAGACGCAAAGGGTCGTCCAAGATATCCCGGTAACGTTGACCCGTGAGGGACGATGTCACACGTACCAGGGGTCCCATTTCAGTCCACGTAAACAGTGCTCAGACGAGAATGCCACCCCCACGAGCTTGAAGAGTATCCTGCTGGATACTCCTCAAGCTCGTGATCCGTCGCTTCATGTGGTTTGCGCCGTACTCGTATCCTGCCATCCGCATGTACCAACGTGAATCTCGACTCATCAGTCCAGGCTACATTTTCCCACATGTCTGTTGTCCAGTGGCGATGTTCCCGCGCTCATGCTAATCTTTGCACCCTGTGATGTGCGGTCAGCAGCGGTACCCTCGTGGGACGATGGCTTCTGTACCCCATAGCGAGGAGATGGTTCTGGATGGTGTGGTTGCTTACACGTTTTTGTGCACCAGCGTTAAATTGCCGAGTGATTTCTTGCACTGCACTGTGGCCCGTCTATCCGCTGTTGCAATGCGAGCTAGCCGACGATGACCCCGCTCATCCACACGCTGTTGTCAACGGGAGTTGGCTCTTGCAGGGATGGTTTTATCGGATTCGATGTACTCATGGTGCACCCGTGACTCGTGGCTCGTGAAAATCCCAGGGCCTGCAGGACTTCCGAGATAGAGTGACACATTCGTCGGCACCCGACATATTTCCCGCGATCAAATGCGCTTAGATCCTTCGTCTTACCCATACTGCGTTCGACTTTTACTTATTCCCGTCGCATCACTCCGTATATTGTCGGATCGCTGCATACATCATATCGTTTCCGTTTACAGGGCCGCCCACAGCGCCACCTTTGCATAACGCCAGCTGTCTCTAATTCAATTGCTCTTTAGTCTACAAAATGTCAAGCATCGTCAGAAGCAGAAAACTGGAAAACCCGGTTCAGTGTTACTACCAAGTGCATTCCAAAGTGCACCTTTTAAACATACGTATAAGCAACAGGTACTTCCACCTTTACACTCTGTTGAAGAGTTGTTCATTCGCACTTATCCTGTTTGCCTTCGGAGTAGTTACAATCGAAGTGGTCACTGTAATACTTCTGGATAATAAGTGAAAGTCTTTGACTCTGTCATGCTACGCATTTGGCTGTAAGCTTTATCTCCAGACTAGTTGGGTGCTATCAAATCCTAAACTTTCTGAACACTGATGCTGTCAGCCCCCAAAAGTGATTGGACAAACATGAGGTCGTCAAAATGACCCTCATCTCCAGGAAGTTTTAATCTTTTGTGTTACCAATTTTCCCTCAAACAAAAGATAAAACGATACGTAACTTCGTTCAAACTAAAGTAATATAGAAAGAATGTAAGATTATGTGTGGTAAAATGCGATGGGCGGATGTTTTTTTCTCTTATTAGCCTCTCCGTGGCCGAGTGGTAAGAGGCGGAGAACTTCTGTGTAATATTTTGAATTCATTCTGGGATTCAGTCTCACATAATGCAAGGGGTAAGTGCGTGTTGCATAGCTCTGCTTTTCTCCTTTCCCTGGAACCAAAGACGCCAAATGTGATCCAGATGATCCAGCATGGACATAAAACAAATATTAAAATCATAAACTGAATCATACACTAATATTAAATTCATAAAATGAATCATGAACTAATATTAAAATCAGCATGAAATGCTACGTGTAACAAAATGAGTGATAACAATGTTTTTCATAGACAGTATTTATTTATTTTTCTTGCGCAGTATCTTAGGGTATGCTGCATCGTGAGTTGGCAACCATAGCGCCGTTAGAATCTCTCAGTTAATCCGATCGATCGACGACGTAATTTTTCCGCCAAAGCCAGTAGTCTGACAGTAATATTCAGTCCACAGCACTTACAGAGCTTGTTTACATCAGTCAATCTACTTTCAATTATTTAGTGTCTCCAAATGGGTTAGGTTGGCGCTTCGGCGGAATGAGGGATTACATTTCCAAAAGCCGAGTTATCAGTTGTAATGCGATTTAAAAAATTTCTTTAACATTGCATACATACATATATTTGCAAAGAGAGGAGCGTTCTGATGAAGTGAAATTAATTTGTGGGAGCATGCGTCTTCAAATCTGGTATTTGTGAAATTGAGAAAATGTACTGTTGCTACAAGTATACTGCTATACTACCTAAGGAACCGAAAAAAAAAAAACTGTTGGTAGCGATTATATTGTTCAGAATTTTTTAAAGAACCCGTTTTCTGTTCTTTAGGCCTAGTGATCTGAAGATCTGGCTCAGAATCATTCCTCCAATATGGATCTGGGTACGAGTCCAATGTGAGGCATGGGTGGTGTGTTAATCCTACGCGCACACGCGGAGTCCCTTCGCTGGAACCAGTAACTTTTTATTAGAGACCCGCCACAGACAACTCATAGCCTTAAAAGTTAAAAGTTTTTCTTTTGTTTCTTTTCTTGTTTTGTTTCGGGTTTAACGACCACAGAGCAGTTACAAAAGGAGATATAGAAGAAATATGATACAACTTTACACTGTCTAGCGGAAAAGCTGTGTGCTTTTTAAAAAGAAAATGGATGCAAATTACTCTTGATAATGAACAGTATCCTTCCAAAAAATGATTTTTCTAAGAGATTTTTATAATCGAATAAACTATTTCAAATAGAAATGAATGCCGAAGCCCCCTGGCTCAAGAATTTGAAAAATGGAAAATTATTCTTCATAGCGAAAGCTATGCCAAGAAAAAGAATTATTCAAATACGTCTTCTAGAAGCAGAGATATCGAGAAAAAAAGGTTTTAAATTACGCCCCTTAACGGGAAAATATTGTATTATTTAAATGGGATAATATTCCCCATCTTTATTGTAGTTAATGGAATACAGTAAAAAAAAGAAGTTTGTTTTACTGCGATTTTCAGAAGCGGAAAGGTATTTGCAAAACAGAAATACACGCTAACACCATCTAGCGCCAGAACTGTGAACTACAAAATGCCCACTAATGCATGCAAAATGTTCCACCAGATGAATGGCATCCCATTTTAAAAGAATTTTTAAATGGGATTTTTAGAAATAGGATTTTAGAAATTTTATTAAATATTTGCACCTCCTAGCGGAGAAATTGTGCATTATAGAAAATCCCACTAAATGTTTTTATAGTTAGTAGCATCTGGCCGAGAAAGGTTTTTTTTTAGTCGTGCTCTAGACGCGCAGTTATTGTGCCAAATATTCTGTGCACGGAATCGTGATCTTATGCCCTCTGGTGACGAACTTGCAAGTTAAAAATCTTTTTTAAATTATATGCAAAACATTTTGCACCAGAAACGCTCTCTTACAAAGAAAGGAGTTCTCAAATTGGACTGTTAGAAGCAGACTATATGTTATTTTAAGCAGAAAATATTCTCAAAAGATTTTCTGCGGTGAAAGGTAATATCTCCGCAGAAGAATTTTTTCAATCGAGTTATCCGGAGCGCAGATATCAGAAACATATTCTTACGCTCTGAGGAGGCAAAATGGTTCTTTATCAAAAAATTAGAAATTCCATGTAGACCATTAGCCACCAGGAGTTGTGCCTGTTGCAAAAATTTTTAAAATCGGACTTTTAGATGCAAGAATATTGGGGAAATCGCAATTTACTTTTACGCCTCATGGCGGAAAAACTATGCATTACTTGAAAAACTACCCAAAATAGTCTTCGTTATAAATGGATCGACGGGAAGGAATTTTTTTAATCAAATATTTAGAAGCAATGACATATGGAATAAAGTATATTTGGAATTCGATAGCTACGACCTCCAGGGTGAAGTAATACGACCTCCAGGGGTGAAGTAATGCATCGGAAAAGTACCAGAAAGCAAGGATCATCATTCTCACATTCCGGGCTTCCCAATTCAGAAACAGTTTTTCAGATCGGACTAACAGTTGCATGGATATGCTATACACACACAGACTGACGGACGAACAAAGTGATACCATAAGCACGTACTTTGATGCTTTACATCTTCCCTGACAGTAGTAAAGTAAATTCCAAGTAAAAATTTCTGACGTAACAAAAATGGGTAACGGTTCGCTATTGTCAAAACCATTGTTGAAATCGGATCATACTGCATCCTGTCCCATCAAGTGATACAACAATGGTTAATTTCATTGTAACTCAACAATATATTTTTTCTAAACTATCACCGAATATTATTATTTCATTACGCTCTACATAAACGTAACAATATCTCATTGAAATCTGCATAAATTACGAAAACCTGATGTTAAAGGTGATAAAAACCATTACCAAAATTTTGATGCTATGAAAACCGTGCATCGTAGCGAAATTTG
This sequence comes from Macrothele yani, assembly GCA_039090855.1. Classification (NCBI taxonomy): domain Eukaryota; kingdom Metazoa; phylum Arthropoda; class Arachnida; order Araneae; family Macrothelidae; genus Macrothele; species Macrothele yani. The sequence continues at coordinate 58,716,109 of CM076989.1, read as the reverse complement.
GCTTCGTCTCGATACCCCTAAGGAGAGGTCACCTGCTATTCACGAGAGCTTTAAAATTATGTATAACACTATGGGGTGTATGTAACTTGCAGATATCCTAGACCGAAAGTTAAGTTACCAATACCCCTCGTTTTGTTTTGATGTCTTTTGTTTGGCGCTCTTTGGCCAACCATGGCCCTTGCGCCATTAAAATCTACCAACCAACCAACCAACCAATATCCCTCACTAACACACTTGAGATTCAGTTTTCTTTCTATCTTGAGGTCAGATTTTAGTTTGCGTATGCGCAGATGAACTGTCGTAGCAGATTTCATAGGTTTTTGATCATATTTCTTTGCGATTTCTTTCGTTCATCTAAATCTGAATAATATAATATAACATAATTAATATAATATTATATTGTTTTAAAAAAATAAACAGTCGAAATATTTACATTGCCGCCACCATAGTTTAGTAAATATTTACTTTTACAACTGACATGTCTTCTTTCACTGGCTTTACGTCAATAACATTCATTTACCCATTTACCTAAGTACCGTTCAATGTCAGTAATTAGAAAACCTCATTGTTTGTTGTTATGATTTAATTTCACTTAGTATATACCCGACTGTGTCACGGTGTGTTCTTGAGTGAGGCGAATAAATGTATAATCTCGAATCGCTCTACAGCCACAAAGATCTTGTATTCAATACAAAAGATGCATTGGTATTCATGCGAAAGAAGCATAGCATAAATTATTACCTACAAAGAGTACTAGGGCATTCTCTCGATTTTGTTTTACAAAAGATGTAAATTGCGATTTCCCCAATATTCTTGCATCTAAAAGATGCACATTGGTCATTTCAGTTTGCTGCACCTCGTATTACATATGAAAATGGTCTGGGAATTAAGAAACAGTTCGCGGTAAAAGTAATTCGCGTTACTGCGTTATTTAACTGGCATGAGAAGATCGTACATTCAACTGTAGTAATTAGAGGGATTACGAAACGACTGAAGAAGCTGAGACTTTGGAATACATTCAGTTTCATTTGAATTATTTCCTGAGGAAATTTCTATGCATTCTTTAAACACGTATGCACCTTATTTCAGAATTTCCTGAAACCTCATTCAATGGAAGAATGAACTGAACGCCAGTTTCACTTTTGAGCTCCAGTTTCAAGAAAATGGAGCAAAGCAATAAGGATCATAATTAAAACAAAAGGATGTTTAATAAGTGAGTGTGAAAGAGGAAGGGAATAAAAGGCATGTATAAAATCTTCAAAATGTGAAACCATATCTTTTTGAATTAATTACTTAAAGAAAGAGTCTTGTGAATCTTTGAAATGTAGGATGAAAAAACAATCAGGAATGCTTTTCGATTTAATTAGAAGAATACAAATTAATATTCAAGAAGTACATGTGAAGTGTTGGTTATGAATCGAAACATAGGTAGTACTCATCGAAACAAACAAAAAAGGTTTTAGTCACCACAGGTCCAAAAACGAGCCGTTTCTTAGATAACTGACATTTTATTTCAGGGTTACCAGAGCTCATGTAAAGTTGCTTTTCCCCCGGATATTCAATAGTTCTGCACCTCTGGGGAAGAAATCGGGAGGACTGAATTGTTTTAGGAACCAGTTAGACCTAAAACTCGCCCCTCACCGAAAGTGCCCCTTGGATCACCCTCCAAGCTAAAAAACAAACCATCCTAGTTCTTGAAGTAAAACACCGCAAATGGGAAGCAACTTGAGCTCTTGGGGAGCATTGAAGAGGACGATTTCTGGGAGAGGTTGGTTGAAGGTCCCAACTTTCACCCCAAACACAAATGACCCTGAGATGTCTCCCGCGGGGAAGCTGGACAAATCGGTGGGGCACTCAAGTGCACGGACGTTTCTAGCGACACACAGACAGCGATTTGTCGTGTGATACTTACCGGGTTCTCAAAAATCCTCCGTATCAGTACAGCGAGCACCTTCTAACAAAATGACAGAAGACATGCAAATGAAGCCGTGACGGCATCGCTATTCTGCGAAAACATAATGTCTGCGTTGCATCAGTTAGCACGTGCAGACAATATCGAAGTGTGTTCCGTACTTCTACTACTACAGCTGATATAGCTGGCGCTTTCGCAAATGCAGAGTTAACTGACATGCATTTCATGTATGGTTGGGCAAATGGAAATGCAGCGTTCGCAGCGCGTATGTATACCGAGACCTTCAAAATCGAAGGCATCTCGTTATGTTTTGTGCAGATCCATCAGTGCCTAACAGAGTATTGGGTCATTTCAGTTTGCTGCACCAGCGGGGTGACCAAGAACTTCCCGAGATCCTGGATTGGACGAGCAACTGTTACGAAGAATGGAACAAGACCCGACGAGAACTAGAATGATTGGCAACGAAAACTAGAATAATTGTTTTCGCGGGGAATAGGAGTCCAAGTACCTACCATCTGGAGAGTTCTGCGTGACAATCGGCTGCACCCTTACCAAATCCAGCGAGTACAAGCCCTAGGTGAGAGGGGTGAAAGTTCCTCACACCGAGAGTTGTATTTTATCGGTGGCTGCTACATCAATGCGCACGTAATCCGTGCTTTCGCTGTAATGTTTTATTCACTGATGAGGCTTCATTCACCAGACATGCCATTTTCAACTTCCATAAGTGCCATGGGTAAGCAGCCGAAAATCTCAATGCCATCCAGCAATCACGTTACTAGGTTCAGTTCGCAATTCACGTGTGGGCTGGTGTTTTAGGTGATAATCTCATAGGACCATTTGTGCTTCCAGCAGGCTTGCAGGGGATTTGTATATGCACTTCCTGCAGCATGACCTCCCGCAGCTACTGGAAGATATCCTCCTTCTTACACGTGCAACAGTGTGATTCATACAGGATGGTGCTCCAGTGCAGTTTCGTCGCACGGTGAGGCAGCATCTCAATACAACGTTTGGAGAGCGATGGATTAGTCGGAGCGGGCCCCGCTTGTGGCCTCTCCGCTCACCTGACCTCAGTCCATTGGATTTCTGCATCTGGGGCTATTTGAAAGGACGAGTGTATGAAGTCCAGGTGACAACGTAAACGAGTTGTGGATGCGAGTCGGAACTATATGTGCAAAAATAAGGCAAAGCGCAGGCATATCTGAATGAGTGCGCCTCTCGCTGAAAAGGCGTGTATCGAAGCAAATGGGAACATTTTGAATATTTGGTGTGAAGATAAGCATCCTACATGACACTTCTGTCCATATTTGTACGTGTTATTTGCCGTTTAACATCATACAGTATTGCCAGATGTAACGTTGATTTCTCCCCACAGTTTATTTGTGCTGTACTTGGCGAGCTCCTGCGGAACACATCTTGGAGGAATTTGTTTTGGGGATGAAAATTGGGACCCTCAACCCACTCCATTCCCAAAATCATCACCTTCACTCTCCTCCGAGGAGCTCAAAGTATTGCCCGTGTGTGGTGCTTTACTCCAGGAACGGAGTGGTTTAATTTTTAGCTTAGGGAGAAGTCTAGGAGACAGTTTCTGGGAGGAGCGAGCTTAGAGTTTAACTGGTTCCTCAAACAAATCAGCCCTCCAGATTTCTTCCCCAGCTGTGCAAAAACTATAAAAATAGCGGACGGGGGGCGGGGGGTGGGGGGACTTTACATTACCTCTAGCAACCCTACAATATCTCAGAAGAGGTGCGGAAAGGGTTCGTTTCTGGGCCTATGTTGATTAAGACTTTTTTGTTTGCGCCGATGAGTACTACCTATGTTTTCATTTATGACCAACACTTCTGAATCACTCTGTATAAAAACAACGGAAAAAAAGCATGGAAATAGTTTTCACGAAATCTTTCTTGGATGTACATAAAAGAATAAACGCTGTATCAACAAGTTTAAAGATTATTTTCTCAGTTACTCGAAAAATATAGGAAAAGAAAAAGAAGAAAATGTGAGAAAAAAGAAATTATCCGGAAATATCAAAAATATTACGTTTTTTAAGAAGTTATCGGTAAGATATGTAAGACGCTGTTTTTTAAATGGGCAAGAATCTCGTGCATTCAGGTTGTTTTGATTCTAATGCGTGAACTTTTTATGAGAAAATAAGAAACAAAAGAAATAAAAAATGTTGGACTGGGAGAAAAGAAGAAAAATTCACTGGTTTGCTTTTTGCTTGCAATATCAGCCTCAAGAGAGAACTGAGATATAGGAACAAAAATTTTCCAAGAATGTTAAACGATTTCTCGAAGAACAAGAAAGCTTTTCGACACTTCTGCGAATTATTAGTGTGGAATATCTTTAAGCAAAATTAACGTGACTTCAGGGAACGAACGAATACTGATCGCCAAGCTAATTCAGTTTTAGATCTTCGAGATGACTACTAGGTGTAATAAAGTAGGAAATAATGATAGTTATCGTGAACTCCGAATGCAAGAATGTTTACTTTAGTTTTTGCATATAAATATCATTAAAATAAAATTCGAATTGCAGGAAAAGAATACTAGGGAAAAGTCTTCGCCAGTTGATTTTGTTTAACATTTTGCATTGTAATAAATATTCAAGAACAAATAAATGAAACACGAAACTTTAATATGTGTTTCATGAATTGTTTCGAGACAAATGGCTTTGTTATTAAACTCGCTTTAACGACTTTTCAAAGACAGTATTTTTCGGTCAAAGATCTGTTGGGTAAATTATATAGTCACTAAATATTAAACAAAACACATTTATCAGGTGAAAAACCATGTAAAAGTTTTGTAACTGAAGAGGAATCTGGATCAACCAGCTAGAAATCATATTGAACTTCTTCGGTATGCCTTGTTCATATAAGCAACGAGATTATATGAACAAAAGCATACGTACCTGGATTTCGCAGATTATATGAACAAAAGCATACGTATCTGGATTTCGCAGATTATATGAACAAAAGCATACGTATCTGGATTTCGCAGATTATATGAACAAAAGTATAAGTATCTGGAATTCACTACTGTGAATGTGATCCCAGATGCTTCGAACCTGAAGAACCTGCTATGAGTAGGGTACTTTGTTATACCAATGTATCAATATAATGGCTTTATAATGCCGGAGTCATAAGGAATGGCAAAATTATGATTCAGTGGCACGATATGCTGTGTTAGAGATATGATCCCATTGTTCCAGGAAGTGGAGAATTTTGGAATTGAACTGAGAGGATAGCTAAGATCCGTCTGCCTACAGATGTACCATAGCAACTTGTTCAATAGGGTGGAGTGAAAATGTCAGCTTTCAATAACCAAATTGGAATATCGGGAGAACAATGTAGGGTAGCTGTATAAAGAAGAAACCCAAAGGGTAATTTTCAGTTGATGTCTAGAGATGTCCTAAGAGACTTGAAAATTAAATTTTTTTTTTTTTTGGTGAAAATCCAGATTTTTGTGAACGTGAAGAACGCAAATTAGCCACTGAATTTTAAGCAATATTCGTCATATCCTACTTAAACATCTCTTCAAGACATGCTTATAGGGATGCCTTCGCCAGTTATATAATCGTGAGTTCAAAGAAATGTCAATAATTAAGACATTTACGCCAGAAATAATATTACTGTGTGGCAGTGAGGAAATTACATTATGGCATACACTATCATATTTTTTGTGAGATTTTGTTATTAATGCTTAAATAATGCGTAAATAATAACGTTTCTGATTATTTCAGGTGTGTTAATTAAAAAGAATGGAACAAATTAAGGCAAGAAAAATTATTAGTTGTCCGGTACTTACCAAACTATACTCTGATGTGATGAAATGTTACTTGTGGATAAAAAATGTCCTTCCTTAAACCAAACTCAAAATCCAAGGAGCCGACTCTGGGTGAGATATTAGAGGAGGTGGCAACTTTAATTCAAGCAATTTGGATAAAACCATTGCTCCCAGTAATCAATCATAAAATAATATTACAATTTACTCGTGCATATCATGACAGATATAGAAACCTAATGAAGACAAGAAAGTGACAGTTACAAAGGAAAGCTTCGGAAATTTCAAGAGGATTCTCCAAAATAATTTCACATTTGTGGCTGCAAATGTGAAAGTTTTGATTGTTGCACTAACCACCGCAGTAACCGCCATGAATGAAAAGAAAAAGAAAAAAAGAAAAGCGGGAGAGAGAGAGGCTACGATCTCAGCAGACTCCAGGTTCTCAGCAACCTTCAACTTCTTATAATATTACCCCAGCGGAAGAGGAGATAGAAGGAAAGGATTCACCAAAACCAGGTTATCCTTACCACCTGATGACTAAAAACGAACTACCAACTACGTAGAATGCATAAGGAGGACCATTGCCACAAGCTGATGACAGGCCAGGATCTTCGTCTAAACATTCTAAACATGCCAGAATCTTCGTGTAACATCTGAACATTAAATCTTTCATCTTTAGCTCTCGCCTGTGACCATACTTGATTGTCTGACAGATCATCTGTAATTATAGCAACTGCTGTACTTCAAGATGTAGGAATAATTACCCTAGAAGATAAAAGTTTGTTGTGGACCGCTCCATAAAATTCGACATGAAAAATATAAGATGCGCTACCAGTTACAAGACAGAAACAAATCAGAGCAATTGGTTGGACTCTGACGGCAGGAAAGACAAATCACTATCTCAAAAGAGGCTGAAGTGTTACAAAACGGTTGTTTCGAAAGGACAGTATACTCTTATTTCAGAACCAGGACATACACTATATTATCAAAAGTATTCAAACACCACAGTCTTTTGGGACAAATGGCTTTATTATCGCAATTAGTAGTTAGTCGGTCCACTTTTGTTTCTGTGACAGCAACAACACTTCGAGGCATATTATTAACCAGTTCTCGACAGGAATGGCTCACCATTCGTCTAGCAAAGCTGCTGCCAGAGGGGAAAGCAAAGACAGTCGTTGTTGTCGATTTCATATCCGTTGCTTCAGTTCATCTTAGAGGTCTTCATTTCGTTTATTTATTCATTCAGTTGCCACTAAGAAAAGGAGAGAAAAGGCCATGAGGCCTGACATAGCCCTCCTCTCCCCAGAATACAAAAAACATAAAGCTTAACAGAAAAGGCAAGCCAACATATATATATGGTAGGTACACGTACTTACTCACAATCAACACATATAACAATGTGTTCCATCATCAATAGCCTTCATTATACCTAAACAAACAAGTATCATATACACTTCACTATATAATCACATATATATTTATAAATAAACAACAAATAACGTTTGCACCTCACTCTATAATCATACTAACCCACATTTCTTCCATTTAGTCAAAATTGCCTATTGTTTACTAATTATTTCATAAGATATGCCTTTAGTTTTATTTTAAATAAGTTAAAATTATTAATTGATGTTAGTTTTTGGGGCAATGAGTTCCAGAATTTTGGGCCCCTATAATTTATATTCATTTTTAAGTTTCTCAGTTTGTGGGAACATTAGAATTAGTAGTGATCTATTCCTAGTATTGTGGTAATGAGTATGTATATTTAGTGTCATTATATCATTGTGTATAAAATTTTTAATTCTTTTATACATTATTTTTCCCAAGTTATAATCAAATAATTGCTTTATCGTTAAAATATTATATATATTGGGGTTCACTTTTGACCGGATATATAAGATTGGTTGAAAATTATTTGATGTTTTAAGGTCTATTAGTCTTATAAACCTATTTTGCAGTACCTGTAGTTTATTAATATTATATTGTGTGGTTTGTCCCCAGGTTAAAATGCAATAATTAATATGTGTTTGAATTAGAGTATGATATATAGAGATTAATATTTTTGGTGTTAAGTTTGGCAAAGTACTACTGACCATCCCGATATTTCTAGAAATCTTGTTAATTAAATTTGCAATGTGTTTGTTCCATTTCAAGTCATTGTGTATAGTTGTACCTAGATAAGAGTGTGTTGAGACCGTATTAATCCTGCCTCCATTCATCAGAATCGGTAAATCGTATAAATGTGAAGTTTGTGAGTTAGAGAAAATCATTAATTTAGTTTTATTAATATTAACAACTAATTCATTTGCATTCAGCCAATCTGTTATTAATTTTAGCTGAGTATTAGTTCTTAGGTATTCTATGAGATTAAGATCAAGACTCTGAGCAGGCCAGTCTAAGAATCCCACCTGATTTTCAAGAAACTGGTCCTGCACACGGTGTGGAGTGTGGCAGGGAATTCGGTCGTGTTGGAAGAGACAACGGTCATATACATAAAACTTCCGCATTGTTGGTAAGACAGAATTATTCAAAACGTCGAGGTACACTTCAGAGTTCATGGTTAGTAGTATAATAACCAACGGGCCGAGTCCCATCCACGGAAAACAACTCCATTCCATGGTGGAGCGAGCCCCTGCCGATCCTAAGAGTTGGAATAACAAAGTCCCAAGAAAAACGTTCGCCAGTCTTTCCCCAAATCCATACACGTCCATCAAATTGGAAGAGTGTAAAGCGTGACTCATCACTCCAAAGAGCAGCTTTCCAGTTGCCCACGGTCCAGGAATGACGGAAGACGGCAAACCACTCCAAATGGCGCTTCACATTCATAATAGTGATCTGTGGCTTGTGTATCATTGCTCTACCATAATAACTCACATTGTTCAACTATCTGTAGATAGTTATGGTAGGAACAGAACCATTTCCAGCATTTCCTACTTCAGCAGCTATGGAAACGGTAGAGGAAGAACGGGATTTCTTACCATTTCTTATCATGGTTTTTTGGTCGCGTTCCGTCTGTTTGTGCGGCCTTCCTGAACTTTTTGTTGTTGTTGTTGTAGTTGTACCGTCCTGCTTCAACTCTTCAGGACATCCGTCTCAGTCGATTTCGTATGTTTGGCTTAGCTGCAATGCTTCGTATGGAAACTTACTCAAATGGCACCCTATGACCAGCCGTCACTGGAACTCGGAAAGTTCACGCCCACGCGGTTTATTCGCTTCAAAGTTACTGATAACTGAACATTTCTGCTGTATATAGGTACCTTCCCATTCACAGCGCACCTTCCTGCGCAGCAGTTCTTTGCACTTATGCAAATATTTGGTAGTGCCCGAATACTTTTGGTAATACAGTGCGAATCCAGTTTTTAAGTAGATTATATCACACCCAAAACCAGAAGACCAAATTGATGAAGTGGAAATACAATGCTCGAAAGTTGGAAAGTTCATACGTTTGTAACAATTATTCCTTCTTGTGAAAACTTTCTTAGCAGGTTAGTTGACGCAGAGTAAAACGTAATTAATATGCCAAAGACGATAAAGAAGGTACAAATGAAATGAAAGGTATACTAAATTCTTTAATTTTCTAGTTAAAAATAATTTGGTTGAAAGTTGAAAAAAACTTCTTTTTCGTGTAAGCATTGCTTCAAACCTTTTTTTAATTTTAATGGTACAAGTTAACATATACATATAACGTATTTATTGTTGATTATATATTCAGTATATCAGTAACTGATATTTCAGAGTTTTTTGTACCGCACTCATCTTCCAGAATTTCGCTGGTGCTTGTCATGCGTCGTTTAGTTCTGTTAATTAATAATCTGGATACAACCAATGAAGGAACAAAAGGAAACTGCATCCGTGCAGAAAAAAGTATCACAAGAAAGGCAAACTCAGTTTCGCTGATAGGCATATCAGCTCAGCCGAAAATTTAGGCACTTAAGTTTTGATGTTTCAGCACGTCTTTTGTGAAAAAGATCGTGCTTATGTTATCGATTTGTCCGTCCGTCCTTCCATCTGTGGATTCCATATTTCTGCAACTATTAGTCCGATTTCAAAAAAATATTTTTGCGTTGGAAAGCTTGAAACGTGCGAATGATGATCCTTTATTTCGTTTTTCTATACGATGCACAATTTCGCCGCTAGAGGGCGTAAATACAGATGATGTCGAATTCAAAATACATTTTATTCCATATATTTGCTTCTAAACATCCGATTGAGAAAATTATTTTACCTTTCGATTCCATTTATGTCGAAGACTATTTTAGGTATAGTCACTTTTTCGAGTTACGCATAGATTTTCCGCTAGTGGGCGTAAAGGTGAATGCGTTATTCCCGATATCTCTGCTTCGGATTTGAAAAATTCTTTCTGCAGAGGATACAGTTTCTGATGGGAAATCGTTTGAATATAGTTTCTATTTTTTGATAAAAATGGTTTCACCACCAGGGGGCTTCTGATACATTTGCAGCAAAATATGAGCTTCTAAAATCTCGATTGAAAAAATTATTTCGTAAACCGATACCACTCACGTCGATAATTCTTTTCGGAATATTTTCTTCTTAAAATAATGCATGGTTTTTTCGCTAGGGGGCGTAGATGTATATCTTATTTTTGTCAATAACTCTGCTCTTAATAGTCCGATTTAAAAAAAAAACATTCTTTGTTGGATAGCGTTTCCGGTACGAAATATGTTTCATATAAATAAAAATTTTTCAAGTAATTCATAGATTTTCGGTCTCCGATGAATATCTCTGCTTTTAAAACCCCGATTTGAAAAATTCTTTCTGTATCGGATACAGCTTCTGATGGGAAATATTTTGAATGTAATTTCTAATATTTGTTGAAAACTGATTTGGCCACCAGAAAGCGTGAGTGTTTATTTCTGCTTTTAATGCATTTGCAGCAAAATCTGAGCTCCTGAAAACTGGATTGAAAAATTCTTCCGGGGACCGATATCTCTCACTTCAAAACCCTTTTCCAGAATACTTTCTTCTTAAAATAATACATGTTTTTTCCGCCAGGGCGCGAAGATGCATAGCTTATTTTCGTCCATAGCTCTGCTTCTAAGAATTCGATTTGAACTTTTCTTTCTTGTTTGGAGAACGTTTACGCTGAAAAATGTTTCTCACATAACTTCAAAATTTTCTTAACGCACACGTCTGGCACCAGAGGGCGTAAGTTACCGTCTTTATTTATAGCAATATCTTCGGCATTAAAAACCTGATTGAAAAATGTCTTTCTTCGGTCAGATACTACGAACTAAGCAAACTCTGGGTGTATATTTTTTTCCCGAAATAATGCACAATTTCGCCATTAGGAGACGCAAATGCATAATCTATTTTTCTCAATATCTGTGTTTCTGCATGTCTGATTAAAAACTAATTTCTAACACCGGATGCTATTATATTTACGTTGTAGAACACTTTAGGCTAGTATATATAAGCAATGTTGTAGTTTACATTTCTGGCAGTAGGGGATGTTTGTGTACTTCAGTTTGCAGCTGTATCGCAGCTTCTGAAAACCCTATTGAGAGATTTCCTTTTTACTATATGCCATCCGCTACAACACGGATGTGGAGCATTACCATCTTTAAATAATGCAAAGATTTCCCGGTGGGCTCGTAAAGATCGAAATTTTTTTGTTCTCTATCTCTGCTTCCTGGAGACCTATTTGAAAAGTTCTTTTTCCTTAGCATATCTTCTTTCATGAAGAATATTTTTCTCCTATTTTCAACTTTCTCTTATGCAAAATCCTTCCGGTAGCATACGTTGTCTTATATTCACGTTTCATTTTCTATGTTTTTTCATTTAACTGCTAGATTTTTAAAATTTCTTTGCTTCTGATACCTTCCTTGTGCTATGAGATACTTTGTGCAATTTGTTAATTTTCGTAACATGCTTTTTAGCTGCTGGTGGAACTAAGTAGATGTTTCTTTTTGCGAATGTTTTATCGATTGTAAAAACCGGTTGATTGTTTTTCTAACCAGTTCCATTCACTATGAATAGCGTTGATAAATTTAATTCGCACCAGAACGTATTCAAAAGACGTGCTCATTACAACCGAAAATTCGGTGTCACATTTCTTGTTAACCAGTGTAATAAGTTAAACTTATCTGAAACTGTTGTACATTGAATTAGATTTCTGTAAAATGTGAACAAACAATGATGTATTTTGTTTGAAGCTACAGAAGATCAAGTAGCTTCTTTGCAGTTATGTAGACACCCGCATTGTAAATTTTAAAAAGAGTGTTTTTTTACGCATACAGCAGTTGATGAACATGGAACAATAGAATTTCAAAGTGAATGGAAAATAAAGATATTACGAAACCAAGAAACAGAAAAATACTAATAAGTTCTATGCAAATTTGAGCTTATCTTGTTCATTTAAAAATTATGCACGACTGTGGATCAGTTTACTTGATGAATCATGTAGATTGATCCATCTAGTAATTTGATCTCAGTAAAGATACCGTGTTTATAAATGAGCAATATCCAATGATGTATTACGCTAGAAAATAAACAACTGGGGTGAAAATGCTAAAATCAGAAAAATTAGGGAAACTTAACCATGTTATTCTATCTGATCCAAAAGATTTTTTCTGAATCCCCGAGTTAACACAAATGCAGAGATATAGATATTCAATGTCTCCCCGCCATCCAGAGAAAATTATGCAACAGAAAAACGTGGAAAATATATCGAATATCTGGGTCACGGTTTTCTTTTTTCCTTCTAAAAATATTGTATCTAATCAGTTTTCCAGAACATAGATTTTATCACGAGAAGAATTACACTCGTTCATTTATGTAACTTGGAAAATTTAGAACCCAAAAGATTTCGGGGAACTTGTGAAGATTTTTAATGTTTTTCAGATCCAATATATATTTAGTCTTTGAATTTTACTCCTGAAAACGGATCGAAATTCCACGACATGTTTATTTGGCCCCAGGAGTAATCGTCTTTCGCTGAAATCGTTCATACAATAAACTAAAAGAATTTCCCCATTAATTCCAGTTGGTAGATGAGAAGATAACTTGTATCAAGACCTACACAAAAACAAAAAGATTAATATAACCGAGATTATTTTTGACACGCGTAGGCACTTTGAAGGACAACGTGCTTTGTACTTTAGCTGAGTGACATGTTATTCTGCTCAACTGCAATGATGTTCGAAGCGTGGGAATGCATTGGCGCTATATCTGAACTAAACGAAATGACTTTAGATGACTTAGACGACATGTTGCAGCCGAAGGTTCTGATGAGGTAATTTTATTCTGGCAGCAGCGATTGTGTGTAAAAAGATCACCATTTAACCATTTGGCTTCAAATCGATGCTGGAATACAGCGAAATAGAGGTAGCTCACCTCCTCCCGCACGGCGAGGAAGCACCCCCCCCCCCCACCCCCACTTACCACAACACACGAAACACGAAATCCTTTGAACTTTTTATTTTAGGTGGTATATGAAAATTACTTTTGAATTTCATTATAAAAATAAATACTATATATTATTCGTATATTTAAAGAGGTGGAAAACCGAAATTATGCAGCATACAGACGATGAAGAAATTTCTTTTCGAGATGAATCAGTAGGAACAAATGGCTAATGGTTCTCTACCAAAAGATGAGCAGATAATCATTGGCGAAACGCCTTTTTTTTTTTTTTTTTTTTTTTTTTTTTTCGGAGAAACGTAAAATATGGAAGAACATTGCAACAAAAGAGTAAAAAAAGGAGCAAGTGAGGCTAAGTTGAGCAGAAGGATAAATAAAACAATGTGTTGTTACTTTTGGGCAATGAGATGCTAAGCAGCTGCTAAAATACTTCCATGCAGTTAACTGCTTACTACGAAATGTTGTCATGGAGACATTTTACGAAGATGTATCTCTCTAGGTGTTGGAAAATAATCCTAAAGGGAAATCGTTGTGCAAGACACAGGAAGAGAACTTTCAGCTTCTTTCTATTAATGGTTTTGTGCCTAGAAAGTGTGGTTTTACGATGCGTGTGTATGAGAAAAGGAATTTGCTGGAGGGAATCTGTGGGGTCCTCGGTGAGTGGAGAAGAGAGAGCGGTTGATTGTTGACCACGGTAAAAAGAGATTGTTTTCGAGTATAAGTGATAGCGAATACGTGATTAAAAATGTATAAAACAGTTGAACCGGAGAAGAAAAGTAGACATAATTAAATTACTAGATTAATAATTCCAAGGTGTCGTTGCGTGGATCTACCGAGAAACACCAGAATTATGAATAAAAAAATATACACTCTTTTCATATAAGTTGGGAGTTATTTGGCTTCCAGCGATGACGAACCTACAACTACGCCACCATCATGCATATTCAGAGAATGGGATTTAGTTCTTATTTTCAAGAGAGTTCAGTTTTTATTCTTTCTTCTTTCATATTTCGAATTTTACTTAATTTGTTTTTACTTTTTAATCGCTATGAAGTAAATTAAAAAAAGGAGCAACAAAGCAAAACAAAACTTGCATCTGTATTCGTCCACAAATATAATTTGTAGTTGCTTCTGAAACCTATCTACCGTCCTGGACCTGCTGACTTTAGCGAGATGGACCTGGAATGAAATGGCCATTGTTGCACGTGGAGCAACTCCTAGGGAGCGATCAGGATGGGAACATATCCTAAATATATAAATCGGCAATCTGTTGCAGATACTGTGGCACTTTCTTAATTACCATGCGCTTTAGAGATGAAATATCTATTGCAATGGTGAATTCTGACAAGCATGGCTGTCCTAAGGATAATAGTAGCAGGAAAGTAAAGATCATTTTTATTGACGATTCAGTATGAAACACTTCACTTGCCTGGAAATACATTCTTCTGGGGTGCAATTATCTAAGAAGTTATCCACGTGGGTCAGGACTGAGGCGTCATTTCTGTTTGGATCTTCGTATTACTAAATGCTTTTGGAATGAAATATTCATTAATTTCCACGATTTATCCAACATAAAAATATGTAGTTTTTTCAACTTTCCATTTTATAATCAACGGTGGCGTGACTAGTGCAATCTATTTCATCTGGAAAAAAGCCAGCTGCATCACACAAAATCACATAATTCCAATCTACTGTGATTTCCGAACTTCCAAAGATGTCGACATATGACGTAGGTAACTCGAGAAAAAGCGATCTGAGAAAAGATTTATCCTACTAGAATAAATGTCGCGATCTCCTTGACATCACTGTATGTTCTGACGCAAAAAACATCCCAAAAAATGAGTTAGTATTTAAACTTCATTGTGCTAAAATGCCTTTGTTTACATTTCGAACATTTTATTAGTTAGTAATCACCACCATAACTTCAGCCTACAAATGTGAAAGCGGTGTTCCTAAAAGGATTTTCGATCTCCTTGTTCTTACGTTAGTATTTTAGATCATTTCATCAAAATGATCCAAGCGTTATATAAAATAGTTATTTGTAGTAGAAAGAGTGTTCCTGTTCAAGTTCCAGAGACATCGTGAGTGTAATAAAGACAACTTTCCGAGATTTATCTTATAATATATATAACCTTTTGCTCCGGAGTGACTGTTCTCCCAACTAAACTACGCCGCCACGCTTGTCACTGCTTCATTGTCGATCTATCTCATGCTTCACCTCAGTAGGATATCATCTAAGTCATATCACATAGTACGTTACATCCCCCTCCCCCCGCTCCGAGAAAGGCGGGGTCACGAAATCACAGAGTTTTGGGTCAACCGACAACCATGTCGAAGGAGCGTTTCATTGTAGAAGAAGTAATTTTGGTTAATTACGTGTGTTACATAGAACGTTTTTCACATCTGAGGCCCAAAAGATTCATTTTTGTTCTGGCACCAATGTAACATATAATCTTTTGCCGGCAGTGGAACTGGAAACCACGTCTTCTACTCTGGAATGATGTTCTCCCAACTGAACTACCCCGGCAGACTTATCTCGTGGGTCGCCTTACTAATATGTCATGTAACGTAGTACTTAACTACCTGTTAAAAAGGTATTTGACAACCACCACTGAACAAGAAAGGTAAAGTGAAACGTCTAAAATATCTTTAATAACGGAACTACATAACTTTGTCTACTGACTGACAGGAAGCCATAGAAACTTTTGTTAAAATGAAAAGAAATTAAATTCTAAAAATTGCAGCAACAAGCACCTATATGTAGATATTAGTGCATAGTGGTACGCGACATCCGTAACTGACATAAATTCTATGGGTTTTTTTACTTTCCCTATTTAAAGATTTCTTCTACACACACAAAAAAACAACCCTTACAATTCGTCAGATAATCCGATTTTGCTAGACGGCTGCGACCCTCAGTGAAGGTCAATGATGTCACAGTCATGGGAAAGTAGTATGCGGATATATTCTAGCCGTTAATCTAAATTCACATATTGCGAACTTTTTCGACGATCGACTTAGGTGCGGTGTTCTTTCCTTCACCGGCGGGCACTGATATTCTGCTAGGAAGCACACCGTCGATTAAACAGGAAATGACACCCTGAAATTTAACGATCCTTTTTAAGGGGAACATACATATTTTTCGACCCTTTTTAAGGGGAACATGCATCACATTTTCGGTTAATTATTGTTAATCCATTAATTTAGTATTATCTGTTTCTTGACATCAATATTAGTCATATAATAACGCGCCACAGTGGTAAATTTGATTTAGGATAATACGGACTCTCTGAAAGTTTTTGTGTCAGGGTTTGTGACGGTCCAGTACTGCCAGTGTGTAGGAGATGGTTCGTAATTAAAGAACACAGCGTTAATACATTTCTTAAAAATGAGATGTGGCATTATGCGTAATTCATGTGGGAATAACAGTGTTACATAATTTTCTGTTTAATGCCTAGACTTGGTTTTAACTTCCGTAAAAATATAATCATCATTTTCAAACACCTGCCATGAAAAATATAAAATTGAACAAGTTAGAGCCGAAGATGGTAATTGCGGACGGCAGAGACGGGAGTCCACAAAACTTCGTGTCCAAACCTCTGGAACTGTAGCTGAATCTGCTAGGCTGTGTGCGGTGTTGTATTGTCGTGGTGCATGATGATGCACATTTTCACCATTCCAGTCATCTTTGGGTAAACAAAGTTCCTCATTCTTTGAAGTATAGATGGTTCCGACTCATGGCTGTCTCGCGCCTTTAGAAAAAGTTGAACAAAACGAGAGTTCATATTTATATTATTGATGCAATATTGGTGCTAGTATTGTTTTGAATTGCCCGAAGAGGAAAAGAAACGGAGTCTGTCTTCTGATGGATTCCAGGCATTCATCAGTCCAGTGTGGAGCCTTGGAGTACTTGCACCACTCTAGGTGTTGTGAAACTGTAGTATAGTAGCATAGGGTTTTCCACAGCAAGATCTATTTCAGACCTGACATTTTTGTACTCAAGATCTCACGCAGCATTGGCATTCATGTGGTGAACTCAGGGCAGATTGAAGCTCAAGCGACTCAAAATTCACAACCTAGAAACGCTATATAGCAAAAGAAAAAAACAGAACGAAAGGAAAACAAGAAATAAAATGAAGAATCATTGGCACGGTTTTTCAACGAAGTTTTTTAGCTTTGCTTGGTACTCAATTTCCGAGGTATGTATATGCAAGAAGTCCATATACTAATTTATCCCGATATATTTGCTTCGAAAGTAAGATGCGAAACAGTGTTTTTGAGTGGAAGTGATGAAAATATGAATAAAATTATTTAAATTAATTTGTTTTATGGTTTTCCTGGCTTAGAAGTTTTTGATACAATAGTAGGTGTAAAGACATATAAGGTACACGGATACGGCTTTGTCCTTAACTTTGGCTTTTCTCTTTTTTCAACAAATGAAATATATGCCACTAAAAATATATTTATCGTAATATTTTTTACCCATTTTTGTCCCATTGTGTCATCAATAATCATTTCATTTTCAGGTCTAAAATAAAGACGACGTCCTCTTACATGGAGTTTATAACGAAGTGAATTTCTCCATCATTTTTATCCGCGCCAGGATTCGAACCCGGGTCCACTCATTCCGGAATAAGTTGCTCTACCAATTAAGCTACGCGGACATTTGTTCTGACTACTATCTGCCTTTATGTCGTGTGCGTCCTGCTGGCAGGTACGTCACATCTCCTGGTACGTTACAAGTTGACAGCAAAGAAGAGCAGAGCGGTAATTAAGTTTCAGATCTTGATAGCTAAGGCAGCGAAAGAAATCCATTCATCGGACATATTATGTGATCAGTGTCCTTCCAAAGTTAACAAGAAAGATGACACCGAATTTTCGGTTGTAATGAGCACGTCTTTTGAATCCATTCTGACGCGAATTAAATTTATCTAAGCTATTCAAAGTCAATGGAACCGGTTTGGGAAACAATCAACCGATTTCTACAATCGGTAAAACATCCAGAAATACACTCATCGTCAAAAAATAGTTGCACCCATAAGGAAGCAACTGCCAGGAATGAAACTTGGTGGGTAGGTTTAACATCGTGAGACATGTAAATGATACAAGTATCACGCTCGACCGCGCATGTGACGCAAGCAATGAGGAGTCGTAACTCTGTGCCTGGCCGGCTATATAAGGTCGTCCCGTTGCTCGTGCTTGCCATTCTGACTCGTGCTGATGTGTTGGTTGCATCTTTTGCAAGTGAAGTATGCCTTGGAGGAAAGTTTGGAAGCAATTCGGGCAGTCGTAGCAGTTCGAGAGGGGACACATCGTCGGGCTCCGGGAAGCGGGATGGTGTTATCGCTGCATTGCGCGCCATACCAGTCGTGCGGATATAGCACTCTGTTGGCGGCAGTATATAGAAAAAGGCACGCAGCAGCGACAGGAAGGGTGTGGCAGACCTAGACGAACCACGGAGAGAGAGGACCGACGGGACATGCCCGGAGTGACCCAACAGCCACGATTGCGGATATTCAGCGAGCAGTGGTGCCCTCCACGCATCGCCCGATTAGTGCCATCACCATTGGCAGATGGCTGCACGATGTAGGAATACACGCACGCAAACCGTTACGACGACTGCCCTTAACATCATTGCATTGTCACGAAGGACTGCAATGGTGCCTTGCTAGACTGTCATGGAGCCACGCGGAATGGCAGCGGGTGATCTTCAGTGACGAGTCACGCTTTTGTTTTGGGGGAAATTATCACCGAATCCGTGTGTGGAAGCACCGTGGTCAGCGCCAAGATGAACGGTTTGTTGTCGAGCGTCACACGTCCAGAAGGCCTGGTGTTATGGTGTGGGGTGCAAATGCTTACGATGACAATAACCTTTGGTGTTCATTACCGAAACTTTGACAGCCCAACGTTACGTTAATAAGGTCCTGCAACCAGTTACTGTACCTTTTCTTAACGCCCACTCCGCTGCGATTTTCCAACAGGACAACGCTTGTCCACATACTGCTGCTGTCTCGAGATCTTGCTTTAAAGGCACTGACACTCTGCCATGGCCAGCCGCATCGCCAGACCTATCGCCATTTGAAAATGTTTTAGATGCTATTGGACGCGCTATCCACACTCCACCTCTACCGCACAATCTACAGGAACTGCGTGAGAAGATTCAAGCTGCATGGAAAGCTTTATTGCAGGACACCATTAGGAACCTGTACAACTTCATGTCGAGACGTTTGGCATGCTGCGTGAGAAAACATGGCGTCCCGACGCCATACTGAGGGACACTACTTATTGGCGTGTAGCTCAATAAATATTGCCCATATCAGTCTCAGAGTTTAATAATTTATTGTTCCTGGAAATCTGTACGTTCCTCCCGAATAGCATTGCAATCTGACTCGTCCTGCTGGGTGCAACTATTTATTTGACGATGGGTGTAGAAACATCTACGTAGTTCCACCAGCGGCTAAAAAGCATGTTACGAAAGTTAACAAATGGCGCACAAAGCGTTTATCATAACCAATGGAAGGTATCAGAGACAAAATACATTTTCAAGTCGAACAGTTAAAAGAAAAATATATAAAAGGAAATATGATATAATTCTACGTATACTAGCGGAAGAATTTTGCATAATGGAAAAGGCGCAAATAGGCGAAAAATATTCTTCACTGAAAAAGCTATGTAAAGGAAAAAGAACTTTTCAAATACGTTACCCGGTAGCAGAGATAGCGAAAAACACTACTTTAGCGAAAAGCATACAGTAAAGAAGAAATTTCTCGATACTGTTCTTAGAAGCGGGAATACAGCTGCAAACTGAAGCACCAAAACACTACCTGCCGACAGAACTGTGAACTACAAAATTCCTCATATACTAGTCTTTAAAGTGTTGTACAAGGTAAAGGGCATGCATTGTTGAAAGATTTTTTTAGATCGCACATGTAGAAGCACAGATATTGAGAAAAACAGATAAAGCGTTAATGAGGTCCTGCAACCAGTTTATGTAGCGTTAATGAGGTCCTGCAATGCCAGTTTCGCCCCATAGCGGCGAAACTGGCCTTATTTTGGGAAGAAAACACGCATCCAGAATTTGAGTAGTTAGTAGTATCTCACTGAAGAAAGAAGTTTTTCAATCGGGTTGTTAGTCCCGCAGATATATCTGTAAACAGAAAAGGTAACTTACGCCCTCTGGTGGCAGATTTATGCACTAAGAAAAATTTGAAATTATATAAGAAATATTTCATAGCGGAAACGCTCTCCAACAAAGAAATAATTTTTCAAATCGGACTCTCAGAAGCAGAGATATTAACATAAATAAGATATACATCTACGTCCTCTTGGCATATAAACCATGCATTATTTTAAGGAGAAAATATTCTCGAAACGTTTTTCGATGTGAGCGGTACCGATCCAGGGAAAGGAAAAATTTCAATCGAATTTCAGGAGCTCAGATTTTGCTGCAAATACATCAGAAGCATAAATTAACACTAACGCCCCCTGGAGGCCAAACGTTTTTTATCAAGCTATAGAAGTTACAAGGGCTGTTCCACAAAAAACTGAGAGTAAAATCACTCAAAATGAAAAAATATAGGTACAGCAAAATATATGTTATTCTTTCTCAAAGTATCTTCCCTCGGATGATATGCAACAGTCCCATCGTTCAGTCCACTTTTCGAAGCATGTGGCGAAGGCATTTTGTGAAAGTTGCTTTAGTCAGCATCTGCCAGCATTTGTGTTGAATGTTGCGCCATGGAACTTCTCCTTCATTGTTGAAAAGAAACAGAAATCGCACGGGGCGAGGTCAGGACTGTAGGCAGGCTGTGGCATGATTTCAATACAGCATTTTGTAAAAACTGCTGAACACAAGCAGCCATATGTAGACGGGCGTTATTTTAGTGTAGAATCCACTTGCCCACCAGTTCTGGTAGCTTAATTAATATGTGTCGTCGCAGACGCTTCAGGACTGAAATGTAATATTCAGAATTGACTGTAATTTGTGGAGAAAGGGCATGCTGCTAGACAACACCTTTATGATCAAAGAAAATTATCATCATCACATTCCCAGCTGATTTGGTTTGGCTGACTTTTCGTTGAGGAGGCGAGACACTCGGTTTGGCGGACTTTTTGTTGTCCAGACACTCGTTGCGCGCTTCGTGAGGTTATCCAAATAGTGGACCTATATTTCATGGGCAGATATTACTGTGTTTAGAAAGTTTGAATTATTTGCAATCATTTGTTTCCAGTCATGACACACCTGAACTCTGGCTAACAATTGTTCTCACCTCAGGTGATTGGAATACAAGTAGACGCCGCTGTGTCTTCACACGTCATTCGTCGATCTTCTTGCAGGATTGCCCGAACAGTGTTAACAATACACTCCGTAGCAACACTTTCAGGCCGATCAGGTGTAGGAGCAGAGTTCTGCTGACAAACACAATTTTTTGAGATCATAGTGCCATCTAAAATTCGTTGACTCACGCAAACGTTTATCCTTGTAAGCTTTTGTACGCTTTCCAACCGTAGTTTAAAGAAGCGTACATGCTCCAGCTTTGTCCGTCCGTCTGCCTGTCGACACGATTACTCGCGTAAAAATGGTTCGATTTCGATGAAATTTTAGTATGAGGTAGGAGACCATCTGGAGACGAACCCTATTGAAAATGGATGAAATGGGGTCAAAGGTCACGGCATAGGAGCGGGACCCATTCCATTGCTTTTATGCGTCACAACTTGCGTAAATATGGTTCGATGTCGATGAAACTTTAGTATATTGCAGGGGACACCTGGGAACGAACCCTATTGAAAATGGGTGAAGTGGGGTCAAAGGTCAGGACATAGGAGCGGAATGCATTCCATTGCCTTTATGCATCATAACGTGCGTAAAAATGGTTCGATTTCGATGAAATTTTATTATGTGGTAGAGGAGCACCTGGGAACGATCTTATGACGTCACAATCTCGCACTTGAGATGTTGGCGCGCGGTCACGCCATCTGTTTCATTACGTCACGCATTGTGTGTGGATCCTATTAAAGTTTTATGACGTCACACTCTTACTGCAAGCAGATGGTCGCGATTCCCATCTGCCTCATTACGTCACGCATTGTGTGTGGATCCTATTAAAGTTTTATGACGTCACACTCTTACTGCAAGCAGATGGTCGCGATTCCCATCTGCCTCATTACGTCACGCGTTGTGTGCGTATGTCCGTCCGCACGATAACTCGCGTAAAAATCGTTCGATTTCGATGAACTTTTAATATGTGGAAGGGGATCACCTGGGAAGGAACCCTATTGAAAGTGAACGAAATGGGGTCAAAGGTTAGGACATAGGTGCGGGATCCATTCCACTGCTCTTATGCGTCATAACTAACGTAAAAAAGGTTCGATTTCGATGAAATTTTAGTATGTGGTAGTGGACCACCTGGGGACAAACCCTATTGAAAATCGGCGAAATGAGGTCAATGGTAAGGACATAGGTGCGGAATCACTTCCATCGCCATTATGCGTCATAACTTACCTAAAAACTCTTCGATTTAGAAGAAATGTTAGTATGCTATAGGGGCCTGCCTGGGGACAAATCCAATTGAAAACGGGATAAATGGGGTTAAAGGTTAGGTCACAGGAGCAGAATCTATTGCATAGCTCTTATGCATCATAACTTACGTAAAAATGCGTCCATTGCGACAAAACTTTATCATGTTATTTCGGAGGTATACTGAACCAGTTCTGTTAAATATAATCGAAATGGGATCAAAGAATAGGGCACAGGACCGTGATTTATTCCACAGCCATTATTCTCATAACTTGAGTGATAACTTAAGTAATGATTTCTGGTATGTTGGAAAAGCGTTTCATAATCAATGCATTGCATGATTTTTTAACTTCTTTCATTAAATCAACTGTTTCTGGAGCCGTTTTACCTAAACGACAGCACACTTTTATCGCACAACGCATTTTAATTTTTAACTCTGAAATCACTGATTTCCATAGTGTTATACGTCATTTCATCGCCAGCGTCAATTTTTCGACTACGACAATTCGTCACGCGCCAATTGGTCGACTACGTCAATTCGTCGCCGTTAAATTCGTCGCGTTTACAAATTTTGGTTACATACAAATCGCAGTCAGGAAAACGTACCATTTCGGTTGCCTTCGGCCGTGATGTTCATAAGCTTTGGACGCCCAGACAGGTTAGTAATATTATGCTTTTTCTTTGGCAATAAAATAAATTAATATGCTTAGGCCTCCTAAGATTAGGCCTTTAGCACTTTTTTTCCATCGTGCATAAAGTTTAGACACCAAGTCAAGTTAGTATTACAGCGCTTTTACTTAGGCATTAAATAGTAATACCTTGGCCAGATCTTTTTAACAGTTTTTATTCCATTGTGTTCATTTTTATAAGGTTTAGACACCATGTGAAGTTAGTATTATTCCGCTTTTACTTAGGCATTAAATATTCATACCGTAGTCCTTTTTAACAATTTTTTATTCCATCGTGCTGATTTTTGTGTATGACTACATAAAGTTTGAACACCAAGCCAAGTTAGTATTATTGCGCTTTTAATTAGGCATTAAATATTAATACATAGGCCGTAGGCCTTTTTAACAGCTTTTATTTCATTGTGCTCATATTCATGCGATTTAGACACCAAGTCATTTAAGTAATACTGAGCTTTTACTTTAGCAGTAAATATTAATAAGTAGGCCTTAGGCATAGGTCTTTTTAACAGGTTTTATTCCGTTGTGCTGGTATTCATAAGGTTTGGATACTAAGTCAAGATAGTATTCTTGCACTTTTACTTAGACATTAAAGATTAATAAATAGGCCTTGGCCCTTTTGACACATTTTATTCCGTCGTCCTGATTTTCGTAAGGTTCGGGCTTGAAGTCCAGTTTGTAATATCGCGCTTTTACTTAGGCTTTAAATATAAATCAATAGGCTTTCAGTGCAGGCCTTTCTGACAGATTTTGTTCAAGTATATGAAATATTTATTTTAAGTGAAAGCGCAACGTTATTAACATGACTTGATGCAAAGCTTATAAATATACGCACGACGGAATAAAACTGCTAAAAAGGCCTAAGCCTAGGCCAAGGTATTAATATTTAATACTAAAGTAAAAGGGCAATAAGGTTAATTTGACATTGTGTCTAAACCCTATGAACAAATAATAATACTTGATGATTTTGCTTCTTAGATTTTGATGGTTATTTTTTTTAAATAAAGTTCAATGCACGTTTGCTCTAACCATTACATGTGCATAGCGATACATATATTCATTTATCTTTACGTATAAATTCTATATGCATAGTGCATTGCCATAAAGCAAAATTTTCCCAGCGGAAGGCACTTGCAAAAAGAGGAGAGTTTCCTTTCCCCTTTGGTGTCCGTTGTCGGAAAGTTTTACTGACTGCTGCAGTTTCAAAGATAAAGGGAGGAATAGAACGAATATGACAAAAGTTCAAGCAGAAGAAAGAACTAAATGTTAGAAACTACTTAACATCAACGGCGTTTTAAAGACTTAAATCATATATCAAATAGTAAATATACGCATGTAATTTAATCAAGTAACTCAAGCAAAATTATTAATGAATAAATTTCTAAAACGTATGTCAATGCATCGTTACATTTTGTGATGCTGAAAATAAATCACTAGCGATTTCATTTTACTCAGCTGTTATTAACGATGAAATTATCTAAATCCAAAATATCTTGATTCAAGTTAGAGATAAAACTTTCCGCTTTTGGAATATAAGAGAAAAGTCGTACTTCACGAAGTTCCTTTCTTCCGCACTGGCAAAGTCTAAATTTAAGAAGTGTAGCTCAAACATTTACACGTACACATCAGATTAAAGGAATATGGCATTTTATTGTGAGTTATTCACTTCAGCGACTCTTTCGCTCGATGCTCATTTCTCCTGTAACATTATACTTAATCCTGCTGAGGAAATACACGAATGTCCTCTTGAAACCCACTTCAAGGTATTTCATACCCAAAGCAGTCTAAAATCCTCATTGTTAATATTCGAAACTTTTGAGTTGGTTTTATTTCTTTCTTTTCTTTTTCTAAAAGTTTTTCCCGCTTCGCGAAGTTTTTTTCATCTTACTTCTGAAGCAAACACTTCGAAATTCTTTTGTATTGCCGTAGTAATACGACAAAAACGAAATTCTACGATTTTTCTCCTACTTGCGTTTTGCTGACCAAGTCTTTTCATGAATGAAACATACTTTACTTCTGATTAATTTCTCTTTATCTCAACTGCTGACACTCCAATTCTCTAATGAATTAAGTAAATTGCATTCCCACTTAATTTAATTGTTAGTGTCATGCACTTCACTCCTTAAATCCTTTGCTTTTATCAAGAAAATTCCTATGATGCTTGAAAATGAGTCACTAAAAGTGTTGTTATTTTCCACAGTTCTTTTATTAAAGCGCCGAGTTTTCTCAAATCTAAGTTATTTATACTTTAACATTGTATGCTATTGTATTAAGGTCAACTAAGTAGTGAAAGGAATGTGATATCTGGAAAAAATTTCATAAAGTAAATTATGATTTCGACCATTCCTTACATAATCACGCAGCAGTTTTTCACACATCTGCCGATTTTACAGCAGGTATAGTTTGAATTTAAATCTTAGCTGTTATTGGAATATGATGTTCACAAAAATATTCACTGCTTATATTGTAACTTTTGGTCCCTCTTTTCATAATAGTGCAGATGTTTCTCGAATTACATCGGCTTTAGTGGGGGTTTAAGCTGAATTGAAGTTTGGGTAACGGTTGCTGGAAAATGATGTCCGGAAAACGTCCATAACATGTCTTGT
The DNA here is from genome assembly GCA_039090855.1 of Macrothele yani. Taxonomy (NCBI): domain Eukaryota; kingdom Metazoa; phylum Arthropoda; class Arachnida; order Araneae; family Macrothelidae; genus Macrothele; species Macrothele yani. The sequence continues at coordinate 58,690,229 of CM076989.1, read as the reverse complement.
AAACTTTAGTAGGGTTTTAGTGAATACAAAATATGTTTCGATTTAAATGCCAGCTTGCCTATGAAGAAAAGTGCATGCACTGAAGCAGCAAATTATTAGGAATACCTTCTTCTTAACCTGTTGTGCCGCACTTTGACTTCAAATACACTGCTGGCCACCCAAAATGCAACACCAAGAAGGAACCATCCGATTGGCCTGAAATTCGCAGCATGCGTCGCCCACGAGAGGGCATGCAAACGATTAGCATTGCAGGGCATATGCAAATCATGTGCGCCCGGCACGCCACCAAGAAGCACTATAAGAAGGGTGCACAGAACGTGGGTGTGTAAGTAGCGGAAGTGTGTTGTGCTGCCGGACCTGTGCGTAGGAAGCTTCCTGATTCCTCGTCGCAGAATACGGCAGTCATTCCAGCACGTTTCGGAGTTCGACAGAGGACGAATAGTGGCTTATCGCGACAACGTTTTATCTTACCGAGACATCGGCGCCCGTGTGGGACGACATCCAGCCACAGTAAGGTGAGTATGGATTCGGTGGGTGCAGGAGAGACGGACGGACCGCGCTGAGCGATTACCGCAGCCGCGGCACACCACCGAACGAGAGGAACGGCATGTTGTGCGGCGTGAATTGACGGCTCGCACCGTTGCATCACAAACGTTAGCGCAGGAATTAAGGTGTGTTCCGCAAGAACCTGTGTCAGCACGTACCGTTCGACGTCGTCTGAAGGAGCGGGGACTTGTCACACGGCGCCCGTTGCTCCGATTACCATTGACGTTACACCACCGGCGAGTGTGGCGGCAGTGGGCCGTTGAACGCCGTACCTGGACTACGGAATGGCTCGACATTTTCTTCTCCGACGGATCCCGCTTCTGCCTGCAACACCAGGATGGTCGAATCTGCGTGTGGCGGCACCGCGGCGAGAGACTGTATGGCGCCTGTATTATGCATCGCCATACCGGTCCGTCGCCTGGCGTTATGGTTTGGGGCGCAATTGGATATGACACCCGCACCTCTCTGGTACGCATCGCCGGTACACTCAACAGCCACCGCTACATCTCCGACGTTTGGAGCATGTAGTCCTCCCTTACCTGCAGGACCTGCCAGCGGCCACATTTCAACAAGACAATACGCGCCCGCACGTAGCAAGCATCGTGCAACAATTCTTCACGGCCCACCAGGTGTCACTGCTGCCGTGGCCCGCCTGTTCTCCCGATATGGCGCCCATCGAACACGTCTGGTCGCTGACCAGCAACCGAGTGACCCGGCAAGCACCACCCGTGGCTACGGCTGTTGAACTGTGGCAACGTGTGGAAGCAGCCTGGACCGACATACCCCAAGCCCACATCCAAAGCCTCTTTCGTTCGATGCCGCGGCGTGTAGCGGCCGTTATTGACAGCCATGGGGGCCCCAACGACTATTGATGTCTGCGTGTTCCGCAAGTCGCACGGGCCTGTAAGCTCAATCGTTTCATTTTTGTATCTGTTGTTATGTGTCCAGTAAATCTGGTGTTGCTATCTGGTGTCCTTCTGGTAGTTGCATTTTGGGTGGCCAGCAGTGTAGAATCGACTGAATATCGTATGGATTCAACCAAGTGCTGATATCGTTTTACTGGTATGTTTAGCCAAGCGGACGTGATGGTGTTCGTCAGTTGCAGCATGTTCGCTGGAGATCTCTGTTACGAATAGTTCTCTCACTCTCATCTCACAGGTGTTCAATTGAGTTAGGATCTGGGAACTCTGGGTGTAGGGGTCATTTTAGCACTTTGAAGTCTTGAAGCTAATGCGGGGCGATTCGAGCCTTGTGGCATGGCGCATTATCTGCTGAAAGTAGCCCTCTAAACACCATGCACATGTACAGGTGTGTCTGGTCCGCAGTGATGTTAAGATACCTCGTGGTATCAAAATTCTATTCCAGAGGTATTATGAAACCCAGTGCCCTCCCTGAAAACAGACCCCACACCATTACACTTTCTCCACAAGCTTGTACACTTATCCCTAGGCAGCTGGGATTCATCGATTCGTGTTGTTGATACTATATTATGGCTCGTCCATTGACCTGTACTAATTCAGAATCTTATTCGTCGGATTAAGGGGCCATTTTCAGTCCTTTAAGGTTTAGATTTGTTCCTCTCATGCCCTCTGCAGACGAATTTATCGTTTTTTTGGAGAGGAGAGAGATATACGATAGGAACGTGTGCTGTTATAACCCATTCGCAGCAATATTCTTGGGTTGGACTGTGTATGGTAAAATTCTCCTCTCAATACCACTGTTTTACTACGCGGTTACTTGACACAATGGAGGTATCTGTTTCTGCATACCCTCTCTATCGGACAATGTCTTTGAACATCAACAAGTCGTTTCAGCCCACAGAAAGACCCTTGACCTCTGTTCTTGTCATTTGTGCACCACTCACTGTACGCGCTGAATACAGTTGCTCTTCTATAGCCACTATAGTTTGACATTTGTGAGCTTCTTGCACCTGCCCGCCTGGCAGTCGCTATCATGCCTCCTTCAAAGTCACTTATATCCGGAGCCTTTCCCGCATTGCAGCAATCTATGTAGGCTTCGTACACATCTGCATTCTTTTCGGTAAGCTGTTTATAAGGCCATCTCAACGTCATGATTGCGCACGTAAGTTGGGATAACACGTGCGTGATTGCTATTGCGCGTTCCTTATATTTTGCTACATCAGTGTTCACTTAGGTATAGCTTCAATTGAAAATAAAAAGGAATGAACGATTTAGGGTTATTGGTTATCAGGTTAAGTGCATCTTAAAACTCCCAAATGCTTGATGCGCTTCTCTGAGAGTTAGTTTCTGGTTCTTTTAAACATTGAGTGTCCAAGACATGGAAACAAATTTCTGACGTTTGAAATTCAATAGCTCCCTTTCTTTATCTACTAAAAATTCGAAAAATTTCTTGGTTACCGACTTCTTATTTAACGCACACATTGTATACAAACTACAAATAATTTTGCTGTTTATCAGTTTGATCGTGGAAATATCGCGAAATTTTCAGTAGTTTGTACAAAACATGATAGAAAATTTTCCTTTGCCTTTTGATACATGTCCTCTTACGTTAAGAAGTTGCTCTATTGGTCGTCAACCAGTTGTTGCATCGAGATGCTAAAGCTCTCCCCCTCATCTGCATCTTTAGTAAACATTTCGGAAAACCTCCCATAAACTTAAATACCCTTTGATGTTTTGAAGCGGCAGTTCCGAAATTCAGTGTCGCTCAGCGGTCGACAAGTTTATAGAGAAGGCTTCTGGATTCTTGTAATTCCGGTTCGAATCTCTTGTCAAGATATGAATATTCTGTTTTTCCTTGGAAACTACTCGTCTCCTTACCCTGCAACCAGTGGCTTGAAAGTAGGAATGGGAGGACTTAATATAACCTTAGATGCTTCTGAGATTAATGCATCTCCTCCTCCCAAAACAACTGAGCTACGCAATTCTAAGTGCCTTTGACGTAATGCGAGCGAAGGAATGAGAGAAAAATGAAGACAGGTCTACCTGCCGGTTATAGACATTTCAGCACCAAGATAGACAAGAGATAACGAAGTGGAATTTATGTCCAAGATTGCTTAACGTACAAGACATGAACGATCAGAAGTACAAAGCTGTAAAGGGAGAGAAAGACACAATATTTCAGCATTCAGTGCACCCGTCATATATATATCATCATCATCATCATCGTCAACCATTATCAATCCACTGCTGGACGAAGGTCTCCCCAAGTTTCCTCCACAACGGTCTGTCTTGTGCCAGTCTCCTCCATGTCACCCCTGCATACTTTCGAATTTCATCCACCCATCTCCCATGTGGTCTTCTTCTGGGTCTTTTCCTGTCCCTTGGAATCCAATCTAAAATTTCGGCTGTCCATCGATGATCTGTCCTTCTGGCAGTATGTCCAGCCCATTGCCATTTCAGGGATTTAACTCTGATCATGATGTCTTCCACTCTTGTCATTTTTCGGATCCACGAGTTCCTCTTCTTATCTCTCCTGGTTACACCACGTATGCACCTCTCCATGCTTTTTTAGTTGTCTGCAGCCTTTGTATGTCTCTTTTAGTTAAGGTCCACGTCTCTGCACCATACGTAAGCACTGGAAGGATGCATTGATCAAACACTTTTCTTTTAAGACATAATGGCATATTGCTCTTAAAAATTATGCTGTTTCTTTCAAAAGCTCTCCAGGCAAGTTTTGTACGCCGATTAATTTCTTCATCAATGTGACCCTCACTTGATATCTGCTGTCCAAGATAAACGTACGTGTCTGTTATCTCCAGCTTTTCTCCATCAATCGATAAATCTTCATTTCTTGTAAAAGCATTGAACATCACTTTTGTCTTCTGAAAGTTCATTTTTAATCCCACTTCTTTACTCTTGTCAGCAAGTTCCTGGATCATACTCTGCAGCTCTGATGGGCTAGTTGCAAAAATGACTACGTCATCAGCAAAACGAAGGTGGGTTAGATAATCTCCATTAATCTTTATCCCCTTGTTTTCCCAGCTCAGTGACTGAAAAACTCCCTCCAATGTGGCATTAAAGAGCTTCGGAGATATGGTGTCACCTTGTCTCACTCCCTTTCCAATATTTATGTGTGTTTTATTTTCAAACAGCCTAATCTTTGCACTTGCATTTTCATAGATGTTATTAATAATATTAATGTATGCATCTTCAATACCGCAGGTTTTCAGAGCCATTGTAACTGCTGATGGTTTCACCGAATCAAAGGCTTTTTCATAATCGATAAAAGCCATGCACAATGGAAGTTCATATTCCCTCGCTCTTTCAATTAGTTCTCTCAGCACATGGATATGATCTATTGTGATGTAGCCACTCCTGAATCCAGCTTGTTCTCTCGGTTGAGCCATGTCCAGTGTTACCTTCAAGCGGTGTGAAAGAACTTTAGTGAAGATTTTATAAACCACTGATAGGAGGCTGATAGGTCTGTAGTTTCCGAGATCCTCAATGTCACCTTTTTTATGTAGCAGGATCGTTATAGCGTTGTTCCAATCCTCGGGAATCTTCCCTTCATAATGCATCGAGTGAAAATTTGGGCGAGTACTGTTTCGATTTCTCCACTTGCTTCTTGTATGATGTCTACAGTAATTCCATCATCTCCTGAAGCTTTTCCCCGCTTCATGTTCTTGATTGCATGTGCAACTTCTGCTGGAAGGACCGGAAGAACTCTGGTATTGGTACCTTTCACGATGTCTGGAGTACATGCATCATCCCTTTCATATAATTTGGAGTAGAAATCTTTCACTCTTGTCAAAATTTCGCCTCTATTTCTTGTTACAGAACCATCTTCTTTTCTCAGTGCCATAATCTGTTTTCTTCCCTTGCTGAGATGTCCCTTTGCTATCTTTAGGCTTTGGTTGCTTTCAATTGCTTTCTTCACTAGTTCACAGTTGAATTTCCTTACGTCTTCAATGATACTTTTCTTACTGTCTTGCATAGCTCTATATATTCCACTTTGGAAGTCACATCTCCTTTAGTTGTAATCATCTCTCTTCTTTTTTGCATTAACATTTTGATTTTTCCTGATAATTTGTTAACATACAACTTTTCTTAGACCCAGCTAATTTTGTTGCTGTTTCCATAAGAGCTTTGGTTACTTTTCTGTTAACTTCAGAAATATCCACTTCTTCCGATGTTAGGCCTTCTAAATCAGAGAATCTGTTCTTCAGTTCCAATTTGAAGGTATTATGGTGTTTTTTAAGGTTGGTTATGTCAATATATTTTGTTTGTCTTATGAGCTTGCCACGTTGGAGTTTAGTGTTGAGGTGCATCTCACATCTCACCAATCTATGGTCACTACCTGTGTTCAACTTGCTTATCACACTGCAGTCTTCTATGACGAATTTTTTGTTACACATAATAAAATCAATTTCACTTGTCGTCCCATTTGGTTGTCTCCATGTACATTTCATGTGTGGCTTTTTATTGAAAAAGGAGTTCATGATGAAAAACCCTTCTGCCTCTGCAAACTCTACGAGCGTATTTCCACACTTGTTTCTATTGCTGTGACCAAATTTACCTACTGAAGTTTCATTCTGTTGCTGTTGCCCTATTTTTGCATTGAAATCTCCCATAATTATCTTCAAGTGCTGCTTACCTTTATTATTTAGATGACGAATTTCCTCATAAAATTCTTCAATTTCTTCTTCAGGATGACTTGTGGTGGGTGCATAAGTTTGAATAATCTGAGCCTGGTATCTTCTCGCGAGTTGGATAACGAGTCGTGCAGCTCTGTCAGAGGAACTTTCAACTTCTACAACTTTATCGCTCAGTTTCTTGTTTATTATAAATCCAACACCACTAGTTCTGCCAGTATCTGTCCCACGATAGTAGAAGAGATGTGCACTTTTAAGTTCAATGAGATCTTCTCCTTTTCTCCTTAACCTCACTTAGCCCGACGATGTCCCACTTGATCCTTTGTAGTTCCTCTTCCAATTCAAGAAGCCTTGAATCAGAAGATAGGGAGCGTCCATTATACGTAGCCAAGGTCAGCATCTGATGGCAACCTAGTCCGGTCCTCCGGGGATTCTTAGCACCCTCTGCCTTCATGTCGCACTGACCGCTGCCTTGGCCAGGTGCATTCCAGCTGCCGGAGACTGAGGGCCAAGATTTAAGTTGTGGAGTCATTTTTGAGGTGTTTGGCCATAACTCACCACGCTGGCCAAGCGGGTTGGTGAGTGTGGGATAGCATTTCCTCTAATCCCGATGGTATAGTTATACCGCTATTGGCGGTCGTCAGAGCCCCTTTAGTGGGAACAGGATGCACATTAATATAATATAACTATATTAATGATCCAAATTTCTTGGCGTCGAATAGAAGTCAAAATTTTGAAAGTTACCACCCGAGGGTTTTTTCAAAGATGGTAGACAGCAAACTTCTACCTTCGTTGAAAAGGCCATCTGGTTGATTTGCGAAATATTGGAAACTTTTACTTCTATTCTACGCCAAGAAATTGGAATCATTAGCATAGTTATACCACTGTATTTTGTGATAAAAGTCTGTTTTTATTCCCTACTGTACGGAAAGATCAAGCTATCACCTGAAATTATGTCGTGGCAAAGTAAAGAAATTTATTTAAAAGTTAGAATTCTGGATATCTTATTTGGCAAGTAAGTTCCAGTGCGTCCCCAGTACTGGTGAAAAGGGTGCGATTTTATTTTTGAGCAGTCATACTGCAGTCGAAAGCATTTTATGAAATGAAACTTTTTTTCGCTTCGGGGGAAATACCCATTTTTCTCGGCCTCGTTGCTTTCGAGTTTGCTTCGATCGGAAATCCATGTACTTTTCCTGAAATGTGTATTGTGTATTATTTCTCAGCTTACTATTCGCTGCCACATACTTTCCTTCAGAATAACATCATAGTGTTTCTCTATCCCTTTCATGAGTTCATATTTATTTATGTGAAACTGAATTTTCAAAGGAATAAGTGAGACGAGAAATGAATACTGAGCAGGAGTCACGAGTGCGTCTATCATCAATGCACGCAAGTATTCGAGTTCCTCTGATTGATTGCAAGTCCAAATATTTCTACCAAAAATAATGAATAAATAAATACCTGAACAAAATTTTAGATGCCGCGAGAGCTTTACACTTACCAGTCCTAGTTATTTGTCTTTGCATACCATGTTTTCCGATTCAATTGCATCTAAAATAGATTGAGGCTCTACACAATAACGACTCGATGAACCCTTTTGAGAGGGTTGAAAAGAAATGATCAGAAGCGGAAGCAAATTGCCATGATAAGAAAGTAACAGAGAAAACTACAGAACGAATTTGCGTTTTAGGATTTAACGAGTTTCGTTTTACTGCGTTAAAGTTGTAAGCTGCGTCACGTACACTATTTTTTATGAAAGTTGCAACACCAAGAAAAAATCACACTATTCAAATGAGATTTGTAACACAGATTCCTCATGTTACAGGAGATTTCTTATTACATTTTTAGAGCTATTCAATATTTTTTCGCATCAAAACTCAGTATCGAGTGAAGCCATCTCGAGCAAAAATAACAGCCTTTACACGGGTGGCATTGGATGGAAGAGCTTTTTGATATGTCTGGGGAATAGACTGCGAGGCCACTTCTTTGTGAGACCAGAGTTCATTTGTAGTGACTGGCGGAGGCGCTTGGCGGACGAGTTGCTTAACCACCATATCCCAGACATGTTCGATCGGCAACATATCCGGTGAACGTGCAGGCCAGAGAAAAAGAAGTATCTGCCGTGAATGGAAGAGGTCTCGGACATTCTGCGCTACATGTGGCCTACCATTGTTAAGCTGGAATATAGCGCCAGAACAACTCTGAAGGAAGGCTATCACCTCTGCTCCTAAAGTTTTCCTAATGTATCGGTGGCTGTTGACGTTTCCTCAATTCGAACCCAATACCCCCCCCCCCCGCCTAACGAGGCCGGTATGACGTTGAAAGGTGCCGTTCACCACGATGTCTTCGAAAACGTATGCGACCATCATGGTGCATTAAGCTCAATCAAGACTCACCAGAAAATACAACCTGTTGACAGTCAGTGCGTCAATGTCTGCGTTCGAGATCTCATTGCAGCCTGAGGCGTCTGTGGTTAAGGATCAAAGGAATGTGCAGCACTGGGCTACTAATGACTTTCTCTTAAGCAGACGACGTCGAATTGTGATAGAGGACAAAGCCTGATCTGTGAGAGTGCTTTTCTGCTGAGCTAATCCCGTGGATGTCGCTATATGATCGGTCAATGCCATGCGGAAGAGATGTCTGTCATGCTGCGCAGTCGTATGACTTTGCGCACCAGCAGGGAAACGTCTTCTTGAATTAGACGTTTACACAACGGACATGTTTTTGTCGTTCCTGGGCGCTCTGATCTAAAGCCGAAAAATCACACATGTTCTGCCAAATTTAAACTTTTTTACCTATTCGCAAATTTTCCTCAGCCGACACACGTGTTATCATCATGCTGTGCTATCAGTCTTCTGTGAATGTCAACGGGTTCAAACGAATCTCATTGCGATACGGTATTCAATAGCGGTGCAACGGAAAGAGGAGATTCCATGTTTAGAAGCTTTGAGTTAAATTCTCGGCAGTTATTCGAATTCCAGTTTACCGCCACAAGAAAACTACTGAAACTAGGTCTTTAGTTACGAGAAAGAATTGGATGAAATCCCATATTGACGGGCTTTGCAACTATATATCATATTAATGCAGTTAGCCACCCTAAAATGCTGGAAAACCGTTTAACAGATTGTTTTCTCATGGGGTCAGCGCCATCTTTTACCATAGGCAAAGTAGATACATCCTGGGGACTCGCTACTTTGGGAGAGCCCAGTTTCAAAGGCACATACCATGACAATTGACATGGGGCGAAGTTCTTGCGCAGATTGCGATAAAAGAAAGAAACTTACTGCGAATAATTATACACCCTTTGCCAAAAAAAAAAAAAGCACCACTAGGAAGTCGTTTGATCTAGGAGGGTCAAAGCTCGCACGCAGAGACAATTGTGACAGCGGATTGCGATTGCATTAATCTCCACGGAGTGTGAGGGTGCCTTGACGTTGGATCCGTGCACAATAAGAGCAGTTGAGCGAGATTGAGAGAGAACCTACAATTGTGCTGGGAGAGGCCGGTTGGTCAAGTAGCCGTATTGCCTGGCATTTGGGTCCAAACGACGGGGCAATCGGACGATCCAGGGGACAAGGGGTAGAGGAGGGCGCAACTCAGTGGAATGCGGGCAGTGGACGGCCGAGGGCAACGACAGAACGCGAGGATTAAGCAATTCTGAGAGCCTCGCGAACAGAACCGAATTCTAAAGTCGAGTATAATTTGCTGTCTGAAGCACGATGATTAAAATTTTTAATGAATATAAAATTTACAAGATAAAAAACACGAACACATAATCTCTCACAAGGGCGACTCTTGCATCATCAGGTGAAGGCTACATTTAAACATACTTAGTGCGAAGTTATATATTGTCAGTGTCTTGACGTCATGATGTACAATGGTATGCATTAGTTGATGATTATTGGTCCCTCCCATCTAACTTCTGATGCTACGTAGTTCCATCTTTGAAAGGTGGTATGAGGTTAAGTTAACTGAGTGTGTAGTGGGGGTTTTAAATCTAGATGTTTTTCTTTAATACAAACTGTATTAAACAGTTGTTTCCTAACATATGGCAAAGTAGTGGGAGTGTCATCGCTACATCATTGTTTACGATAGTGCTGTATAAACAGTGCTTCTGCAAATAAAGTAGATCTTTTTCTTTAGTGCATAGTAGAATATAAGAATCATACCATGAGGGGGTGTGGTTTCCCTCCTGGACTGTGCGGGCCAACGCAGTGTTAGAGGCACCTATTCGGGTTGAATATCGGTGTTCGGCTGTACAAATTCCTAGGCTCCGAAAGGTTGAGCCTATATACCAGCTATCGTTGAACTTTGAGTTCAGACGCTTTAATGGTATGTAATACACATTACATTTTTCATTATCAGGCTTGTCGTCCCGATCCCTGCGCGTCAGCTGGAAAAGATTACTGGAGGACTCGCCAAATTCAATGCCGTGTTTCTCGCAGATGTTGTGTAAGATGTGTGAGATTTGCGGCTGGTATTCAATAGGAACAACGTACTTAATAGTCTTATGATTGCTGGTTAAAGTTGTGGAGAACTTTTTTCTTGTGTTGAGCAATCAGAGCATTCACAAATTTCCTACTGTACCCATTCTGGGTAGCGATTTGCATTATTTTTTCAAGTTCGGTTTTCCGCAATCTGGCATTCGACGAGTGTGAAAATGCTCGACTTATAAGAGATCTAAAAGTCGCAGCTTTATACTTGTGTGGATAGTAAGAGTTATATGGGACGATCACAGTAGAGCTGGTTAGCTTACGATAGCACGCAGATATTTATCACTTATGTAGAACCGAATTCGTCGCTCTCAACCATACGGGGCCATGTTGCTCGTCTACAGGTACAGAGTGCCCATCCGGACCGTTGCCATATGACTTGATTCATGGAATTCGTCGCTCTCAACCATCCGTGGCCATGTTGCTCGTCTATAGGTACAGAGTGCCCATCCGAACCGTTGCCACATGCTTTGTTTCATGGAATTCGTCGCTTTCAACCACCCGTGGCAGTGTTGCTCGGCTTTAGGTACAGAATGCCCATCCGGACCGCTGCCACATGACTTGATTCATGGAATTCGTCGCTCTCAACCATCCGTGGCCATGTTGCTCGTCTACAGGTACAGAGTGCCCATCCGGACCGTTGCCACATGACTTGATTCATGGAATTCGTCGCTCTCAACCATCCGTGGCCATGTTGCTCGTCTACAGGTACAGAGTGCCCATACGGACCGTTGCCACATGACTTGATTCATGGAATTCGTCGCTCTCAACCATCCGTGGCCATGTTGCTCGTCTACAGGTACAGAGTGCCCATCCGGACCGTTGCCACATGACTTGATTCATGGAATTCGTCGCTCTCAACCACCCGTGGCCATGTTGCTCGTCTACAGGTAAAGAGTGGCCATCCGGACCGTTGTCACATGACTTGCTTCATGAAATTTGTCGCTCTCAACCATCCGTGGTCATGTTGCTCGTCTACAGGTACAGAGTACCCATCCGGACCGTTGCCACATGACTTGATTCATGGAATTCGTCGCTCTCAACCATCCGTGGCCATGTTGCTCGTCTACAGGTACAGAGTGCCCATCCGGACCGTTGCCACATGACTTGATTCATGGAATTCGTCGCTCTCAACCATCCGTGGAAATGTTGCTCGTCTACAGGTACAGAGTGCCCATCCGGACCGTTGCCACATGACTTGATTCATGGAATTCGTCGCTCTCAACCATCCGTGGAAATGTTGCTCGTCTACAGGTACAGAGTGCCCATCCGGACCGTTGCCACATGACTTGATTCATGGAATTCGTCGCTCTCAACCATCCGTGGAAATGTTGCTCGTCTACAGGTACAGAGTGCCCATCCGGACCGTTGCCACATGACTTGATTCATGGAATTCGTCGCTCTCAACCATCCGTGGAAATGTTGCTCGTCTACAGGTACAGAGTGCCCATCCGGACCGTTGCCACATGACTTGATTCATGGAATTCGTCGCTCTCAACCATCCGTGGCCATGTTGCTCGTCTACAGGTACAGAGTGCCCATCCGGACCGTTGCCACATGACTTGATTCATGGAATTCGTCGCTCTCAACCATCCGTGGAAATGGTGCTCGTCTACAGGTACAGAGTGCCCATCCGGACCGTTGCCACATGACTTGATTCATGGAATTCGTCGCTCTCAACCATCCGTGGCCATGCTGCTCGTCTACAGGTACAGAGTGCCCATCCGGACCGTTGCCACATGACTTGATTCATGAAATTTGTCGCTCTCAACCATCCGTGGTCATGTTGCTCGTCTACAGGTACAGGGTGCCCATCCGGACCGTTGCCACATGACTTGCTTAATGGAATTCGTCGCTCTGAACCATCCGTGGCCATGTTGCTCGTTTGTAGGTACAGAGTGCCCATCCGAACCATTGCCACATGCTTTGTTTCATGGAATTCGTTGCTTTCAACCACCCGTGGCAGTGTTGCTCGTCTACAGGTACAGAGTGCCCATCCGGACCGTTGCCACATGACTTGCTTCATGAAATTCGTCGCTCTCAACCATACGTGGCCATGTTGCTCGTCTACAGGTACAGAGTGCCCATCCGGACCGTTGCCACATGACTTGATTCGTGGAATTCGTCACACTCAACCATCCGTGGCCATGTTGCTCGGCTTTAGGTACAGAGTGCCCATCCGGACCGTTGCCACATGACTTGATTCATGAAATTTGTCGCTCTCAACCATCCGTGGTCATGTTGCTCGTCTACAGGTACAGAGTGCCCATCCGGACCGTTGCCACATGACTTGCTTCATGGAATTCGTCGCTCTCAACCATCCGTGGCCATATTGCTCGTCTATAGGTATAGAGTGGCCATCCGGACCGTTGTCACATGACTTGCTTCATGGAATTTATAGCTCTCAACCATCCGCGGCCATGTTGCTCGTCTATAGGTACAGAATGCCCATCCGGACCGTTGCCACATGACTTGTTTCATGGAATTCGTCGCTCTCAATTATCCGTGGCCATGTTGCTTGTCTATAGGTACAGAGTGGCCATCCGGACTGTTGCCACATGATTTGCTTCATGGAATTCGTCGCTCTCAACCATCCGTGGCCATGTTGCTCGTCTACAAGTACAGAGTGCTCATCCGGACCGTTGCCACATGACTTCTTCATGGAAACTACATTCTAGAAGGCCACTTCGCCGCTTACCACTGACCAGCGAATGCCCGGTCAACGTGAGATAGTGTACAGTAGCGTCGAGTTATCTGATTGATCATATTGGTGAGTCACGATTTGCACTTACCGCCGATGTCATTTCACGCGTATTTGCAGTCGTGCTGACCAGCTCACGGATCCTGCCTTTGCAGTAGAACGGCATACGGCTCGCACACCATTAGTGACTGCCTGGGGAGCCATTTCCTACAATAGCCGGACACCTTTGGTAGTCCTCTGTACTACCCTCACGACTCAACGGTACGTCGACGACATTCTACGACCTGTTGTGCTGCTATTCCTGTTGCAGCATCACCAACCACTTTTTCCACATGGTAATGCCCGACCACACGCGGTAAGCCCTTCAGGCCTTCTCCGTAATGTCAATACCCTTCCATGGGCAGCCCGATGGCCTGACGTGTCACCGATCGAACATGTTTGGGACATGATAGGATACCACATGCGCGCATCCCAGAATATCGACGAACTGGTCTGCAATTGTGACACCATCTAGCATGCTATATACCTCAAAAGAGTATCCGTGAACTGTACGCATCTATGCTACGTCCGGTAACCGCTTGTTTCCGAGCCAGAAATGGAGCTACAACGTACTGAACTGTTCCACTCGTGTAGCTGTTTTATCCGAATGAATAGCCCAACTGCTCTGGAATTGCAATCATTTCCTTTCCTATACATGCACATTCCATATACCAATTTTCATTTTGGTTAGATAATTCCTTGATTCCTCCTGTGCTTTTTTGTTTTATTGTTTGTTTGTTTTTGTAAAGAGCGTCTTGCCGACGGACGCTAACAACATGCAGCGTCGCTTAACTACGAGAGTCTCGTCGAAGCTTCATCTACCACGAAAAAGGATCTGACTTATGGAATATTTACTCCTCATTCCGCAGGTGTGAGTATGTAGCTTCAATTCTATGCTTCTCCTTACCCCAACTGGGCTTCTGCCGTCTTTGCAAATCAGAGAAAATGAAGCTATCTCCCAAGCTCAGCATTGTTATGAACAGTAGTTTCGTTGGGCTACCTCAAGAAGGGTTCCATCTTCATTTCTCTGACGTCATCACAGGACAGCTTTTTCACTGAGTTGAAGGGCTTTGTACACCATCGTTTTTTGTCTTCAACGGTCAAAAATGTTTATAAAAATCTTTCACTGAAAAACGTTTCTGTGTGCAATTTTTGCACACAAATCTGTGTAGCGTGTATTTTTACCAAAGAAACTGTAGTCAAATGTGTGTATAATTTTATCGAAGCTTACTAATGCCATAATAGAGCTTTATTTCTATACGTTTGCCTTTACTATACTTAAAAATACTTGCCTGTTTTATTTCTTCTCTGAATAAGATGCTATTCTTTTCTTGTTAGAGCCAACTAAGTTAAAAATCTAAGATAAAATGTGTAAACAACGCTTGAGAACTTCACTATTTATAATAATGATTCCCTATTTTTTATACTCGCAAAAAAAAAAATGAAAGAAAAAAAGTAGGATGCATCGTTCCTATTCATATTACAATTGCGTCTTCTCTAACTTTTAAAGAGAACGCGATTCCTCATTAAAAGCTTATTTAAAGTTTTTATACACTTCCAATTGAAACTCAATTTCCATTTAAAATAATGTTTACTTCCTTCATTTCTTGAGTACCACTTTATGGTGAAATTCATCTGAATACCATTAAAAATTCACCGTCAATCTGCTATTTTTGCTGCGTCTTTTTTTAACTTTTTTTATCCATTAGTGAAGGAAGGATATAAGAAAAGCATTTCTTAGCCTTTTCCCGGAAACGTGTTTTCGTACGGTGAACATAAAAAAAAAGCACGCTAAAATGCACGTATTTTAGGAATTATCTTTTTTAACACGCATAAGACCTTTCAGTTGTAAGGTATTCTTCAGAAAAACGTTGAAATAATTTTTGAACTAAATATAATAGTATATATATAAATTTAATGCATGTATCTTGCGAAGCACCGGTATGCCGAAATATACACTATCTACCAACAAGTAATTGGACACCTGTGATAGGAAAGGAAAACGAAGTTTATTCCCCTTCAATAGTTGGTGGAGCCTCCACGAGTGGCGATTACAGCTGCGACCCTCCGGGGCATACTCTCAAATAGGCGTTGTACGAAGGCTAGCCGTATTTTCTTCCACTCGGCTTGGAGAAGACAGGTCGGTTCCTTCCCCGATTTCGGACGGTGGGGGCGACCCTTAAGTCGACGCTCCAACTCGTCCCAGAGGTGCTCGATGGGATTAAGGTCCGGGCTCTGCGCAGGCCAGTCCATTTGATTAACCTCATTGTCACCATACCAAGCCTAGATGGACCTCGCAACATGACAGGTGGCATTGTCATCCTGAAAGTGACATGGGTCCACCCCGTAAAACTGCCACAACGTAGGAAGCGCATGGTCAACCAAAATGGTGCAGTAGGTCTCGGCGTTAAGTCTACCAGGAATTGCGACCAAGGGTCCCATGCCATACCAGGAGAAACATCCCCATAGCATAATTTCACCGCCGCCGAACTTCACAGTTGGCACAATACATTCCGGCAGGAGGCATTCTCCAGGCGGACGCCAAACCCAGACCCTGCCATCCGAACGGTAGAGGGTGAACCTTGATTCGTCGCTCCAGAGAACCTGTTTCCACTGTTCAACGGTCTACTGTCGACGTTCTTTGCACCACGTTAGCCGAGCAGCACTATTGGACTTGGTGATCAAAGGCTTGCGGGCGGCAGCACGTCCATGATAACCGAGCAGATGGGCTTCCTTACGGCTGGTATTCATCGAAAGAACACTCCCGGATGCCTATTATAACTCCTCGCGGATGTGGCCTATCGATTTGGTGCGGTTCTTCCGAATTTCTCTGGCCAGCACCCGTCGGTCTCTAACTCCCAGTTTTGTGGGTCAGCCAGGTCGGGGCACATTCCGACAGTCACCTCTCATCTTTCACTTGCCAATCACGTTGGCCACTGTCGATTTTGGGTACTTCAACTCGCTGGATATGTCACGTATGGATCGGCCATTTCTGTGATACCCGACAATTACACCTTTCTCGAAATTAGAGAGATTCGAACTGCGTAGCATCTTGCATGCGACTGGTTGCGTTGTTGCTTCTCACACGATATTTAACGGCGGATGCCGTGAAGTGTATCAGGACCGCAGATATCATCGATTTCAGGGGTGTCCAGTTACTTGTGGGTAGATAGTGTAGTAGTAATTATTTTCTTATGGGAGTTGATAACTATATTTACATCTACAAAACCATAATTCGAGAAAGAAAACGAAACACATTGAACAAATAATGATGGAAGATGTTTTGAAATTTAGTTTAGAGGGTAAATTGCATCACCCTTCAGAAATCATTGAAATCCCGATCTTTTTACATCTTTTCTCTTCTACCCAGTATTTGTAAATAGGAGGATTTTATTTTGTTCCAGCTCAAAATACGTCATTGCGCTGTTCTGATGGTTTTGAATTGCCCTTTGTTTTCAGGGTTTAACAATGACCATGAGGGTGCAGATCACTGGCTCAAAGGAGGAAGGGTGGACAGGACCGTGAGATAGTCACCTCCTCCGGGACTCGGACTTCAACTCAACTCTAAATTGACAGCAGAAACCCACGCCCAGCATTACTCGTCTGCCGTGATGGCCTGAAGCTGGGTTATTGAGGAGGGAGATTTAAGAATCTTAAAGAATCAATCTTTAACAGTTATTACCGGAATCGAAATACACTGCTGGTCACCCAAAATGCAACAACAAGAAGGGAGCATTCGATTGGCCTGAAATTAGCTGCATGCGTCGCCCGCGAGAGGACATGCAAACGATTAGCATTGCAGGGCATATGCAAATCATGTGCGACCGGCACGCCACCGAGAAGCACTATAAGAAGGTTGCACAGAAAGCGGGGTGTAAGTAGTGGAAGTGTGTTGTGCTGCCGGACCTGTGCGTGGGAAGCTTCCTGATGCCTCGTCGCAGAATACGGCAGTCATTCCAGTACATTTCGGAGTTCGACAGAGGACGAATAGTGGCTTATCGCGACAGAGGTTTATCGTACCGTAATATCGGCGCCCGTGTGAGACGACATTCAACCACAGTGAGGCGAGTATGGATTCGGTGGGTGCAGGAGGGACGGACGGATCAACGTGAGCGATTGCCGCAGCCGCGGCACACCACTGAACGAGAGGACCGGCATTTTGTGCGGCGGGAATTTACGTCTCGCACCGCCACATCACGAACGTTAGCGCAGGAATTAGGGTGTGTTGCACAACAACCTGTGTCATCACGTACCGTTCGACGTCGTCTGCTGGAGCGGGGACTTGTCGCACGGCACCCATTGCTCCGATTACAATTGACGTTACAGCACCGGCGAGTGCAGTGGCAGTGGGCCGTTAAACACCACACCTGGACTACGGAATGGCATGACATTGTCTTCTCCGACGAATCCCGCTTCTTCTTGCAACACCACGATGGTCGGTTCCGCGTGTGAAGGCAACACGGCGAGAGATTGTATGATGCCTATATTATGCATCGCCATACCGGTCCGTCGTCTGGCGTTATGGTTTGGGGCGCAATTGGATATGACACCCGCACCCCTCTGGTACGCATCGCCGGTACATTCAACCGCTACCACTATCTCTCCGACGTTGTGGAGTCTGTAGTCCTCCCTTACCTGCAGAACCTTCCAGTGGCCACGTTTCAACAGGACAAAGCGTGCCCGCACATTGCACGCATTGTGCAACAATTCTTCACGGCCCACCAGGTGTCACTGCTGCCGTGGCCCGTCTGTTCTCCCGATATGTCGCCCATCGAACACGTCTGGTCATTGATCGGCAACCGAGTGGCACGGCAAGCACCACCCGCGGCTACACCTGATGAATTGTGGCAACGTGTGGAAGCATCCTGGACCGAAATACCCCAAGCCCACATCCAAAGCCTCTTTCGTTCGACGCCGCTGCGTGTAGCGGCCGTCATTGCCAGCCATGGGGGCCACACGAACTATTGATGTCTGCTCGTTCCGCAAGTTGCACGGGCCTGTAAGCTCAATCGTTTCATCTTTGTATCTGTTGTTATGTGTCCAGTAAATCTGGCTTTGCTATCTCGTGGCCTTCTTGATGTTGCATTTTGGGTGGCCAGTAGTGTAGTGTTATCACGTTTCAGTCCTTGAAATATTAATTATTGGTCACGCAAATCAATGAAACCTACAAACCGATGAACCATTACGTTACGACCATCCAATCCTAGAGAAATGAGCGCGCCTGGAGACCAAACGGTGGCATAGGTGAAGTTCTTTTTTTTATTGGAGGTTTAACGACCACTGTGAGCAACTCAATGGGCTATAAGCAGTCGTCCATCCCTAATTTAGGGTCACTGGTTCCAGGGAAGGGAGAGAGCCAGTGCCGTAAGACAAATACAACATCCATACCTCACCGGGATTCGAACCCGGACCCCTTACGGACTAATGAACAGAGGCCAGCGCCTTAGACCACTGCGCCACCGGGGCGGCAGGTGAAGTTCACAGAGCGGTATATATACAATCCGAGGACGGCTTTCGGTTAGTAGAGTGTTCGGTGTCAGAATGCGGAAAGCTGCCGATTTATCGGAGTTTGATTAAAGGAACAATTGTGTTGGCACAGCTCCTTGGTACTACGATCTCGGAAACTAGGTGGCTTAAGCGTTATTCATGTGTCGCACTAGTGAGTACGTATCAAAAGTAGTGCACAGATGACCAAGTAACTAGCCGTCGTCAAGCCATGGGTCGTCTGCAGCTCTTTGATGCCAGATGAGAGCAGAAACTGTCGAGCATTTTTCACAGCGACCGAAGGGCCACAGTGCGACAAATACTTCGCAGCTGCAACAGTGGTGATCAGGGCAATGTGTCCCAGCACACAGTTCTTCGCAGCCTTCTGCGCATGGGCCTGCATAGCCGAAGACCCAGCCGGGTCCACATGCTCCCTGCACGTCATGGCCAACAACGCATGAAATGGACCCAAGATCATTGAGTTTGACCGTGCATGACTGGAAGAAAGCGGCCTGGTCTGACGAATCAAGATTCCTGGTGCATTACGTAGATGATTGAGCATAGATACGCCGATTACCAATGGAAGCTATGGCACCTGGATGCACTATTAGGTGGAAACAGGCCAGCGGCGGTGGTGTGATGCTGTTGGCGATGTTTTCTTGGGAGACTTTAGGCCCCATTATCCCAACAGCACAATTCCTGACAGCTGTCAGGTATCTGAACATCGTTGCAGGCCACGTTCACCCGTTCATGACAACTGTGTTCCCTGCTGGTGATGGTCATTACCAACAGAATAATGCACTATGCAACATTGCCAGAATCGTCAAGGAGCTGTTCAAGGAACATGCTGGTGACTTTCTATTAATGTCCTGGCCTCCAAATTCACCTGACATGAACCCAATCGGATATTTTTGGTTCGACTTGGAAAAGCAGGTTCACGCTAAATCACCAGCACTCCGAAATGTACCGGAGCTGGAGGACATGCTGTTGACATTATGGTACCAGATACCCTAGGATACCTATCTCCACCTCATTGAGTTTTGCTGGCTAAAGGGAATCCTGCAGCTTATCAGCTTATTAGGTATTATTATTATTATTATTATTATTATTATTATGTAATGACTCATCGGTGTACATAATTTCGTAGCTTTAGCAGGTGCGTGGAACTTTTGCATTCTAATCGATTTAGACTTGAATGGAAGCCATAATTAGTCAGAATTCTAATCGATTTAGACTTGAGTGGAAGCCATAATTAGTCACAATTCTAATCGATTTAGACTTGAGTGGAAGCCATAATTAGTCACAATTCTAATCGATTTAGACTTGAGTGGAAGCCATAATTTGTCACAATTCTAATCGATTTAGACTTGAGTGGAAGCCATAATTTGTCACAATTCTAATCGATTTAGACTTGAGTGGAAGCCATAATTAGTCACAATTCTAATCGATTTAGACTTGAGTGGAAGCCATAATTAGTCACAATTCTAATCGATTTAGACTTGAGTGGAAGCCATAATTAGTCACAATTCTAATCGATTTAGACTTGAGTGGAAGCCATAATTAGTCACAATTCTAATCGATTTAGACTTGAGTGCAAGCCATAATTAGTCACAATTCTAATCGATTTAGACTTGAGTGGAAGCCATAATTAGTCACAATTCTAATCGATTTAGACTTGAGTGGAAGCCATAATTAGTCACAATTCTAATCGATTTAGACTTGAGTGGAAGCCATAATTAGTCACAATTCTAATCGATTTAGACTTGAGTGGAAGCCATAATTAGTCACAATTCTGATCGATTTAGACTTGAGTGGAAGTCATAATTAGTCACAATTCTAATCGATTTAGACTTGAGTGGAAGCCATAATTAGTCACAATTCTAATCGATTTAGACTTGAGTGGAAGCCATAATTAGTCACAATTCTAATCGATTTAGACTTGAGTGGAAGCCATAATTAGTCACAATTCTAATCGATTTAGACTTGAATGGAAGCCATAATTAGTCACAATTCTAATCGATTTAGACTTGAATGGAAGCCATAATTAGTCACAATTCTAATCGATTTAGACTTGAATGGAAGCCATAATTAGTCACAATTCTAATCGATTTAGACTTGAATGGAAGCCATAATTAGTCACAATTCTAATCGATTTAGACTTGAATGGAAGCCATAATTAGTCACAATTCTAATCGATTTAGACTTGAGTGGAAGCCATAATTAGTCACAATTCTAATCGATTTAGACTTGAGTGGAAGCCATAATTAGTCACAATTCTAATCGATTTAGACTTGAGTGGAAGCCATAATTAGTCACAATTCTAATCGATTTAGACTTGAGTGGAAGCCATAATTAGTCACAATTCTAATCGATTTAGACTTGAGTGGAAGCCATAATTAGTCACAATTCTAATCGATTTAGACTTGAGTGGAAGCCATAATTAGTCACAATTCTAATCGATTTAGACTTGAGTGGAAGCCATAATTAGTCACAATTCTAATCGATTTAGACTTGAGTGGAAGCCATAATTAGTCACAATTCTGATCGATTTAGACTTGAGTGGAAGTCATAATTAGTCACAATTCTGATCGATTTAGACTTGAGTGGAAGTCACAATTTGTCACAATTCTAATCGATTTAGACTTGAGTGGAAGCCACAATTTGTCACAATTCTAATCGATTTAGACTTGAGTGGAAGCCACAATTAGTCACAATTCTAATCGATTTAGACTTGAGTGGAAGCCACAATTAGTCACAATTCTAATCGATTTAGACTTGAGTGGAAGCCACAATTAGTCACAATTCTAATCGATTTAGACTTGAGTGGAAGCCACAATTAGTCACAATTCTAATCGATTTAGACTTGAGTGGAAGCCACAATTAGTCACAATTCTAATCGATTTAGACTTGAGTGGAAGCCACAATTAGTCACAATTCTAATCGATTTAGACTTGAGTGGAAGCCACAATTAGTCACAATTCTAATCGATTTAGACTTGAGTGGAAGCCACAATTAGTCACAATTCTAATCGATTTAGACTTGAGTGGAAGCCACAATTAGTCACAATTCTGATCGATTTAGACTTGAGTGGAAGCCATGATTAGTCACAATTCTGATCGATTTAGACTTGAGTGGAAGCCATGATTAGTCACAATTCTGATCGATTTAGACTTGAGTGGAAGTCATGATTAGTCACAATTCTGATCGATTTAGACTTGAGTGGAAGTCATGATTAGTCACAATTCTAATCGATTTAGACTTGAGTGGAAGTCATGATTAGTCACAATTCTAATCGATTTAGACTTGAGTGGAAGTCATGATTAGTCACAATTCTAATCGATTTAGACTTGAGTGGAAGTCATGATTAGTCACAATTCTAATCGATTTAGACTTGAGTGGAAGTCATGATTAGTCACAATTCTAATCGATTTAGACTTGAGTGGAAGTCATGATTAGTCACAATTCTAATCGATTTAGACTTGAGTGGAAGCTATGAATAGTCACAATTCTAATCGATTTAGACTTGAGTGGAAGCTATGAATAGTCACAATTCTAATCGATTTAGACTTGAGTGGAAGCCATGATTAGTCACAATTCTAATCGATTTAGACTTGAGTGAAAGCCATGATTAGTCACAATTCTAATCGATTTAGACTTGAGTGGAAGCCATGATTAGTCACAATTCTAATCGATTTAGACTTGAGTGGAAGCCATAATTAGTCACAATTCTAATCGATTTAGACTTGAGTGGAAGCCATAATTAGTCACAATTCTAATCGATTTAGACTTGAGTGGAAGCCATAATTAGTCACAATTCTAATCGATTTAGACTTGAGTGGAAGCCATAATTAGTCACAATTCTAATCGATTTAGACTTGAGTGGAAGCCATAATTAGTCACAATTCTAATCGATTTAGACTTGAGTGGAAGCCATAATTAGTCACAATTCTAATCGATTTAGACTTGAGTGGAAGCCATAATTAGTCACAATTCTAATCGATTTAGACTTGAGTGGAAGCCATAATTAGTCACAATTCTAATCGATTTAGACTTGAGTGGAAGCCATAATTAGTCACAATTCTAATCGATTTAGACTTGAGTGGAAGCCATAATTAGTCACAATTCTAATCGATTTAGACTTGAGTGGAAGCCATAATTAGTCACAATTCTAATCGATTTAGACTTGAGTGGAAGCCATAATTAGTCACAATTCTAATCGATTTAGACTTGAGTGGAAGCCATAATTAGTCACAATTCTAATCGATTTAGACTTGAGTGGAAGCCATAATTAGTCACAATTCTAATCGATTTAGACTTGAGTGGAAGCCATAATTAGTCACAATTCTAATCGATTTAGACTTGAGTGGAAGCCATAATTAGTCACAATTCTAATCGATTTAGACTTGAGTGGAAGCCATAATTAGTCACAATTCTAATCGATTTAGACTTGAGTGGAAGCCATAATTAGTCACAATTCTAATCGATTTAGACTTGAGTGGAAGCCATAATTAGTCACAATTCTAATCGATTTAGACTTGAGTGGAAGCCATAATTAGTCACAATTCTAATCGATTTAGACTTGAGTGGAAGCCATAATTAGTCACAATTCTAATCGATTTAGACTTGAGTGGAAGCCATAATTAGTCACAATTCTAATCGATTTAGACTTGAGTGGAAGCCATAATTAGTCACAATTCTAATCGATTTAGACTTGAGTGGAAGCCATAATTAGTCACAATTCTAATCGATTTAGACTTGAGTGGAAGCCATAATTAGTCACAATTCTAATCGATTTAGACTTGAGTGGAAGCCATAATTAGTCACAATTCTAATCGATTTAGACTTGAGTGGAAGCCATAATTAGTCACAATTCTAATCGATTTAGACTTGAGTGGAAGCCATAATTAGTCACAATTCTAATCGATTTAGACTTGAGTGGAAGCCATAATTAGTCACAATTCTAATCGATTTAGACTTGAGTGGAAGCCATAATTAGTCACAATTCTAATCGATTTAGACTTGAGTGGAAGCCATAATTAGTCACAATTCTAATCGATTTAGACTTGAGTGGAAGCCATAATTAGTCACAATTCTAATCGATTTAGACTTGAGTGGAAGCCATAATTAGTCACAATTCTAATCGATTTAGACTTGAGTGGAAGCCATAATTAGTCACAATTCTAATCGATTTAGACTTGAGTGGAAGCCATAATTAGTCACAATTCTAATCGATTTAGACTTGAGTGGAAGCCATAATTAGTCACAATTCTAATCGATTTAGACTTGAGTGGAAGCCATAATTAGTCACAATTCTAATCGATTTAGACTTGAGTGGAAGCCATAATTAGTCACAATTCTAATCGATTTAGACTTGAGTGGAAGCCATAATTAGTCACAATTCTAATCGATTTAGACTTGAGTGGAAGCCATAATTAGTCACAATTCTAATCGATTTAGACTTGAGTGGAAGCCATAATTAGTCACAATTCTAATCGATTTAGACTTGAGTGGAAGCCACAATTAGTCACAATTCTAATCGATTTAGACTTGAGTGGAAGCCACAATTAGTCACAATTCTAATCGATTTAGACTTGAGTGGAAGCCATAATTAGTCACAATTCTAATCGATTTAGACTTGAGTGGAAGCCATGATTAGTCACAATTCTAATCGATTTAGACTTGAGTGGAAGCCATGATTAGTCACAATTCTAATCGATTTAGACTTGAGTGGAAGTCATGATTAGTCACAATTCTAATCGATTTAGACTTGAGTGGAAGTCATGATTAGTCACAATTCTAATCGATTTAGACTTGAGTGGAAGTCATGATTAGTCACAATTCTAATCGATTTAGACTTGAGTGGAAGTCATGATTAGTCACAATTCTAATCGATTTAGACTTGAGTGGAAGCCATGATTAGTCACAATTCTAATCGATTTAGACTTGAGTGGAAGCTATGAATAGTCACAATTCTAATCGATTTAGACTTGAGTGGAAGCCATGATTAGTCACAATTCTAATCGATTTAGACTTGAGTGGAAGCCATGATTAGTCACAATTCTAATCGATTTAGACTTGAGTGGAAGCCATAATTAGTCACAATTCTAATCGATTTAGACTTGAGTGGAAGCCATAATTAGTCACAATTCTAATCGATTTAGACTTGAGTGGAAGCCATGATTAGTCACAATTCTAATCGATTTAGACTTGAGTGAAAGCCATGATTAGTCACAATTCTAATCGATTTAGACTTGAGTGAAAGCCATGATTAGTCACAATTCTAATCGATTTAGACTTGAGTGAAAGCCATGATTAGTCACAATTCTAATCGATTTAGACTTGAGTGGAAGCCATAATTAGTCACAATTCTAATCGATTTAGACTTGAGTGGAAGCCATAATTAGTCACAATTCTAATCGATTTAGACTTGAGTGGAAGCCATAATTAGTCACAATTCTAATCGATTTAGACTTGAGTGGAAGCCATAATTAGTCACAATTCTAATCGATTTAGACTTGAGTGGAAGCCATAATTAGTCACAATTCTAATCGATTTAGACTTGAGTGGAAGCCATAATTAGTCACAATTCTAATCGATTTAGACTTGAGTGGAAGCCATAATTAGTCACAATTCTAATCGATTTAGACTTGAGTGGAAGCCATAATTAGTCACAATTCTAATCGATTTAGACTTGAGTGGAAGCCATAATTAGTCACAATTCTAATCGATTTAGACTTGAGTGGAAGCCATAATTAGTCACAATTCTAATCGACTTAGACTTGAGTGGAAGCCATAATTAGTCACAATTCTAATCGACTTAGACTTGAGTGGAAGCCATAATTAGTCACAATTCTAATCGACTTAGACTTGAGTGGAAGCCATAATTAGTCACAATTCTAATCGATTTAGACTTGAGTGGAAGCCATAATTAGTCACAATTCTAATCGATTTAGACTTGAGTGGAAGCCATAATTAGTCACAATTCTAATCGATTTAGACTTGAGTGGAAGCCATAATTAGTCACAATTCTAATCGATTTAGACTTGAGTGGAAGCCATAATTAGTCACAATTCTAATCGATTTAGACTTGAGTGGAAGCCATAATTAGTCACAATTCTAATCGATTTAGACTTGAGTGGAAGCCATAATTAGTCACAATTCTAATCGATTTAGACTTGAGTGGAAGCCATAATTAGTCACAATTCTAATCGATTTAGACTTGAGTGGAAGCCATAATTAGTCACAATTCTAATCGATTTAGACTTGAGTGGAAGCCATAATTAGTCACAATTCTAATCGATTTAGACTTGAGTGGAAGCCATAATTAGTCACAATTCTAATCGATTTAGACTTGAGTGGAAGCCATAATTAGTCACAATTCTAATCGATTTAGACTTGAGTGGAAGCCATAATTAGTCACAATTCTAATCGATTTAGACTTGAGTGGAAGCCATAATTAGTCACAATTCTAATCGATTTAGACTTGAGTGGAAGCCATAATTAGTCACAATTCTAATCGATTTAGACTTGAGTGGAAGCCATAATTAGTCACAATTCTAATCGATTTAGACTTGAGTGGAAGCCATAATTAGTCACAATTCTAATCGATTTAGACTTGAGTGGAAGCCATAATTAGTCACAATTCTAATCGATTTAGACTTGAGTGGAAGCCATAATTAGTCACAATTCTAATCGATTTAGACTTGAGTGGAAGCCATGATTAGTCACAATTCTAATCGATTTAGACTTGAGTGGAAGCCATGATTAGTCACAATTCTAATCGATTTAGACTTGAGTGGAAGCCATGATTAGTCACAATTCTAATCGATTTAGACTTGAGTGGAAGCCATGATTAGTCACAATTCTAATCGATTTAGACTTGAGTGGAAGCCATGATTAGTCACAATTCTAATCGATTTAGACTTGAGTGGAAGCCATGATTAGTCACAATTCTAATCGATTTAGACTTGAGTGGAAGCCATGATTAGTCACAATTCTAATCGATTTAGACTTGAGTGGAAGCCATGATTAGTCACAATTCTAATCGATTTAGACTTGAGTGGAAGCCATGATTAGTCACAATTCTAATCGATTTAGACTTGAGTGGAAGCCATGATTAGTCACAATTCTAATCGATTTAGACTTGAGTGAAAGCCATGATTAGTCACAATTCTAATCGATTTAGACTTGAGTGGAAGCCATGATTAGTCACAATTCTAATCGATTTAGACTTGAGTGAAAGCCATGATTAGTCACAATTCTAATCGATTTAGACTTGAGTGGAAGCCATGATTAGTCACAATTCTAATCGATTTAGACTTGAGTGGAAGCCATGATTAGTCACAATTCTAATCGATTTAGACTTGAGTGAAAGCCATGATTAGTCACAATTCTAATCGATTTAGACTTGAGTGGAAGCCATGATTAGTCACAATTCTAATCGATTTAGACTTGAGTGGAAGCCATGATTAGTCACAATTCTAATCGATTTAGACTTGAGTGGAAGCCATGATTAGTCACAATTCTAATCGATTTAGACTTGAGTGGAAGCCATGATTAGTCACAATTCTAATCGATTTAGACTTGAGTGGAAGCCATGATTAGTCACAATTCTAATCGATTTAGACTTGAGTGGAAGCCATGATTAGTCACAATTCTAATCGATTTAGACTTGAGTGGAAGCCATAATTAGTCACAATTCTAATCGATTTAGACTTGAGTGGAAGCCATAATTAGTCACAATTCTAATCGATTTAGACTTGAGTGGAAGCCATAATTAGTCACAATTCTAATCGATTTAGACTTGAGTGGAAGCCATAATTAGTCACAATTCTAATCGATTTAGACTTGAGTGGAAGCCATAATTAGTCACAATTCTAATCGATTTAGACTTGAGTGGAAGCCATAATTAGTCACAATTCTAATCGATTTAGACTTGAGTGGAAGCCATAATTAGTCACAATTCTAATCGATTTAGACTTGAGTGGAAGCCATAATTAGTCACAATTCTAATCGATTTAGACTTGAGTGGAAGCCATAATTAGTCACAATTCTAATCGATTTAGACTTGAGTGGAAGCCATAATTAGTCACAATTCTAATCGATTTAGACTTGAGTGGAAGCCATAATTAGTCACAATTCTAATCGATTTAGACTTGAGTGGAAGCCATAATTAGTCACAATTCTAATCGATTTAGACTTGAGTGGAAGCCATAATTAGTCACAATTCTAATCGATTTAGACTTGAGTGGAAGCCATAATTAGTCACAATTCTAATCGATTTAGACTTGAGTGGAAGCCATAATTAGTCACAATTCTAATCGATTTAGACTTGAGTGGAAGCCATAATTAGTCACAATTCTAATCGATTTAGACTTGAGTGGAAGCCATAATTAGTCACAATTCTAATCGATTTAGACTTGAGTGGAAGCCATAATTAGTCACAATTCTAATCGATTTAGACTTGAGTGGAAGCCATAATTAGTCACAATTCTAATCGATTTAGACTTGAGTGGAAGCCATAATTAGTCACAATTCTAATCGATTTAGACTTGAGTGGAAGCCATAATTAGTCACAATTCTAATCGATTTAGACTTGAGTGGAAGCCATAATTAGTCACAATTCTAATCGATTTAGACTTGAGTGGAAGCCATAATTAGTCACAATTCTAATCGATTTAGACTTGAGTGGAAGCCATAATTAGTCACAATTCTAATCGATTTAGACTTGAGTGGAAGCCATAATTAGTCACAATTCTAATCGATTTAGACTTGAGTGGAAGCCATAATTAGTCACAATTCTAATCGATTTAGACTTGAGTGGAAGCCATAATTAGTCACAATTCTAATCGATTTAGACTTGAGTGGAAGCCATAATTAGTCACAATTCTAATCGATTTAGACTTGAGTGGAAGCCATAATTAGTCACAATTCTAATCGATTTAGACTTGAGTGGAAGCCATAATTAGTCACAATTCTAATCGATTTAGACTTGAGTGGAAGCCATAATTAGTCACAATTCTAATCGATTTAGACTTGAGTGGAAGCCATAATTAGTCACAATTCTAATCGATTTAGACTTGAGTGGAAGCCATAATTAGTCACAATTCTAATCGATTTAGACTTGAGTGGAAGCCATAATTAGTCACAATTCTAATCGATTTAGACTTGAGTGGAAGCCATAATTAGTCACAATTCTAATCGATTTAGACTTGAGTGGAAGCCATAATTAGTCACAATTCTAATCGATTTAGACTTGAGTGGAAGCCATAATTAGTCACAATTCTAATCGATTTAGACTTGAGTGGAAGCCATAATTAGTCACAATTCTAATCGATTTAGACTTGAGTGGAAGCCATAATTAGTCACAATTCTAATCGATTTAGACTTGAGTGGAAGCCATAATTAGTCACAATTCTAATCGATTTAGACTTGAGTGGAAGCCATAATTAGTCACAATTCTAATCGATTTAGACTTGAGTGGAAGCTATGATTAGTCACAATTCTAATCGATTTAGACTTGAGTGGAAGCCATAATTAGTCACAATTCTAATCGATTTAGACTTGAGTGGAAGCCATGATTAGTCACAATTCTAATCGATTTAGACTTGAGTGGAAGCCATGATTAGTCACAATTCTAATCGATTTAGACTTGAGTGGAAGCCATGATTAGTCACAATTCTAATCGATTTAGACTTGAGTGGAAGCCATAATTAGTCACAATTCTAATCGATTTAGACTTGAGTGAAAGCCATAATTAGTCACAATTCTAATCGATTTAGACTTGAGTGAAAGCCATAATTAGTCACAATTCTAATCGATTTAGACTTGAGTGGAAGCCATAATTAGTCACAATTCTAATCGATTTAGACTTGAGTGGAAGCCATAATTAGTCACAATTCTAATCGATTTAGACTTGAGTATAAGCCATAATTAGTCACAATTCTGATCGATTTAGACTTGAGTATAAGCCATAATTAGTCACAATTCTGATCGATTTAGACTTGAGTGGAAGCCATAATTAGTCACAATTCTGATCGATTTAGACTTGAGTGAAAGCCATGATTAGTCACAATTCTAATCGATTTAGACTTGAATGGAAGCCATGATTAGTCACAATTCTAATCGATTTAGACTTGAGTGAAAGCCATAATTAGTTCGACTACGATTTAATATGCATGTGTTTAGAGTGTAGATTTCTCTGCTGAGAAACCAAGTTACGAGATGTAAACTCAATCAGGATATGTTTAATGAATTAACAGATCTGAAACGCTCGAGTTATAGCGAGAACTGGGAAATCCTGCTAAAGCCAATTCAAAGAGCAATAGACGCCAGTTTGTGTGTTGCTAATAGGCAGATGCCAAAGCTACCAAAACATGTAGTGTGTTGTGCATTTGCTACGATTATGTTTTTCTCAGTCGATTAAATCATTTGATCTTAAAGCATAGGACTGTGAGAGAAACCTATTCTGTGACAACAACCATTACTGGAAAAAAGCATTCTAAAAATTACAAATGATTATGTTTGTTGCGAAAAGAGAAACTGTTAGTTATATTCGCTTAGGAAAATAGAATATGTTGTTATGTTTTATAATGAGTATAATTTTTATAGCACATATATTTTTCAATTCAACTATTTTTAAAAATCGGGGCGTTTAACTGCATAGAGTAGAGGCTGTCCATTAAGTACGTCCGAGATTACACAGTGGGGTCCTGACAACCGGACCAAATGTGACACGGGGGAAGGGGGAGGCTTAGTCATTCGGACGTCCAGCGGCAAAAATATAGTGGAATCGTAATATTAAAAAACTCTCCGTTTGTTCACATTGGAATTTAAATATGTTTGCAGATAAGTCTTTATATCAACGTGGGGGGATAGCGTTTATTTTTTTACGCAGTCCTTTGGGACAGAGTCTTCAAGTATCTTTTATGCTTCTTAAAATTAAGCTCTTTCAACATAATAAACTGAGAGAACGCAATGTTTATTACTTAAATATATTTTACCTGAAATATACGTCAGCGATGTCTATTCGTTTTCAGGGTGTGGGGCGTCCCCGGGCTCCACTCTGTATTCTATTCCTAAAATCTCAGTTGCTTCGAGTTACAAACATAAAAAAAAAACTTATTGAAAATGCGTTGTCGATAAAGCTGTGTTGAGAAAGGTTGTGCACCTTAATGTAGCAGTGTAGAAATACCACCGAGCAGAGGCAAATGAGTCACAAAAGTTTTGGATTGCGTGGGATAGTTTAAACGTCAAAGAAATTTGATCGCTGCCGTAGTGGAACGAAAACATACAACGACAGGCGCCACTATGACAGAACAGTTCACTCGAGGCAATTTATGTGTCATTGACCTCAGCAGAGTATTTTCAATAAGGCACGCAGTCAAAGTGAACTCAGTGCTCGGTTCGTACGGTTGTATACATCTGCGGTTTTTTAATTCCGAATGAATAATGCAGCAACTTTAGGCAGGATATAAAACAGGACACCCAAATAAAACATGGAAACAACAACAGGATGACGTTGTATCAATTTGGAACTCCCAAGGCAGATTTAAATTTACATGAATTAGTAGAAAAGTAATGTCGTGAGTGGAAATCGAAAGAGTTCCAGAGAAAAGCTCCACTGCTGTCGTTCTGTGGGAAACAATCCAAACAAGCTGCTACAAAAACTACATCTTCTGATGCTTTTCAAAATGCATCTTCGAGCATTGAAGCCAATTGTCCTCTCGGAACATCTACAACAACAAAGACTGGTGTTGTTTCTTCTGATAAAAAGGCAATGAAGAACAAAACCCATATTCGTCAAACATTAAGCCAGGAATTTCCTCTCGATTAGCACCAAAGCAACACGCTCTGAATTATTAAATCGATGTTTTAAACGCCGATGTAGTTGTACTACTGGAAAGGAAAGAAAGTGGAATGTTAACAGCGGTACAGACGAAAGAACTAACGGTAAAAAAGCAGAAGCTAAAGGAACTTGAAAAAATACTATGGGAAAAAAACATGAAATGCAGAGAAAAACAAAACAGCGTGTTAAAAAGAAAAGTAAGGTACGTGAACTTTTTGAAAAATATCCTGAACTCAAATCCAAGCTTAATGTCTGGGAAAAAACAGGCCGTCCTTCTTTAGAAAACGACCAGTCACTGCTTTTGAAAGCAATTACGGATATACACAGTCGAGTCACATTATTGTGACCAACTCCTAATTTTGACGTCAACAGCGCGTAGCCAATGAAAGAAGGCATGTGTCGTGAGCAGGCTTGGAGGGTATATAAGGTGTGTTGTAGGCATTCTTAAAACATATCACTCGTTGCTGTCATGGATAAAAAGAGCGATTTATCAGATTTGCAAAAAGGGATGATTATCGACTTTCGGGCCAAGGATGGCAGTCAGTAGCGTAGCCAGAAATTTCTTAAGGGAGGGGGATTCATGGCGTTGGTCCATTGGTAAAGGCCTCGTATACACCACATATATATCGCTCTAAATTCGTGCTCCGTCTCTCCTCAAAGGGGGTTCAAACCTCGAACCCCCACCCCCTTGCGTACGCCACTGGTGGCAGTATTTCTGAAACAGCGTAGTTAGTGAACTGCTCGCGTGCTTCTGTGGTTAAAGTGTATCGTGATTGGAGAAATGGCACCATTGCGAATAAGCGACGTGTAAACTGGGGAGCACCAAGTGCCGTTGATGTGAGAGGTGAGCATCGGCTGTGAAGGCCGATCGACACGCTACAGTGGAGCAACTCACTGGCTGAATGAACAAGGAGGCTACTGGAAGTGTGTCTAAAACGACATTTCAGCTACTCCTGCTGCGTATGGGGCTCCGATGCAGACGGATGGTCACTGCACCTATGCTAACAAAGGTGCATCGGCAGAAAAGGCTTACATTTGCACGGCAGTATCGGAATTGGACCTCCGCTGATCGCCAGATAATTGCTTTCTCCGATGAGTCACGTTTTCTGCTTCATCGAACGGATGGACATTGGCATGTAATGCGAGAAACATCGAAGAATAAACACTCTTCAACCATTTCTGGAAGAACACAAGCTGGTGAGGGCAGCGTTATGGTCTGGGGAATGTTTTCGTGGCATTCCTGGGTCCACTCATACCTGTGGAAGGCACTTTTGACAGAATTCGTTATGAATCCATCCTTTCAGACCACGTGCACCCATACATGCTGATTGTCTTCCCTGGGGCTGATGGGATCTTCCAGCATGACAGTGCGACGTGTCACACAGCTAGAAATGTCCGAGAGTAGTTGGAAGAGCACGGTGAAGACTTCAAAGTACTTCCCTGGCCCCCTAATTCTCCAGACTTAAACCTAATTGAGCATCTGTGTGACCACCTCGATCGTGTTGTTTGCTCTATGGATCCTCCACCACGCACTCTCAAGCAGCTGTCAGATGCATTGCAGTTTGCAGTCAGCATGGCTTCACATACCCGTGAACACCTTCCAGCATCTTATTGGGTCACTTCCAACCCGTCAAGCTGCTGTTCGCGCAGCACACGGCGGTTACTCTAGATATTCGCTGGGGGTCACAATAATGTAACTCGACCGTGTATAATAACTATATTTAGCTCTGCCGCCCACGAGAAGCACCGTGAAGAAACCTATCGTTTGGTATAGACGTCATGTGAGTTAACGGAAAAGCTGAAGGAGGATAGATATGATACTAACAAAACGCTGAAATCCGTTTTTATTGGTGTAATATTACAAAAACTAGAACAAAACTCCAGCTTTCGTTGCCACGGGTGGCTTATTCAAAAAGAAGTATAATTCCAAAGCAAAATCAAAAAACAGAGTTCCAGTTATGTATTCAAAATAGACATTTACTATAGATATTATAATATCTAAAATATATCTAACGTGCGCTTCATATTATGTATCTGAGATTAAGGGCGAGCGTATTCAAGAACGTGCGCCATACATGTGGGAGGTCCATTGATGTTTCCTAGTTGCATATCCCATGACCGAATAGGATTTCTATAGTCTCTCTGATGGATATGATGTTAGTAGAAGCTCTGTTTATTTACGGCTCCATCTATGACGCAGTTTGTCGTCAGAAGGGAAACGCTATGTTTGTACTGTACCTGTAAAATTAATTCGAACAACAGCTGAATCACATGAAAAACATGTAGATACCTGTTTTGCAATGGCAACAATGTCGTTTATTGAGCAGCTTGCTTCTTTATTGGGGTCAGAGGAAGTGTCTTTTCTAAACCAAGATGATAAAGCACGCGTACCTAACAACATAACAGCAGCCAGTAAGCAAACACCGATACTGATGCACGTGGAATACCGAGTTACTTTGTTTGATCATGACTGGGTAATTGCAAATCGCCATAAACTACTTTCATCAGTGTAGGCAGCTATCGTTATTAAAGATGGTCTGTTTGGGGAACGAGAAGCTGTTAGCTACTCTGTCCAACATTCATAGCAATAAGGTTGGAAAAACATTCATCATCCACAGCATCATCTCACGCACGTGATCTTAACAGGGTATATGATCTTCCAGAGTTTAGAAACATCATGACACCGTTACCAGGAAATTTACCAAAACCGGCGCTCGTAATCACTATTGACGGTGGCAATGACGAAAATCTACGCTACGAAAAAGTTATCAAGATAAATAAACAAAAATTTTTAACAAGAAATTTGGATGCTGTATTCGTTGCCTGAAATGCTCCTGGATGTCCTTTAACAAAGTCGAACGAAGAATGGCTATTTTAAGAAGAGAACTCGCAGGTTTGATTTCACAGCATGATCGTTATGGAAGCCACTTGGATGCGCAAAGTCAAACAGTTGATATCAAAAAAAGAAAATGAACTTCGTGTTCGCTACACAAACACTTACAGAAGTTTGGTCTAACACTGTAATCGATGAGTATCCAACAATCACGGAGTACATATGTAGATCCCACGGACTTTAGCTAGTTGATTCCCTTCTTGAAAAAGTACTTCATGGAAAAACAAACACGTTGCTGAAAGCCAGTACCGTTTACAAATAGTAAAATTTCAGGGCCCAAAATGTTGTCTGCCGTGTCGAAGTTCACTCTTCCTCATTTTCAAAATCTCATTTTGCCAACACCTGTTCCTGTTCCTCAGACTCAAACACGGGATGGCCTAAAGATTGCAGATCTTGGGGAAACAGGTCGACATCAATATGGATGACTCTTCGTAAATCTTTCTTTGGATATTTCAGAAATGCTACCACTCTCCTGCCGAGCTTTGAGGCAAATACCATACGACCTCTTCTGTCCATCAGTGCAATCCAAACTTTCCTCCCATATGCGTCAGGTATGCGGAAAGTATTTTGCTTCAATCAGCAACATGAAGGCTCATGCAAAATTGCATACCGCTCAGTGTGGATAAGCTAAAGCAGAACTAAAAGAACACCCTGTTCGAATTGTTACGCGCCCACACAGTGAGCTTATGGCAATTTTGCCATAAGACAAGAATATGACTGATGCTGAATGGATCGATGAAGATGACCTGGATCTAACTGATGTTAACGTTCCTAAAGTAGGAAGTTTAATTTCCGGTGTATTGCCCATAACAAACGTTGGCCAGTATCGAGATCCCATTTGGGAGGATGTTAAATAGACAGTTTAAATATAATTCCGATTGTTAGGTTGCTTTTCAAATTCCAAGAACACAAATGAATTACTATTCATATCACAGTCGTAGTCATGGAAGAAGAAATAACAAGGGACAAGTGAAATGTAATGTATCTATTCAACTGAAAAAAACAATCTCGTATATTTAAATTAGAAAAGTGGCAAACGAAGATAAATTCGCAATTCCTCAAAAAGGCATTTCTTTACTAAATATTTTTAAGTATTACTTTATTAATATAAAACATTATATTTTTAAAGAATAGCCCTATAAAAATGAATTGTAGTTTATTGTACCGCATTGTTGAGCTAATTTGCAGCCTGAAAATTTCATGTAAGCATAATAAACGGTAAGTGGCTTTCATTTTCGGATTTTTAACACCTTTGGGAGTTTATTTGGATAAATTGAGAACTGAGAACAGGGGCGTAAGTCAACCTACATGCATAACCACACTGAAAATTTCAATGCAATAAAAATAGTTTTAAATTAATCTCATTTACGGCAGAAATGCATCCAGTGCAATAAAAAAAAGTATTTGTTGAATATGAAAAATTGTGTTTTGTATCATTCTATAAAATTTGCTAATATATTTTCCGAGAATACTTTAAACACACGACATAAAAAATTAAACATCTAAATAATTACTGCAAATTTTAAAGTACTTATTGCAACATTTAAGTAACATTTTAGTAATTATTGCTACTCAACTTTTAATATCCAAACAATGACGATCGCATTTTATGTAAAATGGGGATGACTTTTATTGAAATTAGAGCGTAACGAGAAAATTTACTTCATGGTATTCCTTCGTTTTGTTTTATCTTTTTTTTTTTCTTCTTTTAATAATTAAAGAAAAGTATGAGATCAGAATATTGATTTTAAGTTCTCGTATTTGAACTACCAAATCTATCGTGTCTTGTAGATTGAATAATCGGGAGTGTTGCTTCCTTGAATGAGCGTGTTCATTCGTAGATCTTTATTTCGGAATGATAAAGTTTGGAAAGCATTTGGGAGTAAATTAATGCCTAAATGATAAGCATTTTCTGAAGAAGACGTGTAAATAAATGGAAGATTCCTTTAAATAATTACGTTTCCTATCTGATTCACAACGGATTTCTAGAAGCAGTCGTTAAAAATAAAGGGGGTTGTGGGAATCAGGACGTACGTTTTAGGGAGGGGTCTAAAAATAGTAAAAAATCACTGACGTACTTCATGGACGGCCCTATACGTGAACGCTAAACTATGAAGTTTATGTCGTACGATAACGATTCCAATACTGAAGTTTGTCAGTAAAAAGCACAGCGGGACGGCGAGGCGTGAATCTATTATGATGACTTTACACCATGCAAAAGAAAAAAAGAAAACAAATAAAACGCAATGTAACGCCCCTTGATTCCCAGGAGAATTAGTGTAATAAACGAGGGATGGCTTTAAGTGGCTCTTTCACTACGGAAAAGATGAGCTCAGATTGCACTCTTTCAAACTTCACGATAACAGTGTGAATTAGAAAATCTCTTCAAAGCACTCGTGTAATTGCACACTGTCAGTCGTTGAGATGATTTGCAACAAAAAGAAACTCGCGCTTTTTTCGGAGATCGGAGAAAGGTCAATGGGCGGCTCTTTTAACCGTACCATCCTCACAGCTGAAGAACAAGTCTCTCGTGACTGATCAGCTAGACGGCTAACTGTTCGGAATTGACGGTCACGGTGGCGCAGTGGTTTAAAATTCTGGCTCTCATGACTGTTCAGCTCGACGGCTAATTGCTCAGAATTGACGGTCATGGTGGCGCAGTGGTTTAAACTCTGGCTCTCGTGACTGCTCAGCTCGACGGCTAACTGTTCGCAATTGACGGTCACGGTGGCGCAGTGTTTAAAACTTTGGCTCTCGTGACTGTTCAGCTAGATGGCTAACTGTTTGGAATTGACGGTCTCTGTGGCACAGTGGTTTAAACTCTGGCTCTCGTGTCTGTTCAGCTCGACAGCTAACTGTTCGAAATTGACGGCCACGGTGGCGCAGTGGTTTAAACTCTGGCTCTCGTGACTGTTCAGCTCGACGGCTAACTGTTCGGAATTGACGGTCACGGTGGCGCAGTGGTTTAAACTCTGGCTCTCGTGACTTTTCAGCTCGACGGCTAACTGTTCGGAATTGACGGTCACAGTGGCGCAATGGTTTAAACTCCGGCTTCTGATTATTCGTCTGAAATGTGTCTATCGAATCCCGTGTGAGGCATGGATGGTGTGCTTGTCTTATGGTACTGCCTCTCTTCCTTCCCTGGTACCAGTGACCCCGAACTTGAGACGGGAGACTGTTTGTATCCCACTTATATGCTCACGGTGGCCATTAAACCCCAATTACAAAAAATAAAAAGTTCGTAATTCCCAGCTAACTTATGCAGTGACTAAACATGTTAGGCAACGCACGAAATAAGTCGTCCTTATCTACACTGACGGAAAAATTCCCAACACCCAGAAGGGGTTGTGTTAGGTAAACGATAGTTGGTAGGCGGTGAGAGTACATCTGTAAGATGACGTCTATGCAAATTTCGCGCTCGGCGCATACGTGTGGCGCTAGTAGCGCCCCTCGGAACATGCAAAGCAGGTTTGCTGTAAATACGCGCTGTAACGATTGTGAGCGTTAGTTATCGTTGAGATTCGACGTAGTGTGTTGATGTTAGTCAAGAATGCCTTTAAGAAGACGAAGAAGCCAATATCAACAGCTCACGGAGTTTGAACGAGGTCGTGTAATAGGGCTACGAGAAAGTGGATTTTCCTTTCCGCAATATTGCAGAACGATTTGGCAGGAATGTAGCCACTGTGCATGATTGTTGGCAGCGGTAGTCAAAGGAAGGTACTGCCTCAAGAAGACCGGGTTCTGGCCGGCCACCTGGCACTACTGAGAGGGAAGACCGCCGTGTATGGCGTATGGCCGTGGCGCATCGTACCGCGTCTGCGGCAGCAATTCGAGCTGCAGTTGCCACCACAGTGACACAACAAGCTGTTACAAATCGGTTACTTGAAGGACAGCTCCGAGCCAGACGCCCTGTAGCGTGCATTCCACTTACTCCAAACCACTGCAGTTTGCGACGTCAGTGGTGTCAAGCTAGA
Organism: Macrothele yani; assembly: GCA_039090855.1. Lineage (NCBI taxonomy): Eukaryota > Metazoa > Arthropoda > Arachnida > Araneae > Macrothelidae > Macrothele > Macrothele yani. Next base: position 58,651,680 of record CM076989.1, on the reverse strand, counting down.
GCTCATTGGAGGACGGAGTGGAGATCTGTTGTGTTTTCCGATGAAAGCCGGTTCTGCCTGGGTGCCAGTGATGGCCGTGTGTTGGTTAGAAGGAGGCCAGGTGAGCGCCTGCAACCAACCTGTCTGCGGCCGAGACACACTGGACCTACACCTGGAGTTATGGTCTGGGGAGCAATTTCCTATGACAGCAGAAGCACTCTCGTGATTATCCCACGCACCCTGACGGCACAGTTGCACGTCGGTCTGGTGATTCAATCTGTTGTGCTGCCATTCATGAACAGCATTCCAGGGGGTGTTTTCCAACAGGATAACGCTCGCCCGCATACTGCTGTTGTAACCCAACATGCTCTACAGAGTGTCGACATGTTGCCGTGGTCTGCTAGATCACCAGATCTTTCACCAATCGAGCACGTATGGGACATCATTGGACGACAACTCCAGCGTCACCCCCAACCAGCATTAACCGTCCCTGTATTGACCGACCGAGTGCAACAGGAATGGAACTCCATCCCACAAACTGACATCCAGCACCTGTACGACACAATGCATGAACGTTTGCGTGCTTGTATTCAACATTCTGGCGGTTACACCCGGTTATTAAGGTACCAGCATTTCACATTTAAAATGGCTCTTCTCACGCTTACAATAAGCCGTGATCTTGAAACCTTAATCGATAAAATATGTTACCTATACAAATTTCATTCCTCTACAACTATTTTTTCGTGGTGTTGGGATTTTTTTCTGTCAGTGTAGGAATATCACGTAATGCTTGGTTGGCACATCAGATCAACATCTCTTGCTTCTTGTTTAGCGTCGTATGGATCACGCAAACATTTTAATAACATTTTACGTCAATAAATTCTCCATCAGCTGAGCAAAGCGCTATACTCTGAAGAGCAATTGAATTAGAGATAACACAGTTACAAAGCACAGCTTACCGCGCCCTGATGGAACCGTAAAAGTTTTTTCCTCACAGAGCATGGAGATATTCTTCAATGTCACTCTATTTCACTAAAAAGTGCCGAAAAGTTATGGAGTGATTCCATCACCTGAAAGTATCACTAAATGTCTTATATACGTCGCGTAAAAGAGAATGTCTCTTGTGTGGTATCCTTTTCTTTTTGTTTTCTTCTGGTTGGGGGATAATGGCAAGATTTCTACATATATACACTATACTGACAAGAGTCACCGAACACCTAGAAGAGAAACACAACATAGCATTTATTGACATACATTACTACGGTGTCGGTTCACCTTTCGCCTTAATGCATGCACTGACCCTTCGAACCATGCTTTTGACAAGGTTTTGGAACACAGCGATAGGCATGCGCTTCCATTCAGTACATAATGCTGCCGCGAACTGTTGCTTAGTAGTAAGCCTTGGTACCAAACTTTTTATGCGGCGCTCTAATTCATCCCATAGGTACTCTACGAGATTAATATCAGGGCTCTGTGCTGGCCAGTCCACACACGATACGGAATTATTGTCAAACCATGCCGTAACAGTCCTTGCTTTATAGCTCGTTGCATTATACTGTTGGTACCAACAAGTCTCGGTACCAACAGAAACCTTAATCGATAAAATATGCCACAGAGTTGGTAGGGCATAATTGTCCAGAATATCGAGGTAGATATGCTAGTTAACAGATTTGTCCACGATAACCAATGGGCCGGGGCCCATTCCACGAAAAACACCCCCACACGAGTACACTGCCAGCTCCAAACTTGACCGTAGGAACAGTACACTGTGGCAAATAGCGTTTCTACGGCTACCGCCATACCCACATACGGACATCAGACTGATGGATCGTGTAACTGGATTCATCAGTCCATAGGACCCGTTTCCATTGATCTACGGTCTTTACACCATGCTAAATGACGAGTAGCCTTCCGAGTGGAGATGAAAGGCTTATGAGCAGCCGCACGACCACGATTACTCATGTAATGAAGTTATCTGCGATTGGTACGCGTACATACCGAGGTTCAAGCATTGTTACTCACCTGAACACTGATGTCTTGTGTAGTAAGTAATCCGTTGCTTAGCTGTAACGACTCTCCTGAATCTTCAACGTTCTCTATCACTGATTTTCTTTGGTCTGCCAGTACGTTTTGCTGCTTCAGGCACGCCACGTGTCTTCCAATTATTCAGTACATCCAAAACAGTTGACTTTGGTGTGTTTAAACGACTCTTGGTTTCTCTTGTGGACAACCCACTAATATAACACCCGACAATCTTTCCTTTCTCAAAGTCAGTTCCCTCCTGCCGCGACATTTTCACTCAACCGCACAATGCGATATGATCGCGGTCAGCTGTATACTTGTTTTTGTGCCGGTTGCAGCTGTACCGCGCATCTTAACAACGCAGCGGATCCATTCATTTGCTTTTGAAGGGGTGTCCGGTGAATTTGTCAATATAGTGTAAATCATTTGGAGAAGGATAAAGGCCTTCTCTAGAAAGATAACTGAAGTTTTTAAAAGGCAGTGAAAATCGAAGTGCGCAAAATCTGCGAGGATGTTCAAGACTATTAATTTCAAAAGATTAAATAGAAAGGGCAGAGAAAAAAAAATCATGGTTTTCTGTACTTTCGACGTAGGGTCGATGTAATATCTGTAGTTAGGTTAAAAATGAAAAAACTGAGTTGTAAAAACTCAGAATAAAAACTGAGATTATGATTAAGTGTAAAACCTGAGAATATGATTTTTTATTATTATGATTTTTAAGATACTTTTTTAATTCTTTATGGGTTTTTTTAAGTTTAGTGGGGTTTAGACTGTTTCTGTTTCTAGGCTGTGAAGAACTGGATTCTTGAGTAACTTGCATGATTTTGTTGAATTATGTGCATGTATATTGTAGTTACATTACTTCAATATTAGTTTTAGGCAATCCGTACAAATGTGATACAGTAAAAACCCATGTTCACAGGGTCTATTTGAAAACGAGTGAAGAAGCATTTGTACTTCTCCTTGAAGAAGCCACGGTTGCTTTAAATATTTTTGCATTTCTTCCAGAATTTTGTTTTCAAATTTTTCTGTAATTATTAACGTTTGCGCTTTTGAGTTTAACCTTTAATTCTTCACCCGCGTTTTTTCATTTTAGTATTTTGAAATGATATGCACATATTTGGTAGTATGTACGTATGCATGTATGTATGTGTGCATGCGTATCCATCCCTATAATACTTCCTATTTTCGTGGTACCAAGATCAGAGGTACCTTCGGGATGTTCTTATTCTTATGACGTGACTCAAAGCTGTTTAACCGATCAAGACGAAATTTTATATTTCTGAGCTGTTTTTAAAAACATTAATTGATTTGGTTGAAATTTGACAAAAGTATGATTTATGTAATGCGATACCGTTGTTAGTTTGTTCTAGACCAGTGGTTCCCAACCTTTTTGTATTCGCGGACCGGCGATGCCGAAGCAAAAACTTTAGGCTATTTTCGAGCACTTAATATCGCAACATTCTATATTATAATGATCACTGCGTACAATCCATAATTTATGTAGCAGGTAATTCCATGTCTCTTCCTTACAGCTAATATAATTTAATCCGTTAATATTCTTTAATGCTTGCTAAGCGCAATCCATAATCAATATACCACAATATTCTCCTTACCGTTAATATTATGCGACGTCTGTTGCTTCTGCTTCGTGATGATCTTTTAGAGGTGATTCCAGCATCGTTTCTGCAAGTTTCAGTGCAGCATTAATGTCCGTTCTGTTCCTGTACTTCATATTGACTGCTGAAAAGGCTGAAAAGGTTTTCTTGCATAAACACATGGTCAAAAAAGTTACCAATAATTTTAGAGCTTTGTCCCTCAGACTTGGATATTCTTTCTTCATAGATGCCCAAAAACTGAGTCAGACACTTGGATCTGAATATCGATATCAGACATGCATCAGAAGAAAGTTCAGTATGCTAACTCCCCAGAAAAGGAAATATCTTCTGTGAAGGGATTTGCTATCCAACGATTCCGTTGGCAAGGTTCCTCTTTTTGGGGATAGTACTGATCAAAACCAGTGCCCTCATATGTTGACTCACAATAATGCTATGTAAAACTTACCGGTCGGTTGACGTCAGAAAAGTGAAAAACTCATGTAGAAGTGGGAACATTTCTAGGTCTTCTTCCTGCAGGCGTTGTTTACAAAGCCTCAGCTTTTTTTTGAATGCGTCCATTTTATTCTTGAGAATAAAAACATTTGTCATAATTCCATGAAGTGACAGATTATGTCCGCTCAGTAGAGAAAATATGTCCGCCAATTATGCAAACTTAGCCATCCAGTTCTCGTCTTACAGCAGTTCTGTTGAGACTCAGTTTTAATCACACAGGAACAGCATCCCCCCCTTCTTCCCTCAGTTTGAAAAGGTGTGACAGAACCTCCCCTTTCAACAGCCAACTGACTTCAGCGTGGAGGAGAAGAAGCTGGTTTTGCGAGAGCCCGTACTTCATGAACAGTCTGGAGTTGAGGGCTTGAGTTCGGATTTCATTTACGACTTTTACCTCGTTGTTCAGGATTGTGTTTATTTCAGCAGAAAGTGTTTTTTGTTTGGCCAACTGCTCACAGTGGATGATGCAGTGAGTGTACAACATGTCCGGACGAGCGACGTCCTTTATCTTCGCCACTGCACCTGAGCGGAGTCCAGTAACCCACGTGGCACCCTCCGTACATACTCCATACTTCAGTCCAAGCCTTGCGCCTCAAAATAAGATCAGAGCGGTGAATATCTCCAAACTGGAGGTCCGACCAGGTAAGTCAAAGCAGCACAGAAGTTCTTCCTTTACGTCGTCTTCTTCCAAACATCTCACGAAGCATAGCAGGAAAGCAAGGTTGCTGACGTCAGATGACTCGTCAAGTTGAATCGCAAAAGATCTCCATTTCTTCACCCCTTCTATCACTTCTTCTTCAATATCTGCAGCCATGTCAACAATTCTCTAATGATTCGTCCTACCGAGGAATCAACTTCAGTTTCTAAGCAGCTTGACTTGCCAAAACTTCACTCGCGAACTGATGCAAGGTTTTATCAACTCCTCACCAATAGTGAAAGGATTTTCCGTTTTGGCAATTTGAAGGGCAACAAAGTAGCAAAGATTTATTAGCGGTAGAGACACTAGCAAAGATTTATTAGCGGTAGTGATCTTTTTCATAGAACTTTTCTGAATTTCAACTCATTGCACAATCGTTCAAAAAAAATCCAGTGGTTTGTTTTTAAGATGAAAATGTCTAGCAAGTTTTGAACACTTCACGGCATCGTTACACAAAAAAACGGTAGTGACAGTTCCCTCCCAGGAGTCATAAAGAACCCAAGCTTCAAGTACTGCTTGTCGTAAAACCTGATGAAGTTTTTCCTGTTTTTTCTTTTTTTCGCACTTTTAGATGCATCATGAAGCTCGGTTTTTTTTTTACTACTTCTTAACGCGGAGAACTCGTATCTGGATAACTTTCTATATCATCACTTTTCCCCTTTCCAGCATGTTCACTTTAAGAAACGCTCCAAAGATTTTGCTGTTTCATCTTTTTGTCATCCATTTTGTGTGACCTGTAGATGCCCAAGATCTGACTAACGCGAGTTTGACAGAACTGAGCTTATTTCAACGAAGAAGCGAACGAGTGAAGTTTGTAGTGCAAGGAGAATGTTGATGTCTTTACCTGACGTTACGTGATCAGTTTCCCCACTGAGTGAAATACAAGCTAGAGATCAGCACCGGCCCGGGCTATGACAAAAGACCCGGAAACGGATAGGGGCCCGGGCAAGCTTGTATATCAAATCTTTGACTGAAACCCGGGCCCCTATTGACCTGCGCTCAAGGTAATTTTACCTTTCATTTTTTTAATTAATTTTATTTAACACTTCTAACCGAATTAAATAACGCAATAGGAACGCACAACTGAATGATTAGATTATAGTCTCTCTTTTGTTCTTTGCCTAAAATTCTTAATTATTGTTTATTACGTATTTCGCGTGCATTTCGTAACTCAGAAACGTCTCTGAGTGTTTTAAGAAACAACACTGTATTATTTCCTAGATACGATGAAAACTGATAGCATAAAGTTTTCTGGCGACTGAAATTTATAAAGTTCTGCTAGCTACAATATGAAAAATAGTAACTTTCGGTCATTCGGTGAAAGCATGAAGCTGAGCCCAATACGGATGCCTCACGGCAGGCTAAATATTAAGTTGTTACCTGAATATGATGCACATAAAAAATTATTCTTTCTCTCTGTTTTGTTTTTTGGAAGGGTCGACTTTAAGGGGACGCACTAACATTATTATCTGATGATGAAAATATAAATAGAAGTAAAACAATATTTTTTTATTTTTCCTTATTCACATAGGGAAAATTTGCACAAATGTTCAAACCTAATCGGGCCCGGGCGAGTGATTCATAATAATATAATGGGCCCGGGCCTTAAAAAAAGGAGCTCGTGCTTATCTGTAATACCATTTACCCACATTTCTCTCACTCGACCGGAATGTGGTGATTGCTGCCCTAGTCTGTGGAAGGTTAATTGTTTCCAGCAAGTCTCACCCGTCCAGCTTCCTATCTTCCGCGACAGGCTTTCAAGCAAATTTAGATCTAGATTTCTTCTTATTTTGACTCGATTTCGATTCAAACTAAAAATAAATTCACTCGTTTCTTGCGGACCGGTGCTAGTCCGTGGACCAGCAGTTAGGAAACACTGTAGATTAAGCGCTTTAGAAAAAGAAAAAAACTCGGGCGAAATATTTTTTGAGACTCCAAAGGAAAATCATTCAAAGAAGACCGAACACAACATTCTAATTAATTTTTATACGATAAATATTTAATGAATAATTAAATCAAAATTACATTAACCGAAAAATCTGCATAATTCAATTTATTCTACGGATAAACGTGTTTTTGAACAAATACTAGAAATACCATAAATGTATGATGTCCATAACGTTTCTGGTGTGTCTAAATTTTCGAGTTTCCCATTGTGTAGCGTGACTTAGTTTGAAGTGCTTCACTTGCTTTTCGAAGTTAGCAATCTTTTTGTTTATAGTTTTGTGTTTTAGCATGGATAATAATTTGATGCTAATTTGTGCCAAAACTTTTGCGATGGACCTCATAAATGCAAGGCATTTTAAAAATGTGCACTCGTAATGAGTACGGAGAAATGGACGTCTAGATTGAGCACCATTGCAACAGTTTATCATAAAAGACACAGCAACAAAATTTTCTACAACGTGTACTCTATAAAACGCATCAGTGGTTTTAAACTTCCAATTTCCATATTGATAGCTTTACGGTCATGATGTTGAATTAGCTGATTTGCGGGCTCGCAGTCAGGACGATATATAGCGTTTTACGCGTGATATTTAAACTTTTTGTGATTTTTAGCACGTCTTTTGCAAAAAAAAAAAAAACAATTCATGATTGTACTATCATTCTGTCTGTGCGTCCGTCTGACCGCCCGTCTGTCTGTGGACAATATATCTTTATTACTATTGATCCAATTAGAAAAACGAGGATCCTTACTTTACGGATTTCTTCCGGTCCACAATTTTTCCGCTACAGCGCGTAAATGCAGATGCTATCGAATTCAAAATATATATTTATCCCATATCATTACTCCTAAACCACAGACTGCGAAAATTCTTTCTTTCTTTCGATACCATTTATAACAAAGAGTTTTTTTGAGTACAGTTTCTTTTTCAAGTAATGCATGGATTTTCCGCAAGGGGCGTGAAGATAAATTCCAATTTTCCCGATATCTCTGTTTCTAGACGATCCATTTGAAAAATTCGTTTTGCATCGGATAGAGCTGCTGGTGGGAAACGTTTCTATTGTAATTTTTAAATTTTGCAATTTTGGTAAAGAATGGTTTTGCTACTACGCTGGGTAAGTGTTGCTGCAATACCTGCGTTACTGATTGTCATCGAGAACCTGGAGAGTGAAGTGTTGCTGCAATATCTGCGTTACTGTAAACTCAACTGAAACAAATGTTTTTTGTTGTCAGATTACACTTGCTACGAAAAACCTTCCCAAAATATATTCTGCTTTAAATGGAGCATAATTTTTCCACCCCAGGGCGTAGACATATATCTTATTTCTCTCAATACTTCTGCTTTTAACAAACCGATTTGAATTTTTTTTTTTTTTTTTTTTTGCGAGAGCGTTTCTGGTGCGAAACCTTTTGAACATAATTTGAAACTTTTTCTTGACGTACAAGTTTTCCGCCAGAACGCATAAGTTCACGGTTGTGTTTACAGCAAATTTATAACAATATCTGCGTGTGTAAAATTCCGATTGAAAACATACATATAATCTATTTTTCTAGATATCTCTGCTTCTGAAAGTCCGCTTTAAAAAATTATTTTAACACCGGATATAATTTACCTTATGGAATACTTTATTCGTAAACGCGGGTTTTTCTACTTCCAAGTTCTGACGCTAGGCGGTGTTCGTATGCACTTTATCTGCAGCTGTATCTAAACTTCGAAAAATCGTAGTGATAAATTTCTTTTTTTCATTTTTTTTTCTTTTTCTTACTGTATTCCATCAGCCATTGTAAAGACGGGGAACATTATCCTCTTTAAATAATTTACAGTTTTCCCTTTAGAAGGTGCAAATGACAAAAAAAAATTTCTCGCTACCTGTCGGATTAGCTACGAATGACTTTGAAACATTTTATTCGTGTCGGAAAGGATTCAGGAGATGTATATAAAAAATAATTTTCCCTTGTGCTATGAATAGCACTTTTCGCATATTTTCTACTTTTACATTATGCAAATTCTTCCCCTCGGGGAAGTAAATTTATATCGCATTTCTCTCAACATTTCTCCTTCTAACTGTTTGATTTGAAAATCGTTTCGTTTCTGATATCTTCCTTCTGGTATTAGAAACCTCAGTTTGTTAATTTTTGCAACATTCTTTTCAACCGAAAAGAATGTTGTGGCGAAGATTGCTATTTCCTATTTATAGATGCTTCATAGATTGTAGAAATCCGGTTGATTTTTTTATTCTGACCGGTCGAATTAGCTACGAATGACTTTGAAACATTTTATTCGTGTCGGAAAGGATTCAAAAGACATTTTCATTGCAACCGATAATTCGATGTTATTCTTCTTTTTCAAGTATGGCATGTGTGAATTATGTTGACGTTCGGTGAGTCTTTCGTACGGGAGATTCAAAACTTTTCAGGGAAGGCGCGGCCCCCAAGCTACGGCTCTATTCTTTTCGTAGCATCCATTCGGTAAGTGCTACACGTATAGGCTGTATTTTAGAATACGATTTGTGCCTTTCTCTCTATTTTGGTAAATTGTTAATTAAACCGGCTTTAATACGACAAACACTTTCTTTCGCAGCAGCAACATCCATTGGCATAAAACTTTTCAAAATAATAATGCTAAATAATAATTACAATGAAAGACATTGTTCAAGTCCGATAAAATACCTTCATTTTTTTCATACAGCTAAGAAGCACATGAATTAAAACTGCGAAATTGTTATTTGATAAAATAGTGAAATTTTTTATCAAGAAAAACTGAAATTAAAAAAAGTACATACACGACTGTCTTTCAAAATTGCAAGACCAAGAAGAAAGCATGCGATACGAATGAAATTTATACCACATTACTGTTAGGACTGTACATAAGTGATTTAATTTTCTGAACAATACAATAATTTTTACCTGCAAAAATCAGTATCTTATGAAGCTTCCGCGAACTGAAATAAGAGCTTTTAGATGGCGTGGTATTGAATAGAAAAGTCGTAGGATGGTGTCCTGGGTAATTGGTTGCCACGCAGCATATACGCGAGGCCACAGAGCGTTGATACTGACCGCTGGAGGACTTCGATGGGCCAGTTGCCGAATGACCATATCCCAGGGATGTTCAATGTGCTACATGTCGGGCTAACGCACAGGCCAGGGAAGAAACGGTATATGCTGTGCTGCGAAGAGGGCTTGAATGTTTCTGGCAACATGTGGTTGGGTATTATCCTGCTGAAATATAGCGCCAGAAGTTCTCTGAAGGAAGGTTATGACTTCTGCCTGTACAACGTCCCTGATGTAGTGGTCGCTGTTGAGATTGCCCTCAAGTCGTAGCAGCCGAGATCGCGAATTGTACCCAAAGGCACCCAACACCATCACACTCAGCGTTCGGCTCGTATACGACACTCGACAAAACATGATGGAAGAAGGCGCTCACCACAATACCGTCTAATGCGTGTGCAGCCATCGTGGTAGTCCAAGTTGAATGAGGACTCATCCGAAAACACGACATGCTGTCAATCAGCACGTTAGTGTCTGTATTAAGAACCCCATTCCAGCATGAGGTGCCCATGGTTAAGGGTCAAAGTAATCCGCCGCAAAGGGATGCGTGCAACCAGTTCTCTGTGCAGCAGACGGCATCGAGCTGTGGAGGCGTGTGCCTCCACAGTTCGATGCCACACCTGTTGCAGTGCTCCACTATTATGCTCACATTTGCGAAGATGCGGAACGGTTCGTCACTGCCATGCGGACGAGGTGTTTTCACATTTCTCGGTCCACTGACGGATTGTCGATGCACCTGGTTCTCCTTGGTCCACTGCCGCCACACGCGCATCACTGTCGTGGCATTATGTCCCGTCCCAGCCGCAATGTCGTGGTACGAAAATGCTCCTTCACGCATACCAATCATTCGTCCCAGTTCGAACTCTGTCGTATGGTTATCTTGCGCTCTTCGTCGTCGCCGATAGATTATTGAATCTTGGAGACACTTTTACAATTCGCTGGCCACGTTGCACTAATGGTATGTATCCTAAACAGCCCTCCCGTTATACCCCTTACATGACTGTTCAGTAGGACGCTGCTGGGCTCAAACATGCACAATAACTCTGCGCTTCTAATCATCTGCATGTCGTACCCTGCTCTGCATATTCTGTAAGTTTCATGTGATTACCATATTTTTTTCATTATGTTGCAATTTTCACAAGCAGAAGTTTATATTAGAAGCATATGCCCTCACAAAAGTATTTGAAATTAGGATTTGAAGTATTCAAGGTACAGCGAGTGGGAAGATCAAGAACTATTGTGTGTTTGTATGTGTATCTTTATATACATATACAATTGTATATGAAATTTTGCTTTTAATAATTTAGGAGCACGTTTCCTTCTGTTCATTTCCCACTAAATGTAACGCTTCTTTCCCGTTACAGATGCCGATAAAAAAAACTGCAAGAATTCTCCATCAGTAAATTCCTGGAGGGAAGCTGAAAGTTTACTTTCAGTACCTATATGCCTATTTTTGCCCATTCAGAGGAATTCTGAAAGAGAAACACTTCATAGGAAAAGAATTGCTTTGCCTTTTTCTGTTTCCCAGGTAACAAACGACGATACGGAGAGCTTTTCTTTTAGTTAGACCCGCGGGAAATTCTCCAGGCCATGTAATAATCAATACGAGAAAGTATTCCATGTCTCTTAGTAAAAAGTACTGTTGAATTTGTGAACACATTCCTATAGTTTTTACGTAACGTATCTTTTACGAGGAAAAGGTTGCAACTCTTTCACTGGGAAACGGAATATTTCATAAAATATGTTTTCTTTTTCGTGTACAGTTCGGTTAAATAAAACAGCTTGAGATCACAAATGTTGCTCTCTATAATAAATCGAAACATACTCTCACTAAATTACGAGATTCCAGTAAAATACAACTTCAAGATACAGCGAGTTTCTGAAATACACTTTTTGGGAGATGCATAATGCAAAGTTCTTCTGGACGATGCTGAGTTGTTGCTATTGACTCTGACATTTATCCAGTAAATGGCGTCTAAATTTCTGAAGTCAGTTATCTGAATCCCCATTCTTCCTTTTTCTTGAATTTTATTTTTTTTGGCAGAGATGGGGAAGATCAAGAACTACAGACAACCCTATATTGCAAGGCACTGTGATGAACTTTGTTATTCTTTTTGTCACCCGTGCAATTTCTCAAAAGCAGTTCATTAACACTAAAGCAGACGAATATCGTAAAATACAGAGGAAATACAAAGAGCTAAGAAATTTCGCAGTTTCTTTGCAACAAGAACGGGTGCTCTCTCTTAGCTGTCTAAAAACATGTACTGCTTTAGTTGATTATACGAAAAACATGCCTTTTTGTAGCCCAACGGGAAAACTGCAAAATGCAGAACATGAGCCGGCAACTTTTGGAAGTGGTGTTCAAAATAGCCAGGGCCTTTAAAATTTCGTTCCAATCCTTTCGGTAGAGATTTGAAGACAATCCATAAATGCTTCAAGAAACTGAACCTTCCCGTACAGTATCAACAAGATAGATGACACCGAATTTTCGGTTGTAATGAGCACGTCTTTCGAATTCTTTCCGACGCGAATAAAATTTATCAAAGTTATTCAAAGTCAATAGAACCGGTTTGAAAACAACAACAACGGGATTTCTACAATCCATAAAACATCTAGAAATAGAAAAAGTTAATTGCGTCCACCAGCGGCAAAACAGTATGTTATCAAAATTTACAAATGGCGCACAAAATGTTTTTAACAGCAAAAAGTTTCTTATAGCAGAAGGAAAGTATCTAAGACAACGAGATTTTCAAATTGAACAGTTAAAAGCAGAAATAAGAATTTTGCATAATAGGAAAGTTGAAGGTAGGCGAAAAGTATTATTCATGGCAAAAGCTATGCTAAGGAAAAAGAGCTTTCCAAATACGTCTCCCGGAAGCACAGATAGCGAGAAAAAGGTTTAGACCTTTACGCTCCCTGGCAGCAAAACTGTGCATTATTTAAAGAAGATAATTCTCATCGTTATTGTAGCGAATGATATACAGTAAAAAAGTAAATTTCTCAATAGGGTTTTTAGATGCACAGATACAGCTGCAAGCAGAAGTACACAAATGCCACCTAGCGACAGAACTGTGTACTACAAAACTCCTCAAATACAAGCCTAAAGTGTTCCACAAGGTAAATGATATCCGGTGTTTAAAGAAATTTTTAAATCTCACATTTAGAAGAAGAGATATTTGGAAAAACAGATTAAATATTTGTGCCCCCTAGAGGCGAAATTGTGCATTATTTTGGGAAGATAATGTACAACAAGAGTTTTCATAGTTAGTAGTATGTGACCGAAATTTTTTTTTTTTCAATCGAGTTTTTTAGTCACAGATATTTCTGTAAACGAAAACGTGATTTTAACCCCTTGAAGCAATGGACCCAGCTTGCCTTGAAAACACAACTCAAGGTTCTGGAGGTGGTGTCATGTCGTCGGGCACATTATGTTGGTACGGATCGGGTCCCCTGATATTGCTAAAAGTCGAGTGTCCTGCAGGAATTATCTGAACGTTTGTGCCTATCAAGTCCATCCTTCAATGTTGACTTTTATCCAGCAGGTTATGGCTGTTTTGTGGACCACAAAGCTCGGATCTGAATCCTATTGAGAATGTATGGGACTTGTTAGAAAAACAAATGGGAGAGCAAAATCCTTTACCGTCAAATCTGAGCCAGTCAAAGGCCTGTCTACTGAATGCCTGGTATGCTGTAGTCGTAGATGCCGTACATCATCTTATGGAATCTATGACAAACAGCGTACGTGCTGTGTTTTGTGTTAAAGGAGGTCCAACCGAGAATTGAATACAAGTTTCTAATTCAGTGGCCGATATGTGTATTTATCGGAAGTACAGAACAGCTTAATGGCCCCTGACAGATAACTTCTCCTCATGATTTGTAGCCGAGTCACTTGGACTTGAACATCATTAATCGTAAAACACTACCACGTGAAATATCCTTCGACGTAATTCTTAAATATTGTACTCCAATTGTGCGCAGTCGGGGCTATATGTTGAATGTTGAAAAGCAGTTCAACCATACAGCTAAGTCACTATGTCCCTGCCAGCCAGTGTAGTAGTGATATGATGTTAGAAGTCATGTTGACAGTTTGGCAGCTCGACAAATTAGGATATAACGATGTGATATTATTTCTCACTTTTCTTGTTCATATCAGAATCATAAGTTAGTAAGTTCTTTTGGGCCTGATTAGAAAACTTCGAAATTTTTCTTCCATTCGGCAGTACAGCGTTTCCAGGAGAAGGCGTTCCATATTGTTTAGAAGGTAATAAGATGTTCCATCGTCGTATTAGCTATGGTAATCTGCATCTCCATAAAGGTTTCTCGAGTAATCACGAACCAAATGAGATTTTTCAAACCTAGCATTGGGCGATCAGTTGTTTTCCGCGGCTGCGCGTGGTGATCGCTTTCTACCTGCGAAAGATTAAATTCCAGTGAAAAATCCGAAATTTTAAGGTCTGTAATGTTTAATTAAGTATTTAATCACCTGTGGCTAAATAATGGTCATTATATCACAGAATGCTTAGCACTAACATTTTAAGTATCCTGATCGTTAGCTTCCCGTATAAGAGTAACTGAAGAATGGAACTTACAACTTTGCCCAGATGAATCGTATTTTAGTTTGGCCCTAATTTTTGACCAAATCCACTTCACAATTCCAATGCGAACGGCTTGAACTATAATAGCAATAATAGAACAAATCACATTCGCAATGAAATATAAAACACAGGGGCACTTTTCGATGGACCACTGAAGAAATAGCCCACTTACCGTTATTCTTTTATCTGGATTATCTAAAAAGAGCGAATAATTATTTTGGTACTTCTGAATAATAATTTTTAACTTCATTTGAACTTTATTTGTGTCTGTAATCTCATTTCCTTCCAAAAAGATAAAACGTTTCCTTGAATCTAAATGGCACAGCAGAAGTCCCTCTGCTTGTGTGAGAAAAGTGCCGCCGGAACAAGCACACGCTTATAAATTAACTAAACGAATGCTAACTACAGTTAGACGTAGGTCATTAGACTTGGAGGCCAATGTCATTGGTAGGCCTTACCATCCTTTTGAAATCATGAAGGAAGCACTAGTACCCATTGTAATGGTCCATCATTTCCACTACCTTATCCATGGACTGACGCAGAGGACAAAGCGATTCTCCAGCAGATATATTTATCTTAAAGGAAACAACTGTTCATCAGTATTGGTTCATGGGTCAAAATAACTGGTAAATTTCAAAAAGATGTCTACTCACGAAGAAATACCAATACTGCTGCGCAGTAGGTGATCGTTGATTAAAAATGATAAAAATCATTTGCGTTGGAAAATTGCTATGTGGCATGTGCACATTTCAGCTTTTAAAATGACCTTCACGATGATTTAGCTAGAAACGGAATTTTTAAAAGACTAGTGATATTTTTTCCAACAACAAATTTTTAAAAGCAAAATATTTATTTGGAATTTTAAAAGTCAGCTTATGGCTGAATGTAGAGTAATTTCGAAGCTACATTAATCATGAGTGGATTTTAAAATTCTTTCCCCGTTTAATTGTTGTTAAAAATTTTCCACGACTAAATTCGTTTTACAATATGTATTTCAACAGTTATCTTTTGTCCAGGATCTAACAGATTTTTCTTCATGAGGGAATTTATGAGTTATTTCCTTGTATGTACGCGTGTTTTTGTAGTAGATTGAAAGACTAAAATTCCAGGCCTGGTTTGGTCGTCCAATGCGTCCCTGTAAAAACTGGTAGCACTCGAATGACAGGATATCTAATCACCTCCCGGGTATTTTACTCAGAGAGTAGATTTTTGTACACTGAAGAGCAATTGAAATAGATACAGCTGGCGTTATGCAAATGTGGCGCTGTGGGCGGCCTTATAAACGGAAACGACATGACCTATGCAGCGATCTGACAATATAAGGAGTGATGCAACGAGAATCAGTAAGAGGCGGACGCAGTATGGGTAAGACGAATGATCTAAGCGCATTCGATCGTGGGCAAATTGTCGGGGCCTGAAGAATGGGTCACTCCATCTCGGAAGTTGTCCAGGCACTGGGATTTTCACGAGTCACTGTGTCACGGGTGCACCGTGAGTACATCGAATCCGGTGAAACCATCCCTGCAAGGGCCAACTGCCGTGGACAACAGCGTGTGGATGAGCAAGGTCATCGTCGACTAGCTCGCATTGTTACAGCGGATAGACGAGCCACAGTGCAAGAAATCACTCGGCAATTTAATGCTGGTGCACAAAAACGTGTAAGCAGCCACACCATCCAGAACCAGCTCCTCGCTATGGGGTACAGAAGCCATCGTCCCACGAGGGTACCGCTGCTGACCGCACATCACAGGGTGCAAAGATTAGCAAGGGTGCGGGAACATCGTCACTGGACCCCAGACATATGGGAAAATGTTGCCTGGACTGATGAGTCGAAATTCACGTTGGTACATGCGGATGGCAGGATATGTGTACGGAGCAAACCACATAAAACGGTGGATCCTTCTTGCCAGCAGGGTACTCTTCAAGCTGGTAGGGATGGCATTTTCGTTTGGTGACATTTTTACGTGGACTGAAATGGGACCCCTGGTACGTGTGACATTGTCCTTCATAGGTCAACGTTACCGGGATATCCTGGACGACCATTTGCTCCTGTTTGTGCGTCTTCAACATTCCACTGGGGACCTCATCCTGCAATAAGACAATGCACCGTGCCATCTCTCCCGAATTGTATCCGAATGGTTGGATGAACACTCCATCGACGTGACCTCGCTTCCTCGGCCAGCTAGGTCACCTGACCTCACTTCCATCGAGCACATCTGGGATGCCTTTGAGAGAAATTTTTGAGGCTCTGACCCCCTCCATCAAATCTTCGTGAACTTTGAAAGCTTGTTCAGGGGTCGTGGATCCGTATGGTTTCCCAACGCTTCCGGTGTCTTGTCGAGTCCATTCCGAGACGAATCGCCGCCGTCATCAGGACGAAAGGTGGTGCTACACGTTGCTAGACAGGTATCTCTAATTCAATTGCTCTTCAGTGTATACTACTGACTTGCTGCCAGGCCAGTTGTTGCCAGATCATTAGAGAAACTTGGAAGGTTTGAAAGAGAGTGAAAGACATATGTGACGTGCTTGCCCCGCAGGCACGTCACATGAAATAAAGGCAGATAGCAGTAAGAGCACATGCCAGGTTAGTATAGTGGATAGCACTCGGAGCTCCGGAGCCGAGAGTTGTGGGCTCGAATATCACCCCTGGCTTAAAAATGATGGAGAAATTTACTTTGTCATACGTAATATAATTTAAATAAGGGAAAGAAGCTAAAACAGTAAATAAAAATCACAAGCCAACAGTTTTGGTTAACACTACTTAATGGTCTTCTCTATTACGGAATAATATGGCGTACAAGCACATGCTTCGTCATTATAATGGAGTCTCCTGCTGTGAAAATCCCAAACAATCTGGCATTACAATCCACTCAAGGCGTTTTCTACTACTGTTAATAAGTAGAAGTGATTAAGCGCGGATTCTTTTCCTTTGGCTAGGCGGAACTTCGTACTTCAGTGACTGGCCGCTTTTGCATCTTCTTTTATGTTTCCTTTTGAAACATCTTTTTTATTTATTTAGAAAACCACAACGTTTACTAAAGCGTTTTTGTATTTCGCGCATATTCTTGTACCTGTTTGTATCTACTTTCCTTCTACTAGTCAGTCGAAATATTTTGGTTACCGAGAGCGTCAGTCAAATTTTCATTGTTATACCAGCACGCGCTGAAATTTGGATATTTTCGTGAATTGTTTATTTAAATTGTCAGTCATTTTCCCACTGTTTTCTTTCCAACATCAGTGTAAGTTACAAATAAACGAGAAGTATGATTTTCGGAAATTGCTACAAGGTGGTATTATTGACTGCGTTGACTATAAAAAGAAAGCTAAGAAATATATCTTGAATTTCAGTTACTCGCTAAAAATAGCTTGAATGACTCAAGCTGAAAAACTACTTCATGCATTTTAAACGAAACATGCTCTTAAATTTCAGCTTTCACGGCGTTCTCGTGAAAGCTGTCTGCACAGCAAAAGAACTGTTCCCATCTGGGATTTCAAGCAGAAAGTGACGTTTTGAAAGAGTGATCTTGGCTTATCAGCGTTCCTTGTTCGGGAGAGGGGGAATACAAAACAAAAATTGCGTTTTTCACAAGGAAATTGAAGATTTGCCTCCCACTTTAAAGCATTTTTTAGTTTACAAGACATTAAAATGCTTTACCCTTTAATGGCATATAAAATAAAAATGCTGTTTCTCATATAGCTAGTGGTTCATAAGAATCATGCCTCCCGCTGTTATTTTTACATACACTGCAAACATAATGTAGTTTCCCAAACTACAATCCCGCATCACTTTTTAATGTACGCAGATGTCAGAGATTTAAATCTGCTTTAAGAATCAATATTTGTCTGAAAGTTGTCTGGAAATGCACCCAAAAAACCAGCGTAACAAGAGAAATAGCTAACAGAAATTCTTGAGTAAGATGAATTCGTTCACAAGCAATGGAAAATCACTTTAAAATAATGTGTGAATAGAGTTATATGCAATCCGAACAGGTAAGGTTTAGAGCAGTCATCCATTTAATTTTGTGTAATCTATATATACTGCTGGCCACCCAAAATGCGACACCAAGAAGGAAGCATCCGATTGGCCTGAAATTCGCAGCATGCGTCGCCCGCGAGAGGACATGCAAACGATTAGCATTGCAGGGCATATGCAATCAAAATCATGTGCGTCCGGCACGCCACCGAGAAGCACTATAAGAAAAGTGCACAGAAGTAGTGGAAGTGTGTAGTGCTGCCGGACCTGTGCGTGGGAAGCTTCCTGATGCCTCGTCGAAGAATACGGCAGTCATTCCAGCACGTTTCGGAGTTCGACAGAGGACGAATAGGGGCTTATCGCGACAGCGGTTTATCGCACCGAGACATCGGCGCCCGTGTGGGACGACATCCAGCCACAGTGAGGCGAATATGGATTCGGTGGGTGCAGGAGGGACGGACGGACCGACGTGAGCGATTGCCGCAGCCGCGGCACACCACCAAACGAGAGGACCGGCATGTTGTGCGGCGGGCATTGACGGCTCGCACCGCCACATCACGAACGTTAGCGCCAGGAATTAGGGTGTGTTGTGCAACAACATGTGTCACACGTACCGTTCGACGTCGTCTGAAGGAGCGGGGACTTGTCGCACCTCGTCCATTGCTCCGATTACCATTGACGTTACTTCACCGGCGAATGCGGCGGCAGTGGTCAGTTGAACGCCACTCCTGGACTACGGAATGGCACGACATTATCTTCTCCGACGAATCCTGCTTCTGACTGCAATACCACGATGGTCGGATCCGCGTGTGGTGGCACCGCGGCGAGAGACTGTATGATTCCTGCATTATGCATCGCCATACCGGTCCGTCGTCTGGCGTTATGGTTTGGGGCGCAATTGGATATTACACCCGCATCCCTCTGGTACGCATCGCCGGTACACTCAACAGCCACCGCTACATCTCCAACGTTTTGGAGTCTGTAGTCCTCCCTTACCTGCAGGACCTGCCAGCGGCCACGTTTCAACAGGACAATGCGCGCCCGCAAGCGACACGCATCGTGCAACAATTCTTTACGGCCTACCATATGTCACTCCTGCCGTGGCCCTCCTGTTCTATCGATATGTCGCCCATCGAACACGTCTGGTCGCTGATCGGCAACCGAGTGGCCCGGTAAGCACCATCCGCGGCTACGCCTGATGAACTGTGGCAACGTGGAGAAGCAGCCTAGACCGACATACCCCAAGCCTACACATCCAAAACCTCTTTCGTTTGATGCCGCGGCGTGTAGCGGCCGTTATTGTCAGCCATGGGGGCCACACGAACTATTGATGTCTTCGTGTTCCGCAAGTCAACGGGCCTGTAAGCTCAATCGTTTCATCTTTGTATCTGTTGTTATGTGTCCAGTAAATCTGGCTTTGCTATCTCGTGTCCTTCTTGGTTTTGTATTTTGTGTGGCCAGCAGTGTATATTATACGCATTTGTATTTTACTTCCTTAATTCATTTAGTTCATAAAATGAAAAAACAATACATTATTGTGAAAGTAAATTACGTAGATGGTTTAAGGTTGACCTGGACTTCTTGTGTAAAAGAAACGAATCAGAATACACTTAGCAAATTATGGGTTCTTCTCTGTGTTCTCTCCCTTAACAGTAATACAATTTTCTCATCTCCCTGGAAGACTGCTTCCGGCCATGTGGAAGGATTTCATGCTACTGTAGTTCTTCATCTGTAGTGTCCTTCCTAAACGCTCATTAAGTGGGTACTGAATTCGTGGAAATCAGTTGAAGCCAATTCAGAACTTTAGGGAGAATGACTGAGTATTTCCCAATCCATTGACACCATAACTGCCATTGTCACGTAAGCCGTGTGTGGCCTACTATTTTCATGCAACAGGATGACCTGTTCCGACAGTATCCCTGGCCGCTTCTTGCGGATGCCGGATCAAAATTTTTCTTTTAGAGGGGTAGCGTAATACCGTTCATTTAGTTTTGCTTCCCATGCAAGAAATACTCTAGAAGTACACTGTTTCCACCTCAAAATGCAGTATGCAGTGTCCATTTGCTTTCCTGCAGACGGCACTGCCTTGAATTTCTTCGACAGGGGACCCCATGCGGAGTCATTCTCACTTGGTGTCTGGAGTAAAATAAATGACGCAAGTCTCGTCACTGGTCACGATCTGTGGCAGAAATGCATCCCTCAGATTTAAAGTGGTGCAAAAATTCTGTGCAGAAGACATGAAACAACAACTAACCAAATGTCAACCAACACCTTTGGTACCCAACATGCATCTACTTTTCTGAACGTTATTTTCCTCACTAATGTGAAATACTGCAGCAAAATCAAGTGCCCTTGTTTTTCAAAAAGTGTTTCACGTTGTCGATGTTCATTCACTTCGGTCACAGCAGATGAGATAAACGCAAAGGAGGAACCAATATCAGAAATCAAAAAAGGTTTGGCAGAATACAAAAAAATGGTTGAGCTTGTTGCAGTAACATATGAAGATATTTGTAATAGGCGTGTCTCTTGAAAGAGATAATAAGAAACTAAATGCAAAACAGGATTTCTTACTAAAGGGGAATGACATTAAACGACATCAAATTCATAAACTAAACTGTGAAATTAATTAACTAAATCAATATTACCGTAATAAGAATTTATAATCACATGGGATTGAATTAACATTAATCAACAATGAATCTGAGTTGAGGACTTACATTGATAAATATGCTGATAAACTTGGGATTACAAATTATCACTCAACAGATATTGATGTAATTCACCCACTCAAATACAATGCTTTTCGAAAGCCAAATGCAGTTGTAATTACACAATTCAAAACTCGAACAGCAAGAGACAGTTGGCTAACTAAGAAAAAGACTGTCATATTGAACTTAGAAATAAATACTGCTTTGCCAGCAACTAAAATATTTATCAACGAGAATTTAATCCCAGTTTCTAGGCATTTATTCTGGATTGCAAGAAAATTACTGCTGCAAGATAAAATTAAATTTGCATGGGTGAAAAACGGAAATGCTTTTATAAAAAAGAGTGACCATGACCCAAGGAAAAAAATGTATTTCTTGGAAGAATCATGTAAACGTGGCCTGGTGCCTTGATGGAAGGTTTTATATTGTGTCTGAGAATATGGTAGAATTTTTTGATTTGATGGAATAATTTCCATTATGTTCATGGTGTGATAGCTCGTGGGATGTCTATAATGTACTGTGGCTAAAACTCAGGTATGATTTATTAATGTAATTCGATACTGCCAGAAAGGAAAACTATACTCACTGTTTCTTTTCTTCTTGTTCTTTTTTTTATGATTTTTCTCTTTTCTGTATAGTGCTAATAATATATACATAATGTAAATCTTACATAGTGCCTATAACAGCATGATTTACATTCAATTTTTAATAGAGGCACAACTCCATTGCTGTACCTTAGATTTTTATAAAGTAAGAGAAATTCTACTTATTCCAGTTTTGTAAATGCCTCAACAGATGGTTTTTCAGTTTCCTATTAATTTTTAAATAGAAATATTTTGGCAGAACATTACACTGTGAACATTGCATTTATTTTCCTTGAAAATGCTATGAGGGAAGGTTTCTTGAATTTTCAACTAACTATTGACTTGTGGTTATCTTAATAGAACACAGTAGACAGGTTACCTATTATCCTTCTATTTTCATTTTCTTTTTCTTTCTTTCTTTTTTTGTTTGTTTGTATAAAATGATTATTATTGTGTATCAAATTGAGGTATGAGACTTTACTGAAATGTTAGAATGATTAGTGTTTGTACTTATGACGAAGTAATTTGTATTGTGTTTATGACTTTGTGATATACTCTCCTATTATTGATAAGGAAAGGGAGATCACACTTATCTTTTTATAGATGTTGCAGGGAGTGGCTTTTGACCTTTTGACAACTTAAGATTATAATTCCTACTAACAGACATCAGGGAAATATACAAATTTAATGCAAAGTAATTTATATATAATACAACAAATAAATAATATATTTTCTTGTAGTTCCACTAGATCCTTATTAAATAAGCTCACTCTTATCGAGGCACTAATTCAGGTTACCAGTTTACAAATAGATATTTTATGTATAACAGATACATGGTTCCCCACTGAAAATTATAGTGTTGACTTGGGTGGCTATAAGATTTTTATCAAACTAGAACCCACTCAAAAGGAGGTGGAGAAACCATCTACGTAAAGGAAACCTATCATGATTATTCAATTAATAAAAACTTAACATTTACTGACTCTAAGATAGAAATTTTGACAATAGAAGATCAACACACTATTATAATGGTGTGATATCCCCCTCCAGGATAAAAAATAACTCAATATTTTGGTAAATTAACAGAGGTATTCAATTATGTGAATTTAACCGGGAAAAGCTGATTTTTTTGTGGAGACTTTAATATTAATATTTCTATTACTAATTCACAGACGCAATACTTTACTCAAATATTAACCGCTGCTGGATTTATCAATACGATATTACATCCAGCGAGAATTACACCTCAAACAGAAACGATTATTGATCTATCACTCACAAATGCTCCACAAGATTCAGTTTTATCAGGAGTTATAAATTATGATATCAGTGATCATTTGCCAATCTTCCCAGTTTACACTTATACACATGCAATGAGGAAACAGTTACTAAACAAACAAATACAATTAATGAATTCTAATAACCTGGAAAAAATTCGGAATCTGCTTCAAACTATAATTTGGGAAAATTTCGTCCCAGCGGAAAATCCAAATATAACATATAATATATTTACAGCACTGTTAAGACTCGTACGATCAAGCTTTTCCAACAATAACGATAAGTAATAAAATAGAAAAATGTGAAACCATGGATAACTAGGAATCTTTTAAATCGAATAAATAAAAAAATACACTGTGTTCCAAATTTATTAAAAGTAAACTGCCTATTTCCAGAATTTTAAAACATATAGAAACAAATTTAATTTATATATTCGGAAGTTCAAAAGAAATTACTACATTAATATATTCTCTCAAAATAACCACAAACTAACACGGAAATATTTGAATCTATTTCTGGGGGGAAATTCCCAGTTACCCCGCAATACTTAATTAAATCAACTTACAACTCAGCTATTTTCCCCCAGAAATACATTCAAATGTTTCCGTGTCAGTTTGGGGTCATTTTGAGAGAATATATTTTGTAGGTATTTTGAACTTCCGAATATCTATATTCAATTTGTTTCTATATGTTTTAAAATTATGGAAATCGACTTGCAGTTTACGTTTAATAAATTTGGAGTACAGTGTATGTTTTTATTTATTCGATTTAAAAGATTCCTAGTTATCCATGGTTTCCTTTTTTTCATTTTATTACTTTTCGTTATTGTTGGTAAAGCTTGATCGTATGAGTCTTTTAACAGTGTTGTAAATATATTAGATGTTATATTTGGATTTTCCGCTGGGACGAAATGTTCCAAAATTATACCATGTCTCTGTTATACAGAAAATATCTATTTCTAAATTGGTAACCTGAATTAGTGCCTCGATAAGAGTGAGATTAATAATCACTTTATATTGTCACCACAATTGACCAAGCAGCAACTTACATTTTCAGGAATCCATTATACAAAATACCTACAAAATCTATCAAGAATTAATACTTTTCATATGTTGGAAATTACAAGGACTGAACTTACTCATGCTTTAAACCAAATTAATACAAATGCCGGACCTGGCTATGATGAATTTATTTTCTCCAATAGCTATAAAATCTGTGGCAGATATCATAGTTGAGCCGTCGTTGCGGATCTGTAACCCTATACTTGAAACCGGAATATTTCCAGATGCCTTAAAAATCTCCAAATTTACTCCGAAATAGAAGAATGGGTCAACAAAAGACAAAGGTAATTATGGTCCAATCGCAAACTTATAAATTTTCGCAAAAATACTTGAGAAATTAATCCATACCAGACTACTTTAGTACATTCAAAGATATCATATATTTCATCAAAGACAAGTCAGATTTGTACCAAATAAATTAACCGAAATAGCATTCGTTGTTAATACTAATATATAATTCAACAAAATTTATTACAAGTCTTTCTTGATATTTCAAAAGCATTCGATACCCTAAATCATGATATACTAGGACTCCCGGGATCTAGCTATAATTTATTCAAAAGTTACTTGTCAGAAAGAAGGTAATACACCCAGATTCATTAGAATCTATCTATATTACAAAACATAAACTGTGGGGTACCGCAGGGATCAGTTCCTGGTTTTTTATTTTTTATTTATATAATAATGACTTATTTGTAGTATTAAAAGATAAGGATACAATGGCATATGCTGATGACGTAACTATTATTTCAAAGGGATCTGATATAAATGAGCTCACACTAAGAACTATTACTCAACTTAAACTAATAACAGACTGTTTAAATGCAAATGAATTAGTTGTTAATACTAACAAACTAAATTAATGGTTTTCTCCAATTCACAAACTTCACATTTATACGATTTACCGATTCTGTTGAAAGGAGTCAGGATTAGTACTGGCTCAACGCTCATCTAGGTACAATGACTTGAAATGGAACAAACACATTGAAGATTTAAGTAACAAGATTTCTAGAAATATCGGGTTGGTCAGTAGTACCTTGCTAAACTTCACCCCCAGAAACATCAATCTCTATTTATCATACAATAATTCAAACACATATCAATTATTGTATTTTAACCTGGGGACAAACTACACAATATAATATCAATAAACTACAGATATTATAAAATAGATATATAAGACTAATAGACCTTAAAACATCAAATACTTTTACACCAATCTCATATATTCGGTTAAAAGTAAACCCGATATATATAATGTTTTAACGATAAAGCAATTATATGACTATAACGTGGGAAAAATAATGTATAAAAGAATTAAAATTGGTTTACACAATGATATAATAACGCTAAATATACATACTCATTACCACAATACTAGGAATAGACCATTATTAATTCCAATGTTCCCACAAACTGAGAAACTTAAAATGAATATAAATTATAGTGGTCCAAAATTTTGAAACTCATTGCCCGAAGAACTAACATCTACACTGACGGAAAAAAAATCCCAACACCACGAAAAACTAGTTGTAGAGGAATGAAATGGCGGCAATAAATTTGCATAGGTAACATATTTAATCGATTAAGGTTTCAAGATCACAGCTTATTGTAAGCGCGAGAAGAGCCATTTTAAATGTGAAATGCTGGTACATTAATAACCGGTGTAACCGCCAGAATGTTGAATGCAAGCACGCAAACGTTCATGCATTGTGTCGTACAGGTGCTGGATGTCAGTTTGTGGGATGGAGTTCCATGCCTGTTGCACTTGGTCGGTCAATACAGGGACGGTTAATGCTGGTTGGGGGTGATGCTGGAGTTATCGTCCAATGATGTCCCATACGTGCTTGATTGGTAAAAGATCTGGTGATCTAGCAGGCCACGGCAACATGTCGACACTCTGTAGAGCATATTAGGTTACAACAGAGGTATGCGGACGAGCGTTATCCTGTTGGAAAACACCCCCTGGAATGTTGTTCATGAATGGCAGCACAACAGGTTGAATCACCAGACCGACGTACAACTGTGCCGTCAGGGTGCGTGGGATAACCACGAGAGTGCTCCTGCTGTCATAGGAAATTGCTCCCCAGACCATAACTATAGGTGTAGGTCCAGTGTGTCTCGGCCGCAGACAGGTTGGTTGCAGGCGCTCACCTGTCCTCCTTCTAACCAACACACGGACATCACTGGCACCCAGGCAGAACCGGCTTTCATCAGAAAACACAACAGATCTCCACTCCGTCCTCCAATGAGCTCTAGCTTACACCACTGACGTCGCAAACGGCAGTGGTTTGGAGTAAGTGGAATGCACGCTACAGGGCGTCTGGCTCGGAGCTGTCCTTCAAGTAACCGATTTGTAACAGTTCGTTGTGTCACTGTGGTGGCAACTGCAGCTCGAATTGCTGCCGCAGACGCGGTACGATGCGTCACGGCAATACACCGTACACCGCGGTCTTCCCTCTCAGTAGTGCCACGTGGCCGGCCGGAACCCGGTCTTCTTGAGGCAGTACCTTCCTTTGACCACCGCTGCCAACAATCATGCACTGTGGCTACATTCCTGCCAAGTCGTTCTGCAATATTGCGGAAAGAAAATCCACCTTCTAGTAGCCCTATTACACTACCTCGTTCAAACTCCGTGAGCTGTTGATATTGGCTTCTTCGTCTTCTTAAAGGCATTCTTGACTAACATCAACACCCTACGTCGAATCTCAACGATAACTAACGCTCACGAACGTTACAGCGCGTATTTACAGCAAACCTGATTTGCATGTTCCGAGGGGCGCTACTAGCGCCACACGTATGCGCCAAGCGTGAAATTTGCATAGACGTCATCTTACAGATGTACTCTCACGGCCTACCAACTGTCGTTTATCTAACACAACACAACCCCTTCTTGGTGTTGAAATTTTTTTTCCGTCAGTGTATTAATAATTTTAATTTATTTAAAATAAAATTAAAAGCACATCTTGTGAAATAATTAGTAAACAATAGGCAGTTTTGATTGAATGGATTATGGTATTGAGTAGTAGACTGTAAGCTGTATATATTGAATACGCTACACTCGATGCATAATGTTGCATGGGAAAAGGGATACGATAAAGGACAATAACTACAATATAAAGTGAAATGATACAAGTATAGCTGCCAAGATTAATTAAAAGAGTAAAACTGAAGAAATATGGGTTAATGTGATTATACATGTAGAATGAGTGCAAACGATATTTGCTGTTTATTTATATATATATGTGTGTGTGTGTGTGTGTGATTACATACTGAGGTGCAAACGATACTTGTTATTTATTTAACCATAATGAAGGTTTTTAATGATGGAACATATTTATATATGTGTTGGCTATGAACTAGTTCATGTTTTATTAATATATTAACCTACCATGTGTATGTTGGCTTGTCTTTTTTGTTAAGCTTCATGTTTTCTGTATTCTGGGGAGAGGAGGGCTTTGTCAGGACTTACGGCCTTTTCCCTCCTTTTCCTAGTTGCTGCAGTGGCAACTGCAGGAATAAATAAAATGAAATGAAATTGCATGTGCCTCATTTTCTACTCCATATCGTCCCTCAGAAAACATGTAGCACCAATCGTAGACACCTGGCTTTAGCAATTTTCCATCCTCATAATGTGCTTCTATTTTCGCATGATATTAGCGAGTTTCCGCATCAGCGCTGAGTCCGGGCTCAGTCTTAAGGGTCCGAGCCCGAAGTATGTCTGACCGAGACCACCCGAGCCCGAAGTATGTCTGACCGAGACCGCCCGAGCCCGAAGTATGTCTGACGGAGACCGCCCTAGCCCGAAGTATGTCTGACCGAGGCCGCCCGAGCCCGAAGTATGTCTGACCGAGGCCGTCCGAGCCCAAAGTATGTCTGACCGAGACCGCCCGAGCCCGAAGTATGTCTGACCGAGACCGCCCGAGCCCGAAGTATGTCTGACTGAGACCGCCCGAGCCCGAAGTATGTCTGACCGAGACCGCCCGAGCCCGAAGTATGTCTGACCGCGACCGCCCAAGCCCGAAGTATGTCTGACCGAGACCGGCAGAGCCCGAGTTTCATATCGCAAAATAGAACATGGGGTCGAACGTTCCCGAAAGTATTGTCCTGTTCAGACATTAATAAAGAAATTCTCCTCTTCAGCACTTTCTCTCTCTCCTCCTATGCAATTAACCGATGTTTTTCTCAAACGGGGAGTGGGGAACTACTATTTATTTCTGTAGTACAGCAACATGATTTTCTTTGACACTCGTTTTATCCAGAAATACTTCCGACAACCGGAGAGCCGGAAAAATCTTTCTCAGAATTTAGAATTTTTCTCAGAATTTAAAATATTTATAAGAATTTTAGGATTTCCTGCTATCTGCTTACGTTGCTTAATAAAATTAGCAAGGGTCTGCCACGTGGAAGAAAGCGGTGAAATTTTGGCGGCATGGTATCTAGTATCTATATTTCTTGAAGATGTTTTTCCTTCTCCCAGAAATCGACTAATACGTGGTCTATGACTTTTGCTCCCGAAGACTAGAATAAATAGCCTACCCCCTCTCCACTCAGACCCAGTTGTGCAAGAAATCACTTTACCACCTAGGAAGTGTAATTAAAGCTTCGTATATTAAATCATACGCAATTTCAGTTAAAAAATAAAAGAGAAAAATTCAGAGCCCGACACTCCCAAGGCTGAATCTTAGTAAATATTATGCAACTCGAGCCTGGTTCGGGCACGGGCGCGGCTTCTGGCTTTCGAGTTCGGGTTCGCCCGCTTCAACACTAATCCGTGTTGCATTTTCACGACGTGAAGGTTTTGCTGTTTCCACATTCTTAACACGACGTTTGACATACGAAGCATACGCACATTTTACTATTAGTATCCAAATGCTTGTTCGACTATGAACTCTATATCTCTGCATTTATTAGTCAGATTTGAATTTTTTTTTCCATCGGTAGAGTCAAGTATGAGAAAGATATAGGAAATACACCTCTCGCTCTGTTTCCAATGAACAGTCTTAAAGCTACACTGGCGGAAAGTGAAAAAACAACACCAAGAAGGAATTGGCGGACGATCAAGAATTTTACATATGTTAATGGGGGTCGAGTTTACGTAGGTGTGATGTTAATTTCGGGATCAACCGGTGATCGCTTACGCCACAGCACAGCATAATATGCAAATTATCGCCGGTGGTACTTAAGGAGTACGGCGAAGTGAATGTAATCAGTCGTCGGCGTACGGACACGTGCGAAGACCCTGAAGAAGCTGCAATGCCTGGACATGGAAGACGTGTAGGATTTCAGCAGTTATCGGACTGTGAGCGGGGTCGTCTAGTTGGACTCCGAAAGGCCGGGTGGTCGTATCGTCGTATTGCGGAGCGAATTGGACGGGAAGTATCGGTGGCGATGCGATGGTGGCGTAGATGGTCAGAGGAACATTCCCACACGAGAAGACGTGGAAACCGGGAGTCACAGACGGATTGATGAGCGGACCGATCGACGCATAAGAACAGCGGCGTTGTCAAGCAGAACATCCATTGCGACGCAAATCCGAGCTGCCGTTGCACCTGAGGTGACTGTGCGAACAATCCGCAACCGTCTACTGAATGCAGGACTACGTGCACGTGTGCCTCTGGCATGTGTACCTCTGACTCCAGCCCACCGTCAGGAACGGCTGCAATGGTGTCGCCAACGTCTGCACTGGAGAACGCAATGGCGATCTGTCGTGTTCAACGATGAAAGCAGATTCTGCTTGGGAGCCTCCGATGGCCGTATGCGTGTTGGCAGACGCACAGGGGAGCGTCTTCATCCTTCTTGCATCCACCAGCGACACACAGGGCCTACACCTGGTCTCCTGTTGTGGGGACCGATCAGCTATTACTCCCGTACACAACTAGTGTTTGTACCGGGTACGTTAAACAGCAACTCCTTCATCAACAACATCATTCAGCCCGTTGTTGTGCCATTTGTAAGGTCGGTCCATCAAGGTGTTTTCCAGCAAGATAACGCACGCCCACAACACACACGACACGAGCAACGTAACATGCACTTCAGGGTGTGAGACAACTTCCATGGCATGCACGTTCACCGGATTTGTCCCCCATTGAGCACGTGTTGGATTTTATGCGACAACGACTTATCCGGTCTCCACGGCCAGCCACGACCATCCCCGATTTACGCGTCCAGGTTGAGGATGCTTGGAACTCAATACCCCAAACTTACATCCAACATCTGTACGACAGACTCCATGCCAGAATTGCACAGTGTGACGCAGTTCATGGCGGTTCAACCTCGTACTAACCATGTTACATGGAAATGTTATTTTTCAGTTTACCAGCAAATACAGTTGTATTTTGCCATAATGTTTTGATCACGTTATCCTCTGTATTCCGTTATTATGCTGTATAAATTTCGTTGGTATCAGACGTCTCCTTCTTTGTGTTATTTTTTCACTTTCCGCCAGTGTATTTGGGAGATCATCGTCAACAACATTTTATTTCCCCCACGTCAAGTGCTTGAATTAACCTTTTGTTTAATGGTGGTCAGTTCTTTCAGCAATATGCCAACATAGCCATTTGAAGACTTTTCTTTGAACATGATGTCATCCATTCTTGTCAATTTCGTCCCTTTTCCTACCTTTCTTGGTTTCCATAAGCGCGCATCTCTACACGCTTTTTCGAATTCTAGGCAGCCTGTGTATTCACAGATAAAAACTGGAAAGATGGCCATTGATTAACGCGTTTTTCTTAAGTTACAGTAATAAACTGCTTCCGAAAACTATACTGAGTCTTGCAAACGCACTCCAGTTAACTTTCATACTCTTATTACTTTCATGTACGATGTATCCCTCTCTTTTTGTCAAAAGTAGACGTACATCTCAGTTATTTCCAAATTTGCCCCTGCAACCTCTAAATCTTCAGTTCTCGCAAAATCATTGCTTATCAGTTTAACTGTGAGTTTTTTTTTTTTTTTTTTATTGGAGGTTTAACGACCACCGTGAGCAACTCAATGGGCTATAAGCAGTCGCCCGTCCCTAATTTAGGGTCACTGTTTCCAGGGAAGGGAGAGAGCCAGTGCCGTAAGACAAACACAACATCCATGCCTCACCGGGATTCGAACCCGTACCCCGTTCGGACGAATGATCAGAGGCCATCGCTTAGACCACTGCGCCACCAGGGCGGCACTGTGAGTTAATTTTTACTCCCAACTCTTTGCTTTTGTCAGCAAGTTCCTAGATCCTACTCTTTTGCAGCTTTAGGGGTTTACCTGAAGAAACGACTGTATCATCAACAAAATGAGAGAGAGAGAGAGAGAGAGAGAGAGAAGAACCTAAGAGATGTGTTCCGGAGATTCTTAACACCCTCTGCCTTCATGACGCACTTGCCGCCGATTTAACTGGCTTCATTTCGGCTACTCAGGGCCAAATTTGAAATTGTGATGTCATTGGAGGGGGTAAGGGAGTTGAGAATATGACCATAGCTGGCCATGCTGGACAAGACGGCTGGTGAGTGACATGGATAGTTACTTCGATATTTATTTTATTCCATATATAGCGGCTGCTTACAAAATACACTAATGTTCGTGAAAATTGCAAAACCAAGAAAGAATCGAGCTATTCAAATGAAATCTGCATCACAGACTTCTCATGTTGAACGAGGTAACTGATCACATTTGCAGAGCTTTAAAAGATTTTTTTCGCTTCAAAACTCAGTATCATGTGAAACCACCTCGAGCAACAAATAACAGCCTCTACACACGTGGAATTGAGTGGAAGAAGTTTTTGCTATCGTCCAGGCTGCTTCTATGCGAGACAAGAGTTCATTTGTGATGACTGGCAGAGGTGCTTGACGGACCAATCGCTTAGCTTACCATGTCCCAGACATGTTCGATCGGGGACATAACCGGCGAACTTGAAGGCCAGGGAAGAAGCGGTATCTGCGGTGCATGGAAGAGTTCTTGGAAATTCCCGTCACATGCGGCCGAGCATTGTCCTGCTGGAATATAGCGTCAGGAAAACTCTGAAGGAAGGCTATCATCTTTGCCCCTGAAATATTTCTAATGTATCGCTGGCTTTTGGGGGTTCTCTCAATTCGTATTAGGCGAGATCGCGAGATAAAAATTACGCTTGGCGTTGGCTCAAAACCATAACGCTTGGCGTTGGGCCGGTACAACGCTTCAAGGCGCCATTCACCACGATGTCTTTGAACACGTATGCAAACATAATGGTGCATCAAATTGAATCGGGACTTGTCAGAAAATACGACCTGTTGCCAATTAGAGCGCCAATGTCTGTGTTCGAGTCCCCATTGCAGCCTGAGGCGTTTGTCTTTAAGGGTCAAAGAAATGGGCAATAATGAGCTTCTAGCGACCAGTTTTCTATTAAGCAGACGACGTCGAACTGTGCTGGGTAACGAAGCCTGAGCTGTGACAATGCTCCACTGTTTCTCTAACACAGTGGATGTTGCTGTGCTATCGGTCACGACGAAGCGGTAGAAGTGTCTCTCGTCTCGTGTAGTCGGG
Organism: Macrothele yani; assembly: GCA_039090855.1. NCBI lineage: Eukaryota > Metazoa > Arthropoda > Arachnida > Araneae > Macrothelidae > Macrothele > Macrothele yani. The sequence goes on along the minus strand of CM076989.1, from coordinate 58,619,177 downwards.
TGGTTTTGCGGTCCATTTCCCAGATTTTGGTGCGTCTGTCCACTGACGCAGCGGTTTCATCACTGTATTGGCGTTTCGTCCCATAGGAGTAGCAATTTCTCTGTAGGAAAATCAACCTTCTTACATTCTAACAATGCTTTCTCGTTCAAAATCGACCTTCACATTCTAACAATGCTTTCTCGTTCAAAATCGACCTTCTTACATTCTAACAATGCTTTCTCGTTCAAAATCGACCTTCTTACATTCTAACTATGCTTTCTCGTTCGAAATCGACCTTCTTACATTCTAACAATGCTTTCTCGTTCGAAATCGACATTCGTACATTCTAACAATGCTTTCTCGTTCGAAATCGACCTTCTTGCATTCTAACAATGCTTTCTCGTTCGAAATCGACCTTCTTGCATTTTAACAATGCTTTCTCGTTCGAAATCGACCTTCTTACATTATAACAATGCTTTCTCGTTCAAAATCGACCTTCGTACATTCTAACAATGCTTTCTCGTTCAAAATCTACCTTCGTACATTCTAACAATGCTTTCTCGTTCCAAATCGACTTTTCATTCTAACAATGCTTTCTCGTTCAAAATCGACCTTCTTACTTTCTAACAATGCTTTCTGGTTCAAAATCGACCTTCTTACTTTCTAACAATGCTTTCTCGTTCCAAATCGACCTTCTTACATTCTAACAATGCTTTCTCGTTCAAAATCGACCTTCTTACATTCTAACAATGCTTTCTCGTTCAAAATCGACCTTCTTACATTCTAACAATGCTTTCTAGTTCAAAATCGACCTTCTTTTGCGACGGGGCATAGTGAGTCGCAAGAAACACTCTTGCGATTCAGTGTTGGCTTTTCACTGATTGCCATCTCGTTCGAATCAGCTCTCTATACCCAAGATCAGACAGTTCAAAGGGAGCTGCTCCGAAAGTGCATGCGCATTTTTACTGATATTTTAATCATATTCATGACTTAACTTGCTGTACATATCCTGTAAGTCTCAAGCCAATACTAGCAGTGCTTCATCGTGTTGCAGTTTTAACAAATAGTAGCGTATGATTTGAATACATTCTTTTTGTCTGACATTTTCATGAAAAAATACAGCAAAGTCTTCTCCCTAAGGAGAGTAAATGTTTCTACCTAAAATTCTTACTTCTGAAAGTCTACTTTAGAAAATTTATTTTTGCTCCGAATATCTTGGACTTTGAGTATGGTTCTTGTTTTCCTACGTTTCCATATGCAACAGTATACACCCTTCTAAAAATCTAATAACAACGTACAGTTTTGCCTCCAAGAGTGAGTAAATATCTAGTTTGTATTCCTAATGTTTTTCTTTTTCAGAAATCCGATCTGAAAGTTTGTGCCTGCATATACACTGAAGAGCAATTGAATTAGAGACAGCTGGCGTTATGCAAATGTGGCGCTGTGGGCAGCCCTGTAAACGGAAACGACATGACGTATGCAGCGATCCGACAATATAAGGAGTTATGCGACGGGAATCAGTAAGAGTAGAACGCAGTATGGGTACGACGAAGGATCTAAGCGCATTTGATCGTGGGAAAATCGTCGGGGCCAGATGAATGGGTCACTCTATCTCGGAAGTCGTTCAGGCACTGGGATTTTCACGAGCCACTGTGTCACGTGCGCACCGTGAGTACATAGAATCCGGTAAAACCATCCCTGCAAAGGCCAACTGCCATGGACAACAGCGTGTGGATGAGCGGTGTCATCGTCGTCTAGCTCGCATTGTTACAGCGGATAGACGGGCCACAATGCAAGAAATCGCTCGTTGGCAATTTAACGCTGGTGCATAAAAACATGTAAGCATCCACACCATCCAGAACCATCTCCTCGCTATGGGGTACAGAAGCCATCGTCCCACGAGGGTACCGCTGCTGACCGCGCATCACAGGGTGCAAAGATTGGCATGGGCGCGGGAACATCGCCACTGGCCTTTGACATGTGGAAAAATGTTGCCTGGACTGATGGGTCGAGATTCACGTTGGTACATGAGGATGGCAGGATACGAGTACGGCGCAAACCACATGAAGCGATGGATCCTTCTTGCCAGCAGGGTATTCTTCAAGCTGGTGGGGGTGGCATTCTCGTCTGGGGACTGTTTACGTGGACTGGAATGGGACTCCTGGTCAGCGTTACCGGGATATCCTGGATGACCATTTGCTCCCGTTTGTGCGTCTTCAACATCCCACTGGGGACCTCATCCTGCAACAAGACAATGCAACGTGCCATCGCTCCCAAATTGTATCCGAATGGTTGGATGAACACTCCATCGACGTGACCTCGCTTCCATGACCAGCCAGGTCACCTGACCTCAATCCTATCGAGCACATCTGGGCTGCCATCGAAAGAGATGTTCAACGCTCTGACTCCCCCCCCCCTCAACTCTTCGTGAACTGCGGGAGCTTGTTCAGGGGTCGTGGATCCGTATGGCTTCCCAACGCTTCCGGTGTCTTGTGGAATCCATGCCGAGACAAATCGCCGCCGTCATCAGGGCGAAAAGTGGTGCTACACGTTACTAGACAGGTATCTCTAATTCAATTGCTCTTCAGTGTATAAGAAAGGGATCATTATGAGGAACATTTCGTGAATTTTTTCTTCTTTTTCATAATGCGCAGTTCCACTTCGTTCGGCTACTTAATGCAATGTTTTCCTTTAACTTATAGCAATCCGCCGCGTATATAATAACCTTGTTGACATGTAAAAACAAAGCCCCTAAAAGTAACGGGACATGTGGGCTGTTTGTGTGACCGATACGATAACCAAGTGTTCATCAAATATCTACAGATCTAGCACATAAAAGTAAAAGAGTAAGTTAATATGAAGTAATATAAGTGCTATATGAATCCAAACAAAAAATAATTATATAAAAATCATACTAGACATGACAATCCTGTATCCGTAGATATTTACAATTAAAAGTTCACTGACCTTTCCCTTAATTTGAATATTTCGAGCCATCTATTCAAGAAAACACATTACAGCATGGAGCACACACAAAGAGAAATGATAATAATAGCAAACAAGAACCGATAGAACACACTTCACTGAAGCCCAAACCCCGTAACCTCAAATTCCGCACTCGTGAGATTTCATGAAAATATGCTAAACAAATAACAAAGAAAAAATTGCAAAAAAAAAGAATTTCATACTTTTATAAGCAAAGCACCTCAGAGCCTAATTAAGGTAGTATGTACCAAACTGCTAAGCAACTCATATACATAAGCGATGTAAAATTCCATGGTGTAACGACAAATGTATGAAACAGATAATGCTATATAATCGTAAATCAATTAACCCCGGTCTTGAATTAAAAAACAATATAAGGTTGCAGAATAAATCCGATAGTTAAGGACTACAGAGCCAAGCATCTGCAGCAGATTCACAATAATTATTTGGCAAGTGTATAGAGGATACAGAAACTCAAATAAGCACTCTACACCATGTAGTAAAAGGTCATCTTCGAGAAGATATCAAGCCTTCATTAATAATAAAATAATTAGACCTAGATCAAAAGGTATTTATAAATACGTAGACATGTTATGTCTACAAATATGAAATGAAACAGGACACATTATAAAATATTTGCGAACTTAAAACACAAATTGCTTTACAGACCTCCGTGATGTGTTCTATATAGATGTCTCCGGACCATCCTGTGAGGAAAATATTTTCTTCATAATTCTCATATAATTCCCGTTAGTTTTTAATTTCCTCAAGTTACTGTCATTTAAGACTCATGGCACAAAGCAGTGTACTCTCAAATCATTTGACCATTAAATCCTCAACTATGGGTTGGTATTTTGTGATTTTTCCTTCGTAGGCCCGGTCAAATGACCTCTTTTTGATTTTGCTGCGGGCGTCCAGGACATAAAGCTTTCTAGATTCAAATTTGACACACATATCTAACCGATTACAATTAAGTACCTTCAGGCAAACCAGTGTGTTTTCTTTTGAAAATAATTCCTGATTTCTTTGCAGACATTGCCGCAACTACCCTTTCGGTTATCTTATCAAGCCTCTTTTGCATAAATCAATATAGTTACACCGCAGTATGCCACTACACGCACTTTCGACCCGATACTGAAAGAGCAGTACAGCTCTTATTATTCGTGTTAAACCCGTTGCACCAATCAGATTTGAGAATATATCTTCGTTTCTGAAGCGTTGATTGAACAACCGCTTTTTTCTTTCCGATTCCTATCATTTGCTTATGTATATTTTCTATTTTTCTAACGATGCATGCTTTATCCAACAGTCTGGTGGAATATTTGCAACCATTTGTCCGCTTCTAAACATTCAACAGACAAATGCATCAGACGTCACTTTTTATGAAAGACATTTTGCTTGCATTTTCTGCTTCCAGTAATGCGCCATTTCCCGCTAGGGAACACTAATGTATTTTTTTCTGTTTGTAACGATTATGTGTCGAACTCTATTCCTTATATGATACACCTTCTACGGGCATTTCCTGGCTCGATCGGCGCTAGGAGATTTAAATACGCTTACTTTCTTGAAATATTATCGTTTTCGGAATGCTTTTTTCAGAATGTTTAAGAAAATAATCCTTGAAATTGGCGCAGGGAATTTTGTGCTCTTGTCCTAGGAATTCAACGTCGTTCTTTTTGTTTTTCTTTATTCTCATTTTCCTCTTCAGTCGCAACCCACCCATTGAAAGACGAAGCTCTCTTCCATTTTCCACTTTATTGGTTGATATCGGATACACTTTACCCGTTCTTTCTGTAAAATTTCCACTCTTTTTTGATTTTCATACTGGCGTCCAGGACATAAAGCTTTCTAGATTCAAATAGGCTCAGCTTGCCTTCGTATCTTTTACTTACACTATCTATCCATAAGATTGGTATATCGGTATATGTCCATCATCCATGCGTTATTTGAACACAAAATGACACCGATGTTTGATTTGCATCTTTATGTAAAGAGCATGTCTTAAATCTTTCTCTGTTATCTGATTTTTCTCATTTGTCTGTTCTTGTGATTCTCGAAAAGAATCGTTCCACTCTTCTTTGGGAAGCCAGCATTTTTCTTTCGATTTTGGTTTTGAATACTGCGTTGAACTCGGTAACTTAGAACTTCTAAGATGCATTAATGTTGTACTGTTCTTTTGAGTCACTATTAGCGAAATGTTTCTGAACTTGCCAAATGTTGACCAGGCATTTTAAATAAATCGTCTTGTTTCTTCTTCATTGGAAAAATTCACGAAGATATAAACTGAAGAGCAATTGAATTAGAGACAGCTGGCGTTATGCAAATATGGCGCTGTGGGCGGCCCTGCAAACGGAAACGACATGACGTATGCACAGATCCGACAATATAAGGAGTGATGTGACGGGAATCAGTAAGATTCGGACGAAGTATGGGTAAGGCGAAGGATCTAAGCGCATTCCATCCTGGGCAAATTGTCGGGGCCCGAAAAATAGGTCACTCCATCTCGGAAGTCGTTCAGGCACTGGGATTTTCACGAGTTACTGTGTCACGGGTGCACCGTGAGTACATATGATCCGGTAAAACCATCCTTGCAAAGGCCAACTGCCGTGGACAACAGCGTGTAGATGAGCGGGGTCGTCGTCTCGCTAGCTCACATTGTAACAGCGGATAGACGGGCCACAGTGCAAGAAATTGCTCGGCAATTTAACGTTGGTACACAAAAACGTGTCAGCATCCACACCATCCAGAACCATCTCCTCGCTATGGGGTACAGAAGCCATCGTCCCACGAGGGTATCGCTGCTTACCGCACATCACAGGGTGCAAAGATTAGCATGGGAGGGGGAACATCGCCACTGGACCCTAGACATGTGGAAAAATGTTGCCTGGACTGATGAGTCGAGATTCACGTTGGTACATGCGGTTGGAATTATATGAGTACGGCGCAAACCACATGAAGCGATGGATCCTTCTTGCCAGCAGGGTACACTTCAAGTTGGTGGGGGTGGCATTCTCGTCTGGGGACTGTTTACGTGGACTGAAATGGGACCCTTGGTATGTGTGGCATCGTCCCTCACAGTTCAACGTTACCGGGATATCCTGTACGACCATTTGCTTCCGTTTGTGCGTCTTCAACATTCCACTGGGGACTTCATCCTGCAATAAGACAATGCACCGTGCCATCGCTCCCGAATTGTATCCCAATGGTTGGATGAACACTCCACTGACGTGATCTCGCTTCCTTGGCCAGCTAGGTCACCTGACCTCAATCTCATCGAGCACATCTGAGATGACATCGAGAGAGATGTTCTAGGCTCTGATTCCCCTCCATCAAATCTTCGTGCACTGTGGGAGCTTGTTCAGGGGTCGTGGATCCGTATGGTTTCCCAACGCTTCCGGTGTCTTGTCTAGTCCATGGCGAGACGAATCGACGCCGTCATCAGGGCGAAAGGTGGTGCTACACGTTACTATACAGGTATCTCTAATTTAATTGCTCTTCAGTTTACATTACTGCAAACACAACCAAATCGCGCGAAGTAAACATTCTCAAGTTAATCGTATTATCAATTCAGTCTTTCGAGAGATATAAATATTTTCTTACATACATACGATGAAGTAGCAAAGTATTAGAAACACATAATAGTAATCAAACACGTGGCATCCTCACTTAATAGGAAAATATGACGTTGATATTGATTTATAAATAGTTTGCTGCCGAGGGTCCAGGAGATAGCAGCAATATGGCAAAGACTGTTATATACACGTTGCGGCAGCTAAGTAATTAGACAGGTTTTTTTTAGAAAATCCCGGTAAAATACAAGGATCTGGAAGACATGTTTTTTTTATAAGTCATCTATCAGCTATATGGTGGCAACAGAGTTTGCGTGAGAATTACGCAGATGATTATTTACGCTATGGATGTCGTCATTCGGTGGAAGGACATTGCCTTAGCTCTGTCATTGAGCCGGAATCAAATATTCGGTTCTCTTTGAAAATCGGTAAAAACTGCATTTGAGCCAGTTCAATTGTTGCACGATGTGTACAGGGCTCATTGCTCATCTTGTACACAAATATTCTGATGGTATGCACGTTTCAAGGATGGGCGGTAAGATTTGAAAAACAAAGAAAGGCCCTGGCGCGGGATTTCAGGGCTCACGTCAGAACTCATTGGAAAAGTTCGCAAAGATATAAAAAGGTGATCGTTGTGTGACATTAAGGATGCATAAATGTGAGCTCGGTGTTAACAAGGCGACGATTCAACAAATTTGCGCGGGGGAGGGTCCTTGTTTCGTTCCGCATGCTTTGTCAGACGACTATAAATATGTACGCGTGAAGTACGCAAAAGACATCCGGGAGACCGTAGAGGCAATGCAAAATTTTCTCCAAAGCATTGTAGCAGGTAATGAGATATGGCGTTTTGGTTATAATCCTGAAACGAAGTGTCACAGTGCTGAGTGGAAGTCGCCACATTCATCCAAAGGAAGAAACATCGAGTTGCAGAAATCCAAAATCAAGACAATGCTTGTGTGCTTTTACCACAGATAAAGGATATTCTGAATCAGGAGTTCATTCATGAAGGTGCAACTGTCTCTTGTATTGTTTACCCATCCCTTTTGTAACGATTGTGAAAGAGGATTGTTCATCTCAGGCCTGAGTATTAAAACAGGCAATGGTTCCTTCTGCACAATAACCTACCTGCACACAGAACAGTCACTATATCGCAATTTCTGTCATGAAAACAAATGTGTGCACTCAACCATGCCCCCTATTCTCCAGATTTGTCACCCTGTGATTGCTTCCTATTCTCTAAATTAAGGCAGCTTTAAAAGGAAACGTTTTTCAAGACATTGAAGACATACAAATAATTGTGACATCAGCTCCTCACTCTTTAACAAGATATGACCTCTGCGAGTCCTTCCTTTTGTTGGCTGATCGTGCCACTTCTTGTATTAACGCAGGAGGAATTTGCTTCGAATGAAATGTATCCACGTAAGTTTTCCTGTCTTTCCATTTAAAAAAATATGTAATTATTTAATTGTCGCACGGTGTATAAGCGACTCTGAAAGAGTCACGATAGTGGGTAGTAGACATGCATGTGTAAGCTTCTGAGAAATGTCAAACCTTCTCAGCTATGCAAGAGCAACTGTATCGAGAGTAATGAGTGGTGCATAAATAACAAAGCACAGTCAGCGGTCTTCTTGTATACGTAAACGACTGGTAGATGTCCGAGGACAACCGTGAATGGAGATGATTGTATGAGGTAACAGACAAGCTCCATTGCGTCAAGTAACAGGACAGTACAACAGCGGTGTCGAGAGAAGAATTTCAGCATACACAGCTCGCAGCGCATTTGAACCGAATGGACTTATAACAGCACATGTCACCTTCGTGTACCCCTCGTCTCTTTTAAAATCCGACAAATTCATCTACAGTGGCCACTGGAACATCAAAACTAGACCGTTCGAGACTAGAAAAATTTAGTCTGGTCAAATGAGCCACGTTTTCTGTTAATACACTCCGATGGAGATTCAGAATATGACATCAACAGCACGAATTGATGGATCACCGATGTCTGACGTTGACTATACAAGCCCGTGCAGACAGTCTAAGTTCTGTTCACATGGCAGGCATTGAGTTCCTTAATACCTCTGCAAAACATTAGTTCGCTATTGGGTACCTTAACATCGCTGCCGACCTGGCTCACCAGTACGTAAGCATCACGATTCCTGATCGAGAAGGCTACTTCCAACAGGATAATGTGTCATGCCGCAAGGCTCAGACCTCCGTCCCGCGGTTCTAGGAGCACGACAATGACTTCAAAGTGCCAATAAACACCCTGATTCCCCATAAATTAAACCGATTGAATATTGTGGGATGAGATTGAGAGAATCATTCTTAACAGCGATCCTCCTCCAGCGATCCTCCTCCAGCGAACACTCCGCAATTCGTCTGCGGTGGCAGAACTTCGTCGTCAGGCATTCGGTTGGATGAACATACCTGCAGAGCGATATCAGCACCTCATTGAATCCATTTCACATCGAATTGAGGCTATTTTAAAGGCGGGTCAACACGCTAATAGGTATAGGTAGATGTTCCGAACAATTTTATAATTCAGTTTTTTACATAAGAAAGGCTCATTTATATTCGACAAAATTCGGTGTTCAGTATGATTATATTGATTTTCAAGTCTGAAACAATTATAGTTAATGTAATATTTGTACATGTATTACAGGTGTTATCTCTTCACAGCGTTCGTTGTGTTCATCACGTCATGCCCCATTTTCAGTATAAAATTTCCAAATTTAAGTTTTAAATAAAACTTCAAAGCGTTTTGCCTTTTTCTACTTAATCCATTGCTGTATTAGAATTGTCTAAAATTAAACATGAAAAATGCAGTCTCACCTTAGTGTTTGGCTTTCGTTAATTTCCTGTTATCGATTAGGTATCGCATGGGCAAAATTACTTTTTCACTGAATTCTCTCTGTAGAATTATTGTTTTGCTAGAAAACTCCGTCCTAAGGCCGACGCTCTTAATCCTTTCAGCGAGCAAATCTGCCAGACGAAAACAGAATATTTAAAATTTAATTGTTGTAATATTAGATATCCATAAAATTAAGATATACATTTATGCTCTCTCGCCAAAAATCAGCGCATTATTTAAAGCAGAAAACGTGCTTAAAATGTTTTCCATTGAGAATTTTGGCCAAAAATAATTTGTTCAGTCCATCTTTTTTACTCTTTCCAACCGTAGGTTGAAGAAGCGTATATGCTCCAGCTTTGTCCGTTCGTCCGTCTGTCCGCACGATAACTCACGTAAAAAGGGTTCGATTTCGACGAAATTTTAGTATATGGTAGGGGACCACTTGGGGACAACCCTATTGAAAATGGGCGAAACAGAGTCAAAGGTCAGGACATAGGAGCAGGATCCATTCCATTGCTCTTATGCGTTGTAACTTGCGTAAAAATGGTTCGATTTCGATGGAATTTTAGTATGTCGTAGGGAACCGCCTGGGGACAATACCTATTGAAAATAAATGAAATGGGGTCAAAGGTCAGGACATAGGAGCGGGATCCATCATTCCATTGCCTTTGTGCATCATAACTTGTGTTAAAATGGTTCGATTTCAATGAAATTTTAGTATGTGGTAAGGATCCACCTGAGAACGAACCCCGTTGAAAATGGGTGAAATGTTGTCAAAGGTCAGGACGTAACGGAGGGATTCATTTCATTGCCTTTATGCGTCATAACATGCGTAAATACGGTTCGATTTCGATGAAATTTTAGTATGTGGTAGGGAACCACCTGGGCACGAACCCTATTGAAAAGTGGCGAAATGGGGTCAAAGGTCAGGCAGGGCATAAGAGCGAGATTTATTCCATCGCCCTTATGCGTCATAACTTGCGTAAAAATGGTTCGATTTCGATGTAATTTTAGTATTTGGTAAGGAACCACCTGGGGACGAACCCTATTGAAAATGAGGGAAATGGGGGTCAAAGGTCAGGGCATAAAAGTGGAATCCATTCCATTGCATTTATGCGTCATGTCATGCGTAAATATGGTTCGATTTCGGTGAAATTTTAGTATGTGGTAGGGAGCCACTGGGGAGGAACCCTATTGAAAATGGGCGAAATGGGGTCAAAGGTCAGGACACTGGAGTGGGATCCATTCCATTGCCCTTGTGCATCATAACTTACCAAAAAATGTTTCGATTGCGACAAAACGTTATCATGTTGTTCCGGAGGTATAGTGAAGCGGTTCTGTTGAATATCAACGAAATGGGGTCAAAGATCATTGCACAAAAGCAAGATTTATTCCACAGCCATTATTCTCATAACTTGCGTAAAACTGCTTCTATTGCGACAAAGCTTTAGTATGTTATTCTTGAGGTATACTGAACCGGTTCTGTTGAATATCATCGAAATGGGGTCCAAGGTCAGGACACAGGAGCGAGATTCATTCCACAGCCATTATCCTCATAACTTGAGCAATAATTTCTGGTATTTTGGAAAGAGTATCATAATCAATGCATTGCATGATTTTACTATCTTGTTGAAGCTTAGACAATAATGCAAGTGTGTTGGATAGAGAAATAAGTACTTACCCTCTAGTAGCCAAATGGTTAGCGACAAAGAATTAGAAACTGCGCAAAAACAATTCTTCATCATGGACGCTAACTTGCGCAAACAGAAATTTCAAAACTGGAAAATGATGAGCTGTATAATGTGAATTACGAATAAGTAGAACATATCCTCAAAATATTCTCTGTCGCTAAAACTATGTGATAGAAAAATAATTTTTCAAATGCGACATCTAGAAGCAGAGATAACAAGAATAATAATTTTTCATACGCGCCCCTAGCGGAAAAACTGTGCCTTATTTAAAGAAGATGATGTTGGCAATCTTTACAGTAGCAAATACCATGCAGTACAAAAATAATATTTTAACTAGCACGTTTAGAAGCAGAGATAATACACTGACGGAAAAAAATCCCAACACCAAGAAGGGGTTGTGTTAGATAAACGACAGTTGGTAGGCGGTGAGAGTACATCTCTAAGATGACGTCTATGCAAATTTCGCGCTCGGCGCATACGTGTGGCGCTAGTAGCGCCGCTCGGAACATGCAAAGCAGGTTTGCTGGAAATACGCGCTGTAACGTTCCTGAGCGTTAGTTATCGTTGAGATTCGACGTAAGGTGTTGATGTTAGTCAAGAATGCCTTTAAAAAGACGAAGGAGCCATTATCAACAGCTCACGGAGTTTGAACGAGGTCGTGCAATAGGGCTACGAGAAGGTGGATTTTCTTTCGGCAATATTGCAGAACTACTTGGCAGGAATGTAGCCACTGTGCATGATTGTTGGCAGCGGTGGTCAAGGGAAGGTACTGCCTCAAGAAGATTGGGTTCCGGCCGGCCACGTTGCTCTACTGAGAGGGAAGACCGCTGTGTACGGCGTATGGCCGTGGCGCGTCGTACCGCTTCTGCGGCAGCAATTCGAGCTGCAGTTGCCACCACAGTGACACAGCAAACTGTTACAAATCGGTTACTTGAAGGACAGCTCCGAGCCAGACGCCCTGTAGCGTGCATTCCACTTACTCTAAACCACTGCCGTTTGCGACGTCAGTGGGGTCAAGCTAGAGCTCATTGGAGGACGGAGTGGAGAGCTGTTGTGTTTTCTGATGAAAGCCGGTTTCGCCTGGGTGCCAGTGATAGCCGTGTGTTGGTTAGAAGGAGGCCAGGTGAGCGCCTGCGAACAACCTGTCTGCGGCCGAGACACACTGGACCTACACCTGGAGTTATGGTCTGGGGAGCAATTTCCTATGACAGCAGGAGCACTCTCGTGGTTATCCCACGCACCCTGACGGCACAGTTGTACGTCGGTCTGGTGATTCAACCTGTTGTGCTGCCATTCATGAACAGCATTCCATGGGGTGTTTTCCAACAGGATAACGCTCGCCCGCATACCGCTGTTGTAACCCAACATGCTCTACAGAGTGTCGACATGTTGCTGTGGCCTGCTAGATCACCAGATCTTTCACCAATCGAGCACGTATAGGACATCATTGGACGACAACTCCAGCGTCACCCTCAACCAACATTAACCGTCCCTGTATTGACCGACCAAGTGCAACAGGCATGGAACTCCATTCCACAAACTGACATCCAGCACCTGTACGACACAATGCATGAACGTTTGCGTGCTTGCATTCAACATTCTGGCGGTTACACCGGTTATTAATGTGCCAGCATTTCACATTTAAAATGGCTCTTCTCGCGCTTACAATAAGCTGTGATCTTGAAACCTTAATCGATTAAATATGTTACCTATGCAAATGTATTGCCGCCATTTCATTCCTCTACAACTATTTTTTCGTGGTGTTGGGATTTTTTTCCGTCAGTGTAGTTGAAAAGAGAATTACACGCCAACGCCGAGCAGCGTCACGACTCTGAACTGTGAAATATCGAGGAGTACATGCAAAATGTTATACAAAGTGAATCGTATCCGGTGTTAAGAGAATTTTTCAAATCGGACTTCTGCGCATAACTTCTGCACATAATGTATTTGATACATTATGTATTGATACATTATGTATTTGATACATTATGTGCAGAAGTTATGCGCAGAACATTTTGTCGTGAGCGGTATCTAATTACAAAACAAATTTTTCAGTCTTGTTTTCAGGACCCCAAATGGGTTATACGTCAATTCGTCGCGCGTCAATTCGTCAACCACGACGATTCGTCGAGCGTCAATTCGTCGCGGACAAATTCGTCGACTACGTCAATTTGTCGCGTTTACAGATTTTGGGTACATACAAAATGAATGCAGGTAAACGTACGATTTCGAACGTCTTCCTCCCTGATCTAATTTATAAAGTTTGGACACTCAGACAGGAGAGGAATATTACGCTTTTTCGTTGGCACTAAAAATATTAGACGGTAGACGGTTTTGGAACGGGGCAGGGCCCGGTTGGTCACAGCCCCCCATATACAAAATTTTCGTACAATCTACAGTTTTCAATTCAGAACCACCAAATCAGGTGTCCTATCTCATGGTACCCTATCTTAGACGGTTGTCGGTTTTTTGAACGGGTTAAGGCCCGGGGGTCAGAGTCCCCCCCCCACACACACATACATACACAATTTTCGTGAAATCTAGTTTTCATTTCAGAACCATCAAATTTGGTATCATGAAACTCTAACTTAGACGCTACACGGTTTTTGGAAGGGGTTGGAGCCCGGGGGTCAGAGCCCCATAAAAAAATTCGTAAAATCTACAGTTTTCATTTTAGAACCACCAAATTTGACACACTATCTCATGGTACTCCAACTTAGACAGTAAACCGGTTTTGGAATAGATCAAGGCCTGGGGGCTCAGAGCCCCCCTCATAAAAGATTTCGTAAAATCTAGTTTTTTAATTTAAAACCACCAAATTTGGTATACTATCTCATGGTACTCGAACTTAGACGGTAGACCGTTTTAGGATCGGCTCCAGGCCCGGGGGTCAGAGCCCGCGCCCCCATAATTTTTTTTCGTAAAATCTACAGTTTTCAATTCAGAACCATCAAATATGGTATCATCAAACTCTAACTTAGACGCTAGACAGTTTTTGGAAGGGGTTGAAGCCCGGGGGTGAGAGCTTCCCCCCTCATAAAAATTTCGTGAAATCTACAGTTTTCAATTTAGAACTACCAAATTTGGTATACTATCTCATGGTATTCTAACTTAGACGGTAGAACGCTTTTGGAACGGGTCAAGGCCCGGGGGTCAGAGCACAAACATACAAAATTTTCAGAAAAACTACAGTTTTCAATTCAGAATTACCAGATCTGGTATACTATCTCATGGTACTCTAACTTAGACGCTAGACGATTTTTGGAAGGGGTTGCAGCCTGGGGGTAACGGCCCCCTTCATAAAAAATCGCAAATTCTAGTTTTCAATTTAGAACCACCAAATTTGATATACTATCTCATGCTACTCTAACTTAGACGGTCGACGGTTTTTGGAACAAGTCAAGGCCCGTGGTGTCGGAGCCCCCCCCCCTCCCCCACAGACACACACATACAACATTTTCTTAAAAACTACATTTTTAAATTCAGAACCACCAAATCTGGTATCATGAAACTCTAACTTAGACGCTAGACGGTTTTGGGAAGGGGTTGGAACCCGGGGGTGAGAGCCCCACCCCCACCTTCTCATGAGAATTTCGTAAAATCTACAGTTTTCAATTTATAACAACCAAATTTGGTATACTATCTCATGGTTATCTAACTTAGACGGTAGACGGCTTTTGGAAGGGGTCGGGGCCCGGCTCAAGGGAGCCCCATACAAATTTTTTGTAAAAAGTTCCGTTTTTTAACTCTTAAGAACACTTTATCTACGTTCTAAGGCGTTCTTTGGCCCTTTGAGGGCCTAGCACCATAAACCATCAACCAACCAGCTAAACAACCTATGGTCTAAGTTAGAGACTGTAGATAACAATAAAGTGCAAAAATAAGTGTTTAATTGTGTATTAAAAACACAAATCAATATAGTTTAGCTTTCACTACCAACGAACGGCTTATCAGGAAGAAATATAATGTAATGTAAACAGAGAGTTCCAGATATTCAAAATTCAAAACGGTAAGAAAAAGATGATCAATGCCAATGTGAAGTCGTACGCAATCGGCATCACATAGGTACATTGCATTTCTGTGTTGCGGGATTCACAGAAGCTCACGCCAGATGTACGGCAGTTCTATAGATGTCTCCTAGAAGGTAAGTATTCCCATTCCTTTTTGTTTCGTAAAATTAAATTAACTAAATCAAAAAATTTAAAATAAGTTTACTGGAAAATTGCAGGAATATCTTTTTCATTCATTAACTTTCACCCGCTGAACTTGGTGATTCCACAAATAGTAATATGTACCTGGCAAATAACTGGTATCCCTGCTAGTACAAATTATATTAATGATTTATTTGCGTCCAGTTCAATCTAGTATGTCCATAAGAGCGTTTGGGGTCGTATGAAAAATACATTTCAACGTGTGCCGCTACGGCGGCGGAGTGATCTAGGGGCTGGCTTCTGACCACGTGTCAAGAAGAATTTTGTATGTGGGGGCACTTACCCCCGGGCCTTGACCCGTTCCAAAAAACCGTCTACCGTTTAAGTTAGAGTACTATGAGATAGTATACCAAATTTGGTTGTTCTAAATTGATAACTGTAGGTTTTACGAAAATTTTGTATGGGGAGGTGGCTCTAACCCCGCGGGCCCTGACCCGTTCCGAAAACCATCTACCGTCTAAGTTAGAGTACCATGATATAGCATACCAAATTTGGTGGTTCTAAATTGAAAACTGCAGATTTTACGAAAATTTTGTATGGGGGGGGGCTCTGAACCCCGGGCTCCTATCCTTTCCAAAAACTATCTACAGTCTAAGTTAGAATACCATGAGATAGTATACCATATTTGGTGGTTCTAAATTGAAAACTGTAGATTTCACGATATTTTTTAAGGGGAGGGGCTCTGACCCCGTGCCCGACCCGTTCCCAAAACCGTCTACCGTCTAAGTTAGAGTACCATGAGATAGTATACCAAATTTGGCGGTTCAAAATTGAAAACTGCAGATTTTACGAAAATTTTGTATGGGAGGGGCTCTAACCCCGCGGGCCCCGTCCCGTTCCGAAAATCGTCTACTATCTAAGTTAGAGTACCATGATATAGTATACGAATTTGGTGGTTCTAAATTGAAAACTAGATTTTACGAAATTTTGTATGGGGGGGCTTGGGGCTCTGAACTCCGGGCTCCGACCTTTTCCAAAAACCGTCTACAGTCTAAGTTAGAATACCATGAGATAGTATACCAAATTTGGTGGTTCTAAATTGAAAACTGTAGATTTTACGAAAATTTTGTACGGGGGAGGCTGTGACCCCCGGGACCCCGACACGTTCGAAAAACTGTCTCCCGCTAAGTTAGAGTTTTACGACACCAAATTTAGTGGTTCTGAATTGAAAAACATAGATTTTAAGAAAATTTTATATAAGGGGGGGGGGGAGCTCTTACTCCCGGGCCTTGACCCGTCCCAAAAACCGTCTACCGTCTAAGTTAGAGTACCATGCGATAGCATACCAAATTTGGTGGTTCTAAATTGAAAACTGTAGATTTTACGAAAAAATTTGTATGGAAGAGGGTGGCTCTGACCCCCTGGCTCCAACCGCTTCCAAAAACCGTCGACAGTTTAAGTTAGAGTTTCGTGAGGTAGTATACCAAATTGGGTGGTTCTAAATTGAAAACTGTAGTTTTTCCGAAAAAAATGTATGGGTGGGGGTGACCCCGTGCCCGACCCGTGCCCGACCGAAAAAAAATGTATGGGTGACCCCGTGCCCGACCCGTTTCAAAAACCGTCTACCGTCTAAGTTAGAGTTCCATGAGATAGTATACCAAATTTGGTGGTTCTAAATTGAAAACTGTATATTTTACGAAAATTTTGTACGGGAGGTTACTCTGACCCCTCGGGACCCGACCTGTTCCAAAAACCGTCTCCCGCTAAGTTAGAATTTCATGACACCAAATTTAGTGGTTCTGAATTGAAAAATATGAATTTTAAGAAAATTTTGTATGTGGGGGGGGGCTCTTAGCCCCGGGCCTTGACCCGTTCCAAAAACCGTCTACCGTCTATGTTGGAGTACCATGATATAGTATACCAAATTTGGTGGTTCTAAATTGAAAACTGTAGATTTCACGAATTTTTTTATGGGGGGGGGGTCTGAACCCCGGGCTCCGACCCTTTACAAAAAACCGTCTACAGTCTAAGTTAGAATACCATGAGATAGTATACCAAATTTGGTGGTTCTAAATTGAAAACGGTATATTTTACGAAAATTTTGTCTGACCCACCGCACCACGACCCGTTGCAAAACCCCAAAAACCGTCTCCCGCCTAAGTTAGAGTTTCATGATACAACATTTGGTGGTTCTAAATTGTAAACTGTAGATTTTACGAAAATTTTGTATGTGGCAGCCGCTTTCCGCGCCTTGACCTATTCCAAAAAACCGTCTAAGTTGGAGTACCATGAGATAGTATACCAAATTTGGTGGTTCTAAATTGAAAACTGTAGATTTTACGAAAATTTTGTATGGGGAGGGTGTCTTGACCCACTGGCTCCAACAGCTTCCAAAAACGGTCGACCGTCTAAGTTAGAGTTTCGTGAGATAGTATATTGAATTTGGTGGTTCTAAATTGAAAACTGTAGTTTTTACGAAATTGTTTTATGAGGGAGGGGGCTCTGACCCAGTGCCTGACCCGTTCCCAAAACCGTTTACCGTCTAAGTTAGAGTACCATGAGATAGTATACCAAATTTTGTGGTTCTATATTGAAAATTCTAGATTTTACGAAAATTTTGCAGGAGGGGTGGCTCTAACCCTCCGGGCCCCGACCTGTTCCGAAAACCGTCTACCGTCTAAATTAGAGTACCATGATATAATATACTAAATTTGGTGGTTCTAAATTGAAAACTAAATTTTACGAAATTTTGTAAAGGGGGGGGGGCTCTGAGCCCCGGGCTCCGACCCCTTTCCCAAAACCGTCTACAGTTTAAGTCAGAATACCATGAGATAGTATACCAAATTTGGTGGTTCTAAATTGAAAACTGTAGATTTTACGATAATTCTGTGGTCTGACCTACCGGTCCCCGATCCGTTCCGAAAACGGTCTTACGCTAAGTTAGAGTTTCTTGACACCAAATTTTGTGGTTCTAAATTGAAAACTAGATTTTACGTCAATTTTGTAGGCGGGGGGGGGAGCTCTGACTCCCCGGGATACAACCGCTTCCAAAAACCGTCTACAGTCTATGTTAGAATACCATGAGATAGTATACCAGATTTGGTGGTTCTGAATTGAAAACTGTAGATTTTACGAAAATTTTGTATATGGGGGGCTCTGACCATCCGAGCCCTGCCCCTTTCCAAAAACCGTCTACTGTCTAATATTTTTAGTGCCAAAGAAAAAGCGTTATATTCCTCTCCTGTCTGAGTGTCCAAACTTTATAAATTTGATCAGGGAGGAAGACGTTCGAAATCGTACGTTTTCCTGCATTCATTTTGTATGTACCCAAAATCTGTAAACGCGACAAATCGACGTAGTCAACGAATTTGTCCGCGACGAATTGACCCTCGACGAATTGACGCATGACGAATTGATGCATACGACGAATTGACGCGCGACGAATTGACGCAGGCGACGAATTCACGTAGTCGACGAATTGACGCACGCAGCGAATTGACGTGCCATCCCCCAAATGGGGCTGCAAAAATATCGGAAACAGAAATATGTGTTTCTAGAAAATATGTTTCTAGCTGTAATTACAAAAAATCAGAAATTGTGTGCAAAACATTCCTCTCACATTCCTTGGAATGTAAGCTATGAGATAAGTGACGATGATACTATTTTTATATTTTAAGCCATCTTTTGAAAAAATTAAATGGTGGAGTACGGACACCATATCTCTGCTGCTATCAGTCCGACTTGAAAAGGTGTTTCTGTAGTGGAAAGCCTGAATTGTGAGAACGATTACCTTTGCCATTTGGTCCTTCTGCGGTACATAACTTTGCTTCTAGGGGAGGGGGTTGTAAATGCGTCTTCGCTCCTCATCGGCTAACGCCGTTCTCATGTCCTCCATTTCTGGTGTTATCTTACTCTAGGCTCTGGTGCTTAAATAATGAAAATTATCTACTCAACATTGTTTTCGTCACCAGTCTCTTCGGAGGCGTGGGTTCGAATCCCACCGCTGCCACCATTGAAACGATTTCATTCGGTGCCACCAATTGATACAAAAACGTGCCGAGCGGTTTAATTTATACATGCTTCACTTATCAACAAAAATTAGACTTGAAGGTTCTTTTTAATTCGGGAGTTGGCATAAATGAGCGAGAACGTTATGCTTGCTGAAATACAGGTAAGTAATACACCAGAGCCTAATGAATGAACAGAGCAAGATTAATCATTGAATTTCTTTATTTTATGAGGAGACTCTATCCCGGGGTCTGGGCCTACGGAGATATAAATACTGCTAATATGAGCCAAAATAATTTCTACTCGGGATTCCGAGATCAGATTTTTAGCCTCCAAAAAATGGGCGTTTCACAGTTCTAAATTTAGAGTCCGGTATCTATTAAAGATTACAGTTCCCCCGCTCAGTGATAGGAAAACACAGACAAATAAAAGCACTCACGTATGATTGACTGTTGTGATATAATAATCCAGGTGGTTTTCCGAAGCACTATGTTTTTAGTAGCACTCTCACCTACACCACGCGTCTCTGTAAAAGTAGTGGATGATGGTTTCTTTCTCACCTGAGTGTCACAGAGGGTAACAGAGTGTCATCAGTAATGTGTTGGTTTTCCCTCTTTCTTTCAAAGTCGCTGATAATTTCTCCGCTCTTCCCCGTCCGCTCGTAGGGTGGGGGAAAGCACAGCTGACTCCTCTTCGCTGGCGATCCGTCCATGAAGTTTCCTCACTCCGAACTCGGCATATTGAACTTTGGCGAAGGCGGCAGGGGAATTTCTCCCTCGTAATCCGTCAAGAAAGTTCTTCTGCAGGAAAGAAACAACGTCAAGCAATGCTCCGGAAAAGTCGGTGACCTCCCTCTATAGAATGAGACGGCGTGTTTGCTCTTCGTGGTAAGAGAGTCTCTCGCGACGTCCTGGTCGGTCTGTCATCAGAGTACGGCCTTTTATACGAAATATCGCAGCTCTTTTCTGCGGTAGTTGAATCTCCCTCTTAAGTTCGCGAATTTTACTATACCTGGTGGGCTTACCTCCAGCCACTAAGTATTAACTAAGCCCTCTCCTTTCCATCGTACTTTTGCGGCTTACACTGCGCTTAAAATTACCGTGCTATCATCGGTGTCAGATGGACTTCAGGTTTCATACCTAGCGGGCTCAAAAAGGCTGACCGCTGCGTAGTCCTTCCTGGCGAGGTTTTTCTCTCATGGCAATCTCTCGGCCCGGCTTGCAACTGCGTTCCGAGATTATTCCTGGGTGTGTTTTTCCGTCTGTCGTCCTGCCAGCGTACCGAGATCACAACTGTCTTTCTTTTCCTACTTTTTGCCATTCCCTGTCACGTGGGCCTCATCTGTTTCTTGTCAGTCGACACTTGGAGATTTCTCTCATGCCTTTCCCACGAAGCGTCGTTGCCTCTTGCCCCTCATAATCATAATTTTTCTGCGTTCCCAACAGATATTTGGCACTAATGGCCCACTTGAAACCGTCTTTATGGGAGTCTGAGTGCTTCTCAATTGCCGTCTGGTGTGGTCCCATGATGCTCACAGACCCCCAGAAATGATCCACTAATTCCTTTGTTATCATTTAGACAAAGAGAATTACAAGACTTCCCCAATTAAAATAAGTTAGTTTTCCAATTGATTTGCAATAGGTCAAATATTTAATTTAATTATCAACATAATTTAGCCACGCCTATTAAGACCGTCCCCCCTTTTTAATAGTTACTAATTCAGACCCAATTTTTGCATCAATATGTTCACATGGTGTCTCTGTTGTCAGTGTGATGGATTTTTGACCTGGATATGTCAGTTCTTGTGATGTTGTCGTGTCCTTAATATGGCCGCTACGCTTTCCTTATACACCAAAGAAGAATAGTTGGCAGTGATCCGTTTCCTATGGGCTGAAGTTTCAGCAGCCACTGAAATTAATCAAAGACTTTCAAGATAGTATAGGAACACTGTTTTTGTTACAGGAGAGTATCTACGAATGGATTCCCGAGTTAAAAAATTTTACACAAGTTTAAAGAATGAAGGATGAGCGAAATGCCAGCCCATATCCATTGCTCATGGAAACTTTGAGTAAATCGAGACTGTGGTTCTGGCTAACAGAAGGCTGATTATTGATGAAGTACTGCCAAATCACATGGAAATTAGTGATGGTTCAGCGTATGAAATCATCTGTAAGAAACTAACTTTCTTTCTCGCAAGTTATGTTCCAAACGATTTCGCGGAAGTGCACAAATGCACTCTCTTAAACATCTGCCAACTCTTTTCGGACCGCTATGCTAACGAAAGTGACGTCATTTTGAAATGAAACACCATTAGGGAGGAAATACGGTTCCACCATTTCGAGCCGGAGATTAAACTTCAGAGTTTGGAATGGAGACATCAAGGCTGATCAGTCAAGCGAAAGTTCAAAACTCAACCAAAGCTGAAAAAGTGCTGTTTACTGTCTTCTGGGATTTGCAAGGACTAACACTGGGATATAATCATGAGTGGAACAGAACAGTGAACAATGCTCGTCACAGTGACATAGTATGTGACTACCTAAAGCTCGCGCCATTCAAAGCAAAAGCAAAGAACTGCTGTCATAAGACGATTTGTTACTGTACGACAATGCTCGTCCTCGTATAGCTACTCATACTGCTGGTACGCTCCAGCAAATGAACCTTGAATTAATTTTTTGATGTAGCCCTGTTACATACGTACGACGGTCACAAGTGTACACCACACCTGCAGACGCGTAGATTGAGCACCCCATCTTCCTCCCACTGACTATCTGTTCATGATTGCACTGTTCAGGTCGCTGCGTTTACCGTTATTTATTAGAGACAAGATTATATGCTCTAATAGAACAACAAAATTTAAATGAGACCGGATTATATGTTCTAAAGGAACAACAACATTTAATTGAGACCGGATTACATGCCCTAAAGGAACAACAAAATTTAAATGAGACCAGATTACATGCTCTGAAGGAGCAACCAAATTTAAATGACACCGGATTATATGCTTCTAATGGAACAACAAAGTTTAAATGAAACCAGATTAAATGCTCTGTAGGAGCAACAAAATTTAAATGAGACCGGATTATATGCTCTGAAGGAGCAAACAAATTTAAATGACACCGGATTATATGCACTAACGGAACAACAAAATTTAAATGAAACCAGATTAAATGCTCTAAAGTAAAAACAAAATTTAAGTGAGACCGGATTACATGCTCTAAAGGAGCAACCAAATTTAAATGACACCGGATTATATGCTCTAACAGAACAACAAAATTTAAATGAAACCGATTAAATGCTCTAAAGTAAAAACAAAATTTAAATGAGACCGGATTATATGCTCTAAAGGAGCAACAAAATTTAAATGAGACCGGATTATATGTTCTAAAGGAACAACAAAATTTAAATGAGACCGGATTATATGCTCTAAAGGAACAACACACTTAAAATGCAAAATATGCATTTATAAATTTTGTTTATTTACCTTCAAATCAATGCCGTGGAACCAGAAAAGACTTTTTGAATGTGAATTTAATGAACTGACAAAAATTAATATATTATTCCTAAGTATAGCAGTGGATAAAAAGTTGTAACTTATATAATGCATAATATAGGGATGTAAGGTCAGGTGATGCGTAACATCACAGCCTCTCCTTGACAAATGTCAACCCCGCCTTCTCGTGGTACATCCTGTTCCCACTAAAGGGGCTCTGACGACCGCCAATAGCGGTATAACTATACCATCGAGATTAGAGGAAATGCTATCATACACTCACCAACCCGCTTGGCCAGCGTGGTGAGTTATGGCCAAACCCCTCCAAAATGACTCCACAACTTAAATCTTGGCCCTCAGTCTCCGGCAGCTGGAATGTACCTGGCCAAGGCAGCGGCCAGTGCGACATGAAGGCAGAGGGTGCTAAGAATCCCCGGAGGACCGGACTAGGCTGCCATCTGATGCTGACCTCGGCGACGTATAACGGACGCTCATTATCTTCTGATTCAAGGCTTCTTGAATTGGAAGAGGAACTACAAAGGATCAAGTGGGACATCGTCGGGCTAAGTGAGGTAAGGAGAAAAGGAGAAGATCTCATTGAACTGAAAAGTGGACATCTCTTCTACTATCGTGGGACAGATACTGGCAGAACTAGTGGTGTTGGATTTATAATAAACAAGAAACTGAAGGATAAAGTTGTAGAAGTTGAAAGTTCCTCTGACAGAGCTGCACGACTCGTTATCCAACTCTCGAGAAGATACCAGGCTCAGATTATTCAAACTTATGCACCCACCACAAGTCATGCTGAAGAAGAAATTGAAGAATTTTATGAGGAAATTCGTGATCTAAATAATAAAGGTAAGCAGCACTAGAAGATAATTATGGGAGATTTCAATGCAAAAATAGGGCAACGGCAACAGAATGAAACTTCAGTAGGTAAATTCGGTCACGGCAACAGAAACCAGCGTGGAAATACTCTCGTACAGTTTGCAGAGGCAGAAGGGTTTTTCATCTTGAACTCCTTTTTCAAGAAAAAGCCACACAGGAAATGGACATGGAGACATCCAAATGGGACGACAAGTGAAATTGATTTTATAATGTGTAACAAAAAATTCATCATAGAAGACTGCAGTGTGCTAAACAAGTTCAACACAGGCAGTGACCATAGATTGGTGAGATGTAAGATGCACCTCAACACTAAACTCGAACGTAGCAAGCTCATAAGACAAACAAAATGTATTGACATAACCAACCTTAAAAAAACACCATAATACCTTCAAGTTGGAACTGAAGAACAGATTCTCTGCTTTAGAAGGCCTAACATCGGAAGAAGTGGATATTTCGGAAGTTAACAGAAAAGTAACCAAAGCTCTTATGGAAACAGCAACAAATTTAGCTGGGTCTAAGAACAAGTTGCATGTGAACAAATTATCAGGAAAAACCAAAATGTTGATGCAAAAAAGAAGAGAGATGAGGACAACTAAAGAAGATGTGACTTCCAAAGTGGAATATATAGAGCTATGCAAGACAGTACGAAAAAGTATCACTGAAGACGTAAGGAAATTCAACTGTGAACTAGTAAAGAAAGCAATTGAAAACAACCAAAGCCTAAACATAGCAAAAGGACATCTCAGTAAGGGAAGAAAACAGATTATGGCACTGAGAAAAGAAGATGGATCTGTAACAAGAAATAGAGGCGAAATTTTGACAAGAGTGAAAGATTTCTACTCCAAATTATATGAAAGGGATGATACATGTACTCCAGACATCATGAAAGGTACCAGTAGCATAGTTCTTCTAGTCCTCCCAGCAGAAGTTGCACATGAAATCAAGAACATGAAGCTGGGAAAAGCTCCAGGAGAAGATGGAATTGCTGTAGACATCATACAAGAAGCAAGTGGAGAAATCGAAACAGTACTCGCCCAAATTTTCACTCGATGCCTTAATGAAGGGAAGATTCCTGAGAATTGGAACAATGCTACAATGATCCTGCTACATAAAAAAGGTGACATTGAGGATCTCAGGAACTGCAGACCTATCAGCCTCCTATCAGTGATTTATAAAATCTTCACTAAAGTTCTTTCACACCGCTTGAAGGTGACACTGGACATGGCTCAACCGAGAGAACAAGCTGGATTCAGGAGTGGCTACAGCACAATAGATCATATCCACGTACTGAGAGAACTAATTGAAAGAGCGAGGGAATATGAACTTCCATTGTGCATGGCTTTTTTCGATTATGAAAAAGCCTTTGATTCAGTGAAGCCATCAGCAGTTACAATGGCCCTGAAATCCTGCGGTATCGAAGATGCGTACATTAACATTATTAATAACATCTGTGAAAATGCAAGTGCAAAGATTCGGCTGTTTGAAAATGCAACATAGAAACAAATTCGAAAAGGAGTGAGACAAGGTGACACCATGTCTCCAAAGCTCTTTAATGCCACATTGGAAAATGTCTTTCAATCACTGAACTGGGAAAACAAAGGGATAAAGATTAATGGAGATTATCTAACCCACCTTCGTTTTGCTGATGACATAGTCATTTTTGCAACTACCCCATCAGAGCTGCAGAGTATGATCCAGGAACTTGCTGACAAGAGAAAAGAAGTGGGATTAAAAATGAACTTTCAGAAGACAAAAGTGATGTGCAATACTTTTACAAGAAATGAAGATTTATCGATTGATGGAGAAAAGCTGGAGATAACAGACACGTAAGTTTATCTTGGACAGCAGATATCAAGTGAGAGTCACATTGATGAAGAAATTAATCGGCTTACAAAACTTGCCTGGAGAGCTTTTGGAAGAAACAGCATAATTTTCAAGAGCAATATGCCATTATGTCTTAAAAGAAAAGTGTTTCATCAATGCATCCTTTCAGTGCTTACGTATAGTGCAGAGACGTGGACCTTAACTAAAAGAGACATACAAAGACTGCAGACAACTCAAAGCAACATGGAGAGGTGCATGTTTGGTGTAACCAGGAGAGATAAGAAGAGTAACTCGTGGATCCGAAAAATGACAAGAGTGGAAGACATCATGATCAGAGTTAAATCCCTGAAATGGCAATGGGCTGGACATACTGCCAGAAGGACAGACCATCGATGGACAGCCGAAATTTTAGATTGGATTCCAAGGGACAGGAAAAGACCCAGAAGAAGACCACATGGAAGATGGGTGGATGAAATTCGAAAGTATGCGGGATGACATGAGGGAAATTGGTACAAGACAACATGACGGAAATTGGTACAAGACAGACCGTTGTGGAGGAAACTTGGGGAGACCTTCGTCCAGCAGTGGATTGATAATGGTTGACAATGATGATGATGATGATATAAAATTAGTGATAACTATTATAATTCATGCTAACTGATTTGATACTTTTTCATTCAAGAGCTTTTTTTCACAAATCACACAATATACAATTTTTCCATCAGTAGTTAAATGGTTCCTGTGGTCGGGAATCCAGCTTTTTATTAAACTTCCTCTCTTTATTTAATTTAAAGAATTTTAAATGCTGATATTCACCCTCAACTTCAAAGCTCTGAAGTATTCACAGATTTATTAATGTATCGTATGTTCCCAGAGATCTGCTATGTTGATTCGACATAGCTGACATTTGGTATCCCGAGATCAGTAGGTTTCGGAACTATTTCACAAAACTAAATCTTTGGTTGCTCCCTATAAAAATAACCTCAGTTTTTGTTGAAATTGGGTGGACATTTCAACCAGGAGGGTAAAACACGAAACCACGCCTAGCGGCAAAGGACATTTCTGATACTGCTTCCTTTTTTCCACCTGTGGTATCCGTAGTTAATTATTTTCCATTCGCTTGGGATCAGTGGATTACCAGTCCTTTTATCTATCGCCAAACTTAGATGTTCTTTGAGTTCGAGCTATTGCTTTCTTTTCCAGGTCTCGGGAGATTAAAGATCGATTTTTTAAATTTTACTTTTTTTAAGTATATTTGTTAGGCAAACGGCGTAATAAAATAAACTATAAAATTGTTTTGTGCATTTATAAGCGCTAACGTAAAAATACCTAAGATATGCAGTTGCATATGTAAATATTCAATTGCAAATAATTAATAATATGGACTCTAATCCTCCAATTGCAGTCATGCAAATGGTCAAGAACAGGTAGGTATTTGATCGATTTATAGCCAGAAGGGCTTTGCGGTTAGCAACGTTATTGTGGCAGGGTGGTTTAATCATGTGGATGTAGCCGTGTGTGTGTATAATAATTGTTCTTAAAGCAATCAATTTTGTGAATTCTATAGCATAGTTTTGCCACGAGAGCTTCAGATCTAAGCATGAAGAGTGATTAAATGTTTTCTCAAACACCGTGCTTATTTTTTGTCACTCCTTTTTTCACAGAGATCCCTCTTCATTGCCACTAAAAAGGAGCACACACACCTCGTTTTTCAGATTAGCAATGGCAAGTTAGGTGAAGAATAATCAATACAATGTTTATTCGATTACTCGACGTGAAGATCTTGAGCGGCTGTCATTGCCAACGACTTGTGCGAGCAACAGGTCCACAGCTTTCGGCTGCGGAATTTGCAGCACTTGAGGCAAGGAAGTTTGCGGACTGCGCCATGAAAATTTTTAATATAACTCAGGCAATCTTATACCTAATTGTCAACATTCTCAGGGTACTTCTGAACTTCTGACCTCACGTGCGAAGTGGAAAGAGGTGAGAACTAATACTGAACACTCCGAGCACTGAACGGGTGAGAAACTGATTACAGAAAAAGAATGGACTATGAGACATTTTAGATGATCAACTTTGGTTTACTTTGTAGGGCCCTAAATTCCAAAACTTTGATTCACAACCAGTGTATTATACTTCTTAAAAGCAGAATGTAATTTTGAGTAATGTAACCTGTCTTTACGTTGTCACTGTGTATTCTGTGACGTGCCTGCACCGCAGGACGCACATGGGATAAAGGCAGATAGCAGCGAGAGCATACGTCCGCGTAGCTCAGTTGGGAGATCGACTTATTCCGGAATGAGAGAACCCGGGTTCGATGCCCGGCGTGGACAAAAATGACGGAGAAATTTACTTCGTTATATTGGCGCCCGAACTTCAAGGAGGACCTGGCCGTTAAATTTCTCGCAATGGTGTGATGTTCTTCCCACACCACGAGGCAGGAAAAATAAGAGAATCCCTTCTTCAACGCTTCGAAAAATAAATGTGTGTGATGTTACGTTCTACACACCAAATTGACTGGGGTTTTTCCAACGTACATTCTTCAGCGGATGACTACCTATAGCGACACATATTCGCGGCTGGGCCATGCCCCCGGCCCTCTTTCGGGGGTGGGGGAGATGTTACGTGCCTGCGCCGCAGGACGCACATGAGATAAAAGCAGATAGCAGCGAGAACATACGTCTGCGTAGCTCAGTTGGAAGACCAACTTATTCCGGAATGAGGGGACCCAGGTTCGATGCCCGGTGTGAACAAAAAGGAGAAAGATGTGGCATGCCTGCACCGCAGGACGCACATGAGATGAAGGCAGATAGCAGCGAGCGCATACGTCTGCGTAGCTCAGTTGGGAGACTGACTTATTCCGGAATGAGGGAACCCGGGTTCGATGCCCGGCGTGGACAAAAATGACGGAGAAATTTACTTCGTTATAACTCCTTCTAGCAGTTTTTCTTTATTTACTTCTTTTTTTCTCGAACGAACTTGATTCCTTTTCTGTGAGTCTCTGATAAATTACGTTTTCACTTCCAAATTTTTTCAATATTTTTGAAATATTAAAAACCTTTGATTTTTATACACTTCTACGAAGTGTCTTGAAAGTCAATTGGCATCGAAGAAAATCAGTGCTGAAATTTGAGTATGATGTCAGAAGTTCCATCCAAGTATATACTAATATCTCCCTTGGCTCTGGTTTTGATGTTTATTTAGCACTAAGGGTTGAAGATATCACAGGCTGGCTTTTGATTAGTTGCTGGAGTTAGGCCTAGGTTCGAGCTGGCATTGGCGTAGAAGAAATGTGGATGATGTGTTTCTCCGATGGTTCTGTCCCTTCCTTGAAACCAGTGTCGCTCCTTGTGTTTTTCGGTGTACACGGGTGCTCCAAAAAATCTTAATTAATACAATTGTTTTTTTCCAATTTTATTAAGACAGGAAGTAATGCAAACGTAAAATTTGAAAGAAAAAGAAAGAGAAACGGAATGTGCTGTATAAGGAACGGAATTGATGTGCAAAATAAATATTGTAAAGTACATTCGTACACAGAAAGTTTGATATAAATTTCACCCTGGTAGGACCAATTGTCTTATGCCTGAAGGTAAGCAGTCCTGTAAAACAATTACGTAATCTAACTTCTAACAAAACCAGAAAAAAAAAACTAAATCCACATCCTCCGCAAGTAAAGTGATGTTTCCTGCCTTTTAGACAATGAAGAAGACATTCTTGAGAGTTATACGCCATCTCCGTGAAACGTGCAATCCGCTCCACAAGTTACCCAAAGTGTTCTGTTTGCAGCAGAACAGTGTTTTCCCTGACAGATTCGTGAGACACTTGCAGTCATTTAGATATGGTATTGCTCTTTGCAGTGCCATTCTTTCACTCTCATTTCTCGGATTGGGCTCTGAGTGATTTCTGTGTTTGTGGCACAATCAAAGACGCAGACATCGCGAAAGAAGCACTTCGCTTTCTGCGGCGCTGCGGAAGAATACCTACCTGTGCAACTTCAGATTATCTTTGAAAGAATCTAGGCGTCGGCTTTCCGATGGCGAATATGCACTGCAACGAAGAGGCAGCTGTGTGGAAAAATAAAGGGCATATTATCCACAGAATGAATAACGCATTTCCTCCTTTGATCTTTGCGTTTTCCTTATTCGAACCATGCTCGTATGTTAACTGTAAGCAGGCAGTTTAAGTGGCCGATGCGTGTACAGATGCTTACTTTAGGAAAAAGGTACTCCAGTCTGAGTAGAAAGAAACAAAACAGGAAAAATATTGAGATGTTTTTTATTATTTGTTTATGTACCAGGAAGATGCTTGCCTCTTTTTCTATTACATTATTAAATTTCAAAATGCAAGCACTAGCAGCAAAATCACCATAATCTCCATGGCAGTGGGTTTTCTGGTTCCCGAGGATAGGTCTGAATACAAAATTTGAAAAAGGGGTGAGAATTGCTTATTTTAATAAAAGCACTTTCCTGTTTGAATCCAACTTAAGCAGTGTGGCTGATTCAAAATATGCTTCTGTTTGCGTTTATTCCATTATTTCGAGGAGAGCATAATGCATATAAAGGGACGGTCCGTCGGGTCCAACTATATCCCACCTTCGGCAAAAATGTCCTTGCCCTTCGTGCATCATTTGAAAAAAAACCCAGCAAATAATGTTCTTTTTAAATACCTTATTTTGACTATGGCTAAATTAAAATAACAAATCAGGATTCCAAAATTTTGGTATTTTTGTTACGATCAATGACTTTTCTGTAAGTCTTAGTTGTAGTTTTCTCAATGATCGTTGTTTATCTGTATGTCTTACAGCCTTACAGTGAATATCAAACTTATTCAAAAGAGTAAGTTTGTTTTAACCTGTGTGCGCAACAGGGTAGATCTTTGGTAATCTGCGTTACACGTTCTTCTCGGGAATGGGCTTCTAAAGAACGCTTACAAGAAAGTTGAAAATGATAAACGCTATTGGAAAATGTATGCTTTGGATGATTACAAGATATCCCTTAATAATGATTTATTTAAAGTCGAATTGGTGTGAAAGAAAAAAGCAATACGTTACAAAATACGAAATATATTATCGCACTCCAAAAATCGCAAAGCCTATGGAAATTAAACTTCTCTTTCGACAGCTTTGTCTATAAAATCATGATTCTAAATTAAATGAAATCTTGAAATATCCACACAGAATCTAAGACTATGCAATACATGAAAATCAGAATAATCAGAAACTATGCTTCAATATGCAACACACGAATTAACAGCTTTCCTTTTCTGCGGATTCTGGGTGAATTCATTTAAACCAGAATGTTGAATGACCCTCCTAGGACTCAATCTTACTACACCACGAAATGGCGGAGCCACAGAGTTGTGCACCAGAGATTTACTAATTTTTAGATAGTGTATATATGTATGAGTCGTGAAAAGTGAAACCAAACTTTCACCGAAACCCAAAGTAAACAAGATATCCTTCTCTGATGGAATCAAGGTTGAACTTTGGCTGCACCAGGAAAAAACAAAGTAGTGCTGTCACCATTCTTTCCGAGTCATAACATACCATGCAGTTTAAATAAAACAATCAAAGAACCCTCTATTATTGATAATCTGAAATTCGAATTTTAAGGTATAATCGCAAAAAATGTCTGTAAATGAATTACGCATAGTCGAAATGAAAAGGTAATAGAAACTACAGTAAAATATCGGGACTAACGCAGAGTTCTGTATAAAAGTGAAAAACGTATAACTTTATATATACTCAGAAAAAAAAAACTATTACGTACACCCCGGTGAAAACACGCAAAGCTGCAGGACAGCAGCAAATCGCGGGGTACAGGAAAACCGGTGTGGACTTTAAATAGAGTGGGTCGTTGCACAGAAATACATTCCGTCAAGTGCCAGCATGGGTCGAGGACGAGACTTAAGTGAGTTTGATCGAGGTCAAGTCGTGGGAGCCGGGAAGGCCGGATGTTCAATCAGCTCAACGACGAAGCTGTTAGTTTGGATGCTGTTCTGCGTGCAAAAGGTGGTGCCACATGCTATTAGGTGAGTGTACGTAATAATTTGTCATTTCAGTGTATACAATCGCAAAAAAAAGCAATATATATATATAACATCACAGCCTCTCCTTGACAAATGTCAACCCCGCCTTCTCGTGGTGCATCCTGTTCCCACTAAAGGGGCTCTGACGACCGCCAATAGCGGTATAACTATACCATCGGGATCAGAGGAAACGCTATCCCACACTCACCAACCCGCTTGGCCAGCGTGGTGAGTTATGGCCAAACACCTCCAAAATGACTCTACAACTTAAATCTTGGCCCTCAGTCTCCGGCAGCTGGAATGTACCTGGCCAAGGCAGCGGCCAGTGCGACATGAAGGCAAAGGGTGCTAAGAATCCCCGGAGGACCGGACTAGGCTGCCATTTGATGCTGACCTTGGCTACCTATAACGGACGCTCCCTATCTTCTGATTCAAGGCTTCTTGAATTGGAAGAGGAACTACAAAGGATCAAGTGGGACATCGTCGGGCTAAGTGAGGTAAGGAGAAAAGGAGAAGATCTCATTGAACTGAAAAGTGGACATCTCTTCTATTATCGTGGGACAGATACTGGCAGAACTAGTGGTGTTGGATTTATAATAAACAAGAAACTGAAGGATAAAGTGGTAGAAGTTGAAAGTTCCTCTGACAGAGCTGCACGACTCGTTATCCAACTATCGAGAAGATACCAGGCTCAGATTATTCAAACTTATGCACCCACCACAAGTCATCCTGAAGAAGAAATTGAAGAATTTTATGAGGAAATTCGTCATCTAAATAATAAAGGTAAGCAGCACTTGAAGATAATTATGGGAGATTTCAATGCAAAAATAGGGCAACGGCAACAGAATGAAACTTCAGTAGGTAAATTCGGTCACGGCAACAGAAACCAGCGTGGAAATACTCTCGTTGAGTTTGCAGAGGCAGAAGGATTTTTCATCTTGAACTCCTTTTTCAAGAAAAAGCCACACAGGAAATGGACATGGAGACATCCAATTTGGACGACAAGTGAAATTGATTTTATTATGTGTAACAAAAAATTCGTCATCGAAGACTGCAGTGTGCTGAACAAGTTCAACACAGGCAGTGACCATAGATTGGTGAGATGTAAGATGCACCTCAACACTAAACTCGAACGTAGCAAGCTCATAAGACAAACAAAATGTATTGACATAACCAACCTTAAAAAACACCATAATACCTTCAAGTTGGAACTGAAGAACAGATTCTCTGCTTTAGAAGGCCTAACATCGGAAGAAGTGGATATTTCGGAAGTTAACAGAAAAGTAACCAAAGCTCTTATGGAAACAGCAACAAATTTAGCTGGGTCTAAGAACAAGTTGCATGTGAACAAATTATCAGGAAAAACCAAAATGTTGATGCAAAAAAGAAGAGAGATGAGGACAACTAAAGAAGATGTGACTTCCAAAGTGGAATATATAGAGCTATGCAAGACAGTACGAAAAAGTATCACTGAAGACGTAAGGAAATTCAACTGTGAACTAGTAAAGAAAGCAATTGAAAACAACCAAAGCCTAAAGATAGCAAAAGGACATCTCAGTAAGGGAAGAAAACAGATTATGGCACTGAGAAAAGAAGATGGATCTGTAACAAGAAATAGAGGCGAAATTTTGACAAGAGTGAAAGATTTCTACTCCAAATTATATGAAAGGGATGATACATGTACTCCAGACATCATGAAAGGTACCAGTAGCATAGTTCTTCTAGTCCTCCCAGCAGAAGTTGCACATGAAATCAAGAACATGAAGCTGGGAAAAGCTCCAGGAGAAGATGGAATTGCTGTAGACATCATACAAGAAGCAAGTGGAGAAATCGAAACAGTACTCGCCCAAATTTTCACTCGATGCCTTAATGAAGGGAAGATTCCTGAGGATTGGAACAATGCTACAATGATCCTGCTACATAAAAAAGGTGACATTGAGGATCTCAGGAACTGCAGACCTATCAGCCTCCTATCAGTGATTTATAAAATCTTCACTAAAGTTCTTTCACACCGCTTGAAGGTGACACTGGACATGGCTCAACCGAGAGAACAAGCTGGATTCAGGAGTGGCTACAGCACAATAGATCATATCCACGTACTGAGAGAACTAATTGAAAGAGCGAGGGAATATGAACTTCCATTGTGCATGGCTTTTTTCGATTATGAAAAAGCCTTTGATTCAGTGAAGCCATCAGCAGTTACAATGGCCCTGAAATCCTGCGGTATCGAAGATGCGTACATTAACATTATTAATAACATCTGTGAAAATGCAAGTGCAAAGATTCGGCTGTTTGAAAATGCAACATAGATACAAATTCGAAAAGGAGTGAGACAAGGTGACACCATGTCTCCAAAGCTCTTTAATGCCACATTGGAAAATGTCTTTCAATCACTGAACTGGGAAAACAAAGGGATAAAGATTAATGGAGATTATCTAACCCACCTTCGTTTTGCTGATGACATAGTCATTTTTGCAACTACCCCATCAGAGCTGCAGAGTATGATCCAGGAACTTGCTGACAAGAGAAAAGAAGTGGGATTAAAAATGAACTTTCAGAAGACAAAAGTGATGTGCAATACTTTTACAAGAAATGAAGATTTATCGATTGATGGAGAAAAGCTGGAGATAACAGACACGTAAGTTTATCTTGGACAGCAGATATCAAGTGAGAGTCACATTGATGAAGAAATTAATCGGCTTACAAAACTTGCCTGGAGAGCTTTTGGAAGAAACAGCATAATTTCAAGAGCAATATGCCATTATGTCTTAAAAGAAAAGTGTTTCATCAATGCATCCTTTCAGTGCTTACGTATAGTGCAGAGACGTGGACCTTAACTAAAAGAGACATACAAAGACTGCAGACAACTCAAAGCAGCATGGAGAGGTGCATGTTTGGTGTAACCAGGAGAGATAAGAAGAGTAACTCGTGGATCCGAAAAATGACAAGAGTGGAAGACATCATGATCAGAGTTAAATCCCTGAAATGGCAATGGGCTGGACATACTGCCAGAAGGACAGACCATCGATGGACAGCCGAAATTTTAGATTGGATTCCAAGGGACAGGAAAAGACCCAGAAGAAGACCACATGGAAGATGGGTGGATGAAATTCGAAAGTATGCGGGATGACA
Source organism: Macrothele yani (assembly GCA_039090855.1). Taxonomy (NCBI): domain Eukaryota; kingdom Metazoa; phylum Arthropoda; class Arachnida; order Araneae; family Macrothelidae; genus Macrothele; species Macrothele yani. The sequence goes on along the minus strand of CM076989.1, from coordinate 58,584,582 downwards.
TGAGGGAAATTGGTACAAGACAACATGACGGAAATTGGTACAAGACAGACCGTTGTGGAGGAAACTTGGGGAGACCTTCGTCCAGCAGTGGATTGATAATGGTTGACAATGATGATGATGATGATATAAAATTAGTGATAACTATTATAATTCATGCTAACTGATTTGATACTTTTTCATTCAAGAGCTTTTTTTCACAAATCACACAATATACAATTTTTCCATCAGTAGTTAAATGGTTCCTGTGGTCGGGAATCCAGCTTTTTATTAAACTTCCTCTCTTTATTTAATTTAAAGAATTTTAAATGCTGATATTCACCCTCAACTTCAAAGCTCTGAAGTATTCACAGATTTATTAATGTATCGTATGTTCCCAGAGATCTGCTATGTTGATTCGACATAGCTGACATTTGGTATCCCGAGATCAGTAGGTTTCGGAACTATTTCACAAAACTAAATCTTTGGTTGCTCCCTATAAAAATAACCTCAGTTTTTGTTGAAATTGGGTGGACATTTCAACCAGGAGGGTAAAACACGAAACCACGCCTAGCGGCAAAGGACATTTCTGATACTGCTTCCTTTTTTCCACCTGTGGTATCCGTAGTTAATTATTTTCCATTCGCTTGGGATCAGTGGATTACCAGTCCTTTTATCTATCGCCAAACTTAGATGTTCTTTGAGTTCGAGCTATTGCTTTCTTTTCCAGGTCTCGGGAGATTAAAGATCGATTTTTTAAATTTTACTTTTTTTAAGTATATTTGTTAGGCAAACGGCGTAATAAAATAAACTATAAAATTGTTTTGTGCATTTATAAGCGCTAACGTAAAAATACCTAAGATATGCAGTTGCATATGTAAATATTCAATTGCAAATAATTAATAATATGGACTCTAATCCTCCAATTGCAGTCATGCAAATGGTCAAGAACAGGTAGGTATTTGATCGATTTATAGCCAGAAGGGCTTTGCGGTTAGCAACGTTATTGTGGCAGGGTGGTTTAATCATGTGGATGTAGCCGTGTGTGTGTATAATAATTGTTCTTAAAGCAATCAATTTTGTGAATTCTATAGCATAGTTTTGCCACGAGAGCTTCAGATCTAAGCATGAAGAGTGATTAAATGTTTTCTCAAACACCGTGCTTATTTTTTGTCACTCCTTTTTTCACAGAGATCCCTCTTCATTGCCACTAAAAAGGAGCACACACACCTCGTTTTTCAGATTAGCAATGGCAAGTTAGGTGAAGAATAATCAATACAATGTTTATTCGATTACTCGACGTGAAGATCTTGAGCGGCTGTCATTGCCAACGACTTGTGCGAGCAACAGGTCCACAGCTTTCGGCTGCGGAATTTGCAGCACTTGAGGCAAGGAAGTTTGCGGACTGCGCCATGAAAATTTTTAATATAACTCAGGCAATCTTATACCTAATTGTCAACATTCTCAGGGTACTTCTGAACTTCTGACCTCACGTGCGAAGTGGAAAGAGGTGAGAACTAATACTGAACACTCCGAGCACTGAACGGGTGAGAAACTGATTACAGAAAAAGAATGGACTATGAGACATTTTAGATGATCAACTTTGGTTTACTTTGTAGGGCCCTAAATTCCAAAACTTTGATTCACAACCAGTGTATTATACTTCTTAAAAGCAGAATGTAATTTTGAGTAATGTAACCTGTCTTTACGTTGTCACTGTGTATTCTGTGACGTGCCTGCACCGCAGGACGCACATGGGATAAAGGCAGATAGCAGCGAGAGCATACGTCCGCGTAGCTCAGTTGGGAGATCGACTTATTCCGGAATGAGAGAACCCGGGTTCGATGCCCGGCGTGGACAAAAATGACGGAGAAATTTACTTCGTTATATTGGCGCCCGAACTTCAAGGAGGACCTGGCCGTTAAATTTCTCGCAATGGTGTGATGTTCTTCCCACACCACGAGGCAGGAAAAATAAGAGAATCCCTTCTTCAACGCTTCGAAAAATAAATGTGTGTGATGTTACGTTCTACACACCAAATTGACTGGGGTTTTTCCAACGTACATTCTTCAGCGGATGACTACCTATAGCGACACATATTCGCGGCTGGGCCATGCCCCCGGCCCTCTTTCGGGGGTGGGGGAGATGTTACGTGCCTGCGCCGCAGGACGCACATGAGATAAAAGCAGATAGCAGCGAGAACATACGTCTGCGTAGCTCAGTTGGAAGACCAACTTATTCCGGAATGAGGGGACCCAGGTTCGATGCCCGGTGTGAACAAAAAGGAGAAAGATGTGGCATGCCTGCACCGCAGGACGCACATGAGATGAAGGCAGATAGCAGCGAGCGCATACGTCTGCGTAGCTCAGTTGGGAGACTGACTTATTCCGGAATGAGGGAACCCGGGTTCGATGCCCGGCGTGGACAAAAATGACGGAGAAATTTACTTCGTTATAACTCCTTCTAGCAGTTTTTCTTTATTTACTTCTTTTTTTCTCGAACGAACTTGATTCCTTTTCTGTGAGTCTCTGATAAATTACGTTTTCACTTCCAAATTTTTTCAATATTTTTGAAATATTAAAAACCTTTGATTTTTATACACTTCTACGAAGTGTCTTGAAAGTCAATTGGCATCGAAGAAAATCAGTGCTGAAATTTGAGTATGATGTCAGAAGTTCCATCCAAGTATATACTAATATCTCCCTTGGCTCTGGTTTTGATGTTTATTTAGCACTAAGGGTTGAAGATATCACAGGCTGGCTTTTGATTAGTTGCTGGAGTTAGGCCTAGGTTCGAGCTGGCATTGGCGTAGAAGAAATGTGGATGATGTGTTTCTCCGATGGTTCTGTCCCTTCCTTGAAACCAGTGTCGCTCCTTGTGTTTTTCGGTGTACACGGGTGCTCCAAAAAATCTTAATTAATACAATTGTTTTTTTCCAATTTTATTAAGACAGGAAGTAATGCAAACGTAAAATTTGAAAGAAAAAGAAAGAGAAACGGAATGTGCTGTATAAGGAACGGAATTGATGTGCAAAATAAATATTGTAAAGTACATTCGTACACAGAAAGTTTGATATAAATTTCACCCTGGTAGGACCAATTGTCTTATGCCTGAAGGTAAGCAGTCCTGTAAAACAATTACGTAATCTAACTTCTAACAAAACCAGAAAAAAAAAACTAAATCCACATCCTCCGCAAGTAAAGTGATGTTTCCTGCCTTTTAGACAATGAAGAAGACATTCTTGAGAGTTATACGCCATCTCCGTGAAACGTGCAATCCGCTCCACAAGTTACCCAAAGTGTTCTGTTTGCAGCAGAACAGTGTTTTCCCTGACAGATTCGTGAGACACTTGCAGTCATTTAGATATGGTATTGCTCTTTGCAGTGCCATTCTTTCACTCTCATTTCTCGGATTGGGCTCTGAGTGATTTCTGTGTTTGTGGCACAATCAAAGACGCAGACATCGCGAAAGAAGCACTTCGCTTTCTGCGGCGCTGCGGAAGAATACCTACCTGTGCAACTTCAGATTATCTTTGAAAGAATCTAGGCGTCGGCTTTCCGATGGCGAATATGCACTGCAACGAAGAGGCAGCTGTGTGGAAAAATAAAGGGCATATTATCCACAGAATGAATAACGCATTTCCTCCTTTGATCTTTGCGTTTTCCTTATTCGAACCATGCTCGTATGTTAACTGTAAGCAGGCAGTTTAAGTGGCCGATGCGTGTACAGATGCTTACTTTAGGAAAAAGGTACTCCAGTCTGAGTAGAAAGAAACAAAACAGGAAAAATATTGAGATGTTTTTTATTATTTGTTTATGTACCAGGAAGATGCTTGCCTCTTTTTCTATTACATTATTAAATTTCAAAATGCAAGCACTAGCAGCAAAATCACCATAATCTCCATGGCAGTGGGTTTTCTGGTTCCCGAGGATAGGTCTGAATACAAAATTTGAAAAAGGGGTGAGAATTGCTTATTTTAATAAAAGCACTTTCCTGTTTGAATCCAACTTAAGCAGTGTGGCTGATTCAAAATATGCTTCTGTTTGCGTTTATTCCATTATTTCGAGGAGAGCATAATGCATATAAAGGGACGGTCCGTCGGGTCCAACTATATCCCACCTTCGGCAAAAATGTCCTTGCCCTTCGTGCATCATTTGAAAAAAACCCAGCAAATAATGTTCTTTTTAAATACCTTATTTTGACTATGGCTAAATTAAAATAACAAATCAGGATTCCAAAATTTTGGTATTTTTGTTACGATCAATGACTTTTCTGTAAGTCTTAGTTGTAGTTTTCTCAATGATCGTTGTTTATCTGTATGTCTTACAGCCTTACAGTGAATATCAAACTTATTCAAAAGAGTAAGTTTGTTTTAACCTGTGTGCGCAACAGGGTAGATCTTTGGTAATCTGCGTTACACGTTCTTCTCGGGAATGGGCTTCTAAAGAACGCTTACAAGAAAGTTGAAAATGATAAACGCTATTGGAAAATGTATGCTTTGGATGATTACAAGATATCCCTTAATAATGATTTATTTAAAGTCGAATTGGTGTGAAAGAAAAAAGCAATACGTTACAAAATACGAAATATATTATCGCACTCCAAAAATCGCAAAGCCTATGGAAATTAAACTTCTCTTTCGACAGCTTTGTCTATAAAATCATGATTCTAAATTAAATGAAATCTTGAAATATCCACACAGAATCTAAGACTATGCAATACATGAAAATCAGAATAATCAGAAACTATGCTTCAATATGCAACACACGAATTAACAGCTTTCCTTTTCTGCGGATTCTGGGTGAATTCATTTAAACCAGAATGTTGAATGACCCTCCTAGGACTCAATCTTACTACACCACGAAATGGCGGAGCCACAGAGTTGTGCACCAGAGATTTACTAATTTTTAGATAGTGTATATATGTATGAGTCGTGAAAAGTGAAACCAATCTTTCACCGAAACCCAAAGTAAACAAGATATCCTTCTCTGATGGAATCAAGGTTGAACTTTGGCTGCACCAGGAAAAAACAAAGTAGTGCTGTCACCATTCTTTCCGAGTCATAACATACCATGCAGTTTAAATAAAACAATCAAAGAACCCTCTATTATTGATAATCTGAAATTCGAATTTTAAGGTATAATCGCAAAAAATGTCTGTAAATGAATTACGCATAGTCGAAATGAAAAGGTAATAGAAACTACAGTAAAATATCGGGACTAACGCAGAGTTCTGTATAAAAGTGAAAAACGTATAACTTTATATATACTCAGAAAAAAAAACTATTACGTACACCCCGGTGAAAACACGCAAAGCTGCAGGACAGCAGCAAATCGCGGGGTACAGGAAAACCGGTGTGGACTTTAAATAGAGTGGGTCGTTGCACAGAAATACATTCCGTCAAGTGCCAGCATGGGTCGAGGACGAGACTTAAGTGAGTTTGATCGAGGTCAAGTCGTGGGAGCCGGGAAGGCCGGATGTTCAATCAGCTCAACGACGAAGCTGTTAGTTTGGATGCTGTTCTGCGTGCAAAAGGTGGTGCCACATGCTATTAGGTGAGTGTACGTAATAATTTGTCCTTTCAGTGTATACAATCGCAAAAAAAAGCAATATATATATATAACATCACAGCCTCTCCTTGACAAATGTCAACCCCGCCTTCTCGTGGTGCATCCTGTTCCCACTAAAGGGGCTCTGACGACCGCCAATAGCGGTATAACTATACCATCGGGATCAGAGGAAACGCTATCCCACACTCACCAACCCGCTTGGCCAGCGTGGTGAGTTATGGCCAAACACCTCCAAAATGACTCTACAACTTAAATCTTGGCCCTCAGTCTCCGGCAGCTGGAATGTACCTGGCCAAGGCAGCGGCCAGTGCGACATGAAGGCAGAGGGTGCTAAGAATCCCCGGAGGACCGGACTAGGCTGCCATTTGATGCTGACCTTGGCTACCTATAACGGACGCTCCCTATCTTCTGATTCAAGGCTTCTTGAATTGGAAGAGGAACTACAAAGGATCAAGTGGGACATCGTCGGGCTAAGTGAGGTAAGGAGAAAAGGAGAAGATCTCATTGAACTGAAAAGTGGACATCTCTTCTATTATCGTGGGACAGATACTGGCAGAACTAGTGGTGTTGGATTTATAATAAACAAGAAACTGAAGGATAAAGTGGTAGAAGTTGAAAGTTCCTCTGACAGAGCTGCACGACTCGTTATCCAACTATCGAGAAGATACCAGGCTCAGATTATTCAAACTTATGCACCCACCACAAGTCATCCTGAAGAAGAAATTGAAGAATTTTATGAGGAAATTCGTCATCTAAATAATAAAGGTAAGCAGCACTTGAAGATAATTATGGGAGATTTCAATGCAAAAATAGGGCAACGGCAACAGAATGAAACTTCAGTAGGTAAATTCGGTCACGGCAACAGAAACCAGCGTGGAAATACTCTCGTTGAGTTTGCAGAGGCAGAAGGATTTTTCATCTTGAACTCCTTTTTCAAGAAAAAGCCACACAGGAAATGGACATAGAGACATCCAATTTGGACGACAAGTGAAATTGATTTTATTATGTGTAACAAAAAATTCGTCATCGAAGACTGCAGTGTGCTGAACAAGTTCAACACAGGTAGTGACCATAGATTGGTGAGATGTAAGATGCACCTCAACACTAAACTGGAACGTGGCAAGCTCATAAGACAAACAAAATGTATTGACATAACCAACCTTAAAAAACACCATAATACTTTCAAGTTGGAACTGAAGAACAGATTCTCTGCTTTAGAAGGCCTAACATCGGAAGAAGTGGATATTTCGGAAGTTAACAGAAAAGTAACCAAAGCTCTAATGGAAACAGCAACAAAATTAGCTGGGTCTAAGAACAAGTTGCATGTGAACAAATTATCAGGAAAAACCAAAATGTTGATGCAAAAAAGAAGAGAGATGAGGACAACTAAAGAAGATGTGACTTCCAAAGTGGAATATATAGAGCTATGCAAGACAACACGAAAAAGTATCACTGAAGATGTAAGGAAATTCAACTGTGAGCTAGTGAGGAAAGCAATTGAAAACAACCAAAGCCTTAAGATAGCAAAGGGACATCTCAGTAAGGGAAGAAAACAGATTATGGCTCTGAGAAAAGAAGATGGTTCTATAACAAGAAATAGAGGCGAAATTTTGACAAGAGTGAAAGATTTCTACTCCAAATTATATGAAAGGGATGATACATGTACTCCAGACATCATGAAAGGTACCAGAGTTCTTCCAGTCCTCCCAGCAGAAGTTGCTCATGCAATCAAGAACATGAAGGGGGGAAAGCTCCAGGAGAAGATGGAATTACTATAGACATCATACAAGAAGCAAGTGGAGAAATTGAAACAGTACTCGCCCAAATTTTCACTCGATGCCTTAATGAAGGGAAGATTCCTGAGGATTGGAACAATGCTACAATGATCCTGCTACATAAAAAAGGTGACATTGAGGATCTCAGGAACTACAGACCTATCAGCCTCCTATCAGTGGTTTATAAAATCTTCACTAAAGTTCTTTCACACCGCTTGAAGGTAACACTGGACATGGCTCAACCGAGAGAACAAGCTGGATTCAGGAGTGGCTACAGCACAATAGATCATATCCACGTACTGAGAGAACTAATTGAAAGAGCAAGGGAATATGAACTTCCATTGTGCATGGCTTTTATCGATTATGAAAAAGCCTTTGATTCGGTGAAACCATCAGCAGTTACCACGGCTCTGAAATCCTGCGGTATTGAAGATGCATACATTAATATTATTAATAACATCTATGAAAATGCAAGTGCAAAGATTCGGCTGTTTGAAAATACAACACACATAAAAATTGGAAAGGGAGTGAGACAAGGTGACACCATATCTCCGAAGCTCTTTAATGCCACATTGGAAAATGTCTTTCAATCACTGAACTGGGAAAACAAGGGGATAAAGATTAATGGAGATTATCTAACCCACCTTCGTTTTGCTGATGACGTAGTCATTTTTGCAACTACCCCATCAGAGCTACAGAGTATGATCCAGGAACTTGCTGACAAGAGTAAAGAAGTGGGATTAAAAATGAACTTTCAGAAGACAAAAGTGATGTTCAATGCTTTTACAAGAAATTAAGATTTATCGATTGATGGAGAAAAACTGGAGATAACAGATACGTATGTTTATTTTGGACAGCAGATATCAAGTGAGGGTCACATTGATGAAGAAATTAATCGGCGTACAAAACTTGCCTGGAGAGGTTTTGGAAGAAACAGCATAATTTTCAAGAGCAATATGCCATTATGTCTTAAAAGAAAAGTGTTTGATCAATGCATCCTTCCAGTGCTTACGTATGGTGCAGAGACGTGGACCTTAACTAAAAGAGACATACAAAGGCTGCAGACAACTCAAAGAAGCATGGAGAGGTGCATGCTTGGTATAACCAGGAGAGATAAGAAGAGGAACTCGTGGATCCGAAAAATGACGAGAGTGGAAGACATCATGATCAGAGTTAAATCCCTGAAATGGCAATGGGCTGGACATACTGCCAGAAGGACAGACCATAGATGGACAGCCGAAATTTTAGATTGGATTCCAAGGGATAGGAAAAGACCCAGAAAAAGACCACATGGGAGATGGGTGGATGAAATTCGTAAATATTCGGGAGTGACATGGAGGAGACTGGCACAAGACAGACCGTTGTGGAGGAAACTTGGGGAGACCTTCGTCCAGCAGTGGATTGATAATGGTTGACAATGATGATGATGATGATATATATACATCTATGAAAATGCAAGTGCAACGTTCGGTTATTCGAAAAAACAGCATAACAAAATTGAAAAGGGAGTGAGACAAGGTGACACCATAGCTAAATGCCTCATGGCAAAATATCTTTCAATCATTGAACTACGAAAACAAAGAGAAAAAGATTAATGGAGATTATTTAACTCACCTTCGTTTTGCTGATGACGTAGTTATAATCGATACCTACATTTATCTTGGGCAACAGATATCAAGTGAAAGTCACATTGATGAAGAAATTAATCGGCGTATAAAACTTGGTTCGAGAGCCCAGAATGTACGTGAAGGCCATTTGCCGCCCATTCTACCCATTTTCTTTTTAAATTATATAAAACATGTGTGAATTGTGAAAGCAAATAAATTCAATCTTCTTTATTCGTTCTGTTTTGTTTACTATAGTACCTACAGACCACTGAGGTCTATCGCTGCTTCCACGAAGACAAGTCGTAATGCCATGCTTTACCACATTGGATTGTTGATAAAAAGGCAGTCATTCCAACCGCTCATTCGGGTCCCCAATCCCAGAGATTCAGCGCAAAAACTGCAGGATGGATGTCCCGCAGATTGAGAACTAAGCCCCAATCAGTGACGTCTGCCACCCACTCTGAAAATATCACGTTAGTAATTGCGCTATGTCTATGAACATTTACTCATTTGCCACAAGACAGTTTCAATTTTGCCAGCTGTTGATCTAGCTGGAAAATGCTAAATGTCGTTAACCCAGACGCGGCTCATCCAAACCTCTGATGAGAATGCTTTTTTTTTATTAAAGAAGGCTATGTACAAAACAGTCCCCGGTTGACTATAATAAGAGCACAAAGGACAGGAAAATAGAAATCTTGAAATGAAATAGCACTTCAGGAACGGAGAGCTTGCCATGCAAGAACCTCCATTTCAACTTTCTTTTTAGATGTAGCATAGGTATTCCTCCAGTCCAGACGAAGAGAAAATCGAAAATACTCCTTCTAGTGGAAGAGAGGAAAATCCAACTATTAATAGTAAAAGCTCCTGATACCAGTCGTGGGAAGGAATAGTGATTGATGGACGATGTTGAAACATTGAAGAGCAATGGAAGGAAACATTCGGTAAAGCTGTTGGATATGATGGAATCCCTGTGCCAATTACCCGGAAAGGCTGAAGTGTAAGTAGAGTCGGTTATAATTCCCGCAGCTTCAAGACGGTAGTCTCCATTCTTGTGAAGTAAAGGACATATCACTTGTTGATATCCGGAGTGACCAATCTAGCATAAATCCGTTTTGACGTCCGGAGTGACCACAGCAGTAGATATTCGTTTTGACGTCCGGATGTACCACACCTGCAGAAATCCGTTTTGACGTCCGGAGTGACCACAGCAGCATAAATCCGTTTTGACGACCGGCATGACCACAGCAGCAGATATCCGTTTTGACGTCCGGAGTGACCAGAGCAGCAGAAATCCGTTTTGACGTCCGGAGTGACCAGAGCAGCAGAAATCCGTTTTGACTTCCGGAGTGACCACACCAGCAGAAATTCCTTTCGACGTCCGGAGTGACCACAGCAGCAGAAATCCGTTTTGACGTCCGGAGTGACCATACTAGCAGAAATCCATGTAGGATAAGCAAAGCACGTGCGATTCGAAGAGTGAACCTGTGAGTTGCAGAAAAGTGGTTCATGTAGTACAATAGTTTCATTGCCGAAGTAGTACTCTTGTAAATAAGTAACAAGCGCCAGACGGAGAGGAAAGATTAATAATAACCACTCAGCTTTGGAGAACTTAGGCTACGATGTTCCATGTCGAGAAAAGTATGGATGGTGAGATAATGTTGAGAAAGGTTTATGAAAGGTGAGGTAAGGATTCCTCCATGTTAAGAAATGTGCGATAAAGGTTCCACATTAAGAAAGGTATAAGTGTTCGATGTGCAATCATGAGGTCAACAAGCCCGATTGGCAGTGATTAATGATCTGGAAGAAAACCCAAGAATTCTTGAAAGGAAAATAATTTGACCGTTTTACAAATTAAAACAAGCTCTGGACCTCCACAATTCTGTAGAAGTACTAAATCACGAACTGCAACCCAATGAGTGGCAACATTAAAGTTGATATATCACGGTGGCGGGTGGCTTAACACATACTTCGAATGCGACAAAACCAGTATATTACTTATAACAATTCGAGTCCGGATAGATCCGAAATATCCCTCTACAGTTACACTAATCTAATGATCACAGCGGACAAAGGAAAATCAATGTAAATATTGACATTAAAATTGTGTGTTACATGTTTTTGGCAACGAGCAATAGATTTATTTTAATCATGAAGTAATCAGGGAATTAATGTATATCTCATCGAAATAGCATTCTGCTCTTTTCCTTGAAAGACTTTTCCAAAGCATGAGGCCTTCAGACGGCTCTTTGTTCGTTATAACAAATACAGCACTTTTTTCACATGTGACTGTGTATACGTTCGCTAGGTATGATGATAATGTGAGACAAGTAAAATCCAAAGAATCAACGAAATAAGATTACCAGAGCTGGTAAAGGGCTTTGCTAAAGAAAAGAAAACTTTATAAAGAACCTGAGGGAGGTTTTTTATTTTGATCAGATTCCCTATAGGCTACGCAGCAACCGAGAAACACGTGAAGCCTGAACAATAAAAATAAAAAAATCTGAGAGCGAAATGGTAAGAATGAGAAAATGTCACCATGAGATAAAAAAACGAAGCAGACATAAAAACGAAGAAAGAAATGCTATCATGAATGCACAGAAGCGCGAAAGTGGGACAAAGTAAATAACCCGAGACACTAGGTATCAGGAGGAGCTCTGGAGCGAAATCAGCCATTCACGCATGCTCATGCATAAAAACGAAAGCCAATATGTAAATTTTCTTGATGTGCCTGGGTCCCATTGGGGCTTACGCAACTCATATATTCAAAGCCATTCATTTAGACCTACATCAAGAGATGTGCTCAGATGTAAAATTTCGAAATTGTACGCAACACTACTAAACTTTTTGTGGTATGTCGCACCAGAAAGTGATGCTACGGCAGCTGCACCATTTTTTGCGAAAAGATACACCATTTTGTTGTGCAAACAAAACCCAAAAACATGGTGAAACATAATGAAACAGGGTGAAACATGGTGCACATAATGTGGTGCAGCCTTTCCCCATGACGAAGTACAAAGTTACACCATGTTTGGTTTGGTTTGCTCGAAATAATGGTGTATCTTTTCTCGGAAAGTGGTGAACCTGGTGTAGCACCACTTTTTTCATGCAACCTACCAAAACTTTTAACAGTGTACATTGCAACAAAATTAGTAGTTGTGAAAACACAAGTTCGTCCGTGTCCCGTCACTCCGGAGTAAGTCTCTCTGCCAAATGAGCTACGCGGACAGAATGTCTCGCTGCAGGTTTGTCGTCTTGAAACATGTTTTCACGTCTGTTGTACGTCACATATTATCAATAGTAATCTTTCACCCGGTGGAGCGAATTGTGCACTAATCGTCAAAGGCACGTGATGCCAATAATTTCAAGAAATTCTTTGCTTAACAAAGAATTTGTGCAGTTTTGCTGCAGATGGAGACTATACCGATATTTGTATCCTAAGTCCAGTATGTGGAATTTAGAACATGAAAATCCATTTCTACTTATTTTAAAAATTCTTCAATTAAATAATTGATAGAAATAATTACCTACGCCACTTGGTATACCTCACATGTGGCTCTACGGATGGCTATTTCATAGTTCCACTTCTTAATCTTCTAAAGCACATAATAACTTAAAATTTTGGACCACGTAATCCACACAGTAAATTTTGTTTAGTGCCGTTTCTTGTTTACCACACAAGTTTTCTCCTTTAACATCATACCACTTTTCAAGTGACTGTAAACTTAGTTAACAGTGACAGAAAGAGATTCGGTGCCACAGATTTTTTATTAGTTTATCTTGAAATTTTCATTATTTTCTCAGCAATGCTTTATTGTCCCTGATTCAGTGAAAAATGTCTTAGCACTGATATGTGTGTTGTGAGAAAAAGCCATGTAAGCATAAACTGGCTGCATCCACTTGTCGCATGCATCAACAAGAATCAGTAAAGGAATCGGCCTGAATTTCCTTTAAAGATACAACGGCTTTGTTTAGTGGTCTTTTAAATATAGCTGAATTCCCATGAGATTCACTTACGCGTCTGTTCTCGAAGAACATAGTAAAATAATGTTTCAGGAAAGATTCCAACACCGGTGGTAAGTCCTTTTTATTAAACACGTACCATTTGTAGACAAACATTTTGAGATATCAGTGTCGAACAGAAGTAAAATCCCTTATCAGCTGAAATCAGTTCGTTGTTGCTCCGGCTTTGGCAGTTATGATTGCACCGAACTTTCTGGGTGTGCTTTCCACAATATGCCGATAGATCTGAACTGCAATTATACACTCCATGTCTCCTACAAAGCTTTTGCCAGAGAGTTTCCGTAGAGGAAGATCTTGCCGTCTAATGGATGTCCGTTTGGATTTAGATCTTGACTTTGGACCGGCCAATATAGCATTTGGACGTGCTGTTTGTCATGCCAGTCCTGTACAGGCCTCGTAGTGGGGCAAGGCGCTCAATTTTCCTCAAAACAGTGATATTTGCTGTCTGCCCCACAGCACAGGCAGTGCTAAACATGTTAGAATACCATCATAGCTAGCGGCCTTAAGGCTCGATGCTACCACAACCGAAGAACCAAGTCTCCTCTGTAGAAACAGCCCCAAACCACCGTAGGTACTCTAAACTTGACTGTAGAAAAATGCTACCTGCCTGAGAGCATTCCCAGGGGAAACGCCATACCAGAATACGTTCATCCGAGCAAAAGAGGGAGTAGGGTGATACTTCACTCCACACGACCCTCTTCCACTTTTATGTTGTCAACGAGCTCCCAGATATCACTGCAGTTGTCATTTGGCTTTGCTTGGAGTGATGTAAAGTCACGAGCAGGTGACTTAACATGGTATCAGTGGACGCGCAGTTTCCGATGGACTGTTTTGATACAAATAGTTGTTTTAGTGGCTTATGTGACGTCAGCGTCCAGGTCTGTGGCAGAGAACGTGAGTACCTTCTTCGCATTCCTCAATAAGCTTCGTTTGGCACGATCACCAAGTCTGTGAGGCTTTCCAGAGATCTGTTTCACTGTAGTGGCACCATCTGCTTTTCGTCGACGAAGAACATCAGCGGGAGTGCATATGGGAAATTGCAAAAAAGTGGCAGTGCTGCAATGTAGAAGTGTTTCCTTACCCAAGTGGTATCCAAACCTCGTGCCCTATTCATGGTCCGCCAGCTTAACTTCGTGAGGAATACTGTTTCCCAATGTGATCTGATAGGAGTGCTACCTCTCCCCTTTATACAGAGCACACCTGCCTCTCAACTGCCGCGGAGCGCCTGGTTCTGCAAAATGCACTTCTATTTGCATATGTGGAAGTGTCAGAATACTTTGTCTACGTAGTGTATGCTTTATTCCTCTCCTAATAAAAAAGAAAGTAAAAAAGTACTATAGTTTGCGTGTTTTGTACTTCTAAATTGCAAGCTGCCGTAGCTGTGTATCTGCGGAGAATCACAAACAGAAACAGAATTTTAGGTTTGATAACCGTACGTTTTGACGAAACGTCTTAGTGTAGCGTTGTAAAAGTATTTGTATGTATTTTATCGACTTGTGTAAAAGGACAAAATACCAGTTAAGATTTTTATTTACTATTACTTTACATCATTTATTTCGATTTCGCGCACAGCGTTGGAAAAAAACATAAATATGCACTCTTGCAACCATTTGTATATCAGGAAGATTGATAAAATGTAAATAAGCTCGGCATTGGTTACAGTCCTAAAAGAATTTTTCTAATCCCACTTCAAGGAGTGGATTCACCGAATGTGTTTCTTTTTCTTCTGTCGGCTATTAATGTAGGACTACCGTCGTTGCAGACGGGAAAACATGTAGCCTGACAACATAACACCATAAACGCGTCATTCTTTGACGAAATAAATTCTAAAAATGGCAAATGTATAACACACATACTCAGAAATTCCTAGGCATTTACAGAGGTTGATTCACGTTTATAGTGACAAAGTAAACTGCGCGTCATATGCCAATCGTGTGGGTCACGATTATGTAGCCATGATTATCGTGCAGTAGAAGCTTTCTGCTTTAAGATCATTTGCAATTTTGCTTTCGTAGTGTTAACTTGCCTCCACGAGTGATTCCGTTCCGGAAGGAGTACATAGTTGCCCTTTCCGAAGACGGTTATTCGTATACATCAATCCAAAAGAGGTGCCAAGAAAATGGCTGTGTGATTTATAAAAATGGTATATGTCAAGTAATTAAGCGTTCAAAAGAAAACTTTGCAGTTTTCTTGCTCGAGTGGTGCACAAACGCTGCGAAAAAAAACACCCTCAACTAAAAAGGACAGCTGAGGTGGTGCGAAAAGTCAGGTCTCTTCAAAAGAAAAAAATCCAGCAATGCAAAGAAGCATTGCACAGCATGTAGGTGCCTCACAGGCAAACCGCATTATCAAATCTGAGCTACACTTAGAAAAGCGGTTTGAGCCTGACGTCCACAAGCTCCTACCGCGACACATTTCGGAGGGGATGACGAACTGCAGGAAACTGTGTGAGAGACACCTAGCATGGGACAGGTCGAAGTTTGTGGTCATTTTGGACGAAGCATGGATATACCTTAGTGAAACAAAGGAAATCCGGGCAATATACTATAAATAAAAGGGTGCCAAGGCATACCCGGAATGCAAGGTAAGTTTTTCATGTGTATTTATGGTTGTGGCAGGTTATTGCTGTAATGGTAATACTAGCTGATGACTTTACCTGCACCGTCAAAGTGTTGACTTCGCAGGGAAACGTTGAACTCTCTCGAAAGTTTTGGGATTCTTAGGATCTATGACGGCGCTGCGATAGCTAGCCCGTCAGTCACCGGAAACCACAGTCTTCCACTCGGACAGATTCGGTCTAGAGACCTGTGGGGTTCTGCCTTCCCCACGGGACCGGTTCCTTACAACCTTTTGTCACAACCCGTGTGTGCGACGTGCTATGGGCAGTTGGGGCAAGCAACTTTTTTTCAAAAATATCTCATCTCGTGGCCGGGAGATCGCCCGCCAACGCGAGTTTTGGGACTAATGTCCTTTATTTTGAAACTCAGCAAAAGTACATGCACATACACTATGAGGGTCTCATGCACCCCTCTCACAATATTCAGACACTAAAAAATCACACAAATTGAAAATATTTACATTGTCCACAGCGCCAGGGCCAGTGCTGTGGTGATGACCCCGGGCCAGGGTCATCTCAACCACCTTGGTCAATAGACCGAAAAACTCAATGTTGAGAGCTGCGTACCTCCAAGGGTACTACCATCCGTCAACAATAGTTGACTCGACACTTCCTTAACTCAAGTTCCCTAATAAGACTAGGGCATGTCTTACTGAAGCTGCAGTGTGAGACGTCTAGTTTCAGCCGGAACTTGGCATTCGCAGCGGTGCAGTTGCTGCATTTCGGTGCGGCTGCACACTGGTGGTGCTGGTGCCCAACTTCACCACAATTGCCACACCTAGCATCTGGCTCGGGGCAGTTGCCTCGGAAATGACCGAAGCCATTACACCGAAAGCACCTGATCTCCCTCAAACATTCCTTTAGATGGAGCACTGACCAACCCAAGTTCAGTGTCTTCCGCCTCACCAAGTGCTTGAAGGCCTTGCGTTCCACGTCTGCCACCCAGTGGACCCTACCTCCCTTGCCCTTGATGGGAAAACAGGCTTTGAACCCGTTCTCGAGCTCTGGGTTCTGCCCGCAAACCGCCAGCTCGAACTCTTTCCCTGAGAGATCCCCGTCGACCCCATACACTATCAACCGGGGGTTTCTCTTTCGTGGGGCCGTGAGGAGTGTGCAATCCTTGGTCAGCGGATTGCTTCTCAACTCCTGGGCAAGGCGGTCCAGCTCCCCGGAATGGGAACACTCCACCGCGACCCCTCCTTTCCTTATGCTCCGAAAGCTCTTGACCCCTATCTGCAGTTTAGTTGGGTTTACTACAGTTTTCAGGGTCATCTTCGTGTCCTCTGAGGACGCACTATCAACTGTCGGTTAGACTAAAAGCACGTGTCTCCTGTCTCCCGACTTTACCTTCTTTTTAATCTCAATCGGGGCGGGCGAAGGCCCTTTTGCCTTGCTAGCCCCCTTCCTAGCCACTTCGGCGTAGGAAACCACTTTCGCGTCGGCTTCGCAGCCCGACTCCTCCCGCACGGACAGCCTGCCTTCGACATAGGCTACCCGTGCTGCTTGCTCGTAACAAGCCTTGTTAATACTGCTCAGGGCAGCTTTCACTTTTTCTCTCCCTGAGGAAGTGACCCGCGAATCCAAGAGAACGGACTCAACTTCCCAGGTGAGGTTGAAAATAAGGTTCACAAACGCCTCAGGTGTAAGCACCGGGGGTGTCCTGGGATGTGTACTTCCCACCAGAGAAATCTCTGCGCAACCCGCGGACTTCCCCTCATGAGCCCGAGAGGGTTCGGGCTGGGGTGGTGTTTTACCCTTCCTTGCCATGGGCGGAACTGGCAAGGGAGTGCTTACACTGCTAACTGACTGAGACTGCTCAGTCGAGGCTCCCTTCGTCGGTGTAGCGGCTTTAGAGCCCTTCGCTGGGGGAAGCGTCTTTGACGGTTTCCCCTGGCATTGGGCTCTACCTTCCGGCTGTTCTCGGAAGAGGGGCTAACCCCTTTATCACTGCCGACAGGGCTTGGTAGTGCTTCTGCTGCTACCTTCTGCGTCCGGGTTGACCCGGACGTTTTGGGGTTGACCCCTTAGTTTTCACTTTACCCTTCTGGGTAGATGACATCTCTGTGGGAGAGATGAAAAAACACAAATTTTTTCTAAGTACTGAGTGGGCACCCAGAGGTTCTCCCACTCTAGTCTAACCTTTAGAAACCGGGCGCTCGGGCTTTGGGCGGACGAGGGATCAAAGGGCCTCTTCGTCCGCGGGACCAGAACGGCGACGACGTACCCGAAACTGATACCAGAGTTTCAATGCGGGCTGAACGGAACTTCGCCCTCACAAGGGTGTTTTTACTAAGTCCCGTCACTGCTCTAATTGGTGGGTAACATGAACTTCACCAATTGTTTAAAGAAAAAATCGCGAGATCGGGATGGAACCCGTCTCGCGGTTGATATCGTCAGTTCTGCTTGACAGTGCAGTATTGCTCAGCCAAGTGACACACTGAGAACTCTCACCCGGTCGGTATCAGAGTGACCGGTCGCTGTAATGGTAAGTTAAAGCTGCGAAAGATTGCAAATAACGCAGATATTAATGTAGCTTATTATTTATCAGACACACATTCTTGACCCAATTTACCGCAAAGAATTCCATCCTTATACGGTGCTATGCTTCAAATGTATGGATCCACCAAGATAAGGCCATATGGCTAAGTCCACAGTGGCATACATGCGGAAGATGAGACCGGGTTTCACACTATACTATTCTCTTTAATACCTGTCAAATCTGCAGATGACTCTGCCATGGATTTCTTCGGCTTCGATTTACTTAAACCAGCCCTCAAAAATAGATGGCCCAAAATAATCGACGACCTTTGGAAAATTTTTTTTTTTTTTTTTTTTTTTTTTGATTGGAGGTTTAACGACCGCCGTGAGCAACTCAATGGGCTATAAGCAGTCGCCCGTCCCTAATTTAGGGTCACTGGTTCCAGGGAAGGGAGAGAGCCAGTGCCGTAAGACAAACGCAACATCCATGCCTCACCGGGATTCGAACCCGGACCCCTCACGGACGAATGATCAGAGGCCAGCGCCTTAGACCACTGCGCCACCGGGGCGGCCTTAGAAAATTTGCAAAGAGAAGTGGGAGAAAATTGATCTCGCCTGTCTGCAAAGAAGCCTGCTACAGTGTAAGTTGCGCTGCAGAAGGATTGTACAGGAACATTTTACGCACATAGAATACAACAGAAGGTGGCGCCATGGTATTGCATAATTGTATGATCCTGCAAACTTTGTATTAATGAACGTGAAACAACCTCTGTATACATTCTGTGACGTATAGTGCCTTTTTAACTTTCCGTTTGAGTTGACTTCTCACTTATGTATAAATTTTGATTGCTTTTCGCAATGCTTTCCGTAATGAACGTTACATGTCAACTCCCATGAGTTTCTTTTATTTTGGGATCTGAGTGGTACTCAGTCAACACACGCACACACATATATACAGGGTGATTCTTAAAGTCCTAAATCACCTCAATAACTTGGGAACAAAGACAGCTATAGCTATGGAAGTAAGGTATGGAATAGTAAAATAACCATGCGCTATCGGATGAGAGTGACTGCAGCGATCCTAGCGGCATAATGTGGAAGTTAGTACTATCTCGGAAACCATGAGAGATACGGGAAAGAAATCAATTGGAATCTTGTAGAGCATCAACGAATTAGTAGGAAATGACATATAGTAGAAATGGCTGGGGTAAATAGAAGGCTGGAAACGTGAGGGAAACACAAGGTTTATTATACTCAGGCATGAATACAAATGGAGTACATTGGTAGTATTTAATGCAACAGCGGTACCTACATAACGTTGCGTTTAACGTAAATAGCGTTTAATATTGACACTATCTGACACAATACACATTTGAATGCGAGACAGAACTTCCCGTTGTACGTTCGCCAGCATAACCGGTGTCACGCTCTCACACGCAGCGACAATACGCAGTCGGAGATCGCGGGGACTCGTCGGTTCCTCCCTGTACACGTGATCCTTTAGGTAACCTCAGAGGAAGAAATCCATGGGAGTTAGATCCGGGGATCGTGGAGGCCACGATACGGGACCACCATAACCGATCATCTGTTGCCCGAAAGTGTCGGACAGGAAATGCTGTACCGCTGTTGGTTGATGTGCCGGAGCGCCGTCATGCTGAATTCATAATGAGCGTACATCTTGCAGAGACAGATCATCTAACCACTCAGGGAATGTGCTTTGTAACAGCTGCAGGTATCTTCGTCCATTTAATGCGCCGTCATAGAACACAGGCACAAACAAGTCGTCCTTCCAGATGCCACACCAGACATTGATTGACCAGCGCACCTGATGCTTTATTTCTCGTGTAAAAAATGGATTCTGAACTGCCCAGTAATGGCTGTTTTGTTTGTTCAACAACCCGGCGCGTGTGAACTGCGCCTCGTCAGTCGAAAGGATGTTTGGTAGAAAGGTCGCATTTTCTTCTACGGTGTTAATTAAAAAATTACACAAATCTAGACGTCGTTGGTTATCCCCTGGCATCAGTACGTGCAGCGGTACTGTACGGTACGGGTGGGTAACAAGCTGATGCAAAATGTTCCACACACGGGATTGTTATAAGCCACATGCCATACTGACTTCCTTCGTACTGGTGTATGGGCTGGCCAAAACGTATGCCAGAACATCGACTGATTGCACATCCCTACCCATTCAGGTGTGTAGGTCGGAACGGGGACGCGCTGCAATACTGCCTGTCTCTCGTTGCCGTCGAACCGCGCGACTGATGGTCCACGCTGTCGGCGATGAATGAGTCGAAAATCGTAAGCCATACTGGCGTGACGCTTCCCTCGCGTTGCATCCGAATTCTCCATATAGCAGTACCATCTTGCAGTACTGTTCATTCGAATATCCTGCCATGCTTGTTTTTTACCCGATACTCACGCTACGAATGACATAGCTCCAACCGACCATCCTTTATACATTGCCACGCCGCGCCTGATACGGCAGGTGAGGCGTTATGTCACACCAGAATGTGCATACGACACTCACAGGCGTGCGGTCGCATACGTCATACATTTCTCTGTGCTAGACTGTTACCGCAACAACACGAACCGGCTTCGCACAAGTTCGCGTTTCCAGCCTTCTACTTACCCCAGCCGTTTCTACCATATGTCGTTTCCTACTAATTCATTGATGCTTTACAAGTGTCTAATTGATCTCTTTCCCGTATCTCTCATGGTTTCCGAGATAGGAGTGCTAACTTCCACATTTTGCCACTAGGGGCGCTGCAGTTACTCTCATCCGATAGCTCATGGTTGTTTTACTATACCATTTCTTACTTTCATAGCTCTAGCTGTGTTTGTTCCCAAGTTATTGGGGTGACTTAGGACTTTAGGAATCACCCTGTATATATGTATCAATACAACGACCATGAAACATACAGCTCTGACTGATAAAGCACCATGTTCTTATCAGTGTTTACTACGTCTTCTAATTTTCTTTTGTTTAGGTTTAACGACCACCATAAGCAACTCTTTGGGCTGTAAGCAGTCAACCGTCCCTAATTTAGGACCACTGGTTCTATGGAAAGGAAAATGCCATAGCAGTAAGACAAGCGCAAAATTCATGTCTTATCGAGGCTCTAACCCGGGCCCAGCTAGAACGACCGATCAATCCAAAGTCCAAAGACAGCCCCTTATACAACTCGGCCACCAAGGCGGCTTATGCCTGCAAATGTATTTTTGCTGTTACAGCTTTTCCAGTTGTTGCAGTTACAACTTTGTCAGTAGTCACTGTAAAGACTCTGGTAGTAGTGGTACTCAGAAACGACTGCAACTTAGTGACGACAGATCACTTATTCTAAGGACTCTGTGTAAGTATTTTTCGAACACTAATTCATCATTAGGGCCAAAAAGCATTAGGTAAAGTCTAAGATGTTAGCTGTTTCGCACTTAGCTCGTGCGTTGAATATATACGTATATTATGATACAGGCAATGTGTATATAGCACATCAGTGTATTCTGAGAAGTCTGCTGTCGTATAGTGTGTGCATGCAATATCCGAATCCACGTATCCTCTGTTTAGTATTTTTCGAGTTTAAGATTGAAAGTAAAATCGTTGTGCAGTTCTTGCAAAGCAATCTGTTTTATCCAGGATCAAAGGAAAGTGAAAAATCATCTGACCTCAACTTCTTCCTTTGTAAAATGGAAATTTCTCATTTCATTGCTAGTTCATCAAACAAATCAATGGCATGAAGATCCTCGAAAGTGGTTATCGTCTAAGAAACAAATTTTGAAGGCTATCATTTCAGAATTACAGTCAACATTGTGGAACAGTTTTTACATAAGCATTCTCAGTCAGAAAGGTTTGCTAAAATTAAAAGACCTTCTTCAGAGCATTAAGGATGTATCACTTTGGTCTGTTCTTAGAAAGCAACTCTCTGAAATTGAACAAGGACTTTCAAGAACTCTAGCAAAATTATGTGGCAGAATAGGAAATGCTTCGATGTATAAAGCAATATGTCATGATATCAAAAATGGCCACGGACACTGCAAACCTGCAATAGATAGACACTGACTACTATTTATTATTTTTTTAAGGAATGGTATTAACTCACATAATTTTGTTTACTTAGTTCATACTTATGTCTCACATAAAAACCTGCAGCGCCGGTGGCTAAGTGGTACAAGCTGCTATCTTCTAACCCTTTATCCGGAATGGGTCCGGGTCTGAATTCTGGTTGAGGCAAGGATTGTATGTTTGACTTACGGCACTGGATCTCTCCCTTCTCTGGGACCAGTGACCCAAAATTTGGGACATGCGACTGCTTACAGCCCACTGAGTTGTTCACTGTGATCGTTAAACTTCCAAATAAAAATAAAAATCTAGGTGAAAGAGACTGGCTTTTGTATTTTGTCAGATATTTGCAGGTTTTATACAAAACTACTAGTTACGGAGTTCGATGCTTAGATTTGCAACCAATACATATTCGTTCACGATAACACGGAATATTATTCAGAGAGGAAAACGGCAGTAATTATTGAGGTCAGTCTTCATAAACAAAGGATCTTGACGTCTACCATTTATTTCGATGTTCTTTTTTTGTTTAAGAGTTTAATAATTAGGGTAGACAACCCAATGGAGTATAAGCAGTCTCCCGTCCCTAACTTGGAGCCACTGATTTCAAGAAGGAGAGAGAACCAGTGCCGTAAGACAAACACACTATCCATGGGATTCAAACACAGACCCGCCTCGGACGGATGGCTAGAGGCAAGTTTTAATTCGGCCAGCGGTACGATTTTGATATCCGCAGTGTAGTCACATAAATGAATGATATTTCCGACATGGAAGCTCCCTGTTTTCATTGTTTTTCGTGTAGCCATCTCTCAAGAAAATTTGAAAATTGCACCATCCTGAAGTGCGAATCGAACCTGCATCTTCCGGTATCCTTTCCAGTTTGCTACCGTTACCCCATCTGGGTTCGATTCCTAATCCAGGGTAATGCAGTTTTTAAGTTTTCTCAGGAGATGGTTGTATGGGAAACTTTGGCAGCATAGCGCTTTATTGCCCAGAACGATACTCAGATTAAAAAAGATCGCTATGTGTTTTATTTATATTATTTATACTTCACGTTTTTATTCTTCATTTCTGGAAATTTATTCCCCACTTATACTGTATAATCATTGTTATATCATGTTATAAACTGTCGCAAAGCGCTGTTTAACTGTAATGTTTTGATACAGCAGTAGTCCAAATGCTCACCCCTAATGGACGCATGCCTTTCTTTCACATTTTTCGCAGAAGCCAAAGTACTGATTTCATTCTATCGCTGTCGACAAGGTAATCCTTGGGAATTATTTTGGAGTTCAAGAAGTGTTCCACCTCACTAAGCAGCCTTCATTGTCTTTGTCGGTTTACTTATGCGTTTCATGGCGTGTTTCCCCTACCAGCGAACATCTGGCTCTACACACTGGGGAGCAAATTAAAAAATTCTGAGTTTTAGTGGGTTTTTTTTTCAGAAATGAAGAAGTTTTCAGTCACAACTAGTATTCATATATATGGTAATCCAGTGACTAACAAAATGCTATGCATGTATTTTGATGCAGCACCGAATACGCAAACTTGATACAACTTTAATTCTCTAACCGGCTGGAACGAATTAACTCCGTGTTAGCAAAATGTGCTGAAATCAGCTCGAACTATATCCGCTAAGAAGAATATATTCAACGAGTGAACCTAAGCATCGCCCTTAGATTCGTAATACAAAATGGTCATTTAGGGCGATGTCTGACACTAAATCTTTTTGACTGATAACCTGCTGAGAGGGCTGTAACAATGGCGACAAATCTAAGAAAGGAGAGATATTTTTGTGTCACTTGTTTCTACCAAGTAGTGTGATGTCCATGTCAGGGACGCGTAGCCTCACTTCTTCTAATCCGTTTCCCCTAATTTCCGTTTGCCCTAATCACGTTTACCCCTATCGCGTTTCTCCGAAATCGCTTTTACCCGAATTCCCATTTCCACTAATTTCGTTTGCCCTAATCACGTTTACCCCAATCGCGTTTCTCCAAAATCGCTTTTACCCGAATTCCCATTTCCCCTAATTTCGTTTGCCCTAATCTCGTTTCCTAAATCTCATTTCCCATAAGCACGTTTGACCGTATCAAGTTTCCCCTAAATCTCGTTTCCCCTAAATCTCATTTCCCCTAAACACGTTTGACCGTATTAAGTTTTCCCTAAATCGCGTTTGACTAATTTTTTTTGTTAACCCAAATAAAACGGTGGGTCTTGATATCTCAAAAGAATTATTCTTTCCCTTCCTGGTGATGATGTCGACGACCATGCCAGCAAGAGTGTAAAGAAGTGCACATCGTTGTCTATATATTAATTCTATAAGGTGTTTTACTGTAAGACCAGTTGTGAGAGAACGGCTGAACGTAAAAATATGGTTGAGGTATCAAAATAAAGGTCTTACCATATAGCTATGCTAGTCGAAGAGAAAAATGAGAGTGGGGCAACGGTGCGGGCGTTGTGGGGCGGCAAAGTTCCCATGTAAAGTCTATGGGAGAAGCCTGCGGCTGACTCACGCACTGTTGGCGGCTTAATACCGAAAAAATGAAATGTGAAGAGTTTGTAGCCCAATCGTGAGGGAGACTTTCGGGCTTTACACGCTAGAAGTCAGCAGTTATCTGAGGGCGTATGCTAACGCAGGGAACCTAGAGAGGGGGGCTTCATACCAAAAATTTAAAGGATTTGCAGCCCAATTCGGAGTTTACACAGTACAGCTCAACAAATTCTCTCCGAGCATGTGATAACGCAAAAAACCTGTCGGGTGGTGCAGCCCTTTACATGTTTCCTGCCTTTGCACGTGCCCTTAGATAATTTGTTGAGCTGAAGTTTGTAAACGCTGAAAATCTACCGATCGGGATAGAATTTTTTTATATTATATGTTTTCGGCATCACCCCCTGCCCCCCCCCTTCCTCCGACAGACAAATTTCCTGCGATTGCAGAAGCCCGCAGAATTTTGTAGAGTTGTAGTTCGTAAACGCTGAAGATCTCTGAATCAGACCAGAAAGGCTTTACATTTTATATTTTCGGCATTACCCCTCCCCCTTCCTCCTCGACAAATTTTCTGCGTTAGTATATGCTCGTAGAATGTTTCTGGCAAGGACAGTTGTACGTCGGTTTATCGAGAACTGGCAGTTCAGACAATCAATTTAGTTTGATAACGACTGGAAACGGGACAAAGAATGTTATATATATACGCATTATGAATTATTTTCAAAAAATAAAGTAAGAACTATGTACTTAAATTTATGTAAACATTAATTATAATTTTCTTTTACGTGAAAAACTAACTGCCGACCATTTAATCTTTCGGCCAATTTCCTCCATCGGTAGCTTTGAAATTCAACTACAGTTCTTATGGATGAATCGGATTACACGTGTTATTACAGCCCTGTTTTTCAATGATATCAGTAGTATATACCCCATACTATGGGACACATCGTACACTACAAAAAACCTTCAAAATCTTCAATTTTCAGACTTCTTTAACTCAATTTTCAGACTTTTTTTAACTCAATTTACAACGGCTTTTAAAACCAATTTTTGAATATTTTTATATCAAAAATTTTCATTTTCAGTTATTTTTTAACATAAAACAGTCAAAAACATCAGATTTTTGAAAATTGAAGTTTTTACTCTGTTTTTCATAAAAAAACAGAGTAAAAACTCTGTTTTTTTATGAAAAACAGAGTAAAAACTTTTACAGAGTTTTTACTCTGTTTAAAAACAGAGTAAAAACTCTGTAAAAAGTAAAAACAGAGTAAAAACTCTGTAAAAAAACAGAGTAAAAACTCTGTTTTTTTATGAAAAACAGAGTAAAAACTTTTACAGAGTTTTTACTCTGTTTTTATGAAAAACAGAGTAAAAACTCTGTTTTTCATAAAAACAGAACATCATAAAAACACACATTTTAAGTCATTTTGTGAACATTTGACGACATTTTAAAATAAAAAATGCATTAAAAAAAGGGGCACCCAAAATGGATGCTCCTTATAGAAAGATAAAAATTGTTGAAGATTAAAAAATATTTAAATTTTATGACATATCTTTGCAAGTAAATACACAACAAGTTTTTTATAGCTTTCATTTATAAAATCATCAGAGAATTTTCTGTTGATAACAATATCTCACCAGTTAATTTTATCTTTATATTTCATAATGAAATCTTCTGTTAATTCTTGGTTTCTTGTAACTTCTTTCCAGTCAATAAAATCACTAAGAAAATCTATAATTACTTCACTTAATTTTTTGTTTTATTGGAATTATTGACATGTCTAAGAGTCGAAAGTTTTCTTTTATAAAATCATTACTTAATTTTTGATACATAGAAATTCTTCTCATATCTAATTTACCAATATTCATTAATATAAAACTCTCAGAAAATGTTTGATATTGAGAAATCAAAGACTAGTTTAATTTATCGTCATTGTTATTCATAAAATATTCAGAAAGAATCTGATTTTGAGAAATTTTATCCCAGTTCACTTTATCATGAAATTCTGAAATAAAATCTTCGGATAATTTTTGATATTCTGATATTAAATCCCAATTTACTGCATCTTTTACACTTCTAATTATATCTTCTGAAAGTTCATTATCTTTAGCAAATGAATTCCAATTAATATTGCTCCTAATTAGCCTACCATTTATATAGAATGTATTTTTATAAATGGAATTAAAAGTATGTTATTTTTTCAATTTCTAAGTAAGGTTTAAAAATGTTTAATTCTAAATAAGGCATGACTTGTATGCTTAATTCATCATTCTTTTTCCTGATGCAAAGAGTATTAAAAGTTTATCTGTGTAGGCATCACCATTAAATAATATATTCTCCCCAAGTGTAATTAAAACTTCTGATTTCCCATTAGGATAATTAAGACGTAAATAAAATGTAATTTTCATATCCATATTTTCACTCAGTTTCACATTTCTGTCAAGGAGATTGCTACTAAATTTCATAAAAACGACTGCTTCCCAGTAACGCATAGCACCAAGAGTATTATATGCTTTTTTCTCCTTGAATTGTTGCATAAAATTTTTGATTATCCACATAATTTTTATTAACTGCGTCATACGTATCCTGAGGAGATGGAATATTCACTAGTCTTTTATTTTGAACATCAAACTTTTCACCATTTAAAATTAAAACATTATTTTCTAAATACTTATTATTCACTGCATTTTTATCTGCTGTAGGATCAGCAACATTTCCTATTCTTTTAGTTTTTGCATTAATTACATTTCCATCTTGAATATGTAAATATTTGTGATCCAAATTACTTAATTCACCTTTAAGTACAGCATCTAAATCTTTTATTCTTACAGCGGTTTCTTGAACAAAATCTGAAAAACTACCATTAATATTTTTTCTATTTCATTTTTAACTTCCAGATTATTCTCTTTTATTTGTTTTAAAACATATTCTCTTGTAGTAACATCATGTTCACCTATAGGTTCTTTACAATTTTTTTTATTTTTTTCTTCCACATTATAATTACCATCATCTGTTAATTTAAATCCATTTCCAGGAGGTCCAGGTGGTCCAATTCCAAATTCTTCATAAGATTAACCAAAAGGGTACCAATTCATTTATTTAATCTAAAGTTTTTAAAGTTTTAAATTCCTTATTAGCCATATTAAGTGATCCTCTTTTTCTTTCATTCACGATGAAATAAAATCTATATGGTTTACCTGGATTTGATCCTAATCTCCAGTTAAATTCTAGTCTTAAATTCGAAATATTAGTATACTCTGGATGATTAGATAAATTAAAATAAAAGATTGGATACAATCTCGCATAATTTACATAACTTATAAGACATCCACTTTCAGTATTATGAGTATTTATTCCAGCTGCTAATAATTCAGAATAACATCTATTATAATCTAACTGCCCATCTTTAAAATTCGTTTTATAAATTTCTTCTGGAACTTTTTTATTATTACATAATATCCAGCATTCAATGCGATCTAAATTATCAAAAAACATATTATTCTGATTTTGATTGTTTTCTTTTTCTACATACTGTGGAATGACAAGAACACTTAACACCTCATCAGATGTAGTTCTTATATGGCATGCACCACTTGATGTTGTTTGCTGATTACTTTTCTCAATTGAAGCAGAACACCAAGTAATTTCAGTAGGTGTAGAATTCAAAGCTATACTTTGAAATTCAGCCTCAATGGATGGGTACAACTCTACATAAGGTAACCATAATTGAAAATCAGATATAATAACTTCATAATTAGGATTTGCAACATCTGTGTATAACCTATCATTATGACTATTTCTTTGAAATTCAAATGTAACTTTTATATCAGAAATTAATCTTCTAAAATCGTTGAGAAACCCAAACAGTTGTCTTAAAGGAATCCAAAATTTTATTATATTGCTGTTTTTTGTAAAAGCCATCTCTGTCTAAATCCTTTATTATAAGAGGCATTTTCATTTAATTTGATATCTGATCCTTTCTTTACATCTTTATTAGGATCATCTATTACTATTTTATCTTTATCAGCTGATTCTGATATATCAACATAATACATCATATTTGTAGCCTCTGAAGTGGAATTATCTTTTGTGAAATTTATAAGTCCGTTAATTTGATGAATTAATGAAGCACATTCAATATTGGAATCAGTTTGTTCTTTTCCTATAGTTAATGAAGCAGATCTAAACAGATTCCCACCATTTACAAATATAACATTATCAGTTCCTATAGTATCATTATTATTTTTTACTATTTTACTTTCTAAGCATATATAACCGTTACTATATAATATAGGTGAATTTGTATCTTTAATAGTAGACTTTTATTGATCAGATTCTTTTACATTAGTACTATCTTCATTATGTTTTATACATTCATACTTAGCAATTTTATTACTATAATAATCTGGAATAGATTTTAAGTCCCAAAGTTTTTCCATTTATTAGGATAAAAAACTCATTTATACCATTTCAAACCAGATCCATATCGACAATGAATTTTCTTTTTAGCTAATATATCATTAACAGTTACAGGGGGTGATATTTTAGGTTTAGATAATATATCTTCAAGTTTATTTTGAATAACTTTTTTAGCTTTATCTTCAATTGCTGTTTTTGCTGATTTGCCTAAAACTTCTAACATTTTTTTCCAAAAGTTTTAATTCCTTCAGTGAAGATATTATCACCATATCGTTTTGCATATAATCTATGTTTGTTATAATTCATTTATTAAGCTGAAAAGCTTGCGCTTAAGCTAAAATTAATCTTTATAAAACTCTCATATTATTCAAGTCTATCAGTTCATTGTCTTGATTCGTGATATACATTCGAATTCTATGAATATAATTTCGTCTATTAACAGGTAAAAATAACGGATTTATTTCATCAATTTTTATTAAACTACCAAGAGGAATAGATGGTGTAAAAGAATATAAAATATATGAATTAATATTATTATATAGAGCTCCTGTAATTACATCACAATGAATGTGCATGTCATCAACTTCTCTAGAAATGTTTGTCATATATTTTCCTTCTTGATGATTATCTTCATATATTTTTGATTCAAACCCTAAAATTTCATGTAATTTACCCTCTCTACGATCAATTTTACATTCATCTTTTAATTCAATTATAAAGCGCTGTGTAGCGAAATTAGCTTTAAATTTAATTGGTGGTTCATCTCCAAACCGTTTTATTAAAAAGTTATTTAATTCCCTAAATGTGTAATTTCCATTATCTAAAGTTATTTCATGCCATAAACTACCATCAAAATACTTAAATGTGTTATTTTCATATTCTTCATCGATATTATCCCATGAAACCCACATAGACATAGATTTTAAAGCTATTTTTGAATTTTCATTAACAGGAATACGGGGGACATATTCAATTGTAAAATCTTCTGATTCCTCAAAATATTTTGAATAAGCACAAAATCTTCATTATAACCACTTGGTTCTTGGGTAAAAGAATATAAATCTTCAACATGTGATTTACCTTCATTCCTTTGAGTTATGTATTTCATACAATAAAAACCACATTTAACAGATGTTGGTTCTTGTAAAAAACTCGAATTATATCTAATTCCTTTATTAGATGTTTCAAGATATTTTACAATATTTTTAGGTATGAAAATGTTATTCAATTTAATGTCTTTATATTTATATTCTCCAAATGGATCAAAATATTCCACAAAATTATATTTAGGATTACTATAATAACAGACCCAATAAGTCCCAGGTCCTGTAGATATATCTAAATTGATAATTCCACTTTCAAATTTCTTAATCTTTTTAGGTAATAAATCTGATGTAAATACACCTCTGAATCCTTTTACATCTTTCATATTTTGTTCTATCGTTTTATTGGATATATCTCGTAATTCTGAAGAACTCCCTTTCCAGAATGTTTTTTAAGGTTCGGTTTACAACCTGATCCACTTACTTTACTTAAAGCTTTATTCACACCAAAACTAGCAGCACCAGATAGAGCACCAGCACCAAGAGCTGCTAAGATAGGGATCAAAAAGGGTAAAATACTTCCGTTTTTCTTTAATTGTGTCTTACGTATAGTTATTCGTTTACCATTTTTAATTTGATTAATTTGAGTTTTTATTAAATACATATCATGATTAGCACTTTTAGTTTTATCAATTTGCAATGTAATTTCTTCACCTTTCTTAACTTCTGATTTTAATTTATTTTTCTGACCTTCACTCAAATAATACCTTGATACAATATAATTACTCATTTATTAAGATAGAAACTGAATGATATTGTTTTACTTGCTTATTAGTCATTTTACCCTCTTTCAATAATATAGCTAGTATTTGAACTACTTGGTTATATACTTTCTTATTTTTAGTTCCCTTACATATTTTATCTGTTAATTTATTTAAAATATTAAGACCCTCACCCATATAGTAATTACCCATTTTGAGAGCTTCTAATGCTCTAATATATTTTCGCACCTCAGCCATTTTATAATCTAAACGATCAATTTTTTTCTGTAATTTTTTTCTTTTTTTCTTCATCTTTAGCATTAGTGCTTTTACTTGAGGACCTTTTAGACGTCCGATTTCTCGGTTCTTTTCATTTGCTTGATTTATTATTTCATCAATCTCTTCATCAGATTTATTAACTAATTCTGAAGGTAAATCAACTCCTAACTTTGTTTTAATAAGTGATATATTCAAGTTTTTGTGTAAGTTAATTTTATGAATTCCTGCTTCTCTCATACATTTCTTTAGCATCTGAAATAGGTTCTTCAGCATCTGGTTCTTCTAAGGTAGGAATTCTTGAAGATTCTCCAATAGGTTGAAATGAAAGTTCTTCAATTGCATCTTGAATAGCTTTTAAATTTTCTTTTCTAGATACATCTTGATGTTCTAATTTCTCAACTATAGGTTTATGAAATTTTGTGATTGCCGCTTCATATCCTAAATCTTCTAATTGCTTTTCCTTATTTCGTTTTCTTAGTTCAGCATTTACTTTTGCTAATTTTAATAAATTTTACTCATTTATTTAACTGAAAATTTGCTTCCAGGTAAATTATTTTACTTCCAAGCAAATTATTTTACTTCCAAGTAAAATATTTTACTTATATAAATGGAAGATTTTGAACAACTTGAAGAATATTTATCTTTTGCTGAAATGGCATTAGATTTAGCTGAATATTATTTATTTCAGGGAATACCAGCTGAAGACTTTTTATTTGAAGCTGAAATGTTTATTGAAGATGCTGAATTTCTATTAAATAAATGTGATTGAGTAGAAAGCTTGCAGCATTAAACTAAAAGATTATTCAGAACCAGAAATATTTATAGATCCAAATCAAATCCAATGTTACCTATTCATCATTTTAAACTTTTAATAACAGGATCTTCAGGATGTGGAAAAACAAATTTTCTATTAAGTTTAATTTATGATCATTAAAATTTTGATGCATTATTCATATGTGCAAAAGATATTAACGAACCTAAATACTCTGAATTACAAGAAAATTACTCAATGTTTGATGATATAGAAGAGGAAGATATTTTAAAAATAAAGGGGAAGAATAAAAATAAGTTATTAAAATTATTTTAAAAGTTTAAGAAAGAAAGATTATTTAGTTCAGACATAAATGAATTTATTACTGTAGATGACTTAGATCCTTCATTAAAAAATCTAGTTATTTTTTATGACTGTGTAAAAGAAAAAGTTCAAAACGAAATTGAAAATTTTTTATAAGAGGTAGGAAACAAAATGCATCCATTATTTATTTATCACAGACCTATTATTCAACACCTATTGATATAAGAAGAAACTGTGATTACTTTATACTTTTTAAACTTCAGCACAGAGAAATTAAACAAATTATTAGAGAAATTGATGGTGATTTTAATATAGATCCTTATCGAAAAAGTATTAAAAAACCTTATGATTTCTTCATGTTAGATTTGAAAAATCCTCATATGAGATACAGACGCAACTTTGATCCTATATAAATGGAAGAATATTTGGAAAAGAAAATGTATGTATACAGAAAAAGTTTTAATTACTACAATAAAATTAGTATATCACTATCAGTCGGCAAATTTATATTTAGTGCTTCAGTTTTATCAGCTTTTGCATTTATTCCTTTAGCAGCACTCTCTTTAGGAGCAGGAGTCATTGAAGTTGTTGATAGAACTCTAAATGTTTCAGAAAGAAAAGAAGAATATAAACAAGCTTACAAATCTTATAAAAAGATATTAAATTTAATAAACGCTAATTCAATTTCAGAACAGGATGCTTACCTTAGAGAAGAAGATTTTATAAAAAATATTAAAAAAATATAAAAATATTATATATGAATATTCTGTTTGCGCACCATTTATTTATCTGTAAATCTATTTTTTAACTACATATCTATAACCATTTAGCTGTGTTTGTTTTACATATTTTTCTAAAGGAAAATACCTTTAGAAAAATATGTAAAACAAACACAGCTAAATGGTTATAGATATGTAGTTAAAAAATAGATTTACAGATAAATAAATGGTGATAGATTTACAGATAAATAAATGGTGCGCAAACAGAATTTTCATATATTCAAAGAAATTACTGGTACTGGTTATATAGGGGTAATAACAGGAGGTGATATACAGTAGTAGGATGGTTACAAGATGAATTAAATCCACCTGAAATGCATATAAATGGATACCAGTATTGTGGTCCATTTACAAAATTAGAAAAGAGATTAAAAAGAGGTGATCCAGGACCGGTAAAGCGGACTTGCGTAAATTGACAGAGAGGAAGCTGACTTCTTGGATTATTCAAAGCGTCAACTGAAGTAGTGCTTTACAGATTTTTTATGAGACTTGTGTTTTATGAAACTTTAATTTACGGAAAAAAGAAAATGAGCTGCCACCGGTGGTGCAGTGGTCTAAGCGATTGCTTCTGATCATTCGTCCGAAAGGGGTTCGGGATCGAATCCCGGTGAGGCATGGACATTGTGTTTGTCTTACCGGCACTGACTCTTTCCCTTTCCTGGAACTAGTGACCATAAATTAGGGACGGGCGACAGCTTATAGCACATTAAGTTGCTGTCGGCGGTCGTTAAAACTACAAAAAAAAAAAACATTGCTAAAGGTATTTATTTCATGCAAAAATTAATAAAAATTGAAAAATATACTCATACAAGTAGCGGTAAATGCCCTTGGCGCGCCCCTGTTTGGGTAGAGAACTTTTGGAAAAGACAATAGAATTTTCAAAAGCAATAGGCTATTACGTCTCAAAAACAAAAGTGTTTAATCAATTCATTCTTCCAGTGATTACGTACGGAGCAGAAAAGTGGACCTTAACTAAAAAAGACATACAAAGACTGCAGATAACTGAAAGCAGTATGGAGAGATGAATGCTTGGTGTAACCAAAAGAGGTGAGAAGAGAGACTAATGGATAAAGAAAATGACAAGAGTGGAAGATATCATGATCAGAGTGAAATTCCTAAAAAGGCGGTCGGATGGACATGTTGCCAGAAGAACTGACCACCTATGGACAACCGAAATTCTAGACTGGATTTCAAGGGACAGAAATGACCTAGAAGACCACAAGGGAGATGGGTGGATGAAATTCGAAAGCATGCGGGACTGATATGGAAGAGACTGGGTCAAGACACACCGTTGTGGAAGAGACTGGGTCAAGACACACCGTTGTGGAAGAGACTGGGTCAAGACACACCGTTGTGGAAGAGACTGGGTCAAGACACACCGTTGTGGAAGAGACTGGGTCAAGACACACCGTTGTGGAAGAGACTGGGTCAAGACACACCGTTGTGGAAGAGACTGGGTCAAGACACACCGTTGTGGAAGAGACTGGGTCAAGACACACCGTTGTGGAAGAGATTGGGTCAAGACACACCGTTGTGGAAGAGACTGGGTCAAGACACACCGTTGTGGAAGAGACTGGGTCAAGACACACCGTTGTGGAAAAAACTTGGTGAGATCTTCATCCACCAGTGGATTAATTCGAAAGCATGCGGGACTGATATGGAAGAGACTGGGTCAAGACACACCGTTGTGGAAGAAACTTGGTGAGATCTTCATCCAGCAGTGGATTGATAATGGTTGATGATGATGATTAAATATACATATATTTTCCTGAATTTGACGATAAAAGAAACGTTTTATTTCGCTTAACGAGAATCAGGACAAACATGAATTAGGGAAAACATAAATTTAGGAAAACGTGAATCAAGGCAAAGGAGAATTAGAGCAAACCTGATACAGGAAACTTTTCTCGGGGAAACTTTGATACGGACAAACATGTTTAGGTTAAACTTGAATTAGGGGAAACGAGATTTAGGGCAAACGAAATTAGGAGAAATGGGAATTCGGGTAAAAGCGATTTCGGGTAAATGCGATTGGGGTAAACGTGTTTAGGGCAAAGGTGAATTAGGAGAAATGAGATTAGGGGGAATGGGAATTGGAGTAAAAGCGATTTCAGGGAAACGTGATTGGGGTAAACGTGTTTAGGGCAAACGTGAATTAGGGGAAACGAGATTTAGGGGAAATGGGAATTCGGGTAAAAGCGATTTTGCGGAAACGCAATTGGGGTAAACGTACGTTTTTAGGGGAAACGAGATTTAGGGGAAACGAGATTTAGGGAAAACGAGATTTGGGGAAACGAGATTTAAGGGAAACGAGATTAGGGCAAAAGAAATTAGGGGAAATGGGAATTCAGGTAAAAGCGATTTCGGGGAAACGCGATTGGGGTAAACGTGTTTAGGGCAAACGGGAATTAGGGAAAATTGGTGTTCACCGTCAGGGACACTACTATCCCTTCCTCATCAAGCCTTGGGTCATGGATCAGAAATTTAATGACGAGAAGGAAGCGCTTATCACCTTTGACAGGTTTATAGTCAGTACTGCTAAGATGAAACAGGGGAAAGTTTTAATAAAATCCGGCTACTAAGTGAATATTTCTGTTTGAAGACCAAATTATATTCTGGAGGCCATTTCTTTAAGATGCACTGACAACATTTTTTTTTTAATTGGAGGTTTAACGACCACCGTGAGTAACTCAATGGGTTATAAGCAGTCGCCCGTTTCTAATTTAGGGCCACTGGTTGCAGGGAAGGGAGAGAGCCAGTGCTGTAAGACAAACGCAACATCCATGCCTCACCGGGATTCGATCCCAGACCCTTTTCGGACGAATGATCAGAGGCCATCGCTTAGACCACTGAGCCACCTGGGCGGCGCACTGACCACTTGAAGGGTTAAAAGAAGCTCTTCATGTGCCTGCATTTTATTTTTCATCCAGCGACACCGCGATTGCTGTTGCTCACAAGTTCTGTACCATATGTCTTCACAACGCCATTTGGCCGCCCCGGTGGCGCAGTGGTCTAAGCGATGGCTTCTGATCATTCGTCCGAAAGAGGTCCGGGTTCGAATCCCGGTGAGGCATGGATGTTGTGTTTGTCTTACGGCACTGGCTCTTTCTCTTCCCTGGAACCAGTGACCCTAAATCAGGGACGGGCGGCTGCTTATAGCCCATTGAGTTGCTCACGGTGGTCGTTAAACCTCCAATCAAAAAAAAAAAAAAAAAAAAAAAAAAAACGCCATTTGAATGAAAACCAAAGAGTGAGAGCCATCGGAAGAATGGACGCGGGTCAAAGTCAAGTGACATATCGAAACTATGGCGACATTTGCAATAAAAAGAAACATACACTAGACGGGCACCTCAAGGCCAACAATTTTCTATCTACAACGTATGAGGAAGACCGATATATATATAGCGCTCACTACAAAATTCAGTAGATTCAAGAGCCGCGGATGGCTTAGTGGTTAGTGTTTCAGACTATCGATGCTGGGTCCCCTGGTTCAAGCCTGGGCTGATCTTTCAGAGATGGTGTGATTTACTAACAATCGCTGAATATCCGCCGTGCATCGGACGAGCACGTAAAGTGACGGCCCCCAGGCTGGACCCGCTGGTTAAATGGGTATCCTTTCCTATGTCCTCCCTGAAATTCTCTCACCCATCTATGTGCAATATCGTACTTGTACGGTGGTGCCATCTACTGTACTCTAATCTCACTACAAACTGTTCTGTCAAAAGTCGCTAGACTTGCTCTCATTCCTTCCGTTTCTGTATCCTGCCCAAAAGGCGATCTCGCTGTTGGTGGCTGGGACCTAAACTCTACTATCTGTGGACGGAAGTCCTACATGAAAATGACAAATTCTCTCGGCGTTATTATGTTCAGTAGATTTATGACATCTCGTCAACTCTCCTTAGTGTTTGCCTAGGCTGTAAAATTAGTATTAAGGTGGACTGTGTTCAAAAGGTTCCACAAAAGAGGACGACGTACCAGGAAACCTATAGTCTGTATCCCTCTTACCCGTGGTCACAATGGAGCTCAATTAGCGTGGAATAAATAGCATGAGAATTGGACACTTGACAGCGCGGATTTTTATTCTTTATAGTTAAGAGGGTGATTGTGGACGCTAGTATAATATATAAATATGTTAACTAAGAGGGTGGTTCTGGACGCTAATACATTTGGAGAGATTTAGCCGCCTGAAGTCACCTCTCCAATATAATGAAACTGGAGAGTTTTGTAGATGCAGACGTAATGGTTTGGCCAGTTATCATGATTGATAATCGCAGCTCTCTACATGTCTCCCATAAAGGAACTTTGACTGGCCTCTGGTATCTAGACTGTATCCTAAAACCTTATGCATGCATTTCTCAAGATGTTATTGGTCCAGAATTTGTTTTTATTGAAGACAGTGCTCATCTACACAGGGCTGAGGAAGACAGATGCTTGTGGATGATTACACTGTAAAACAAATTTGAACTTTTTTTCTTTGCCCCTAAACAAAAGTGGATGATTTTGACTAATTAGCATGCCGTGATTCCGAATCTGTAATCCAAAATGCTGTGTCTCCTACCAATTTTTTGGGAATTCAAGTTAAAATTGTGATGAAGAATTTAAAAATTATATCAAATTACGTCTCGCATTTTTCCCCACAAAATGGCACCATATTAAGGGTTGAAAATTAGTTATTTCATCTAAAAAAGACACACTGATCCAAAAATCAGGTCAGGAAAGTTTTATAAATACAAGAGATTTCTACAAACATGTCAAAAACGTAAACAAATTAAGTGCTTTACTCACATTTTTGAAACGTTTACCTTACTACATTTTAAAAACGTTTGACTTACGCTTGTAGTAACTTGACTCCGAAACGTCTGTAATTAGAAACCAGCAATAGTCCGCAAGCATGTGTGGTGACCACCTCCCAGTATATCGCCTTTCCATTTTAGATATGTCCTGGTGGAATCTTTCTCAATGCTCGTCGCTCACGGTACCTAGGTTAGGCGCAAAAAAGTCCAGGCGCGAGTGAAGAAAGTGAATTTTCAGGGACATATTGCACCCCATTTCGTTGCATGTCTTTAGCATAGCTTCCACTAGTTCACAATAGTTTTCCGCCCTAACATTTCCCAGAAAGTTCGTGCAAACAGCTTTGAATGCTAGCCACGCTGTTTTTCGGTTTCAGTGAGTTTGGCCGTTAACACAGGATCCTCCATTACTACCCGAATTTGTAGTCCAATGAAAATGCTTTCTTTTAATTTTGTGTAGCTCAGTCTAGGAAACCTTTCTTTCAAAAACTGAAATCCACTGCCTCCTTTATCCATAGCTTTGACAACAATTTCCATCAGGCCTAACTTAATGTGGAGTGGGGACAATAAAATTTTGTCGGAAGCAACGAGCGATTTATATTTCACGCTCTTTTCCCCAGTCACTAAACGTTCTTTCAAAGGCTACTCTTTGACCTCATAATGCTGTTCTCTAGCCCGACTTTCCTACTCACACAAAAAACAACAAAATTTGGTATACCCTTGTTGCATTCCTGTTAGTAGTCTAATAACTTTTAGGTCCCCACATATTTGCACACATAAATTCTGCATAATTGATAGATTTAAGGAGATGATCCATGTTCTTTTGAGTTTCTTTCATGTGCGCAGTAAAGGTCAGTGGTACCGATGGGTAAATGTTTCCATTATATAATAACACCGCCTTTAAACTTCGTTTGGAAGAATCAATGAACAGGCGCCATTCTTGAGGACTGTGGTTCCTCCCAAACTCGGCAAACAGTCCATTAACATCACTGCAATAAACAAGAACACCACTCTTGGAAAAAAGGGACGCAAGACACTCATGACATTTGCTATAGGTTGTGACTTTAGTGCCAGGCTGAAGATGTCACCCTTGTAGCCGAGAACCCAACAGTTTAGCTTGGTTTTTCGTGAGTTTCAGGTCTCTTATCAGGTCGTTCAGCTCATACTGTGAAATTAAATGTGGTTCTTCTGATTCAGGCTGGTATTCGTGATCAGTAGAACAGGATGGTTCAGCTTCAGAGGAGGAGTTTGATGTTGCGTCATCCAGGGTCCATTTTTCCGGCGGTTTGAGAATTGGCAGGGAATCATCGTGCTTAACAGGTCTTATGGCTGAAGGCAAATTCGGGTAAACTATGGTATGTTTATTTTTCGAGGAAAAGCCAGATACTTTTGTTAAACAGAACTAACAGTCAAAAACATGGTCCTTTGGTTCTCTCCAAATCATTGGGATAGCAAAAGGCATTGAAGGGTGCGTGTCGTTTAACCAACCTCTTAAATATCGCGAACATTTGCTGCAACATACATGAGGCGCCCAAATTTTATTTAAATCACCAAGTGGGTTAGCAAAATAACACTCGTATGCCTTCTTGATCACCAGAGTAATTGCTTTTCTTTGGGCTTTCGGTGTAAATTCACCGCACACGTAACAAAACAGATTCGTGGCGTTTATACATTTCCGCTGCCTCGACATTCTAACTACGTAGCACTAGTAGTGCGTACGTGATACGAACAGCTGCACAAAATGGAAAGAACTGCTTCCAATCCTCACAAACAAACCAAGTGAGAGCTCTGACCAGTTTTGGAGTCATAGAATGGGAGGAGTGCATTCGATCTTGACCTAAATACCCGTGGTTTCAACCATACGCGCTCGCCTGATGCTCCTGTTTTCCAAACGACGACATTACAGCCTATTACAAAAGCGTTAGGCGATACGAAAAAACTGCCTTCATTTTCGGATTTAGCACCTCCAAAAACGCAATATTTGCTATGTTTTGAGTCGGGGTAAATTTCAGTGTTACCTGAAAATTAAAGATACAGGGAATGGACAGGACAGCTAGGTCCCTAAACCTTAATACCATCGAGTAGTCTTGCTATGCTTAACGACGGCAAGTTGCAAGTCCTCAACCCTCCCCAAGAGCAACTTGCGATCTGAAAACTGTTCTGATAGAACAATGGGAATAGCACTCTACTGGGTTCTTAGACCACATTACTGGAAGCACGAGGGATCATTGTGAGACTTTATAGCAGTAAGACGAGATTTATGAATCTCATGGATTCCAAGCAGACTCCAAAGCACTAACACTTGAAATTGGACATTTGCAGCATGTGTTAGGATCAAAATGCACACTACATTATTTTGTATTTTACATTCTCGCGAGTTATGTAAAAAATATGTATATACGTATCTTGTTATATATACACAGTCTAGTTACATTGTTCTGACCACCTGCTAATATCCAGAGTAACCGCCGTGCCATGGGCGGACACCAGCTAGATAGGCTGGGAAGTACTCACTAAGGTGCTGGAAGGTGTTCAAAGGTATGTGGAGCCATGCTAACTGCAGTGCATCGGACAGCTGCTGGAAGGTGCGTGGTGGAGGATCTATAGAGCGAACAACACGATCGAGGTGGTCCCACGGATGCTCAATTAGGTTTAAGTCTGGGGGATTAGGGGGCCGGGGAAGTGCTTTGAAATCTTCGTACTGCTCTTCCAAAAATTCTCCGATATTTATAGCTGTGTGACACGTCGCGTTGTCGTTGTGGAAGATCCCATCCGCCCCAGTGAAGGCAATCAGCATGTATGAGTGTACGTGGTCTGCAAGGATGGATTCATAACGAATTTGGTCCATAGTGCCTTTCACAGGTATGAGTGGACCCAGAGAATGCAATGAAAACATTCCCCAGTTCCCCCACCAGCTTGTGTTCTTCCAACAATGGTTGTAGAGTGTTTGTTCACCGATGTTTCTCGCCTTATACGCCGACGTCCATCCGTTCGATGAAGCAGAAAACATGACTCATCAGAGAAAGACAATCTTTGGCAATCAGCGGAGGTCCAATTCCGATATTGCAGTGAAAATGTAAGCCTTTTCTGTCGATGCACCTTCGTTAGTTTAGTTGCAGTGACCATCCGTCTGCATATGAGCCCCATACGAAGCAAAGTTTGCTGAACTCTCGTTTTAGACACACTTTCGGCAGCCCCCTGGTTCATTCGGCCAGTGTGTTGTTCCACTGTAGAGTGTTGATCGGCCCTCACGCACCTTTGAAGCCGACGTTCACCTCTCACATCAATGGCACATAGTGTTCCGTAGTTTTCACGTCGCTTATTCGCAATGGTGTTATTTCTCCAATCACGATACACTTTAACCACAGCAGCACGCGAACAGTTCACAAACGGTGCTGTTTCATAAATATTGCAACCCTTGGCCCGAAAGCAGATAATAATCATTCCTTTTTGCAAATTTGATAAATCGCTCTTTTTATCCATGACAGCAACGAGTGATATGTTTTTAGAATGCTTACAGCATTCCTTAAGCATACCTTCCTAGCCAGCTTACGACACCTGCCTTCTTTCATTGGCTGCGCCCTGTTGACGTCAAAAGTAGGAGGTGGTCTCAATAATGTGACTCGACTGTGTATATTCATTGAAATAATGGAATCTCTGTTTTACTTGCTTAATTTATCCCCCCCCCCCCAGTGTGTTTTCATCAGATATGTGAGACCCGTAAAGCTATGGCCCCTCCTAGACATTTCAGGTTTCAGAATGCCAGCAATTAGTAGCATATATATCTGAAGAAAATGCACCGTGAAATACAGAGGGTGAGTCGAAAGTTTTGATATATTTGGATCACTTTGGCTTCATACGTACCTTTACAACGAAAGCTGGCTAGCATTCAAAGTATAGGCCATC
Organism: Macrothele yani; assembly: GCA_039090855.1. Lineage (NCBI taxonomy): Eukaryota > Metazoa > Arthropoda > Arachnida > Araneae > Macrothelidae > Macrothele > Macrothele yani. The sequence continues at coordinate 58,542,947 of CM076989.1, read as the reverse complement.
ATGTTGCACCGTCTTCAGCCATATGTCAGCCAGTTCTTCCATTCCGCGGGGGTACCAGTTCTTGTCCTTTGAGGCGAAGAACTCCTTCACCCAATCTGCCACCTCCTCTTGGTCGTTGACGTGTCGCCAGCGAAAGACGTGATCCATTGACCGGAACAAGTAGTAATTCGACGGAACAAGGTCCGGACTATATGCTGGGTGTGGCATCAGTTCGATACCCTAAAGTTCCTGGAGTGTTTTCCCGGGTCGTTCGCGTACTATGAGGCCGAACGTTGTTCTGCTGCAGAAGCGGGGACTTGTCGCACGGCGCCCATTGCTCCGATTACCATTGACATTGCACCACCGGTGAGTGCGGCGGCAGTGGGTCGTTCAACGCCGCACCTGGACTACGGAGTGGCACGACATTGTCTTCTCCGACGAATCCCGCTTTTGCCTGCAACACCACGATGGTCGGATCCGCGTGTGGTGGCACCGCGGCGAGAGACTGTATGACCCGACGTGTCAGATCGCCATACCGGTCCGTCGCCTGGCGTTATGGTTTGGGGCGCAATTGGATATGACACCCGCCCCCCACTGGTACGCATCGCCGGTACACTCAACAGCCACCGCTACACATCCGACGTTTTGGAGCCTGTAGTCCTCCCTTACCTGCAGGACCTGCCAGCGGCCACGTTTCAACAGGACAATGAGCGCCCGTACGTGGCACGCATCGTGCACCTATTCTTCACGGCCCACCAGGTGTCATTGCTGCCGTGGCTCGCCTGTTCTCCCGATATGTCGCCCAACGAACACGTCTGGTCGCTGATCGGCGACCGAGTGGCCCGGCAAGCACCACCCGCCGCTGCGCCTGATGAACTGTGGCAACGTGTGGAAGCAGCCTGGACCGACGTACCCCAAGCTCACATCCAAAGTCTCTTTCGTTCGATGCCGCGGCGTGTAGCGGCCGTTATTGCCAGCCATGGGGGCCACACGAACTATTGATGTCTGCGTGTTCCGCAAGTCGTACGGGCGTGTAAGCTCAATCGTTTCATCTTTATATCTGTTGTTATGTGTCCAGTAAATCTGGCTTTGTTATCTCGTGCCCTTCTTGGTGTTGTAATTTGGGTGGCCAGCAGTGTATTTCTATTATCAAGAGCTAACACACATAAGCCATTTTATAATTAAAAATCCCATTTAAATCGGGCAATTTTCACGGAAGTTATCTTGCGAAAATAATGGCTGACGAATCTCACGCATGCGCACTGGCCGCAATTGCTGAAAAAATACATTTTTGTCGGAACTGCTTCCAAAGTCGTTAGGGAACAACGTTTTGTATTTCGTCACAGTCGAAGCATTTTTACGCAAGTTATTATTCAAGTTATGAGGATAATGGCTGTGAAATAAATCTCGGTCCTTCGACCCCATTTTAATGTTGTTAAACAGAATTGATTCAGTATACCTCCGGAGCAACATACTAAAGTTTTGTCGCAATACAAGCATTTTTAGTCCAGCTATGGGGATTTTTTTTTTTTGTTTGGAGGTTTAACGACCACCGTGAGCAACTCAATGGGCTATAAGCAGTCGCCCGTCCCTAATTTAGGGTCACTGGTTCCAGGGAAGGGAGAGAGCCAGTGCCGTAAGACAAACACAACATCCATGCCTCACCGGGATTCGAACCCGGCCCCTTTCGGACGAATGATCAGAGGCCATCGCTTAGACCACCGCGCCACCGGGGCGGCACTATGGGGATAATGGCTGTGGAATAAAGCTCGCTCCTGTGCCCTGAACTTCGACCCCATTTCAATGATATTCAATAGAACCGGTTCAGTATACCTCCAAATCAACATGATAAAGTTTTCTCGTAATCGAAGCATTTTTACATAAGGTATGACGCATAAGGGCGATGAAATGGATCCCACTCCCATGTCCTGACCTTTGACCCCCATTTCGCCCATTTTCAATAGGGTTCGTTCTCAGGTTGTCCCCTACCACATACTACAATTTCATGGAAACCGAGCCATTTTTACGGGAGTTATCGTGCGGATAGACAGACAGACGGACAGTCGGACAAAGCTGGATCATATACGCTTCTTCAATTTACGATTGGAAAGCGCAAAAAATGTGCCTTAGCGGTGAACGAACTAGAAAAAATACCGTCAAAATTTTCAAAATATGATTCGTCGTTTTTATTATTTAATATTTTTTAGTTTTCATTATTAATTATCAATATCAATTTATATTAAAACTGCGTAATCTGATATATTTTGGAATATTTGTGAATTAACAGAGTAACATCAAAGCAATTTTCAGTAATGGTAAAATGTAACGTGAGAAACATATGCGGGATTATAATTTTTTTTTATTTAACTACGGTATAACGAAGTAAATTTCTCCGTCATTTCTGTCCACGCCGGGATTCGAACCCGGATCCCCTCATTCCGGAATAAGTCAATCTACCAATTGAGCTACGCGGACGTTTTATTCTGATTCCTATCTGCTTTTATGTCGTGTGCGTCCTTCTGGCAGGTACGTCACATCTCCTGGTACGTTACATCATCTCCACCTTATTTTTTTTTTTTTTTTTTTTTTGTCGAAGTGCTGGAGAAAGGATTCACTTATTTTTCGTATCTCGCTGTGTGGAAATAACATCACACCGATGCGAGATTTTGAACGGTCGGGTCATCCGGATAGTTCGGGTGCCATTATAACGAAGTAAATTTCTCCGTCATTTCTGTCCACGCCGGGATTCGAACCCGGATCCCCTCATTCCGGAGTAAGTCACTCTACCAATTGAGCTACGCGGACATTTTATTCTGATTCTTATCTGCTTTTATGTCGTGTGCGTCCTTCTGGCAGGTACGTCACATCTCCTGGTACGTTACAACGGCTCTGTGTCGTTCTATAGGATTTTAAATATATTTTGGAATATTTGTGAATTAACAGAGTAACATCAAATTAATATGACTATTGCGCCGCTTTTACTAACATTATGCGGTATATGTGGAAGACTATGTGTTGCCCATTAGAGAGTGAGCTCAGGGATTACTTTTATTGGAGCCGATACCAGTGGCGAATTGTTTAATATGAATGTCCATCTCTACCGTTTTCTCTCTGAGCATTGCAATCTTAACCCCACAGAGTAGCCACTTTGGCCATGCACACCACCCATAGCTTATCTGGGGTTGGGACGCAGTCTTACCTCGGAAGAATGGTCAGAAGCCTGCGCATCAGACCACTGTACCACCGGGACAGCCATTTCTGTAGTGTGAACCTTCGGTTAAGATACGAGTATGTTTGCATACAAAACACAGTTGTCTCTATTTTTATATTCATGATCACTGAAGAATGTTCCCTTGCCCAGATTCTCTTGCCATGTAACCACGAAGAAAAGTGCGTTAGCGCCGCTAAGCCTAGAAAAATAGTGCCTTAGCGCCGCGAAGGCGCGCTAAGACCCTTCTACATCACTGGTTCAAACCCGTAAAGCAAACGTTCCCTAATTAGCCGGTTGCGGTTTTTCATCTTTTAGACGTCTCAACCACAGACAGAACGACGACATGCAATGCAGTTCACGGCAACGACTACCACTTCCTTTCTTCTATCCCTTTCGACTGACTGTAGTGCGCGACTTTAACTAGTTTAAACACGTGGCATACCCGCCGCAGCACATGCGTTTATCCAAATATTGTCAAACTTTCGACTCACTCTCTGTATAATTCCTTCAGATCGAAGGGCAAAGTTTAGCAAACATCACACGACTAACATTCGAAAACAGAACAGGTGTCATTTCAGTTACGAACGAAGCACAGAAGGGCTACTGCGCACATCCTCATTTGCGACCCCAGAAGGTCAATTCCATTCCATATATTTCGTAGATTCTATCCTACGAAACAGTACTTCATCACTTCAGCGTCATATCAGTCTCGTTATTTAATAGCGATACGAGGTATGGCTGTTAAGTAACGAGACTTTTGCCATATCTTAAGTCAAAGAAGAAACTTATATGTTTAACTCTTCGCACTTCAATTTACTCTCATTCCGAGTCAATACGCCGCTGCATTATCATCTTGCATTGGACAAAGCAGTATGTTAAAACAGAAATCTGCAGGGAGGCAAAGATAGAACCGCATCCTTTTGCTCCGGAGCTGAATGCTTTCCTTATTAAGCTACCCCGACGGAATTAATCGCTGCAACTTTATCGTCTTAACTTGTTGTCCACCTTTGTAGTACGCCCCTTGAGAAACGGCTGGGACGAAATCATATTTCCGAGTCAGCCGGCAAACCCTGCTTGAAGTAGCTCTCTGTAAAAGAAGTAAGTCTGATTAATTTCCGATGATGTGTGGAAGAATCGTGACACATTTTTCGAAGCTAAGAAGGAATTTTCATTAATTCCAGACGATATGTGGAAAGAACATCACACATTTTTCGAAGAACCCATCGGCCAGTAGATTCATATCCGCAATCGGGCGCCAATGTGAAAACACAAATTTGCCGGCGGCGTGGATTGCAACCATATCTTTCTGTTCCGGAGCCGAAAGCTCTCCCAATTAAGCTACACCGATGGAATTTATCGCTGCAACTTTGCAGTCTTGACTAGTGCTTCAGCTCTGTAGTACGTCCCAAGTGTTGTACCTCATCTGGTGTGATCACTTTGAGAAGCTTGGTCGTTCTTTTCTTCACCAGAATAACTAACTTAAAATGGACCCCTTGAGTACAGATTTAACTTAAGGGAAAATGAAAATGTCGCAAAGGGCCAAATCTCGAGAGAAGGCTAGATGATCAAACACTGTGAATATTTCTCTGCTAAATGCTGCCACACCGAGAGCGCTGAATGATCTGGCGCATTCTTCTGTCGAAGGAAGAAGCCATTTTTCCACAACTTTGGCCTCTTCCTTCTGACACGCTCTCTGAAAGTTACCAGAACCTGTTTGTAGTAATGCTGGTAAACTGTTGTGCCATCGGGAAAATCACTCTTCCGAATGACACCTTGAACTTGGAATTGCTTTGCCGTGCTTCCTTTATCCTTGGTGGCGTTGGTGTTTTCCAACACATCGACGGTTTTTCATTTCAGGGTCGTATTGGAAGATCCAAGTTTCATCACAAGTGATAAGGATTTCTTAAAAGGCGGCTGAATTTGCCCCACAATATCAGCACAGTTTCGCTTATAATTTTCCTTTTGTTCAGGCGTGAGAAGCTTCAGAATCTACCTTTGACATGTAAGTCACAAGCCTTTGACATGCTCAGATTTTCATGCAAAATTACTAAAAGCCCCTTTATTGATATTTACCATTTCTGCTATTATTGTAACTTAGTGACTTCCAAAAGTTGCGTAGATTTTGTCCACATTGCCTTCTGTTTCGAAGGGCTTTGTAGTCCCGGACGGTCGTCGTTTTCAGTTTTATTTCTGCCTTCGTTGAATCGTCTACGGAAAGCAAACACACGCCCACGTGACATGCATTTCCCCACATACTCCTCATTTAACTTACGAAAAGATTTAGAACAAGTTTTATTTTATTTCACCAGAAATGTTTACGTTTATCTATTGCTCAATTCTTGAATTCAAAATTTTCTTGAAGCAAGACAAAAAACATGTCTACTTTCATGAACACGTGTCGCGGGAGGATAGGGTGAACTTTGCATTTCCGGTTATGGGCAGTTCAAGGTCAACGGAATCCCATATTCAATCATTCACTTCGTTATTAAAGCCATAACTGGTACTGCGAGCGAAAGCTTTCCTTCGCGCCAATATGGTAATCCGTTTTTGTTTAATTTTGCATTTTCTTTTGCTTTCTAGCTCTTATTCGGTGTCCCCAAGTGGCGTTTGCTTATTGCAGATCTCTGTACTCTTCCTACGCCTGTTTCCTGTTTATGTTGTTTTCATTGTCTGTTTCCTGCGCTCTTTTCAATTGTTAGGCATGAGCAAAGCAAAACTCTCAGTCACGCTAGGATGTAATTTTGTCCTTCGCAACAACAGAGCACTTATTTACAGCTATTACAAATTCTATGAGAACATGCATTTTAAAAGGTTTTCTGTACTTTTTGTCGTGGCGATGAAGAATTTGGAACTCGGAGACAATCTATTTGGTGATAAACTTCATGTATTCTCTCTTTTATTCCACGTTCAATGAAGATGCTGAACTTATTATTGAAATTTGAAGTTCTGCCTCCGTCTACTGTTTTGCCTACACACTTGGACGAACTGACAGTTGACATTTAAGAGAGAGCGGGTGACCTTTCTTCAGTATCATCAAATAACAAAGCTCCCACGTTCAAGACAATACTGGTCATTCTTTAAAACGTAGTCTTTGCTATTGAAGTGAAGAAAACAAACATACTGCGCATTCCAATTTAAGAATTGTTGAAGAGTAACAACCATTGCGATTTGTTTTCTTGCAGAAAAAAATGCTCCCAGAATTTATAAACCCGTTTACACGTAAGTAAGTTCCAAAAGGAACAGTTTCTCGCGTGCGTTTAGTACAAATGTTTCAAACAGCGACGCAAATAACGCACGAAAAAATTACGTGATTTATTCAAAAGCACTAAAAAAACTTCGTTTCTGTCATCTGGAAAGTAACTACTCGTTTATATGGAATGTTTATTAAATGCAACCTTCGCAATCGCTACTGATGTCATGTTCTGAAACCACAGAACTGGAACAAGAAGATGATGTCAACAACCAATTCATTCATTCTCTATGCCACATTTCTTAATTTATTAACCCACAGTGCAACGTTTAATATGACAGTAAGGGAGAGTGATAAATGACAGAATTTGCCTTGCCTTCATGAGACTATAGCGACGTTTTACTTTAAGATGTCTGTGAGGGATACAAAAATATGTGGCAATTTTAATAATGTTTTCAATTTGTTTAGCCTATCAGAAAGTTACCTTAAAAATATAACAAGAAAGAAGACACTGAATTTTCGGTTATAATTGGGCAACAACGCGATTAAATTTTTCTTTCCGATGCGATTAAATTTTTTCAAAGTTATTCACAGTCTATGGAACCAGTTAGAAAAAATAAGTCAGCCGGTGTTTTACAATAGATAAAACACACATTCAAAAATAGAAACAGCTACTTACTCCCATTGGAGATTGAACACTATGTAACGAAATTTAACAAATTGTACACAAACGGTTTCCAATACCTGGGACAATATATCAGAAACAAAGGAATTTTCAAATCGCATAGTTAGAAGAAGAAATATGGAGGGGAACATTATGTAACTCTACGTCCCCTAAGGAAGAATCCTGAATAATGGAAAAGTAGAAAATATGCGAAAAGTATTCTTCATAGCAAAACCTACACTAAGGAAAAAGATTCAGATACTGGAAGCAGAGATAGAGAGAAAAAAGTTTTGACATTTACGCTTCTAGTGAAAAAGCTTTTCATTATTTAAAGAAAATAAAGTTATCCATCTTTAGTGTAGCGAATGGCATAAAGTAATAAAAAAAATTTCAATAAGGATTTTCGAAGCGGAGATACAGCTGCAAACAGAAGTACACAAATACCACCTAGTGACAGATCTGTGAACTACAGGTAGTATCCTGTGCAAAAAAAGTATTTAAATCGGTCATTAGAAGCAGAGATATTAACAAAAACAGACTGAACGTTTACGCCCCTAGCAGTGGAATTGTGCATTATTTTGGGAACGAAATACACACACAACATTTTCGTAGTTAGACCGAAACAGAGTTTTGTGAATCGGATTTTTAAAATATTGCTGAAAATATGCTGTAAACGAAAACATGAACTTACACGTACTATACTAAGAGACTTGTGCGTTAAGCAAAAATTGAAGTTATATGCAAAACATTTAGCACCAGAAACGCTCTCGATAAAGAAAGACTATTTTCAAATCATACTCTCAGAAGCAGAGATATCGACAAAAATAAGATATACGTACATCTACGCCACCGGATGAAAAATCGTGAGTATTTTAAGCAGAAGGTATTCTCAAAAAGCTTTTGCTGGTGAGTGGTATTCAGCCCACGAAATAATTGTTTTTAATGGGGTTTTCAGAAGAGCAGATTTTGTTGCAAATACATCAGAAACAGAAATATACACTTAGGCCTAACCGTCCTTTACTAAAAGTGATGTTCTGGAAAACACTTTCAGTTTTTCGGAATTTTCTCTTTGACCACCACTTTTAGACAGCCTTTGATTTAAAGTCTGGTTGGCTCGAGAAACCGTGAAGAAACGTTTTTATACATAATCTTCTTTAATCATCTTACCTTCACAGAATTAACTATGATTTTGTTCTAGTCATTTTCAGAGGGAAAAATTGGTTTGTCTACGAAATGTACGTTCTAAGTATTAGGTACTAGTACTAGTATCACACCGATTTCTGTCCATGCTGATATGATCACAAAAAACTTATAGCGCAAACGTTTTTCACTTAAGTTTTGGTGAACGCATTCTGATAGCATTTGTTTCATTACTTCAAAATATTGAGCCGTCATAACGTCCCCAATCATTTCTCCGAGAGTATTTTAATCTCGTGAAGAAATAATAATGTCAGATGATAATTGTAAACGTTTTTGCACCAAAATTTTAATTTGACAGATACTATTGTATTGATAATTACAGACTAAATTTAAGAAACAGGACTACCACAGGATGTCGCTGTATCTTCCGTCATCTGTTTCACACGATAAAGACCAAATACAGACCGCAGTAATAAAACTATATAAAGATCTTCTAGAGGGGATAGTCGAAGTGTGGACATCATATTTAGAATGACATAACAAAACCGTTGCCAAACGCTAAGTATACTGTTGAAAACAAATATTAATCCATTTGCATTTTTTACATCATGAAATCATAATATTTACCCTGTTTTTCAAAGCAATGGAATATGGCGAGGAAAACAGCCTCGCAAATGACAAACTTATCCTCGTATACTCCTTATGTCCTAAAATGAACATAACTGTTCGATATTTCAAAAGCCGTATGACTTTCTGCAGGACCTAGTCAAAAGTACTTTTTTAGTCATGAGGATATACTTACTGTAAATGACTGCATTACCCGAAACTGTGATACAAAACTTCAGTAAAAATGTTGGTTACAGTGGATTGCCATCTTCAAACGTTGAGTGTTTCGGATCTGTAATATGCGAACTGTTATTAAGAAGATGCATTTGTATACAAAGTAATTTGAAGAGGCAAACAAAAGATTTTAAATATAATACATCAGGCCTAAGATTTTCCGGAAAGAATTTGGTGAAACAAGGAAGATTAAGATATAAATAACCTTACTAAATTAAGTAAAAAAATTGAGAGAAGCCCTCCTTTAATATATTTAGTAGACTGCCCACTTCTCAATTGAGATTCAGCAAGAAAATTCAGTGGGTTCAAGAAAAAGCAAAGGTTTTCCCAGAAAATTCTAAAGTGCATGCATGCTCCTTTCAATGATTTTTTAGAAAATATGTACTGGACACAAATTTTATTCTTCGTCAAAACCCAATGCTACGCATACTTGATATGTCACGTTCATGGGCTTAGCAATTAAAAAATTATAGAGGGGGCGGGGCGAGGGGCGGAGGCTCAAGTAGTTTCGAACCCAAACACCGAAAATAATTTCTGATATAAAGTAATCAATTAACAATTAAGCGTTACTTATCAATAATTCATTATTTAGAATAATAATATAAATTCATTAATAAATTAACAATTTTATCGATTTAAATGTGGTTAATGTAGAATAGAGTACTTCTCTCTCAGTATTCAATTTATCGGAGTTATTTATAAAGGCGCAACCTTAAAATTAGTTGTTTTATGAAATAAATAATAGTGCAGAATATTGCAAATGTAAAGTTGTGCTAGTAATTTAATAAAATTGTATTACATATTTTAGCATCATTTTACAAGGTAACTAACTGCGCTTCGCTGGCATTGCCTTTAAAATGTGGATCCTATCCTGATTTTACTTCTGCTTCTCGATGAATGTTCAGCAATGCAAGTCCAGAAAATCCAGAATTAGATTTTGTGTTTCGAAGATACATTTTTTGGTCCCTGAGATTAGAAAATGTACTTTCCGGACTGGCTGTTGAGACAGGAAGTGTTGACAGAATTTTTATAATTTCTTGATATTGTGGTAAAAAAAAACCCCAAAACCCCAGCATTTTCACAACTTGATAAGGATTCTATCACAGTGGTTGGCCTTTCCTCTTGTCTTATTGTTAATAAAGGCATCTTCCAGGGGTCTTAGCTACAGCGAATGAACCCTGCGGGAGTGTTGCTTGCACGTGGAAAAATGTGCCAATGAAACGAATTCAAAGAGATTCGAAAAAATCCGCGATTTCGTTGGGAAAAACTGTGATTTGACTGTTTGTTATCGGTTTTCCAGATTCATCTTGATGAACAAGATTTAAAATTCGACTTCAAAAGAGAAAAAAAATCATGTAATTCGGCGATCAAGAGAAAAATGTGCCTTGATATCCAACGGTGGGGGTGAACACCTCCCATTCCACCGCCAATTATCACGTTAGTTATGTGCAATTCGAAAGTAACCGCTCAATTATTAAAATAAAAAATATTTGGTTGATTGATTGATTGATTGGAGGTTTAACGACCACCGTGAGCAACTCAATGGGCTATAAGCAGTCGCCCGTCCCTAATTTAGGGCCACTGGCTCCAGGGAAGAAAAATATTTGGACACACGATAATATGTGAACTGAACGTCACTTAAAAGAAGATACGTATTCACCATCTGCGGAGTGATGATCTTCTTGACAGTCTAACTAAAATTTTACATCGGAAAGTGCACCGATAAGGCAATACATGACAATAAAGGGTCATTAAAATATTTTGTTATTGTGCTACGGTGCTTTTTAAACCATTCTTAAGAATCTTAAAATCTGGAAGCATCGTCAGCCGGTAATTTATTTTTAATGTGGAATTTCCCGTCGGGTAGTTTTCAACATTTTGAAGTGCAAATCTTCAAATTTTTATTTCTAGAAACTTTAGGTTTTTATGCTGCCTCTGCGAGATGAAGGAGGTAGGTGCTAAAAATCACAGTAGGACTAAACTAGACTGCCATCTGATGACTCTAGCTACGTTAAAAGGATAATTTCTATCTTCTGATTCACGGCATTTTGAATTGAAAGAGGAAGTTCAAACGATCAAATGGGACATCATCGGACTAAGTCAGGTGAAACGAAAAGTAGAGGATGTCATATAACTGAGTAGTGGGCATCTCTTCTGTTGCCATGGGATTACAATGGCATAACTAGTGGTATTGGATTTTAATTAGCAAAAAAAAATGAAGGACAGTGTTCTTGGAGTTAAAAGTTCCTCAGACAGAGCTGCACGCGTCATTATCCAACTCACGAAAAAATACCAGATTCAGATCATTAAGGTCTAAGTGCCTATCACAAATCATGTTGAATAAGGAATCGAAGAGCTTTATCACGAAATTTGACTTCTGAGAAACAAGGGTATTAAAAAGAGCTTGACAACTGATTCGTGTTTTAAAATTCAATTTGTCGATCAAAAAATTATTCACACGATTTTTATGTAAAAACCATAATTCCGTTTCTTTCTTCTTTTAAAGGTGAGGTTCAATATGTTTCGTAAAAGGCAGCATTTACTAACATATACAAATGTACTACAGCATACTTTAGGAACTACGTACATGTTGCAAGAGACTTGCATTGAATATACATTTTTGAAGATGTTAATCCGTTTTTTGGTGTAAATATGACATGGATGGTAAGTCAGATAATATCCGAAAACTTGAAAATTTCGTCGTCCTGGAGCGGGAATCGAACTCAGGTCTCGCGGATAGCGCCCGAGTATTCGAACCACTACACCACCCAGAACGATCAAGTCTCAAGTTTCCGATTAATTTGAATATAACTATCACAGGATTCGCTAGTCGAAGCAACCGGCATTCATGTTTATCTGCTCCTCCATGGCATTCATGTTTACCTCCAGATTCGCTAAACATGAATGCAGGTTGCTTCGACTAGCGAATCCTGTGATGGTTACATTCAAATTAATCGGAAACTTGAAACTTGGTCGTTCTGGGTGGTGTAGTGCCTAGCATACTCGAGCGCTATCCGGGAGACGCGGTTTCGATTCCCGCTCGAGGACGATGAAATTTTGGAGTGTTCGGATATTATCTGACTTACCATCCATGTCACTTTACACCAGAAAAACGGATTATCATCTTCAAAATTTGTAAATAAATGAAAGTTTATTGATATTGTGGAATCTTGCTCTGTGTTCCATCGAAATGTTGTTCATGATTTCGTAAAGCAAGCTTTATTTTTACAAATATACCGTCATCAGGTAAATGACCGTTTTGCATGCTTTTTATTGCTCGTGTTCTCTTTTCTGCCTCGAATAAATTTTCATACCAAATTTGTGTTCCTTTTGTTACTGATTACACTGTAGGTTATTATTTTTAGGAACATTTTTTAAACAATCAAAGATTTTCAAAGATATGTCACAGAATTATTGAATAATAAATAGGGCTTAGCTAAGTGTAGAAAATTTAAGATTTACTTCACTTTAATTTAAATTTAACTCTCAGTTGTTGATTTAATTTGATAAACCCTTTGTTATTTCTAATTTGTATCACTGCTGGTTCGTGCCATCTGCCTTAATTAAACACTGATAACTCTCTAATTAGACACTTTCAAGTAAGCATCCAGGGGAAGTTATGAGACAGTACTTACAAATCTAAAATCCACTTTTATTATATTGTCCAACGCCTAAAGTATTCGTCACATCAGTAAGTATGTTCTCTCTTTTATTTTTTTTTTTGATTGGAGGTTTAACGACCACCGTGAGCAACTCAATGGGCTATAAGCAATCGCCCGTACCTAATTTAGAATCACTGGTTCCAGGAAAGGGAGAGAGCCAGTGCCGTAAGACAAACACAACATCCGTGCCTCACGGGATTCAAACCCGGACCCCTTTCGGACGAATTATCAGAAGCCATCGCTTAGAACACTGCGTCATCGGGGTGGTTCAGTATATCATAATATATAATACAGTATATCAATATAGGGATGTAAGGTCAGGTGATGCGTAACATCACAGCCTCTCCTTGACAAATATCAACCCCGCCTTCTCGTGGTACATCCCGTTCCCACTAAAGGGGCTCTGACGACCGCCAATAGCGGTATAACTATACCATCGGGATTAGAGGAAATGCTATCCCACACTCACCAACCCGCTTGGCCAGCGTGGTGAGTTATGGCCAAACCCCTCAAAAATGACTCCACAACTTAAATTTTGACCCTCAGTCTCCGGCAGTTGGAATGTACCTGGCCAAGGCAGCGGCCAGTGCGACATGAAGGCAGAGAGGGTGCTAAGAATCCCCGGAGGACCGGAATAGGCTGCCATCTGATGCTGACCTTGGCGACGTATAACGGACGCTCCCTATCTTCTGATTCAAGGCTTCTTGAATTGGAAGAGGAACTACAAAGGATCAAGTGGGACATCGTCGGGCTAAGTGAGGTAAGGAGAAAAGGAGAAGATCTCATTGAACTGAAAAGTGGACATCTCTTCTACTATCGTGGGACAGATACTGGCAGAACTAGTGGTGTTGGATTTATAATAAACAAGAAACTGAAGGATAAAGTTGTAGAAGTTGAAAGTTCCTCTGACAGAGCTGCACGACTCGTTATCCAACTCTCGAGAAGATACTAGGCTCAGATTATTCAAACTTATGCACCCACCACGAGTCATGCTGAAGAAGAAATTGAAGAATTTTATGAGGAAATTCGTGATCTAAATAATAAAGGTAAGCAGCACCTGAAGATAATTATGGGAGATTTCAATGCAAAAATAGGGCAACGGCAACAGAATGAAACTTCAGTAGGTAAATTCGGTCGCGGCAACATAAACCAGCGTGGAAATACTCTCGTAGAATATGCAGAGGCAGAAGGGTTTTTCATCTTGAACTCCTTTTTCAAGAAAAAGCCACACAGGAAATGGACATGGAGACATCCAAATGGGACGACAAGTGAAATTGATTTTATTATGTGTAACAAAAAATTCGTCATAGAAGACTGCAGTGTGATAAGCAAGTTCAACACAGGCAGTGACCATAGATTGGTGAGATGAAAGATGCACCTCAACACTAAACTCGAACTTAGCAAGCTCATAAGACAAACAAAATGTATTGACATAACCAACCTTAAAAAACACCATAATACCTTCAAATTGGAACTGAAGAACAGATTCTCTGCTTTAGAAGGCCTAACATCGGAAGAAGTGGATATTTCTGAAGTTAACAGAAAACAGCAACAAAATTAGCTGGGTCTAAGAACAAATTGCATGTGAACAAATTATCAGGAAAAAAACCAAAATGTTGATGCAAAAAAGAAGAGTGATGAGGACAACTAAAGAAGATGTGACTTCCAAAGTGGAATATATAGAGCTATGCAAGACAGTACGAAAAAGTATCACTGAAGACGTAAGGAAATGCAACTGTGAACTAGTAAGGAAAGCAATTCAAAACAACCAAAGCCTAAAGATAGCAAAGGGACATCTCAGTAAGGGGAAAAAACAGATTATGGCACTGAGAAAAGAAGATGGTTCTGTAACAAGAAATAGAGGCGAAAGTTTGACAAGAGTGAAAGATTTCTACTCCAAATTATATGAAAGGGATGATACATATACTCCAGACATCATGAAAGGTACCAGTACCAGAGTTCTTCCAGTCCTTCCAGCAAAAGTTGCACATGCAATCAAGAACATGCAGCGGGGAAAAGCTCCAGGAGAAGATGGAATTACTGTAGACATCATACAAGAAGCAAGTGGAGAAATCGAAACAGTACTCGCCCAAATTTTCACTCGATGCCTTAATGAAGGGAAAATTCCTGAGGATTGGAACAACGCTACAATGATCTTGCTACATAAAAAAGGTGACATTGAGGATCTCAGGAACTACAGACCTATCAGCCTCCTATCAGTGGTTTATAAAATCTTCACTAAAGTTCTTTCACAACGCTTGAAGGTGACACTGGACATGGCTCAACCGAGAGAACAAGCTGGATTCAGGAGTGGCTACAGCACAATAGATCATATCCACGTACTGAGAGAACTAATTGAAAGAGCGAGGGAATATGAACTTCCATTGTGCATGGCTTTTATCGATTATGAAAAAGCCTTTGATTCGGTGAAACCATCAGCAGTTGCAATGGCTCTGAAATCCTGCGGTATTGAAGATGCATACATTAATATTATTAATAACATCTATGAAAATGCAAGTGCAAAGATTCGGCTGTTTGAAAATACAACACACATAAAAATTGGAAAAGGAGTGAGACAAGGTGACACCATATCTCCGAAGCTCTTTAATGCCACATTGGAAAATGTCTTTCAATCACTGAACTGGGAAAACAAAGGGATAAAGATTAATGGAGATTATCTAACCCACCTTCGTTTTGCTGATGACATAGTCATTTTTGCAACTACCCCATCAGAGCTACAGAGTATAATCCAGGAACTTGCTGACAAGAGTAAAGAAGTGGGATTAAAAATAAACTTTCAGAAGACAAAAGTGATGTACAATGCTTTTACAAGAAATGAAGATTTATCGATTGATGGAGAAAAGCTGGAAATAACAGACACGTACGTTTATCTTGGACAGCAGATATCAAGTGAGGGTCACATTGGTGAAGAAATTAATCGGCGTACAAAACTTGCCTGGTGAGCTTTTGGAAGAAACAGCATAATTTTCAAGAGCAATATGCCATTATGTCTTAAAAGAAAAGTGTTTGATCAATGCATCCTTCCAGTGCTTACGTATGGTGCAGAGACGTGGAACTTAGCTAAAAGAGACATACAAAGGCTGCAGACAACTCAAAGCAACATGGAGAGGTGCATGCTTGATGTAACCAGGAGAGATAAGAAGAGGAACACGTGGATCCGAAAAATGACAAGAGTGGAAGACATCATGATCAGAGTTAAATCCCTGAAATGGCAATGGGCCGGACATACTGCCAGAAGAACAGACCATCGATGGACAGCCGAAATTTTAGATTGGATTCCAAGGAACAGGAAAAGACCCAGAAGAAGACCACATGGAAGATGGGTGGATGAAATTCGAAAGTATGCGGGAGTGACATGGAGGAGACTGGCACAAGACAGACCGTTGTGGAGGAAACTTGGGGAGACCTTCTTCCAGCAGTGGATTGATAATGGTTGACAATGATGATGATGATGATGATATCAATATACTACTTAGTAACAATATACGGTTGACAATTATCGCTAGCCGTCATAAAATATAAAACACAAGTATAATCTTATATTACATGACATACTCCTCTCATAGCATGTTTATCAGAACATAAGATCTCAGTCTCTGAACATAACTCTAACTAACTCTTTTGGAACTTTGATTGAGCGAAACGAGGCCGAAGGCCGAGCGGAGCTCTCTTTACGAGACTCGAGACAATTAGTTGTCGGGCATAGGTACAAGATGATACATCCGATCACCGTGATTTTTTGCATGTGATTGGACATCGTCCATTGTCAGGTATTGACGCCTTCCGATTCCATAAAATCTGTGTCATTGAGGAATTATCGTCCAAAAACTTGCATTTTTAGGGGATTTTTCGGGTTTTGAGAAGGAGCCGTTTGTTACCTATATCCTCCAAAGATCTGCATCCGATCGCGGTGACAATTGCTACAGAAAAAGGGGTGGACATGGGGTTAGTATTATAGCGATTGGTCGTGTCGTATAAAAATAATGACCATCAAAAAACTGACCAATTTTAATAATAATTGAAAAGATCCGCTCTCTATACGAGACTCCGGACTATTAGTTGTTAAGCAAAGGTACGAGATGACACATCCGATCACCGTGATTTTTAGCATGCGATTGGACATCGTCCATGGTTAGGTTTTGACGCCTTCCTGTTCCCGAAATTCCGTGCCATTGAGGAATTTCAATGAAAACTAGATGGCCTTTTACTTGAACCGTTTCACGAAAGTCGGCTCACTAACATTAATTTAAAAAAAAATCGTTTGAATTTAAAAACGAAGAAAGGGAAAGACTCATTCTGTTAGTTCAACACTTGTTTAATCTATAATAATAAAAGGAAGTTTGTGTATGTGCGTCTGTCTTTGGCGATACAAAATGAAAAAAATTGGTTCCCAATCTGAGTGTGTCTTTCCGCTTGGTTTCAATGCAATCTGATCACAACCAACGTGAAGGCTTGAAGGAAAGTAGTCCATGACAAATTTTAGGCATTTCTTTTTTAGAATGTTTCGTACTTTGTTCTGGAAGTGATAAATTTTACGTGTTCGTTATTTAGAATTTGTTATAATATAATGAGCTTAGATTTTGCAATAGCTTCGCTCAAATTTGCCTACTGTATGTACCCGAGTTATCGGTTACCGTTGGCGGCTTGTCCTAGTTTACTTACTTTTTTAACTGCACTTTGACCCACTGTCAGAATGCCAACTTTGAAAGATCACCGAGAGAAATTCTGTGTGTTAAGTCAGAAAATATTTTGAAGAGGAGAAACCAAATTTACATAAAAACGCAGGAAATCGAAAGAAACGATAAATTAGAGGAGTACGTGACAGAATTTAGAATTCGATCAGCATCTTGCAGTAGAAAATAGCTTAGTAGTAGGAAATAGCTTTTCAACAACAGATTTTAACATAGAATTTCTCTTATAAGGTACTTACTCCAAATTACGGTATGTACCTATTTATCGCCTCCAAACGAATTCCATGTAGCGATACCAGATAGCTGTAGTTTACCGTACGGGTCGGCATTCATAGGTCCTGTAGCAAGAAAAATTGTTTGTAGAAGTCCACCATCATTTACGAACGAAGCGATGTATCAACCATTTGCTGTAAAGTCACGGAACTGAAAGTCTGCTACTATATCAACGTAAGCAAAAAGAACTGATTTTCTAGATGCCGTAGAGAATAACTTTCTAACAACTGCACATGTCCTTTATGTTTTAAGTTTCGTCTATAGAGAGAAGTTAATTGATTTATATAAAATTTTGAAATGTTACATAAACAGATGCCGAATGCCATCAAATACTCAGTAGCCATGAAACGGCATGGGGGCTTTAAAGTTGTACATACAAGATTTTTAGGTTATTCAGAACACTTACGTAAATCCTCGTCAGGTTAAACTCATTTCCATTTTGTCAGAGGATCGCACGTCAATCATTAAACTACAAAG